>CM077663.1:164439209-165746709 GCA_039707655.1 Elymus sibiricus | reverse complement strand
ACGGAGAAGTATCGGTCGATGCTTGTCGGGAGTTATGCTGCACCAAAGATCATTTGCAGTGTATCGTTAGCATGATGCAACTCAAATGTGAAGACTAGTAACTAATGACCATTCAAATGAAACTCACCGTGCCCGCCGGAGCAATGACTGGCATCGGCGGAGGGGTCGTGCCATTCTTTTCGCACATGCTCTGCACATTTGGTTTTCTCGAGTCAGTCATATTAGTTAGTAATGAAAGGAACATTACGTGCATGATTTGGCTAATATGCAGAAGAAACTTACCACGAAGAGCTCGTATAGGGCCCGTTGACCCGCCTCGTTCCGGTTCCTCTCCTCCTCCAATAGCTTAGCCGTCCTCTCCTCCGCCTCCCTCTCCCTCGCCGCCGCCTGCCATCTCTCTTCCTCTAGAAGCGCCTGGGTCCTCGCTTCTGCTTCCTCAAGAGCAGCCTGGGTCTTCGCTCTCTCTGCCTCCATAGCAGCCTGCAACACCACTCGTTAGCATTGTAATCATCGACGGCCGCACACACAATGTAATGGAGGAAAGGTATCCGAGTCCGTATAACTAACCTGGAATTCGAGCTCCATTGGCCGTGCACGAGGCCTTATCTCAGGATCGGAGCTGGTCTGGCGCTTCTTGATCTGCGGGAGAGTGCTAGAACAACGTATCAGTCCATCCCCAATGGCTAACAAGCCATGGTGCCTCCCGCCACCAGATATCATCACCAGCTCTGGATCAAGAGGTTGCTGGCTCGGGTTAAACTCCGGCCCTTTCCTCGCCTTCCCCTCGTCTCTGTACCTCACAAGCTTGTTGTGGGAGGCGCGGTTGCTGAATTTCTCTGGATCATCGAGGTCAGACTCAGAGAATGCCTTGGCCTTCTTGTACGAGGCAGTATTTGACATGGCATAGAGGTCGAACAGCTCTGGCACTGGAGCCTTGTTGTGCCGCGCCTAAAAGAGAGGAACAGAGTATTAGTTAAGGGCTCAAGCTAGCATGAAGAATGAATTTGCATGAATCATGAAGCAAACCACATACCCAGTTTTCCCCGAACCCACGTAGGTTGACGCTGCCTAGATGGTGTGGGACACCTTTCATTTGGGCACGCTTCTCCTTTGCACCGTCGTGGACGTTGCGCCATTGGGGAGTGCACCACTCATCCACCAACGCCTCCCAACAGTCCATCCTATCCGCACACCATCTCGGGGGCACCTAAGTTAAGCAAGAGAAATTTGAGCGCTACGCATACGAATCAAATCAAGGAACTAAGTACAAGGCCTTAAGAATAGGTAATTACCTTCATGTACTTCTCCTTACTCAGATAGTTGAGGCGGCACTTCTCTTTTTTCCTCCGAATACCAGTCGAGGCGTAGTAGTCTCGAATAGCCTGCGTCCGAGCCTCGTGCCGAAAGTTTTGAAGTAGGCGCCTGCACTCGTTGTCGATAACCCGAGCCGCGGCCTCCTCCTGTCCCTCAGCACACCTATAGAAGGTCTGCAATCAAACAAGAAAACACGGATTAGTACAATCACTAGGGTTGCCAATCAAAGAAGAAAACACAACGTAGACGGCAAAGGAGAAATTACCCAAAACGTGTGGATCACAATGTCGGCGACCGTGTGGCACTCGACATCGCCGATCCTATGCCCCGGCGGGGCCGGGGCAGCCAAGTAGTGCTCCCAGGTCATTCCTAGCTCTGGAACCCGGCCCTCACCGGGCAACGTGACCCACCCCGGGAAGCTCTGGCGACAAATCACGCCAAGGACACTGTTGGGCTTGCGGCAACCAGGCCTGTGTGTCCAAGACCTGCAGTATGACAAGGCCAACGCATTAGATATTCGAAGAAACGTGAAGACAAAAGGTTAAAAAAGAGTAAATGCACTTACTTCTCCCCCTGCGGCGCAATCAACCACCTCTGGTCGGGGGTCGCCGGGGTGGGCGGGAGCTTTGTACCACCACGCTGGTAGACTTTGCGCCCCTCAACCCACTCACTCTCGCTATAGCTATCAGAACTATAGCCACCCTCAGCACGGCCACTCGACGAGCCCGCACCTGGGTTCTGCTGCGACTCAGTGTGATCCCCAGTCTCGTGGGACGAAGGCTCGGCGGCCCGACGCTCGTCGGCCCCAGGCTCGTCGGCCGTAGGCGCGTCTGTCGTAGCCTCGTCTGTCGTAGGCTCGTCGGCCTGAGGCTCGTGGACCGGAGTCCGAGACGGCTGCACCTCAGGCTGCTCCATCTCAGACGGAGCACTCCTGTGGTCGGGTGAATCAGCTGGGGGTGGCGGCGAGGAAGGCGTAGTAGCAGCCTTCCTACCTCTCCCGCCGCCACGTCCACCTCTACCAACCTTCTTCCCCCCCCCCGACCTCTCCCGGTCGAAGAAGAAGCACCCGCCGGTGTCTGCATACTGAGATCCAGCGCTCTCCGGAGGTGGTGGGGTGGGATGGAAGTACCCCTCCCACCACGCGCCGAGGAAGGAGCCTCGGAGCGCTCTCGACCCGCGCCCACCATCTGTCAACACCTGCAATGACAAAGAGTAAACGAAGTTAGTACAACATTAAAAAAATGAATACCTGACATGAATATAATTTAAGTGTATCATCATCATGAACATAATAAAAAATTGAATACCTAACATGAACCAATTAATAATATATATGTACATAATAATAATTGAATACCTGACATGAACTATAATATTAATCTTCATCGTCATCATTAATAAATGCATCATCATCGTCTATATATGCTTCGGGGTCAATAAATGCATCATCATCATCACTATCAGTAATGACGTGCTCATCATCATCATCAATAAATGCATCAACATGTGGAAGGCCTCCTGTACGTAATCGGTCAAGCATTGACAGGTCATCCGCAGCAGTAACCTCTTCTTGTTCCGGCTCTTCTTGTTCCGGTTCAGGCTCGGATTCACTGCCGCTGTCTACTTCAATGTTCTGAGGTGAAGTAGAGCGGTTCTTGAAACGTTTTTTGGAAAGACGTGTTTCTTGGAAGAATTCTCCTTCATATGTGTCTGGGTTAATGTGAGGTTCATAATCCTCTTCATTGGGGGGAGGTGGTCTAACATGTGGCGGCACTTCATAAACGACATCCCAACCTTTGAGATTTGGATCACTTTGGCAGGCCCACGGTAGATAGAAAACTTGGGTTGCCTGTTGAGCCGTAATATAGACATCGGGAACATCCAAATGGGTGCTTTGTTTGATTTCGACTAGCCCTAGATGTTCATGAGTCCTTCTAGTCTCCTTCGGCTGGAACCAATAACATTTGAAGACTACGACTTTCGGTGGGTTTGCACCATAGAATAGAAGTTCATAAATTGCTTCAACTCTTCCATAATACTCGGTACCTCCTTCGCCGATAGCAGAGACACAACAATTTGTAGACTTTCGGTCGGCCATAGATAGCTCTTTGCCATAGGTACGAAAGCGATACCCGTTGATGTCGTATTTGTCAAATGAACGGACCTTATAGTCAAAACCATTAGTGACTTGTCTCA
Source organism: Elymus sibiricus (assembly GCA_039707655.1). NCBI lineage: Eukaryota > Viridiplantae > Streptophyta > Magnoliopsida > Poales > Poaceae > Elymus > Elymus sibiricus. The sequence goes on along the minus strand of CM077663.1, from coordinate 165,743,199 downwards.
ATTCGGCGTCCATAGACTCTGAACTAGCCTACAAGTTTAATACGAAAGGATTGTTGCATTAGCCGGAAATTAGACGAAGAAATGAAATGGTCTAATGGAAATTACCGTTTGTTTGAACCAAGAGATGAAACCGGGATAGCCGCCTCCATGCATTGCCAGAAGCTCATACTCTTCGACGGAATCCTTTTGGATCACCGCTCCATACGAGAATTTGGCGACGTATCGACTGTATCAAATATCCGGGAATAAGAGCAGTTCAAAGGAATTAGAGGTTGCGAAACAATGTACCGAGAACTTACTCGATGTACGGCCGCACTTCTGTTAGGTTGTTCAAGATATACAACGTAATGGTCCGCCATTCGTCGACATCCAGCGATAAGGAAGTATAAGCACCGGCTGGTGCGAGCTTCCCTTTGAATAGGCTGAGGTTGGATCCACCCTTTTTAGGGTCGCCAGCATTGTACCGAGGCTTCGGATTATGCAAATGACGATTTTTGGCTTCGTAGTGTGTTGTCACGAAGTTTGCCGCCTCCTCAGTAATGAATGCCTCGGCCATCGATGCTTCAATTCGACGTTTATTTTTACATTTTTCTCGAAGCGTCTTCTGCATCCTCTCAGTTGCGTAGCACCAACGATTCTGCACGGGCCCCCCCAATCGTGCCTCGGTCGGGAGATGCAAAATCAAATGCTGGATTGGATTAAAGAAGCCCGGTGGAAAGATCTTCTCTAACTTGCAGATCAACTCCGGCGCCAACTCTTCCAGTTCTTCTAGCAAGCCAGGCGATAGTTCTTTCGCACAAAGAACACGGAAGAAATAGCTCAGCTCTGCCAGTACTAGCCATTCATCCTCAGGGATAAAGCCACGCAACATCACCGGCATTACCCGCTCAAGCCATATGTGCCAATCATGACTCTTGAGACCAAATATTTTCAATTTTTCAAGGCTCGCTCCCCTCTTTAGATTCGCTGCATACCCATCGGGGAACATCAACTCCTTTTTCACCCACAGGATAATTTCCCTCATAGCTGGCCTTCCAAGATTGAACCATGCCTTTGGCTTCGTCCAGTTCTGCTTTCCTTTCTGTTGTCGCATATTTTGTAGTGGTCTATCACATAGAGCCTCCTGATCAACTCTAGCCTTAGGATTATCCTTTGTTTTCCCCTCTATGCCGAACAATGTACCAAAGAGGGCCTCGCCGACATTCTTTTCAGTGTGCATCACGTCGATGTTGTGTGGGCAAAGGAGGTCTTTGAAGTAAGGCAGATCCCACAAGCATGTCTTGTGAGTCCAGGCGTGTTCGGAATTATACCCCTTGAAATACCCTGGACGCTCCGGATCCGGCTCAAGAGAGTTGAACTAATCCAGGGTCTGTTGGCCTGTCAACGCAGGTGGTGCAGAGTTTTTGACAACTCTACCTTTGATGAAGTTCTTCTTGTCTTTTCTGAACTTCTGGCGAGGATCCAGGAACTGTCTATGCATGTCGAAGCAAGAAAACTTGCCACCCGCCTGCAGCCGACGAAACTCAAGAGCTGCCTTGCATGTGGGGCACGGGAACCTTCCATGCACACACCAGCCAACGAATAGCGCATACGCCGGCAAGTCATGCATCGAGTACATGTACCACGCACGCATTAGGAAGTTTTTTTTTGTAGCGGCGTCGTATGTCTTGATCCCATTATCCCAAGCTTCTTGCAGTTCATCCTTAAGCGGCTGCATGTACACATTCATATTCTTCCCCGGATAGTTAGGCCCCGGAATTATCAACGTCAGGAAAATGTTCTTTCTTTGCATAATCTGTCCGGGGGGGAGATTGAGTGGAATGACAAATACAGGCCAACAACTGTATTGAGCTGCCATCATACCAAACACATTGAACCCATCCGTGCTTATGGCGATTCGAGGATGCCTTGGATCTGCCGCTTTAGCATGATGTATTGCATCGAAGCGCTTCCACGCAAAAGCGTCCGATGTGTGTACCAACATCGGCTCCCCATCTGCATCTAGTTCGGTTCTTTTGCCCAATTTGTGCCATGTCATCTGTCTGGCCGTCTCTTCGACCATGAAAAGACGTTGAAGTCTTGGTATGATTGGCATATACCGAAGAACATTAACTGGAATTTTTGTCTGACTCTTCTCACCCATACCGTTGTCTACCTCAACATACCTGGAAGACTGGCAAACGGGACAATACTTCAAGTCCGCATACTCAAGCCTAAATAAGGCACATCCTTTCTCACAGGCATCTATCTTCTCATAGGGCATCTTAAGTGCACGGAGGATTTTGTCCGACTGGTACAGGTTTGCAGGCATTACATGGCCTTTGGGTAGAAAGCGTCCAAATAGTGTCATCATGGCGTCGTAGCATTCTCTGCCCAAGTTGAATTGAGCCTTCAGAGCCATTACTTGTGCGATGGCATCCAGCTGACAAAGCTCAGTGTGCTCGTGGAGAGGACGTTTTGAAGACTCCAACATATCATTGAAGGCCTTTGCAGATTCCTCCATCTCATCGTCCGAATCCCGAGCATCATCAAAGTCTTCCACCATGTCTTCCATCCCGGTACCATGCTCGTCGGTGCGACGAAGGCCCTCCTCAGCTCTGGTACGTTGGGCGGACTCACCATGAAATGTCCAGACCGTATAATCAGGCGTAAAACCCAACTTCTGCAGGTGTTTGATCATTTCAAACTCGGACTTCTTATGAAAGTTGTCGCAGTCGACACAGGGGCACCAGTTTGTTTCCTGTCCATTTGCAAATGCGGCTCTCACAAACCCCTTGGTTTTTCTTAGCCATTCATGGGTCATGTCTTTCTGACTAGTGTGACCGGTGTACATCCACGCACGATCACTCATCTTGCCTAGCTACTGGACACACAAGAAATATATACATAATTCAGCAAACCATATTCATCAGTTAATAGAGTTTGTCAGTTTTATTACGTCCATGCAACCTAGACGCTAGTAGGTAAAGATAGGTCCTAATCCCACCCGAGTATGTGTAGATTGGGTTCATTTTCCCATGCTCTGCTTCGGATCCGACGCAAAATTTCGGCAGCACCTCCCCGCTGTTCTCCTGATACACGTCTCGGCAATAAGCAGAGAGGATGTGTACCCGGAGAACAACAGGGAGGCACTGACGAAATTCTGCATCGGATACGGAGCAGAGCATATGGGAAAACGAACCCAATCTACACATACTCGGGCTGTCCATGGATAACGTTGGACAATTCGAAAGAATCACGGTTATAAATATGCAAATGCATGCATATTTATAGATGTAACCCTTTCGAACGGGAGACGCATAGTGGTCACGCATACTGATGATTGACACCTATAGCTAGCAAGTTTCATCAGCACGAAGACCGGAATAGACCAAATGAAGGGGGGAGGAGGAGATGTCATTTGTGCTCACCCACGAACGCAGGGGCGGAGCTCGTCGAACGCATGGGGAGGTCGTCGAACACCAGACCCTCGCAGCCCCGAAAGAACTGCACATTTAAATCCACCCGATCAACACAAATATATATGATGTTTTTCTTAACAAAATCGGGAAATATACTTCCTAACTCATAATTCACAAATATATGACCCCATCGGCCTCTGGAAAGGCCGAAGAGCACCTTTTCGGTCAACAGGAGGCCGAAGAGGTGTCGGGGGTCGGGGGTGTCGTGTCTGGGTGGCGTGGTGTCGGGGTGTCGTGGTGTCGGGGTGTCGGGGTGTCGTGTCGGGGTCGGGGTGTCGGGGGGTGTCGTGTCTGGGTGTCGTGGTGTCGGGGTGTCAGGGGTGTCGGGGTCGGGGTCGGGGTGTCGGGGGGTGTCGTGGTGTCGCGGTGTCAGGGGTGTCGGGGTCGGGGTGCCGTGTCGGGGTCGGGGTGTCGGGTCGGGGTCGGGGTGCCGTGCCGGTGTCGGGGTGTCGGGTCGGGGTCGGGGTCGGGGTGCCGTGCCGGGGTCGGGGTCGGGGTCTGGGTGTCGGGTCGGGGTCGGGTTGTCGGGTCGGGGTCGGGGTGCCGTGTCGGGGTCGGGATCGAGGTCGGGGTGTCGGGGTCGGGGTGTCGGGTCGGGGTCGGGTTGTCGGGTCGGGGTCGAGGTGCCGTGTCGGGGTCGGGGTTTTTTCTCTTTTTTTTCTTTTCTTCTTCTTCCTCTTCTTTCTTTTCTTCCTTTTCTTCCTTTTTTTTCCTTCTTCTTCTTCTTCTTCTTCTTCCTCCTTTCCTTTTTCCTCTTCTTCTTCTCCTCCTCTCCTCTTTTTTCTTCTTCTTCTTCCTCTTCTTCTTTTTTCTTCTCCTCCTCCTCCTCTTCTTCTTCTTCCTTTCCTTTTTTCCTCTTCTTCTTCTCCTCCTCTCCTCTTTTTTTCTTCTTCTTCTTCTTCTTTTTTCTTCTCCTCCTCTTCTTCTGTTTCTTCTTCTTATTATTATTTTTTGTTCTTTTTCTTTTTTATTTTTCCTTTTTTTCATCTTCTTTTCTTCTTTTTTTTCTTCTAGGTTTTTTTTCTACCTAAATGTCTAAATATTTTTTCCTATTTACCCAAACACCTAAACAACTATTTATAAAACATCTAAAAACAGAAAACTAAAAATCTAATTAGAAAAACAGAAAAAAAAAATTAAAAGGGGGGCAGGGGAAGCTCACCAGAGAGGGGCAGGGGGCAGGGTGGCCGGCGGCGAGGAGAGGAGGCCGGCGGCGAGGAGAGAAGGCCGCCGGGGAGGGGGCGGTGGCGGCAGGAGGGCCGTGAGGAGGGGACGGCGCCGCGGTGGTGGAGGTGCGCCACGGGGAGGGGGGCAGGCGGTGGTGGAGGGCGGGGAGGGGGCGGCGGCGGCGGTGAGAGAGGGGGGGAGGGGGCGGCGGCGAGAGGGCGGGGAGGGGGCGGCGAGAGGGCGGGGAGGGGGCGGCGGCGGCGGCGGCGGTGAGAGAGGGGAACGGGCGCGGGTGTGAGAGAGAGAGAGGTGAGAGAAAGAGAGAGAGGCGGGAGGCGCGGGGGGATGGCGAAAATTAAGCCCCCTCTTTGCCGTGTGCTGGCAGACGGCAAAGTTCTTTGCCGTCTGCCAGCAGACGGCAAAGAGGGGTGTCGTTAGCCCGTCCCCGCCGTTACACTGTGGGGCCCCACACCTCTCTTTGCCGTCTGCTGGCAGACGGCAAAGAGTTCTTTGCCGTCTGCCAGCAGACGGCAAAGAAGTGACCCGTGTGACCTGGCAAGTGCAGTACCAAGTGGGGCCCACTTTGTTCTTTACCGTCTGCTGGCAGAGGGCAAAGAACGCTTTGCCGTCTGCCAGCAGACGGCAAAGAAGTGCAGATGGCAAAGAGCCTCTTTGCCATCAGTATGTTCTTTGCCGTCTGCTTTATAAAAGCAGACGGCTGCCGTCTGCTTTATAAAAGCAGACGGCAAATATCCTCTTTGCCATCTGCCAGCAGACGGCAAAGAGCTGGCAGATGGCAAAGTCCCTGATTCCAGTAGTGCTAGTTCCGAGTACCGGTTTTATGTTCCATATTTTGCGCTCCTAACATGCTCGGGGTTGTTATGGGGACCCCCTTGACTATTCATTTTAGATTAAAACTTGTCTGGCAAGACCCAACATTGGTACTACATTTGCTAAACAACCTAATTAAAATGCATAGGGCTTAGCTACCCCGTGGATGATTAATTAACCCCCCGGGCCAGTGCTCCTCATGAGTGTTGGTCCGAACTAGAGCACTGTGCGGCGCCAACCCGGGGCAAGTCGGGAGATTTCTATCAGGCCCTGTACACTAGCTTATCCGGTCGTGTCCTGAGAACGAGATACGTGGCTCCCATCGGGTTTGTCGACACGTCGGGTGGTCTTGCTGAACTTGTTTTACCTTTCTTGAATGTCTTGCACGAGGAATTCCGAGGATACTTTGCGCTATCTCGAGGTTGAGGTTTTCCAATGGAATTTCCTAGGAGATCACGGGTTTTGTGGTCGAGGTTATTCCCGCGGCGTGTGGTTAGTTTGTGATGGATGAGTTGGAGCACCCCTGCAGGGTTAAATCTTTTCGAGAAGCCGTGCCCGTGGTTATGTGGCAACTTGGAAATTTGTTTAACACCCGGTTATAGCAAACTTGAAGTAAACTCAAATAAAATACACCAACTGTGTGCGTAACCGTGACCATCTCTGCTCGTGAACAAGAACCGAGAGAGAACACGGTGGGGTTATGTTTGACGTAAGTAGCTGTTCAGGATCACTTAGTGATCATTCTAGTTCACGTCCGACATGCGTAGGCCACCATATTTAATTCTTGTTCTCGTAAGATAGCCACCAAATACATGCTTAGTGCTTGCTGCAGCCTCACCACTTAACCATTCCTCACCTATTGGCTTACATAGTCTCGGTACCCGGGTTATGAGATTGTTGAGTCCCTGTGGCTCACAGATTCTACAACAATACAGGTACAGGTACTGACGAGTTCGTGCGAGATGATGTTTCTCAGCTCCAGTGGGAGTACGATGAAGAACGTAGGTGTATGTACGTGACGTATCCGGATGAGTAGGGGAGCTTTGTGGTTGTGTTCCTGGGCTAGCAAGACAGTTTCATTGCTTTATTTTATCGTTTGATTTCGTCCATAGTCGGACCCTGTCTTCTGGATGAATGTATGAATAATTGTGTGGATTTGTAAGTAAGCTTGTGGTGAGTTTAAGCCAACTCATATACTCATCTCTTCTTTACATGTATGCAATGATTTATGTACTTGCGAAACGACTAGATGCGCTTCTATCCCCGTCAAGGCCCTCATGCCTTAATAGGGATAGGACCGCATCTTGCGCGTTACAAGTTGGTAATCAGAGCCATACCGACCATAGGAGCCCCTTGCTTGATCGAACTTGGCCGAGTCGAGTCTAGTGAAAAACTATTTGAGTCTAGTTATATTGGAGAGTAGGTTTCTTTTACTCCTCTTCTATACTCTGGTGAGGAATTACGACTTAGGAATTTTAATTTTACCCTCTTCTCGCTCAATTTTTTTAGGATCTCGCGGGTATTTTGGAGCCTCTATGATACCTCTCGACTGGATGGATTGGACCCGTGGAGTAGAGCTCCAAGGGATTCTTGACACATCGTTATCGTTTAGTTTCCTTAGTACTTCAGGACGCGGATGTTCAAAATTGTTTCAATACTTTTCATGGTGCGAAGAGTGTGGAGGCACCCAGTACTGGGGAGCGAGATCACATGTACTACCATCTTTTGTATCGTTGTGATTACGAGGGTCTGAGTTAGATGAGTTTCTGATACCTTTGGTTGTGTGTTGACGGATGTGATACACTGGAGAGTAGTGTTACTGCTAGGAGTTGAGTGATGGATAAAAACTCCGTGTATCCGTGGACCGGATTGCATAACCAAAGATTTCAGAAGTTCCTAGGTGGGATTTCCAGTAGTTTCCTAGGATCATCTTCCGACAGATGTATGGGGGCTATACATTTGTCCCGAGCAAACCTTAGCTCAATAATTGTTGTGTTATTCATGTGGTTTCATGATCTAATGATGTTATCACGATCCTGCAGAAGGCGTTCTTCTAATTTTCAGTTGAATGCAATTGATGATATCCCGTTGCAATTTCTTTCAAGCCATTTGATTCAGCTTATTTCACTCATCTTTTTCAATGGTGTGCTAATTTTTGTCCATCTTCAGGATGGCTCCGGCAACTCGTGGAAACCCAGGTCATGAGGGGGAGCAGTCCGATCCTCCACCACCCCCACCACCACCTCCACCTCCGGAGGCATGGCAGGCAGTGATGGCCGCAACCAATGCCAACACCCAGATGTTGCTCAGTTTGTTGCAAGGTTTTCAGAATCAGGGACAACAAGGTCATCAAGGGAATTTCAACAATCAGCCGCACTTTGCAACTCTGAACCAGTTCGTCGCAAATCAACCAAAGTCCTTCACTTGTTGTGATCAACCTCTTGATGCGGACGATTGGCTATGTGACATGAACAAGCATTTTGAGTGCAGCAACGTCAGGCCTGAGGACTATGTCAAGTTTGCGACCTTCCATCTCAAGGGTCAGGCAGCAGATTGGTGGCAGCAGTACAAGGATTCCATAGGTGGCCGTACAGTCACTCGGGATGATTTCTGTCGTGACTTCAGAGCCCATGATATCCCGACGAGCTTTGTCGAGGGTATGCGTGAGAAGTTCAGGAACCTGAAACAGGGGAGTATGTCTGTCTATTAGTATAATTCTGAAATCCAGAATCTGGCCCGCTATGCTAAGCAAGATGTTTCTGATGAGAAGTCCAAGATTTATCAATTCAGAGGTGGCCTCAGAGAAGATCTTCAGCTTGCTCTCGTCCTTCTCGAGCCTCTTGTGTTTGATCATTTCTATAACTTGGCTCTAAAGTTTGAGGCAGTTCAGCTCAAGCTTGAGAATTCCAAGAAGCGGTTCAGAGACTCCAACCCTTCCTCGTCCAGCTCTCACATTGTTCCTAAGTAGTAGAAGTATTGGGTTCCTCCTCCTCCTCCGTTTCGTCCACCTCAACAGCAGAAGCAGCACGGTGGTCGTGGTCCTTCCCACCCACCCAACCCTGGTTTTCAGCAGAGGCCTCAGGCTCCTAAGCAAATGCTCCTCCTCTAGGCAACTTCCGTCCGCTCTCAGAGGTTAAGTCACAAGTGTGGTCAGAAGGGCCATTACTCCAACAAGTGCACCAACCAGCGGCGTCTTCCGCCTCCTCCTCCTATCAGGTCCCCCAAGCAGTGCTATGGTGAAGCACAATCCCAAGACAGCAAGAGCGAACATGGTCAATGCAGCTGAAGCAAAGGATTCTTCTCAAGTGATAATGGGTAATCTCTTGGTAAATTCTATTCCTGCAAAAGTGTTGTTCGATACTAGTGGATCGCATTCATTCATGTCTAGGCCATTTGCTCTCAAGCATGATTTCTATTCTGAGTTGGAACAGCCCAAGTGCATTCCTTTCCAAACCTTTGTAATATTCCATGTATGACCTCCATGTTTGCCCTCATGTGTGTTGGGTTTAATAAATTGCTTCATGACATTCGTCATTCATCATGGCATCATGGCATCATCACATAAAGTATTTGTTGCACCATAAGCTTGTTGTGCTTGTTGTGATGTGAGTGTATGTGTGAAGAGGTGTGCTTACAAGTGAGTTTGTGTGTGTGGATCCTCTCCCAAACTCTTTTACAAAACCTTGCCTAAACCATTTTATTAGCAATACTATATATGGGGTGATTTCAATTGCCTATTCATCTCCAACAAAATGTTGCTCTCCTTCTAAATATTCTGATAGGAATTTTAAAATAGCTCCCTACCATGTTTTTATATATTTGCCTTTCTATTCTTTGCAAACAGATTCCTATATTAAATATATGTAATTAATTTGTTTGCTCTAAAAATGCCAAAACCATTTATATAAAATAGTGCTGAATTTTGTCAGTTCAAAACTATCTTCTTTCTCTCAAACTCTCTTTTAAAAACTCTCTCGTATTTCTGGATAGTTGTTGTGTTATTTTTTTTAAAGTATAATCCTGCATGGAGAGAGAGTGGTAGCCCATTTGGGCCCAGCAGCCGTAGCCCACCAGGCCCAGCCCGCGCAAACGGTCACCTGCTCCCGCAGCTGACGCCGTCGTCTTCCTCTGAGACAGAGAGCGCATGGGCGCCGTGAGCTTCACGGACGCCGAGGCCGTCGCCGTTCCCTGCTCCCCCTATAAATCCCCTCGACGTTCGAGCCCACCTTAGGGTTTCCCTATCCCGTTTGCCGCCGCCGCCAGGTGAGTTCGTCCCCCAGATCCCTCGCCCCAAGCTGAACCGAGAGAGATAGAGTGCGAGACGTCATCGCCGACGCACCCTCTGGCGAGTTCCTCAGAGGCCCGCGTGTCGGGAAGCTCCGCCAAGGACGTCTTCTTCCTCGACATCCACTTCTTCCCCGCAGGAGTCCAAGACGCCGTCCTGACATGGCGTTCTTCCTCCTCGGACGACGCTCGTCGCAGGCCAAATTCGCCACCGTTCTTCGCCCACGAGCCCGATCAACGATGCCAAGCCCCCCAACGTGAGCTTTCCCCCATCCCCGCTAGCTTTTCGTGCCCGGTCGCTTCCTGTGGCATTGTTTTCTTCAAAGCCCGAGCTCGCCGCCGTCGTACCTCGTCGCTGGCGAGTGCTTCGTCCTTTTCGTGCATGCGTGAGTAGGCGCTCGAGCTCGCCGTGTCGCGTAGGGTCTGTTCCCATAGCAAAGTTGGCGTTTGTGCTGCCGTGGCTCATCGTAGTAGCTCGTCGCCGCAGCTTCTGTTCCTCTCCGCCGGCAACGATTCCAGGCATCTCCGGTAGAGGGTGTAGTAGGCGTGTGTGCGGTATCCCTTTGTGAGTCGAGTGGTACCCTCCGCCGCGTCGCTAGGTCACCGGAGCCCTTCCAACGCGACCTCGCCGTCCTCTGCTCGTCGCCATTTAGCCGTGGCATTAGGTGTGTTAGTGTCGCTGACGTGTGGGCCCTGCCTGCGTCGGGGTAAGGTCAAGAGGGGCCAAGCGCCCCCTTGGTCACAAGCCGCGCCCTAGCCTAGTGGTTCGACTGAACCCACTCGGCAGGGAGGTCTCGGGTTCGATTCCCCCGAGCCTCCTTTTATTTTTCTCTGTTGTGTTATTTGTGTGTGTATGACAGTGGGCCCTGGGACCCACATGTCATACTTGGAGGACCCTGGTGTCAATGCCAGACGGGCCCTTGTTTTTTATTTATTATTTTGTTAGTGTTATTTCTAGTGGTTTCTGTGTTTATTTCCTCTTAAGGAAACTTACCAGATTAGGAGAATTCCTAATCTTTCAATGCCATTTTTGGACATGCCAAATTTGGCATGTACTAAGTTATAAGTTGAATCAGTGTTTTTTTTTAATTGAATGGTGGGAGTTTTGACCATAGGACCATAGGCTTATGATATATGAATTTGGGGTAGAAAAATCCAGTGAATCCATTTGTGGCATTAGATTTATCATTTGGGCAAGATTGTGAAAATGTTGTTTTTGTGATAATATGTCCTTTTTTCATTTTCACATGAATTAATTCTTGCATCATATGATAAACTTGTCAACATGAAAAATGTTCATTGATGTGTGTGCTAGCCCCTGGTATTTTTGCATGCCATGATAGATCATGATATGGATGGTATTCTTGATGTCAACATGCCACCAAATTCTGTTTTCACATGCGATAATATTTCTAAGTGTAAAAATCTATTATTTTGCTGACATGTTGTCTTGATGATTCCCATTTATATGTAGCTCCTTTGGGGTTGGCACCATGGAATGCATTTTTGAGCATGTCATCCTCTGTTAGTGTGTGCCAAATGCTTGTAGGTAGGGCTATTGCATCTTATTTAAAACTTGCTTGCAACATGCCATTCTGTTAATAATATGCCCTGCTTGCCACTTGTTGTGGAGAGGATAGCTATTTATATATGCACATTTTGATGTTGCCATAATGTAGTTAATTGAAGTACATGTTACCCTCTATCACCCTGTTAATTTTCATGCCATGAAAGTCCCTGTAGCATATGTAAATGTTGCTGTCAAGATGCCATCATGTTAACTCAGAATCTGTTAAACTTGAATTTCCACTAAGTCCCTAAAAACTGTTTCAACATGCCATCTTGTGAGCTCATTTTCTATTGAACCATGCTTCCTTTCATGTTTCTGTAGATAGATGAAATGTTGAGCATGTTGTATACTTCATGGCCATGCCTTGTTTGTGATTTGTATTTAGCTGTAGGTCTTGTTATGAGTGCTACAATATGACATGTTGTTGTTTGTGGACAGATTGTGTGTTTGAATGTTTTGTGACTTGTGGGAGCTATACCCTATGGTTTTGCATGATCTTTGGGTCTATTCTTGCTAGATTTTCATTCCTAATCCAGTGGCATTATTGGAATACCAAGGAATAGCCCATGGCCTCCCTCATCTTGTTTATGACTTCGCTAACGTCCGTACCTTGCCGTGAGTGTTCCGTGAGTTCTGTTACTCCGTTTGCAATGTTCCATATATGCATTTGCATCTTTTTTACAAGGAGCATTCATTTTTGCCATGTGCATGCATGTTCAAATAACTAATCTTGAGGTTCTGTCCAGAATACTAAAGAACTTAATAATTGCATGAGAAACATGACTAGCATAGGGTTGCCATGTTAAATACTTCAATCAGTCATGCATCATCTTTGGTTGCGCATTGCACTTTGTTTTTATGTTTATTTGGAGTTGTTTCTCTTTGGGTAGACCCAAGTGTCAAGCCTGAGTACGAGGGTCCCGGAGACAACAACTACGAGGACCCAGCTCTTTATCCCTCTGAAGACCCAACAGGCAAGATGATCATACCCGGATCCCGACACTATTTTTGCTATGCTAGATGTCTTGCTTCTACCGTTATGTTTCGTTACCTACCACTTAAACTGCCAGCCTCCTAAATTGCCATGAAAGACCCTAACCCCTCCACTTCCTAGCAAAACATTGACTGGCTACGTTACCGCTGCTCAACCCTTATCTTATAGCGTTGCTAGTTGCAGGTACAAGCTGTTTCCATGTGCCAACATGGATTTCTAAGATATCACAATATTATTGCTATTTATTTTAATGCACATATATATATGGTGACGGTGGAAGGCTTGGCCTTTTGCCCGTTGTTTTGGTCCACTTTTGCCGCAGTAGTTCCGAGTACCGGTGTTATGTTCCATATTTTGCGCTCCTAACATGCTCGGGGTTGTTATGGGGATCCCCCTTGACTATTCGTTTTAGATTGAAACTTGTCTGGCAAGGCCCAACATTGGTACTACATTTTCTAAACAACCTAATTAAAATGCATAGGGCTTAGCTACCCCGTGGATAATTAATCAACCCCCTCAGGCCAGTGCTCCTCATGAGTGTTGGTCCGAACTAGAGCACTGTGCGGGGCCAACCCGGGGCAACTCGGGGGCACTATCCGGCATGCGTAGGCCACCATATTTAATTCTTGTTCTCGTAAGATAGCCATCAAATACATGCTTAGTGCTTGCTGCAGCCTCACCACTTAACCATTCCTCACCTATTGGCTTACATATTCTCGGTACCCGGGTTATGAGATTGCTGAGTCCCTGTGGCTCACAGATTCTACAACAATACAGGTACAGGTACTGACGAGTTCATGCCAGATGATGTTTCTCAGCTCCAGTGGGAGTACGATGAAGAACGTAGGAGTATGTACGTGCCATATCCGGATGAGTAGGGGAGCTTCGTGGTTGTGTTCCTGGGCTAGCAAGACAGTTTCATTGCTTTCTTTTATCGTTTGATTTCGTCCGTAGTCGGACCCTGTCTTCTGGATGAATGTATGAATAATTGTGTGGACTTGTAAGTTAGATTGTGGCGAGTGTAAGCCAACTCATATACTCATCTCTTGTTTACATGTATGCAATGATTTCTATACTTGCGAAACGACTAGACGCGCTTCTATTCCCGTCGAGGCCCTCGAGCCTTAATAGGGATAGGACCACATCTTGGGCGTTACACCTGAGCGGACACCCCGGCAATTATCAAGTCGGCGGGCCCGGAGCCGGTTCCCCAACGCCGGCTTCCAAGGCGTCGGGTACCTAGGTGTGGCAGTTCAAGATCTGGATTCCAGAGGGCTGGTGGCAATGGCTTCCATAATCAACATAATGGACCTGGTAATAAGAATCTTACAGGCGCATCAGGTTTCTAGAGTAATCTGAAGCAGTTGAATAGTGGGTAATGTCATGTCTTCACCACCAGCACGAGTCAACGGGACAGGAAGCTTCAGTGACGTGCAGTCAATGCAACAATGCTAGCCGTTCCATAATATCTAAACTAGCCAAAACAGCCAATCACCTGGAGTCAAGTAGATCATCCTCCTCGGATTGACAGACTAGGAAGCCTTGCTTTGGTCGTATCTCCACATGTTGGGGGTTATAGACTAACCAAGGTCTTGTTGGATGGTGGTAGTACAATCAACATCTTACATTATGACATCTTCCGGCGGATGAATTTGTCGAAATCACAATTGAAGCCTTCATCCACAGTTTTCCATGGTATTGTGCTAGGCAAATCAGCTTACCCCATTGGTCAGATTTCCCTCGAAGTCGCTTTTGGTACAGAGTTCAATTTCCGATCAGAGTTTTTAACCTTCAAAGTGGTTAAGCTCAAAAGTTCTTATCATGCATTTGTTGGACGCCCGACATATGCGTGGTCATGGCTAGGCCATGTCACGTTTATCAAAAACACACGATGCCAGGGCCTGAAGGAACAATTACAGTACATGGAAACCGAGACATCGCTATTTAGTGCGAGGATGGGGATGCTGCTTATGCTGAATCAGCCGGCGCTGCGGAGGAGTTGAAATATTACAAAGACAATGTCGATCCTGCAGATATGATTTTGCTCAAGAATCCTAATACCAAGTCTGAGTCTATACTCAAACTCAAATCTGTTTGGGACACTAAACAAGTGGATTTTACCCCCGCTGATTCATCACAACAGTTAACTATTAGGGCAAATATGGACCCCAAATAGGAAAGCACGCTCATCGAGTTCATCCATGAGAATCGGGACATCTTTGCATGAAAGCCCTCTAACATGCCTGGTGTATCGAGGGAACTCGCTGAGAACTACTTAAATGTTGATCCTAAGATGAAGCATGTATGGTAGTATCTGCGTCGTTTCAAAGAAGAGCGGCGCAATGCTATCAGAGAAGAAGTTGCCCGGCTCTTAGCTGACGGTTTCATTCTTGAAGTTTTTCACCGCGAGTAGTGGCCAACCCAGTGCTTGTTTTGAAGAAACATGGTACTTGGTGCATGTGCGTTGATTATACGAATCTCAACAAGGCCTGTCCCAAGGATCCGTTTGCCCTTCCACGCATTTATGAGATCATTGATTCGACTGCTGGTTGTGAGAGTCTGTGTTTCTTGGATGCCTACTCCGTTTATCATCAAATTAAGATGGCCAAGGCATACCAAGAGAAGACCAAATTCATCAGACCCTTTGGAGCATTCTGTTATATGTTCATGCCTTTTCGACTGAAAAGTGCAGGTGCAACTTATCAGCGTTGCTTTCAGAACTGTCTGCATACACAGATCCGACGCAATGTTCACGCTTATGTGGATGATATTGCGGTTAAGTCACAGAAAAAGGAGACTCTGCTGGACGACTTGAAAGAAAAGTTTGATAACTTGTGAGTCTATCAGACTCAGCTCAACCCGGTCAAATGTATTTTTGGCGTTCCTGCTGGAAAATTGCTAGGTTTCCTGGTATCTGAGCACGACATTGAGGCTAACCCGGATAAAATCTAGGCAATCACTTCCCTGAAGAAGTGGGTCAATATTAATGGAGTCCTGAAACTTACAGGATCCATTGCAGCACTCAGTCGTCATAAGCCGGCTTGGAGAGAAAGCAATTCCACTATACCAGCTTTTGAAAAAGACAGATAACTTTGTTTGGGATGATGCGGCAGATGCAACGTTTGAGGCACTCAAAAAGCAGTTATCTGAAGCACCTATCATAGTTGCTCCTCGGCAGAAAGAGCTAATGCTCTTATACATTGCTACCAATAATAAAGAAGTCAGTGTGGCAGTTGCTATGGAGCGCGAGGAGGAAGGCAAAGAATACCCTGTTCAACGCCCGATCTATTATGTCAGTGAAGTTCTCCCCGAGTCCAAGCAACAATATCCACATTGGCAAAAGTTGGTTTCTGGTGTCTTCATGGCTAGCCAGAAGCTGAAACATTATTTCTAGGAGCACCCTATCACTATTGCCAGCTCCGCACCTTTGGGTGATATCATCCAGAATAGGGAGACCACGTGACGAATTGCTAAGTGGGATATCGATCTTGGACCTCATCATCTGAAATATATCCCGCGGACGTCTCAGGCACTAGTGGATTTCCTCAGTGACTAGATTAAGTTACAAGCCCCTCTAGAGTAGCCAGATAATACATACTGGACTTTACATTTTGATGGTTCCAGGCAATTGGAGGGCTCGGGGGCTGGAGTAGTCTTGACTTCACCACGAGGTGACAAGTTCAGTTATATTTTATGGCTTATGTTTACCTGTACTAACAATGCAGCGAAATATGAGGCTTTTCTTCTTGGACTGCGGTTAGCCAAGGCGATGAATATAAGTCGGATTCGTTGTCTTGGGGACTCAGACCTTGTGGCTCAACTGGGACCTGGGACTCTAAAGATCCACTTATGGCGGCTTACAAACGCATTGTTACCTTGGTCGCTGGTCACTTCAAGGGATATCAGGTAGATCATATTCATGGCCGACTTAATGAGGCAGCAGATGCACTATCTTGTTCGGGCTCTCAGCGCAAGCCAGTTCCGCCGAATGTTTTTCTAGATATTCTACATAACCTGTCAATCAAATTACCGACAGAACAAGACATTGCTATTCCTGATCCAGAATTTGCACTAGTGGCTGCAGTTCATGTCACACCCGAACGGACGATACCTTACTTGGCTTATCTAACTGGTGGCGAGCTCTCACAAGAGGAAATCACCGCTCGACATATTATCCGGAGGTGCAAATCCATGACCATAGTCAATGGTGAATTACATTGGAGAAGTGTTTCTAGCGTTTTTCAATGTTATGTTTCCCTAGAAGAGGGTCATGATATTCCCCATGAGATCCACTTTGGAGACTGTGGACATCACGCTAGCTCCAGATCACTGGTTGCAAAGGCGTTTCGACATGGTTTTTACTGGCTTTTAGCTCACAAGGATGTCGAAGACATTATTCGCAAGTGTGATGGTTGCCACAGGTATGCATGTCAAGCAGATGTCTCGGCTTAGGAGCTTCGCATGATACCAATTACTTGGCCGTTCACAGTCTAGGGGCTTGATATGGTTGGTCCTTTCAAGCTATCTTCTTGCAAGAAGACACACCTCCTTGTTGAAGTTGACAAGTTTACCAAATGGGTTGAGGCAGAACCTGTTAGCAATTGCGACGCCAAGATAGCAGTTAAGTTTTTGAAAAATATTTTTTTTGTTTTGGCTATCCTCACAACATCATCACTGACAATGGCACCAGTTTTTTCAAAGGAGCTATGGGCAGTTCTGTAAAAGAGAACATATCCGGCTTGACCTTGACTCTATTGCTCATCCATAGTCTAACGGGCAGACAGAGCGTGCAAATGAGGAATTACTATGAGGAATTAAACCAATACTCATGGTGTCGGTGTACTAAGAAATGGGCCTTCCTAGTACCCTGACTTGTGCACAAAAAACAGTGGCTCAACGCCTGGCAAGCCTTACTGGGAGGCAACAACATACAAGACGAAGACAGCTAAAGATCAAGTAGTCGGCGGATCACCTTGTTGGCAGGAGAAGGCTCGGCAAGATCCGTGCCGGTAGGCTCCCACTACCGAGCCACCGCTCCACCTTATCGTGAGGGATCACTAGAAGTGTATGTCTAGGGGGGGTGAATAGACTACTTGCACAAATTAAAACCTAAACTGTTGTAGGATCCAAAGTATGCCTAGAGGGGGGGGGGGTGATTAGACTACTTGACTAAATAAAAATCTATCATTTTCCCAATTTTAGTTGTGGGCAGATTTTAGCAATTCGCACAAGTCAAGTTCACTCTACACATGCATGTCTACGAGTATTGCAGCGGAAAGTAAAGACAAGCATATGTAAGAGGATAAGGGTAGGAAGATCAAACACAATTTGGAGACACGAAGATTTTTCCCGTGGTTCCGATAGGTGGTGCTATCGTACGTCCACGTTTATGGAGTCTTCAACCCACAGTGGGTAGCGGTCGTGAGAGTCCACGGAGGGCTACACCCATAAGGGTCCACGAAGTAGCAACCTTGACTATTCCATAACGGCTTCCGTCCATGAAGGACTAGCCTCACTATGGGTAGATCTTCACGAAGTAGGCGATGTCCTTGCCCGTGCCAACTTTTTGGTTCAACTCCACAACACGAAGTAGGAGGCTCCCAAGCGACACCTAACCAATCTAGGAGGCACCACCCTCCAAAAGGTAATAGGCTCGATAGTAACGATGAACTCCTTGCTCTTGTGTTTCAAATGATAGTCTCCTAAACACTCAATCACTCTCTCATAGATTTGGCTTGGTTAGAAGAGATTGATTGGATGGAAAGCAACTTGGGGAGGCTAGAAATCTAGATCCATATGGTTGGAGTGGATGATCATGACCTCAACAGAAGAATAGGTGGTTCTCTCTCAGAAAATTGGATATGGCAAGTGGGTGTGTGTTCTGAGTGCTTCTCTTGCGAGTGGGATGTGGTGGAGGGGTATATATAGGCATCTCCAAAAATCCAACTGTTACAACATTATGGCCCAACTCGGTGGAACCGTAGTAAAACTCAGTGGCACCGACTTGTTCAAAATGTTGCAACTTTAGGCTTTTCGGTGAGACCGATATGAAGTACTCGGTGGTACCGATATGGGTGACCTAGGCAGTTACCAAATCTCAGTGAGACCGATTTCTCAAACTCGGTGGGACCGATTTGGATAAATGGGTTAACAGAGAGTTGGCCCAACTTCTCGGTGAAACCGAGTTGCAAAACTCGGTGGGACCAAATTATGAAAATGGGTAACCAAGAAGTTGGTCACTGGTTTCGGTGGCACCGAAAGGGAATGTTGGTAGTATCGAGTAGTGGGTCTTGGCTAGGGTGTAGCCGATGGAAATGTTGGTGACACCGATTTTGAGTGGTAGGCTCTATGACAGAATATTTGTGGGAGAGCTTGTGGGTGATTTTGGTGACTAACACTTGATCACTTTGAGCCTTTCATTCACCATTATTACCTCACCCCTTTTTGATAGTATTGGCTTTCCTATGGACTCAAGGTGATTTCTCACAAAGTAAAATGTAGAGTCTTCATGCTTGTAGCTTAGCCAATCCTATTCCTTGCATCTTGGGGTCTCCTTACAATCCTTTGGCCAATCTTCCCTGTGGACTAAACCTGAAATGAACTAGGTAGAACAATTAGTCCAAGAGACAATGTATGTTGTCATGAATTATCAAAACCACCAAGGGAGCATATGTGCTTTCACTCTCCCCCTTTTTGGTAATTGATGATAACATACAATCAATGCTTCAAATTAAGATATGTAGGAATATGTGATAGCTTTGAAGAATACATGACCAATATAGGCTCCCCCTATATGTGTGCATACCATTTTAAAGGAGAGTTGCTTTGGAATGCATGAACACACATATAGTAGAAAGAACTTGTGAAGTCATGCATATCTTGGCTATATGCATCAAATATATGTGAATGAAGTGTTTCCATGTTCAAGACTTCACCCTTGCAAACAATATGTGCAAGAAGCAGGAGATCATCTTGACCGAGGATATGATGCATATACTGGCCTTGAGATTCTTGAGCATTCTAGTGGTAGAAACACACTTGAGAAAACAATGTTAGGAAACACAAGAGTATTCTACACATCCAATGCAAAAGGATTCAAGAGTACCAAGATATGGAAGACATATGAAGAATAGAATTTCTTAAGATAGATATGTCTCCCCCAATGGAATATATAGAACTTTCTCCCCTAAGTATGGAATTGTAAATCTTCCTGTCCCCCTAAATCTTAGCATGTAGATATTGGGAGTAGGTAGGGTGAGAAAAGTCTAGCATGAATAGGCAATCCCCTTTGGGTAAGCATAAGCTTAGATGTTCTTAGATATTCTCCCCTTTGATGTTCTCCCCCTTTATGCAAGCATATGCTTTATTCCCCCCTTAGTATATATCTCCCCCTTTGGTATGAGCATAAGCTTTGAAGCTTTGATATTTCTCCCCCTTTGGCATTAATTTCCAAAAAGGGTCACACAAAGGGTCAGATGAAGGTATCATTGTGGGATCATTGAGAACATTCGAGTTTTAAGGGATCATTGACTAGAACTTCTCCCCCTTTCATTTATCTGAAATCATTAATGACTTCTCCCCCTTTTTCATAGAGTTCCTTGAATAAGTATTTCTCTCCCTTTGGGAAAAAGTTTTTTTTATAAAGGGATACTTGAAGAAATGGAGATTTGCTAAGATTTACAAAGAACTCAGAAGATAGCAAAATCGGTGACTCCGAAGAAAATACATCGGTGAAACCGAGAAGTTGTTATGCAGCCTATCTGCAATATCGGCAACACCGAGAATTTTGAGTCGGAGGCTCCGAAGGGAAAACATAAACTTGGCAAAGTTTGTCAAAAGCACTTTTTCAGAAAGTCTCAATGAAATAAAATGATTGCATAGAATTTGAAAAAAAAATTGCAAGAAATTTTCAACTAGATGGAATTTGAGTGGTTCCAAGAAGGCATGCAACTAAAAGATGAATGAAACAAGATATTTCATCTAGATGATGAGCGGTGACTAGGTCACCTATATTAGAGTATATTGACTTAAGGAGTCAAGCAAGGATACTTGATCATAGGTCATAATCTACGTTAAGCTCAAAATGGGGTCGCCATTTTTTGATTAAGCATTTTTATATTTTCATATCACTTGAGTTGCTTTATCCCATGACTTGGAGTAAAGCTATTTCAAGGATATAATCACATACCTTTGAGTGATGTTGATGACGTGGTATGTAGGAGAACTTCTTGTGGATGCTCGCACTTGATGAAGATCATCTTGAGTTGGGAGCAATCCATCTTTTCTTTGAAGCTAGGTCCTCATACAAGAGCTAGTCATGCAAGGAAGAACAAAGTATCTATCCAAATGAAAATAGCGAAATTTTGATCATATAGGATATAGTGTGTTTGTCTTCTTCCTTCCATCATCAAAGAAGGGTTGTGGATACTTGGCCATGACAAGATTGCATATGATATGAGTTTATGACAATCTTGTGGAGTGTAGTTCTTCCAAGTACCTACAAAAGGTTAGACGCAATACAAGGGAGCATAGATTTCCAAGATATAAGATAGTGTCATATCAAGTGTAACATGGAATAGTCATGTAAGCTCGTGCTCTTGCACGCATCCGAGTGAGTCTAGCTCAAGTTTGAAGCATCAATGATGTTCAACTCACTCCTCAAGTGACAAAACACTTTCTCATCAAGTGGCTTAGTAAAGATATCGGCCAATTGCTTGTTGGTACGAACATGTTTGAGATTAATGTCCCCTTTAGCAACATGATCTCGAATGAAATGATGGCGAACTTGAATGTGTTTAGTTCGAGAATGTTGCACGGGATTATAAGAAATCTTAATAGCACTCTCATTGTCACATAACAATGGAACATGTCTCACATGGATTCCATAATCCTTAAGAGTTTGAGTCATCCATAGCAATTGATCACAACATGATCCAGCGGCAATGTATTCTGCTTCGGTAGTAGATAGAGATACCGAGTTTTGTTTCTTGGATGACCAAGACACAAGAGATCTACCAAGAAATTGACATGTACCCGAGGTGGATTTTCTATCAACCTTATCTCCGGCATAGTTTGAGTCGGAATAGCCAACACGGTTAAAAGAAGATCCCTTGGGATACCATATGCCAAAGTTTGGTGTTTGTATCAAGTATCTCACAATTCTAGCGCACATGCACACACTAAGCATAATATTGGGACATGGGGCACATAGATATAGCAATGAACCAATCATTGATCGATAGACCTTTTGATCAACCGGTTTGTCCTCCTTGGTGAGGTCAACATGTCCACTAGTGGGCATAGGAGTTTTCATACCTTTACACTATTGCATGTTGAACTTCTTGATCAAGTCCTTGGTATACTTAGTTTGAGAGACGAAAGTTCCTTCTTTCGTTTGCTTGATTTGCAAACCAAGGAAGAATTTCAGCTCACACATCATGGACAACTCATACTTCTCGGACATCAACCTTGCAAATCTTTCACTAAATTGTGGGTTAGTAGATCCAAAGATGATATCAACCACATAGATTTGGCACACAAATAATTCATCATTAACTCTCTTAGTGAATAAGGTTGCATCCATTTTACCAATTTCAAAACCCTTTTCAATGAGAAACTTCGTTAAGCATTTATACCAAGCACGTGGGGCTTGCTTAAGTCCATAAAGTGCTTTACGAAGCTTGTAAACGTGGTTAGGTTTCTTAGGATTCACAAAACCAGGGGGTTGTTTAAAATAGACCTCTTCTTCAATCTCACCATTTAAAAATGCACTTTTA
The DNA here is from genome assembly GCA_039707655.1 of Elymus sibiricus. Classification (NCBI taxonomy): domain Eukaryota; kingdom Viridiplantae; phylum Streptophyta; class Magnoliopsida; order Poales; family Poaceae; genus Elymus; species Elymus sibiricus. The sequence goes on along the minus strand of CM077663.1, from coordinate 165,721,116 downwards.
ATGTCCATTTGATAAAGCGTGATATCATGGTGATTAGCATAAGCAAGAAGAATGCAGATAGCCTCAAGTCTAGCAATGGGAGAAATGGCTTAATAGAGAGTTGGCCCAACTTCTCGGTGAAACCGATTTGCAAAACTCGGTGGGACCAAATTATGAAAATGGGTAACCAGGAAGTTGGTCACTGGTTTCGGTGGCACCGAAAGGGAATGTTGGTAGTACCGAGTAGTGGGTCTTGGCTAGGGTTTCTGTCTGGGCTTTTGAATCGGTGTAGCCGATGAAATGTTGGTGACACCGATTTTGAGTGGTAGACTCTGACAAAATATTTGTGGGAGAGCTTGTGGGTGTTTTTGGTGACTAACACTTGATCACTTTGAGCCTTTCATTCACCATTATTACCTCACCCCCTTTTGATAGTATTGGCCTTCCTACGGACTCAAGGTGATTTCTCCCAACGTAAAATGTAGAGTTTTCATGCTTGTACCTTAGCCAATCCTATTCCTTGCATCTTGGGGTCTCCTCAAAATCCTTTGGCCAATCTTCCCTGTGGACTAAACCTGAATTGAACTAGGTAGAACAATTAGTCCAAGAGACAATGTATGTTGTCATGAATTATCAAAACCACCAAGGGAGCATATGTGCTTTCACATCGGCCTGATTGTCACTTATCAGCGATGTGTCGAACGGGCGGGCGGTTAGGTAGAACCTGTCGGGGCACGTGGCAGCTCTGGAGGATTAACCGAACTTTATTTACACATGTCCTGATGGCGTGGCAAAGTAATAAGAGGTAGCTGGCTGAACGACACGAAAGGAGAGGCGATCCTTGCCAGAAGACGGCGCCAGTGTCACATCGCATGGTGCATTTAATGCTCTTGTCCTAATCCGTCTGAGTTAGGTATGTGCCACTATAGCCACTACCAGCATAGTGAATTTAATGTATTTCCAATGTGGTAACCCCTTGAGCTATAAAAGGAGGTCCATGGCACATTTTACAGGGATCAAATCCTTGTCCATTTACATGTAGCAGTTGCATTCCCGTGCATCCTTGCCGGCAGGCTGCGCTCCTTGTAACCTGGACGTACAAATAATCCTCAAAACACACAGGACGTAAGGTTTTACGCCTCCGAGCAGCCCAAACCTGTATAAACCCTCACGTGTTAATCATTGGTGCTGCTCCTTGCGTATGTAGATTCCCATCACCGAACCGCAAAGGGGCCTTTGCCAGTCCCATAGATTGTCGTTCCTCGACATCTTTGTCGCGCCAGGTAGGGAAGTCTCATGCGTGAATTTGCTCCAACTACTGCGCATCTACTTTGTCATCTTCATCGAAACCCATGGTGCTGAAGAAAGCCAAGGGTACGTCTATGACTTCTCCATCTATGTCCAAGCTTCCCACGTCGGCGGCTACAAGCAATGGAGGTGGAAGCGGACGTCACTGCCATCACACTGGTGAGCGCAACCACCACTTCAACATTGTCCGGAGCTCTGCTAGCCACGACCTTGTCGCTACAACGTCCAAGGACAGTGTAGCGACAGCGGCGGAGAAACACGTGCGACGTCCATCTCAGGACGGCCACGACAAGCATCCAGGGGCCGGAGACAACACCGGGCGGCATACTGATCAAGACCCTGCGCGTCATTCTCAAGATGCGCAAGGGTAACCTCATCGCCAACCTGCTGGCACAAACATGCATCGAGCGCAGGAGCGGGATGGAGCTCCTTCTGACTCAGTCAAGAGTAAGAGCGCCACCCATGCTTCACGCCGCACCATGCCCAAGATGCCAGCGGAAGCTCTGGCGCAAGCCCAGTTACTACTGGGTTTTCCTCCCACCCCAGAGAAGATGGAGGAGTGGAGAGCCACCATCTAGAGCCTATTCAGCTACACAAATCACAACAAGCCGGAGCAGACAGGCCCTTCACGGGCGCATCCCACTGCGCTGACCAGGTCAGCGGGTGAGCGCAGCACCGTCGAAGCGCCTACGATGCAATCTCTTCCTAAGCAGCACCGGCATACATAGCGGGCCGACACGCAAGACAAGATGTCTATGGCGTCGTCGGGCCCATGGCGACAACAAGACCAGCGCTAGACTCAGCACGACCAGCGGCAAGAAGTTGCTCGCACCACCATCGAGCAGCAGAGGGAGGCATGCCGTCAATCGAACGACCGTGCCAGGATAGAAGCTGACGAGCCAGCGCCAGGCTTGCGGGGAAGCCTGCCTTACAAGATGGGCTGCCCCGCGTTCACCCATGAGTTGCGGCAAGTTCGCTGGCCCTCATCCAAAACATTCAAGCAAGATCACCCAGACGAATATGACGGCAAGATTAGCCCGTCGTAGTTCCTAGGCATCTACACCATCACGGTACAGGCTGTCGAGGGACGCGACGAGAAGGTATTTGCCAACTACTTTCTGTTGGCGCTCAAGCCCAACATCAGGAGTTGGTTTATGAACCTGCCGGAGGGCTCCATTTCCTCTTGGGCGGATCTGTGCAACCAGTTCGTTGGCGCATACCATGGGGGTCACAAGCTCCCTGGTCAGCCTAGTGATTTGCACGTGCTTCCCCAAAGGGATGGTGAGTCGCTCCACAAATATATCCAGCGATCCAGCCATGTGCAGCACAACATCATCACATCCATCCTGTCGCGGTCATTGCTGCATTCCACATGAACGTGCGCAATAGGCGGATGCGTAAGGAGATGAGCATAAACAAGGTGCGTGACATCGCCGAGATTTATGCTCTAACTGACAAGTGCACACGCGCTGAAGAAGGGAGGAGACTCCCAAGGGAGGACGCCGGCGTAGAGGTTGACTCCGACGACGACGACGCTGCCAACCCCAAGAAGAAGGGCCGAAAGCGCAACCGCAAGCACAAAGGCAAAGCAGTGAAGGCCGTCGAAGGCTCTGGCGATTCCAACACTGCCAAGAAAGCCAGGAAAGACATCTCTAGCAAAGAAGCCGCCACGTGCTCATGTGGCGATGAGGCTGCGGCAGGCGAGAAGACCGGCAAGATCGACCGGACATACTGCAAGATCCACCGCACCAAGGGCCATGATCTCCAAGAATACCGACAAGTCGAGCAGCTTGCCGAGAAGCAAAAGAAAGAGTATGAAAAGCGTGACAAGGAGAAGGCCCAAGACGGTGCTGGCGGGTCCGGCAAGAAGAACTGCGGCGGCCATGGAGGATGTCACAGCAAGGCCAAGCAGCAGAAAGAAACGCTTGCTAGAGGCCACGACAAGAAAGAAGGAGAGGAGGAAGATGATGAAGATGAGGAAGAGTCAGATACTGACGAATTCCAGAAAGCAACGGACGCCATGTGCCTTGAAGGAGGTGCATCTTTGCACTCCTCACACCGATAGCTCGAGCAGTGGGCCCAGGAAATCAATGCGGCGGAACCAGAAATGGGGGCTCAGAAGCCCCTCAAGTGGTCCAACACGCCCATCATCTTTGATGTTGAGGATCATCCTGATCGCACCACCATGGGCGGATGCTTGCCGTTGTTGGTTTCACCAATAATATGCAAACTCAGAGTGACAAACATGTTGGTTGATAGTGGGGCTGGCTTGAACTTAATTTCTCCAGAAGTAATCAAGAGGCTGCATATCCCAGACGGTGACCTCAAGCAAATGGGCACTTTCTAAGGAATCAATCCAGGGAGGAGACAACCTAAGGGCAAAATCACCTTGCCGGTGACGTTCGGCAGCGAGCTCAACTTTATGACGGAGAAGATCGTCTTCGACCTCGTCAAGATATCGCTGCCGTTCAATGGATTCCTCGGCCGACCGGCCCTGGCAAAGTTCATGGCGGCATCCCACTATGCCTACAACACACTGCAGATGCCAGGGCCGATGAGCGTCATCACTATCCACTCCGACATGAAGGACGCTGTCCTCTGCGCCGACAAACTCTACAGGGAAGGAGTTGCAATAGCTGCCGACAAGGCACTCGCTCTTGCAGGCAAAGCTCCCCGGGGGGGGGGGGGGTAGGACAAGGATACCAGCAAGACAAACAACATGGACTCCGGGAAGCGCACCGCAGAGTGCAGCACGCCCGTTGAGGACTTGCCGTAGAGCTCTGCCACTAGAAGCAAGAAGACCAAGGTGGCTACCCCGAAGACGAAGCCAGTCTCTGCGAGGGAGGACGACTCGGGCGACACTTTTGAAAGTGCCAACCTTGATGACAAATAGGAAAGCCCACTCATTGCTTTCCTGTGGGCGAATGTCAATGTGTTTGCATGGCAACCATCTGACATCCCCAACGTTCCCAGGGAAGTAATTGAGCACCACCTTTCCGTCTGTCCTCATGCGAGACCCGTCAAATAGAAGGTTGGGAAGCAAGCCTTGGAGCGGCAAGAGTTCGTTGCCGAAGAGATCAAGAAGCTAGAAGCAGGAGGTCTAATCAGAGGAGTGATCCACCCCATGTGGTTAGCCAATGTAGTTGTCGTACGTAAGCAGAATGGGAAGTGGCGGCTTTGTATGGATTTTACAGATCTTAATAAAGCTTGCCCCAAAGATCCTTTTCCCTTGCCACGTATTGACCAGATTGTGGACTCCACTGCCGGATGTGACTTGCTTTCTATAAGCGCATCTAGTGCCACCCCTTGTTGGTTTTGGAGTATTGAAGACGAACGTGGTTAGGGGACTAATGTGTTTGTGAGAGTTCACATGTTAACACAGTTAGAAGTCCCTAAAGATTCGGTTTAACCATGAAAGACGACCCCTAAAAATGTCAGAAAACATTGATGATGGCCAAAGCCATTGGTGGTACGCGATAATAATTGCTTGAAGATAATGAAACATGAATAGGAAGTCTTTTGGTTGTTTTGTTTCTTCTTTCCTGAGTCATAGGAACCACCGTACTATTAAATGGGGTCGATGTGATCGAAGTCACAACTAGTGTGTTTGAGCATCACCGAAGTCGTTCTGTTTTGAGAGAGCTAAAGACTTATTACACTTGAAGACTGTGATCTTCCAGACGGTTAGGCGTGTGGGTCTAGAGCATCCAAGAGTCATTGTGGATTGCCTGGTGACCAAGTTTGTACGGGTTTCGGAATTCTTCCCTGAATACTTACATGAGTGATTAGGAGTGGTCTAAGTGACCTCGGCTAAAGGAGAACAAGGTGAAGACGAGGTCTTCAGAGTTCAATCTCACCCTCCCCAACCAGACATACAATTGTCACAGCAACTAAAACTGGTCCAACAAATCCTATGTCTTCGTCGAGCAAATGGTTCTATCATTCACTCTCTTACTTTATGTATTGTACTGTGAAGCCATTGCTTGATACTCTCTATTCAAAGACATACTCTGAAGACATTCCTTAACTGCCATTTATCTTCATACTACCTAAGTTTATCTTCGATACATCTTAGTGTGCATGATGACTAGGCTATACTTGCCTGAATGTCTTCATAATATCCCAATGTTTGCTTAGATCCTTGATTAATATCCCTACTTGATCATGTTTCGCTTTCGTATACTTTGAATACATTTACTGTTTCGAAGCTTTTCATAAAAATCGCCTATTCACCATCCCTCTAGTCGATAACTAGCACTTTTAATTGGTATCAGAGCAAGGTACTCCCTTGTTCCGTGTTTCAGTTTAACCACCTGGAGTTTTAGCTATGTCGACTGCAGGGATAATCAAGGTCTCCGCTGCGTGTTGTGTCTTCGATGGCACTGACTACCCCTACTAGAAGAACAAGATGTAGATGCATCTAGAAGCCATTGACAACGACCTCTGGTATGTCGTCATGGCTGGCATTCCCAAGGTTGGCGAAGGTGTTACTACTGCTGATGTGAAGAGATTTGCTCAACTAGACTCAACCGCCAAGAACATCATTTGTGGTCATATGACCAAAGGACAGTATGGTCATGTGAGTGCTCTGGAAACTGCGAAGCAAATCTGGGAATGGCTTTCCAAGGTCAATGAAGGTGTCTCATCTCAGCGAGACTCGTGTGTTGATGTACTTCGCAATCTGTTTAACCGCTTCAAGAGACATGACAATGAAAATGTCCAACTCACATTTGACCGTCTCACTGATATCTCAAATGAGTTGAATGCTCTCGGCACCATTGATATCACCAAACATGAAGTCACGAAGAAGCTACTGAGATCTCTTGACAGCTCATTCGACACTCTCACTCTAATGATCCAAGAAAGCCCTGATTTCAAGGAATTGGATCTAGCTGATATCCTTGAGAGGCTGAACACCCATGAGTTCCAACAAGCTGAGAAGAGGGAAATCTATGGTTCTAGTTATGGTCGCTCTCGTGCCCTGAAGGGAAAAGTTGTATCTTCATCCGAAGAAGAAGAATCTGAATGCAGTTCCAATTGTGCTGAAGACATTGGCAAATAACTCACTCAGCTTGTAAGGAAGTTTCAGAAATTTGCCAAGTCCAAACACTCTGCAAAATCTTCAAGGCGTGACTCCAAGAAGTCTGGAGAAATGTCTCCGTGTGACAACAAGAAGCAAGCATGTCACAAGTGCAAGAAAGCTAGGTACTTCATCACTGATTATCCTTAATGGGAGAAGGAATCCAAGAAGAAGAGCAAGGACTACGATTCTGATGATAAGAAGAAGAAGAAGTATCAAAAGTCTTCATCCAAGTCTTCATCACACAATAAGAGTTAATATGGCAAAGCTCATGCTTTCATTGGCAAGGAAATCGACTCTGAAGCTGAATCTGAGTCAGAAGCTGAAGAGGAATCTGAGGAGGAGTCTAATTCTGAAGTTGTTGTTTTGGCTACGGCTTCTGCATTCGTCGCTTCATCCGTCTTCGACCCTGAAGATAATGGCCCCCTCAACAACTCTGAAGCCAGTGACAACGACAATGCTCCAGCCTACTGATTCATGGCAAAAGGCTACAAGGTATCCTCAAAGACTTCACGTCATGGCTCTGATAGCGAAGATGAATCTGATGATAATTTGAATCCTAGTTATTCTAAGCTTGTCAAGATTGCCACTAAACAACAAAATGCTATGGAGAAAATGAGAAATCTCTAGAGAAAAGCGATGACCTATTATGTGACGAGATGCGTCTGAACGAAACTATGACTGAAGACATGCAAAGTCTCCATTCAAGGTTTGAGGATCTCCAAGGTCGTCATGATATTCTCACAACTGAACATGAGAAGCTTTCTCTTGAATATCTTCAAAGAAAGCTTGATCTAGAGAAGTTGAGAGAAGCTCATGATGACCTTTGGAAGGAAAACGACTCACTCTTAGCAGAACAGATCAGTACCGCTCAGGATGAATTTAATGCTCCATGTTTAAAATGCCTTGCTCGTGAAGCTAATGATTCAAATGCTGAATGTTCAAATGCTTCTGAAAATGCATTATCTTCAACTGTATATGTGGTGTCTAACCCCTCATCCGAGGAAACCACTGCTATTACTGATGACAATGACTGGTTGAAGATATTGCTTGAAACAGGCATGTACAAGAGTCTGAAGGGATATCAGATTCTTTGCGATGTCTTGAAAAAGGCAATCTTGAACAAAATCCCTAAGAAAGAGGGTGTGGGTTTCGAAAGAAACATCAATGTTGATGGATCTTACTGGAAGCCTGAGCAGTATCCCAAAACCACATGGGTTGCTACAAAAGGTCCTTCAGTTGATCCATCCATGTTATCTAGTTTTAACTATGCTAACCCTATCATCATTGATGAGTCATTTGACTCCAACTATAAACTGTTCAAATCTAAAGATGGTGAAGTGTTTGCTAGATTCATTAGAACTAACTACAGGAATGGTTCTCCTATGAAGAGGATCTGGGTTCCCAAATGCCTTCTTGATAAGCTTCCTGTAAATGTCATGACGACATCACATAGGAAGAAGACATACCCCAGATCAAAGTCTTCGAGAAGACAAAGATCTTCATATGATCATACTAACAACTATGTTTCACAGGGAAGGACTAAACACACTCATGAGTATGAGCGCTATGGCATGAATCGTCATGTTCATAAGACTAAGAATTTCTCTGCATATTCTTATGAGTACTCTAACCCTCCTGTGAAACGTACTATTAGGGAAAAATTACCTAAATTCTCTAATGCTGCTTTACGTCTCATTGCTTCTAAGCCACCCCTTCAGATGTGGGTGGTTAAGAAGAACTAACATCTTCATGCAGCATCGGGTCTTCAGATGGGATGAAGCTTAACTCAAAGATTATTTCTGGAGACCCGAAAACATTCTTGCCTGGACACAAGATAATTAATGAAAATGGTGTTTACCATTTATATCGTCCAGTTTACTTACCACTTTGTACTGCTACATCTTCACCAATGCATGTTACTACTGCATGCCTTGGTGAACAAGACTAATTCTCATATGCAGGAAGATAAGTCCAACACCACTGAATGGATCATGGATAGTGGATGCACTAGTCACATGACTGGTGATCGAAGCCTATTGATGGAGTCAACTCTTCGACCTCCAACCAAAGATCAGATCGTCTTTACTCACAAAAGTAGAAGCAAAGTTTTGGGACTAGGTAGAGTTGCTATCACAAGGGATCAGCACATGGACAATGTGATGCTTGTCGAATCCCTTGGTTACAACTTAATGTATGTCTCAATGCTTTGTGATCTATACATGCTTGTCATATTTGGAAAATTCTGATGTGTTGTGCTAATGGCCTCTGAAAAAACCAAGGTCTTCGAAGGTTTTCAAAGAGGTGATCTATATATGGTAGATTTATCTACAGGTCCACATGTTGCCACTTGTCTTCTAGCCAAGGCTTCAGAATGCTGGCTATGGCATCGACGGCTAGGACATGCTGGTATGAGGAACTTTCATACTCTTGCCAAGAAGAGTATCATCATTGGTGTCGAAGGAGTCAAGTTCAAGAAAGACCATCTGTGTGGTGCATGTGAAGCCAGGAAGATGACAAGGGCCAAACACCCTCGAAGACAATCATGACGACCTCATGTCCCTTCGAGCTGCTTCATATGGACTTATTCGGCCCTACTCATTATTCCACTTACTCTACCACTGCTAATCTATATGGCTTCGTGATTGTTGATGATTACTCTCGATATACCTGGGTGCACATCTTACTCTACAAGACTGAGGTGCATGATGTCTTCAGGCGCTTCGCAAATAGGTAAATGACCAACTACGACATCAAGTTCAAGCACATCAGGAGTGACAATAACACTGAGTTCAAGAACACTGGACTCGGCACCTACCTCAACACTCTTGGTGTCACTCATGAGTTCTCTGCTCCATACACCCCTTAACAAAATGGTGTTCTGGAATGCAAGAATAGGACACTCATTGAGATGGCACGCACCATGCTTGATGAATACAAGACACCACGAAGACTCTGGCCTGAAGCCATTGACACTGCATGCCACATCATTAAAAGGGTATATCTTCACAAGTTATTCAAGAAAATATCATATGATCTGCTTAATGGTAAGAAACCCAATGTAAGTTATTTCAAAGTCTTCGGTGCAAGATGTTGGATAACGAATCCACACCACACTTCAAAATTTGCACCGAAAGCACATGAGGTTTTCATGCTAGGTTATGGAAAGGATCCACACATTTACAGGGGTTTCAACACTTATTACAATAAAGTGGTTGAGACTCTAGATGTGCGGTTCGATGAAACTAATGGCTCGCAAAGAGAGCACATGCCTCCTGTGCTAGATGAACTTTCTCCTGAAGAAGCTATTAAGTTGATGGGCACTTGAGAAATTATGCCTAAGGAACCTAAAGAAGAAGAAGTGATCATTCCTCCATCAACTTAGCGCGAAGACAATGGTGCTCCTGAAGATAATGTTGCTGATGAAGACAATGATCAGCAGCAGGAACAAAGTCTTCGCCCCGCTCATCCACGTGTGGCTAATGAAGTTCAAATCGAAATATGCTCGATAGCATCAATGCACCAGATCCTCTGACTCGCTCAAGAGCTAACCAATTAGCTAACTTTTGTGGGAACTTTGCTTTCGTATCAATCTTAGATCCCACCAAGGTAGATGAAGCCTTCATGGAACCAGAATGGATTCAAGCTATGCAAGAAGAACTTCATCAATTCAAGCTCAACAACATATGGGAACTCGTCAAGCGAACAGATCCGTGCAAGCACAACATCATTGGTATGAAGTGGATCTATCGCAACAAACAAGATGAATCTAGACAACTTGTTAGAAATAAGGCTTGACATGTTGCTCAAGGTTACGCACAGGTTGAGGTTATTGATTTCGATGAAACATTTGCACCTGTTGCTAGACTTGAAGGAATACGTATACTGCTTTCTTATGCTAACCACTTTGATCTATGCTTATACCAAATGGATGTCAAAAGTGCATTCCTCAATGGTAAGATTGAGGAAGAAGTATATGTTGCTCAACCACCAGGGTTTGAAGATCCAAAACACCCTGACATGGTCTACAGGCTCAACAAGGCATTGTATGGCCTCAAACAAGCACTAAGGGCTTGGTATGACACACTTAAGGAATTTATCAAGGAGAAAGGCTTCAAACCTGGTTCACTCGATCCTATTCTCTTCACTATATCATATGATGGTGAAATGTTTATATGTCAAATCTATGTGGATGACATTATGATCGGTTGTACTAACAATCGATATAGTGATCAGTTTAGCTTCATGATGCAAGAGCAATATTAGATGTCGATGATGGGAGAGTGTTCACACCAGATTTTGGCATGGAAGAAAGCATTATTTTGACGCCTTCAAATAAAGAAGTACTCGACATGAAAAAGTTTCATGTTGACATGAACAGTTTTTAAGTTTGGACCATCGTCATCCGATCTCATCTCGAAGGACGAAATTGTACACAAAGTACAAATATTTCATATGTAGAGTACTGTTCGGACGATTACGCCTCCAAGATATCCTGATATGAAAAAAGTTTCAACATGAAAAGGTTCCATATCATCGAGGCGATCGATTTCGATATAAAGATCGTCTCAATCGGAGGTCATATGCAACCTGTGGAGCCAAAACAAGATCAACAACAGAAGCTGCAGAGTCATTTCGGACCCACCGAGTTGACTCAGTAATTCCGAGAAAAATCACTTGGAAATTCTGAGTGAGATGCCGGAGATTACAGAAAGTTGGCCACGTTAACTCGGTGAGAACGAGAAAAACCACTTGGTGGCTCCGAGTTGATCCGGAAAATTGCCTAAGTTTCCTGTCCGAGACAGGTTAGGGTTTTTGACGTTTTGGACACAATTTTTAGTCCTTTTCTTGTACGGGAAGTCCAGCCACCTCATATATATGTTAGAAGTGGCGGACGATTGAACAACACACAATTGAGCAAATCAATCTACCACTTTTTACCTTTACCTTTATCCCTCTCCCTTGTTCTTTTTTTCTCGTTATGTGTTCGTTCTTCGTGTTGAAGGGCAGTGATCCTCGATGCTCTAGGGGCGGGTGAACCGACCTAGGGCAGTCCATAGCTGCCACAAGTCCAGACGGGGTCCCTCCCGGGCACGTGTGGTTTCGGGTCCCCAAAAGCACCCGCCGGATTGCCTGCGTACCGCGATTCCGGACGGATCTCCTTCGACGTGAGCTGCGGTGCATCACCCTCGGCGTCGAAGGTACACGGTGACGTGTTCATGTGCGAACACACTTTTTGGCAACTCCGCTGGGGATGAAGCCTTGAACGGTCTCCAGCCCGTTCTTGCTACGAAGAGATCGTCATCTAGGATTTGCAAACTACAAAGGTAATATGAATACCCAATTCACTTATGTACACTAGTGCAAAACGGCCCATTTGTCTCGGTTCTAGAGGCCCATTTGTCCCGGTTCTGGAACCGGGACTAAAGGGTTGGGACTAAAGCCCAAAACCTTTAGTCCCGGTTCGCTTACAAACCGGGACAGAAGGGGCTCCACGTGGCCGCTGCGGGGAGCCCAGGCAGGAGGACCTTTAGTCCCGGTTGGTAACACCAACCGGGACCTAAAGGCATCCACGCGTCAGCATCTTGCAGGAGCTGGGGTTTTTTTTTTGAAAGGGGGGGTTTAGGGGGTTTTGTAGGGTTAATTTAGGAGTTTCATATTGTGTTAGCTAGCTAATAGAGAGAAGTGTCCTCTCTTTCTCCGTGCTTGGTCGACGCTAGCTACTATAGAGAGAACTCGACACGCTAGCTAGTAAACAAATGAAGGAACCATTAAGTACACAAGATTGTCATGAACATATACAGAGAGAAGTGATTGACCTCTCTTTATCCGAGAGATTGGTCGAACAACAAGTTTTCGTATATCTATCCGACGGTACTACATATATACAATATAACATCTTTTACAATCCCTAACATCATCTAGCTAAGATCCAATCACAAATCCGCATGGTATTCATCGTCTTTAGGTATGACGTGGTCAAGAAAGAATCCTGCCAATTCCTCTTGAATTGCTCGTATGCGATCATGTGGTAGGAGTTCATCCTGCATCTGCCAGATCTAATTTAAAGAAGGGAGTCAATACATGCATATATATGAATAAAACTCAACACAATTGATGGTAATATATAAAATAAAATTGTGAATATTATTTACGTACTTCAAATTGTTTGTCAGAGAAGCCCCGCTCAGAGGTCGAGTGGCGAATGAACTCACATACGTGGTATGCACATAAAACAGTCCCTTCTTTCTGGTACAAGCACTTTACAAGAATAGAGTTCAATCAAACTGATAAGCAAGCATGGTAATGATATATTGATGAAAATTTGAATCAATTAGAGATGCGCGGAACTAGCTAGTACTACTTACTTTGGGGTGCGTAAATCGCAACTCTTTGTTTAGACCGGGAACCTTTCGGGTGAACTTCTTCCAAACCCTGCCAGGCAAAGAAAATGATTACTTGATATCAGGAAATTAACGAAAGTTGCATGCCGATATGGTCCCGGTATTGACTGAACTTACTTCTTGAGCATTGCAGTCATGTCCGCATAATCCTTGGGATCTTTACGTCTCGAGTCTAAGACAGTTACTAATGCCCCGTCAAGCTTAATGGATAGCAGAATAAAGTGGAAACTGCGCACGCATATATAACTCATCAATTACATTACTTAACCTCGAGTAAGCGAAACCGAGTATACAGAGAAGACAGCAACACTCACTTGAAGTTGTAAGGAAACAGTATTTCCCTTTTGTTTTGATGTATAAGGAACGACTTTAGCAAGTTCTCCTCGGTCTCTTTGATTGAGTTTCGTACCGTCCATTCATTTACGGCATCTGGGCTAATGAACCCAACGTCGAAGATTCCTATTTTTTGCATTCGACGATCTTCAATCTGCATAATATAGTGAGGATAATTATATATACATGCAATGAACGAGCTGAGCTAGAGACTTAACTATAGAAGTAATACTTACAGACAGTAGGCAGTCATGAGTTGTTTGTCGAGGGCCAGTTGATTGTATAACTGAAATAACTCCACAAATTCAATAGGCATCACGGGAAGTCCAATGAATTCGTGCTCTGGTTTCACTGCCACATACATAGTGTCTCTCCCAGACTCCCTGCAGGTTTTCATGTACCACTCATGCAATTTGTACATCATCGTTGTTAGAGGAGGATGATCAGGTTTGACAAGAGGCTTCCCGTGCACGTATTTATATTCTTCTTTTGTTACCTGAGCCGTTTCAAAAATTACATCATCCCCCAAGTAATCACCAGGATTGGTACCGGGCAGTAGCACCGGATGATTAGCGACGATATCGCTAGACACCATGAGCGGGGGGCACGATTGCTTCTCCTGTTCGCCGAGCTGGGGAATTTTTTTCCCACTTCTTCGTTCTGCTAACCTTGCATCACTGGAAGTACTTCCCGACCGCCGCGCTTCTTCATATGTCTTATGAATAATGCGGTCATAGTTGGATTGCGGCGGAGGCGGTGGTGGTCGCTTCAGGGCATCGATAGTGCGCTTCACTTTCACCAGATCTAGCTTCTCCTTCGGAGGTGGAGTTTTCTTTGCAAAATGGTCCCTCACTTGGGCACGACATATGTCCTCGTTTTCTTGCTCGGTCCTCTCATATGGTAACTTTTCCAGAGGCTTGAGAGATGGACCGTATCTGAATTGCCTCCCGCCTCTGCTTGTACTGCTAGCCGCCGGAGCGGCGGCGTCTCTCTTCTGTCGTTGCTGACGATGCGGAGAAGGAGGCGGAGTGCTCCGACGCGCCGGAGGAGCCGGAGCGGCGGCGTCTGTCTTCCGCCGTTGCCGACGAGGCGGAGGAGGAGGCGGACTGCTCCGACGCGCCGGAGTAGGCAAAGGAGGAGGCGGAGTGCCCTCACACGTCGGAGGAGCCGGAGAAGGAGGCGGGGTGCCTTGATCACTTGCCGGAGGAGGAGGAGGAGGAGGAGGCGGAGTGCCCTGACTCGCCGGAGGAGGAGGAGGAGGCGGAGGCGTCCAGTTTGGAAGCTTGATGTGCTCCTTCTGCCATAGACATGTACTCCTCAGAGCACGAACCAGCTGATTCTCCCCTTCACATGTAGAGTGGTCAAGCTCGAGCTCCTCAAATCCCTCCATTACTTCATCCACCATCACAACAGCATAGCCATGTGGAATCGGAAGGCAGTGAAAAGTTCCGTTGGGTTGAGGAGGTGCAACAGAGCCGACAGCCGCCTTGAAAGTGAGGTTCCGGTATTTCGTCATAAGCTCGCAATGTTGAGCCTCCGTGATAGTATCCACGGGGTAGATAGGAGCCGTGAAGTCAGGCTGAATGGGCTCCGTGGAAGCCACGCTGCTTCTCCGCTGAGATGGCGGGGTAGCTTCTGGGGTAGCTTCGTGCCGCTGAGATGGTTGGCCGGCAGCTCGCTGGCTCTCAGCTTCCTCTAGCTTTTGTAGTCTTGCATTGAGCTTCTGCATGTCGCTCAGCTCCGCTTTCCTCTTTCTCTCCCGGCTTCTGTAACCGCCTACGTCGGGAAACCCAACCTTCCACGGAACGGAGCCTGGTGTGCCTCGTGCTAGTCCAGGGTGCTCAACATTCCCTAGGGCCTCAGTCAGCTCGTCCTTCTCTCTGTCGGGAATGAACGTCCCTTCCTGCGCTGCGGTGATATACTTCTGAAGCTTCGTGACGGGTATTGCAAGTTGCTCGTCCGTCCAACGGCACTGTTTCAGGGTCCAAAGTTCCCCCAACCCCGAAGAACCAAGTCCTTGAACGGTCTGGCTAGTTCAATGTCTGTGGTACGACCCCTTTAGCAATCAGGTCATTCTCAGCTTTGTCCCACAACGGCCGGGCTTTGAGGTAGCCACCTGACCCCATGTGATGGTGATACTGCTTCTTTGCAGCATTGTTCTTGTTTGTCTCTGACATTTTCTTACTCTTGTCCGATGTCTTGTAGGCCACAAATGCGGGCCAGTGATCTCTTATCTTCTCAAATCGGCCGATGAATTCTTGAGTCTCCCCTTTGTCCACAAACTTTGATTTCAACTCATTCTTCCACCTCCTGAATAGATCTGCCATCTTCTTAAGAGCACACGCCTTGACCAGTGGCTCTATAACTGGCTTATTTGGATCCTCCTCTGGCGGTAGGGTGAAATTTGCCTTCAGCGCGGTCCAAAGATCATCTTTCTGTCTATCGGTGACATAATCACCTTCAGGGGCGTCGTCCTTAGGTTTATTCCATTGCTTGATGCTGATCGGGATGTTGTCCCTAACAATAGCTTCGCACTGAGCAAAAAATGCGTCCTTGGTCCGCTTGGGTTCAATCGGTAGGCCATCGTCCGCGAGTGCTGTGATCGTGAACCTTTCATCCTTGCGCAACCTCTTCTTCGGGCCTCGTCTCGTTACCGAAGTTTGGCTCGATCCGGAGGGCTATAAAATAAGAAAGAAGAGTTAATATATGTACATACCAAAACAATTAATGCATCAATTAGCTAGTCAGCATAGGCTTAATTAATATATATACCTCGCCGGACTTTGCAACAGCTCCCTCCTCTGTTCGGTCACCGGAGACGTCATCATGGTCTCCTTCTTCCCCCGGCATTCGGTCACCGGAGCCATCATGATCATGTCCTTCCTCCTTCATTGTTCGATCACCGGAGTCGTCATCCTCTCCTTCCAGACCATCGGTGTCGTTGAGATACGACAAGACATCACGTCCGGCGAGGATTATGTCCCCCAACACCTGTTCTGATTCCAAGTCTCTTTGATCCATAGTTTCTGCAAATATTACAACATGGCAATTAATATACAAACATGAATGTCCGACATCCGGACCGCCTCTCTCATGAATGTCCGACGTCCGGACCGCCTCTCTCATGAATGTCAAACAAGGGATTCTCTTAACCTTTAAGGGATTTAACAAAATGGCGCCATTCTGAATGTGCAGAAAATGGTCCATATTTTTCCTGATCTCATCTACCCTTCTATATGTCACGTTGTCTAGTGTCAAAGGATTCAAGAAAACCAAGGCTTCATCATTAGCCGGAAGTAACAGGCGCATAATGGTACGAAGCTCTCCAAATTGTTTTGGAACGGAGTCCCGGATAGGATAATTAATTAGCTTTTTGGTACGAAGTTCAGCAAGAGCCTTCCGAATATCGCTATTTGGAAGGCCTTTGCTGAAATTCGTACCAAAAAGCGAATTATTCTATCCGGAACTCCGTTCCCAAACAACTTTGAAGAGCTTCGTAGCATCATACGCATGTTACTTCCGGCTAATGATGAAGCCATGGATTTCTTCAATACTTTGACAGACAACGTGACATATAGAAGAATATATATATATATATATAGATGAGATCAGAAAAAAATTGGATCAACTTGTGCACATCCATAATGGGGGCATTCTTGATAAATCTATGTTACCGGAGTTTTCTATATGAACAAAAAAAAATTCCAGATGACATGTCCGACGTCCCCCCTCATGTCGAAGTTATCGGGGAGGGGGTAGATCGACAACGACGCTCTTTCTTCTAGGGTTTGGGTGGCCTCGATAGTTGGTCGGGCGAGCGGACCGCCTCTCTCTCATGCATGTCCGACGTCCCCCCTCATGTCAAAGTTATCGAGGAGGGGGTAGATCGACAACGACGCTCTTTCTTCTAGGGTTTGGGTGGCCTCGATAGTTGGTCGGGCAAGCGGACCGCCTCTCTCTCATGCATGTCCGACGTCCCCCCCTCATGGCGAAGTTATCGGGGAGGGGGTAAATTTTAACTTAGTGAGACTTTTAATTAACTCATTTTCATATATAAATTATTTTCATCGGAGTTACGGTTAATTTTCTACGAATTTTCTATATACATACATCCAACGATATCCATCCATCCATACATATACACCTACATTATATATGAACAAAAAAATTAATAAACAAAAAAAATACACTAAGCATCTACATATACATATACATACATATACATATACATACATATACATAAACATGACTAAAAAATTCATCATGTCAAAAAAATACACTAAGCATCTACGTATACATGTACATATATATATACATACATTACATAAACATGATTAATAAAAAAAACGGCCGGGGCGGCGCGACGGCTCACAGCGGGGCTCGCGCGACGACGGCGACGGCGACGACGGGGCAGGGGCGCGGGGTCGGGGGCGAGGACGGCGACGGCGACGGCGACGGCGACGGCGACGACGAGGCAGGGGCGCGGCGACGGCGAGGGCGGGCCGGGGTAGGGGCGCAGGCTCGGGGCAGGGGCGACGGGGACGACGGGGGCGGGCCGGGGCAGGGGCGACGGCGACGGCGGGGGCGGCGGACGGCGTCGGGGCAGCCTGGCGGCGTCGATGTGCTCGGCGTCGTCGGGGGCGAGTGCGGATGAAGTGTGAAAATTTCCCAAGTGTGGGCTTATATACCCCACCCTTTAGTCCCGGTTGGTGGCACCAACTGGGACCAATGCCCCCCTTTCGTCCCAGTTGGAGCCACGAATCGGGACGAAAGGTGGGCATTGGTCCCGGTTGGTGGCACCAACCGGGACCAATAGCCTGGCACTGCGGTGTGATGGAAGTTTAGTCCCACCTCGCTAGTTGAGAGGCGCCGAGAGCGAAAGGTGGGCATTGGTCCCGGTTGGTGCCACGAATCGGGACGAAAGGTGGGCATTGGTCCCGGTTGGTGGCACCAACCGGGACCAATAGCCTGGCACTGCGGTGTGATGGAAGTTTAGTCCCACCTCGCTAGTTGAGAGGCGCCGAGAGTGGTTTATAAGCGCTGCTGCGCCAACCCTCTCGAGCTCCTCTCTTTAGCAGGCCTACGGGCCTAAACGCATTATGCGGGCCTGCATCCTGGCCCAACTAGCCATATGGAGGCCGTGTTGGCCCAGTAGGCGGCATTTTTTTTAAAAAAAATCCAGTATTTTTGTTTTGTTTTTTGCTTTATTTATTTTCTTTTTAGTTCATTCTTTTTACTATTAAAGTTTTTAACAAATAAATACTTTGATAATTTTAGTTAATATTATTTTGATTCTTTTTAGTTGATTCTTTTTGCTATTGAAAAATATTGTATTTAATTAATTCTTTTTAGTTCATTCTTTTTACTATTAAAGTTTTTAACAAATAAATACTTTGATAATTTTAGTTAATATTATTTTGATTCTTTTTAGTTATTTCTTTTTGCTATTGAAAAATATTATATTTAATTGATTCTTGTTAGTTCATTCTTTTTGCTATTAGAGTTTTATGAAACCTTTTTAGTTCATTCTTTTTGCTATTAGAGTTTTAGAAAACCTTTTTAATTCATTATTTTTGCATGGTTGAAAGTTGGCATGGTATCATCATTTCACCCACATAGCATGTCATAAAAAGTTGAGAGGGTTACGGCAAAAATTGGATGCACTTCGTGTACAAAACGGACAATCTCTTTCGAAGTATCAGGGTTTTGGACGAAAACTCATCTGTTACAAAGGTATTTCATTTTTTTGAACTTATTTGAACTCCAGACTTTTTGTGTGTTCAAAATGAACCATTCAAAGCCACATCATCAATTTTCAACCCTTTCTGACTTCATCTGGTATTTTTCATGCATTTACTGATTTTTTTTAAGTTAAATGACCCTGAAATTGAAAAGCATTACAAATGAACTCTGAAAAGGTTGAAAGTTGGCATGGTATCATCATTTCACCCACATAGCATGTCATAAAAAGTTGAGAGGGTTACGACAAAAACTGGATGCACTTCGTGTACAAAACGGACAATCTCTTTCGAAGTATCAGGGTTTCGGACGAAAACTCATCTGTTACAAAGGTATTTCATTTTTTTGAACTTATTTGAACTCCAGACTTTTTGTGTGTTCAAAATGAACCATTCAAAGCCACATCATCAATTTTCAACCCTTTCTGACTTCATCTGGTATTTTTCATGCATTTACTATTTTTTTAGCTAAATGACCCTGAAATTGAAAAGCACTACAAATGAACTTTGAAAAGGTTGAAAGTTGGCATGGTATCATCATTTCACCCACATAGCATGTGCTAAAAAGTTGAGAGGGTTACAACAAAAACTGGATGCACTTCGTGTACAAAACGGACAATCTCTTTCGAAGTATCAGGGTTTCGGACGAAAACTCATCTGTTACAAAGGTATTTCATTTTTTTGAACTTATTTGAACTCCAGACTTTCCTTTTTTTCGACATTGATGGTTGGTCGGACGAAAACTCATCTGTTACAAAGTTGGCATGGTATCATCATTGACCATATCAAGTATGTGATCACCAGTACGGAGGGCGGGCTTCTTCCGATGATCTGCCTCACCTTTGAAATGCTTTCCTTTTTTTCGACATTGATGGTTGGTCAGAAGAAATCGACGATGCCCCAGGTACACATTCTTCCTGCATTTGTCCAAATATATACTGTCGGTGTCATCTAAACAGTGTGTGCATGCGTGGTATCCCTTGTTTGTCTGTCCTGAAAGGTTACTGAGAGCAGGCCAATCATTGATGGTTACAAACAGCAACGCATGTAGGTCAAATTCCTCCTGTTCATTCTCATCCCACACACGTACACCTCTTCCATTCCATAGCTGTAAAAGTTCATCAACTAATGGCCTTAGGTACATATCAATGTCATTGCCGGGTTGCTTAGGGCCTTGGATGAGCACTGGCATCATAATGAACTTCAGCTTCATGCACAACCAATGAGGAAGGTTATACATACATAGAGTCACAGGCCATGTGCTATGCTTGCTGCTCTGCTCCCCAAAAGGATTAACGCCATCTGCACTTAAACCAAACCATACGTTCCTCGGGTCACCTGTAAAGTCGCTCCACTTTCTCTCGATCTTTCTCCACTGCGACCCGTCAGCGGGTGCTCTCAACTTCCCGTCTTTCTTACGGTCTTTTATGTGCCATTGCATCAACTCAGCATGCTTTTTGTTTCTGAACAGTCGTTTCAATCGTGGTATTATAGGAGCATACCACATCACCTTGGTAGGAACCCTCTTCCTGGTGCGCTGGCCCTCAACATCACCAGGGTCATCTCTTCTGATCATACCGCAAGGCACCGCATACCGGGCATGCGTTCAAATCCTCGTACGCACCGCGGTAGAGGATGCAGTCATTAGGGCATGCATGTATCTTCTGCACCTCCAATCCTAGAGGGCATAGAACCTTCTTTGCTTCGTACGTACTGCCGGGCAATTCGTTATCCTTTGGAAGCTTCTTCTTCATTATTTTCAGTAGCGAACTAAATCCCTTGTCAGATACACCATTGTCTGCCTTCCATTGCAGCAATTCCAGTGTGGTACCGCGCTTTCTGTTGTCATCTTCGCAATTTGGGTACAACCCTTTTTTGTGATCCTCTAACATGCGATCGAACTTCAACTTCTCCCTTTCACTTTCACATTCTCTCTGTGCATCAACAATGACCCGGCGAAGATCATCATCGGGCACATCGTCTGGTTCCTCTTGATCTCCAGCTTCCCCCATTGCAGCATCACCGTATTCAGGGGGCGGGTAGTTGTCATCATCCTCTTCTTCATCGTTGTCTTCCATCATAACCCCTCTTTCTCCGTGCTTGGTCCAAACATTATAGTGTGGCATAAAACCCTTCTCAAGCAGGTGGAAGTGAAGGGTTTTAGAGTTGGAGAAAGCCTTCGTATTCTCACAGACAGTACATGGACAATGCATAAAACCATTCTGCTTGTTTGCCTCAACCGCTTCGAGAAAATTATGCAGGCCCTTAATATACTCGGAGGTGCGTCGGTCACCGTACATCCATTGCCGGTTCATCTGCGTGCGTTATATAATAAAGTGTATTAAAAACCATTACAGCATATCATGAATAGAGAAGTGACCAAATTAATAGAAATTCATCATCACATTAAAGCCAAAGTAGAGTAGTGATCAAAATAAATACATAACGTTCATACATTGTTCTCATTATTGAACAACATATAGCTCTCTAGAGCATGTAATTAAAACATACATTGAAACTATAAAATTTAAATGCAACAACAAATGCGATCATAACCGCAACTAAGGTACCAATTGATCCAACAGCATAATGATACCAAGCCTCAGTATGAATGGCATATTTTCTAATCTTTCTAATCTTCAAGCGCATTGCATCCATCTTGATCTTGTGATCGTCGACGACATCGGCAACATTCAACTCCAATTTCATCTTCTCCTCTTCAACTCTTTGTAATTTTTCTTTCAAGTAATTGTTTTCTTTTTCAACCAAATTTAACTTCTCGACAAGAATTTCTATGTCGGTTGGAATTTCCGGTTCACATACCTCCTAGATTAAAAAATCTATGTCACATTGGTCGGCATAATTGTCATAAACACTAAATAAAACAAATAGTTATAAAAGATAATATATACCACATCCGAATCATAGACAGGACGAGGGCTGACAGAGGAGGATACCAAAACCATCGCACTATATAATAACAAACAATAATAAAAGTAAGAAAATTACACAAGTATCTATCTAAATCATACAAGTAAGAACTTTTTTCTTTTAGAAAGAAGATAAGAAGAAGAGGCTAACCACGGTGGTGCCGGCGCCGAGATGGGCGCGGGCGATCGACGGCGGTGAGGACGGGGACGGGACAGGACGGACCGCCAAACCTAGACAAATCTTGAGGAAAATGGAGCTTGGACAAGGAGCTTCGAGAGGAGAAAGCTTAAGTGTGGCTCGGGCATTTCATCGAACACCTCATGTGCATAGGAGGTGAGCTAGAGCACCACAAAAGCTCTCCCACGACCGGCCAAAAAAACAGAGCAGTGCACTGCTCTGCTCGTAGGCAGGGGGGTATATATAGGCCAACCATTGGTCCCGGTTTGTGGCTGGAACCGGGACTAAAGGACACCATTTGGTCCCGGTTCCAGCCACAAACTGGGACCAATGGTTGTGGGCCAGGAGCGAGGCCCATTGGTCCCGGTTCGTGTCTGGAACCGGGACCAAAGGGGTCAGACGAACCGGGACCAATGGCCCACGAGGCCCGGCCGGCGCCCTGGCCTCACGAACCGGGACCGATGCCCACATGGGTCCCGGTTCGTGAGTGAACCGGGATTAATGGGCTTTTCAGGGCTGGACCAAAGCCCTGTTTTCTACTAGTGGTAGATGCAAATAATGCATATGTTGTTGCTAAATTGTTAAATGACCATAATGTATCAGCTAGCCCTAGTTATATGAATCATGCATCTAGTTATCTGCAACAGCCGATTCAGAATAATCTCCATACTTCAACGTCATATAATTTTAGCAACATGCAACATATGTATCCCAACTCCCAAGCATCGGTAACCCCACAAATGTATATGCCGATGAAGAACATGTCGAGTTTGGTTAATCAAGCTGAATAGGAACTTCCAAAAGTATGCAACAAAGTGTTTCAACTTTTCATTCATCGACAAATAACTTGCAATATGTTAATCCAAGCATGCCGGTGGATAGAGGAATTGGCCATGCTACCACTAGTTATTTGGTGAATTACCCTCAAACATCATATGCTACACCTCATGCTACTAATTTTTTGGCACCATACGCAACTGTTGATATCCATAATTCAGCTCCGCACCTTCACGGTCAAGGCCGTATAAGCGAAACTTCTGCAGCAACACAAATGCCTTCACCTACTACCGTAGCATATAATGTTGCTCCTCCACAATTTCGGAATTTCGGCAACATATCGTTGCCGAAAGCGTCTGAAAGTATTGGGGGGCAATTCGACGAAGACTGGACTGAAATTGGGCGAAAAAAGCTCGAAGATAGTCTAGCCACAATGTTTGCCGAGTTTAGACAAGAACAAGCAGCCTTGCGAACAAAAGAAAGAAAGAATGGTGATTCGGATAACAAAGTTAATTCGGTTATTGAAAAGGCTGAATCAAACGTTACATGTGTCGAATCAATTAAAGAAAAAAGAAGGTTTAATAATTAGAGGAACCAATGAAAGAAATAACGACTTGGATAACAGACGTAATTCGGTTATTGAAAAGGCCGAATCAAATATATGTGTTGAATTTATTATGTTAAAGAAAGACGATAAGGCGTTGGAGAGTTATCCAAAAGTGGAGCAAGCCATTGTTCATATCACACAACCATTGTCGGAATTGGGGCTCCGGGGACCCAAAGAGGTTCGAACTCTGGGGTGCACTAGTTCTCCTACCCTACTCTGCCTCGCAACCTCACGGCGACTCTCCGGCGTGCTCAAGCTAAGGAAGAAGAACGATGGACACGGCAGTTTACCCAGGTTCAGGCCACCTCGCGGTGCTTGTCTAGATTGCTTGGGGATCGAAGCGAGTACAAAGGTGGGTTCTGGATAACTATGTCCCCCTCTCTATGGTGGCAGCCTATCTTCTTTTATACTGGCCTTGGTCCTCTTCCCACGAAAACACAAGGCGGGAAGGGTTGCCACAACGGCCAGTTCAAAGGGGGACATGGCTGCAGCTTATCCCGACAAAAGTGGTCTACGTCTGCAAAAGCCTCCCGCCATGACGCGCTAGTGGGCTCGAGGATGACCTCCGAACTAGCAAGCCCCCAGCTTTGTCTTCTTGCACCAAAATGAAAACCTTTAGAGATTGATTTGGGGACCGAAAAGCTGGCCCTGCTCCCTTAACACAAAAGAGGAAGCCTCCTCATCCGCGCCTGCTGGCACGACTCCTGTAGCCGCGTCACCCACGTGAAGATGCAGGACCATGGAACACCACCGGGCCACCCTTGATCAACCCACCCCGCGTAGGCCTCGGGGAGGGGGGGCTTAGGTGGTGACCTCGCAAAGGGGGGCTTCACGAGACTCTTGACGGCGCTTGCTGACGTACACCTCGCGACGCGGGGGCCCTCGCAAGGGTCCTGTTCGTGAGCCCCCCCGAAGGGCCGTGCCGGTCCCATGGCATGCGCTGCGCCTTGGGCCGCAGGTAGACGGGCCTGGGTACCCCAGTCCCACGGGCCCGACAGTAGCCCCCGGGCTCGTGGCGTCCATGATTCTGCCAGTTGGAGGGGGCGAAACGGTGCGGGCTCCAATAGCCTGCGGGTCAGGCGCGACGCATGGCGCAAGACGGGGCGCAGGGCTCCCCCACTTCCCACGACGCCTCGGCAACTGCCCAGGCCGACATAAAGCCTGCGCGCGGCGTGGTGCCATCATTTCTCTTCCTTGCCTTGCATCCGTCTCGCTACACCTCCCTCCTCTACGCGAGACTCCTCCCGATCCAATCTCAGTTGAGGCACCCCTCCTGCCTCATTCGAAGTCTCGGTATGCAGATGGCGCCGGGAGGCAAGAAGGCGAAGACCGCGGCCCCAGCCGCGAGCCCTCCGGCCGTCGGGCCAGCTCTCCTGCCATCCTCCATCGCCACGGAGGAGGACTTGGGCCCGATGCTTCCGCTGATAGCCGGTGACAAGAATGAGGGGAAGGCGACCAAGATCTGGCCGGGTTCGGAGGTGCGGACCAGCCTGGGGGAATCCGGCTACTCCTTCTTCATGCACAACATTTACGCCGGGTTGATCCTGCCGTTCTCTGAGTTCTTCTACCCCATCCTCTCCCATTACCTGATCCAGGCCCTGCACCTTCAGCCCAACTCCATCCTCCTCCTGGCTATCTCCGCCTTCTACTGCGAGGCCTTTGTGGGCGTGAGGCCCTCAGTGGCGCTCTTTCGTCACTTCTTCAGGCCGCGGTTCACCGCCCAGGACCAGCGCTTCGCTTGCATCTCCTTCGTCAACGTCAAGGGCGAGAATATCCTCCTGAAGGTCGGGAAGAAGGTGGAGGGCTATCCACATCGCTAGGTCTTCATGGACGCGTATCAGGTCAGCCCGCTCCTAAGGATTCCCACGGCCCATCCTGAGCAGAACCCCGGGTGGGCTCACGTGAAGCTCACCAACCCGAGGGCGGAGCCCGTCCTGGAGCGGATCGCTACGCGCCGGAAGACCCAACTGACAGGGGCGATGGTCGTCAAGGAATTCCTGGGGCAGCGCATCGCTCTGGTTCAGGCACACTCACGGCCCGTGTGGGAGTACACTAGGGCGGGGGACGTGATGAGGCTGCACGCTGTCGGCTGATATGTCTCCAACGTCTCCAATGTATCAATAATTTATTCATGCCATGATTGCCTATGTTTACAATACTTTATATGGTTTTGATACACTTTATATGATTTATTTAGAACTAACCCGGACTGACGCTGTTTTCAGCAGAATTACCGTGTTGTTGTTTTTTTGCAGAAAATGAAAGTTCTCGGAATCGCCCGAAACTTTTTGGTGATTTTTTCTGGAGGAAATAATCCATATTGGAATGAAGAACCACCGGAGGGGAGCCACCCGTGGGGCACAAGCCATCAGGCCGTGCCCCCTAGACCGCGCCCTAATATCTGGTGGGGCCCACATGGCTCCGTTGTGCGTGATTCCAACGCTGAAAAATCCTATAAATCCCAGAAACCCCAGAAATAAACAAAGACTCTCCGTTACGCTACCGCAACTCTCTGTATCGATGAAAAACCAATCTGGAGACGTTCCAGTACCCTACCGGAGAGGGGAAACCATCATCGGTAGTCATCTTCATCATCTCGGCGGAGGCCATGACGAGGAGGGAGTAGTTCACCCTCGGGGCTGAGGGTATGTGCCAGTAGCTATGTGTTCAATCTCTCTATCTCGTGTTCTTGAGATGTCATGATCTTGATGTATCACGGGCTTTGTTAATATAGTCGGATCATATGATGTTATTCCCTTGCTATCTTGTTGTGATGAATTGAATCTTTACATTTGAGATCTCGTTATGTTGGATTTAATATTGGATTTTAGAACACTTGATATATGTCTTGCATGTGGATACCCGTGGTGACAATGGGGTGTTCTATTGATTCACTTGATGTATGTTTTGGTACTCAACTTGCGGATGCCCGAGGTGACATTGGGGTAATCTATGCATAGTGGTTGATACACGTTCTTGTCCTACGTTCTCTGATAGAAATCTTGGGGTGCTCCTTGAAGTTCTTTGTGTTGGATTGAGTATGGTAGGATCTGCAATTGTTTTATGCATGTCGCATAATTTACCCATGGATACTTGAGGTGAAATTGGAGTATCTAGGTGACATTAGGGTTGATTGATATGTATCATTGGTGTTATTTTAGTACGAACTCTAAGGCTGTTTGTGACACTTATAGGAATAGCTCAAAAGATTGATCAGAAAGAATAAATTTGAGGTGGTTCTACTACCTACACCAATTTCATCTTATTGTTCTCTGCTAGATAGGAACTTTGGAGTGATTCTTTGTTGCATGTTGAGGGATGATCATATGATTCAACTATGTTAGCATTGTTGGGAGATTGCACTAGTGAAAGTATGAACCCTAGGCCTTATTGCTAAGCATTTATACAACGTTTTGCTCGCTGTTTCACACTTGTTACCTTGCTGTTTTTATATTTTTAGATTACAAAAACCTATATCTACCTTCCATATTGCACTTGTATCAGCATCTCTTCGCCGAACTATTGCACCTATACAATTTGCCATTGTACTGGGTGTGTTGGGGACACAAGAGATTTCTGTATTTGATTGCAGGGTTGTTTGAGAGAGACCATCTTCATCCTGCACCTCCCACGGATTGATAAACCTTAGGTCATCCACTTGAGGGAAAATTGCTATTGTCCTACAAAACTCTGCGCTTGGAGGCCCAACAAAGTCTACAAGAAAAAAGTTGCGTAGTAGACATCAAGCCATGGAGGTGAGTGCTTGAAGGTATATCTTTAGATCTTGCAATTAAATCTTTTAGTTTCTTGTTTTCACTAGTTTGTTTTTATAAAAGAAAACTACAAAAAATGGAGTTTAGGTTGCCTCATTTGTTTCGTCTTTATAATGTCTTTTGTGAAAATAAGGATTCAAAAAATTGTGCTCAATTGGTAGAGGAAGAAATTATGAAAATACTTAATGAGAATTTCTTGAATGATGAGTACGATTGCAATGTTGCTAGTATGAATTCTCTATATATCCATGATGTTAATGATATGCAAAGCCACAAGCTTGGGGATGCTATGTTTGATGAAGATGATATTTTTAGTCGCCCAAGTTTTGATGAGCAAATTTATTATGATGATGGCATGCCTCCTATCTATGATGATTATGATGATGACATGTATGCTATAAAGACTGATAGTAACCATGAAACTTGTCATCATGATTTTAATATTGAATGTGGTTATGTCAATCAACTGTCTGATGATAGTTATTTTGTTGAGTTTGCTCCCACTACCATGGATGAAAAGGAATTTGCTTATGTGGAGAGTAATGAAAATTCTATGCTTGCGAATCATGAAAAGAATGCTTTATGTGATAGTTATATTGTGGAATTCCTTAATGATGCTACTGAAAATTATTATGAGGGAGGAACATATGCTTGTAGGAATTGCAACAATATCAAGTTTCCTCTCTATGTGTTGAAAATCTTGAAGATTTGCTTGTTTTGCCTTCCTATGCTAGTTGATTCTTGCTCCCATAAATTTTTGCTCAAAAAATCCCTATGCATAGGAAGAGGGTTAGACTTAAATGTGCCTGTCATGAGATTCATGATGCTCTCTTGCATATTTCAATTACTACTTTTTATGTGAGCATCATTGAAATCATCATGCCTAGCTAAAAGGCTGTAAAGAAAAGCGCTTGTCGGGAGATAACCCAACACTTTTCCTTTCTGTTTTTGTGTGTTCACATGATTAAGTTACTGTAGTAATCATGTTTTGTGCCTTTTATTTCAATAATGTGCCAAGTAAAGCCTTTGGGATAGTATGGATACTTGTTGATTTGATTCTGTGCAAAAACAAAAACTTTTGCCTCCAGTAAAGAATTTCTCTGATTTTACTGGAGCGTCAAAAAATTCTGAAATTTTTATAATGTATTTATATGAAAATCCTTTATGTTTTCCTAAGTTTTCAGAATTGATAGAGACAGGGAAGTATGGTTATATTACAAATCTTCACAGACTGTTCTGTTTTTGACACATTCTGTTTTGCATGCATAGTTTGCTTGTTTTAGTGTTCCCATAGCTTATATTTAGTGATATAAATTATGGGAATAGTAGAATACAGTAGGTATTATGTGACAATAATTATTAATCTTGTCTTGACAGTACCTAAGTGAATGATCTTTATTTATTATACTAACCCATCTCACGAAGTTTCGTTATGTTTTGTGTGATTGAAGTTTTCAAGTTTTGGGTGAGACACCGATATGAGGAGAATAAGGAGTGACAAGAACCTAAGCTTGGGGACTCCCAAGGCACCACCAAGGTAATATCCAAGGAAGACTCAAGCGCCTAAGCTTGGGGATGCCCCGGAAGGCATTCCCTCTTTTGTCTTCAACACTATCGGTATATCTTACTTAGAGCTATATTTTTATTCGTCATATAATATGTGTTTTTCTTGGAGAGTCATTTTATTTTGTTGTTCTCTGTTAGATGTTATTTACAATCTTGTTTCTCAAGAAAAAGTTCCAAGAATTGCCTTAAGATGCCTCCATTGCATGTTTTGATGTGTGCTGTGTAAAAACAGAAACTTTTTCTGTAGTGTTTGAATTTTCATATTTTACTAGAATGTGGAAAGTTTCTGAAATTTTTACAAAGTATTTTCATATAAATTTTTTATCAGGTCCTAAATTTTCATAATTTGTAGAGATACATAAGTGCACTTTGTAAATTAATTGCTACAGACTGTCCTGTTTAGACAGATTGCTGTCATAGTTCTGTTATCTACTTCTCCTATGGTTTTCATGACTTATATTGGTAGATATAAATTGTGGAAATGATAGTAAACAGTAGATTATGTTTGAAAATTATTGAGAAACTTGTCTTGGCAGTACAGGAAGTGTGGATTTATTCTTATGTGTACTAACCTATCTCACGAGTTCTTTTCAAGTTTTGTGTGGATGAACTTTTTGAGACTTAGGTGAAACCGGAATATGAGAGGATTGAAAGAGATACAAAAGTTCAAGCTTGGGGATGACCAAGTCACCCCAAGTAAATATTTGAAGAAGTCTCAAGCATCTAAGCTTGGGGATGCTACGCATCCCACCTCTCTTCGTCAACAAATATCAGTTAACCTATGTTGAGCCTAAATTTTTATTTGTCCACATGATATGTGCTATTCTTGGAATGTATTTTTGTTTTGTTTGTTGTTTGAATAAAATATCAGATATGAAAATATTTATTGAGAGAGAGTACTCACATAGCTACTTAATTGTTTAACTACTCATTGATCTTCACTTATGTTTTGCGAGAGAAGTTTCTTGTTTACTCTTGTGCTTCACTTATATACTACGAGTAAATTGTGAATGAATGAAATATCATAAATATGAAATTATCAATGTGCTTTATGCTTAGTAGTAGTTTCACATCTGGTTTAGAAAGTAAAATCTATTGAAATTCGACAATCATAATATTGGTCATACAAGAAATCCATGAATGATTAGTATAAGAGAACTTTCACATACAAATATATTATCTTGGACATCTTTCATGATTGTGAATACCCATTAATTATTTTCAAACTTGATCAAATAGTTGAAGTTGGACAAGGAAGACAACGTAATGGTTATGTTTGGGTATATTTGCATAGAAGTTATATTGTTATGGATCCTCCAACATGTGGTGCTTGTTTAGAACCTTTTGCTAGCCAAAACTTCGTACTAAGTAGAAATACTACTTGTGCATCCAAAGCCTTGAGCCAAGTTTCTTCCATGAGTGTCCACCATACCTACCTATATATGGTATTTCACTACCATTCCAAGTAAATTTGCATGTGCCACCTCTAAAACATTCAAATAAACATCTGTTTTGTGTGCTCGTACCGCTCATGGAGCGACGGGGCAGTCATTATCTTCCATGCTAAGCGAGTTATTCCCAAGATGAGTTTTTATTCACTTGTCATTGCACGAGAGAGGATGGTAAAAAGGATGCCCAGTCCTGCATAACACAAAAATAAATAAACAAAAACTCCCCCTAGAATGTTGATTGTTTGGAGGGCAACCGTGGATTTGGGCAGCCATGGAATGTGTCTGAATGGTCGAGGGGGGGAGTAAACATTTTCAATTCTGTTTGGGAACCGCCATTAATGTGATTAGCATGGAAGATATTGAAAACTCTGTTCTGACATTGACACGAAAGGCACACCACTCAAAATTACATATTCATCTCTATTTTAAACAATGAGCTCTGGCACCTATGCAAATCCATGCTTCCCTCTGCGAAGGGACAATCTATTTACTTTCATGCTATTACCTATTCATGTTGAGACAACTTCTTATTCCAACCTTAGTCTATTAGTTGACAAGCATCATGTGGTGGGGAAAGATCCAAACATATATATCCTGTCAAATATATTTGATCATGATTCATTATTGTTGACAATTATCTTCATGATAAGTGTGTTGGGAGGCGAAACATTAAGCCCCTATCTTTCTATGTGTTCGATGGATGTTGTTTGTTCTAAAAATATGCCTTGAATATTAGCAATCATAAAAGACTATATGATAATTGAGTATGTGGAGCTCTTACTAGACTTGATGATGCATTGAAATTTTTTGGTTACCAAGAACATAGATTGTTAAGTTTCAAGTGAATGAATTGTTTGAACCATGACATGTAAATTGATTCCTACTCTATCATGATGATTTTTATGAGAAAAAGTTGCTGGTTATGATGCTAGAAAGGTGACTGAAATTATCAATGATCAAACTTATATATTATGCTAGCATTCACAGTTCATAAATTATTTCTTTTATCCTTTACCTACTCGAGGATGAGCAGGAATTAAGCTTGGGGATGTGGATGCATCTCCAACGTATTGATAATTTATGAAGTATTCATACCATGGTTGCCTATGTTTACAATACTTTTATTTGGTTTTGATGCACTTTATATGATTTATTTAGAACTAACCCGGACTGACGCAATTTTCAGCAGAATTACCGTGGTGTTGTTTTTGTGCAGAAAATGGAAGTTCTCGGAATCGCCCGAAACTTTTTGGTGATTTTTTATGGAGGAAATAAGCCATATTGGAGCAAAGAACCACCGAAGGGGAGCCACCCATGGGGCACAAGCCATTAGGGCGCGCCCCCTAGGCTGCGCCCTGATATGTGGTGGGGCCCACGTGGCTCCGTTGCGCGTGATTCCAATGCTGAAAAATCCTATAAATCCCAGAAACCCCAGAAATAAACAGAGACACCCCCTTCTGCCGCCGCAACTCTCTGTATCGATGAAAAACCAACCTGGAGACGTTCCAATACCCTGTCGGAGAGGGGAAACCATCACCGGTGGCCATCTTCATCATCCCGGCGGAGGCCATGATGAGGAGGGAGTAGTTCACCCTTGGGGCTGAGGGTATGTGCCAGTAGCTATGTGTTCAATCTCTCTCTCGTGTTCTTGAGATGTCACAATCTGGATGTATCACGGGCTTTGTTAATATAGTCGGATCATATGATGTTATTCCCTTGCTATCTTGTTGTGATGAATTGAATCTTTACCTTTGAGATCTCGTTATGTTGGATTGAATATTGGATTTGAGAACACTTGATATATGTCTTGCATGTGGATACCCGTGGTGACAATGGGGTATTCTAATGATTCACTTGATGTATGTTTTGGTACTCAACTTGCGGATTCCCGAGGTGACATTGGGGTAATCTATGCATAGGGGTTGATACACGTTCTTGTCCTATGCTCTCCGATAGAAATCTTGGGGTGCCCCTTGAAGTTCTTTGTGTTGGATTGAATATGGTAGATCTAAAATTGTTTGATGCATGTCGCATAATTTACCCACGGATACTTGAGGTGACATTGGAGTATCTAGGTGACATTAGGGTTGGTTGATATGTATCATTGGTGTTATTTTAGTACGAACTCTAGGGCTGTTTGTGACACTTATAGGAATAGCTCAAAAGATTGATCAGAAAGAATAACTTTGAGGTGGTTCTACTACCTACACCAATTTCATCTTATTGTTCTCTGCTAGATAGGAACTTTGGAGTGATTCTTTGTTGCATGTTGAGGGATGATCATATGATTCAACTATGTTAGCATTGTTGGGAGATTGCACTAGTAAAGTATGAACCATAGGCCTTATTACTAAGCATTTATACAACATTTTGCTCGCTGTTTTACAATTATTACCTTGCTGTTTTTATATTTTCATATTACAAAAACCTATATCTACCTTCCATATTGCACTTGTATCACCATCTCTTCGCCGAACTAGTGCGCCTATATAATTTGCCATTGTATTGGGTGTGTTGGGGACATAAGAGATTTCTTGTATTTGATTGCAGGGTTGTTTGAGAGAGACCATCTTCATCCTACACCTCCCATGGATTGATAAACCTTAGGTCATCCACTTGAGGGAAAATTGCTACTGTGCTACAAAACTCTGTGCTTGGAGGCCCAACAAAGTCTAAAAGAATAAAGTTGCATAGTAGACATCCCCGGCCTGATGTTCGATGAGTTAGACGGGGCCCTGGGGGCTCTTCTTGGCTTCACCCCTGAGAATCCTCCTGAGGCTGCGTCCCCGCTGTACAGCTACGACGACACGCAAAGCTGATGGTAGATATGCCTTCCTTCAACGAATGGGGGCTCGTGCCAAGCGGTCGCGCTGGGTCGCAGTGGAGCTCCTCCGTCGTGGCGTCGTCCTTTAGCGAAGGTGACGACAGTGTGGACTTGGAGGCGACAGATGAGGATGATGACGCGGGCCGGGTGCCACCGCCCAACCACCGCCAATCCCTGCGCGGTTTTGGGGATGATGATGATGGCGCAGACGAGCGACCCCGGGCAACGCCTCCTCGGCCTTCCGACACGGTGGGGGGAACGGGGCCCAACCCCGTGGCCGCCCAGGCACCATCGGCGGGGGCCCTTGTCAGCGAGGCAGGAATCATACTCGCGACTGCCGCATCCCCTCAGGAGGCCCCCCTTGCGCTCGGGAAGGAGGGAGACACGGCTGGGCTCACCGGGGACCGTGCCGAGCACCCCTCGAGCGGCACCAGGGCAGCGCATGATGACGGCGTGGGCATGCTATCCGCCACTGAGAAGAAGAGGAAGTGGGCCGCCAGGGATGAGTAAGTGCTCCAGTCCATTCTTATGTTGCGCACCTGTGATCCGTCTATTCATGCTGGCTACTCACCCGTGAAGGCGCCAGAGCGATGATGAGGAGAAGAAGAAGAAGATGATTGCCAGGGCGAAGGTGACTCCCGTCTAGAGGGCGGCATCCAGATTCGGCCGCAGCCTCGGCGGGTGCGGGGGCTCCTCATGCTGGCCTGCGCTACGCTTGGGCGCACAGGCACCGCCACATCCGGGCACGCGGGCGCCACGACAACGCCCAATGCTTCTCCTGTACAGCGAGGGGGTCTGATTGCTGAGGACATGGTGTCCCAGCTCCCGGCGCCGTCCGCCAAGGCCGCGACGAGCAAACCCTCAGAGGAGGAGCGGGCGCCTCAGCCTCAGCCAGCCATCCTTACCCCCACAGTCGGACGCGACGCAGGGTGCGCCACGGGGCAACCTTAAGCTGTGCCCACTTTCGGGGCTCAGGAGGCTAGCGCGGCAGCTCCACCAAGTGCACCGCGGGAGCCAAACACGGGGGGGGGGACCCGGAGCCCCCTGCACCACAAGCAGAGGGAGCGAGGGCTTCTTCGGTCATGACGACAACAAGCGCCGAGACGCCGCCCCCTCCCCCAGCCAAGCTCTCGCCCTTGTGGACTGCAGTGCCTTGCTCAGGCGCGGGGCCTTGATTGACGCCCGGGCTGCGCTTGACCGGCTCAGGGCAGACTTACGAGACGACGAGACGTGTCTTGCCACGGAGCGCCTGAGGCTCGCTGCGGGGTGGCGCCAGTTCGACACCGCCGCCAAAGACTCCTAGGCAGGGCCGAGGCCGCCATCGCGAAAGGCAAGAAAGAGGCCACCGAGGCGAAGGCAGCTCGGGAGAGTTCTCTTGCCGAGACGGCGGCGGTCACCAAGTGTTGCGAAGAAGCAGATGCCAGCTTAAGGGCGTTTCAAGGGGAGCGAGCTGCACAGGCGCAGCAGTCCAGCTGCTGGAAGACAACCTCAAGGTCCGCGAGGCGAAGCTCGCAGACCGTGACTCCGAGTTGGCGAAGGTGGCAGCCGATGAGGCCACAGAGCGTGGGCGCCTGGAGACGCTGCAGCGCGAGGTGGCCGAGGCCCAAGAAGCCCAGGCCAAGAATGTCTCCCAGGCCAACGCTAAGCTGGACACCAGGGAGAAGGAGATTCAGGCCGGTGCCAATGCGAAGGCGGCGGCGGACCACACCGCCTTTTCTTCTCTCGAGCTCAGGGCCCGCAAGGCCTTGAATTGTATATGCAGGGGGTTCAAGGATCCTCTTGCCGCCCATGACACTGGCTATGCCGAACTTCCTCGAAGTTCGCAGAGGAGCTTGAGGACACGGCCCGGAAGGTGGATGGCATCCTGGAGGAAGAATGCCACGACCTCTTCTTCGTGGCGGTGACCCGCGTCTTCAGCCACCTCCTCCTCCGCGATCCTAGCTTCAATTTCGATGAGGTGATAGGCCTCGTCCCTGAAGAATCTCGCGACAACCTGGCGGAATCCGTGGAGAGCCACGTGAGCGTGTTGCTTGGGAAGTTCTCCTCGGCGACAAGGAGACCAACGAGGCCGCGGCAGGTGACGACGACGATAGCGGCAACCCTTCTTCCTGAAGGTTCCTTTTATCCTCTTGTAATAGACCGAATCCGCCTCGCAGAGGTGTTAAGACGACGGTTTAATTTGTGAAACACATGAAGTTTGTCATAATTATTTGTGATCCGTGGGTTTCCTTTCCGTGCTTGGTTTCTCTCTTGCTTGCCTTCATGCTCTACGTCGGCAGGGCCCAGCCCCGTGCATACCTCAGCCGTCGCTGGAATGTCAGGTCGCGGTGCGTGGACAAAGCCAGGAGGTGAGGGGCTCCGGGTGCCAGTGAAGGCTCCTGAGGCGTGATGCTCAAGGGCCCCCCTTTGACGCGCAAGCGGCCCGCATGAGGGAAGACGCTGGCAATGGCGAGGCTGTCCTTGGGGGATTCTTATACTTAGCTCTTCACAACACCAATAGGTTGTCACTTGTCGGGTGCACCCTATGCGACCCTTCGAGCGATCCGTCCCAAGGAAAAATCCTATGCACAAAAACTTCATTTCGGATGACGCACGCTCGCCAGCTTATGCTTGGGTGTCACGTGAGGAAACCAGACACCAAGGGCCTTGGTGGGGTGACGTGCGTGGGAGCGGGCCCGTGAGCCAGAGCCCAGTCCCTTTGGTTTTTCAGTGCTGCTGGGACTAATCTGAGCACAGGCACCGTGTCCAGCCCATGCTCGCTTGAGGCCCAAGGGGGAAGCTGGTGAGCGCGTGCCGCGGGAGAAGTTGAGGCTCTCTGTTGACTATCCACTAGCGCGGAGCATGGGGCTTCCACTTGGGCGTGGGTATGATCATAGTTTGATCGTTCCGCCAGCATGGAGCATGGGGCTTCCACTTGGGCGTGGGCTTGGTCGCGGTTTGACCGTTCTGCCAGCGCTAAGCATGGGGCTTCCACTGGGTGTGGGCATGGTCGCGGTTCGACCGTTCCGCCAGCGCTGAGCATGGGGCTTCCACTTGGGCGTGGGCGGGAGCTCTATTCCATAGTCTCCGGGGCGTGTACAGCCCCACCTCATTCTTACGTGAGAGGGTCAGGGGTAGAACTTGCGGAGGTGTTGGATGTTCCAGGCACATGGCTCCGGAGCTCCTTCCTCTGTCCTCAGGCAGTTTGCGTCTAGCTCCTGGCGCAGCTGTGTGCTCATGTAACCTGCGACATGGGGGGGGGTGCGTGTCGGACAACCGTCCCGAGGCCATTGCATGAAGAGGTCGGACACCGAGGACCCAACAAGGTGACGTGTGCGGGCCTGGCCCGCCAGACAGAGCTCCGTCACTCGGGTTTAGCGATGCTGCAGGGACCGACCCGAGCACAGACGCCATGTCAAGTTCCTCCACGGAATGATCAAGGGAAGAATCACCAGATGCGTGGCACCCATGGTGGCGAAACACCACACTAGTAGTCATACGATATTGGGCCGCGCCCTTACTCACTTGCTCGCGACGGTTCCGTGAAAGGGCGAGACACCAAGGACCTCTGTGAGTTGACGTGCACGGGAGCGGGCCCGCGAGACAGAGCTCGATCACTTGGATTTGTCAACGCTGCAGGGATGGACCCGAGCACAGACGCCGTGTCCAGCCGCACACATGGGACGGCCGAGAGAAGAGTCGCGAGGGCGTGGCGATTTCAGATGGTGGCGAGGCACCAAACACAAGGCTTAAATAAATGACATAGACTCAATGAAAGATAACCAGGTTAGCTACACAACCAAAGAGTGAGGATGCCGCAGGAGCAGACCCTCGCCATCTTGAGGATAATGCAGCCCGAAGGGCGCCCTCAATTTGAACAAACCAAAAAGTCACCTGGCAATTATGCTGCTGTGGGAGCGTGAGGGGGCATCGGGCTGCTTGGCGAAGCGTTCCGCGGGGGTTCACCTCTCAGGGGCTAGTTGTCCCCTGTGGCCTAGAGGACTCGCGAGGGCCCAACGTCTTGCGAGGCGCCATCGCGAGCCGTGCTAGCCTTTGGAAGGTGGCGCCAGCATTCTCCAAGCCAAAGGGCATGCGAACGTAACTGGTGGCGACGCCCCTGCCCTTGCAAACGCGCAGTGGCCAGAAGAGGCCCTGTGAACCGGCCCTATTGAGGCCCGCGATGTCGATGCACATGCGCACCTTGCTGTTCTCCCCGGGGGGTACAACCGAGTTGATGGGGCGTCCCGGATGACACTCGCCGCGCATGGCCCGGGCCTCTCGCAGCTTGTCAATCTCTTAGGTGATGAACTCTTGCGCCCCTGGTGCATGGCGTCGCATTCCTTGCTTGCGGGGGCGCGCGTTGAAGCACGCCTCCAAGTGGTGCCCGAGCACCTCCCTCGTCACCCTGGTCAGGTCAGACGCTTTCCAGATGCAAGCCCCTAAGCCTGGCCTAAGGGAGGTGCCGGGCATGCCTTCCTATGCTGGGGTAGGCAGGCGCCTGCAGCAGGCATGGGGCTCGTGGCGCTGGCGTCAGGCATTGCATTCTTTGCCTTGGCGGGACCTTGGACAAGCAACAACTGCTTCTTCCTTGATGATGCGGCCGCGAGGTCCAGCACCTCCTTCGCCCTCGGAATGCTCAGCCGCGGCAGCTTTGTAGGCGCACTCGAGGGAACAGGCTGCATCCTTCTCGTCACAGGCGATGGTGATGACACTGCTGCAGCCAGGCATCTTGAGGACGTTGTAACCATGGTGGGTTGCCGCCATGAATTTGGCCAACGCCGTGTATGCCAGGATTGCATTGTATGGGAGGCCGATATGCGCCACGTCAAAGTCGATGAGCTCAGCGTGGTAGTTGTCACACGTGCCGAAGGTGACAAGGAGGCGTACTTGTCCCAGGGGGATGGTGGCACCATCGGTCACCCTAGAGAATGGCCTGGTAGGCATCAGCCGGTCGTAGGGCACCTGGAGTGTCTCGAAGGTCTCCACAGAGAGCACGTTGAGGCCCGCGCCTCGGTCGATGAGGGTCTTGGTCACTAAGAAGTTGCTGATGGTGGGAGTGCACAGCATGGGCAGCGCGCCCGCGGCAGCCGCAGACTTGAGGCTGTCCCTGGAGCCGAAGGAGATGGCATACTTCGACCACTTGAGGGGCCGCGCGGCCTCCGGCCTCGGGAGGGCGGCGTTCACGTCATGAGAGAACTACTTGAACAGGCGGTTCAACGCAGGGGCGTGTGCTCCACCGAGGATACAGGCTATCGCGCGAGGCTCCTGATAGCCCCCAGCCGTCTCGTCATGCTGATTGTCGTCGTTCCTCCTGGGCGGCGGTGGCAACAGCGGGAGAGCAGCATTGTCCTGCGGGCGTGCCTTGCATGGCTGTTCACGCCAGGCGCCCTCACGAGGTTGACCGCGCTAGCCGTCCTTGCGAGGCTTCTCATGCCAGCCCTGGTGAGGGTTGCCATTGCGGTTGTCCCACCTGCCGCCGTCACCGTGGTCGTTGCGGTCTGGACGCCGGCCGACGCACTCGTCACAGCGAGACTTGAGATCCTGGCAGTCTTCGGTGTTGTGGGTGTGCACGTCGTGGTAGATGCAGAACGGGCGGCGGTCCTTCTCGGGCACGTCATGGTCGCGGCCGCGTTTCTACTCATGCTCTGCAGCGAGCACGGCAGGGCCCTTGCCCTTGACCTACTTGCTCTTTACCTTGCCGTCATCGGGCGCGGCGTCGGGGTCGTTGTGGATGAACAGACGACCCTCTTCGGCCTAGGCGCACTTGTCAGCGATGTTAACAGCTTCAGTGTCGTGCTCGGGCTGTCTTTGATGGTGAGATTTTTGCACATACGGACGTCCTTGAAGACATTGGTGAACGCCATGATGATGGCTTCGTCCGAGGCACACGGGATCTTGTGGCGCACCTGGCTGAAGCGTTGGATGTACTGGCGCAGGGTCTCTCCAGGGCGCTGCTTCACATGCCGCAGGTCATTGACGGAGAGGGGGCGGTCATGCGTGCCCTTGAAGTTGGCGATGAACTACTCGTAGAGCTTGCTCCACGAAGAGATCGACTCCTCGAGGCAGGTTCATGAGCCAGGAACGCGCGCCATCCTTGAGGGCCATGGGAAACCAGTTTGCCAGGACCTTGTCGTCACCGTTCGCTGCCTCGATGCTCAGCGCGTAGAGCTGGAGGAACTCCGTGGGATCGGGGACGCCATCGTAGTGTGGGGGCAGCTCAGGCTTGAACTTGATGGGCCAAACCACCCGGTGCAGCTCGCGAGTGAAGGCCGCAGCCCACGCTGCTCAAAGGGACGCCGCGTGCGAGGGCATCCCGGGTCTAGTGCCCGGCCACCGCGACATCTTGGACGATCCGGTCCTGGTGCTGCCAGTGTTGCTCAAGGATCACTCGCGCGTCGGGCGGCGCTTGGCAGACGATCTGGCTGTTGGAAATATGCCCTAGAGGCAATAATAAATTAGTTATTATTATATTTCCTTGTTCATGATAATCGTTTATTATCCATGCTATAATTGTATTGATTGGAAACTCAAATACATGTGTGGGTACATAGACAACACTGTGTCCCTAGTAAGCCTCTAGTTGACTAGCTCGTTGATCAAAAGATGGTGAAGGTTTCCTGGCCATGGACATAAGATGTCATTTGATAACGGGATCACATCTTTAGGAGAATGATGTGATGGACAAGACCCAAACTATAAACGTAGCATATGATCGTGTCAGTTTATTGCTATTGTTTTCTGCATGTCAAGTATCTGTTCCTATGACCATGAGATCGTGCAACTCACTGACACCGGAGGAATACCTTGTGTGTATCAAACGTCGCAACGTAACTGGGTGACTATAAAGATGCTCTACAGGTATCTCCGAGGGTGTCTGCTGGGTTGGCATGGATCAAGACTGAGATTTGTTACTCCGTGTGACGGAGAGGTATCTCAGGGCCCACTCGGTAATACAACATCACAATGAGCCTTGCAAGCAATGTGACTAAAGTGTTAGCCACGAGATCTTGTATTACGAAACGAGTAAAGAGACTTGCCAGTAACGAGATTGAACTAGGTATAGAGATACCGACGATCGAATCTCGGGCAAGTAACATACCGAAGAACAAAGGGAACAACATACGGGGTTAACTGAATCCTTGACATAGAGGTTCGACCGATAAAGATCTTCGTAGAATATGTA
This sequence comes from Elymus sibiricus, assembly GCA_039707655.1. Taxonomy (NCBI): domain Eukaryota; kingdom Viridiplantae; phylum Streptophyta; class Magnoliopsida; order Poales; family Poaceae; genus Elymus; species Elymus sibiricus. Next base: position 165,681,006 of record CM077663.1, on the reverse strand, counting down.
GGAGCCAATATGGGCATCCAGGTCCCGCTATTGGTTATTAATCGTAGAGGTGTCTCGGTCATGTCTACATAGTTCTCGAACCCGCAGGGTCTACACACTTAACGTTTGGTGACGATTAGTATAGTTGAGTTATTTTGTTGGTGACCGAAGGTTGTTCGGAGTCCCGGATAAGATCCCGGACATGACGAGGATCTCCGGAAGAGTCCGGAGGTAAAGATTGATATATGTGATAATAGTGTTTTGATCTCCGGAAGGGTTCCGGAATTCACCGGAAGGGGTTCCGGATGTCTACCGAAGTGTTCGGGTGCAGCAACACTTTATATGAGCCAAAGGGGTAAAGCCCACGAGGTATTCGAAAGTGCAAAAGGAAGTTTTGCTGCTGCCTTAAGCGGTACTACCGCTGGTAAGGCAGTACTACCGCGTAAGCGGTACTACCGCTTGTGTGAAGCGGTACTACCGCTCGTGAGCGGTACTACCGCTTGTACGCGATACTGCTGGAATCCGAGTTGGACTCTTTCCGTGCGGGCCAAACCGACCTTGTGGAGGCTTTCTCTCCAAGTTTAGACCCCAGGGCTCAACATATAAATAGAGGGGCAGGGCTAACACACGGGACACATCAAGATTTCCCAAGCCGTGTGCCGGCAACCCTAACCCTCTAGTTCCTCCCGTCATAATCTCCATAGTGCTTGGCGAAGCCCTGCAGAGATTGTTCCTCACCACCATCACCACGCCGTCGTGCTACCGGAACTCATCTACTACTTCATCATCGCTCGCTGGATCGAGGAGGTGAAGGCGTCATCAAGCCGTACGTGTGTTGAACGCGGAGGTGCCGTCCGTTCGGCACTAGTTCGTGATCGGATCGAGGGACGACTTGCGATTTGGATCGCGGAGACGTTCGACTACATCAACCGCGTTTCTTAACGCTTCCGCTTAGCGATCTACAAGGGTATGTAGATTCACTCTCCCTCTCGTAGATGCTCATCACCATGGATAGATCTTGTGTGTGCGTAGGAAATTTTTTGTTTCCCATGCGACGTTTCCCAACAGTGGTATCAGAGCGAGGTTTATGTGTAGATGAGATCTCGAGTAGAACACAAAGGAGTTTGTGGGCGTTGATATTCAGATTGCTTCCTCCCTTGGTCTTTTCTTGTTTCAGCGGTATTGTGGGATGAAGCGGCTCGGACCAACATTACTCGTATGCTTACGAGAGACCGGTTCCATCAACTGACATGTAACTTCATTGCATAAAGATGGTTGGCGGGTGTCTGTCTCTCCTACTTTAGTCGGATCGGATTTGACAAAGGCGGTCCTTGAGAAGGTTGAATAGCAATTTTTTATATCACCGTTGTGGTTTTTGCGTAGGTAAGAATCGTTCTTGCTAGATACCCGTAGCAGCCACGTAAAACTTGCAACAACAATTAGAGGACGTCTAACTTGTTTTTGCAGGGTATGTTGTGATGTGATATGGCCAAGTACATGATGAGATATATGTGATGTATGAGATGATCATGTGTTGTATAGAATATCACGACTTGCATGTCGATGAGTACGACAACTGGCAGGAGCCATAGAGTTGTCTTTAATTATTTTCGCCGTTTTGCTTTACTTTATTGCTTTGAGTTAGCAATAGTCATGGAAGCAACAGTCGGCGCGACAACCTCATGGCGACACGTTGATGGAGATCAAGATGATGGAGATCATGGTGTCATGCCGGTGACGATGGAGATCATGCCGGTGCTTTGGAGATGGAGATCAAAAGCACAAGTTCATGGCCATATCATGACTTATGATTTGCATGTGATGTTAATCCTTTTATGCATCTTATTTTGCTTAGGACGACGGTAGCATTATAAGGTGATCCCTCACTTAAATTTCAAGATAAAATCGTGTTCTCCCCGAGTGTGCACCGTTGCGAAAGTTCGTCGTTTCGAGACACCACGTGATGATCGGGTGTGATGGACTCTACGTTTGCATACAACGGGTGCAAGCCAGTGTTGCACGTGCGGAACACTCGGGTTAAACTTGACGAGCCTAGCATGTACAGACATGGCCTCGGAACACAAGAGACCGAAAGGTCGAATATGAGTCATATAGTAGATATGATCAACATGAAGATGTTCACCATTGAAACCACCTCAACTCACGTGATGATCGGACTTGAGTTGGTGGATTTGGATCATGTTACACTCGAATGACCGGAGGGATGTCAATTTGAGTGGGAGTTTTTAAGTAATATGATTAACTAAACTCATTATCTTGAACAATAGTCTAAGTTGTCTTTGCTATATTTATGTTGTAGATCATGGCTCGCGCAGTAGCACCCCTAAATTTTAATGCGTTTCTAGAGAAAGCTAAGTTGAAAGATGATGGAAGTAACTTTGTGGACTGGGCCCGTAATCTAAGGATTATCCTTACGGCTTCCCAGAAGGCTTATGTCCTTGATGCACCGCTTCGTGATCCACCCGCTCCAGTTGAGTCTCTAGACGTTGTGAATGCCTGGCAGGCTCGTTCTGAAGATTACTCAATAGTTCAATGTGCAATATTGTATGGCTTAGAACCAGGACATCAAAGACGTTTTGAACGTCATGGAGCATATGAGATGTTCCAGGAGTTGAAGTTTATCTTTCAGAAGAATGCCCGGATCGAGAGGTATGAGATCTCCGATAAGTTCTATGCTTGCAAGATGGAGGAGAACGGGTCTATCAGTGATCACATACTCAGAATGTCTGGGTACTCCACCCGTCTGGCTGAATTGGGGATGCCCATTCCGCCAGAGGCTATCACTGACAGAGTTCTTCAATCATTGCCACCTAGCTACAAGAGCTTCATGTTGAACTATAACATGCACGGGATGAACAAGTCAGTCGCCGAGCTGTTTACGATGCTGAAAGCCGCTGAGTCTGAAATTCAGAAGGAGCATCAAGTGTTGATGGTCAATAAAACCACTAGTTTCAAGAAAAATGGCAAGGGTAAGAAGGGTAACTCCAAGAAGAGTGGCAAAGCAGTTGCTCCTCCCGTGAAGAAACCCAAGGCTGGACCCAAACCAGAAACTGTGTGCTTTCATTGCAAGGGAACTGGACACTGGAAGTGGAACTGTCCCAAGTATTTGGCTGACAAGAAGGCGGCCAACAACAAACAAGGTATATATGATATACATGTTATTGATGTGTACCTTACCAACTCTCGTTGTAGTGCTTGGGTATTTGATACCGGTGCGGTTGCTCACATTTGCAACTCTAAACAGGAACTGCAGAATAGACGGAGGCTGGCAAAGGATGAAGTGACGATGCGCGTGGGAAATGGTTCCAAGGTTGATGTGATCGCCGTCGGCACGCTCGCTCTTCGATTACCATCGGGATTAGTGATGAACCTGAATAATTGTTATTTAGTGCCTGCGTTAAGCATGAACATTATATCTGGATCTTGTTTATTGCGAGACGGTTACTCATTTAAATCAGAGAATAATGGTTGTTCTATTTATATGAGTAATATCTTTTATGGTCATGCACCCGAAGTGAGGGGTTTATTCTTATTTAATCTCGATAGTAATGATACACATGTTCATAACATAGATGCCAAAAGATGTAGAATTGATAATGATAATACCACTTTCTTGTGGCACTGCCGTTTAGGTCATATTGGTGTAAAACGCATGAGGAAGCTCCATGCTGATGGACTTTTGGAGTCACTTGATTTTGAATCACTTGACACATGCGAGCCATGCCTCATGGGCAAGATGACTAAAACGCCGTTCTCTGGAACAATGGAACAGCCAAGTGACTTGTTGGAAATCATACATACTGATGTGTGCGGTCCGATGAGCATTGAGGCGCGCGGTGGTTATCGTTACTTTCTCACCTTCACTGATGACTTAAGTAGATATGGGTATATTTACTTAATGAAACACAAGTCTGAAACGTTTGAAAAGTTCAAACAATTTCAGAGTGAAGTTGAGAATCATCGTAACAAGAAGATTAAATTCCTACGATCTGATCGAGGAGGAGAGTATCTGAGTTATGAGTTTGGCAGTCACTTAAGACAGTGTGGAATTGTTTCACAATTAACACCGCCTGGAACACCACAGCGTAATGGTGTGTCCGAACGTCGTAATTGAACCTTATTGGATATGGTGCGATCTATGATGTCTCTTGCCGATTTGCCACTATCTTTTTGGGGTTATGCATTAGAGACAGCTGCATTCACTTTAAATAGGGCACCATCGAAATCCGTTGAGACGACGCCATATGAACTTTGGTTTGGCAAGAAGCCAAAGATGTCGTTTCTTAAAGTTTGGGGATGTGATGCTTATGTCAAAAAGCTTCAGCCTGAAAAGCTGGAACCCAAAGCGGAGAAATGCATCTTCATAGGATACCCAAAAGAGACAGTTGGGTATACCTTCTACCTCAGATCCGAAGGCAAAGTGTTTGTTGCTAAAAACGGAACGTTTCTTGAGAAAGAGTTTCTCTCGAAGGAATTGAGTGGGAGGAAGATAGAACTTGATGAGGTTGTTGAACCTTTACTTCAACCTGAGAGTAGCGCAGCGTAGAAAGATGTTTCTGTAGAGCCTACATCAGCTGAAGAGGAAGTTGATGATGATCATAAAGCTTCGGATCAAGTTGCTATCGAACCTCGTAGGTCGACAAGGACGCGTACTGCTCCTGAGTGGTACGGCAACCCTGTCTTAGAGGTCATGTTGTTGGACAACGATGAACCTACGAGCTATGGAGAAGCGATGATGGGCCCGGATTCCGAGAAGTGGTTAGAGGCCATGAAATCCGAGATGGGATCCATGTATGAAAACAAAGTGTGGACTTTGGAAGTATTACCTGAAGGGCGTAAGGCCATTCAGAACAAATGGATCTTTAAGAGGAAGACGGACGCGGACGGTAATGTCACCGTCTATAAAGCTCGACTTGTGGCAAAGGGTTTTTCACAAGTTCAAGGAGTTGACTACGATGAGACCTTCTCACCCGTAGCGATGCTAAAGTCTGTCAGAATCATGTTAGCAATAGCTGCCTTTTTCGATTATGAAATTTGGCAGATGGATGTCAAAACAGCATTCCCTAATGGTTTCCTTAAGGAAGAGTTGTATATGATGCAACCAGAAGGTTTTGTCGATCCAGAGAATGCTGACAAAGTTTGCAAACTCCAGCGATCCATTTATGGACTGGTGCAAGCATCTCAGAGTTGGAATCTTCGCTTTGATGAGGTGATCAAAGCGTTCGAGTTTATACAAGTTTACGGAGAAGCTTGTATTTACAAGAAAGTGAGTGGGAGCTCTATAGCTTTTCTAATATTATATGTGGATGACATATTACTGATTGGAAACAATATAGAAATGTTGGAAAGCGTGAAGGAATATTTGAACAAGAGTTTTTCAATGAAGGACCTAGGAGAAGCTACTTTCATATTAGGCATCAAGATCTATAGAGATAGATCGAGACGCTTAATAGGACTTTCACAAAGCACATACCTTGACAAAGTTTTGAAGAAGTTCAAAATGGATCAGTCCAAGAAGGGGTTCTTGCCTGTATTGCAAGGTGTGAAATTGAGTAAGACTCAATGCCCAGTGACTGCAGAAGATAGAGAAAAGATGAGTGTCGTCCCCTATGCCTCAGCCATAGGCTCTATCATGTATGCAATGATGTGCACAAGACCCGATGTCAGCCTTGCCATAAGTATGGCCGGAAGGTTTCAAAGTGATCCAGGAGTGGAACACTGGACGGCGGTCAAGAATATCCTGAAGTACCTGAAAAGGACTAAGGACATGTTTCTTGTTTATGGAGGTGATCAAGAGCTCGTCGTAAAGGGTTACGTTGATGCAAGCTTTGACACTGATCCGGATGACTCTAAGTCGCAAACCGGATACGTATTTATTCTTAATGGGGGTGCGGTTAGCTGGTGCAGTTCCAAGCAAAGCGTGGTAGCTGATTCTACATGCGAAGTGGAGTACATCCCTGCCTCGGTGGTGGCGAAGGAAGGTGTCTGGATGAAGGAGTTCATGACAGATCTTGGAGTAGTGCCTAGTGCGCTTAACCCAATGACTCTGTTTTGTGATAATACTGGTGCCATTGCTCTAGCCAAGGAACCAAGATTTCACAAGAGGACCAGACACATAAAGCGACGTTTCAATTCCATCCGCGATTACATCAAGGAGGACGACATAAATATTTGCAAAGTACACACGGATCTGAATGTTGCAGATCTGATGACTAAACCTCTTCCAAGGGCTAAACATGAACAACACCAGAACTGCATGGGTGTTCGATTCATTACAATGTAAATCACATAGTGATGTGAACTAGATTATTGACTCTAGTGCAAGTGGGAGACTGTTGGAAATATGCATAGAAGCAATAATAAATTAGTTATTATTATATTTCCTTGTTCATGATAATCGTTTATTATCCATGCTATAATTGTATTGATTGGAAACTCAAATACATGTGTGGGTACATAGACAACACTGTGTCCCTAGTAAGCCTCTAGTTGACTAGCTCGTTGATCAAAAGATGGTGAAGGTTTCCTGGCCATGGACATAAGATGTCATTTGATAACGGGATCACATCATTAGGAGAATGATGTGATGGACAAGACCCAAACTATAAACGTAGCATATGATCGTGTCAGTTTATTGCTATTGTTTTCTGCATGTCAAGTATCTGTTCCTATGACCATGAGATCGTGCAACTCACTGACACCGGAGGAATACCTTGTGTGTATCAAACGTCGCAACATAACTGGGTGACTATAAAGATGCTCTACAGGTATCTCCGAGGGTGTCTGTTGGGTTGGCATGGATCAAGAATGGGATTTGTTACTCCGTGTGACGGAGAGGTGTCTCAGGGCCCACTCGGTAATACAACATCACAATGAGCCTTGCAAGCAATGTGACTAAAGTGTTAGCCACGAGATCTTGTATTATGGAACGAGTAAAGAGACTTGCCAGTAACGAGATTGAACTAGGTATAGAGATACCGACGATCGAATCTCGGGCAAGTAACATACCGAAGAACAAAGGGAACAACATACGGGATTAACTGAATCCTTGACATAGAGGTTCGACCGATAAAGATCTTCGTAGAATATGTAGGAGCCAATATGGGCATCCAGGTCCCGCTATTGGTTATTGATCGTAGAGGTGTCTCGGTCATGTCTACATAGTTCTCGAACCCGCAGGGTCTACACACTTAACGTTTGGTGATGATTAGTATAGTTGAGTTATATTGTTGGTGACCGAAGGTTGTTCGGAGTCCCGGATAAGATCCCGGACATGACGAGGATCTCCGGAAGAGTCCGGAGGTAAAGATTGATATATGTGGTAATAGTGTTTTGATCTCCGGAAGGGTTCCGGAATTCACCGGAAGGGGTTCCGGATGTTTACCGAAGTGTTCGGGTGCAACAACACTTTATATGAGGCAAAGGGGTAAAGCCCACGAGGTATTGGAAAGTGCAAAAGGAAGTTTTGCTGCTGCCTTAAGCGGTACTACCGCTGGTAAGGCAGTACTACCGCGTAACGGTACTACCGCTTGTGTGAAGCGGTACTACCGCTCAAGCGGTACTACCGCTCGTGAGCGGTACTACCGCTTGTACGCGATACTGCTGGAATCCGAGTTGGACTCTTTCCGTGCGGGCCAAACCGACCTTGTGCGGGCAAAACCGACCTTGTGGAGGCTTTCTCTCCAAGTTTAGACCCCAGGGCTCAACATATAAATAGAGGGGCAGGGCTAACACACGGGACACATCAAGATTTCCCAAGCCGTGTGCCGGCAACCCTAACCCTCTAGTTCCTCCCGTCATAATCTCCGTAGTTCTTGGCGAAGCCCTGCAGAGATTGTTCCTCACCACCATCACCACGCCGTCGTGCTGCCGGAACTCATCTACTACTTCATCATCGCTCGCTGGATCGAGGAGGTGAAGGCGTCATCAAGCCGTACGTGTGTTGAACGCGGAGGTGCCGTCCGTTCGGCACTAGTTCGTGATCAGATCGAGGGACGACTTGTGATTTGGATCGCGGAGACGTTCGACTACATCAACCGCGTTTCTTAACGCTTCCGCTTAGCGATCTACAAGGGTATGTAGATTCACTCTCCCTCTCGTAGATGCTCATCACCATGGATAGATCTTGTGTGTGCGTAGGAAAATTTTTGTTTCCCATGCGATGTTTCCGAACACTGGCAGCTGGCGTCATCTTGGGCCAGTGAAGGTGCTACGTGGGGCGGGTCGCACGGGCGCGCGTCGTGCCGAGGCTCGACAGGGTTGTCTGCAGGGGAGGTGGCGGAGGCGCTCCGTGCGCCACGTCCCCAGCATGAGACGGTGGAGGGCGAAGCGAGCGGGAGGGTGTCGGGGCTTCTCCAGAGGCGGTGACGATCTCGGTGCCAGGCATCGTAGCCAACGTCCGTCGGGCGGTAGCGAAGCAGCTCACGCGCCATGAGCAGCGCGACCTACGTGTTCACGTGCCCGAGGCGGGCGTGGGAGGAGGAGACCGTGGTGGTGCGGCCATCTTGCTCCACAGAAGGGTGCACGGAGGAGTCCTGCTGCTCGCGGGCAGCAGGGTCGGTGGCGGCGACCGTCACGGCCCGCAGCCGCGGTCTGGACGACACGGGCCGTCCAGAGCTCGGCGCGCACACGGCGAGCGTCAGCCATAGGGTTGGCGAGGCTGGAGCCGAAATAGAGCTGGAGGACCATGGCACGCCCCTACTTGGCGCGCCAAATGTCGGAATCGGGGCTCCGGGGTACCAAAGAGGTTCAAACTATGTGGTGCGCTGGTTCTCTTGCCCTACTCTGCCTCGCAACCTCACGGCGACTCTCCGGGGTGCTCAAGCTAAGGAAGAAGAACGGTGGACACGGAAGTTTACCCAGGTTCAGGCCACCTCGCGGTGTAAAACCCTACTCCTGCTTGTCTGGATTGCTTGGGGATCGAAGCGAGGGTTCAGGCTAACTGTGTTCCCCTCTCTATGGTAGCAGCCTATCTTCTTTTATACCGGCCTTGGTCCTCTTCCCTCGAAAACACAAGGCGGGAAGGGTTGCCACAACGGCCAGTTCGAAGGGGGATAGGGTTGCAGCTTATCCGGACAAAAGTGGTCTACGCCTGCAAAAGCCTCCCGCCATGACGCGCTAGTGGGCTCGGGGATGACCTCCGTCCTTGCGAGCCTCCAACTTTGGTCTTCTTGCACCAAACATGAAACCTTTGGAGTTTGCTTTGGGAACTGACGAGCTGGCCCTCCTTCCTGAACACAAAAGAGGAAAGCCTCCTCATCCGCGCCTGCTAGCACGGCTCCTGGTGCCGCTCGGCATGGCGCGTGTCACCCACGTGAAGATGCAGGACCATGCGACACCGCCGGGCCACCCTTGATCAGCCTGCCCTGCGCAGGCCTCGGGGGTGGCCTCAGGTGGTGACCTGGCAAAGGGGGGCTTCGCGAGACTCTTGACGGTGCTTGCTGACGTATGCCTTGTGTGGTGAGGGCCCTCGCGAGGGTCCTATTCGTGAGGCCCCATGAAGGACCGTGCCGGGCCCATGGCATGCGTCGCGCCTTGGGCCGCAGGCAAACAGGCCTGGGTACCCCTAGTCCCACGGGCCCGACAGCCATCATGCTCTCCCAACATATTTGAAGAGGTATATCTAGGAAGTGATTTACCTATTTTTTGATTTGTCTCTACTTTATTATTGATACATCTATTAGAAAATTTCTCATAAGCAATCTTGAAAGACCAATGAAGAAGGATAATTTGTTAGCAATAAAACCGTTGCAAAGCATATTGGTCAACACATTGTGCTATTTAAGGAGACCGATAGTAACTTATTATTGCAGCCAAAGCTTTCTACGTTGCTTTACTTAAAACTTATATGTAATTGGGTAGCTTTGCTTGTTTCATACTTGGCTTACACTTGGTCTCAACTGAGACACGTGTGTTCTAACTATTTTCGTTTCAGAAATTTAAAGCCAAGATTAAATACTTTTGAGAAAACAGATGCTAATATAATATCTTATCCAAAGACATCGGATATAGAGTGCTAAACACGATGCATAGCTTAATGGGGAGATTCCAAATCTGAACCGTTCGTTGCTTACCTCCAAAGCCGTTCGCACACCAAGATCGGCTAGAAAACAAGAAGTATACCTTCAATTCAAGCATGTGTGATCAAATATTTGATTTGTTGCTGAAAAATAATTACATTAGAATTCTTGATCACCATGTCAAGCCATCAATCCAAGGACGAATGTATTGTAAGTTGCATGATTCTCACAAGCATAATTTTGAGGTTTGCAACATGTTTCGTCAAATAGTTAACTCGGCCATTGATAAAGGACGATTAAAATTTGTTGAAACACCAAGGGATGACCAGTCTATTCCTATTGGTCCTGATGGCAAACAATTTTTGCATCGGCTGCTTAAAGCCGGTACATTTAAACACGAGAATGTAAAAACTGTGGATAGTGGGATCAAGCTTTCAAGTAAGGAAGTTGTTCGAGAGCAAAATGATAATATTCTCGAGGGCGAAAATTCCATCCAAGTTGCAATGAAGACGCCAAGTACAGGGGACAACAAGAAAATCCAAAGATCGGTGCGAGCACAACCAAAGAAAGCAAGGCCGAGGCAATCACAAAGGTAAAAAGCTGAAAGTCACTTTCACGCAGCTATTGGAAAAATATCAAAAGATAAGTGAAGATAAGAGTGCTTGTCGGCCAAGTAATTCAAAAGCATCAAGATCACTCCCTAGGCACAAATCTGAAGACTGGTATTGGCAAAGGGAAAATTTCAATGCATCATATTCATATCCATATTTTGGGCCACCAATGCCAATGCCATGGATACCTATCTATGCTCATATCGATCCAAGGCACAAATCTGAAGACTGGTATTGGCAAAGGGAAAATTTCAATGCATCATATTCATATCCATATTTTGGGCCGCCAATGCCAATGCCATGGATACCTATCTATGCTCATATCGATCCATATCTGTCATGGGACAGGTATGTGATAACCCAGAAAAGTAGGGGATCATTGGTAGCCTTTTTCGATAAGTAAGAGTGTTGAACCCAAGGAGGAGCTAAAGGTAGAATTAATATTCTCTCAAGTTCTATCGATCACCGATACAACTGTACGCACGCTAACGCTTACTTTAACTAGAACAAGTATGAAACTACTTTGCCGGAAAGAAACTAGAAGTACTTAGTAGGTCTAATAGATAGTTTTGCAAGATAATAAATAACAAGTAAATAAAAGTTAGGGGCTGTTTAGATAAAGATTAATTTAGTTAGTTGTTTAGTAGAAAGCTTTTGTAGCACAAGAGAAAGATTTGTCCCTAGGCAATCGATAACTGGACCGGTATCATTGTTGCAGTTTTATATGAGGGTGAGGCATGAGCTAACATACTTTCCATACTTAGATCATATGCACTTATGATTGGACCTCTAGCAAGCATCCGCAACTACTAGAAATCATTAAGGTAAACCCACCCATAGCATTAAACATCAAGTCCCCTTTATCCCATACGTAAACAATCCCCTTACTCGGGTGTAAGCTTCTGTGACTCTAGCCGCCCACTAGAAGAGAATCATAAACATATTGCGACACCCTAAAGCGGGGATCCCACATGCTTACGTGACACGGCGGGCACCATAGGACAGCACCAAAATAGAACATATATCTCAAACCAATCACGATCATCAATCAACCCATAGGACAAAACAAATATACTCAAACATCATACGATAGGCACACGTCATTGGATAATAATATATAGCATTAAGCACCATGTTTAAGTCGATATTACAGCAGGGAGAAGATGGTTTACACCGCTGCATAGAGGCGGGAGAGTTGGTGGTGACGACGGTGAAGTTGTTGGTGTAGATCGCCGTCACGATGGATGCCCCGGCGGCGCTTCGGCGCCACTGGAAGAGAGGGGGAGAGAGCCCTCTCCTTCTTCTTCTTCCTTGGCCTCCTGCCTAGGTGGGAGGAGGGTTTCCCCTCTGGTCCATGGCCGCGATGGGTCTCGGAGGGCAGGAGCCCCTCCGAGATTGGATCTCTCTCTGTTTCTCTTCTGTTTCTGCGACTGGTTTCTGACCCCTTCACCGTTTCTTAAATATCCGGAGATCCGTAACTCCGATCGGGCTGAAATTTTGAGGGGATTTTTATCACGAAAATATCTTTCTTGTGGAGGAAGGAGAGCCCCAACTGACTTAAGGGGGAGGCACAAGCCATCAGGGCGCGCCCCCCTGGGTTGCGCCCTGTTGGCTTGTTCCTCCCTCGGGCACCATCTTGCGTTGATTCCGGCTCCCAAAATTCACATATATTCCAAAAAAATCTCCGTAAATTTTTATCGCGTTTGGACTTCGTTTGATATGGAATTTCTGCTAAACAAAAAACACACAAAAAACAGGAACTGGCATTGGGCACTGGATAAGTAAGTTAGTCCCAAAAATAATGTAAAATGTTGCCAAAAGTATATGACAGTTGTAAAATATTGGCATGAAGCAATCAAAAATTATACGATGGAGACGTATCAGCATCCCCAAGCTTAATTCCTGCTCATCCTTGAGTAGGTAAATGATAAAAAGATAATTTTTGATGTGGAATGCTACCTAACATAATCTTGAACAAATATCTAATCATGACATGAATATTAAGATACAAGTGATTCAAGGCAATAGTCTATCATTTGACAAAAAGACATCCATACTCAGGTTTACTAGCAAAAAATCATGTCCTTTCAAAATAACAATGCCAGAGAATGCTATCCCTACAAAATCATATAGCCTGACATGCTTGGTCTTCCTAGCATAAAGTATAAATCATGAGCACCCCGGTGTCAAACCAAGCAATTGGATCGTACTTTTTAACACGCTTCAGCTTTTTATTACTCACGCAATATATGAGCGTGAACCATGGATATAGCATAAAGGTGGAATAGAATATGGTGGTAGGTTTCAAAGGAGTAAAAGTGGAGAAGAAAGTCTCGCATCAACTCGGCATATCAACGGGCTATGGAGATGCCCATCAATAGATATCAATGCGAGGAGTAGGGATTGCCATGCAACGGATGCACTAGAGCTATAAGTTTATGAAAGTTCGACTGAAGCTAAGTGGATGCGGATCCAACTTGCTTGCTCATGAAGACCTCGGGCATTTGAGGGCGCCCGTCATCGGAATATACAAGCCAAGTTCTATAATGAAATTCCCACTAGCATATGGAAGTGACAAAACAAGAGACTCTCTATATGAAGAACATGGTGCCACTTTGAGGCACAAGTGTGGTAAAGGATAGTACTAAAGTCCCTTCTCTTTTTTTATCTCATTTATTTGTTTTTTTTCATGGTGGGCTTTTTTTATTATTCTTTTTTTTTTCGCCTCCGCCATTTCTCTTTTTTTGGTGGTGGGCTCATTTGGCCTTCCCCATTTTTCATTTTTCGTCCGGAGTATCATCCCGAATTGTGGGGGAACCATAGTCTCCATCATCCTTTCCTCACTGGGACAATGCTCTAATAATGATGATCATCAAACTTTTATTTACTTACAACTCGATATGAAAAACTGATAGGATGATACGACTCTATATGAATGCCTTTGGCAGTGTACCAGGATGTGCAATGATCTAGCGTAGCAAAAGATAAAAAAACGGACAAGCCATGTAAATATCATGCTAGCTATCTTACGATCATGCAAAGGAATATGACAATGGAAATACAAGTCATATGAAGTGACAGTGGAAGTTGCATGGCAATATATCTCGAAATGGATATGGAAATGCCATGATAGGTAGGTATGGTGGCTGTTTTGAGGAAGATATAATGAGGCTTATGTGCAAAAGAGCGTATCATGTCACGGGGTTTGGATGTACCTGCGAAAGTTGCCCCGATCCTCGAGGTGAGAATGGGCAATGCACGGTACCGAAGAGGCTAGCAAATATGTGGAGGTGAGAGTGCGTCTATGCATGGACTCACATTAGTCATAAAGAACTCACATACTTATTGCAAGGTTTTATTAGCTCTCTCAAAGCAAAGTACTACTCGCATGCTCCTACGTAGGAGGTTGGTAGGAGTTAACCATCGCGCGGCCCCCGAGAATAACAACACAAAGGATTTCAATCAAGGATAAATTATGCTCCAATCTTCATCGCATAACTAGAGACTATTTGTGCATGCTTTGGGAATCACAAACCTTAACATCAATATTCTTACTAATACACAATCATCCACTAGTGCACCCACATATTACTATCTTAATGTCGCAAAACTATTGCAGGGAATCAAACCTATCATATTCAGTGATCTACAAGTTTTATGTAGGATTTTATGACTAACCACGTAAATGACCAAGTCCCGTTGACTCTCTAAATAGGTATATGTGAAGCATGAGAGTTTAATTCTTTCTACAAAATACCTGGACATGCTATAATAAATATAAGTGAAGCAAAAGAGCATTCTACAAATAACGGTTTTCTATATGTAGAGAAACAGGCATCCAACTTCAAATGATATAAGTGAAGCACATGAAGCATTCTATAAAGCCATACTCAAAAGATATAAGTGAAGTACAAAGAGCATTCTATAAATCAACCATGGACCTTCACATACCAGCATGGTGCATTTCTAAGAGGAAAATAAAAATCACACGACGCTCCAAGAATTTACGCATATCATGTGAACAAAACAAAAACTGAGACATACCGATTATTTTTGAAGAAGAAAGATGGGATGCCCTCCGGGGCATCCCCAAGCTTATACGCTTGAGTCTCCTTGAATATTTACTTGGGGTGCCTTGGGAATCTCCAAGCTTTAACTCTTGTTTCTCCTTATTCTTCTCATATCGATACCTCCTCGATCTTCGGACACTTCATCCACACAAAACTTGACAAAACTTTTATTAGAAACGTTAGTACATAATCATCAAATCCCATCATTTACTTCCATAAAATTATTGTGTAATTATAATCTAACATTACCCACTGTATGATATCACAATTCTATGGCTCCCAAGTCAATGGGGCTCAACAATAATTCAAACATAAGCACTCAAAGCAACTATAACAGCAATCTGTGAAAAACAGGGCAGTCCGTAATGATCTATAGAGAAACTATACTTATGTAACTCAACACTACAGGAAAATTTCAGAATTTTTGCACGCTCCAGTAAAATATGAAAATTCAAACACTACAGGAAAAGTTTCTGTTTTTACACAGCACATATCAAACAAACAATTCAAACATCCTAAAGGTAATTCTTGGCACATTATTTCTATAATACAATTGATTTGTACAAGGGGATAATTAGTTTTGTTAAAAATTTGCTATAATCAAGATTCAAAAAGTTTCCATGGGCATGAACAAAAGTTCAAGGACGTCCCACACTTCAACGGTGCTCATCTTTCTCACTTTCACTTCTCTTTTTGAAAAGGTTTTAAGTTCCCCAGTTTGTTTTTTTGTTTTTAATTATTTTAAAAGCACACAACAGAAATAAATGACTCCCTAAAACTTCTGGGTTGTCTCCCTGGCAGCACTTTCTTTAAAGCCATTAAGCTAGGCATATAGTGCTCAAGTAATTTATCCACCCGGATCCCAAGGTATATCAAAGCAAATTTTAATTAACAATGATTTGTAATTAAGTAATGAGCACAAAGTGATATATATCATGTGACAACGAAGTCTAACTCTCTTCCTATGCATTGGCATGTCATAAAAGAACAATTCATTCACACAAAGTAAGGGCCAATTCATAGCATAAGTAGTTTCTTTCAATTTTATCGTATTGGAAACATAGAGAGGTGAAGATTTGGTTCCTCTCTCATAATAATTGCAACTAGGAGCAGCAAGCACATGCATATTATATTCATCAAAATCATCATGTGTAGTGGTAAAATGCAACCCATCAATATACTCCTTAATAAGCGCAAACTTCTCCGATATAGTGTAGTTGGAAGAATTCAAAAAGATAATAGGACTATCATGTGTGGGTGCAATAAAAACAATTTCATGCTTAACATAAGGAACCATAGCAAGTTCTTCTCCATAAGCATAATTCATATTATCATGACCACAAGCATAGAAAGCATCAAGTTCATCAAAAAGGGATATTTCAAATGAATCCAAGGGATCATAGCATTCATCCTTCGGTATGTACGAAGGGAAATTAAACAATGTATGAGTTGAAGATTTACTCTCATTAGAAGGTGGGCACGGGTAGCTAATCCACTCTTCCTCCTTTTGTTCTTTGCTCTCCTCCTCATCTTTTTCATCTAATGGGCTCACAGTTTCAAGAATTTCTTCTTCCATAGGCTCCTGCAAAATATTAGTCTCTTCCAAGGCAGAAGACATTATTTCAATAAATTCTTTAACATAAGCATTAGAGACATAGTTTTCATAGCAATATTTGAGTACGGCACAATTTTCAGATTTGTAAAGAGTAGCATCACACTTTTCAATCAAAGAAGCAATTTCATATGCACCCTTAAAAGCAACAAATTCTTCAATTTGCTCAACATCATAATAACAATAGGCCTCCTTGGCATAAGAAGATAGTATTTCATTATCATGAAACACACATTGGTAGGGAAGGTGTTTTTTAGTTTCTTCAGAACAACAAGTAAAATCATAAATTTCACATAGATTCCAAGCATAGCACATCAAACATTTTATTTGATGGCTTAAAATTCTCCCTTTTTAAGACAACCGGTGACGCAAAAAATAAGCAAGCTCATCAAAAGATTTTCCATCAACTAAGCTAGTTCGGGTTTCAGCACGAGCACAAAGGGATCGAAGAGGAACCAGGTAATATTCATCGGTAGTATGGAACAGTAGTGGTTCCTCAACTTTTGGAGCAGCAAGTAATTCTATTTTTTTTGGTATTTTGCGTTTCCTACCCATATCTAAAGATAGAAAATAACTAATAACAGAAAATAAAACAACTAATAACAGAAAATAAAAAGTACTTAGTGATAAAGCAAACAAGCACACACAAGAATATCAACCACTACGCTATTGCTCCCCGGCAACGGCGCCAGAAAAAGGTCTTGATAACCCACAAGTGTAGGGGATCGTTTGTAGCCTTTTTCAATAAGTAAGAGTGTCGAACCCAACGAGGAGCTAAAGGTAGAATTAATATTCTCTCAAGTTCTATCGACCACCGATACAACTCTATGCACGCTAACGCTTACTTTAACTAGAACAAGTATGAAACTACTTTGCAGGAAAGAAACTAGAAGTACTTAGTAGGTGTAATAGATAGTTTTGCAAGATAATAAAGAACAAGTAAATAAAAGTTAGGGGCTGTTTAGATAAAGATTAATTTAGTTATTTGTTTAGTAGAAAGCTTTTTGTAGTACAACAGAAAGATTTGTCCCTAGGCAATCGATAACTAGACCGGTATCATTGTTGCAGTTTTATATGAGGGAGAGGCATACGCTAACATACTTTCCGTACTTGGATCATATGCACTTATGATTGGCCTCTAGCAAGCATCCACAACTACTAGAAATCTTTAAGGTAAACCCAACCATAGCATTAAACATCAAGTCCCCTTTATCCCATACGCAAACAATCCCCTTACTCGGGTGTAAGCTTCTGTCACTCTAGCCACCTACTATAAGCGAATCATAAACATATTGCAACACCCTACAACGGGGATCCCACATGCTTGCGCGACATGGCGGGCACCATAGGATTGTACCAAAATAGAACATACATCTCAAACCAATCACGATCATCAATCAACCCATAGGACAAAACAAATCTACTCAAACATCATAGGATAGCCACACATCATTGGATAATAATATATAGCATTAAGCACCATGTTTAAGTAGATATTACAGCGGGGAGAAGATGGTTTACACTGCTGCATAGAGGGGGAGAGAGTTGGTGGTGACGGCGGCAAAGTTGTTGGTGTAGATCGCCGACACGATGGATGCCCCGGCGGTGCTCCGGTGCCACCGGGAGAGAGGGGGCGAGAGCCCCCCTCCTTCTTCTTCTTCCTTGGTATCCTCCGTGGGTGGGAGGAGGGTTTCCCCTCTGGTCCATGGCCGCCATAGATCCCGGAGGGCAGGAGCCCCTCCGAGATTGGATCTCTCTATGTTTCTCTTCTATTTTCGCGACTAGTTTCTTACCCCTCCACCGTTTCTTAAATATCTGGAGATCCGTAACTCCGATCGGGATGAAATTTTGAGGGGATTTTTATCGTGAAAATATCTTTCTTGGGGCGGAAGGAGAGCCTCCGCCGACTTAAGGGGGACATACAAGCCATCAGGGCGACCCCCAGGGCCACGCCCTGTTGGCTTGTGCCTCCCTCGGGCACCATCTTGCGTTGATTCCGACTCCCAAAATTCACATATATTCCAAAAAAATCACTGTAAATTCTTATCGTGTTTGGACTTCGTTTGATATGGAATTTCTGCGAAACAAGAAACACACAAAAACAGGAACTGGCACTGGGCACTGGATACGTAAGTTAGTCCCAAAAATAATAGAAAATGTTACCAAAAGTATATGAAAGTTGTAGAATATTGGCATGAAGCAATCAAAAATTATAGATACGACAGAGACGTATCAGTATGATACATGGGTACGTTCTCCATCTTATGTTAAACCATCTCACCAACATTATGCAGCTTCAAAAAGATCAACATTTGATGAACAATCACATGTCAAAGACCGTTTCAATTATAAAGAATCGGTCTAGAGCACATGGAAGAAGAAAGAAGTGGGCAAGCAAGTTTACCGCATTAAAAGAGATGACCGTAAGAGTACTATTTCAGATTTGATCAAATGAAAAAGAGACAATTAAAATGTTGACATTCTCTAATAAAGGTGATGAGGCAAGTCAATCAAGTGTCGAATCTGGAGATAAGAAGTTGAGAGTCCACAATGTAAAAAAGGAATTGCCATTGCTTCAAACAAAACCACAGCCGGGGTGCCCACTCGGCTTATCATATTGGCAAAAAAATAAATTACAAAAGCTTAGTGCACAAGAACTTGAAAAGAGGAACATGGCATGGGTTCCCAAAGGAAGTATTCAAAATAAGAATTATGTGAAAGCTTCCATTGCCAAAAGTACAACAAAGGTGGAGAAGGAGAAGAGTGAAAGCTCCGAACAATCAAGCGGAAGGTTTGCGCATCAAAAATCTTCGGTTCAAACGATATCCATATTCTTCAACTATGCCATTAATGCCTATGCCATGGAATTCGTCATCAGGTATGATTGGTTACCCTTCATGGGCTTATTTTAATCCATGGATGCAATATAATTTCATACCTCATGAAAGGGTATTACCAAATCATCATACATTCGATTAGCTACACTTTTGTTGCTAATCTAAAGGGCCGATACACAATTATCGCCCTAACAAATACGATGGATGATATAGAATTATCGCCCCAAGCATATGAAATGACTGATGGAGTATTGACATCGTCCTTAGAAAAAGCACTGTGCGTGTTATTTTTCGGCACACAAGCTTTGTCGAAAAACAGGGGGCATGTGTTGACACCAGATTTTGGCATGGAAGAAATCATTATTAAGATGGCTTCAAATAAATAAGTACTACACATGAAAAAGTATCGTGTTGACATGAACATTTTTGAAGTTTGGACTATCGTCATCCGATCTCATCTCGAAGGCCGAAATTGTATTCAAAGTACTAAGATTTCATATGCAGACTACTGTTCGGCCGATTCCGCCTCCAAGATAGCCTGATATGTAAAAAGTTTCAACATGAAAAAGTTCCATATTATCGAGGCGATCAATTTTGATATAAAGATCGTCTCAATCGGAGGTCGTATGCAACCTGTGTCGCCAAAACAAGATCAGCAACAGAAGCTGCAGAGTCATTTCGGACCCACCGAGTTTATTAACTCGGTAACGCCGAGTTGACTCGGTAATTCCGAGAAAAATCACTCGGAAATTCTGAGTGAGATGCAGGAGATTAAAGAAAGTTGGCCATGTTAACTCGATGAGACCAAGAAAAAACACTTGGTGGCTCCGAGTTGATCCGGAAAAGTGCAAAAGTTTCCTGTCCGAGTTAGGTTAAGGTTTTTGACGTTTTGGACGAAATTTTTAGTCCTTTTCTTGTACGGGAAGTCCAGCCGCCTCATATATATGCTAGAGGTGACGTCCAATTGAACAACACACAATTGAACAAATCAATCTATCACTTTTTACCTTTACCTTTATCCCTCTCTCTTGTTCTTTCTCTTTCTCATTATTCGTTCGTTATTCGTGTTGAAGGGCAGCGATCCTCGAGGCTCTAGGGTCGAGTGAACCGACCTAGGGTAGACCATAGCTGCCGTGCGTCCAGACGGGGTCCCTCCCGGGCGCGTTTGTTTTCGAGTCCTGAAAAGCACCTGCCGGATTGCCTGTGTATCGCGCTTCCGAACGGGTCTCCTTCGACGTGAGCTGCGGTGAGTCACCCTCGGCTTTAGAGGTACACGGTGACGTGTTCGTGTGCGAACAGAGAGCTGAAGTTCTTTCTAGGGCTTCAGATTCAACAACACCCTCAAGAAGTTTGTCATGCATGAATGCAAAGGCTAGAAAATGCCAATGCAAACAAACGGCCACCTCTGCAATGACGAAAATGGTAAAGATTTCGATTAGAAGGTATATCGCTCCATGATTGACTCTTTATTGTACCTATGTGCATCTAGGCCAGATATAATGCTTAGCATTTGCATGTGTGCCTGATTTCAAGCGGCACCAAAGGAATCGCATAACCTTCCTGTGAAGCGAATACTTAGATATTTGGCTCACACCCCAACGCTAGGATTATGGTATCCAAAGGGCTCGAAGTTTGATCTCATTGGCTATTCAGATTCAGATTTCACTGGCGACAGAGTTGATCGCAAGTCTACATCAGGCACTTGTCACATTCTGGGCTGTTCTCTAGTATGTTGGTCTTCGAAGAAGCAGAACTGTGTATCACTCTCCACTGCTGAAGACAAATACATTGTTGCTGGCACATGCTGCACTCTGTCAGATTTCAGGCTCCGCAAAACCAAAAGAGGTTCGAACGCAGGGGCGTGTGTGAAGATCCCCACCAGCTTTGGCCTGAAACTCACAGCTCCACAGCCTAGCCGGACCGAACTCACTCAATCGCGAGGAGGAAGGCTAACACACGGATTTACCCAGGTTCGGGCCGCTGCGAAGCGTAAAACCCTACTCCTACTTTTGGTGGATTGCCTCCTGAGGAGGTTTGTAGATGAACTGGTACAGTGGTGAATAACCTTGCGAGGGTGCTCGAGTGGTGTTGGATCCGTCCCCCCTCTACGGCGCAACCTTGCCTCTATTTATATTGGCCCGGGTCCTCTTCCCTTATCGCATTGGCGGGAAGGATCCCACAATGACCAAATTCCAAAGGGGACAGGAGGTACATCTTATCCTGACGAAAGGTGGTCTTCGCCTGCAAAGTAGCTGGCAGTGACGCGGAGGTGGGCTTGGTGGTGACATCCGTCCTGCTGAGCCCGTTGGCCCGGTCTTGTTGCACCAGAATGGAAACCTTTGGGGGGACGCCTCGGGAACCCGCGTACGCCCTTGCCTCCTTTGCCTCCTTCCGAGGGTCTTGGTGTCGTCCTCCTTGCGAGGGTGGGACTCACGCGAGGGCCTTGTCTTGAGTGAAGCCGCGCCGGGCCGTACTGGCCGTCGAAGCGGGCCACGCCCTGGGCCGCCGGCAGGCAAGTCTGGGTACCCCCGTTCCCAGGACGCCGACAGTAGCCCCGGGCCCAAGGCGCGCTCGAGTTGGCTTCGGGGCGAAGCCGAAGAAGATGGCCCATAGCGCCACGGGTCCCAATTGCCTGCGAGTCGGGCTTGGTGCGTGGTGCGCGGTTGGATGTGGATGTCTCCGCTCCCGTGTCTCCTCGGCAACTGCCCGAACCGACAAAAGCTTGACGCCCGGTGTCGATCCATTATTGCTTTCCTTCCATGTACTCTTGCTCCTTTGCCCAGATCCCCATCCTTTGTGAGAACTTCTCCAGATCTCAGCGCTACACCGTCCTCCTCCTTTCTTTCTCGTTCTCAAGGATTTCTCGATGGCACCCGCCGGCAAGTCAAAGCCCGAGGCTCAGGGCTCAGCCTCAACTTCCACCTCACCGGCGCTCTCGGAGTCCGCCATAGCCAAGGATGGGGACCTCGCCCCGGTGCTTCCATTGACGGAGGACGGCACCAATGAGTGGGGGCGGACCTTGAGATGGTGCGGCTCCGCGGAGCAGCACAGCCTGGCCAAGTCAGCCTACCCTTTCTTCCTCCACAACATCTTCTCTGGGCTCGTTCCTCCCTTCTCTGAGTTCTTCACCGCCATCCTCGAGCACTACGGGGTCCAGGCCCTCCATCTTCAACCCAACTCTATCCTGCTCATGTCCGTCTTCGCCTTTTACCGCGAGGCCTTCGTAGGCGTTAAGCCTTCAGTGGCCCTCTTCCGCCATTTCTTCAGCTTGCGGCTTCACGACGGCGCTCAGCGGTCAGCATGCGTGTCCTTCGTCGCGGTCCAGAGTGGGAACATGCTCTTAAAGGACGGGAAGAAGGTGGAGAACTTCAGCCACCGCTGGGTCTTCTTGGATGTCAAGGGCCTCAACCCCCGCCTGGAGCTTCCGAAGGGGCTGCCGGAGAAGACTTCCGCGTGGGGCTCCACGAAGCTCACCGACCCTCGGGCCAAGCCCGTCCTGGAGCAGATCTCCCGGGACATCAGCACCAGGAAGTTGACCGGGGGGATGATAGTGAAGGAGTTTCTGGCGCAACGCCTGGCGTCGCTCCAGGCTCACTCGAAGCCCATGTGGGACTACCAGGGCGGTGAGGATGGCAGCAGGCTCCGATCCGCATGCCTGACTACCGGGGAGCTGAATAGGGCTGTGGCGACCCTGCTCAACGGCGACCCCGGGGACCTCCCCGAGGCCTACGCCCTGCTGTATTGCCGCGATGAAAAGGCCGATCTAGTTAATGTCATGCCCACCTTCGACGAGCTGGGGCTCTCTCTGGCCGAGTGCCCTGGCTCCCCAGCGGCGGTGTCCTCCGATGACACCGCGGGTGAGGAAGACTCGGAGGAGACAGCGGATGACGATCTGGAGGAGGTGTCCCCTCCGTCGCGGAGCGCGCTTCTCCGCGGCTTCGAAGACGACGATGATGCTGGCGAACCTCTGGCTGCAAGTCCTCCGTGATTCGCCAGGGTCCCCAGGGGATCAGCACCCACTCCTCGGGCCGCTCGGACCGCCCGCCGGGTGACCCCAAGGAAGTGCGAGGCCGGGCCTCCTCCGGTGTGCCCACCTCGTGCCAGCAAGGCGGCTGAGGCGCCTGCCTTGCCCCTGCCCGAGCCGCAACCTGCGGGCGAGGCGGCCGTGGCCGGGGCGGGTACTTCCCCGGCCGCGGCCCTTGCGGGTGACGCCTCTGCTTCCCTGCACGGTGGCGCCTCCCCGGAGAAGGGAGAGGGCATTCCCGCCTTCGTCGAGGTGGAGAAGAAGAGGAAGTGGGTCGACGTCGAAGAGTAAGTAACCTTGCTTGGTTTTCGGCCGCCCGCAGGCGGCTCGCGTGCTCACGGTCCCTTCTTTGCTTGGTAACGAGGAGCGTCGCCGTGCTGAAGGTGAAGAAGAAGAAGGCGGGCATCAAGCCGAAGGTGCTCTCCGATGTGACACCTGCTCCTGGCGCCCTGCCAGCGCCTGATGAGGAGGCTCCCGGGGCGACTCTCCTTGTCGCGTCCGCGAAGCCCCCAATGCCCGTTGGAGAGGCTGCTTCTGCCCCCTTGATGGCGGCGCCCGCTGCTGCGCACACGCCACCTCCGGGCCAGGCCCTGGCGCCTATGAATCGGGGCCCTCTAGTCGAGTCAGGCACCCTGCAGGGAGCCTACGCCGCTCTGGATCAGGTCCGGGATGACCTCCGGAGCGCCGACGGTCGCCTCGTGAAGGATCGCCTAGGGCTTCTTTCTGGGTGGATCCAGGCCGACGCCGCTACCGTGGCAGTTTGGAGCCAAGCCGAGGCCACCGCTGCTGAGAGCAGGAAGGAAACCGGATCAGCCCGATGTCAGCCTGAGGGCTCTTCAGGAGGAGAAGACTGCGCTCGCGGAACAGCTCCGCCAGCGGGAGGGAGACCTCAAGGCCTGTGAGGCCAAACCTGCCGATCGCGACTCCGTGCTGTCCAAGGCGGTGGCCGACCAAGCCACGGAGCGCGAGCATCTGGACAAGCTGAAGGAGGAAGTAGCCACGGAGAAGGCTCGGCTCGACGCCAGGGAGAAGGCCCTTGCTGCGGCTAAGGAGAGAAAGGCTATGGAGCGCGATGCCCTCCCCTCCATCGAGCTCAGGCTCCGGCGGGCGCTCCAGTCCATCTGCCGGGGGGAATTCGCGGAACCCCTGGTATCTCTTGAGAGCGGCTTCGCAGGGCTCTCTTCAAAGCTCGCCGAGGTGCTCGAGGGTGCCGTTGCAAGGGTGGAGACCGTCTTGGAGAGTGAGTGCTGCGACCTCTTCTCCGCGGCCGCGACGCGCGTCTTCAGCCACCTCTACCTTCATGAGCCAGGTTTCGACTTCGGCACCGTGATCCGCCCGGTTGATCCTGGGGTTCGCGTCGCTACGGCGACGGCTGTGGAGGGCGTCGTGGAGGCGCTGATGAAGAAGTTCGCCTGTGTCGCCGTTCCCTTGCCTCCTGTGACCGCGAAGGTCAACGACGACGACGACAACGGCAGCGATGTAGATGACGAGCTCCCCACGTTCGGGGCATGCAGCGGTGTCAGCTCCTCCTCCTAGGTCCTCTCCTGCAACATTTATCATGCCTCGCGGAGGCGTTAGACTTGTTTGCGTTTTCGGAGACATTCAATGTTTGTAATGACTGTTTAGCTTGTCTGGTTTCCTTCCTCGCCTAGCTTCCTTCCTGTTTGCTGTAGTGCTCTGCGTCGGCAGAGCCCGATCCCGCGCATACCTCGACCGCTGTTGTGGCTTCCGGATCACCAGGACGAGACCAAGGGGTGAGGGGCTACGTGACCAGTGAGGCCCCTAAGTCGCGATGCTCAAGAGTCCCCCTTGACGTACGAGCAGCTCTCATGAAGGGAACATGGCGACGACGGGGTTAATTGGGAGATTTGAAGCGCCTTGAGCTTTGCGTCGGCAGGGCCCGTTCCCGCGCGTACCTCAACCGCCATTGGGGCGTCCGAATCACCAGGACGAGGCCAAGGGGTGAGGGGCTACGTGACCAGTGAGGCCCCTGAGTCACGATGCTCAGGGGTCCCCCTTGACGTACGAGCGTCTCCCATACCTTTCCTCGCCAGCTTTCACCAGAGAGGGACGCGGGAAGACTAGGTATCAAGGACCTAGGCAGGTGGCGTGCGCCAGGCCCGGCCTGAGCATAGCCCCCGTGCAGCCCCCTCGCGCGGACATCCCAGGGTAATGCTGCGAGACGGGGCCGTGAGGGGCCGCCTGAGGTTGGATGCAGCCGCTAGGGCGCCCTCAGTTGTTTATCCACCAGCGCGGAGCATGGGGCTTCCACGTTGCGTGGGCGTAGCCACTGAGCAACAGTGTCGTCCGCCAGCGCGGAGCATGGGGCTTCCACTTGGACGTGGGAAGGGGGGGCTCGGCTCCTGAGCCCCCCGGGCATGTACAGCCCATTAAGTTCACACGCGTGGCCTGCACGGTAGAACTGGAGGTGTATTTGGGCACCCGTGAGCCAACACGGGTCTCACGGGGCCCTACCTCAAAGGCGGGTTGCGCCTAAATCTTCTTGTAGGAGGCGCCATTGCAATCCCTGTACGAGCAGCTCTCATGAACTTGGCGAGGGCGGGGTACCCGAGGATCGTGTTGTATGGGAGGTGGATGTGAGCGACGTCGAAGTCGATGAGCTCGGTGTGGTAGTTGCTACGCCCGCCGAAGGTGACCGGCAGGCGCACTTGCCCAATGGGGACGGTGGAGCCATCGATGACCCCTGAGAAAGGCTTGGTTGTCCTGAGCTGGTCATAGGGCACTTGGAGCATCTCGAACGTTTCGATGGAGAGGACGTTGAGCCCAGCACCGCCGTCGATAAGGGTCTTGGTGACGAGGACGTTGCTGATGGTCGGCGTGCACAACATGGGGAGTGCGCCCGCCATGGCCGAGCACCTAAGCTGATCCTTGGAATTGAAGGTGATGGCGCACTGTGACCCCTTGAGGGGACGGGCGGCCTCAAGCTTCGGGAGAGCCGCGTTCACCTCCTGCGATAACTATTTAAAGATTTGGTTCGATGCAGGGGCTTGAGCGCCGCCCAGGATGCAAGCGATTGCCCTGGCTTCCTGGAAGCCCCCAGCCCCGTCGTTCTGCCTGTCTTCCTCCTTCCTCCTGGGCGGCGGCGGCAGCGGGGGGAGGCCGGCCTCACGAGGGCGAGCCTCATGAGGCTGGTCGCGACGGGGCCCCTCACGAGGCTCGTCGCGCCAGCGGTCCTCCCGAGGCTGGTCGCGCCACTCCTGACGCGGGTCGCGACCGTCCCAGCGGCCTCCACCGCGGCCTCCACCGCGACCGTAGCCACGTTCGCCGCACCCAGGGCGACGACCGAAATGCTCGTCGCGGAGCACCCTGAGCTCCTGGTAGTCATTGGTGTTGTGGCTGTTGGAGCAGTGGAAAATGCAGAATGGTCGTCCACCCCTGGGGGGTTCCTCATCTCGACTTGGCTTCGCCTCAGGTTCTGCCGCCAGCACCGCAGGGGCCTTGTGCTTCGTTTCCTTGGCCTTGGTCTTCTTGTCTTCGGGGTCCGCCTCCGGAAGCTCGAGGAGGGAGAGGCGGCCCTCTTCGGCCTTTGCGCACTTGTTCGCCAGGTTGAACATTTCCAGAGTAGAGCACAGGTCATCGTGGATGGCGAGCTCCTCCCTCATCCTGAGGTCCCTGATGCTGTCGGTGAATGCCGAGATGATGGCCTCATCCGACGTCCTCGGGATCTTGAGGCGGACAGTCGTGAAACGCTTTATGTACTTGTGCAAGGTCTCGCCCGGCTGTTGCTTCACGCGGCGCAGGTCAGCCACGGCGGGGGCGCGATCACGGGTGCCTTGGAAGTTGGCGACGAAGCGCACTCGGAGTTCATCCCAGGAGGCGATCGACCTCTCCGGGAGATTGAGGAGCCAGGAGAGCGCACCACCCTTGAGGGCCATGGGGAACCAGTTCGCCATGACCTTGTCGTCTCCACCGGCCGCCTCGATGCTCAGCGAGTAGAGCTGTAGGAACTCTGCAGGGTCTGGGGTGCCGTTGTAGCGAGGAGGCAGGTCCGGCTTGAACTTGTCGGGCCAGGCGACCCGACGTAACTCCGGGGCGATGGCGCGGCAGCCCACTGCACCCACGGGCGCCGCGCGCACGGGAGGGGCCCGATCATGGTGTTCCTGCGCAGCGGCCTCTAGGGGCGCACGGTCGCGACGCTGGTGTAGCAGTGCAGGGAGTGCGCGCGCATCAGCACGCGGCCGTGGCACCACCTGGCAGCTTACTTCATCCCTCACCCTCGCCGGGGGCCCGCGCGGCAGGTCGCGTGGGTGTGCTTCATGCCTGGGCTCGGGGTCGGCGCCACACTGGGGAGGAGGAGGTGGTGCACCATGGGCCATGTAGCCCGCAAGAGAGGGCGGGGGACGGAGCGAGTAGGAGAGCGCCAGGGCATCGCCGGCAGTGCTGACGAGCTCCGCGATGCGCCCGAGCCAGTCGTCGTAGCGGTTGGGGGCTGGGCGGTGGCGCAGCAGCTCGCGCGCCATGAGCAGTGCGGTCGACCCATGCGCCTGCCCGAGGCGAGCGTGGGAGGACGACCAAGTAGCTGGAACGATGGACGGGGCGGCAGTGCGGCCGTCGCGCCGCGCGGTGACCGGCTGCAAGGAGGCCTGCTGCTCGTGGGCATCTGGGCCCGTGGCGGCATCGGCTGCGGGACAGGCGGATCGACGCACGGCGGTGCGGTCCACTGGCGCTGTCTGTGTGACACGAGCAGCCTGGCATTCGGCGCGTGCTCGGCGAGCGTCAGCCATCGGAGCATCGAGCGGAGAGGGAGCAAAGTTTGAGGAGAGACTTCGGCACGCCCCCTATCTAGCGTGCCAAATGTCGGATTTCGGGCTCCGCAATACCCAAACAGGTTCGAACTCAGGGGTGCGTGTGAAGATCCCCACCAGCTTCAGCCTCAAACTCACAGCTCCACAGCCTAGCGGGACCGAACTCACTCAATTGCAGGGAGGAAGACTAACACACGGATTTACCCAGGTTCGGGCTGCTGCAAAGCATAAAACCATACTCCTGCTTTTGGTGGATTGCCTCCTGAGGAGGTTTGTGGATGAACTGGTACAGTGGTGTTGGATCCGCCCCCCTCTATGGCGCAACCTTGCCTCTATTTATAATGGCCCGGGTCCTCTTCCCTTATCGCATTGGCGGGAAGGGATCCCACAACGGCCAAATTCGAAAGGGGACAGGAGGTACATCTTATCCTGACGAAAGGTGGCCTTCGCCTGCAAAGTAGCTGGCAGTGACGCGGAGGTGGGCTCGGTGGTGACATCCGTCCTGCTAAGCCCGTTGGCCCGGTCTTGTTGCACCAGAATGGAAACCTTTGGGGGGACGCCTCGGGAACCCGCGTATGCCCTTGCCTCCTTTGCACCAAAGAGGAAATTGTCTTCTCTGCGCGCTTGTGCCCGCCTGGCCTGGCTTGCTTCACCCCCGTCCTCCTGAGGCCGAGTGCTGCATAGGGATCTCCGCCCCTCAGGAGGCAACCTGGGATGGCCTCTTCCTTCCGAGTGTCTTGGTGTCTTCCTCCTCGCGAGGGTGGGACTCTCGCGAGGGCCCTGTCTTGAGTGAAGTCGCGCCGGGCCGTACTGGCCATCGAAGCGGGCCACGCCCTGGGCCACAGGCATGCAAGTCTGGGTACCCCCATTCCCAGGACGCCGACACACTCAACTTCTCTGGATGAAGCAAACCCTCAAGGACTACGACATCAACAAGAAGAAAGTAACACTCTACTGCGACAATGAAAGCGCTATCAAGATCGCCCACAACCTAGTACAACACTCGAAGACATAGCACATTTAGATACGACATCATTTCCTCCGTGACCATGTATTGAAGGGAGACATCATCATCAAGCATGTGAAGAAAGAAGAGCAGCTGGCTGATATCTCCATGAAGCCTTTGGATGAGAAGAGGTTTTGCAAGTTGTGTTGTGAGCTAAATATCTTAGAATCCTCAAATGTCCTCTGAATGGACACACATCCCAATGCTTATGCATATTGATGAGTTTGATGCACAACACACGAAGTAACGTATGTCTTCAACTCATGAAGACTTACACCCTAAGTGTGAAAATATTAACGAAGAATATGAGTTCAGAGCGCCACCATAATTGTGCACCATGGCTGGGTCTAACATTCTTATACGATGGGTAACGCCACCAACCCCTCTTGAAGACATTGCCATTATCTTCACATTTTTTATTATGTCTTCAAGAAACTGAGTTTATCTTCAAGTTGAATGCGAGTCTTCAAATTTGCACACTTATCAATTGAATATATCTTGCTAATATTCTGGAGTTTTGTCCTCTACAGCATTTCGTCTACAGCTATATCTTCGAATTTTATCTAGGAAAATGTGATCCGACCCTCAAATCTCATCTATGCTTATCTCTCCTAACACTATTCAACTCTAGTCATATGCATTCTACTTGACACATGTTGATTGTCTTCACTGCATCTGTGGCTGTCGAAGAAAAATTCAACCGAACGGTTAAAATTTCAATCTTATCTTTTACCGCCTGTATCGCAACTGTTCTCGCGCTCGTCGCTATAGATCGGAGGTAGTGGGCGGTCAAACGTGTGCATGCCTGCCACGCGTCCCACTAAGCCGAAGGGTCAGGGGCATATACGTCCAAAAATTTCGGGTTGTTCCAGTTCCACCCCTTCTTATAAATACATCACCCCCGGCTCAATTATTACTCTTACCTCTCTCGCCTTCGCTCTCAAGCTCCAAACCATAGCGCCGCCGCTGGAATCCATCATCACCGGAGGAGAAACTCTTAGATGTCATGCCTTCTTCGTCGACATACTCACGCCAGCCGCGATCATCTTCGCCTCACCGCCGCCATAGCCGCCTGTCACCACCAAGCTAGGGTGTGGCTAATCGAACCACTTGGCTTCTTCGCCTCGTCAAAGCAGTTCTTCGTGTTCTTCACCGTAGTAAATAAATCATTGACTTTTACTGCTCATTTGATTCGAAAAATTACCAAATATTTTTCAATGTTGTTTTTTTCTTCCTTTCGACAACACTCAAACATCGATCTCAATTTACTAAATGCCTTAACTTTTGTCGTAAATTCGGTTTGATTTCTCACTTGTGCAACTTCTCACACTTGCGCAAATCTGAAACCACCTTATCTTGTGCAAAAGTGAATGTCTTCGGTGAATGAGGTCATTATCTTCAGACCATGTTTTATCTTCAAAATCTTCTGAGAATGCATATGACCTCTTCTATTCCCCTCACATCTCTAATTCTTTCACAGGTACATGTCCGCAGCAGTCTCATAGGCTGAATTCATTTGCAGACTACTTGCAGATACACCTGGAATCACCTGGAGCCAGTTCTCCCTTGCATAGTCCTATGAAGCCTTTGTCTAAGCCGAAGACAATGGCTAGAGATAAAGTACCTAAGAAGGTGACATGCACAGGTGTTAGAACACTACAAAAGACCTTCCTCCTGCTCTGTATGAGAGATATAAGTGTGATCCTGAAGAGAATTACACTCGGCGCAAGAACCGGATTCAATGGTTCCAAATATATTGGGCAGAGGAATGGTTCCACTACCACTTTTTCACTGCTGAATATGCTGAAAAGAACGCAGAAAGGGCTCCCTGGACAGATATTGTATACAAGAATCTGCACCCAAAGACAAAGGCTAAAGCCATCAAGATTGGCTTCTTCCAATGCATGGTCAGGCCACCCATGCCAAAACATCCCGAACCATATAGCATCATGGGGTGTTATGTCACTGCTGAACCTTCTGATGAGAAGCCGATCAGCCTCCGGTCTATGATCCAAAGCCAATGGGGGAAAACAAAGGCTTTAAAGCCAAAGGCTTCAAAGCCTGTTGCCACAACACCACAGATTTCGCGCTCAATACCTGACAAATCAGCTGATACTGAACATGAATCTCGCACAAATAGAAGGTTGATGACAAAACAAGGATGCTCGAGGACCGAATCCATCTGTCACCTTGATGGATGCCGCTAACTTGATTGAGCTTTCTGATGATGAGTTCGATGATAAGGCTCTTGCGAAGCTCATCCAGGAAAAGGAGAAAGAGGCCAAACGTCTCTGTTTGATGCAGACATCCTGAACTAGTTCATCGATGAATGGTTTTCTGATCCCTCACTCTCCATTGACGCCCTTCAGCTTCCTATTGGACTCAGTGTCACCTTCCAAGGGCTGGGGAATGAATAATTGCATGTTGCTTAGAAAGCAAATCAAATGCATGAAATGATTTGCCATGAGATGGCACTTTTCAAGAAGAACGTGCACAAGATCACCGTTGAGCAAATCCAAGGCTATCAAAGGATGATGGCAGATTTAAAAGTCGAGTTTGAAAAGCGGTGCGAGGCTACCAAAGGCGCCCTAGCATATCTGAAAAAGAAGTTTGAAAAGATGGTCCAAGCTCACAATGAGATGCTCAAGAGAAAAGCACTTGGCCAGCCTGCTCTTGACCCGTGTATCATTCAGAACTCAAGGCAAGCTTCAATGTCTTTAAGCCAGCTTGCACCCAAAGGCAAGAAGTGCCTTGCATTATCTTCCCAGTAGGCTTCTCGGGCACCATAACACCCCGTCCTTCCTCTTACCTCTCTCGCCTTCGCTCTCAAGCTCCAAATCATAGCGCCGCCGCTGGAATCCATCATCACCGGAGGAGAAACTCTTAGATGTCATGCCTTCTTTGTCGACATACTCACGCCAGCCGCGATCATCTTCGCCTCACCGCCGCCATAGCCGTCTGTCACCACCAAGCTAGGGTGTGGCAAATCGAACCACTTGGCTTCTTCGCCTCGTCGAAGCAGTTCTTCATGTTCTTCACCGTAGTAAATAAATCACTGACTTTTACTGCTCATTTGATTCGAAAAATTACCAAATATTTTTCAATGTTGTTTTTTTCTTCCTTTCGACAACACTCAAACATCGATTTCAATTTACTAAATGCCTTAACTTTTGTCATAAATTCGGTTTGATTTCTCACTTGTGCAACTTCTCACACTTGCGCAAATCTGAAACCACCTTATCTTGTGCAAAAGTGAATGTCTTCGGTGAATGAGGTCATTATCTTCAGACCATGTTTTAACTTCAAAATCTTTTGAGAATGCATATGACCTCTTCTATTCCCCTCACATCTCTAATTCTTTCACAGGTACATGTCTGCAGCAGTCTCATAGGCTGAATTCATTTGCAGACTACTTGCAGATACACCTGGAATCACCTGGAGCCAGTTCTCCCTTGCATAGTCCTATGAAGCCTTTGTCTAAGCTGAAGACAATGGCTAGAGAGAAAGTACCTCAGAAGGGTGACATGCAAAGGTGTTAGAACATTACAAAAGACCTTCCTCATGCTCTGTATGAGAGATATAAGTGTGATCCTGAAGAGAATTACACTCAGCGCAAGAACCGGATTCAATGGTTCCAAATATATTGGGCAGAGGAATGGTTCCACTACCACTTTTTCACTGCTGAATATGCTGAAAAGAACGCAGAAAGGGCTCCCTGGACAGATATTGTATACAAGAATCTGCACCCGAAGACAAAGGCTAAAGCCATCAAGATTGGCTTCTTTCAATGCATGGTCAGGCCACCCATGCCAAAACATCCCGATCCATATAGAATCATGGGGTGTTATGTCTCTGCTGAACCTTCTGATGAGAAGCCGATCAGCCTCCGGTCTATGATCCAAAGCCAATGGGGGAAAACAAAGGCTTTAAAGCCAAAGGCTTCAAAGCCTGTCGCCACAACACCACAAGCTTCGCGATCAATACCTGACAAATCAGCTGATACTGAACATGAATCTCGCACAAATAGAGGGTTGATGACAAAACAAGGATTCTCGAGGATCGAATCCATCTTTCACCTTGATGGATGCCGCTAACTTGATTGAGCTTTCTGATGATGAGTTCGATGATAAGGCTCTTGCGAAGCTCATCCAGGAAAAGGAGAAAGAGGCCAAACGTCTCTGTTTGATGCAGACATCCTGAACTAGTTCATCGATGAATGGTTTTCTGATCCCTCATTCTCCATTGACGCCCTACAGCTTCCTATTGGACTCAGTGTCACCTTCCAAGGGCTGGTGAATGAAGAATTGCATGTTGCTCAGAAAGCAGATCAAATGCACGAAATGATTCGCCATGAGATGGCACTCTTCAAGAAGAACGTGCACAAGATCACCGTTGAGCAATTCCAAGGCTATCAAAAGATGATGGCAGATTTAAAAGTCAAGTTTGAAAATCGGTGCGAGGCCACCAAAGGCGCCCTAGCGTATCTGAAAAAGAAGTTTGAAAAGATGGTCCAAGCTCACAATGAGATGCTCAAGAGAAAAGCACTTGGCCAGCCTGCTCTTGACCCGTGTATTATTCAGAACTCAAGGCAAGCTTCAATGTCTTTAAGCCAGCTTGCACCCAAAGGCAAGAAGTGCCTTGCATTATCTTCCCAGCAGGCTTCTCGGGCACCATAACACCCCGTCCTTCCTCTGCTACATCCAGCAAGAAGACTAAACATGCTGAGGCTGAAGCCAGAAAGCGCAAATCTGTGCAAGCCTCTGAAGCTCAACCCACCACGGGCTGAAGACTTAGAAGACAAAGTCTTTGAGCTCGGCCAAGTGCCCAAGGCCCCTCAAGTTACCTCTGCCACTCCACCTACTCAAGAGGAGCCCCCGCTAGTGCGCCAATCTCTGTGGCTCCTCCCGCATCTGAAAATGTTGAGAGACGCGTCATTCTTCATGAGTCTGCTCACACAGAGACTCCTAACGCTGAAGATCCAGCTGCTGAACACACTACAGTTCAAGACATTTCTTCCGCTGAAGACAATGTTGAACAAGAACCGATGCCTCAAGTTGATGCACCTGTGGTACCATCGCCACTGCCAACGGTTAGTGAAAATGTGGACATTGGGTCACCTGCTATGCCAATTTTTCAAGATGAGTTCTGGAACACAAATCATCCAAACACCCCAATGCACGAAGTCATTCCTCGCACTTCGCCTGCTCCTGTTTCAACTCCTGTGTTGCAATCGCCCCAGTATCCATTTGAAGACATGGCGGTTGAAACATGTGAACATGCGTCGCCCCTCAAAAGGCTTCGCAGAGGACCAAGGCCCATTATATCTTCAATGACAAGCATCCCTGAAGATGAAGTGCATACAGATCCGACTGCATAAGTCGGGGAGAATCGCAGGACTGAAGATGTTGCTCTTGAACTGCCACAACTTGAAGCCAATGCAGCCGAAGACAATGTTGCTGACACTGTTGTGATCCCCCCCAGAACCCCAACTTGCTGTAACTCCTAAGGGCTAAACGAATGCCCCATATCTTGATGGTCCTCCTGTCCCTGCCATGCCATCGACTGACGGCAATCCTGAAAACATTGTCATGTCTCGCAACCGGGAGGGAGAGATGGTGCCTACTGAATGTCCCAGGATGATTCCTCCACCACGGATGGGTCCTCAATATGAATTCAACATTCATCGCCTCCCAAGAGTCATGAACCCAATGCCAAGGCTTCCATATCTTCATCAACAAGGTCCAGCGCGTCCTCTTGTCTTCAGCGTTAAGGAATTCAGACTCAACAACAACTTCTTTGACTCTGACCAGAATCCCTATGATTGTCAAAAGGTTCGATCAGATTGGTTCTGGAGTGCTCAACAACGCCACTATCATACATATGTGCTCTATGGCCAGAACATGATTTTTCCCCTCAAGCGCCTTAACTTTGAAGCCATAAGTGGATTTCCTTGTTTTGATCTGGCCCTGGAATGTCTTCGGGATGTTGGACTGCTGCCCTTTGTCGTTGATCAAGAAGACTGGAATGAAGAACTCATTCTTCAATTTTATGCAACTCTGCACATCTCAGGCTTTAGTAGAGATCTGAAGACATGGTCCATGGACTTCATGATTCGAGATAAGCACATCAAGGCTCTTGCTATGGAATTCTTTGACACCACTCCACTTGTTGCATCTGTCGAATACTTTAATCCGCAGTCTGATGCATATCTTGAAGATACTAGAAGCATGTTCCAAGCATGAGAGCCCAACATGACACAGATGCAGACAATGATGAAGACAATGGCACCTGATGATCCCTTGCCTACTTCATTCTTTGTTGATGATCTTCAGTACCTGCCGAAGACAATCTATCATATTGTTCATCATACTATATGGCCAGTCAAGGGGCATTCATCTTCGACCAAGCTAGAAGGTGCCATGAAGACATTGATCTACAATATAGTCTATGGCATCATGTTCAATCTTCTAGAACTATTCATTCGCAACCTCGCTGCTTCTGGTACGGATCTCTTTGAACCGAAGATATTTGCACCATGGATCATGAGCTTCATCAAGCGCAGAACAAACACAAAGTATTTGCCCTCTGCTCGCAACCACGTTTTGTTCCTTCTGGAAGTGGAAGTCATTCATGAAGACAGTTACCCTTCCAAAGGCAAGAACCCCATTGTGGATGGCACAAGTTGCACAACTAATGTTGAAGGGCTTCACATTCCTACTGACCCTGCCAAGGCCAGACCGATTGGCTCCATTCGCCGTCCTCAGCCAAGTGTTACTGCCACTAAAGCCACTGCTAGCATTGTGCCACCACCGCATCACCCTAGAAGGGAACGTGTGATGACAGAGCGAGGTCTTCTAGTTTCTCTTCATCAAAAGCACGATAGGCATCATGAATGAACTAGGTGGCAAATCCAATCTGTTATGACCGATATCAACCGCATTCACAACCTTGCCACCAAGAACACTTTTGTGGCCCATGAAACATGCAGGTGTTCCTGGAAGACATTGACTATGCTGGCTCCAATGGATGATCTTCGGGAAGATGGATTCGAGAAGAACTTCCGATTTTGTGCCCCTCCTCCTAGGATGGAGATGTGGAGTAGGACGCCATCTCTCGAAGACAGTGACTATTCTTCTTTAGCATCGTCCGTCAGTGCTGATCTCGCCAATGATGAAGTTGAAGACATCACTTCTTCGCCAGCTCCAACTGAACGCGAGGAGACTGCATTAGGCCCCTCTGCACTGCACAACATCGACTCGGCTGCGCCATCGTCGTCAACTCCGGCTGGGGACGAGTAGTATATCAATGTCTTCACCCTTTTTGTTCCTTCGATGACAAAGGGGGAGAAGCATTGAGTTGATAGTCTTCAAACGGGTCTTTTGGGCTGCGTGGCTGCTATTTAATTAAATTTACAACTCTCATTCTGAAAATTTGCTATTTTGGGTTGTAAAAACTTAAGTCCCGATTGAAGTCTGCACATTTTATGTTTACCTTAGTTTTGGCACTACTTCAAGTACTATCATATGCGCCCGAAGCCATTCAGTAGACGCCCATTTTTCATTGTTAATTTCATTATCTTCACAAAACCACTTAAAATGCATGGTGATTGGATTCCAAGATGTACGGGTAGATCTCCACAAATTAAAACCTGCCATGTGCTTTTGCATTCAAAGCAAAATCTTCTTAAGCACATCTTCAGCTGGAGCTCTTTATATCTTGCAATCATAATCTCCAAGTCTTTATCTTCATATATTTTATCCCCGTTGAAAAGTTTGTCATCAATCACAAAAAAGGAAGAGATTGTAAGTGCATCTAGTGCCACCCCTTGTTGGTTTTGGAGTATTGAAGACAAACGTGGTTGAGGGACTAATGTGTTTGTGAGAGTTCATAGGTTAACATAGATAGAAGTCCCTGGAGATTCGGTTTAACTGTTGAAGATGACCCCTAAAAATGTCCGGAGACATTGATGATGGCCGAAGCCATTGGTGGTACGCGAAGATAATCGCTTGAAGATAATGAAACGCGAAGAGAAAGTCTTTTGGTTGTTTTTTTCTTCTTTCTTGAGTCATAGGAACCACCGTACAGTTAAATGGGGTTGATGTGATCGAATTCATAAGCTGACGTGTTGCTCAACCCATACCTATGTCTTCGAGTGAAGACAATGAGAGGAAATCTCTTCTAGATTTGGTTGAGTCAACATTTCTTGTAGCCCAAGTAATGTTGTTGTGTGTGTCGTTGAAATCCGACCGTTGGAACACGTGTCGGTTGGCCATTGACCCAAGGTCATTTTGGTCATATCATGTCGGGTTTCGTGTTGGCTATAAATAGCCCACTGGCTGCTCAGAGTTAGATATGACTGTTCACGTTTTGTAGCAACCCACCTCGGAGACATTGAGAGAGAGAGAGCTATCCAGTGAGGATAAACCCAAATACCTAGAGCTAGTGTGTTTGAGCATCACCGAAGTCGTTCTGTTCTAAGAGAGCTGGAGACTTATTACAATTGAAGACTGTGATCTTCCATGCGGTTAGGCGTCTGGGTCTAGAGCATCCAAGAGTCATTGTGGATTGTCGGGTGACCAAATTTGTATGGGTTTCGAAAGTCTCCCCTGAAGACTTACCTCAGTGATTGGGTGTGGTCTAAGTGACCTTGGCTCAAGGGGAACAACATGAAGATGAGGTCTTCAGAGTTCAATCTCATCCTCCCCAACCAGGCGTACAGTTTTCACAACAACTGGAACTAGTCCAGCAAATCATGTGTCTTCGTCGAGCAACTGGTTCTATCATTCACTCTCTTACTTTCTGTACTGTACTATGAAGCCATTGCTTGATCCTGTCTATTCGAAAACATACTCTGAAGACATTCCTTAACTGCCATTTATCTTCATACTACCTAAGTTTATTGTGACGCCACCATTTTGATCGTACGCTAATCATACACGCAAATGCGTACGACCAAGATTAGGGACTCACTGGAAGATATCACAACACAACTCTAGACACAAATTAAAGTCACACAAGTTCATATTACAAGCCAGGGGCCTCAAGGTCTCGAATACATAAACTCAAATTCAAACGAGTCAGCGGAAGCAAATATTATCTCAGTACAGACATAAGTTAAAATAGTTTTGCCTTAAGAAGGCTAGCACAAACATAAGCAGTGGTTCGAAAGAGGCAAGGCCTCCTGCCTGGGATCCATCCTAACTACTCCTGAGCGTCGGCACTCTCCACGTAGTAGTAAGCTCCAGCGGTGGTGTAGTAGTCGTCTACGGTGTACTCCATCTCCTGGGCTCCGTCATCTGAATGCAGTAATCGTATCGGGGGGAAGAGGAGGTAAAGCAGCGGTGAGTACTCATCCAAAGTACTCACAAGTATTACATCAGAACTATACTAAAATATGCATCAGTATCAAACGAATGGGGCTATATCTTTGGATTGACTGCAGAAAAGCAAGAATAAGGGGAAGGCCTAGTCGTATCGAAGAATAGCATCTTCAACATCTTGCAGCATTAGAAGAGTGTAGATTGGTAACTCATATGTATCAATATTATTGTAGCAATTTTATTAAGTAACCACGCCCATAGATTCTTTCTCGACTCCCTGCGAGAAAGCGATCTCGGAGCCAACATTCATTTCAATTTTAAGTCACAATTCTTGTTGTAGTAAATCGGGATACAACTCCAAGTCGTCCTGTTAACGTGGACAAGGCTATTCGAATAGTTAAATTCATCCCTACAGGGGTGTACCACATTTCCAACACGCTTGAAAACCTCTGGCCGGACACACTTTCTGGGGTCATGCCCGGCCTCGGGACATCAACACGTCGTCGCCCTACCTAGGCTCAACAGAGAGGCCAGCCCGTCGGTCTAAATCCTAAGTGCACAGGAGTCATGGGCCCACTCGCCCTTTGCACTCCTGCACGATGCGTGGGCGGCCGAGGTCAGTCCTAGCACCTCTTATACAAGATCAATGCCGTCGCGGACCACTCTGGCGCGCGCCGCTCCATTGCTGACGTCCGAAGAGCTTCGGCTGATACAACGACACCGAGTACCCATAACTTCTCCCACGTGAAGGTTAGTGCGAAAAGGTCAAACGACCAACTCAGATCAAATACCCGACCCATTAGCATTTTGTTAACTGTGGTGATGAGCGTGATACACGATATGTGGTCCTATCGCCCCATCTCGAGGACTTGTGGCAAGGGCCAAGAATGTCCGGCCACGCCTCGTCACAATTACACAAACACCAACCAGGTCATCCTGACCTCAACATGTTCCAACAGTAGTAAAGTTAAGTAACCGTGTGTCCATACATAAAGGGGAAACCCGACGAATCAACCTCGGAGGATTCCACCCGATGTAACCGCAAGGTGACCAGAGAGGATTCACCCTCGATGGTCTATGCTTGAGGGGTTGTACGACAGTGTCGTCGTCGGGAGTGGTGAAGGAGGAATCACCCTCGATAACCATGATCGACTAGCTACACTACAGAGTTAACATCATGAGTACTTTACGAGGTGTCACCCTCGGTACTCGATAGTAGCTCTCAGAGTCGTACAACTAATGGGGGAGTGCGGTGAATGTGACGGGTCATGGCTTGTCGATCAGTTGATCGAGTCTTCAAGTCATCAACGATGAAACAGGGGCAACTGGGACTAAGGGGCACATGGGATCACTAATCAACCTATACTAGGCAGTTGATATAATAGTAGGTATAGTAGCAGTTTAACAAAAACAGGCTATGCATTAGAATATGAGCTAACTACAACAGTAGCAAAATCTAATGCAAGCATGAGAGAGAAATAATGGGCGATGTCGGGATGATCAAGGGGGTTGCTTGCCTTGCTGCTCTGCTGCAAAGGGCTGATCGTCAGTGGCGTAGTCATACCCGGCAACAGCGTCAGTCTCGGGGTCTACCGGTAAAAAGAGGGTGGAGAAACAATAAATATAAAGCAGACAGATGCATCACGATGCATGACATGGTAATATGCAGTGCTAGGCATGAGCTAACGCAGTACTACACGTCACATACAGAGAGGAATAA
Organism: Elymus sibiricus; assembly: GCA_039707655.1. Lineage (NCBI taxonomy): Eukaryota > Viridiplantae > Streptophyta > Magnoliopsida > Poales > Poaceae > Elymus > Elymus sibiricus. The sequence goes on along the minus strand of CM077663.1, from coordinate 165,641,021 downwards.
TATCTGACGATATTTCCCGTTTCTCGGGCTTCTACCGGACAGAAGATCCTAATGACCAAATGTCCATGTTCATCATGCTAGGAGCATGTGACAGATGAATGGACAGCGTATTCGGATTAGTGGGATTTTTCTGAGCAACTTTCATGTCTAAATTATTTTCATCTGACTTACAGATTATTTTATATTATTTTTTAAAGTTTTATTAATATTCTGAAATTAAACAGATTTAATTTAATTCGAAAAAAGCATTTATGATGTCATCATGACATCAGGATGATGTCAGCAGTTAACACGGCCTTTGACTGGTCAAACCTGACAAGTGGGCCCATCTGTCATAGAGAGGGGGTTAACCAATGTTTTATTTTAATTAAAACAGATTAATTAGGGGTGGGTCCCACCTGTCAGTGGGTAATTAGTTTAAGTTAATTACTAGAATTAATTAGACAGTTTTAATTAGTTCTAATTTGCCTGGGCCAACATGTCATACTCTGTTTACTTAATAGAGTGGTTAATTAACCTAATTAAGCTTAATTAAGTTAATGTACTAATTAATTAATTAATTAATTTAAATTATTTTTTTATAAACACATTTTTTTAATTACAGGGGCATGGTCCCCATCTATCAGTGGCCCACTGGCCACACACACACACACACACACACGCACGCACACGCACACTACGCACGCACAGACACCAACACGACTGCGGTCGTGGCCATGGCCGGCGGCAATGCCGGGCAACAGCAAGGGGCCGCCGGTGGGGAGGGGCGGCCGCGGGCGCGGGCAGCGGTGGCAGGGGCCTGAGTGGCGAGGCTACGGACCACGGGAGGGGGGGGCATGGGAGCGCGCGGGGCGTGTCGGAGGGCACGACCAGAAGAGGCCACGGGCCCGGGCGGCGCGTGGGTGGGCGTGCGCGTGCGGTGGCGAGCGCGGCAGCATGGGGCCGGGCGCGCGCGCGGCGAGGGCTGGGCGAGGCCGAACGAGAACGGGAGGGAAGAAGGAGAGGGAAGGCCATGGCCTCACCGGGGCGGACGGGGAGGGCAGTGGGCTCGGGGGCGAGGGTGGGAGGCGACGGTGACGAGGATGGGCGCTGGCGAGGTGGCTCCGATGGGGGAGGGGCGCCGACGAGATGGCGCCGGTGGGGGTGAGGGGCGCCGGCGACGGGGTCGGGGATGGGATCCCGATCCAGATCGGGACGAGAGGGAGGGAGCAACGTGGGGAGTAGTGGGGGTGGTTAGGGTTTTTGTGGGGGTGGCCTAATAGGTGGCGGTTGGGCCGGCCAGGCCGGCCTGGTGGCCAGCTGGGCCGAGGCCATGTGGGGGGGGGTTCCTTCTTTTTATTTTTTTAAAACTTTCTTCTAGTTTATTTTCTGTTTTTAAATTGTTTAGTAATAAAAATACTTTTATAAAAATATGGCATTGGGTCCAATAATCCCATAGCATTTTTATACATTGCCACAAAATATCTGGGGGCCATTTGAAAGTGTTTAGAAAATACCATAATTTAAAAAGGGCATTAATAAAAGAATTGGCCTCTCTTAAATTGTTTTAGAGGCACTTAAATGCATGATAAAATGCTGGTTCAAATTTTATAATAGCTTAAGGAATATTTGCAACCCATTCATGATTTTTATTTCCTTGTTTGCAAAACTTTTAAATCCACTTTTCAAATGAATTTCACTTGCAAAAGAAATTGAATTTGGATTTGATTCCAAAAGTGATCAGACATGGATTAGCAAAAGTATTAGCTTAATCTTGGCCATCACTGTAGCTTAATTACATTGATCACTGTAGCAAGATCCCAGGGTGTTACAACTCTCCCCTACTAAAAGAAATTCTTTTCCCGAGAATTAGGAGGTAGTAGGGAGAAGATCGGGATATTCTGCCCGAAGGTTATCCTCGCATTACCAAGTGGCTTCATCTTCAGAATGATATGACCACTGCACTTTGAAGAACATTGTAACGTTCTGACCAGTTCGACGTTCGGTTTCTTCAAGAACGCGGATTTGATGCTCTTTGTAAGTGAGATCATCCTGCACTTCAGTCAATTCGGGATCCACCTCACGATGTGGATCCTTGAAGCAACGACGAAGTTGCGACAGATGGAAGACATCATGGATATGGGAGAATTTTGGTGGCAACTCCAATTTATAAGCCACATGCCCACGTCTTTCAATAACGCGGAAGGTACCAGCGTAGCGAGGAGCTATCTTGCCCTTGACTCCGAACCGATGAGTGCCTCTCAAAGGAGTGACACGCAGATAAGCCTTATCACCAGTTTGATAGGTTGAACCCCAGTGTTTCTTGTCATAATTGCTCTTCTGATGGGACTGGGCCGCCTTGAGATTATCCCGAACAATGCGGACTTGCTCTTGAGCTTGTTGGATAATGTCAGGACCAATGAGTGCATGTTCCCCAACTTCTGACCAGTTCAGAGGGGTTCAACATTTACGTCCATATAACACTTAAAAGGGGGCCATCTTCAAGCTGGCTTGATAGCTATTGTTATATGAAAATTTAGCATAAGGAAGAGATTCTCCCCACTTCTTGCCGAAAGAGATAACACAAGCTCGTAGCATGTCTTCAAGGATTTGATTAACTCGTTCAACTTGACGTTGAGACTGAGGGTGATAAGCAGTGCTCCAGGTAATATGAGTTCTCATTGCCTCTTGGAAACTATCCTAGAACTTGGAGGTGAAAATACTGCCACGGTCTGAACAGATTTCCTTTGGAATGCCATGGAGTGAAACAATTCTTGAGGTATACAAGGTTGCTAATTGACTAGCAGTAATTGCTCGTTGACTGGCAGAAAGTGTGCGACCTTTGAGAATTGGTCAATGATGACAAAGATAACATCATTACCCTTCTGCGACTTTGGAAAACCCGTTACGAAGCCCATCTGAATCTTGTCCCATTTCCATTAAGGAATAGGCAGTGGTTGCAGAAGTCCAGTAGGTTTTTGATGTTCAGCTTTGACTCGGCGACAAACGTCACATTCTTCAATATACCGAGCAATGTCTTGCTTCATCCCAGACCACCAGTACTTTTGACGAATGTCCAGATACATCTTAGTACTGCCCGGATGAATAGAGAGAGGGGTGTCGTGAGCTTCATTCATCACCTTCTCTGTCATAAGTTCAAATCAGGGAACCACGATGCGATCCTTGAAGTACAAAGCTCCATCTTCACCAAGCGAGAATTCCTTGAATTTCTCTAAATTAATATCCTCTTTCATCGTAAGGATGTAAGCATCCTTGTCTTGTGTGGACTTAATAGCTCTCAGAAGAGTTGTGTCCATGACAAGGTTATTAAGAGAACCCTGTGGAACAACGTGAAGATTCAACTTGCGGAGCTCTTCATGGAGACGGGGGTTAGCCTTTTGAACCATATGATTATTGCAATAAGCCTATCGACTCAAGGCATCTGCCATAACATTAGCCTTGCCAGGGGTATAAGATATACCGAAGTCATAGTCAGTAACTACTTCCATCCATCGCCTCTGACGAAGATTTAGGTCCGGCTGAGTAAACAGGTACTTTAGGCTTTGATGGTCAGAGTAAATCTCACAATGATTACCAAGAAGGTAATGTCGCCATAACAACATGGCATAGATCACCGCAGCAAGTTCAAGGTCATGCATTGGATAATTCTCTTCATGGGGACGCAACTGTCGCGAAGCATAAGCAATCACTTTGCGTTCTTGCATTAGGACACAGCCTAATCTTTGATGGGATGCGTCGCAATAAATGAGGAAGTCCTTCTGAGAATTCGGAGGAGAAAGCACTGGAGCAGATGTCAGCTTGTCCTTGAGTGCTTGGAAACTTTCCTAACATTTGTCTGTCCACTCAAACTTAACGCCCTTGTGAAGCAGATTGGTCAATGGCTTGGCAATCTTGTAGAAGTTCTCGACAACATGATGGCAATAGCTGGCTAGTGCGAGGAAACTTCTGACTTGCTTAACATTCTTTGGGGGGGGGTCCAGTCAAGAATAGCCTGAAGTCGTTCTGGGTTGACGACAATACCATCCTTGGAGATCACATGACCAAGGTAGGTCACTTCAGGCAACCAGAACTCACACTTGGAATACTTGGCATATAGCTGATGCTCCCGAAGCTTTTCCAGTACAAGATGAAGATGTTCAACATTCTCTTCTTTATTCTTGGAATACACCAGGATATCATCCAGATAAACCACGACGAATTTGTCGAGTTAGTCCATGAAGATATAATTCATCAAGCGAGAGAATGTCGCTGGAGCATTTGCTAACCCGAAAGACATGACGGAGTACTCATATGAACCATAGCGAGTAACAAATGCGGTCTTCGGAATATCCTATTCACGAACCCGGATCTGATGATAACCCAACCTCAAGTGGAGTTTAGAAAACACAAAGGAACCAACAAGTTGATCATACAGATCATTGATCCGAGGAAGCGGATATTTGTTCTGAATGGTTGCCTGGTTGATGGGACGGTAGTCTTGGACCAAACGATTTGTACCATCCTTCTTCTTGACAAAGAGAGAAGGCGCTCCCCAAGCAGAGGAACTTGGGCGTATGAAACCCATGCAAAGCGAATTGTCGATTTCTTGCTTAAGCTCAAGGAACTCATGAGGAGGCATCTTATAAGAACGCTTGGATATTGGAGTGGTACCGGGTACCAAGTCGATAACAAACTCGACAGCTCTAGCAGGGGGAATCCCTGGAAGTTCTTTCGGAAAGACATCTTGGAAGTCCCGGACAACTGGAATGTTTTCAATCCCTTCAAGAGGTGACGTATTCAATGCATTCAAGGCATAAAGCCGGGCTTCAGCATCTCGAACAAGATGAGCATGGTAGCTGACTATCTCATTCGAAGGATGCAGGAAGTGGACGGTTTTGGTGGCACACACTATCGAAGCGGTATGAGTCTTCAACCAATCCATTCTAGGACTGAGGTCAATATTGGAGGACTTCAGCATTATGGGGGAGGCAAGGAATTCCAACCCTTCAATTCCAATGGGGACATTGTGGCTAACCATGGAGGTTCAACATTGGCCCGCGGGGATGTTTACCACTATTGGGACGTTCATCTCTTCACTCTTAATGTCATGCATGGATGCAAAATTTTCCGACATAAAAGAATGTGATGCTCCTTTATCAAACAATACACAAGCTGGTACTGAGTTAACAAGAAGTGTACCCATCACAGTAGTAGGCTAGTCTTGAGCTTCATTCAGTTCAATGTTGTTAGCCTGAGCACGACCATGAGCAGGCCTGGCATTGTTGTTGCGGGGCTGGTTGAAAGGCAGTGCAAGTTGATTCTGATTCTGCCTGCACTCTCTGGCATGGTGTCCTGGACGACCACACTTGAAGCACAACCCATCCTCAGGACGGGAAGGGGGAACAGGAGCTCGGGGTGGTGGAGCTGGGAGCCTCGGCTGCCTAGCTGGTGGAGGAGGCAGACGAGGTGCAGCATAAGACGGCCTTGGAGGAGGAGCAGGTGCATGGTACATGTTGTGGGAAATTCAGATCTTGCGCTTCTGAGTTGATGAGGCCGAAGATGAGCCCATGTCACGGTTGCGCTTGCTGCTGTCCTTGTAGTCCTGCAGACCTGTTTCAACTTGAATGGACTTGTTCACCAAGGTGGCGAAGTTATCAAAGTCGTGAACAAGGAGTGCGAGCTTGATATCAGGGTGAAGGCCTTCGCGGAATTTCTCCTGCCTACGAGCATTAGTTGCAACGTCTTCTTCAGCATAGCGGAACAAGTCCAGAAACTCCTGCTGATAAGCATCCAAAGTCTTGTTGCCCTGGGCGAGGTTGCGGAACTCACGCTTCTTCTTCCTGTCCATTATTCCCTGAGGAATGTGGCGGGCACGGAAAGCAGCTTGGAACTCCGGCCAGGTGATGATGGTTCCAACAGGTTGTGAGCGCCTGTGACTGTCCCACGATTGAGCAGCGGGACCCTTCAGAAAGTATGATGCAAAGGTGACATAGCTTGACATTGGGGCGCCGACAGACTCTAGCTCATAGGTGATGTCATGGAGCCAGTCATCAACGTCAAGCAGCTGAGTTGAACTATGGTAGACAGCAGGGTTGAGGCGCATAAAGTCCTGTAGAGTCATTGGGGTTGGCTGCTAATTTATGTTCGACCACGGAAACTCATCCATAAGCCCTTGCATAAACTGGCGGTTCAACTCAAACTGCTGCATCATTCCAGCCATGTATCCAGGTGGTGGTGGGTGGTCAGGCGCACCACGACCACGACCAGCTAGCCTAACCATCCTATTATATGTAACAACGATAATTTAGCATTGAGTAATGACAAGAGAATGAATCATTCATGAGGTAAAATGCACAAAGAAGGATGTGCAACAAGTACATCATAATAGTCAAGCACGACATAATGATCCATACATAAGTCGGTTACAAACCAGCGGTAAGTTCGGCATGGAAATAACTTAGACAAACTAGGTAGCATGCAGGCACGCGATAGAGAGATACAACAACTGGACATAGCAATATGCTACATCAATGTCGGGGACAACCACTGAAGCCAGGTATCTGCTGATGATCACGAATGGCAAACCCGGGGATAGGGTTCTGCAATCCATGAACACTCTGATGCGGATACTGGTCCGGGCCGGGGAGCAGAGGTCCACGTGCAGGTGTACGACGTCCAACAGCAGGCCACTCAAGACCTGGTGGTAGCTCTGTCCGGCGCGGGTAAAGGATGTAATGTGGATACATCCCCGCATGGACTACTGGTATCAACTGATCCAAAGCGTCGTAAAGATGAGTACGACTGGCGTACAACTCAACAGTCAGAGCTCGGACAACACGATCCAGTGCCTCAGTGTACTGAACCAGAATCTATGGGTCGTAACAACAACTCACATAAGGGGTAGAGACCGCTGTGTAGGACCGGTCGTCGCACTGCCGCACGAAATGGGTGAAGGCAGCGTTGTCGGATCCAGTCTTATCCCCAGCGGGGACATACCGAATGTATCTGAATCCAGTCTCCTCCAAGCAGGGGTGCTCCCTATGGAGGCACGTGATAGCAGTAAAGACAGCATCATGGACTGCCATATCAAAAGTCACTCCAACACCGCAATAGGAGTGCAGCTCAGTGATGGAGCGGTCGAGCCGATTCCAGACAACAACCTCAGCTTGGTACTGCTCCTGGTTGAACTCGTGGAAGTCCTCGTAAACAGTGTACTCGGGGTACCAGCGATATCCCAGCCTGGTCAAGAGGTTGATTAGAATGGCCGGGAATCCAGGGGCATCGACACCCATAGTCAAACAAACGAGCTGCTTGGAAGGACGCATCTGTAACAAGGAGATTCAAGATGTCAAATGACAGTGTGTGCATCATAACTTCAAAGGAAACAATTTTCGACAAAACAACTCTCCGGTGGATGTGATCACGAGAACCGAATGTTAGAGTTAGCAAAATCTTTAACCCGAAGGAGAACATAGATCATAACCCAGAGTATAGACGAGGAATAAAAGATCCTAATACCACCCGATTGAGATGTGGGCCCGTAAGCCACACAACAATGTTAGTAAAGTTTTTCAAGTACTAGACTCAACTTCGGCCAAGGAGTTGGAAGGGGGGCTACCTATAGGCAGTCGGCTCTTATAGCAACTTGTGACGCCCCCATTTTGATCGTACGCTAATCATACACGCAAATGCGTACGACCAAGATTAGGGACTCACTGGAAGATATCACAACACAACTCTAGACACAAATTAAAGTCATAGAAGGTTCATATTACAAGCCAGGGGCCTCGAGGGCTCGAAAACATAAGCTCAAATTCAAACGAGTCAACGAAAGCAAATATTATCTGAGTACAGGCATAAGTTAAACAAGTTTTGCCTTAAGAAGGCTAGCACAAACATAAGCAGCGCATCGAAGGAGGCAAGGCCTCCTGCCTGGGAGCCATCCTAACTACTCCTGAGTGTCGGCACTCTCCACGTAGTAGTAAGCTCCAGCAGTGGTGTAGTAGTCGTCTGCAGTGTACTCCATCTCCTAGGCTCCGTCGTCTGAACGCAGTAATCGTATCGGGAGTGGGGGGGGAAGAGGAGGTAAAGCAGCGGTGAGTACTATCCAAAGTACTCGCAAGTCTTACATCAGAACTATACCAAAATATGCATCAGTATCAAAGGAATGGGGCTATATCTTTGGACTGACTTCAGAAAAGCAAGAATAAAGGGAAGGCCTAGTCCTATCGAAGACTAGCATCTTCAACAACTTGCAGCATTAGAAGACTGTAGATTCTTAACTCATATGTATCAATATTATTGTAGCAATTTTATTAAGTAACCACGCCCAGAGATTGTTCCTCGACTCCCTACGAGAAAGCAATCTTGGAGCCAACATTCATTTCAATTTTAAGTCACAATTCTAGTTGTAGTAGATCGGGATACAACTCCAAGTCGTCCTGTTACCGTGGACACGGCTATTCGAATAGTTCAATTCATCCCTACAGGGGTGCACCACATTTCCAACACGCTTCATAACCTCCGGCCGAACACACTTTTCGGGGTCATGCCCGGCCCCGGGACATCAACACGTCATCGCCCTACCTAGGCTCAACAGAGAGGCCAGTCCGCCGGTCTAAATCTGAGATGCGCAGGGGTCATGGGCCCACTCGCCCTTTGCACTCCTGCACGATGCGTGGGCGGCCGAGGTCTGTCCTAGCACCTCTTATACAAGATGAATGCCGTCAAGGACCACTCGGGCGCGCGCTTCTCTATTGCTGACGTCCGAAGAGCTTCGGCTGATACAACGAAACCAAGTACCCATAACTTCTCCTACGTGAAGGTTAGTGCGAAAAGGTCAAATGACCAACTCAGATCAAATACCCAACCCATTATCATTTTGTTAACTGCGGTGACAAGCGCAATACTAGATATGTGGTCCCGTCGCCCCGTCTCGAGGACTTGTGGCAACATCCAAGAATGCCCGGCCATGCCTCGTCACAATTACACCAACACCAACCAGGTCATCCTGACCTCAACATGTTCCAACAATAGTAAAGTTAAGTAACCGTGTGTCCATACATCAAGGGGAAACCCGAGAAATCAACCTCGGAGGATCCCATCCGATGTAACCGTCAAGGTGACCAGAGAGGATTCACCCTCGATGGTCTATGCTTGAGGGGTCGTACGACAGAGTCGTCATCGGGAGTGGTGAAGGAGGAATCACCCTCGATAACCATGACCGACTAGCTACACTACGGAGTTAGCATCATGATTACTTTACGAGGTGTCACCCTCGGTACTCGATAGTAGCTCTGCAGAGTCGTACAACTAAGGGGGGAGTGCGGTGAATGTGACGGGTCATGGCTTGTCGATCAGTTGATCGAGTCTTCAAGTAATCGATGATGAAGCAGGGGCAACTGGGACTAAGGGGCATAGGGGATCACTAATCAACCTATACTAGGCAGTTGATATAATAGTAGGTACAGTAGCAGTTTAACAAAAACTGGCTATGCATCAGCATAGGAGCTAACTACAACAGTAGCAAAATCTAATGCATGCATGAGAGAGAAAGAATGGGCGATATCGGGATGATCAAAGGAGTTGCTTGCCTTGCTACTCTGCTGCAAAGGGCGGATCGTCAGTGGCGTAGTCGTACCCGGCAGCAGCTTCAGTCTCGGGGTCTACCGGTAAGAAGAGGGGGGAGAAACAATAAATATAAAGCAGGCAGATGCATCATGATGCATGACATGGCAATATGCTGTGATAGGCATGAGCTAAAGCAGTACTACACGTCACAAACGGAGAGGAATAATATCTGACGATATTTCCCGGGTCTCGGGCTTCTACCGGATAGATGATCCTAACGCCCAAATGTCCATGTTCATCATGCTAGGGCATGTGACAGATGAACGGACAGCGTATTCGGATTTGTGGGATTTTTTTGAGCAACTTTCATGTATAAATTATTTTCATCTGACTTACAGATTGTTTTATATTAAGTTTTAAAGTTTTATTAATATTCTGAAATTAAACATATTTAATTTAATTCGAAAAAGCATTTATGACGTCATCATGACATCAGGATGATGTCAGCAGTTAACATGGACTTTGACTGGTCAAACCTAACCAGTGGGCCCCATCTGTCATCGAGAGAGGGTTAACCAATGTTTTATTTTAATTAAAATAGATTAATTAGGGGGGTGGGTCCCACCTGTCAATGTGTAATTAGTTTAAGTTAATTACCAGAATTAATTAGACAGTTCTAATTAGCTCTAATTTGCGTGGGCCCACATGTCATACTCTGTTTACTTAACAGAGTGGTTCATTAACCTAATTAAGCTTAATTAAGTTAATGTACTAATTAATTAATTAATTAATTTAACTTATTTTTTTATAAACACATTTTTTAATTACAGGGGCGTGGTCCCCATCTATCAGTGGCCCAATGGCCACAAACACACACACACTACGCACGCACACACACCAGCACGGCCGCAGCCGTGGCCATGGCCGGCGGCAATGGCGGGCAACGGCAAGGGGACGCCGGCGGGGAGGGGAGGACGCGGGCGCAGGCAGCGGTGGCAGGGGCCCGGGTGGCGAGGCTGCGGGTTGCCGGGGGGGGGCATGGGAGCACGCGCGGGGTGTGCCGGAGGGCGCGACCAGAAGAGGCCACAAGCATGGGCAGCACGTGGGTGGGCGCGTGCGTGCGGTGGCAAGAGCGGCCAGGGCGCGGCGGTGCGGGCCCGGGCACGCGCGCAGCGAGGGATGGACGAGATCGAACGGGGACGGGGGGAGGATGAGAGGGGAGACCATGGCCTCACCGGGGCGGATGGGGAGGGCAGTGTGCTCGGGGGCAAGGCGGGGATGCGACGGTGACGATGATGGGAGCCGGCGAGGTGGCGCCGGTGGGGGAGGGGTGCCGGCGAGGTGGCGCCGATTGGGGGGAGGGGCGCCGGCGACGGGGTCGGGGATGGGATCTCGATCCAGATCAAGACAAGAGGGGGAGCGACGTGGGGAGTAGTGGGGGTGGTTAGGGTTTTGGTGGGGGGTGGCCTAATAAGTGGCGGTTGGGCTGGCCTGGTGGCCAGCTGGGCCGAGGCCCAGTGGGGGGTGCTTCTTTTTAGTTTTTTAAAACTTTCTTTTAGTTTATTTTCTGTTTTTAAATTGTTTCAGTAATAAAAATACTTTTATAAAAATATGGCATTGGATCCAATAATACCATAGCATTTTTATACACTGCCACAAAATATTTCGGGGCCATTGGAAATTGTTTTGAAAATACCATAATTTAAAAAGGGCATTAATAAAAGAATTGGCCTCTGTTAAATTGTTTTAGAGGCACTTAAATACATGATAAAATGCTGGTTCGAATTTTATAATAGCTTAAGGAATATTTGCAACCCATTCATGATTTTTATTTCCTTGTTTGCAAAACTTTTAAATCCACTTTTCAAATGAATTTGAATTGCAAAATAAATTGAATTTGGATTTGATTCCAAAACTGATCATATATGGATTAGCAAAAGTATTAGCTTAATCTTGGCCATCACTGTAGCTTAATTACATTTATCACCGTAGCAAGATACTAGGTTGTTACATTTATCTTTGATACATGTTAGTATGCATGGTGACTATGCTATACCTGCCTGCATGTCTTCATAGTATCCCATGCTTTGCTTAGATCCTTGATTGATATCCCTACTTTATCTTGTTTCTCTTCCACATAGTTTGAATACATTTACTGTTTCGAAGCTTTTCATAAAAATCTCCTATTCACCCTCCCTCTAGTCGATAACTTGCACTTTCACTTTCCTTCCTTGACGCCTACTCTGGTTACCATCAGATTTTCATGGCCAAGGAAGATGAAGGAAATTGCGTTCATCACTCCATGTGGCACATACAGTTTCAAATGTATGCCTTTCAGATTGAAAAATGTCGGATCAACGTTTGCAAGAGGTATTCAGATTGGTTTTGAGCACCAGCTACACAGGAATGTGGAAGCATATATGGATGATATAGTGGTGAAAACCAAGGACAAGGAAACATTGATCAATGATTTATAAGAAACATTCATCAATCTGCGCAAGATCAACTTGACGCTCAACCCGGAGAAGTGTGTGTTCGGCATTTCATCTGACAAGCTTCTTCGGTTCTTTGTATCTCAGAGAGGCATTGAAGCCAATCCCAACAAGATCAAAGCAATTGAGCAGTTGGAGGCACCGAAGCGCGTAAAAGATGTGCGGCATCTTGCCGGCCGCATGGCCACCCTAAGCAGGTTCATTTCAAAGTATGTCAAGCACACCCTGCCATTTATCAAAATATTGAGAAAGGCGGTGAAGTGGACTCTGGAAGCGGAGGCAGCGCTGATAACCCATATGTATAGGGGATCACGACAGTCTTGGAGGGTTGTATTTCACCCAATTTTATTCATTCGACAAAAGGCGAGCCAAATAATATTTATTGGTCTTAGCAGTTGAGTTGTTAGTTCAACCACACCTGGGATTTCAGTATCACAATAGCAAAAGCAATAAGAACAGTAGTAGCAGCAGATTTGCAATAATGGTAACAGTAGCAGTAGCAAAAGTAACTTAACGGAACCAATAAGATAAAAGCGTAGGTCATGGATCAGCGATGGATTGATATGGATGACATTCATCATGTAACAGTTACACACTAGAGCGACACAGAACTAGCTCCAATTCATCAATATAATGTAGGCATATGTTTCATATATAGTCATACGTGCTTATAATAAGAACTTGCATGACATCTGTTGTCCTACCCTCCCGTGGCAGCAGGGTCCATATGGAAATCTAAGGGATATTAACGCCTCCTTTTAATATAGAACCGAAACAAAGCATTAACACATGGTGAATACATGAACTCCTCAAACTACGGTCATCACCGGAAAGTATCCCAATTATTGTCACCTTGGGGTATGCGGATCATAACACGTAATAGGTGCATACAACTTGCAAGATAGGATCTAAAACACTCTCATATTCATGGAAACATAATACATTCGGGTCTGAAATCATGGCACTTGATCCCTATGACAAGCATTAAGCATAGCAAAGTCATAGCAACATCAATCTCAGAACATAGTGGATACTAGGGATCAAGCCCTATCAAAATAACTCGATTACATGATAAATCCCATCCAATCCCATCACCATCCAATAGTCCTACAAAGGAATTACTCACTCACGGTGGTGAGTGATACGTCTCCAATGTATCTATAATTTTTAATTGTTCCATGCTATTATATTACCATTCTAGGATACTTTTTGAGTAATAATTTACCAATTTATATTATTTTTTAGCACTAACCTATTGACCTAGTGCCCGGTGCCTATTCCCGTTTTCTGCGTGTTTTTTACTTTTCAGGTTTACAGTACCAAACGAAGTTCAATTGGCCCAAAACTTTTTTATTGATTTTTTCTGGACCAAAAGAAGACATGGAAGCTTCGGGAGAAGACCGAAGGCCACACAAGGGAGGCACAAGCCAACAGGGTGCGCCCAGGGGGGTGGCCACGCCTTGATGGCTTGTCCCTCCGTGGTGGCCCTCCTGACCCCGTTCTATGGCCTATAAATTCACATATATTCCCAAAACTCTAGAGGGCATCCCAAAACACTTTTTCCGCTATCGCAAGTCTCTGTTCCGCCGCGATACCATCTGGAGCTCCATTTCGGCACCCTGCCGGAGGGGGGATCGATCACGGAGGGCCTCTTCATCAACCTGTCTGCCCTCATGATGATGTGTGAGTAGTTCAACACAGACCTACGGGTCCGTAGTTAGTACCTAGATGGCTATCTCGCTCTCTTTTGATCTTCAATACAATGATCATCGCATCTTCACTTTGATCTATTCGATGTAACTCTTTTGTGCGGTGCATTTTTTTGGATCCTATGAATTGTGGGTTTATGTTTAGATTATTCATGGAAAGTATTTGAGTCACCTCTTAATATTATGATTCTTATTTGCATGATCATTATAGCTTCATAAATCTCTCCGATCTGTTGAAATACTTTGGCCAACTAGATTGATATTTCTTCAGTGAGAGGGGTGCGTTGTAGTGGGTTCAATCTGGCGATGCTCTATATCCTAGTGACAAAAGGCGACAAGACACGTCTTTGTATTGTTTCCACTAAGGACAAAACGATGGGGTTATTTCATATTAATTGAATTCTCTTTGTCTACATCATGACAATGTTCTCCAAGCATTACTCTGTTTTACTTAATACTCTAGATGCATGCTGGATAGCGGTCGATGGGTGGAGTAATAGTAATAGGTGCAGGCAAGAGTCGGCCTATTTGCTTATGGACGTGATGCCTATATATACATGATCATTGCCGTGAATATCACTGTAATGTCCCGACTCAAAACGAGTCAAGCCTCTGTGTGACCGTGCCATCCCTGGATCAGTATGCTAGCACACACAGTACATCAATGTATATATCAAAGTGCAATCACATGTAATTAACGTAAACTGATATATACCTCATAAATCTCAGCGGAAAAAGTCAACGGGAGTGGAGTCCCAATAAACACCAACGGCAGGTTGAGTGTAGACCGTAACCCTGAATCGTACTCTTACTCGTCGTAGAAAAATATCTACAACATAGGATGTTGCAGCCATGTAGGTCAGCATATTGAATATGCCGGCAAGTCACAAGAGAGAGGGGTGAAAAATATCATCTATACTATATGCATATTTGGCAGGTGGGGCTGTAAGTTTAAGTTTTGCATAAAGCAAATTTTTCCTACAACAAGAGAGGGGGCAAAAGCAAATTAATTACTACATTGCTGGTTGATTAATGAGAAGGTTCCACCAACCAATTCTCATACCCAAGTTAACAATAACACCCATTTCATTATTATTATTTGTGTCGAGAGTTCCTGATAGTTTCAGCTCCTTTGGCTCAAGTTGTCCGTAACTGTGGACACGGCTAATCGATTAGGTTTGGTACTCTGCAGAGTTTTGCACACGTTCCCCACAAGATTTGATCGCCTCCGTTGAAGTCCTCGCACTGCAGGGTGTTTGAGAACCGGATGATCAAAACATGGTCTTCCAAAGGGTTCCTATGAGCCACTGTCGGTGCCCATCCAATCCTACCGTTCTTCTACATCTCGTAGCACCGCCCGTCTAGAGTCACCATGATGTCCAACCAAGGCAGAGCCCATAATGGCTTGTGGCTGTGCAGGTAAGCCTCGGGTCTTGAAGTATCCATCCATCTCTTTGTGCCCGGGTGGACCTTTCCGCGTGAATACTGGCACATCTCCAGCAACACCTAGGCTAACCACTGGTTTCTCCAGGGCGCCGTTCAACCAACATCCACCCAAAGGTATATTGCATCATGAGGTCTTGAGAATAATTCTTGAAGTCTTGAGGTCTTGATCATTAATTAAATCTCACAACTCTGATGATAAACACGAAACCAAACCCCGTCTACTAAAAGCATAGCAAAATAAAATAACGTTTCCCGGGCCAAAGTGACAAGGGTATTGGGGTGCCTACCACATGATACTACTCAAGAACCAAGTTTCCAAGTACCAACTTTGCATGCAATGGTGGAGGAGGTTGAACTAATGCAATAAAAACCATAGGTAAAATATGATCAATGTGAACTTGCCTGGTGAAGTTTATGAAGTTAATATCGCTCTCAGAAAACAACTTGATAGAACTATTCGTTACTCTCCAATGAAATCTATATAATCAAACATTGCACTCATAAGCAAACACTTCTAGCAATCAATACTATCAAACAAGAAGCAACACAAAATTAAACACAATAGGGTTGTGATGAAGGAAAAACTTAAGACAAAAGTTAAAACAATAAAACTTCATCAAAACAACCAAAGGTAGTTTTCCTTACAAATAATCCTATTTTCAATAGCAACAAGACAACAACAAAGTAAAATCCAACAAAAGTATTTTAGGAAATATTTTTCTAGCAAAAAGAATTACTTTTGAAGAACAACTAAGAACTATGAAAACAACACACTAACAACATAAGTGTTTTTCTAATAAACTTAACAACAAGAAAAACAACAAAATACTAAAATAACAGAAAAAAAACATATAAAACAAATAAATAACAGAAAATATTTTCTCATAAACCTTTATTTAACAAAAAGAACTAATTGACAAGTTTTCATTAAACCCTTCTTATGACCTCACCAAATTAACCTAGAGTTAAACCCCAAACAATTTCAATTATAATACAAATTGCTTCTAGTCTAAACTATGGTTAACAGAATAATACACTACAAAACAACTTATAGAAAATATTTTCAAAAGGAAATTAAACTAGCATTGAAATCAATTTGCAAGTTATGATTTAACTAGAATTGATTTTCCTGCAAGCAGAAATAACAAATAAAATAAAAATAATTCTTGTTGAAATACTAATGTTAACTAGCAGAAAACAAATTAATACTTGTCACTAATACAAAAGAATACAAATTAAAAACAATTAAAACAAAAGAAATAACAAAACTCCTAAAAAGAACTAAATCAGAATATGTTTTGCTTGAAATCCTAATTTAAATTATTCTAAAAATTCTCAAATTGAACAAGGTGATAAAAATAACTAATACAAAACAATAGCAAAAAGAATCGCTCAAAACTATGTTTTTAAACTCAAGTTATTCAAATTCTAGTGATTTGAGCAAATTTCAATGAATTCAAATTTAAGAGTTCAAACTTTGAAATCTAAAAGTTCTATCAGTTAGTTTATAATATTCGTGAGCTGTTGCAAAAAGAAACACTCAAAAACATTAAACAGATTAAAAGATATTCAAATTTTAGAAACAGAACTCTCCCTGTCTAGAAATTTAGAAAACAGAGAAAAAGAAAAACTTATATAACGAACAGGCGACGTATCAAACTGTGATTGGACGATGTGTGCGCGCGCGGGTGCTAACGAGCGAGTGCTCGGTTTTTAATGCGTTCCGGATCGTTTTATTAATGTTCTAATCCACACTGTTGATCGAGATCTGACGGCTAAGGGTAGGGATGGGGTGCTCACAGTGAGTGTCGCCGGCGGTGGGAGTTTTCCGGCGAGGCAGAGGCGGCGAGGTCGTCGGGGTAGGGTCTCCGGTGGTTGTTGGCGGCGGCTGATGGGTCCAGGCGAGGCTCCGGCGTCGTTTGGTGGTGTCAGAGGGGGTCGGGGTCGACGGCGGCGAGCTATACGAGCTCGGAGAGCTCCGGTTGAGGTTGGAGCTCCGGCGAGGTGGTGGCTACGGCGTTCTGGTGAGGAGGGCAAGGGGGTTCGGGTTGAAACGGGGTGCGGGCGAGGTCCTCTATTTATAGGTGGCCTCGGGGTGCTCCAAATGGCAAGATAGAGAGAGATCCGATCGGATGCGACGGCGTCTCCGGCGAAGGAAGGAGGAGGAGAAGAAAAGGAAGGAGGAAGAAGAAGGATGCGTCCGAAAAAAAACGGCCAGTGGGCCCGGCGTGTCAGCGAGGGAGGGAGAAGGGAAAGGGGATCGGTGGCCGATCCTAGGGGGATTCGGTCGAGCGTGAGGGGAGTGGGCCGTGGTACTATTCCAAATGGGCCTCGGGGTTTTCCTATTAAAAGAAACTTTCCTTTTTTATTAAAAACAGAAAAGGAAAGTCAAATAAAAGAAAATCTATAATACTTTTATATAGACATATTATATATCAAAATGACCAGAAAAATATTTCCTACCACATGAACATATTTTCAAGGTCAGACAAAAATGTCACAAAATCAAAAAATTCAAACAGTGTTGCTATTGCAAATAAAATGCAAAGAAAACATTTTGAAAATACCAAAATTATTTCAAATTCATTTTTCTCCATTTGTATATTGAAGGGAATCATTTTACCCTATTTTCCATATATTTTATTTTTGGAGAAAAAAATAAATTTAAAAACCACTTTCAAAAATGGCTTTGAAACCTAATATGAAATATTTTCAAAATAGTTTTTTTTTGAGTATTATAAATCCAAATGGAATTTAAACATGCCCCTCGTTTGGAGTGTCATATTGCTCCTCTCAAGATTTTGAATTTAGGCAGGGGAGTTTGAATTCATTTAAACTTAGAAAATATAACCAAATATTAAATAGATTCCAAAATAGAAAAGTTTTAGTAGGTTTTCAAATCCACCTTTCAAATCCTTTATTTTGAAGAGGTCATGTCATCTTCTCTCTATGATTTGATTGGGATGAATTTGAATTCAAGAGCAAAGGGGAAAGTCATTTTATTCCCTCTCATTCAAAAGTTTCAAAAAGTTTTCAATTTTTACTCAATTTCAAACAATCAATCATTCTATTAATTAATATAACATTCCAAAATTTGGGATGTTACAAACCTACCACACTTAAAATGAATCTCGTCCTCGAGATTCGAAGAGGCTAGAAAGAAAAGGTTAGAGTTTGGGGGTCTTCTAGCAAATCCACTGGTCTGACAAGTGTGGGTGCTACCACACTTAAAATGAGAGTTACTGGTCCCTCAAAATCATGACAATCCTCTCGGGTCCTTGGTAATACTTGCCTCCTCACATTCTCCACAGTAACTCCTTTGTTGATGTTCTTCCTAATTTTTTCCTTCAAATTCCAGTGTTTTCTTGGTCAAAACAAAGTTCTGTCGTTA
The DNA here is from genome assembly GCA_039707655.1 of Elymus sibiricus. Lineage (NCBI taxonomy): Eukaryota > Viridiplantae > Streptophyta > Magnoliopsida > Poales > Poaceae > Elymus > Elymus sibiricus. The sequence continues at coordinate 165,622,434 of CM077663.1, read as the reverse complement.
CGGGGTCTTCTTAGCTGACAAGTCTCGTGATCATTCTAAATAACTTATCGATGATCTCATGGTGGTCTACCATTAGTGGTTATCCTGCAGTGAAATGGGTCTTGGCTTCATCCTCACCGTAAAAATTCCTACGTGTGACAACAGTTGCCATGTACAAGGGTCTTCATCATACCATTCTAAGGCTTAAACAAAAGCTTCAAAGAACGTCGTCTCTTTACTATGGGTAAGTCACTCAGATTTACCATTCTGAATAGCAAGAGAAATGATAAGAGTAAGTCATCATGGTGATCAATCCATTCCGCACCCAAATCATTACCTTGTATAAGGTTTAGTGAATCTCGTAGTCTAACACTTGGGCATTCTCACAAGCACTGCAGAATTTCTCTTGTCCATGAACGAAGTTTGGATAAATCCATTGATTTCTACAAGCTGAACAAAACATCTATCTTTTCTTCACAACTCTCAGGTTTTACATATTCTCCTAAGAAAACGTCTGCTGATCAGTCATAGCTTCTTCCAAGTTTCTTCCTTCATAAAGGTAGTACTTGATCCTTTTCAATCCTGAGGGCTGTGGGTTGTGGGCTCACTTCAATACTTGTACAGCCTTAACTCACCCTTGGGGTTACTAGCGTTTCATATTTCCAACATTGCCTTCAATTTCTTTCATCATACCCTTGAGGTAATAAATCACAGACTTATTCTTGTCCAAACTCCATTTTGTGGAATCCATTTTCCTTCTCATTGGTCTGTTTACCAATAAGGTATTGGTTCACCCTAATCATTCTTTCATTTCTTCCTTATTTTATTCTCAAAACTACAACTTCAAAAGTACTTTATTACAAATGCTGTATTCCACATAGTTTGATATGGTCCTGCATTACCTTCACATGTATTCATTTTGTCCAAACTCCTTGGCATGAACGGTACATTCTTTTTCCTTGGATCCTGTGGTTTTACCGGTTACTACCACACTTAAAATGAAATGTACATATGTCTGCATAGACCATATTTTCTCATATCCTCGAAAATGGTCCGAGATATTTGTTCATAGAGTAATAACTCATACAATTCAACATAGGAAATCATGACACAATAAATTCTATTGATTCATGAATTTATTATAATCTCAGAGACTTCCGTTACAAAATTTAACTCCATAATCTCATGAAAACAAGAGTGTTTCATGTTACACTTATTGCCATTATCAAAACTTAACTACTCCATTCTAGCTTTCTTCTCCTCTGGACACTTATTAGCATAATGTCCTGCTTCCTTGCAACGAAAACAGATGACTCCCGACAAGTATCGAGGCTTCTTGATGTTGTTGTTTGCTCCTTGGGTTCTTGGTTCCTTTCGTGGGCACTTATTGGCGTAGTGACCCACATCCTTATACTTGAAACATCTGATATAACGCAGGTCCTTCTGTTCAGGGACTTGTCTCTTCCTGATACACTTTCTCTTCTTCTTCCTAGACCCCTGCGTATAGATCATAGCTTCTATTTCCTGAGGATCATACCCAAACTCTACTGTCGGGAATTCTTTTAGATATTCCTTTGGACAATCCTGTGAGATATGTCCTTCTTCTCCACATGAATAACATGACTTGGTGTAGTTCTCTATTGAGGTATCTCCAAATGGTACATCTTTTGTCATCATTGGCACTGGCATACCCATCAGAGGTTCCTCAAAGTTTTCCCTGAGGACCTCTTTCTGCTGCTTGACAACTTGTCGTACCTTAGGATAAATGTGGCACTCGGCTGGGTAGTGGGTGGTTCCTTCACACAAGAAACAAGTCACCTAACTAGTTGGGCACTCCTCAGCTGGGTGATTTTCTTCACAATGAGGGCATCCATCCTTGTGTTCTTCCTGGGTGTGTCCTATCTCTCCACAGATCTTGCATGCACAAGTCTTCTTCATCGGGTTATCACAGTGCTTCTGAATGAGACGGGATCTTAACAGAGTCTTCTTGAATTCTTCCCAAGTTTCTGCTCCATTAAATCCTTGTATGGCGTGATGCATTTTCCACCAGATAGCAGCACTTTGGGTAAGGTACTGAAGAGCGTGTGGAACCTCATACTTCCTTGTAATCAAATTTCTCCCGAAGTGGTTCTCCATGTTCTGAAACCATATTTCAGCCTCCAGCTGGGTCATTGTTCCAGAGAATACAAGTCCAGCTTCATACGCCATCTATTGGGTCCAAGGTTTTGGGGAGGAGATGGGTAAGAGAGAAAGAGAAAGGATACAAACAATTCAAAGACACAAAACATCAAAACTCAAGTCCACACATTCATAAAGTTCAATCAACACTATAGTATCGCCACCCACATAAGGTTGGTATGGTCGATCACACAATTCGCAAAAATGTTCATCTTTTATTCTCTCATGGTGGGGCTACTACTATCTAGTTTATATCATGTCTTCATCATCAGTGGGCTTCGTCTGGTCATGCTTGATCTTCTCAAGTTCTTCCGCCAAATTATCCCTGTTGATGCGGAGTTTCCTGTGGCGTCCCTGTAGTTCCAGGAGTTGGTTCTTGAGCTTCTGGATTTCAACGTCACCAGCATGCGCCATGGCCCGACTGTTCTTCAAGTCTTGATGAAGCTTCTGAATCTCGGAATCATGTTTCTTCAGATTGGCTACCTTCAGCTTCTCGACCTTGAGGTTCTCACTAAGTGCTTCATTCTTAAATAATTCCGAGAGAAGGTCCATTTGAAGGTTCTTGATGTAGTGCTCCAGTTCTTGATTATACACCAGTACAGGTGAACAATTCCTCTTCTGTTCGTCTGTCAGGATGATGTGTGCTCCATCAGGCTTCTGCCATCCAAGCCTTCCAAAGTAGTGGGTACCTAACTCAACACGATGACGATAGCTCAAGCGTGCGATAGCATCATGGACGGCAGTGTTCATGCCCATCTCACATTCATGGTTCAATGTGCCATAGTTGATGTCTTCGGTCTTGGGATCTTCTTTACGTCCAAAAACTTTAGTTCTGATGCCCCAAAATCCAGAGTTCCTCTTATTCACCTTGATCTCAGGTATCGGCAACTTCATCATCTGTACCAGCTCCATGAGGAATGGATCTCCGAGAACATCCTCGTAGTCCTCTCTTTTGTTCAGGATGTAACTCTCCATCTATAGTTTGAAATAAGGAAGGTTCAGTAAAAGAATTAAGAAGTTTACGAGAGTAGTGAAGAATAAAATTTGTACCTATCAAGGTCTTCCTATTACTAAGCCATTTCCTAGGGTCACGTCCTACAGTCAACATGTGCTCTGATACCATTTCTGTAGTGTCCCGACTCAAAACGAGTCAAGCCTCTGTGTGACCGTGCCATCCCTGGATCAGTATGCTAGCACACACAGTACATCAATGTACATATCAAAGTGCAATCACATGTAATTAACGTAAACTGATATATACCTCATAAATCTCAGCGGAAATAGTCAACGGGAGTGGAGTCCCAATAAACACCAACGGCAGGTTGAGTGTAGACCGTAACCCTGAATCGTACTCTTACTCGTCATAGAAAAATATCTGCAACATAAGACGTTGCAGCCGTGTAGGTCAGCATATTGAATATGCCGGCAAGTCACAAGAGAGAGGGGTGAAAAATATCATCTATACTATATGGATATTTGGTAGGTGGGTCTGTAAGTTTAAGTTTTGCAAAAAGAATTTTTTTCCTACAACCAATTCTCATACCCAAGTTAACAATAAGACCCATTTCATCTATACTATATGCATATCATCTATGCTACATTGTTGGTTGATGAATGAGAAGGTTCCACCAACCAATTCTCATACCCAAGTTAACAATAACACCATTTCATTATTATTATTTGTGTCGAGAGTTCCTGATAGTTTTAGTTCCTTTGGCTCAAGTTGTCTGTAACTGTGGACACGGCTAATCGATTAGGTTTGGTACTCTGCAGAGTTTTGCACACGTTCCCCACAAGATTTGATCACCTCCGTTGAAGTCCTCGCACTGCAGGGTGTTTGAGAACCGGATGATCAAAACATGGTCTTCCAAAGGGTTCCTCTGAGCCACTGTCGGTTCCCATCCAATCCTACCATTCTTCTACATCTCGTAGCACCGCCTGTCCAGAGTCACCACGATGTCCAACCAAGACAGAGCCCATAATGGCTTGTGGCTATGCAGGTAAGCCTGGGGTTTTGAAGTATCCATCCATCTCTTTGTGCCTGGATGGACCTTTCCACGTGAATACTGGAATTTCTCCAGCAACACCTAGGCTAACGACTGGTTTCTCCAGGGCGCCGTTCAACCAACATCCACCCAGAGGTATATTGCATCATGAGATCTTGAAAATAATTCTTGAAGTCTTGAGGTCTTGATCATCAATTAATTCTCACAACTCTGATGATAAACACTCAACCAAACCCCGTCTACTTAAAGCATAGCAAAATAAAATAACTTTTCCCGGGCCAAAGTGACAAGGGTATTGGGGTGCCTACCACATGATACTACTCAAGAACGAAGTTTCCAAGTACCTACTTTGCATGCAATGGTGGAGGAGGTTGAACTAATGCAATAAAAACCATAGGTAAAATATGATCAATGTGAACTTGCCTGGTGAAGTTGATGAAGTTAATATCGCTCTCAGAAAATAACTTGATAGAACTATTCGTCACTCTGCGGTCAAATCTATATAATCAAACATTGCACTTGATGAGGATGCCTACCCTGGGTAGGGTCATAGACCTGACATCTGAGGCCCACCAATGACCCTCCAATGTCTTCAAAGCCCCTGGGCAGAGACTCATTCGGATGAATGTAATCGGCCACTCGGATGACACCTTTCACTCGGGCTACACAGCGCCACTCGGACAAGCGGAAGCTCAGGCGGTCAGGGAGACAGAGCATCAGTGGAATTCGAGTAATCACGCATTATGAGTTAATTCGCCGTTATCGGTAATGGCAGGTTGATACATCTCCATCGTATCTATAATTTTTGATTGTTTCATGCCAATATTCTACAACTTTCATATACTTTTGGCAACTTTTTATACTATTTTTGGGACTAACATATTGATCCAGTGCCCAATGCCAGTTCCTGTTTGTTGCATGTTTTTTTTCCGCAGAATATCCATACCAAACGAAGTCCAAATGCGATAAAAACTTACGGAGATTTTTTTTTTTAGAATATATGTGATTTTTGGGAAAAAGAATCAATGAGAGACGATGCCCGAGGGGCCCACAAGCCATAGGGGCACGCCCCAGGGGGTAGGGCGCGCCCTGGACCCTTATGGTCACCCCGTACGGCTATTGGTGCCCTTCTTTTGCCGCAAGAAAGCTAATATCCGGATAAAATCGTGTTAAAATTTCAGCCCAATCGGAGTTACGGATCTCCGGGAATTTAAGAAACGGTGAAAGGCCATAATCTGGGAAGGCAGAAACAGAAGGAAACAGAGAGAGATCCAATCTCGGAGGGGCTCCCGCCCCTCTGCTGCCATGGAGGCCAAGGACCAGAGGGGAAACCCTCCTCCCATCTAGGGGAGAGGTCAAGGAAGAAGAAGAAGGAGGGGGGCTCTCTCCCCCTCTCTCCCGGTGGCGCCGGAACGCCGCCGGGGCAATCATCGTGTGACGGCGATCTACTCCAACAACTCCGTCATCTTCACCAACACCTCCATCACCTTCCCCCATCTATCTACAACGGTCCACTCTCTCGCAACCCGCTGTACCCTCTACTTGAACATGGTGCTTTATGCTTCATATTATTATCCAATGATGTGTTGCCATCCTATGATGTCTGAGTAGATTTTTGTTGTCCTATCGGTGATTGGTGAATTGCTATGATTGGTTTAATTTGCTTGTGGTTATGTTGCTGTCCTTTGGTGCCCATCATATGAGCGTGCGCGTGGATCACACCATAGGGTTAGTTGTATGTTGATAGGACTATGTATTGGAGGGCAAGGGTGATAACAGCTTCAGCCTAGCATAGAAATTGATGCATACGGGATTGAAGGGGGACCAATATATCTTAATGCTATGGTTGGGTTTTACCTTAATGAACGTTAGTAGTTGCGGATGCTTGCTAATAGTTCCAATCATAAGTGCATAGAATTCCAAGTAAGGGATGACATGCTAGCAGTGGCCTCTCCCACATAAAACTTGCTATCGGTCTAGTAACGTAGTCAATTGCTTAGGGACAATTCCGCAACTCCTACCACCACTTTTTCACACTCGTTAAACTAACTTAATTGTTACTTTATCTAAACAGCCCCTAGTTTTTATTTACGTGTTCTTTATTATCTTGCAAACCTATCCCACAACACCTACAAAGTACTTCTAGTTTCATACTTGTTCTACGTAAAGCGAACGTTAAGCGTGCGTAGAGTTGTATCGGTGGTCGATAGAACTTGAGGGAATATTTGTTCTACCTTTAGCTCCTCATTGGGTTCGACACTCCTACTTATCGAAAGAGGCTACAAATGATCCCCTACACTTGTGGGTTATCAAGATAGGTTAATCAACCGTTCCTGTAACGTAGTATTCATTGACATTAGTTGCCTAATCATGGCGCTCGGCCGGTGGTGGCGCACTCGATATAAGCCACCCCCGGGCACCGTGGCAAGTGTTCCGACCCCCTGTAATCCTATACCACCATAAGCAAACACAACAGCCTCCGGGCACCGAGACGTAGGGCTGTTATCACTCCCGAGTGAGGCCTGAACTCGTACAAACCGAGTGCACACTTGAGCCGTAGCTAGACGACGCCCCTTCATTCGTACCCCCTAGTACTATTGTTAGGATCATTCCCACGACAGTTGGCGCCCATCGTGGGGCTGCGCATCTAGCGAATTCCGGCGCAGGTGGAATTTCCGTTTTCTCGTTCATCATGAACACTTTCGGCGGCGAGATCCTCTTCGGGTCCCTCAGCTTCGCCGTTGACGATTCGTCATGGCTGCAGGAGGCACCGCTGGATGCTGAGGCACTGCCCGCCCGTGGTGCATTGCACTTTAGCGCGATGACGTTCGGAGTTCTCCTCCGGCAACCGTCTACACCCTATCGACCGATTTCTCCGACTCGTCTTGTGGCTTCTCGCCGGCGCTCCGAGCGCTCTCGGCTGCAGCACTGGATCAAGCACGCTGTGGCGGCCCAGGCCGCAGGACAGCAAGTGGCTGCACTCGAAGCTGACGAGTCAGTCCACTGCCTTTTCTCGTCTTCGGATGACGACTCCTCTGATGCTGCCGGTTTCGAGAGCAGCGGCGAAGTGGCGGAGGTCTTGATGGTCGGCCCGGCCCGAGACGCTGCTCCTCCGGGGCATTCGGCGGGAGATACCCGCGATCGGGACGGTGACCGCCGCAACGCCAGCACCGACGGCTACGTTACCCGACCCCTCACTCGGGAGCAGCTGGAGGAAATCAGGCGTAGGAACGACCAGGTCCTCCAGACGCCCATTGCGGGGAACACCCCCGAAGAGATAGCCCTCGAGGCCGCTTGCCAAGCCACTCTGGCTGAGCGCGAGCGTCTCGAGCGGCTACAACATTCACTCGATGAACACGCGGCAAGGGAACTTCCCAGTTCCAGCCGTAGCTGCCGCCAGTTGATGTTCACGAAGGATCATCCGTACACCATCCCGGTGATGCGCACGCCTTTGATGAATCTGGCCGCGGCCACTCGGATCGCAAATTCAATCCAGCCGTCCAATTCGGAGGCAGGTGAGGGCATTCGGCAAATTCAGGCTTTGCTGAAGACCGCCCTACAACAGAACTCAGAGGTATCACAATCTCATCAGCGGATCCATAATGAATCGACTCGGGTAGATACTGTGCAGTCGGCTCACAGTCCGCTCGGGCCGAGGAAAGACCCGCGAACTCCTCCTCATCCGAGAGGTCCATACGGAGGACGCGAATGCGACGACCGTGATTTTAGTCAGACTCCCCCGCCGAGGGGCGGTCCGCGTGGCCAACGTCCATATGACGGAGGCTACCCACTTGGGACAAACCGCGAGCGGAGCCCTGTTCGACACAGGGGCTATGATGCCTGATCTGTTATCACTCAGCGAGTGGTCGATCGGAACAAATATGATAGAGAACGAGCGAGTGGCTGGGGAGTTATCGGCCTTGGGTGTTTCAGCAGATACATCCGAGAGGCGGAAATACCCCCCAATTACCGACTATCAACCAGAATTGGAAAGTTTAATGGTGAATCCAAGCCAGATACTTGGCTCGAAGATTATCGAGTCGCTGTCCAGATCGGCGGCGGCGATGATTTTGTTGCCATGAAGCACCTTGCGCTCATGTTGGAAGGGTCTGCGCGGGCGTGGCTAAATCAGTTGCCTGCCAACTGCATTTATTGCTGGGAAGACTTAGCCCGAGTGTTTGTCAAAACATTCGAAGGCACCTACAAGCGCCCAGGTGGATTGATGGAACTCCAGCACTGCGTTCAGAAGAACAATGAAACTCTCCAAGAGTACATTTAGCGCTGGACCACGTTGCATAACACCGTGGAAAATGTCACCAAGCATCAGGCCGTGTGCGCCTTCAAGGCAGGCACTCGGTATCGGGTGTTAGTCTTGAAGTTCGGTCGGTCTGGGGATCTATCCGTCAGTCAGGCCATGGAGATTGCAAACAAGTACGCCAATGGCGAAGAAGAAGACCACCTCCGTAGCGGAAAAGCGAGAGCCGGCAACGCCCCTCAAGCGGGAGGCAACACCGGGAAAAATCAGAAGCGGAAGGTTGACGCCTCCGGCAAAGCAGAGGTCACAGCCGTCCAAGGGCAAGGGCAAGGCAAGCCGAAGCCCAAGAAAAAGAAGAAAGAATGGATTCCCAAGAAGAAGTCCGAGTAAAAATCCGACATTCTCGACCAGCCGTGCCAAATTCATACCAAGACGGATGAAGAAGGCAATGTTGTGCTCCCAAAGCATACAACTCAGGAATGTTGCCTGCTCAAGCAGGAGATGGGCGCTGAGCCCTCGAGTGAGAAGGTCGATGTCGAGGATGAGGGAGATACTTCCGAGTATCCGAAAGTCGACAAGGTTCTCAACGTGATTTTCGCCGACGTTGAAAGCAAGAGGCAGCTGAAAGTTATCAATCGGGAGGTCAATATGGCAGTTCCGACTGCTACCAAGTACCTCAACTGGACGAAGACACCTGTCGCCTTCGACCAGTCCGATCATCCGCCCCACATTGCCACCCCTGGGAGGTAGGCGCTGGTCGTGGACCCAGCGGTGGGTGGCGTCCGACTGCGCAAGGTCCTAATGGACGGAGGCAGCAGGCTTAATATCATATATGCTGACACGCTCAAGGCTATGGGCATCCCGATGTCCCGATTGAGCAAGAGCAACATGCATTTCCACGGGATCGTCCCTGGAAAGAAGGTAGAGTCACTCGGACAGATCGCTCTAGACATAGTATTCGGCGGTGAGAAGAATTTCCGAAAGGAAAGGCTAACCTTTGAGGTGGTTGACTTCCGCAGTGCTTACCATGCCATCCTGGGTAGGCCTGCCTATGCACGTTTCATGGCCAGACCATGTTACGTGTATCTCAAGCTCAAGATGCAAGGACCTAAGGGAGTGATTATAGTTACTGGCGACCGGAAGATCGTTGAAGAGTGCCTTCAGCAGGGTACAAAGATCGCCAATGAACAAGTGCTTGCAGTCGAGCTTGAAGGGTACAAGAAATAAGTACATACTGCTGATCTGCTCATATCAAAGCGGTCAGCTTCGGAATCAGCCTTCCAGTCGGCCGGCGAGACTAAGCAAATCCATGTTCATCCGAGTGACCCAAGTGCCGCCCCGACGAACATCTCCACTTCACTTGGAGACAAATAGGAAGCCGAGCTCATCCAGTTCCTCCGTGAGAACTAGGATATCTTCGCATGGAAGCCGTCTGACATGCCTGGTGTTCCCAGGGAGCTGGCTGAGCACCGACTCCGAACCGATCCCAAAGCCAAGCCAGTCAAGGAGTACTTGCGCCGATCCTCCGTCAAGAAGCGCAAGGCGATTGGTCAAGAGATAGCTCGGCTCCTCGCCACCGAGTTCATTCGCGAGATTTACCACTCCGAGTGGCTCACGAATGTTGTCTTGGTACCGAAGAAGGACAAGTCACTCCGTATGTGTATTGACTTCAAACATCTCAATTGGGCCTGCCCGAAGGATCATTTTCCTTTACCTCGGATAGATCAGATAGTAGACTCTACAGCCGGATGTGATCATCTGTCATTCCTGGATGCGTACTCCGGGTACCACCAGATCCGAATGGATGGTCCTGATGAAATAAAAACAGCCTTCATCACCCCATTCAGGTGTTTCTGTTACATCACAATGCCATTCGGTCTGAAAAATGCTGGCGCTACTTTCCAACGCACACAGAAATGCTTGCGAGAGCAGATCAGTCGGAACGTGGAGGTATATATGGATGACATCGTGGTCAAGTCAAGGAAACGTTTTGACCTCCTGACTGACCTCGCCAAGACCTTCTCGAACCTGCGACGCTTTGGAATAAAGCTAAATCCAGCGAAGTGCACATTCGGAGTGCCCGCCGGAAAGTTACTCGGCTTCCTTGTTTCCGAACGAGGGATCGACGCAAATCCGGATAAGATTGGTGCTATAATCCGAATGAAACAACCTGAACGCCTGCACGACGTGCAAAGATTGACCGGTTGGCTTGCGGCTCTGAGCCGATTCATCTCAAGACTCGGTGAGAAGGCATTACCGCTCTACCGACTCATGAAGAAGTCTGACAAATTCGAGTGGACACCCGAAGCACAAGCCGCGTTCGAGGAACTCAAGGCATTGCTTTCCACCGAGCCGATGTTAGCTGCTCCGGGCAGCCAGGAACCTCTACTCCTGTACATCGCGGCCACTAGCCAGGTGGTGAGCACTGTCCTTGTTGTAGAGCGCGAGGAGCCAGGAAAAACTTTCAGAGTGCAAAGGCCTATATACTATATCTCAGAAGTCTTGACCCCTTCCAAGCAAAGGTACCCACATTACCAAAAGCTTGTCTATGGCATTTACCTAATGGTAAAGAAAGTGGTTCATTACTTTCAAGATCACTCGGTCATAGTCGTCAGCAACGCTCCCCTGTCGGAGATTCTGCACAACAGAGACGCCGCTGGCCGAGTGGCGAAATGGGCTATTGAACTCCTGCCGCTGGAAATAAAATTTGAAGCCAAGAAAGCAATCAAGTCCAAGGCTTTGGTGGATTTTATGGCCGAATGGATGGAACAAGAGCAACCAACCCCGAGTGTCGCCGAGCATTGGACCATGTTCTTTGATGGATCTAAGATGCTTAATGGCTCGGGGGCTGGAGTAGTCCTTGTCTCTCCCAGAGGAGATAAGTTGAATTACGTCCTCCAGATCCATTTTGATTCGTCAAACAATGAGGCCGAATACGAAGCCCTCCTGTATGGCCTCTGTATGGCCATCTCACTCGGCATTCGTCGTTTGATGGTCTACGGTGATTAGGACCTCGTTGTCAATCAAGTGATGACGGAATGGGACATTCGGAGCCCAGCTATGACCGGCTACTACAAAGCAGTCAGAAAGTTGGAGAAGAACTTTGAAGGACTGGAGCTGCATCACATTCCTCGTGCGAAGAACCATGTCGCAAACGACCTAGCAAAGATTGGTTCCACTTGGCGGGCAGTCCCCAAAGACATATTCCAATAACATCTACACGCTCCAACAATCGCAGAAGATCCTTTCACAGAGGAGCCCCCGCAAGCAGTCGGTCCATCTGATCCGACTAAGGTTGAAGTTCTAGCTATAGTGGACCTGGTCCACAAAATGCTAGTAATTACTCCCGAGTGGACTCAACCCTATTTGGCATACTTGCTCAGACAAGAACTCCCTGAAGACGAAGAAGAAGCCCGTCGGATTATCCGTCGATCCAAGTCATTCAAAGTTATAGGAGACCAGTTGTACAAGAAAAGCACCACATGAGTCATCCAAAAATGCATCTCCCCAGAGGAAGGGCTGCAAATCTTACACGAAATCCACTCGGGAACCTGTGGCCACCATGCGTCCTCTCGGACTTTGGTTCCTAAGGCTTTCCGAGCGGGTTTTTATTGGCCCCGAGCCAATGAAGCAGCAAGGGACCTGGTGGACCTGTGTGTTGGGTGTTAGTTCTACAAGAATAAATCCAACAAGCCAGCGTCCGTGCTCAAGACGATCCCGATCACTTGGCTATTCACAGTATGGGGCCTCGATATGGTCGGTCCCTTGCGGACTGGGTCGAATGGATTCACACATCTACTCGTGGCAGTTGACAAGTTCACCAAATGGGTCGAAGCGAAGCTCATCAACAGTTTGGATGCAGGTACTGCCGTTAGTTTCATTCGGCAGATCATCTTCAGATTCAGCGTACCACATGATATTATCACGGATAATGGGAAGAACTTCGACTCAGAAGAGTTCCGTGAATTCTGTTTCTCTCAAGGCACTCAGGTTAATTATGCCTTAGTGGCTCACCCGCAGTCGAATGGACAGGCAGAGCGCGCAAACAGAATGATTCTGCAAGGTCTGAAGCCCCGATTGATGAGAGACCTGAAGTATGCCGCTGGAGCTTGGGTTGAAGAATTGCCTTCTGTCTTATGGGGCATTCGAACAACCCCAAACCGCTCTATGAAGCGCACGCCTTTCTTCATGGTGTACGGATCAGAAGTTGTGTTGCCGAGTGATCTTCAGCACAATTCCCCCCGAGTGGAACTATATGATGAAGCTGTAGCCGAAGCCGCTCGGCAAGATGGCCTCGACCTTTTAGAGGAAGAGAGAGAGCTGGCCCTCATCAGATCGATGCTCTATCACCAAGATCTGAGTCATTACCATGACAGACACGTCCAGGGCTGAGCTTTTCAGGAAGAAGACCTTGTCCTCCGACTGGATCAGCAGAAACCCGACAATCTAGCGCCTCTGTGGCAGGGGCAGTATGCAATCTCCAAAGTCTTGCACAATGGAGCCTACCGGCTTTAAAATATCGAAGATGGAGTAGAAGAGCCCCGGACTTGGAATGCAGACCTGCTTCGCAAGTTCTACACCTAGAACATAACTACTTTAGTTTGTCATTCCAGAAATGAATCCGAGTGATCTCGATGAATAAAGTTTAGTTCCTTTATATTTTGTCGAAATTTAACTCTTGTCACTCCGGTGAATCAGTGTCCTATGTCACTCACAGTGGGCGTAAAACGCTTAGCTGCGATTCCGCATCACCTAAGTTAAAAATGTCTAGAGTGGGACATCCTTCTCACTCGGACCACAAGATGGATAGGACCATCATTGTTCGCAAGAACTAATCCGAGTGCAGGTCTCACCTACACTCGGGGGCTTAGCTGCGGTCCCACATCGCCTAAGTTAAAAATGTCTAGAGTGGGACATCCTTCTCACTCGGACCACAAGATGGACAGGACCATCATTGTTCGCAAGAACTAATCCGAGTGCAGGTCTCACCTACACTCAGGGGCTTAGCCGCAGTCCCGCATCGCCTAAGTTAAAAATGTCTAGAGTGGGACATCCTTCTCACTCGGACCACAAGATGGACAGGACCATCATTGTTCGCAAGAACTAATCCCAGTGCAGGTCTCACCTACACTCGGGGGCTTAGCCGCGGTCCCGCATCGCCTAAGTTAAAAATGTCTAGAGTGGGACATCCTTCTCACTCGGACGACAAGATGGAGAGGACCATCATTGTTCGCAAGAACTAATCCGAGTGCAGGACTCACCTACACTCGGGGGCTTAGCCACGGTCCCGCATCGCCTAAGTTAAAAATGTCTAGAGTGGGACATCCTTCTCACTCGGACCACAAGATGGACATGACCATCATTGTTCGCAAGAACTAATCCGAGTGCAGATCTCACCTACACTCGGGGGCTTAGCCGCGGTCCCGCATCGCCTAAGTTAAAAATGTCTAGAGTGGGACATCCTTCTCACTCGGACGACAAGATGGACAGGACCATCATTGTTCGTAAGAACTAATCCAAGTGCGGGACTCACCTACACTCGGGGGCTTAGCCGCGTTCCCGCATCGCCTAAGTTAAAAATGTCTAGAGTGGGACATCCTTCTCACTCGGACGACAAGATGGACAGGACCATCATTGTTCGCAAGAACTATTCCGAGTGCAGGTCTCGCCTACACTCGGGGGCTTAACCGTGATCCCGCATCGCCTAAGTTAAAAATGTCTAGAGTGGAACATCCTTCTCACTCGGCCGACAAGATGGACAGGACCATCATTGTTCTAACGAACAATCCCGAGTGCGGGTCGCGCCCATTCTCGGGGACTTAGCTGCAACTCCGCGTCGCCTAAGCTCAAACGTTCAGAAAGCAAAGGTTGAACAAAACCAAGGCAAATGAAAACTGTATCACTCGAAATAAGAGTACAGATAAAAGTCTTGACGACAGGAGCCTCAGGCTCATTCAAAGTCTTACGGTTACAGCTACCACTCGGCCTTTCGAGGCAAAAGCTTAAAGAGTTTAAACCTGACGATCACTCGGGCGAGGGCACTGCTTCCAGGAAGGTATCCAAGTCGATGATGTCCGCTATCCGAGTGGCAGCCTCCATGAACATCTCCATGAAGTCATCGATCTTGGCGTGCTTCCTGTTAGCCACCTCGAGAGACTTCAACTTCTTCTCGTCCACCCCCTTGTAGTGGATACGGACTAACAAGAGGACGATGTCGGCACCAGCCCCGGCCGCAGATTTCTTCCAGTCTTTCACTCGGCTCGGCACCGCCTTCACTTGGGCAAGCATGGATTCCAGGTCCTTCGAAGGCTCATCGTCAGAAAAGACGTCGCGGTCGATTGCGGAGATGGCGGTGCTAAGCTCCCTGATATATAGGGCCACTTGCTCGACACGCTCTTCCAAGCAGAGCACGCCCATGGCAGCGCTGTCCTTAAGCAGACCTTGAGATGGATCCAGCTCCTTCTCAATTTTATCTGTCTCCTCCGCCACGTCGTCACAAAATGCTGGATTCGGCCGAATGAAGAAAGAAGTCAGAGACAGATAAAATTCATTCGGTTTAATCGAGCTCCATCAGAATCACTTGGGAAAGATACCTTTGAGCTTTTCGTTGGCTTCACTGCTGAATTCCTCAACATAATCCTCCAGCTTAGCTTTCTTGGCAGTAATGTGCTTGAGTTTGGTCATCCACTCGGCGTGCGACCTCTTCAGTTCCACAAGTTCTTCCTTGGACTTCTGCACAGTGGCTTCCAAAGCTTTCTTCTCCTCCTCCAGCTTTTCGACTGTCTTCAGTTAATCCTCGGCCTCTTTGGCCTTTCGGCTGGCTTCCTTCTGAGCAGCCGCCAGATCGACGTCCTTCTTTTCAAGAGCAACCTTCACAGTTTCTAAAGAAATAGAATTCTTCAGCCTCTGGACAAGTTTACGATTTTCTCCACGAAGATCTGATGAAGCATATTTAGTCGGATGGGGAAGGAGAAAAGTTACTGTTACAGTCGGACAGGAAGGACTTACCTTCGATTGACTTCTTCTCCTGCTCCAGTAGAGCATTTTTGGCCTTCTCAACCTCCAGGTTGAGACGCAGCTCCTGCACCTCCTTCTGCAGAACATTATAATGGTTTCCGAGTTCGCAAACGGCCTGTCCACATGAAACAAAAGGCAAACATTGGTCAGACCTTGATTCAGACTCTAAGACTCCCGCCGACTGCGTAAGTCGACGGCAGCCTCGGGGACTACACCCAGTGGGTGCGCTCAGCGCGCCCCCGCTGGAAAATAAAGACGAGGCTCTCTTTGAGCTCGTCAGCGTATTGAACTCTGCGTTCACTCGGTCTTCTAGACTCCCGCCGACTGCATCAGTCGACGGCAGCCTCGGGGACTACAGCCATTGGGTGCGCTCAGCGCGCCCCCACTGGAACCAGGAACACCCAGTGGGTGTGCCCAGACGGAAACACACTCGGGATCAAAACAAAAATCACACGGATCAAACTTCCCGACTGAGGAAGGTACTTACAAGAGTACTTCCTCGAACATTCTTCTGCAGCGCTTCACTCGCGTCATAAGCTGTCTTCAGCCGCTCGCTCATCACTCCCAGTTGGATCAATGCTTCTTTGGTTGCCCCCACCTGATCCTCCGGGACATTGTGTAGGGCGAAGATATTGGTAGCAGGAGGAATGGGTGAAAGGGATACAGTTTCAGCCCCGAGTGCGGCTCCGGTCCTGAGCTGGTCCCCTGCACCGAAGCCAAAACACTGGCAGGTGGCAGCTCCTGCATCATGACATCTGCTTCAACAGACGACTTTGGCGGTTCGACCTTGTCGCCCACGTCGAGGTCTATCACTTCACGTGGAGCTGCAAACGTTCAGAAGAGCAGTCAGAAACAAGCAGAAAGAAAGATTGAAGTGTGTGCTCGAGTGAATTAGAAGCCTACCCTTTGAGGACGCAACATCAACGTCAGCCTTTTCTTTCTCTAGAGATTGAGGGTTAGGCGAGGCAATCAAAGTATCAGCATTGCAATGAAAACACTCGGATATCATAACACTCGGATTGAGCAGCGACAGTAAATGTCGGAGTGAAGATACTTACGCTGAGGCTACATGAATGTTCATCTTGATCTTGGGGACAAACACAGCCTTCCGAGGCTTGGAGGTGGTGATCTTGGCTTGTTTGGGCGCCTTTTCGGGTGACGAGGCGGGCTCTCCATGCCCACGCTTTGAGCTGCGAGTCAGGAGGGCAGTTCCACTCGGCTTGGTAACACTCGCGGCTTTGGGACCGCCGCCACGGAACCCCGGGTCTTGGCGCGCCTTGGAATGGCTCTCGGGAACCCGTTCTTCAGAACGAGAAGACTCCGCTTCATCACCATCGTCCGAGTTGTCTTCGTCGTCACCACTTTCGCCGCTTTTGCCACTTCCGTCACCGCCCCCCACTTCTGCAGACTCGTCCGGCTGGTTGTTGTCACTTGCCACGTCAATCGGTCCTCAGTTGACGATCGGCACCGGACTGTTCATCCCTGTGAAGGCCTGACGAGTGGAAGACAGATTGATCAGAAGAACAAGTTAGTCAGATCAGTTGCATTAAATGCATGAATATCACTTGGACTATGGCACCTCGAAGATTACCTCATTCGGCGGATTCTCAGAGGAGAGCGGAGGCACCTGCCTGCTCCCTCTGGGGTTATCACGTGCAGAAGAGATCACCTTGATCCTAGCTTCCACTGAGTCAGCCTTAAGTTCTTTCGGATGAGTCCGAGTGGTGTCATCCGGGCCTGTATATGCCCACATGGGGTGAAACCTGGCTTGCAATGGTTCGACCCTCCTCTGGAGAAAGACCTCTAGCAAGTCGAGTCCATTAACACCCTTCTGCACTAAGGCCACCAGGGCTATTACCAGGATATCAACCTCCGTTTTCTCCTCTTTGGACACGATCAGTCAGGAAACTGCCTGAATGCGTTCCGACGTGTATGGAGGAAGACCCAGCTGATCGTCCCCGACTGGAACATCTTGGCAATAAAACCAAGTTTCCTGCCACCCTTTCACCGACTCTGGGAACGAAATTTTTGGGAAACAGCCTTTTCCCCGAAGTTGAATCCCAAGACCCCCGCACAATTGAGCTACGTTCATCTTATCCTTTGATTGACTGGGCTTTTTCACAGTCATCATTCGGCAGGTGAAAAGGTGTTTGAATAAACCCCAATGGGGATGACAACCCAGGAAATTTTCGCAAAGGGATACGAACACAGCTAGGTAAACGATGGCATTGGGAGGAAGGTGGTGGAGTTGAGCTCCAAAAAAGTTCAGAAATCTACAGAAAAATGGATGAGACGGAAGGGAGAAACCTCACTCGAGGTGAGTCACCAAGAGCACGCATTCGTTGCCCTGCGGTGAAGGCTCCTCCTCGCCCTCTTCCTGCAACCTCCAAGCCCCCGCGGCGATGAGCCCTTGGCTCTCCAGCTCGAGCATGCGAGCTTCGGTGACCCGCGACTGCATCCACTCGCCCTGGGTCCATCCCACTGGAGCACCCACGCTCGAGGATGAACCCCGCGAGCTCTTCTTCGCCCACCTTGTCCGTCGCCGCCTTTGTCATCTCCGGCAGCTCTAGACCCGATCTACGGTGGAGGTAGGATTGAAGTGAATCGCTCGGGCGGCGGAGAGGACGGAGGCGGAGGAGGGAAATGAGATCTATCTCTCCACAAACAGTACTCGCGCCCCTTATAACCCAAAGCGCGAGCGCAATCTCGGGCCGTCAATCCGCTAACAGCGCGAGATCCACAGATCTGCATAGCGGGGCCCTAAGGACGCGTGGCGGAAATCCCGGCGCGATAATCGAGGCGTCCTGGCCTCCGCCCCAGATTTCCGCGACATGACCGTTCGATCGTGCCGCGCGCGCCTTTCTCGCGGTTCAGGACGCGCAGGAACTTCCTCGAATTTCAATTGGAATGAACTCTACATCTCGAAGAACCTACCGATCTGTACCAAATGGACCAACTGACCGACTCACGATTGGTCAATCACTTGGATGGAATGACAAATCATTCGGATCATTTCTTCCGAGAAAGATCTTGAATCTTTCCAGCAGAAGGACATGTACAAGTTGAACCATTTCGTCAGAAAACGTTGATCCTGAATCCATCGTGGTTTGAAGTCGAGTGAGGAACATCCAGGCCATTTCTAGACACTTCCGGGTGTCAGTCACTTAACAACCAAAACCTCATGGATTCGAGGGCTACTGATGAGGATGCCTACCCTGGGTAGGGTCATAGACCTGACATCTGAGGCCCACCAATGACCCTACAATGTCTTCAAAGCCCCTGGGCAGAGACTCATTCAGATGAATGTAATCGGCCACTCGCATCAGACCTTTCACTCGGGCTACACAACGCCACTCGGACAAGCGGAAGCTCAGGCGGCCAGGGAGACAGAGCATCAGTGGAATTCGAGTAGTCACGCATTATGAGTTAATTCGCCGTTATCGGTAACGGCAGGTTAATCAGCCGTTCCTATAACGTAGTATTCATTGACATTAATTGCCTAATCATGGCGCTCGGCCGGTGGTGGAGCACTCTATATAAGCCACCCCCGGGCACCGTGGCAAGGGTTCCGACCCCCTGTAATCCTATACCACCATAAGAAAACACAATAGCCTCCGAGCACCGAGACGTAGGGCTGTTATGACTCCCGAGTGAGGCCTGAACTCGTACAAACCAAGTGCACACTTTATCCGTAGCTAGACGACGCCCCTTCATTCGTACCCCCTAGTACTATTGTCAGGATCATTCCCACGACAGCACTCATAAGCAAACACTTCTAGCAATCAATACTATCAAATAAGAAGCAACACAAAACTAAACACAATAGGGTTGCGATGAAGGAAAAACTTAAGACAAAAGTTAAAACAATAAAACTTCATCAAAACAACCAAAGGTATTTTAGCAAAAAGAATTACTTTCGAAGAACAACTAAGAACTATGAAAACAACACACTAACAACATAAGTGTTTGTCTAATAAACTTAACAACAAGAAAAACAACAAAACACTAAAATAACAGAAAACAAAAATATAAAACAAATAAATAACAGAAAGTATTTTCTCATAAACCTTTATTTAACAAAAAGAACTAATTGACAAGTTTTCATTAAACCCTTCTTATGACCTCACCAAATTAACCTAGAGTAAAACCACAAACAATTTCAATTATAATACAAATTGCTTCTAGTCTAAACTATGGTTAACAGAATAATAAAACTACAAAACAACTTATAGAAAATAATTTCAAAAGGAAATTAAACTAGCATTGAAATCAATTTGCAAGTTATGATTTAACTAGAATGTATTTTCATGCAAGAAAAAATAACAAATAAAATAAAAATAATTCTTGTTGAAATACTACTGTTAACTAGCAGAAAACAAATTAAAACTTGTCACTAAGACAAAAGAATACAAATTAAAAACAATTAAAACAAAAGAAATAACAAAACTCCTAAAAAGAACTAAAACAGAATCTGTTTTGCTTGAAATCCTAATTTAAGATATTCTAGAAATTCTCAAATTGAACAGGGTGATAAAAATAACTAATACAAAACAGTAGCAAAAAGAATCACTCAAAAATATGTTTTTAAACTCAAGTTATTCAAATTCTAGTGAGTTGAGCAAATTTCAATGAATTCAAATTTAAGAGTTCAAAATTTCAAATCTAAAAGTTCTATCATTTAGTTTATAATATTTGTGACATGTTGAAAAAAGAATCATTCAAAAACGTTAAACAGATTAAAAGATATTCAAATTTTAGAAACAGAACTCTCCCTGTCTAGAAATTTAGAAAATAGAGAAAAAGAAAAACTTATATAACGAACAGGCGACGTGTCAAACTGTGATTGGACGATGTGTGCACGTGCAGGTGCTAACGAGCGAGAGCTCGGTTTTTAATGCGTACCGGTTTGTTTTATAAACGTTCTAATCCACACCGTTGATCGAGATCCGACGGCTAAGGGGGGGGGGGGATGGGGTGCTCACAGTGAGTGTCGCCGGCGGTGGGAGTTTTCCGGCGAGGCAGAGGCGGCGAGGTCGTCGGGGTAGGGTCTCCGGTGGTTGTTGGCAGCGGCTGAGGGGTCCAGGCGACGGCGTCGAGGCTCCGGCGTCGTTTGGCGGTGTCAGAGGGGGTCGGGGTCGACGGCGTTGAGCTATACGAGCTCGGAGAGCTCCGGTTGAGGTTGGAGCTCCGGCGAGGTGGTGGCTACGGCGTTCTGGCGAGGAGGGCAAGGGGGTTCGGGTTGAAACGGGGTGCGGGCGAGGTCCTAGATATATAGGTGGCCTCGGGGTGCTCCAAATGGCAAGGGAGAGAGAGATCCGATCGGATCCGACGACGTCTCTGGCGAAGGAAGGAGGAGGAGAAGAAAAGGAAGGAGGACGAAGAAGGGTGCGTCCAAAAAAAACGGCCAGTGGGCCCGGCGTGTCAGCGAGGGAGGGAGAAGGGAAAGGGGATCGGTGGCCGATCCCAGGGGGAGTCGGTCGAGCGCGAGGGGGAGTGGGCCGTGGTACTATTCCAAATGGGCCTCGGGGTTTTCCTATTAAAAGAAACTTTCCTTTTTGATTAAAAACAGAAAAGGAAAGTCAAATAAAAGAAAATCTATAATACTTTTATATAGACATATTATATATCAAAATGACCAGAAAAATATTTCCTACCACATGAACATATTTTCAAGGTCAGACAAAAATGTCACAAAATCAAAAAATTCAAACAGTGTTGCTGTTGCAAATAAAATGCAAAGAAAACATTTTGAAAATACCAAAATGATTTCAAATTCATTTTTCTCCATTTGTATATTGAAGGGAATCATTGTACTCTATTTTCCATATATTTTATTTTTGGAAAAAAATAAATTTAAAAACCACTTTTAAAAATGGCTTTGAAACCTAATATGAAATATTTTCAAAATAGTTTTTTTTGAGTATTATAAATCCAAATGGAATTCAAACATGCCCCTGGTTTGGAGTGTCATATTGCTCCTCTCAAGATTTTGAATTTAGGCATGGGAGTTTGAATTCATTTAAACTTTTAAAATAGAACCAAATATTTAATATATTCCAAAATAGAAAAGTTTCAGTAGGTTTTCAAATCCACCTTTCAAATCCTTTATTTTGAAGAGGTCATGTCATCTTATCTCTATGATTTGATTGGGATGAATTTGAATTCAAGAGCAAAGGGGAAAGTCATTTTATTCAATCTCATTCAAAAGTTTCAAAAAGTTTTCAATTTTCACTCAATTTCAAACAATCATTCAAACAATCAATCATTCTATTAATTAATATAACATTCTAAAATTTGGGATGTTACAATCACATAACTATGCGCTTTTCTATCAATTGCCCAACAGTAATTTGTTTACCCACCGTATGCTTACTTTCACGAGAGATGTCGCTAGGGAAAACTATGGCCCCCGGGTCTATTCAGTTATATATTTATAAATGCTACAATACCTTGCTGTTCTTATTTACCTTTTATTTTATTTTGCAATTTACAATTGTCTACTTTTATCTACACACTTTACTTGCATGTAAATAACGAGATCAAGGGGATTGACAATCCTCTTGCCCGCGTTTGGTGCAAGTCATTTGCTCTTTTGTGTGCAGCCGCTGAAGACGGTTGTGGATTGATATTACTATTGGTTCAATAATCCTTGGCTTCATAACTCAGGGAAATACTTACCTGTATTGTGTTGCAATTACTCGTTGCTCCTCACGGAAAACCCAACGCATATTAGAAGTATCAGGAAGAATTTCTTGCACCGTTGCCTGTGAATATGATCACCAACTATCAATTAACTTCACACAAATTATCATTCACTTGTTCTTATTTTTATTTTCTGTTATATTTAGTTTTCTTCATAAAAATCAAAAATACAATTTTTTATCTTTGCGTGTTACTAGTTTACTCCTTTACTTGCTAGTTTACTTGTCCTGCTTGTTACTTTGCTTGCTCGGTGACCATGTATCAAGATGCTACTAAGTTGTGTGACTTTTCAAATACTAATAACAATGATTTTATCAGTACTCCTATTCCACCCGCCACTAGTGCGGATGCTTTTGTTATTAATGCTGCATTGCTAAATCTTGTCATGAAAGATCAATTTTCGGGAAGTCCTAATGTGCATCCCGCTTCTCATCTTAATACTTTTGTTGAACTTTGTGATATGCAAAATAAAAAGGACATGGATAATGATGTTGTGAAATTAAAATTATTTCCTTTTTCATTAAGAGATAAAGCTAAGGCTTGGTTTTCATCTTTACCATGTAATAGTATTGGACACATGGGATAAGTGTAAAGTTGCTTTTATTGCCAAGTATTTTCCTCCTGCTAAGATCATCTCCCTTAGAAATCAAATAATGAATTTTAAACAACATGACCAAGAACATATTGCACAAGCTTGGGATAGAATGAAATTGATGATTAGAAATTGTCCTACTCATGGGTTAAACTTGTGGATGATTATCCAAAATTTCTATACTGGAATAAACTTTGTGTCTAGAAATCTTCTAGATTATGGTTCAAGTGGTACATTTATTTATGTGACCTTAGGAGAGGCCACAAAACTTCTGGAAAACATGATGACAAATTATTCCCAATAGCATACCGAAAGAGCTCCAACTGGTAAGATGGTAAATTCTGGCGAAGAAATCGCTACTTTGAGTGAAAAAGTGGATGCTCTTATGAATATGGTTGCTAGAAAAAATACTCATGCTGAAATGATATGCCTTTTTTTACTTTGATTGAGCAAAATAATGAGGCTATTGATGTGAACTTTATCTCGCGAAACAACTTCAACAACAATGCTTATAGAGGAAATTTCAATGCTAGGCCATACCCCGGTAATTCCTCTAACAACCATGGAAACTCTTATGGTAATTCTTATGGAAATTCTTATACAAATGATAATAGGATAACCTATGATTTTGCGAACACAATTAAAGAATCTATTGGTTCTCAAAGGATTTTTAATACTATGGTAGAAGAAAAGTTGCATACAATACATACTTTTTGCTAAAAACATGGATACAATTGCTCTTGATGTAGAAACTCTCAAAAGTAAAACTTTGCCACCCAAGAATGATTTTAATGAGACTATTAAATCTATCCAAATATCTATTAATGAAAGTAAGGAGACGACCGCTAAGTTGAAAGCTAAGCGGGAATTCTTAGAAAAAGCTCTTCCTCCCGGTTTTTACCGGAATCATGATGAAGATCTTAAAATGATTGGTACTTCTCCTATTGAATCTTTGTTTACCTCCCTGAATATAAATGATGAAGGGACTGTATATGAGTCAACTTTAGCTAGAGAGCGTCCTGCTTGCTTGGAGGGTGATGATTTTAATGCTAAAACTGAAAAAATGGATTTGGAGAGGTCAAAACTTTAATTATGAAGTTGCTATTTATTAGAATGTATTTCCTTGTTGCAAACCATTATTAGCTCACCCAATGCTTATGAACAAAACAAGGCATTCACTAACCATATAGTGGAAGCTATGATAAAAGCTTATGATGAGAAACTTGAGCTTGAAGTTTCTATTCCTAGAAAATTGCATGATGAGTGGGAACCTACTATTAAAATAAGGATAAATAAATATTAATGCAATGCTTTGTGTGACCTTGGTCCTAGTGTTTCAAATATACCTAGATCTCTTTGTGATGTGCTTGGTCTCACTAATATTCAAGAGTATTCCCTAAACTTGCATCTTGCGGATTCTACCATTAAGAAACCTTTAGGTAGAATTAATGATGTTCTTATTATAGAAAATAAGAATGATGTGCCTATAGATTTCATTATGCAAGATATTGATTGCAATCCTACTTGTCCAATAATAGTTGGAAGACCCTTCTTACGAACTGTAGGTGCAATTATTGATATGAAAGAGGGAAACATAAGGTTCCAACTCCCATTAAAGAAAGGGATGGAACACTTCCCTAGAAAGAGAATTAAACCACCTTATGAATCAATCATGAGAGCCACTTATGGGTGGAGTGTAAAAGATGACAATACTTGAAACTATGCATTATGCCTAGCTAGGGCCATAAAACAATAGCGCTTGTTGGGAGGCAACCCAATAGTTATCTTTATTTTTTACTTTTTACTTTCTGTTTTGGTGTGATAACATGATTATTGCCTTTGTAATGATTGTGTTTTTATGTTTTAATTAGTGTTTGTGCCAAGTAAAGCCTTTGGGATGACTCACAAGATGAGTAGAATTGATACGGTGCAAAAACAGAAACTTTAGCATTTAGTGCAGAATTTCTGTGATTTTACCGGAATGTCTTTTTGATCTGAATGTTTTACATAGTATTTCTATACGAATTCTTCAGGTTTTCCTATTTCTTCAGAATTTTTAGAGTTATAGAATTATAGGTTCTTTATAGATCATTACAGATTGTTCTGTTTTAGACATATTCTATTTTTGCTCGCATAGTTTGCTTGTTTTGATGATGCTATGGATTATATCGGGGGCTATAAGACATGGAGAAGTTAGAATATAGTACCTATTATGCAATAATGAAATATGAATCAATTGGTAACAATACCTATAGTATTTGATATGTTGCTTATACTAACGGATCTCACGAAGTTTTGTTGAGTTTGGTGTGATTGAAATTTTCAAGTTTTGGGTGTTATCACGATGGACGAAGGAATAATGAGAGGCAAGAGCCTAAGCTTGGGTATGCCCAAGGCACCACAAGGTAATATTCTAGGAAGACTGAAGTGTTTAAGCTTGGGGATTCCCTGGAAGGCATCCCCTCTTTCGTCTCAATCCATCGGTATGTCACTTGGAGCTATATTTTTATTCGTCACATGATATGATTTATACTTGGAGCATCATTTTCTGTTGTTCGCTTTCATTTTTAGTTTGCCACAATCATTGTTTGCTGGACACACCTATTTGAGAGAGACACACCTTCATCATAATTTGTTAGAACACTCTATGTGCTTCACTTATATCTTTTGAGCTTAGCAGTTGCTCTAGTGCTTCACTTATATCTTTTTGAGCACGGTGGCGTATAGATTTTATAGAAGAAATTGCACTCTTGTTCTTCACTTATATTTTTTTGAGAGTTAATAAATAGTGACGGCAATTTGTATGGGTCATAAGACTAGTCCAAAAATAATAGGTATTCAATGAGTGATAATCAAAACCATCATGTAGCACATAAAAGAGAAATTGTGGGTTAATGATATTGATGTGGTAATATGAAAAAGGTGTGAGTGCATCATTGTTGATTTGTAGATGTATCATTATTAAGAGGTGTTAATTTCTTGTTTGTCTAAATATTAAAAAGGCATGGTGCACTAGTGCAGGCACCTGCTATACAAACGGTTTTTAACACCTTTCCGTGACGTAGTCACAAACCGTCGCCTTGCATGTGTGGGCGATAGGGGGGTCCTATCCCACATGACATGAAAAACACGTCGGGGATGGCTGCGCCCGGTCACACACGATGAGCAAAAATATGTCGTGTGCGATTGGAAGGGCCATCACAAACATATATATTGGGGAAGTTGTGTGAGATGTGCTTAGCATCCCACACAGTGAATCCCAAACGCACGTTTCCGTTCGTATTCTACATCACACACAATTTTCTGCATAACATCGTCTATGTTAGGTGTGGCCATCACGCACGATGCCTAGAAGAAACTGTTTGGCATAGGGCTTTCCATCAAGCACACATTTTATGTGAAAACGTTTGCGAATGTGTGTTCTAACGCACACAGTTTTCGGCCGGAAGTCGTGTGTGAATTTTCACAGATCCAACACGCCAAATTTCCAGAAACCGTGTGGGTTTGGTGATGTCATCGCTCACGGTGTTCTATGACAAACCGTCTGCAATATGAAACCCCAATAATCAGGCTAATTGCTCTATTATTTATAATCCAGCTAGTAAACAAATTGACACTTCATATCAAGCACGCAATATATTTTATTTCGTATTACGGCAACCAGGATTTCATAATTGAAATACATCAAAGTACAACATCATATAGGCATATACTACCTAGCTACCCAATTACACGACAGGACTGAGTTTCACATGCAACAGCTAAAACCTTTGGAAAATAGCATCATATACGCTAAATAGACAGATGAATCTCGTCTGGAAAACTGTTGAAGCGGAAGGCAAATATTGAGCCTTCATTGATGTCGAAGGTCCTTGCAACTTTATGCCAGTGCATGTGGATGTTTGCCCACCCATCCGTCATCCTCTTGAGGAAGACTTCAAGATTATACCATGGGTGCTGTATGAATAACTTCCTCGTCTCTTGACCATACAGGTGGTTTGAGACGTACTCGTCGATGAACTGCTTTGGAAAGGACTAGAAACAAATATATGCATAAGTTTCATTTCGAAACATTGTAATGTCACTATGGGAAAAAAGACAAGGTAAAAGCGATAGTACCATCCTATAGTTCACTGATGTCTTCTTCATTGTGCAGACCAACATCTTGTTGTTTTTCATCGCAAGTTTCTTTATCTTAACAATCTTTCTGAGTTTCTTGATTTGACTGATATTCATGAACACATCATTTCGCCACATGCAAAATGGGTCGAACAGTGGGTCTAAACCTCTTACAGAAGGACCTACATGTGCAAGACCAAATTATTATTAGAAACCTAAATATTAGAATGGTTCCTGCAATTGCACAATAATGTGCTATTAGCCAAAGGATCATGAAAGTGCAAACCTCGATGGTAAACTTCAGTGTCTCCCATTGTTTCCCCTGTAACGCATTTAAGATAGATATTGATCAGGTTTTAAGTGAGATTTGGCGTGCTATCTGTAAAATATGTTAATGAAAAATAAATGCATTGTAGATCCAACATATTAATTCAAGCCACATGGAAAAGCCAAGCGTGCTAAGAACTATGAAATATAGTAATTGTATGTTTCACATGCATAACAATACAAAATTGTACCAACAATAATAAAACATCACAATGCACCTGCTCACCAAAACAAATGAACCAAACAGTTAACTCAGCATCACATTGCACAATAGAAGATACTAGAAGGTCAGATTGCATAGTAGCATTACATTGCATATTTCACTAGAATTTCTTAAGGAAAGGCAGGAGCAACACATGCAACAGGTAAAGCAAACATGCTTAACAGGTGTAGCTAGCTGAACACAGCTCATTAGTAATTAAGCTTAAAAAACAAGATATTCCTCGTCGTTGGAGATATCGATAACGATGGGCTTGGACGAGGGTGAGGCCTCCACAACATGGGTGCCTTCCTCGTAGTGGTGAGTAGCCTCAGCCTGTCCGGGCACCAACCTGCCGGCTCTGGAGTTGAGGAAAGCATGGGCGCACAGAGAAAACAAATCGTAGCCGTCGTCGAAGGCAACAGCGGATCCCTCGAGAAAACACAACGAGTTGTTGTTCAAAGCACCCAACCGTGTGGCGGCATCCGTGTGCGAGGCGTCGACGGTGGCCTCGACGGTGAGGTGATGCTCCAAGATCTGGGGATTGGTACGCATGGCCTCCATCGCGGCCTCATCCGCGCGTGCGGTCGCGATTTGCTTCTCTGCTGCGAGGTGCTCCTTGAGATCCTGGCTATATTGCGTGCACCATGTCTTTCGGCAGCGATTATGTGGGGGGTGGGCCGGTGATTTTGGTGGAATGTGTCGCATCGGCGATCGGGGCATGTGGAATGGAGGAGGAGGGGGTGGAGGGGGAGGGGGTATGGGGAAGGTGTGGGTTACCTGACTAGATGGAGGAGGGCGAGTAGCAGGAAGGAGCGTCACCGGCGAGGAGGCGGCGCTGCAAGAAAGCAGTGCAGGTTTGAACTTAGGAAAGGTAGGGGAAAGCAGGGGGATGTGGCTTTTGGTTGGCACGAGGGGCGGGGGAGGTAGATATTTGCGTGGCAGCCCAAAATTTCATTCGGTGCGGCGAAAAATTAGCGCGCACAGTCACATCGGACATAGTCCCTTTACCATAACTGTGTGAGAAATTCAACAACACAAACGAATCCTATAGTTGATCTCGTGTGTGATGAGACTGAACGTGGAAATTTTGGTCTCCAAGCTTCCGGCGTAAGATATCGGATACTACATTGCACACGGTACTTGCATTTCATTTTCATTTGGAAGAGAAAATGGGGATACGACGGCAAATTTTGGTCCAAATTTCCCTCGTTACATTGGTCATCGGCGTCATTGCTTAATTTAAAAACACTTGCAAATTTGAGTACTACACAAAAGAGCCTACAACACTGCCCACACTTACTTAATTGAGCAACTAATAAAAATTAGTTAGTTGACCTAAACATTACTCTAACAAAATACCATCGCTCTAGCCAGAGACTAATATTCTGCCTGGCATTCGTCGATCTCCGCCTCCTCCTCGATGACCAGCTCCCGCTCGACGACCTCCGGGGTAAGGAGATCCATGGGATCCATTGCCACATACTCCAGCACCTCGCAGTCTTCGTCCGCCATCTCTTTGGATAAGGCCGCCATGAGCCGGGCGTGGGAGGCCTTTCTCCGGACATGGACAGCCACAATCTTGGCTAGGGAGGCCGCCGACGAAAGGACGCCTGCTCGAGCACACTCATCTATTACCAACTCATCGGACGTGGGTTGTCGATCGGTGTCAGAGAAGGCAGATGTGATTTGTGCAGTGACCAACACGAGATGGGCGTGGGCAGCCTCGAGAAGGGACTGGGCATCCTCCATCAGGGCTACGGTGACCGCCGAAACTGACAGCTGATGTGTCATTCTCGCCATTTGCTATCCCCGTCGCAGTTGTTGCTGCCGCCCTCTCAGCTGCTGTAGCTGCCCTTTCAGTTGCTGCAGCCGCCCTGCCGGAAGTAGCGGTCGCGTTCAAGCATGTTGAGAGCACGCTCAGGGCTGATGCGGCCGCGCTCGGGCCGGAGTGGGTTGCCGAAGTTTCCCTCACGATGGGGATCCACGTCCCCATCTTTCACCGGCGACGATTGAAAAGTAAAATGGTCTGAGGAGTCCGTGCGGTAAACTGGCTGGCGGTGTACTGTAGCCAACGAAGCTTCCGTCCTAAGTCATAAATTATGAGGATTGGCCCAAGATATTTTGTACTGCATCACACACGATTCATGAACTTGAACTATTTTTGAAAGACTTGATTTTCATAATGTTTTTAAAACAAAAAATGAGGTTACTTCGACAAAGGACGGTGTTTGCATTGCAATAAGATTTATCTGCAGTGAACACTGACCAATAGCTATGTCGTGCTAAAATATGGAATTATTCAGGGTCCGTTTGGCATTTTTATACATTAATTGAGTTTTCTAGACATTTAATGTGTATAATTCAAATTTGAACTATCGTCCCAATGTCCGGTGCATCAAAATGGGATGAAAAATCATATTAGGGTCCATGGCTTCATCTTTAGGTCACGGGCAAGAAATAGGAATGAATTTCAAACATATCGGGGTCTTGGCTCGGCCACAAAACGTTGAGAAACTTGGTTTTTAAATTATCTTAAATCCAAAACGCGTCAGAAATTCTAAAAACTTGGCATGTTGTCATGACATGGCACATATGTCCCATTAAAAAAAATTGTCCAACTTGTGACAATTTTAGGCATAAGTCCCTTACAAACCAAAGCTTCTCACTGCAAGCTTTGTGGTTCCGATAGGGAACACGTCACCTTACGTGGGCAAAACGACATCCGCTCATCTTCTCGCCTTGAACTTTTGTTAGAGGCAACACAGACCAGGAAGAGTGTCTTGCTAAACTATGGAATTATTCAGGGTTCTTTTTGCATTTTCATACGTTAATTGAGTTCTCTATGCATTTAATGTGGATAATTAAAATTTGAACAAAAATCACAAGGTCTGGTGCATCAAAATGGGTTGAAAAATCATATAAGTGTCCATGGCTACTTTGGGCCCCATGCAAGATATGGGAATGGATTTCAAACATCTCAGGGTATTGGCTCGGCCACATACATTGAGAAGCTTGGTTTTACATTCATGTATAAATCAAAAACTCGTCATAATTTCATGAAACTTGGCATGGTGTCATGACATGGCTCATATGTGCCCTGGTGAAAAAATGTCCGATTTGGGACAAGTTTTGGCACAAGCCCCTTACAAACCTGAGCTTCTCACGGGAAGCTTTTGTGGTTTCGATATGGAACGCGTCACCTTATGTGGGCGAATCGACATCGTTGCATCTTCTTGTCTTGAACTATATATTTCTAGAGGCAACATATACCAAAATGAGTGTCGTGCTAAAATATGAAATTATACATGGTTCGTTTGGACTTTTTATACATTAATTGACTTTTATATGCATAATTCAAATTTGACTACTAACACAAGGTCCGGTGCATCAAAATGGTTTTAAAACAACATTAGTCTGCACGCATCTTTAGGTCCCATGCAGGATATGGGATTGAATTTCAAACATCTCGGGGTCTTGGCACGACCGTAGAAACATTGAGAAACTTGGGTTTTAAATCATGTAAATCAAAAACTCATCAGAAGATCCATGAAACTTGGCATGGTATCATGAACATGGCACATAAAGGCGTCATAGCATTTTGTTTTCCTATTTGAGTCTCGTTTTTAAATATATTTTTTCTTTTAGAGCCAACATTGAGAATATTACGTTAAATTATAGTAAATCTAAAACTCACACAAAATTCAAGAAATTGGGCATGGCGTCATGATATAGCACAAATATGCTGTGGTATTTTTTGTGTCCACTTTGGGAAAAGGTGGACACATTAATAGCGAACAAAAGCTTTTTGGAACAAAGAACTGTCACGTTTCCACGCAAACGGTTGCATTATTTTCAAACTGTGGGCATTCTACTGCCCTTATGTGCTGCTAAGCGTCGCACCCATTTATTGGCTAGGGCTTAGGAGGTGCCGTGCCAGCAGCTGCTTGAGTTGACAGGAGGCGTGCGAGCTGGCCTTCGCTGCGCAGACTCACCGGGAGGCATGCGGGCTGTACGCCGCAGGCTCACCGGGAAGCGAGCCCTTTGACCTCCGTATCCGCCCTCCTCCCGTCCAACCTATCCATCAATGGCGCCCGAGCCGCTGTTTAATAGGCGGCTTTACTGCCCACTCACTCACAATCCTCTCTACATCTTCGCCTCCCATTCCCCTCCATCATTTAGACCTCCACGGCGACCTACGCCATGGTGCACAAGGATCATATGCGACTACTCTTCCAGTTTGGAGAAGTTGACACCAAGCTGGAAGAGATAGACCATAAACACGAATGGGATGCCATGGACATGGCCCTGGAAGAGCTGCATGCCGCAACGGATGCTGCCCCAACGCACTCGCCAGCAACCATCCCCGCTCCCGCGCTAGCAACCATCCCCGTGGCATTGACGGGCTGGTCGCCGAGCATCATCGCAGCGCTGGAAACCGCGAGCGTCAGGGAGGTGCCCGTTGACCTGCGCGAGCTCGTGTACGTGCAAGCGCCATCGCCTCCACCTACGCCCGTGCTCGTGCGCGCCCCTGCACACGCCACGCCGGTACCAGTGTGCGTGCCCGCACCCACAGCGCCCGACCCCATGCGCGTGCCTGCACCCACTGCGCCCGTGCCCATGCACGCACCTGCACCCGTCACGGGCCCCTTAGCGGATTGGGATGACGCCGTCGACAGCTTCCTCACAACGCTGCTAGTTGCCACCCCCCCCCCCGGCCCCACGCCCGTCGATTGCGCGACGACCGGATCTTTGATTGTGAAGTCCATCACATTTTGGTCTCGTTTGAAGAATTGTACAACTGCGCCCCAGAGGACGAGAACGCCGCCGCAGGACGCCGCCACCGCCGCCGCAACTAGTTTTCTTTATATTGTATCTTGATTGTATGAATGTAAAGTAAAAGCTTGACTGAATGAAATCTATGGTTTGATGAACTAAGTATTTATCTCTGAATTCACATAGCAAAAAAAACATCATTGTTTTCTCTGAATAAACACTGATCACAAATGGTTCAGGTTGAATACCCGTATGCAGATCGACAACTATCTTTCCTTCGCCCGTAAGCCAAGTGATATTGGCGCGAAGGATTGGTGCCATGCGTCATCGCAAACGTTTCCCTAATATGACCCGTGTGCCTAGTACAGACAATCCGGGAAGATTTGCATCTATCATATTGGGTAAATTGCCCTGTGTCAAATCGGAAACATTGGCATCTGTCGATCTAGTAACATTGGCATTTGTCAACATTGTAGCACTGGCATTTGTCAAATTTAGTAGGAACAAAATCACAATTAGGGTGTAATTTTTCAACTGAAATTCAGTAAACATGGATTTCATTCATACATTAAGCATTGGTCTTTGTACAGTACAATTCAACTCGAAAGCTGAACCGAACAAACTTTTCCCAAATTGTTGCCAACCACGTACTGAAATAGCTAGTTCAACTATATATACTAACTAATTTAACGTACGTGGTACAATTCAACCATATCTATAGTTAGATGAACTGAACAAAATAGCCCCTAAATACTAGTACTATGGAGGGGCTTTGTACCACTTCCAGCAGAATCGAGCGTGCTCAGTAAGAGCAAGTGGAGGAGGAGCCTGCCAATGAGTTGGTGGAGTCATGTCCATTGCCTGCCAGTGCTGCCCTCCGGCGCTCAAGACGCCCCTCCTCGAAGCGACGGGACTCAGCATAGATCTCCGCATTTTGCACCGCCGCTGCAGCTTCTCCTACGGCCACGACGTCGGTGAGCTTCTTCATGTGCGCGACCTGGCACTCCACCTCCTTCTCTAGGAAGTAGATGTAGCGGGCAAGGGTTGCGATGCAGAAGCCCGGCGGCGGGCCGTTGGCGGACTCCACCTCCCGCATTAGGGCCGCGGTGGCGGAACGGGTGATGACCCCTCCGCTTGACGGTAGGTTCATGGCAAAGACGGACGACGGTGGGGTGGCGGCTGCCGGCATTTTGGCAGCCACGACGGCCACCGGCAGTGGCTGCCTTTGGGCAGCGGCTGTGGAGCGTGTAGTTGGTGGCGTGCGCACACCCACCAGGGATGCCACGTGCACTACACGCTTTAGAGGACTGCCGCGCCGACGCGGTGAAGCCTCCCAGCTGGAGCTGTCCTCTGGCGGATTGGCTGGGCAACGACGAACGGCCGGCGCCATTGGCGATTGGGGGAGAAGCAAACTAGACAAGCTACGGGGAGGGAGGGGATGAAGGCAATGTGGAGTCGCCGGCCATGAGTGTTTATATAGCAGGCTGGCAATCATTGGTGATTTGGGGTTTTCACCGAGCCGTGCGAGAAGCTAGAGACGTAGGACTGTTTTGTGCGAGGGAACCTGCGCGGTTGTACACGGGAACGGGCTCATCGAGCGGACGCGTGGCCAAAAGCGGTGCCGAAGCGGGCACTGGAATCCTCGGGCGGCAACGCGGTGACAATACACGAGAGAGGAGGACGGGGTGATGCGCATGCACACGGGTCATAATAATAAAACGTCTGCGATATTAATACAGGCAAACGACACTTCCCAACGTAGCGTCGGTAATGATTTCATCCATTGCTGACAATTGTTTGACAGCAACCGCCTACCAACAACCCACACAGCTTGTCACTATGAATCGTTTGGGTTATTATTGGTCTTCCCACACAATTCTCATGAATGAACTGTTTTCCTGGTATCACACACACCTTGTTATGGTAACTCATTTGTGTTCTAGCTCGATCAACGCAAACAGTTTGTCCGAATGAACTGTATGCCGTACTTCACACACATATGTATTTTGAGAACCGTTTGTGTTATCTTGTCTAATCGTAAACAGTTCATAAGCACCAATTGTATGCGCTGCATCACACACGCAACTATTTTCTGAATCGTATTTGATGGAATCACCATCGCACATAGTTCGTGGCATTAGCGACGGAGCTTGAACTATACGGTTTGGGATTCATGCATCGCACACAATTTCATCGAAGGGTCTCTGATTGATGTGTCGTCTTTGGACCATCCTACAGTAGTGGTGGGGATGTGTGAGCATTTCTATTCCTCGTGAAAATCCTAGTGTTGTTTCGGGTCGGAGGCGTGCGATGGTTAACTCCTCCCAACCTCCTCCCTCGGGGCATGCGAGTAGTGCTTTGATTTGTGATGAAACTAATAAAACTTTGTAATAAGTATATGAGTTCTTCATGACTAATGTGAAACCATGGACATACGCAATCTCACCTCCTCATATTTTGCTAGCATCTTCGGTATCGTGCCTTGCCCATTCTCACCTCGAGGATCGGTGCAAACTTTGCCAGTGCATCCAAACCCCGTGACATGATACGCTCTGTCACACATAAGCCTCATTATATCTTCCTCAAAACAGCCACCGTACCTACCTATTATGGCATTTCCATAGCCATTCCGAGAAATATTGCCATGCAAATTCCACTGTCACATCCTATGACTAGTTCGTTCATCATCATATTACTTTGCATGATCATATAGAGCTGACATAGTATTTGTGGAAATGCCACCATTCATCATGTTTTTTACATGTCACGCTAGATCATTGCACATCCTGGTACACTGCTAGAGGCATTCATATTGAGTCATACTGTTTCATAGTTCTTCATATCAAGTTTTCATATTGAGTTGTAACTAAATAAAAGTGTGATGATCATTATTATTAGAGCATTGTCCCAGTGAGGAAAAAAAATGGGGGAGGCCAAATCAGCCCACCATAATAATAAAAAATGATGAGAGAAAAAGAGAGAAGGGACTTTGCTACTATCCTTTACCACACTTGTGCCTCAAAGCGACACCATGTTCTTCATATAGAGAGTCTCATGTTATATCATTTTCATATGCTAGTGGGAATCACTTTTAAATTATTATAAACTTGGCTTGTATATTCTGATGACAGGCTTACTCAAATGCCCGAGGTCTTCATGAGCAAGCAAGTTGGATGCACACCCCACTTAGCTTCAGTTGAGCTTCCATACACTTATAGCTCTAGTGCATCATTTGCATGGCACTCCATACTCCTTGCATTGACATCTATCGATGGGCATATCCATAGCCTGTTGATATGCCTAGTTGATGTGAGATTATCTTCTCCACTTCTGCCCCTTTGATATCTACCACCATATTCTATTCCACTTTTATGCTATGTCCAATGGTTCACGCTCATGTATTGCGTGAAGAATAAAAAGTTGATGCACTTTGAAAAGGTACGATCCAATTGCCTGACTTGGAGACCGTGGTGCTTTACATTTGTATTAATGTGGTGAAGACGAAGCCATGCCTTGCTAATATTATAAGATGAATGGGGGTAAATATTCTTCTAGGATCGTATACTTTGAAAGATTGATGATTTTGTTGCTTGTGCCTATAAATATTACTATGTTGATCTTTGTTAATTCATCGTTTCTCAATGAGCATACATGCCAAAAGATTACATATTGGGTAGCATGTCACATCAAAAATTCTTTTTTTATCATTTACGTACTCGAGGACGAGCAAGAATTAAGCTTGAGGTTGCTGATATGTCTCCAAAGTATCTATAATTTTTTATTGTTCCATGCTATTGTATTATCATTCTAGGACACTTTTTAAGTCATAATTTACCAATTTATATTATTTTTGAGCACTAACCTATTGACCCAGTGCCGAGTGCCAGTTCCTGTTTTCTGCGTGTTTTTTACTTTTCAGGTTTACAGTATGAAACGAATTCCAATTGCCCAGAATCTTTTTTATGATTTTTTCTGGACCAAAAGTAGACCTGGAAGCTTCGGGAGAAGACCGGAGGCAGCACGAGGGAGGCACAAGCCAACAGGGTGCGCCCAGGGGGTGGTCATGCAGTAATGGCTTGTCCCTCCCTGGTGGCCTTCCTGACCACGTTCTCTGGCCTATAAATTCACATATATTCCAAAAACCCTATAGGGCATCCCGAAACACTTTTTTCGCCGCTAGAAGTCTCTATTCCGCCGTGATCCCATCTGGAGCTCTGTTCCGGCACCCTGCCGGAGGGGGGATCGATCATGGAGGGCCTCTTCAGCAACCTTGTTGCCCTCATGATGATATGTGAGTAGTTCACCACAGACCTACGGGTCCGTAGTTAGTACCTACATGGCCATCTCTCTCTCTTTTGATCTTGAATACAATGATCATCGCATCTTCGCTTTGTTTGGATCCGATGTTTCTTTTATGTGTTCCTCCGGTGTCATGGTTTGGATAACATTGCTTTCAACGTTAATAGGCGTACCTGAGATATAATGCTTAATTCTTTGGCCATTGACCACCTTCGGGTTAGTACATTCGGCGTTATTAATCTTGATAGCTCCAGAACGATAAACCTCTTCAATAATATATGGTCCCTCCCATTTGGAGAGAAGTTTTCCTGCAAAGAATCTTAAACGAGAGTTGAACAAAAGAACATAATCTCCTATTTTAAATTCACGCTTTTGGATTCTTTTGTCATGCCATCTTTTTACTTTTTCTTTGAATAGCTTGGCATTTTCATACGCTTGGGTTCTCCATTCATCTTGTGAGCTAATATCAAATAGCCTCTTCTCACCGGCAAGTTTGAAATCATAGTTGAGTTCTTTAATTGCCCAAAATGCTTTGTGTTCTAATTCTAGAGGCAAATGACAAGCCTTTCCATACACCATTTTATATGGAGACATACCCATAGGATTTTTATAAGCTGTTCAATAGGCCCAAAGTGCATCATCTAATTTCTTAGACCAATTCTTACAAGACCTATTGACAGTTTTTTGTAATATTAATTTTATTTGTCTATTGCTAAGTTCTACTTGACCACTAGATTGAGGGTGATAGGGTGATGCAATTCTATGGTTAACATCATATTTAGCAAGCATCTTACGGAAAGCACCATGAATAAAGTGTGAACCACCATCGGTCATTAAATATCTAGGGACTCCAAACCTCGGAAAGATAACCTCTTTAAGCATTTTAATGGAGGTGTGGTGATCAGCACTACTAGTTGGAATAGCTTCTTCCCACTTAGTGACATAATCAACCGCAACTAAAATATGAGTGTACTCGTTAGAGGAAGGAAAAGGCCCCATGTAATCAAAACCCCATACGTCAAATGGTTCAACAACAAGTGAATAATTCATAGGCATTTCTTGACTCTTACCGATATTACCAATTCTTTGACATTCATCACAAGACAAGACAAACTTACAAGCATCTTTGAAAAGATTAGGCCAATAAAATCCGGATTGCAATACCTTATGAGCAGTTCTATCTCCCGCATGATGTCCTCCATAAGCTTCGGAATGACATTTCCGTAGGATCTGTTCATGTTGATGCTCAGCTATACAACGCCTAATATAACATCTACTCCTTCTTTATAAAGATGTGGGTCATCCCAAAAGTAATGTCTCAAGTCATAGAAGAATTTTTTCTTTTGTTGGTATGTGAAACTATGTGGTACTAATTTAGCAACAATGTAGTTAGCATAGTCAGCATACCAAGGTGTGTTGTGTGAGACACTTATTGCAGATGGTTGTTCATCAGGGAAACTATCATCAATAGGTGGGTCATCAAGAAAATTTTCTAACCTAGACAAGTTATCAGCTACGGGGTTCTCAGCTCCTTTCCTATCAACGATATGTAAGTCAAATTCTTGAAGCAAGAGAACCCACCTAATGAGTCTAGGTTTACCATCTTTCTTTTCCATAAGGTATTTCATAGCAGCATGATCGGTGTGAACAATAACTTTGGAGTCAACAATATAGGATCTAAATTTATCACAAGCAAACACAACTGCTAAAAATTCCTTTTCAGTAGTGGCATAATTTCGTTGGGCACTATCTGGAGTTTTACTAGCATAATGGATAACATTCAATTTCTTATCAACTCTTTGTCCTAGGACAGCACCAACAGCATAATCACTAGCATCACACATAATTTCAAAAGGCAAGTTCCAATCAGGTGGTTGAACGATAGGTGCAGAGGTTAAGGCTTTCTTGAGTGTTTCAAAGGCTTCCACACAATCATCATTAAAAACAAAAGGAATATTCTTTTGCAAAAGATTAGTAAGAGGCCTAGAAATTTTAGAGAAGTCTTTAATGAACCTCCTATAAAAACCAACATGACCAAGGAAACTTCGAATACCTTTAATATCTTTAGGACATGGCATTTTCTCAATTGCATCAACCTTAGCTTTATCCACCTCAATACCTCGCTCAGATATTTTATGCCCTAAGACAATACCTTCATTAACCATAAAGTGGCACTTCTCCCAATTCAAGACAAGATTAGTTTGTTCACATCTCTGCAAAACTCGATCAAGGTTGCTTAAGCAATCATCAAAAGAAGTTCCGTAAACGGAAAAATCATCCATGAAAACCTCCACAATCTTTTCACAAAAATCAGAGAATATAGCAGTCATACATCTTTGAAAGGTAGCAGGTGCATTGCATAAACCAAAAGGCATACGTCTATAAGCATAGGTTCCAAAAGGGCAAGTAAAGGTGGTTTTCTCTTGTTCAGATAGTGACACGGGTATTTGAGAGAAACCAGAATATCCATCTAGGAAACAAAAGTGTGTGTGCTTAGATAGTCTCTCTAGCATTTGATCAATGAAGGGCAAAGGGTGATGATCTTTTCTAGTAGCTTTATTTAATTTTCTAAAATCAATTACCATTCTATAGCCAGTGACAACTCTTTGTGGAATGAGTTCATTCTTATCATTAGGAACAACGGTAATACCTCCTTTCTTAGGGACACAATGAACAGGACTTACCCATCTACTATCATCTATGGGATAGATTATACCTGCTTCCAGAAGCTTTAATATTTCAGTTCTTACCACTTCCTTCATCTTAGGATTCAATCATCGTTGGTGATCAACAACGGGTTTAGCGTCTGGTTCGATATTGATCTTGTGCTGACATGGAGTGGGACTAATGCCCTTAAGATCATCAAGAGTATATCCAATAGCAGCTCGTTGCTTCCTTAGAACTTTCAATAATCTTTCTTCTTCATGTTCTGAAAGGTTAGCACTAATAATAATAGGATATATCTTTTTCTCATCAAGATAAGCTGTGGCGCCACGCATACCAGCCCAGGAAATCACTCTGGCATGCGTGTTTACAACAAGTATCAAGAACACATGCATTTCTATTAATGGATATATAAGTCTTACATGGGGTATATTACAAAAGTCATGGCAGCGGAAAGGCTCTATCTAGGGCAGCATGGTCTGGGTGCGGCTCCAATCCACAGGGATCTGACTAGGTTACTCTTCTAGCCTGTGAACGCTCCGCCTCCTAGATGACGGACGACGAATCCTTATGTGAACCTGGCCATGTTAAAGGCCGCTGAGTACTTTTGAATGTATTCGCAAGCAAACCAAACTAACATATACACCAAGCAAAGCAATCCATGGCATCCAAGCATGCATTTGTTATTAGAGCAATATTAATTATCATGGCATAACAGGATTATCTAGCAAGATAACTACTGAAGTAAATACAGTAAAGTAAAGCATACTAAGTAAATATTCCATACTCCGGTCATTCTCACGATTCAATCTGAGTCCGATCCAAATCCAATCCCAATCATGGGTCATCCGACCACTCATCTCATAGCCATCCCATGGCTAACATATCATATTCCTGACATCACCTGATGTCTGCTCAAGACGAGTTCTTCCATCATTAATATCATTATTACGGTTGACCACCTACTGAGGTCTGGACGGGCTGTCCAATTCCGTGGACACGGCTATTCGAATAGATTTTTCACTCTGCAGAGGTTGCGCACTTTACCCACACCATGAAGCACCTGGCCTCGTGATCCCATTCGGGTGGACCAGCGTGGCTTCAACAAAACCTGCCTGACCCGTGACTCTTCCATCGTACCACCGGCACTCATCCTCCCCCGGAGGCCTGCCTTGGGTGGCCCCTGTGTGCTCATGACACCTGCCACCGTCGTGGCCAAACTATGTAGACCCAAACGGGGGCTACTGTCCCAAACGGGGACCGCGCGCAACCAAACAACAACTGGGCTCACAGGGTTATCGCCGCCTACCTGATCAGGGTAGCACGCGCGCATAACCCTCCCTCTTTGGAGGTATCGGTGAAAGAGCACGCGATCAGACCAAGTCAAGGCCGTCTTATACCGGCAAATGTGGTTGCACGGATAAGCCCGGACAGGTGACTCTAGATCAACCACTAAGTTTAGCTTTAGCCATCATTTAACAAGCATGGTTATGTATCACCACAAGTTGAAGTGACAACAACTATGCACTTAAGTAAACTGCACAGCAAACTATGCAAGTAATGTAAACAGTAGATGCAATCTAACTGCGGTTTAATTATTTCTATCATGGGCATAATTACTAGTTAAACACGCAAGAATAACACAGAGCAATGCTTTAGGGCATATATCAGATGGTCGGCTTGCCTGGGGGTGAAGGATACTCCGGGAAAGGGTGCGGAGAGTCCGCGGAAAGGATCGCCGGAAACCGTTCTCCCTCGGAGGGGGCTGATAGGAGGGCAAGGGAAAAATGGTCATTTCCACTGTGGGAACACATTGTGAAAGTGAAGCCAAAAGAACGGGTTCGACGAGAGGAAGATGTGGCCGTTGGTTCCACCTCGATCCGAGCTACGAGCGAAAAGTTATAATGGTTTTGGCAACAGGGACTTATCTGTAAAAAAAATAATTACAGCGGGGTCCCTGTCAGCACAGCCGGTCGCGCACTGGATAAGAATACGTTTCCTAGCAGGGGAAACATATTCCGGCTCGGGTGCGTCCACTTATCCACGTGGACCAGCCTTCTCTCACCGACAGGTGGGGTCGGGGCCCACCTGTCGGGTCCCCTTCTCTCTCCTCCCTCTCCTCTCCTTCTTCCCATCGCCCGCCCGTAGAGCAGAGGAGAGCCGTCGGCGCCGGCGCTTGTCCCGACTGCTCCGGCCGTCCCAGGCGGCGCTCCGGTCACCTGAGCAGCCAGCGCGGGGAGGTGCGCTCACCAGTGGGCGTGGCTCACGCCAAGGAGCAGCGGAGCCAGCAAGTTTTCGGCCGCGGCGGACGGTGACTGCCGGCGTTGATGAAACGCTCGGCGTAGGGGCGGAGAATGGGGCCCGAGGCTACGGGAAGGGTCGCCAAGCTCCGGGTGACCTTCTGGAATAGGAGAGAGGGGAAGAAAGGCTCGGCCTTGAGCCAATTTAGGAGAAGGAGGCCGGCGGCCATGGTGGCAATAGGCAGCGAGGAGAGCCCCTCCGGATCGTCTGAGAGGTCGGGGAGAGCTTTGGGAGAGAGAGGAGGAGGTTGAGGGGCTTGGGGATGCTCGGGGAGCTCCGGGCCATGGCTATTTATAGACGGCCGGTGAGGGGGATAAGCACGGCCACCGTGGCGGCCTTATCGCCGCATTGGAGCTCGCGGTGAGCTGGCTTGGACGCGCGCGGTGCCGACCTGACGCCCAAGAAAAGGAGGGGACGGCTCGGGAAGGAAAGAGCCAAGGGAGGGAGGAAGACGACGGCGTCATGGGCGGGACAGAGACATGTCGGCGACCGCCGTGGCATGGGGAGGAAGAAGCTGGAGGGGAGAAGGATCGGGAGAGGAGCGCGTGGACGCAGGGGAGCCGTAGGACACGCTCGGACGCGCCAAAGTTGGCCGGAGCAGGCCTGCCGACGAGCACAGTACGCAGACCACCGTTTTGGCCAGCTCTACTCGTGGTCACCACGTGCATGGCGTGCTCCCGAAGGCTTCTGCCTGTCTAAGCTTGTCCAGCACGTTCCTCACTGCTCAAATAGATAAGATATGGTTCTGGAGAGGCTGGGAGAGGTGTGGGTTGATCGAGAGGATCCTGAACAGCTTCTGTACAGAAGGTGCTTGTCATGTGGTGTGGCCACCACAGTGCTCACCTTGGCCTGTTCTTTGGCAAAGAGTGATCACTCACTAGGGTGACCATTCTTACCAAAATTCAGCACCAATGGGCAAGCCTAGCTCGCACTTCCTGTACAACTTGGCACACTGGACAGAAATGGAAATGTTGATGCTGGGGAAAAATGGCTAGATGGAAATAGCTGGAATTGGGTCTAGGGTCATGATTTAGGAGTATGAAGGCACTGGTAAAGTTGCATACCATTTGGGTATACCAAAATGGTACTTCCTTCACAGTGCTTTCAAATGGACAGGAACTTGAAAAAAATTGCTGGGGACAAAGAGATAGATGGATTGAGCTGATTTTTGGTTTCCATGGGTGATTTATTAATATTAACTACCATGAAAAGTTTCAGCTCAAATAGATAAAGGAATAGAGCACTTCCTTTGCAATTTGCCCAACTGGACAGAATTTGCAAATTGATGTTGTGCTCAAACCTTTAACTATGGAACTTGGGATCTTGATGGAAATGGGGAAGATATGGACATGAGAAGCTCCAAAAATTATTTGGGATTTTTCCTGGCTACCAAAATGGTAGTTCCTTAAGAAAGTGCCCAAAATGCAATATTGGCATAAAATAGGAAAAGGAAATTTCCCTTATTTAATTATGGCCAATATTTTTTATGGGAGCTCAGAATGATCACAAAGAATATCTCCACAAGTTTTCATGAGCTTTGGAGATGGATAGATATTTTCCTGGATTTAATTCCCTTAACTGGCAGAAAAAGGAATTAATTATAAATGAAAAATATTGCAAATGACTTGGCAATATTTTTGCATATCCAGGGTTTATAGATGAAGGATGATCTCTGGGAAAAGTTTGGGAGGCAGAAGATCAAAGGAGATTGGAGTTCCTATGTAACGGAAGGAATCAGGGTTTTCCCTTCCGGCAACTCGGAAGGTAGGGTTCTGATGACAAAGTCCGGAGATAGATCTTGGATGGCAAGGTTGGACTGGAGAGAATCTTTGGTTGGATAGGGAAGGCAAGGCTAGATGACCATCTTCACATACCCAAGAGCTAGAGAAATCCGATAACACCGAGAAAAAGGACGGGAGTCGAATCCCGCAAAGGAAAAAAAAACAGGAGCGAAAACTAGGGTGTTACAAACCTACCCCCCTTAAGAAAATCTCATCCTCGAGATTTCCAGGCTTACCTCTCGGGGAAGGGGGACTTACCTGTGTGCGACTTGGATCCATGAGCGCTCTTGTCTTCGTGGGTTCACTGACCTTTTAACTGCCTCTTCTGATGGACCATGTGTTGTCTCTGCACACAACTTCCTTGAATCCTTCTCTTTCCTGTCAGGTGTACCTTTTTGTCCTGGTAGTTTGTTGCTGGATGGGGTAGCGGTTAATACCAACAGACAGCTCGATTTTCAGGGCCTGGAAGTAACTGCTTCGGGTTTTATTGTAATGTTTCGTACCCTGGCTGTTATGGGCAAGACGTCCTTTCCTGGTACCAGGCTTACGTGCTAGTATGGCCTCGAGCTATTAGGGTTGGTTCTCTGTTACCGTGTCAGAATGCTCAGTATAGGTGTGGGTTCCATACTGATGTTTCCTTCTTCCTTAGGCATTCTGACTTTGTCCTTAGGTGATCCACAACATGACCGAGCTATTGCTGCTATATCCCCAACTGAAATGTCAGGCATGATCACAAAATAATCATAGACAGTAATCTCTTACTCCAATGATGTCATGGTGTCGCTGAGTTGTTGGTGCTGACATGCTTTGAGCCATTCTATCTGAATATCTTGTTTCAACTCGACCGCTTGTGGAGAGGGCTCTTCCATATATATCCTCGGTAGTCCTTGTTATGACCACTGAGCTGAGCATAGTATGGCTATCATCTGGTGTATCTTTCGGAGCATAGCCTCTTATCTTGGTTGATGGCCCATATTTATGATGAGTATGACATGCTGGCTGCATTGTTGTGGCCGTATATGCAAGAGTTTGACAAGAGTTGGTAATACCACTCTGTTCGTGAAGCTGTATCTTGTTGACCGTCACGGAGGTTGTTTGTCCATGACTTCTTTGTTCTTGTGAACTCCTTTGATGGACCTGCAATGACCTGCCAACACGGCTTCTTGATTGTTTTCCCGGTTTGTCGGGCTTGTTCTCAGAACTTACTCTTGCATACCTCGTAGGGGTTGCTGTGCTCATATTCTTTCTTTCAACATAGGACCAATGTTTCTCTGAACACAGTCGCTCCCGTGTACGAGTGGCTCGCATGAACTGATCCACTGGACTGCATGCTCACAACATATGCAGGTGTAGGATAAATCCTTTCATAACCACTGAGTTCTGAGGCGGATGTGTGTCCAGACTAGTTCATGCTCCTGTCAAACTTGTTATATGCACGATGGCGTGTTGAAGAAGACTGAATTCCTTATGCTCGAAGCTTCAACCAGGTTAGCATGCTGAAGAAGGCTGGGTATCATACCTCAAAAGCTTTCCTTCATGTGTGACTTGCCGCGGAAGGTCAGGTGCCTTATGCCGAAAGTTTTTCGCGGTAGCACGTTGTGGAAGATGGGAGTGTCGTACCCCAAAAGATTTTTCTCACCAAGTGGCATACCGAGGAAGGTTGGCAGTCTGGTATCGTAAGCTCTTCTCGGTAGCTTGCGGAGGAAGGCTGGGTTGCTTATTCCAGAAGCCTTGGGTACACAGTCGGGTCTATGG
This sequence comes from Elymus sibiricus, assembly GCA_039707655.1. Lineage (NCBI taxonomy): Eukaryota > Viridiplantae > Streptophyta > Magnoliopsida > Poales > Poaceae > Elymus > Elymus sibiricus. The sequence goes on along the minus strand of CM077663.1, from coordinate 165,577,484 downwards.
CCGATTCTGGCTTCCTTCCGAAGTATTCGGAATGTTACCCATAGCAGAGCCAAAACTTGATATAGGCCATACCTTGGCTGAAGATATTCCATTGGTCATGCACATCGCTTGTCCTTCTGCTGGTCTGATTATTGTTGCTGTAAAGGTTGCATGACTAATGCAGACCTCATGTTCCCAATTAATCCTGAATACCATATGTTGCCGGTAGTACATAGTCGGCGGACACTTCCAGTTGATTTAGTTGAACTTCCAAGTGTTTGAAGTTCTCATTGATTCTAGGCAGCCGTAAACTTATCCATATTTCTCGCAAGCCTTGTTCACAGTGCCCAGAAAATTTTGTATTTACATCGGTGAACTTCAAAATATGCTTTGAAATTTGTACCAACGTACCGGAGTTTTGTTGCTGCTTTTGGCTCATTCACATTCTTGGAATATGTCCTCGGTGGGTGATAAATGATTCTTGGGTCCACTGAGGAAAGATTCAGTTCACCTTGCTGACTGAAATAATCCTTGTATCGGGGACGGAATAATTTGTCCTCCCTGGTGTTCATTCTGTGTAGCTCATCTGACTGTTCCTCAGGCGTGATCTGTTCTGAGGCAAACTCTCTCAAGTATATTCTGGCCTTGTCTGTTGCACGCGGATTCTGCTTCTGACCCATTCTTCATTCTTAATAGATCCGGTGGTAATGTTCTGAATATCAGGTAGTTGGCTGGACAGGACTCTTGCTGAATTGGGATTATTGGGTATTATCCCAGTTGCAGGCTGATCTTCTTAGACAACTCTTGCGGAAGGATCCAGTCGGAACAGAGAAACGGAATCGACAAAAGAAACAAGAACCGCGAAAAACCGAAAAGCAAATAAAGCTCAAAAAATTTGCGGACCTTATACACATGGCCAAGGATCCACTAGTATAACTATTATAGCGCACTCGATGTACCTCTAAGGATTTAGAAGCGAAACCACACAATGCTCCTGGTAGCACTGTGTCACGCTCCTACTACTTCCTTAGGGAGCATCACACTCGACGCAGGACCATAGCCAAAGTGGCTTAGTCAACGTTCCTAAGGTTGTCGAGGAGAGATAGGATTTATAAGCGTTTCCCAAAGGAAACTAGAGTCAAGGAGAGAAATGCCATGGTTAGCAAGCAGGGTAAGGATACCTGGTTTACCTAGGGGTTTCAGGGCTCACGGGTCGTTGCCCGGTGCGAGCGTTTCACACCGGAGGCAAAGGCCACGAGAGTTGGGGTCTGATGGAGCCGAAAACCTATGGGCTTGCCTTATGATCAATAGTAGCCGTGCCAAGTGGCAAAGATGGCTGAAATCCATCTGGGCTTTCTACTGAACACAAGACAGTGAAGTCTGGCTAGGGTAACCTATAGTCAGCCTGGCTGCTCTGATACCATTCGTTGTGGCGCCCTGCCTGATTACCATTGTAGCCAGATGGCCGCCACGCATACCAGCCCAGGAAATCACTCTGGCATGCGTGTTTACAACAAGTATCAAGAACACATGCATTTCTATTAATGGATATATAAGTCTTACATGGGGTATATTACAAAAGTGATGGCAGCGTAAAGGCTCTATCTAGGGCAGCATGGTCTGGGTGCGGCTCCAATCCACAGGGATCTGACTAGGTTACTCTTCTAGCCCGCGAACGCTCCGGCTCCTAGACGACGGACGACGAATCCTTATGTGAACCTGGCCATGTTAAAGGCCGCTGAGTACTTTTGAATGAACTCGCAAGCAAACCAAACTAACATATACACCAAGCAAAGCAATCCATGGCATTCAAGCATGCATTTGTTATTAGAGCAATATTAATTATCATGGCATAACAGGATTATCTAGCAAGATAACTACTGAAGTAAATATCGTAAAGTAAAGCATACTAAGTAAATATTCCATACTCCGGTCATTCTCACGATTCAATCTAAGTCCGATCCAAATCCAATCCCAATCATGGGTCATCCGACCACTCATCTCATAGCCATCCCATGGCTAACATATCATATTCCTGACATCACCTGATGTCTGCTCAAGACGAGTTCTTCCATCATTATTATCATTATTACGGTTGACCACCAACTGAGGTCTGGACAGGCTGTCCAATTCCGTGGACTCGGCTGTTCGAATAGATTTTTCACTCTGCAGAGGTTGCGCACTTTACCCACACCATGAAGCACCTGGCCTCGTGATCCCACTCGGGTGGACCAGCGTGGCTTCAACAAAACCTGCCTGACCCGTGACTGTTCCATCCTACCACCGGCAGTCATACTCCCCCGGAAGCCTGCCTTGGGTGGCCCCTGTGTCCTCATGACACCTGCCACCGTCGTGGCCAAACTATGTAGACCCAAACGGGGGCTACTATCCCAAACGGGGACCGCGCGCAACCAAACAACAACTGGGCTCACAGGGTTATCGCCGCCTACCTGATCAGGGTAGCACGCGCGCATAACCCTCCCTCTTTGGAGGTACCGGTGAAAGAGCACGCGATCAGACCAAGTCAAGGCCGTCTTATACCGGCAAATGTGGTTGCACGGATAAGCCCGGACAGGTGACTCTAGATCAACCACTAAGTTTAGCTTTAGCCATCATTTAACAAGCATGGTTATGTATCACCACAAGTTGAAGTGACAACAACTATGCACTTAAGTAAAGTGCACAGCAAACTATGCAAGTAATGTAAACAGTAGATGCAATCTAACAGCGGTTTAATTATTTCTATCACGGGCATAATTACTAGTTAAACACGCAAGAATAACACAGAGCAATGCTTTAGGGCATATATCAGATGGTCGGCTTGCCTGGGGGTGAAGGATACTCCGGGAAAGGGTGCGGAGAGTCCGCGGAAAGGATCGCCGGAAACCGTTCCCCTCGGAGGGGGCTGATAGGAGGGAAAGGGCAAAATGGTCATTTCCATTGTGGTAACACATTATGAAAGTGACGCCAAAAGAACGGGTTCGACGAGACGAAGATGTGGCCGTTGGTTTCTCCTCGATCCGAGCTACGAGCGAAAAGTTATAAGGGTTTTGGCAACAGGGACTTATTTGTAAAAATAATAATTACAGCGGGGTCCCTGTCAGCACAGCCGGTCGCGCACTGGATAAGAATACGTTTCCTAGCAGGGGAAACGTATTCCGGCTCGGGTGCGTCCACTTATCCCCGTGGACCAGCCTTCTCTCACCGACAGGTGGGGTCGGGGCCCACCTGTCGGGTCCCCTTCTCTCTCCTCCCTCTCCTCTCCTTCTTCCCGTCGCCCGCCCGCAGAGCAGAGGAGAGCCACCGGCGCCGGCGCTCGTCCCGACTGCTCCCGCCGTCCTAGGCGGCGCTACGGTCACCTGAGCAGCCAGCGCGGGGAGGTGCGCTCACCAGTGGGCATGGCCGACGCCAAGGAGTAGCGGAGCCAGCAAGTTTCCGGCCACGGCGGACGGTGACGGCCGGCGTTGATGAAACGCTCGGCGTAGGGGCGGAGAATGGGGCCCGAGGCTACGGGAAGGGTCGTCAAGCTCCGGGTGACCTTCTGGAATAGGAGAGAGGGGAAGAAAGGCTCGGCTTGAGCCAATTTAGGAGAAGGAGGCCGGCGGCCATGGTGGCAATAGGCGGCGAGGAGAGCCCCTCCGGATCGTCTAAGAGGTCGGGGAGAGCTTTGGGAGAGAGAGGAGGAGGTTGAGGGGCTCGGGGATGCTCGGGGAGCTCCGGGCCATGGCTATTTATAGCCGGCCAGCGAGGGGGATAAGCACGGCCACCGTGGCGGCCTTATCTCCGCACTGGAGCTCGCGGTGAGCTGGCTTGGACGCGCGCGGTGCCGACCTGACGCCCAACAGAAGGAGGGGACGACTCGGGAAGGAAAGAGCCAAGGGAGGGAGGAAGACGACGGCGTCACGGGCGGGACAGAGACATGTCGGCGACCGCCGTGGCGTGGAGAGGAAGAAACTGGAGGGGAGAAGGATCGGGAGAGGAGCGCGTGGACGCAGGGGAGCCGTAGGACACGCTCGGACGCGCCAAAGTTGGCCGGAGCAGGCCTGCCGACCAGCACAGTACGCAGACCACCGTTTTGGCCGGCTCTACTCGTGGTCACCACGTGCATGGCGTGCTCCCGAAGGCTTCTGCCTGTCTAAGCTTGTCCAGCACGTTCCTCACTGCTCAAATAGATAAGATATGGTTCTGGAGAGGCTGGGAGAGGTCTGGGTTGATCGAGAGGATCCTGAACAGCTTCTGGACAGAAGGTGCTTGTCATGTGGTGTGGCCACCACAGTGCTCACATTGGCCTATTCTTTGGCAAGGAGTGATCACTCACTAGGGTGACCATTCTTACCAAAATTCAGCAGCAATGGGCAAGCCTAGCTCGCACTTCCTGTACAACTTGGCACACTGGACAGAAATGGAAATGTTGATGCTGGGGGAAAATGGCTAGATGGAAATAGCTGGAATTTGGTCTAGGGTCATGATTTAGGAGTATGAAGGCACTGGTAAAGTTGCATACCATTTGGGTATACCAAAATGGTACTTCCTTCACAGTGCTTTCAAATGGACAGGAACTTGAAAAAAATTGCTGGGGACAAAGAGATAGATGGATTGAGCTGATTTTTTGTTTCCATGGGTGATTTATTAATATTAACCACCATGAAAAGTTTCAGCTCAAATAGATAAAGGAATAGAGCACTTCCTTTGTAATTTGCCCAACTGGACAGAATTTGCAAATTGATGTTGTGCTCAAACCTTTAACTATGGAACTTGGGATCTTGATGGAAATGGGGAAGATATGGACATGAGAAGCTCCACAAATTATTTGGGATTTTTCCTGGCTACCAAAATGGTAGTTCCTTTAGAAAGTGCCCAAAATGCAATATTGGCATTAAATAGGAAAAGGCAATTTCCCTTATTTAATTATGGCCAATATTTTTATGGGAGCTCAGAATGATCACAAAGAATATCTCCACAAGTTTTCATGAGCTTTGGAGATGGATAGATATTTTCCTGGATTTAATTCCCTTAACTGGCAGAAAAAGGAATTAATTATAAATGAAAAATATTGCAATTGACTTGGCAATATTTTTGCATATCCAGGGTTTATAGATGAAGGATGATCTCTGGGAAAAGTTTGGGAGGCAGAAGATCAAAGGAGATTGGAGTTCCTATGTAACGGAAGGAATCAGGGTTTTCCCTTCCGGCAACTCGAAAGGTAGGGTTCTGATGACAAAGTCCGGAGATAGATCTTGGATGGCAAGGTTGGACTGGAGAGAATCTCTGGTTGGATAGGGAAGGCAAGGCTAGATGACCATCTTCACATACCCAAGAGCTAGAGAAATCCGATAACACCGAGAAAAAGGACGGGAGTCGAATCCCGCAAAGGAAAAAAACAGGAGCAAAAACCAGGGTGTTACATAAGCATACTTCAAAGTGTCAGGCAATTGTTTCAATTCAAACACAGGGTCACCTTTAGGTAGAGGAGGACCTCCAAGAGTTTCAATAGGCAAATTGTGTTTCAAGAGAGGTTGTTGTTCGAAGAAAATTTGATCTATTTCATTTCTTTCACGCATGTGCATATCGTTTTCATGGTCGAGCAAATATTGTTCTAAGGGATCAGTAGGAGGCATGGCAATAGAAGCAAGACCAATTATTTCATCTTCACTAGGTAACGCTTTATCACGAGGTTGTCTACTAAACTTGGAAAAATTAAACTCATGAGACACATTACCAAAACTGACACCGACAGTTTGTTTTTCACAATCTATCATAGCATTGACGGTGCGCAAGAAAGGTCTACCAAAGATAATGGGACAAAAGTCATCTTGTGGGGAACCAAGAACTAGAAAATCAGTAGGGTATTTTACTTTCCCACACAAGACTTCAACATCTCTAACAATCCCAAGTGGTGTGATAGTATCTCTATTAGCAAGCTTAATAGTAACATCAATATCTTCCATTTCAGCAGGTGCTATTTCATTCATAATTTCTTGGTATAAGGTAAAAGGGATAGCACTCACACTAGCACCTAAATCACATAAACCATGATAGCATTGATCTCCTATTTTAACTGAGACAACGGGCAAGCCTTCTATAGGTCTATGTTTATCTTTCTTATCAGGCTTAGCAATTCTAGCAGCTTCATCACAAAGGTAAATGACATGCCCATCAATATTTTATTCCAAGAGATCTTTAACCATAGCAACACTAGGTTCTACTTTAATTTGCTCAGGGGGTTTAGGTGCTCTTATATTACTCTTACGAACCACGGTTGATACCTTAGCATGTTCCTTTATCCTAACAGGGAAAGGTGGCTTTTCAATATAAGCAGTAGGCACAACTAGATCAACATTGTAGAAGATGGTTTGTTCTTTAGCTATGACCGGTTCTTTAATTTCTTATTTAATAGGGGGGTGATATTTAAACCACTTCTCCTTAGGGAGATCAACGTGAGTAGCAAATGCTTCGCAGAAAGAGGCTACTATCTCAGAGTCAAGTCCATATATAGTGCTAAACTTGTGAAAAGTATCGGTATTCATAAAAGATTTAACACAATCAAATTCAAGCTTTATACTTGACTCATTACCTTCGTCGAGTTCCCAATCTTCAGAGTTGCGTTTAATTCTTTCCAAGAGATCCCACTTGAAATCAATAGTCTTCTTCATATAAGAACCAGCACAAGAAGTATCGAGCATGGATTGATCATTATGAGAAAGCCGAGCATAAAAATTCTGAATGATAACTTCCCTCGGAATGTCATGATTGGGGCATGAATATAACATTGACTTAAGCCTCCCCCAAGCTAGAGTGATACTTTCTCCTTCACGAGGCCAAAAATTATATATATAATTCCGATCACGATGAACTAGATGCATAGGATAAAACTTTTGATGGAATTCCAATTGCAAACGTTTCCAGTTCCACGATCCAAGATCATCACATAGCCTATACCATGTCAATGCTTTTCCCTCCAAAGATAAAGGGAAAACCTTCTTCTTAACTTCATCTCCAGGTAAACCTGCAAGCTTAAATAATCCACATATTTCGTTCACATATAAGAGATGCATATCAGGATGTTCAGTTCCATCTCCTCCATAAGGTTTAGCAAGCAAGTGTTCTACCATACCCGAAGGAATTTCATAAGCAACATTTTCAGTAGGTGCTGTAGGTTGAGGGGTAACTAATTGTGGTTCCGATCGAGGTGAAGATGCCCCGAACAAACCCCTCAAAGGATTGTTCTCCATAGTAGCAAGTAGCAATAAATTTCAGCACGTAGTATACGTTTTTCCTTACCGATTTCCACTTACCAAGAGCGCTTCACTCCCCGGCAACGGCGCCAGAAAAGAGTCTTGATGACCCACAAGTATAGGGGGTCAATCGTAATCCTTTCGATAAGTAAGAGTGTCGAACCCAACGAGGAGCAGAAGGAAATGACAAGCGGTTTTCAGCAAGGTAATTTCTGCAAGCACTCAAATTGTAGGTAACAGATAGTTTGATAGCAAGGTAATTTGTAATGAGCAAGTAAAGTTAATGGTAAAGAAGGTGCAGCAAGGTAGCCCAATCCTTTTGAGGCAAACGACAGGCCAGAACAATCACTAGTAATAGGCAAAGTGTTCTTGAGAGTACACGGGAATTTCGTCTAGTCACTTTTATCATGTTGGTTTGATTCGTGTTGGCTACTTTGATAATTTGATATGTGGGTGGACCGGTCCTAAGGTACTGTTCTTACTTGAACTAACAACCTACTTATTATTAACCCCCTCGCAAGCATCTGCAACTACGAGAAAAGTATTAAGACAAAGTCTAACCATAGCATTAAACATGTGGATCCAAATCAGCCCCTTACGAAGTAGCGCATAAACTAGGGTTTAAGCTTCTGTCACTCTAGCAACCCATCATCTAATAACTACTCCACAATGCATTCCCTTAGGCCCATGAATGGTGACGTGTCATGTAGTCTACGTTCACATGACACCACTAAGGGAATCACAACATACATATCATCAAAATATCGAACACATATCAAATTCACATGATTACTCGCAACATGAATTCTCCCGTGACCTCAAGAACAAAGGTAACTACTCACAAATAATAATCATGCTCAAGATTAGAGGAGTAATGAATAGCATAATGGATCTGAACATATAATCTTCCACCAAATAAACTATATAGTAATCAACTACACAAGGTAATCAACACTACTAGTCACCCAGAGGTACCAATCTAAGGTTCTGGTACAAAGATTGAACACAAGAGATGAACTAGGGTTTAAGAGGAGATGGTGTTGTTGAATATGTTGATGAAGATTGGCCTCCCAAAGATGAGACGGGTGTTGGTGATGACGATAGCTTCGATTTCACCCTCCGGGGGGGGAAGTTTCCCCGGCGGAATCGCTCTGCCGGAGGGCAAAAGTGCTCCTGCCCAAGTTCCACCTCGAGGTGGCGGTGCTTCGTCCCGAAAGTCCTCCTCCTAATTTTTTAGGTTTTTAGGGAATATATACCAGAGGATGGGCTCCGGAAGTGGGCCTGGGTGAGCAGCACCCACCAGGGCGCACCCAGGGGTGCCTGGCGCACCCTGGTGGGTGGTGCCCACCTGGGAGCCCACCTCCGGTAGTTTTCAGCTCCAGTAATTATTATTAAATACAAAAATAATCTCCGTAAATTTTTAGCTTCATTGGAGTTGTGCAGAATAGGTATCTTTGACGTGCTTTTCTTGGGTCCAAAATTCCAGCTGCCGGTATTCTCCCTCTTTGTGTAAGCCTTGCATATTATGAGAGAAAAGGCATTAGAATCACTCCCCAAAGCATTATTATTCAACAAAACAATGTAAATAACAGTAGGAAATCATGATGCAAAATGGACGTATCAGGGCGCGCGTGGGGGCAAATGGCAAGGTGGTGCTCAATCACGTACCTTGGAACACCGGGGATGACAGATGGTTTCCAGGCAAACACATCGACATTCGCCCACAGGAAGGTGACAAGCGTGCTTTCCTATTTGCTATCAAGGGTGGCACTAATGGTGAAAGTGCCGCCCTCGCCGTTTTCCCGCACAGCCACTTGCTTCGTCTTGGGGATGGTCACTTTATCCTTCTTGCTCCTAGCGGAAGAGGTCTCTGGTAAGTCCTCGACGGGCGTGCTGCACTCTGCCGTGCGCTTCCCGGAGTTCTTACGAGACTCGACAGATCTCTTGTCTTCGGTCTTCCTCCCAGGAGCTTTGCCGCCAGGAGCGAGTGCCTCATCGGCAGACGCTGCCACTGCCTCCTGGAAGAGCTTGTCTATGCAGAGGACTGCGTTCTTGTTGTCAGCCTTGATGGTGATGACGCTCATTGGCCCCCGCATCTTCAATGTGTTGTAGGCAAGGTGAGACGCCGCCATGAATTTTGCCAGTGCCGGTCGGCCTAGGATTCCATTGTACGGTAGCAACATCTTTGCGACGTCGAAGACAATATTCTTTGTCCCAAAGTTAAGCTCGCTGCCGAATGTGACCGACAGAGTTATCTTCCCCTTTGGCTGAGACCTTCGCGGGTTGACCCCTTGGAAAGATCCCGTCGGCTTAAGATCCGAGTCGGGGATCTGCATGCATTTGATCACATCCAGTGAAATCAGGTTCAGCACGGCCCCACTATCGACCAGCATCTATGTGACCTTGAGGTTGCGGATTGTTGGTGATACCAACAATGAAACACACTCGACGGCAGTGATGCGGTTGGGGTGATACTCAACGTCAAAGCTGATGGGAGTGTTGGACCACTTGAGGGGTTTTTTTCCTTCTGCCGCTGGTTCCGCCGCGTTGACATCACGGGCCCACTGCTTGAGGTGCCGGTGAGAGGAGTGCAAAGATGCGTCCCCGTCAACGCACATGGCGTCCATAGTCTTCTGGAACTCCGGGTCTCCAGGTTCTTCTTCGTCCGTGTCGCCATCGTCATCGGATTTATTGTCTCGGCCTCTAGCAGGCTTCTCCTTCTGCTGCTTGGCCTTGCCGCGGCGGCTACCACGGCCGCCACTGCCTTTCTTGTCGGAGCCACCCACACCGTCTTGACCCTTCTCCATGTCGTGCCTTTCGTACTCATGCCTCTGCTTCTCGTCAAGCTGTTCTACTTGGCAGCAACCGTTGATGTCGTGGCTCTTGGTGCGGTGGATCTTGCAGTATGGCCCGCTAGTCTTCTCCCCCGCCACAGCCTCGTTGTCTTTGGAGCACGCGGCAACGTTCTTGCCGTACCCCTCAGACTTGGCCTTCTTGGACGAGTCGGGGTTGTCGCCCCCTTCGACAGCCATCAGTGCCTTTCCCTTGCGCTTCTTGTTGCGCTTCTGACCTTTCTTCTTGGCGACTGATGCATCGTCGTCGTCGGAGTCGACCTCTGCGCCAGCATCCTCTCCAGGGATCCTCCTCCCTTCTTCAGCGCGCGCGCACTTGTCAGCCAGGGCATATAGCTCGGCGACATCTCGCACCTTGTTGATGCTCATCTCTTCCCGCATCCGGTGGTTGCGTACGTTCGTGTGGAACGTAGCAATCACGACGGCGGGGTGGATGTCTGGAATGTTATGCTGCACGCGACTGAACCTTTGGATGAACTTGTGGAGGGTCTCACCGTCCCTCTGGGGAAGCACGTGCAAGTCGCTGGGCTGCCCTGGGAGCTGGTGGCCCCCATGGTATGAGCCAATGAACTGGTTGCACAGATCCGCCCAAGAAGAGATGGACCCCTCCGGCAAGTTCATCAGCCAACTCCTCATGTTGGGCTTGGGTGCCAGCGGAAAATAGTTGGCGAGTAACTTCTCGTCCCGTCCCCCAGCAGACTGCACGGCGTTGGTGTAGATGTCGAGGAACTCTGAGGGGCTGATCTTGTCGTCATACTTGTCAGGCAGCTCGGGCTTGAAAGCTCTGCTGGAAGGCCAAAGCACCTCCCGTAACTCATGGGTGAACGCCGGGCATCCCACCTCGTAAGGTAGGCTACCAGGATCCCCCGACGTGGGCTCATCGACCGTGGGGTCCGCACGCATCAAATTGACAGCGAGTCTCGCATCGTCTCTCGATGGTCGTGCGGGCATCTTCCTTGCGCCCGTCCTTCAAGATTTGGCGCTGGTCTTGGTCCCGCCGCGGGTCCAGCGAGGCGTATGACACCTCGTCTTGAACGTCGGTCCGGTGGGAAGTCCGCTGCGGAGGCGACTGGACCGTATGCGCCCCGCCAGCATCGCGCCCGGTGGCTAGGCCACCTGGGGCCGCTCGGCGTGCGTGCGATGGTCCTGCCCCCTCCGGCCTATCGTGGTTCGCGAAGCTCAGCAGACTTTGTATGGTTGCTCTCCAGTCCTCCATCTTCTCCGGCGCAGGCGGGAGGTTCATCAGTAGTTGTGCCTACACTAGAGCCTCTTCCGCAGTCCTGGGCATGGAGCGTTGCGATGCTTGGGTGACACTCTTACTCCTGACAGTGTCAGGAGGAGCGTTCGCCCGTGCTATCGTGCGCCGCTCATCAGCTCTAGGAGGCTGCTGTCGAGCTTGGTCCTGTGCGTCCTGGGAGAGACGCTCAGGGGTCTTGTCCGCGCATCTCCTGGGCTCGCCGCCTCGAGGATGTTCGCCGCGGTCGTCCTACGAAGGGCGCGGCGGAGGCACGGTCGCCTTCGCCATTGCTGCAGCAGCCGCCGCTGTTTCGGCTTCAGCCCCCGACGCCACGGGTGCGTTCCGCAAATCTACAACGGCAGGGTCTGGGTCACGGCTCGTGGAGCTCCGCGTGTTGTTGTGGCTACGCTAACCAGTAGGGTGAGCGCGGTGGTCTCCTCCGTCGGCGCTGCCGATGGCCGCCTGAGATGGCAGCTTGGATGTGGTCGCACAGGAGTCGCCGCAACCTTGGCCTTCTTGGGAGCTATGGGCGACGCTGAGGCTGTTGGTGAAGGTGCGCAAAGACCGGTGAAGTTTCATGCTAGAAACTTCCCCCTACCTGGCGCGCCAAAGATGTCGAGGAAACGACGATCTATGGATCCTGCAAGGACCCTTTGTAATCAGGTGGGTAGGCTTCCGGCACAGAGAGCATCACAGATTCCTGCGCACGCGGGGGTTTAGACAAGTTCGGGCCGCCGGAGCGTAAAACCCTACATCATGTGTCCTTGTGATTTATGGGTGCTCACAATACAAGCGCAACAGCCCAAGCAAGAGGTGCCTCGGGAGTGCAGCTATGCGTGTAAAATGAACAGGGTTTTGACCTTTGTAAAGATAGCCACGGGCCTCTTTTTATAGACAAGGGGTTACCACAGTGGCAAAATGGTCTTTACACCTGGCGAACATTGGACACTGCCTCTTGCCAGAGTGTCAGTAGAGGTGGTAGTGGGAAATACCTAACTCTGACGGACTAGGACATGCGCATTGAATGCTCCATGAGGTGTCAAGTTGGCGACGTCTCCCGGCAAGGATTGCATCTCCTTCTGTGCCGTCTGCCCAGCTACCTTCTATTCTTTCGCCATGCCATGGGACGGGAGTCATTAAATCTGTTGTAAATCCCTCCATGCTACCACGCGCCCCGGCCGGTTCCACCTATCCCCCCTGCCCGCTCGCCACCTGGTCGATGTAGACAACCAGCCTGGCGAGGTGGAGCTGGGCCTTGGCGGGGGAGTCCTTGGCGAGTGCGCACGTCCTTGAGCCCCCGGCAAGGTGTCTTGCTGGGTTTACTTGGCCTTTGCTCGTTGTAGTTGGAGGAGTGCATATGCCTGGCAAGATCTTGCCGGGCTCGAGGCTACCGCGTCTGGTGCACAAGTCCGGGTGCTAAGGACCCCGTTTCTTAGCACACCGACACATAGCTTCTTGAAACTTCTTCCAGAATCTCGAGGTAAACTATACCTCGGTCTGACACAATCTCCGTAGGAACTATGTGGAGGCTCATGATCCTACTGATGTATAGATTGGCTAGTTGGCTTCCATCGTAGGTGGTCTTTACGGGAATGAAGTGAGTTACCTTGGTCAAATGATCAACAATTACCCAAATGGAGTCATGTCCCTTGCTTGACTTGGGCAATCCGGTGATGAAGTCCATCCTGACTTTGTCCCACTTCCATTCAGGCACTTTGAGAGGTTGTAACAATCCAGCGGGTCGCTGATGCTCAGCTTTGACTCTGTGGCATATGTCACATTTAGCGACAAAAGTAGTTATCTCTCTTTTCATACCATGCCACTAGGATCTTTCCTTGAGGTCTTGATACATCTTGGTTCCTCCAAGATGGATGGAATACCGAGTGTCATGAGCTTCTTGCAAGATCAAGTTCTTGAGTTCACTTTTGTTGGGTACACAAATTCGATTCCCAAACCACATGACTCCTTGTTCATTCACTAAGAATCCTACGGCTTTGCCTGCCTTGATCTCCCTCTTGATGACTTTAATGCTTTCATCTCCCTTCTGAGCTTCCTTAATATCATCCATGAAGGTAGGCCTTGCTTCGAGGTTGGCCAGAAATTCTGGTGTAACCAGTTCCAAACAAAAGCTTTCAAGTTCTTCGTGCAAGGCGGGTAGCCTTTCCTTAATCATAGCGTTCAAGGAACAAGCCTTTCTGCTTAAGGCATCTGCTACCATGTTAGCCTTTCAAGGGTGGCAACTTCTTGAGTGCTTTTATAAAGTTTAAAAACAAAAAACTATAGAGGGGAACCAAAAACTTCACAAAAAGAAAAGTGAAAGTGAGAGAGACGAACATCGTGAAAGTGGGGGAATTCCTTGAACTTTGTGCATGCCCACGGAAACTTTGTGAATCTTGAATCACAGAAACTTTTCAACAAAAATAATTATCCCCTTGTACAAATCCATTGTATTATAAAAGTAATGTACCAATATTTTCCTTTAGGATGCTTAGATTGATTGTTGGTATGTGCGGTGTAAAAACAGAAACTTTGGCTATAGTGCGTGAATTTACATTTTTTACTGGAACGTCAAAAGTTTCTGAAATTTTTACACAGTATTGCTATACAAAATGTTTATTTCTTCCTAATGTTTCAAACTTTTTGGTATTACATAAGTATGGTCAAAGTTCAGATTACTACAGACTGTCCTGTTTAAGACAGATTATGTTTTTGATGCATTGTTTTGCTTATTTTGATGAAACTATGAATTTTATTGGTCGTATAAGCCATGGAGAAGTTATAATACAGCAGGGATAATACAAATTGATGGGAATCCCTTATAGCTCTTAGTGCATCCATTGCATGGCAATCCCTACTCCTCACATTGATATCAATTGATGGGAATCGCCATAGCCCGTTGGTTAGCCGCATCGATGTGAGACTTTCTTACCGTTTTGTCTTCTATATATTTACCCCTATCATCATACTCTATTCCACCCATAGTGCTATATCCATGTATGGCGCTCATGTATTGCGTGGGAGTTGAAAAAGCTGAAGCGCGTTAAAAAAGTATGAACCAATTGCTCGGCTTGTCATCGGGGTTGTGCATGATAAATACTTTGTGTTAAGAATACAGAGCATGACAAGACTATATGATTTTGTAGGGATAGCTTTCTGTAGCATTGATATTTTGAAAGACACGATTGTTTATTGGGATGCCTGAGTATTAATGTCTTTATGTCAAATTATAGACTATTGCTTTGAATCACTTGTGTCTTAATATTCATGCCGTGATTAGATATATGATCAAGATTATGCTAGGTAGCATTGCACATCAAAAATTATCTTTTTTATCATTTACCAACTCGAGGACGAGCAGGAATTAAGCTTGGGGATGTTGATACATCTCCGTCATATCTAATTTTTTTAATGTTTCATGCTAATATTATACAACTTTTACATACTTTTGGCAACAATTTATATGATCTATTGGACTAACCTATTGATCCAGTGCCCAGTGCCAGTTCCTGTTTGTTACATGTTTTTTGTTTCATAGAATATCCATAGCAAAGAAAGTCCAAACGCGATAAAAATTTACGGAGAGTTATTTTGGAATATTTGTGATTTTTGGGAGGTGGAATCAACGCAAAAGGAGGCCCACAGCCACCACGAGACACTAGGGCGCGCCCCACTGCCCAGGCGTGTGGTGGTGTATCGTGGCCTCGTCGTAAGTCGGTTGGAGCTCGACTTTGGGCGCAAGGAAGCTTATATCCGGAAAAAAATCGTGTTAAAATCGCAGCGCAATCGGAGTTATGGATCTCCGGGAATATAAGAAACGGTTTTCGGCCAGAAAATTGGAACGCGAAATAGAAGAGAACAGAGAGGGAGCTCCAATCTTGGAGGGGCTCCTGCCCCTCCGCCGCCATGGAGGCCATGGACCAGAGGGGGAACTCTCCTCCCATCTAGAGGGGAAGCCAAGGAAGAAGAAGAAGGAAGGGGGCTCTCTCCCCCTCTCTCCCGGTGGCACCGGAACGCCGCCAGGGCAATCATCGTGATGGCGATCTACACCAACAACTTTGCCGCTGTCAACACCAACTCTCTCCCCCTCTATGCAGCGGCATAACACCTCTCTTCCCCGCTGTAATCTCTACTTAAACATGGTTCTTAACTCCATATATTATTTCCCAATGATATGTGGCTATCCTATGATGTTTGAGTAGATCCGTTTTGTCCTATGGCCTAATTGATGATCGTGGTTGGTATGAGTTGTATGTTTTATTTTGGTGCTGTCCTATGGTGCCCTCCGTGTCGCGCAAACGTGAGGGATCCCCGCTGTAGGGTGTTGTAATATGTTCATGATTTTCTTATGGTGGGTGGCGTGAATGACAGAAGCACTGTCCCGAGTAGGTGGGTTGTTACGTATGGGAGTAAAGAGGACTTGATACTTAATGCTATGGTTGGGTTTTACCTTAATGATCTTTGGTAGTTGCGGATGCTTGCTAGAGTTCCAATAATAAGTGCATATGATCCAAGTATGAAAAGTATGTTAGCTCATGCCTCTCCCTCATATAAAATTGCAATAATGATTACTGGTCTAGTTATCAATTCCCTAGGGACAAATAACCTTCTTGTTTGACAAAAGCTTTCTACTAAACAATTAACTTTTATTATCTTGCAATTTACTCGTAGTTTTATTCCCACAAAGTACTTCTAGTTTTATTCGTACAAACTATCCTATCACCTACAAAATAGTTTCATACTTGTTCTAGGTAAAGCAAACGTTAAAGTGTGCGTAGAGTTGTATAGGTGGTCGATAGAACTTGAGGGAATATTTGTTCTACCTTTAGCTCCTCGTTGGGTTCGACACTCTTATTTATCAAAAAAGGCTACAAACTATCCCTTACACTTGTGGGTTATCAGAGGCCGGCGGGGACATTATAGGAAGTCGTACTCCGACTTGTCCCCGTCGCCGCCGTTGCTGGGCTTGGTGTCCTCCTTTTGTATTTAAGCCGAGCTCGGCGTTCTCCTTTTGTATTTAAATGGTGTCCAATGTAACCTTGCAATGAAATGAAGGGAAAGGATTGGGCAATCTAAAAAAAAGGGAGCATCAGCGAGTTCACTTTTGTGTGTTATAAATATCAGATTTCCTGCCGCGAGAGAGTCTCGCATTCGTGCGTTTTTCGAGTTCCTTCACTCGGCAAGGGCGCTCGCAGATACGTACATCCTCCCTTCAGGCTCTTCCAAGGATAAGTTGCTGAGCGCCCTAAAAGGAGATGTTGCTTTCGGTGATGCTGTCCTGCCATCCCACCGCGGCAACCTCAGCGCTGGGCATGCTTCCAGCACTTAAGTGCGCAACGAGTCTGACGAGGGACCTTAGCACGCAAGTTTCCCTGCACGAATTAAAAGCTCAAGAAAAACCTTGGAGGGTTCGTGCAACTTAGCTTTTTTTGTCGCATTTCTTGCCGTCGAACGCTTCCGCGGGTGCCCGCACCGTTACCCCCCCCCCCCCGGGAAGACTTGCGTGCTCGGGGTCCCTTCTCCTTTGTGAGAAAAAGAAAGAAGAGAACATAGAGTAGGCGAGGGACCTAGGTGGTCCAACAGACCCCTTACACAACATGCCGTGAAAGGTACACAAAATAAATATGTACTTAGACAGAGGTTGCGGAGTACTTAGCTTTTATTAACTACGCGCAGGATCATCGCCAGGCTTTGTACAAAGGATTACATGCCCTTCCGGCATAACTTGCACAAAAGTGGTTGCCGGGTGGGCCCGGCAACCGCGCCTCATGGGTAGAACTTTCGAAGATGCTCGATGTTCCATGAGTTTTGCACGGGGGTGCCATCTTCGATCTCCAGGCAGACAGCGCCAGCCCTGGTGACTCGTACCACCCGGTAAGGGCCTTCCCACTTCGGCGTCAACTTGTTTGATCCCTTCGCAGACTGAATCCGTCAAAGGACAAGGTCGCCTTCCTCAACAATCCTGGCACGCTCCTTGCGGCTATGGTAGCGGCGCAAGGCCTGATGGTACCTAGCAGCGCGCAGTGCGGCCTAGAGACGATCTTCCTCGAGGAGCGTGGCATTATCCTGCCGTAGCCGCTCTTGTTGGTCCTCAGCAAAGGCCTGCACTGTCGGTGACCTGTACGTGAGTTCCGTGGGGAGAACTGCCTCCGCCCCATAGGATAGGGCAAAGCGTGTCTTGTCGGTGGCTCGATTTGGCGTCGTTCTGACCAACCAAAGAGCCGCTGACAATTCTTCAATCCAGCGCCTTCCGTGCTTGTGCAGCTTGTCGAAACTTCTCGTCTTGAGGCCCTGCAGCACTTCAGCATTTGCCCTCTCTACTTGCCCGTTGCTCCTGGGGTGGGCAACCGAGGCGAAGCAAACTTTGGTGCCGATATCTTGACAGTACTCCATGAAAGTGCTGCTGGTGAACTGCGTGTCGTTATCGGTGATGATCCTGTTTGGGACCCCAAAACGGCAAACAATCCCTCTAAGAAACTTGACCACTGCCTGCGCCGTTACCTTTCTCACCGGCTCAACCTCGGTCCACTTCGTGAACTTCTGGATAGCAACGAACAAGAACTCGAATCCCCCGGTAGCACGGGGGAGGGGTCCGACGATGTCGAGCCCCTAGACCAAGAATGGCCAGGAGAGCGACACGGTTTGAAGGGCTTGTGCTGGTTGGTGTATCTGCTTGGCGTGATATTAGCATGCTTCACATATCATCACCACCGCCAAGGCGTCTTGAAGGGCTATGGGCCAGCAGAAACCTTACCGGAACGCCTTCCCGACAAGGACTCGTGATCCTACGTGGGATCCACAAATCCCCTCGTGTATCTCCGCCAGCAGTTGTTGTCCTTCTTCCTGAGGGATGCATTTTAGCTTCACGTCGTTTGGTCTTCTCTTGTACAAGGTGTCGTCCACAAATTGGTACATGCTTGACCACCGGGCTACCCTTTCTGCTTCATCTTGTTCCTCGGGAAGGTCTCCTGTCTGGAGATACTAGAGAATCTACTGCGCCCATGTCGGAGGTCGTGGCTCGACGACAAGGACTAAAGGCATATCTTACGCCGCGGGGGCAGTAGCTTCTACGACGAAGACCCTCGGGTCTGTCGAAGCCTGTGGCTCCTTGACGTGCGGGCAGTCACTCCCGGCAACCCTCTTGGCGGCCACTGATGGCTCTGCCAGAAGATGGTCGCTGGAATCGACTTTTCTTTTCCCGCCCCTCCGTGTCGAGGGGTTGACTGAGGGATGCGTCAGTTGGAGGAAAAAAGTGCCTGGTTCCACAGGCAACTTCTGCGCAGCTCTCTTTGACAGGTCATCAAAAATTTTATTCCCGGCACGAGGGACGTGCTCCATTTGCAGCCCGTCAAACCGCTCCTCCAACCTCCGCACCTCATCAACATAAGCTTCCATCAAGGGGCTCTGATAATCCTTGTTCACTTGGCGAACAACAAGCTGTGAATCCCCCCTCACTATCAGCTTTCTGATGCCAAGGTCGGCTGATATCCTCAGCCCGGCAAGTAGTCCTTCATACTCAGAATAAAATGACTCTCTAAAACTTCCGGGTTGTCTCCCTGGCAGCGCTTTCTTTAAAGCCATTAAGCTAGGCATAAAGTGCTCAAGTAATGGATCCACCCGGATCCCAAGGTATATCAAAGCCAAATTTAATTACAATGATTTGTAATTTAGTAGTGCGCACAAAGCAACATATATCATGGAATGACGAAGTCTAACTCTCTTCCTATGCATCGGCATGTCATAAAAGAACAATTCATGCACATCAAGTAAAGGCCAATGCATAGTATAAACAGTTTCTTGCAATTTTATCGTATTGGAAACATAAAGAGGTGGAGATGTAGTTCCTCTCTCATAATAATTGCAAGTAGGAGCAGCAAGCACATGCATATTATATTCATCAAAATCATCATGTGTAGTAGCAAAACACAATCCATCAATATAATCCTTAATAAGAGCAAACTTCTCCGATATAGTGTAGTTGGGAGAATTCAAAAAGATAATATGACTATCATGTGTGGGTGCAATAGCAACAATTTCATTCTTAACATAAGGAACTATAGCAAGTTCATCTCCATAAGCATAATTCATATTGGCATCTTGGCCACAGGCATAGCAAGCATCAAGTTCATCAAAAAGGGATATTTCAAAAGAATCCACAGGATCATAGCAATTACCATAGCATTCATCCTTCGGTAAGGACGAAGGGAAATTAAATAATGTATGAGTTGAAGAGTTACTCTCATTAGAAGGTGGGCACGGGTAGCTAATCCGCTCTTCCTCCTTTTGTTCTTCGCTCTCCTCCTCATCTTTTTCATCTAATGAGCTCACAATTTCAGCAATTTCCTCTTCCATAGATTCCTGCAAAATAGTAGTCTCTTCTTGGACAGCGGAGGAGTCCTCAATATATTCTTTAACATAAGCATTGGAAGTATAGTTTTCATAGCAGTATTTAAGTATGGCAAAATGTTCAGATTTGTGAAGAGTAGCATCATACTTTCAATCAAAGAAGCAATTTCATAGGCACCCTTAAAAGCAACAAATTCTTCAATTTGTTCAATATCATAGTAATTATAAACACCCTTGGCATAAGAATATACGATTCCATTATCCTTAAACTCACATTGGAAGAAAAGGTGTTTCTTAGGGTGTTTGGAACAACAAGTAAAATCATGTATTTCGCATAAATTCAAAGCATAGCAATACAAACGATTAATATGATGCCACAAAAGTTTCTCTTTTTGAGATAAGTGGTGTCGCACAAAATAAGCATGCTCATTTAATGATTTTCCCTCAACTAAGCTAGTTGGGTTTTCAACACGAGCACAAATGGATCGAAGATGATCCAAATATAAAGTTCCAGTATTATGATAGATTTTGGGTGGTTCTTCAACCATTGGTTTAGCAGGTACAACTAATTTTTTGGTATTTTACGTTTCCTACCCATAACTAAAGATAGAAAACAAGAGCACAAAATAAAAACTACTTAGTGATAAAGCAAACAAGCTACACGAGAATATTCACCCCACACTATTACTCCCCGGCAACGGCGCCAGAAAAAGGTCTTGATAACCCACAAGTGTAGGGGATCGTTTGTAGCCTTTTTTGATAAATATGTGTGTCAAACCCAATGAGGAGCTAAAGGTAGAACAAATATTCCCTCAAGTTCTATCGACCACCGATACAACTCTAAGCACACTTTAACATTTGCTTTACCTAGAGAAAGTATGAAACTATTTTGTAGGTGATAGGATAGTTTCCACGAATAAAACTAGAAGTACTTTGCGGGAATAAAATTATGAGTAAATTGCAAGATAGCAAAAGTTAGGTGTTTAGTTGAAAGATTTTGTCAAACAAGAAGGTTATTTGTCCCTAGGCAATTGATAACTAGACCGGTAATCATTATTGCAATTTTATATGAGGGAGAGGCATGAACTGACATACTTTCCATACTTGGATCATATGCACTTATGATTGGAACTCTAGCAAGCATTCGCAACTACCAAAGATCATTAAGGTAAAACCCAACGATAGCATTAAGTATCAAGTCCTCTTTACTCCCATACGCAACAACCCACCTACTCGGGTATGTGCTTCTGTCACTCACGCCACCCACCATAAGCAAATCATGAACATATTGCAACACCCTATAGGGGGGATCCCTCACGTTTGCGCGACATGGAGGGCACCATAGGATAGCACCAAAATAAAACATACAACTCATACCAACCATGATCATCAATTAGCCCATAGGACAAAACGGATCTACTCAAACATCATAGGATAGCCACATATCATTGGGAAATAATATATGGAGCTGAGCACCATGTTTAAGTATAGATTACAGCGGGGAAGAGAGGTGTTACACCACTTCATAGAGGGGGAGAGAGTTGGTGTTGATGGCGGCGAAGTTGTTGGTGTAGATCGCCGTCACGATGATTGCCCCGGCGGCGTTCCGGCGCCACCGGGAGAGAGGGGGAGAGAGCCCCCCTCCTTCTTCTTCTTCCTTGGCCTCCCCCTAGATGGGAGGAGAGTTCACCCTTTGGTCCATGGCCTCCATGGTGGCGGAGGGGCAGGAGCCCCTCCGAGATTGGATTACCCTCTCTGTTCTCTTCTGTTTCGCGTTTCTGTTTTCTGGTCAAAAATCATTTCTTATATTCCCGAAGATCCGTAAGTCCGATTGCGGCTAGATTTTAACACGATTTTTTTCCCTGTATATAAGCTTCCTTGCACCCGAAGTAGATCTCCAACCGACTTACGAGGAGGCCACGATACACCACCACGCGCCTGGGCCCTGGGGCGCTCCCTGGTGTCTCGTGGTGGCTGTGGGCCTCCTTTTGCGATGATTCCACCTCCCAAAAATAAAAAATATTCCAAAATAATTCTTCGTAAATTTTTATCACGTTTGGACTTCGTTTGATATGGATATTCTACGAATCAAGAAACATGCAACAAACAGGAACTGGCACTCGGCATTAGATCAATAGGTTAGTCCAATAAATCATATAAATTGTTGCCAAAAGTATGTAAAAGTTGTATAATATTGGCATGAAACAATAAAAAATTATAGATACGACGGAGATGTAACGGCCTCTGAGGAGGGAGGCGTCTTATCTCGGCGACAGCGGCGACGCCGTCAAGTCGGAGTACGACTTCCTCTACGACCCTGTCTGCCGCCGACAGGAGACCTGCCACTGCGATGTGGCAATTGATTCGGAAATGAGGTCTCGTGGATGGAGCCTCGTTCTCGGATCCCTAAAACCCTATCTACGATGCCATGCACACCTAGTCGGACTCCTCCCACTTGATGCTGAAGGTGTTGCGGTCGTCGTCGCTGTCGCTAGAGGGATCGTAGTCGCTCCCTCTCGAGCTCTCCGCGCAACACTCGAAGCGAACACCAGACGCCCCAAAGATCTTCACGAAGAGGGTGGCGGCGCCTTCAAACCTGAAGTAGCGGAGATACCCGGGGCCTAAGCCACGGGAGCAGGCAAACGGTTTCCACCCCCGCGTCAGAAACATTGCGCTGCCGACGGAGAGGTCGACGGTCACCCAGGCGGGGCCGTTACAACAGCCATCCACCCGCAGCCATAGCCCCTAGGGCGGGTTGCCCTCCATGGCCCGGGCGAACGGATCGGGGAAGCGCAGCCAGCTCCGGGGACGATGGGGCACCGCCACGACAAACTCCTGCACCTCCTCCCCCACATGGATACCTGCATGGGGTTGAGGGAGGGGCACACCGCCGCGACCGCCACCGCGGCCATCGCGGTTCGGCGGAGCCATCCGGCCTCCACGACCTCCGCGGGCCGCCGCCGACGACCGACAGCGGGAGCTGGACCCGACCCGCGCCATCGTCACCACGATCCGTATTGGGCTTTGCAGAGCACCCCTCGCGGCACTGCCTGATCCGCGAGCACGACCGTGGCCCCTTTCCATCCAGAGGGAAGCACGTCGGAGGAGGTGGCGGAAGGTGGGGGGAAGAAAAGACGGTGGAAGAAGAACTAAGAGTGGGAGGGCACGGATGAGTAGTGCCCCCCCTCAGTCCCCCCACCCCTCTTTATAGGGCAGGGGAATAGCAAGAGACCAACTCTTCGCGACCTGGGCTGGACGCGCACTGGCCCTCAGCCAGCGCCCGCGATCGCCCCTCTCAGCCAATACCAGGCCTCGCGCTTGACACGCGTTACGCGAGACGCGACGGATGAGGCGGGGACGCTCAAGCGTCGCTGGGAAGCTTGGGAGTCGACTGTTCGCTGCCAAGCGCGCCATTGGGCGACTGTTTCCCTTCCCGTACGTGACCCCACGTGAGAACATGTGGCGCGAGGGAAGCGTCGCTCCTCGCCCAGCATGGTGCTGCTCTTGGGTGCGCCTCCTCGGGGGAACTGCCCCTCTCCACCACTCCCCTGACCCACAGTAACTACGCATCGTGGGAAAGGTAAATACAAGTCATCATAACCGCGGAAGATTGCAGCCGCATGCGTCTGTGCACTGTTTTGGGGCCTAGCCCAACAAACGTCGCGAACGCATGTGTGGCCCAAGCCCGGGGGCTCCTGTCGGTGTGCTAAGAAACGCGGTACTTAGCACCCGGACTTGTGCACCAGATGCGGCAGCCTCCAACTACAACGAGCAAAGGCCAGGTAAACCCAGCAAGACACCTTGCCGGGGGCTCAAGGACGCACGCACTCGCCAAGGAATCCCCCGCCAAGGCCCAGCTCCACGTCGCCAGGCTGGTTGTCTACATCGACCAGGTGGCGAGTGGGCAGGGGGATAGGTGGAACCGGCCGGGGCGCGTGGTAGCACGGAGGGATTTATAGCAGCTTATCGACACCCGTCCCATGGCGTGGCGAAAGAATAGAAGGTAGCTGGGCGGACGACACAGAAGGAGATGCAATCCTTGCCGGGAGACGTTGCCAACTTGACACCTCATAGCGCATTCAATGCACATGTCCTAGTCCGTCAGAGTTAGGTATTTCCCACTACCACCTCTGCTGACACTCTGGAAAGAGGCAGTGTCCACTGTTCGCCAGGTGTCGTGGTTTTGTCACGGCATGATGTCGTCGTGAGAGAACTTAGGTGTGAGGCCATCGCAACTAGGTGGCGGCTTGAGAGGGGTTGGTCGGAATCGAGAGACGCGAGTTTACCCAGGTTCGGCCCCTCCGATGGAGGTAAAAGCCTACGTCCTGCTTTGTGTCTATATTGATTATGATGACAATCTCGATTACAAGGGTGCGGAGTCGCTACCTCTAATCTCGAGCGCCTCTAATCTGTCTATCTCTAATGACTTGAAGTTGTCAACTTGTCCCTCTAGGGGTGCTCTACCCCTCCTTATATAAGTGGAAGGGGTAGGTTTACATGTAGAGTCCTACTAGGAGTAGGATTAGGACTAGCCTCTCTTGAGTCCTAATCCGGGTCTTGTTTCTCTTGTAAGGGAATCCTTTCTCTCCTTTGGGCCTTCTCTTGTGAGCCGCCTTGCGCCGGCCTACACGCTGGGCCTTGGGCCTTGTTGGTCGTCTGACCCGCCTGCCGGGTCACCAATGAACCGCCACGTCTCGACCGGGTCACCAGTGAGTCGCCAAGTTCTAGCCGGGTCATACTTTCGCCCGGGTTATACCGCGGGGTAACATCCCTGACATTAGCCCCCAGGTTAGCTTAAATTTATTCACGCTAAGCTCCTGAAATAAGAATAAATATGTTAAGTGACCGGCTCGCTCCACTGGCCGGCTTAATGAAGCAGCTCCTTGAAAATCCGGGTTTCTTCTTCATATGAACGAGCGGTCTTCTCAATCATCTTGCTTGTCAGTGTCCTTTGAAGTAAAATATTGGGAATACAACACCCATATGCCATTGAGTCGGCCTCCAATACTCTTCAACTTGTGAAGCCGGGTTGCTTATATAAACTCTGCCGGGTTATGATCTTTTGATAATGTCGGGTCATGATTGTTGGTGACGCCGGGTCAAACAACTAGACTCCAGCTGACTAGATAAAAATATTGGGATGAAAATCCATCTGACGTAGAGCCGGTCTTCCAACGCTTCAGCTCCATGAAGAAATGAGACCTACCTCACTCAAAATTTGATAGCTTAAAAATGTCCTGCTTTTTTGATCTCCATATTACCTGTAGCCCCCAAGCTCCAAGTTTATCCATGATGACTTGGCGCTTTGCAATAATATCTTTGATTGTGTAGCCCCCAAGTACCAGGTTGTCTTGCCTGCAGCAGCCTGGGACTTGTAACTGTTTTATACTTTATAAAGCTTCGACTGGTGTAGCCCCCAAGGACCGGGTTGTTTTGCTTGCAACAACCTGGGACTTTTGAACTTGGTGTTGAATGTTGAGAAATCTGGGTTGTCATCTGAGTCGCCAGATCTATACTGAGTGTCTTGTATTTAACAAGTGTAGCCCCCAAGGGCCGGCTCATCAGCGTGTGATGGGCCGGGTCTTTCAATTTGGACCTTATAATCTGCTTGAACAGTTGAATACTGTAGCAACCAAGTGCCGGGTCGCACGCCAGCGGCGACTTGGGACTTTAGCAATTTTGATCTGAGTAGTGTAGCCCCCAAGGGCCGGGTTGCATGCCTGCGGCGACTCGGGACTTATATCCACTTCTCCTTTGAAAAGAAAAACATCACATGATGTAGCCCCCAAGTGCCGAGTCGCACGCCTGCAGCGACTTGGGACTGTATGAGAATAGCCCATCATAATGCACTTCAGAAGTCCTCTTGAACTGATATTTGATCTGATTTGAAATGAATCCTTGACCATGGTTGCAATATAACCCGGTATGAATATCCCGGAATAATTCCTTTGTCTTTGAAATGAAATCCCTGCTCGTGGTTGCGGTGCAACCCGGCAAATATATGTTTGAGAAATCCATGAGTGCTGTAGTATACTACAGAGCACTGGTTGAAGAAATCCAATAGCCGGTCAATTAAATGACACGGCATTATATCTGATAGGGCGGCTCTTCAAGAATAATCAATTTTCCAAGCTGGCTTGAAAAAAACCCAATCATTTAATACTGGTTATGATAAACCATGATGAAGATCCAGCCATGTTGGCTATGAAAGATCTATTTGTTCCTTGCAGAGGGTACGATGTAACCCTGTTTGGTGACTGGCTTTCCGCAGCATAAACAAATATGGATATGCATGTATGATGATGCATGATGTGATGATGCAATGTAGGATGATGTAATGCAAGTTGCAATGTATGACTCAAGCTTTGTTCTTTTTTTTCGAAAACTCATATGCCGGCTCTCCTGGCATAAATTCGTTGTTTGAACTCTTAACAGTACAGGGTCTCTAGTGAGAGTGACCGTCAAATACTTTGAGCGGCTCAGGGTCTCTAGTCGAGATTAACTGGTAAGAGTACAACGAACCATAGAGAGGCGCAGCAGGGCATGAGTACCTCCCGGGCCCATAAGCTACTTCTCACGTGACATAAATCCGTCGTTTGAACCTTAAACAGTGCAGGGTCTTTAAAAGAGTAACTGTTTAAGAGTACGAACGGGCCACATAGCGGAGAGTATGCAGCAGATGGGTGAGTTTATACTCGCTTTCCGTAAGCCGGCCCTCACGTGACAAGAGCCGCCGGTTTAGCCTTGACCAGTACAGGGTCTCTAGTGAGAGTGACTGTCAAATACTTTGAACAGCTCAGGGTCTCTAGTCGAGATTAACTGGTAAGAGTTCGGCGGGTCACCTAGCGGAGCCGCAGCAGCATACAGGCAGGTTTAACTCGAACTTGCGGTGGCTGAAGAGCTGATCAAGAGGGTGTGTAAGCTAAACCCGGTGGGTTGGAAGCCCCCAAATGACCTTGTTGACGGAGTCAACTTTTGGGTATACAACCCGGCCTTACGGTGGCTGAAGAGCCGATCAAGAGGGTGTGTAAGCTAAACCCGGTGGGTTGGAAGCCCCCAAATGACCTTGTCGACGGAGTCAACTTTTGCACCATCTTGTAAGCCGCCATCTTGTAAGCCGCCATATTTTTTGAAGAAACGACAGAAACTCCAAGTGACTTTATGATGATCCAATAAATCCGGGCACCCATGTTTGAATGGTGCATCACGGCGGTTCGTCCTCTTGGGCAACTTTTAATCTTCCGCCAATAATGTAGTAGCCCCCGGAACCAAGTTAACTTCCTTGCAATGACCCGGGGTTCTCGTTGAAAATGACCAAATGTGTCGAGCCATGTCTGTAGCCCCCGAATCTTAAGTCGACTCGAAGAGTTGGCTTGAGAGTCTCCACTGAAGGTTGAGGTTGACCGTGGCGGGTTATAGATGATCCCGTATGAATTGTTTCAATAATCCGGTCGATGGTTCGTCCCGGCTGGTTGTTGAAGTTAACCAAACTGTAGCGGCGGTGACTTGTGCGCCTGTCCGTCGGGCGGCTCGTACAGGCGAACACTGCACCGATATATCAATGTAGATTGGTCCGCAGGGCGGCGATTCAGAACCGTCCGTTGGGCGGCTCGTACTGGTGTATGCGGCCCCTGACATGTTGATGCAGACGTAGAAGTCAGCCGCGGCGTTTGAAGATGGCGCGGTTGTGAGAGATGGCCGCGGCGTTGTAAGACGGTACGGTCGTGAGAGACGGCCGCGACGTTGTAAGCCGGTGCGGTCGCGAGAGACGACCGCGGCGTTGTAAGCCGGCGCGGTCGCGAGAGACGACCGCGGCGTTGTAAGCCGGCGCGGACGGAGAGTCGCCCGTGGCGCTATTTGAAAACCATAACGCGAATGCGGCAGATTGTCGCATCCATTGGGCGGCTCATACTGCCGGGTTAGCGCGCGCGGTACCGGCGCGTTGATGTAGACCGGGTCATGGCGGCGGCGGCGCTGCGCGCGTCCATTGAGCCACGCGACACGGACGAAGTATAGAATGATGCTGGCGTGTGCCCCATCTCCGTGGTATAATGCCACTTGAATAATTGTCCTGCGTAGAAATATTGCAGGCCAAAGTAATTTGTTCTCACAGAAAATAATACGTGTTAATAGAACGGACGAAGCGAATATCACCTGAGGGATAGTATAATGTGCGGTTAATTACTGCTGGTACTGGTACTCGGTTGATCCAATAAAGTAGTATTGTGCTAGTACTTGTTGTATGAGAGGGATAGTAATACTACTTCTGTTGCTGTCTTCTTGAATATTGGAGCATTAACAAGAAGTGAGCTAATTTTCATGAGGCTGACCCCTTCTGCGTGAACCCTTTTTTTTATACCGAACAAGGTAGGGATGGGAGTGGCAGAGGATTTAGCATCCCACATGACCAACAGTGGCGCTGCGGGCTGCCGCTGATGATTTTTGTTCTCTTGTGTGGAAAACACTGTATCCAGCCTGTTTCCATATACATTGTCAAACACTGCCGTTGAATTTCTGGCTGCCAACTTTCTCAACCACGCCTCTAAGAAATATCTGCGTGAAGGAAATGGCCATGGCGATCAAATCTCGTCGGTCTCCGCACCGAGACGATGAAAAATCCAGCGACAACTAGCCCCGGAAACTGAGCGTGCCCCAGCGACTCCCGTATTTGATTTGTGCAGTACCAGATTGATGCTACTACTGCCGCGCGCTGAACACCTCCACCACCAACGCTGACACCGCGGGCAGCAACTCCTGGGCCTAACCCGTGGCCAGGGGCACCTCCTCGGCTCCTCCTGCTTTGTCGCCCCGGACGAGGACTTGATGTGTACGCGTACGCGGAGGGGAGATGAGAGGTGGCAGCGGGCGACGGGCGACGTTGGAGCCAGCGGGTCGATGCTAGGCGGCGAGCCGGCTGGGCGCGCGGGAGCCGGCGCTGAGCGGGGCACGCGGAGGCAGAAAACACCCGGAACAGCGGCGGGCGGAAGCGGTGCGCGCGCAGCCGGACATAGAGCAGTACGCGGAGGCGGGGGCGTCCGGGGCAGGAGGCCAGGCGGAACGCGCGCGGCTGGGCGGAGTCAGCGGGAAACCGGGTCGAAGGCTCGGTTGGGCGAGGCGGCGCAGAACGCGGCGACGCGAGGGCGTGGTTGTTCGGATGGGAGGTGGACAAGGCCAGCTGAGAAGAGGCGAAGCCAGGGCGAGGCGAGGGCAGCCCGGCTCGAAGCGGCGGGCAAAGGCGGCGGAGGCAGACGCGAGGCCAGGCCAGGCCACGGCGGCTCAGTCGTGAGGCGGCCAAGGCCGGCTCGGATGCGGCAGAGCAAGGCCATGCCGGCTTGGACACGAGCTGGCAGAGCAACGCCGACTCGGAGCGAGGCGAGGGCAAAGCGAAGCGAAACCTTGACGAAGGCGGAGCCAGCGAGTCTAGGCAGCGACGCGGAAGCGGTGCGGCAAGGCGGCGAGCCGGCGGGCGGCTAGAGCGGAGGCGATGCCGCGCCGTGGTGGATGCAGGCAGGCGATTCTTCCGGGTCATGGACGCCCTTTTTTGTTTTTTTGTTTTTCTTGATCCCCTTTTTTTTCTGGTAGCCTTCCTGGTGTGGACGTAGTAGATCGTATCGGACACAACAACTGATCCAATCCCCTGCATGTACGTGTGCCTTTGACAGATTTGACGTGGATTGCGGCGGCTTGACGGCGGCGCCGAATTCTCTTTCTGGTTTTGACCTTAAATTGGATCAAAATAGTCGTCTATGAAGATACTTCCATGACGGCTCTTTCGCATCCGGCTGATCGCAACCTTCTCGATCCCTCGGAGAGCTCCCTCCAAGAACAGAACACCACCGTGCGTGGCCCCACGGTGGGCGCCAACTGTCGTGGTTTTGTCACGGCATGATGTCCTCGTGAGAGAACTTAGGTGTGAGGCCATCGCACCTAGGTGGCGGCTTGAGAGGGGTTGGTCGGAATCGAGAGACGCGAGTTTACCCAGGTTCGGCCCCTCCGATGGAGGTAAAAGCCTACGTCCTGCTTTGTGTCTATATTGATGATGATGACAATCTCGATTACAAGGGTGCGGAGTCACTACCTCTAATCTCGAGCGCCTCTAATCTGTCTATCTCTAATGACTTGAAGTTGTCAACTTGTCCCTCTAGGGGTGCTCTACCCCTCCTTATATAAGTGGAAGGGGTAGGTTTACATGTAGAGTCCTACTAGGAGTAGGATTAGGACTAGCCTCTCTTGAGTCCTAATCCAGGTCTTGTTTCTCTTGTAAGGGAATCCTTTCTCTCCTTTGGGCCTTCTCTTGTGAGCCGCCTTGCGCCGGCTTACACGCTGGGCCTTGGGCCTTGTTGCTCGTCTGACCCGCCTGCTGGGTCACCAATGAACCGCCACGTCTCGACGGGGTCACCAGTGAGTCGCCAAGTCCTGGCTGGTTCATACTTTCGGCCGGGTTATACCGCGGGGTAACATCCCTGACACCAGGTGTAAAGTCCATTTTGCCACTGTGGTAATCCCTTGTCTATAAAAGGAGGCCCATGGCTACCTTTACAAAGGTCGAAACCCTATTCATTTTACACGCGTAGCTGCACTCCCGAGGCACCTCTTATCTGGGCTGTTGCACCTTGTATTGTGAGCACCCATAAACCACAAGACCACATGACATAGGGTTTTACGCTCCGGCGCCCAAACCTGTCTAAACCCCCGCATGCGCAGGAATCTTTGATGCTCTTTGTGCTGGAAACCTACCCACCTGATTACAAAGGGTCCTTGTCGGATCCATAGATCGTCCTTTCCCCGACACTATGGGAACCAAGCTATCTTTCAACACTGCTTTTCACCCTCAAACAGGCGGACAGACGGAACGAGTAAATCAGATACTCGAAGACATGCTTTCTGCTTGTGTTTTGGCGTTTGCGGCCAAGTGGGAAGATTGCCTACCATTCGCCGAGTTCTCGTACAACAACAGCTATCTGTCTAGTCTACAGATGGCACCATTTGAGGTGCTATATAGACACAAATGCCGCACTCCCATCAACTGGTCAGAGACCGGAGAAGGACTGATCTTTGGACCAGATGTTCTCTGCGAAGCCGAAGAGCAAGTTCAGCTAGTCAGTGAGCGTCTGGAGACCGCCAAGTGAAGACAGAAGAGCCACACCGACTCCCACCACCAGGAAGTGAACCTCAACGTCGAACATCATGGCTATCTCCGAGTCACACCTCTCAAAGGAACCAAGCGTTTCCACTTCAAGGGAAAGCTTGCACCAAGATACATTGGCCACTTCAAGATCACCGCAAGACGAGGAGAAGTTTCCTATCAGCTAGAGTTACATTCCGAGTTGTCCAATGTGCACAATGTTTTCCATGTGTCACAACTCCAGAAGTGTATCCAAGTTCCCAACCGCCCCGACCTCTACAAGGACATCGATCATCAAGCCATTGACCTTCAGCCAGACCTCACCTATCGTGAGAGACCGGTTCGCATCTTGTATCAAGCCGAGCATTGCACTCGAAGCCGCACCATCAAGTACTTCAAGGTCCAGTGGAGCAACCACACCGAAGCAGAAGCAACCTGGGAGCGTGAAGACTACCTTAGATCTGAATTCCCTTATCTTTTTAGCGCCTAGCTTAGGAATCTCGAGGACGAGATTCTTGTAAGGGCGGTAGGTCTGTCACACCCTGTGTTTTGTACCACATCACTATGATTAATAAATCTTAAAATTTTGGACCAACAAAAAAACTTTTGTGTGCATGTGATGATTGAGTGATTTGCAAATTGCTTGTTTGGTTGTGTGTGCTTTAATTCACAAAAACCCTCCTACTCTCTAAGCCCATCTCCTTGATCCAAATCTTTTCCCAATGATCATGCCATGTGTATAGGACATAAACCTATTTTTATAAAATATTATTTTGGCCAAAAAGCATTTATTTGGTTTAGGTTTTAAAAAAACCGGAATTGAGGTTTGCACTACAAGTCCTCAGATTAGGGTAAATGTTTTGCCCCAAAGATTTTATTTGGATCCTATTATATACAAGACTTCCCAAAACCAAAAAATATTATTTTAAAAGTTATCTTTGTATTTTATTTAAATGCCTTTTTCTCAAGCCAGAAATGGTCTTTTATAGGGGAAAAAATTATGTTTAATTTGAGGAAATTTAGAGAAACTCAGTGGACATATCTTTTCCATATATATGAGTTTCAACACATGGTAATGTTCAAAATATTGGACAAATCTCTCCAAAACCCTTTCTGTCTATTTCAAGTATCTGAAAAGTTTCTGTAAGAAATATTATCAAATAAATCGAGGAAAATTCTAGCAAGTCCCTTATGCCTCATGTGATGACCTTGCCAAGTTCCATCTCAATCAAAATAGTTTTGGTTAACAAAAGTGCCCCAAAACCCTCTCTGTCCAGATTCAAATTTGATCAACTCTACATTGCCAACGTTCACCTATTGATCTCAAACCTTGTGGACATGATATAAACCCCAAATGATGCTACTACACCAAGTGGTGCATCAAGGAGAACAGATTAGCCTAGTTGCATCTAAGGAAATCAGCTTCTGCTCATTTCTAGGGTTTGCAAAAGCTAAATTAGCTACTTTGTTCATTTGAGCTGAAAATCTATGGGCAGTGCTAAATTGTGGTGCCACTCACTCATGTTAAGTCTCAAACCTAGTGGAGCACCAGAGCTAGCCCAACCCTTAACAAAACACCTTCTACCCAATTCCAAAGATCAACAATTGCAGGGGCAGACAAGTTCTCAATGAGCTGTAAATTTTGCCACAGCACTAGCAGCTTCCCTCCCACCTCCAGTAAATTTCATGGCAGCCAACTCCATGATTGAGGGGGTTAAAATTTCTCTTTCTCTCTCCGAGCAGCACCTTTCTCTCCTCTCTCACATCTCTCTCTCACTCCTAGAATTTTCCAGGGCATCCAAAGCCTCCCTCTCACCTTGTTTATTCCTTCTGCAGCCACTGGGCATAGGTGGGCGCGCCAGAGCGCGTCAGGACACGCCCATGCCAGCCAAAAAGCTGCTCTGGAGCGCGCAACCATGCTCCAGAGGGTTGACCTTGTGCGCCCGGCCACCTGGAGCCTTCCCCTCGCGCCAGTCAAGGCTCCTCGACATCCGCGACACGCCATCGTGTCGGGCGCCTCCTCTCTCCCCCTCTCTCTCACCCTGCAGCGCGTGCCCGGCGGCCGCCCGGCTCGGCCAATGCGTGGCCTCACACGTGCGTGCACCACGGCACTTTGCCTCTCTCCTCTTCCCTCCCGTGGATGTAGTCAAGCCCCACAAGCGCCCTAGACATAGTCCAGCCAACACCTGCAGCCTCTGGCAATGGCAGCGACCCCCGCTGAGCCTCTATCCATGGTGCGTTGTCACCCTCCTATAAATAGCCCCTCCCCGACTCTCTCTCCCCCTCTGGAACCTCTCTCACACTCCCAATCTTGGCCCCGCACCACCAGTTTTTCTCCAGGAGGCCCCAGAGCTCGAGATCGACCGGAGCTCCGCTGCCTCAGGTCTCCGGTAATCTCGTGGTAGGAAGCTCCACCGACCCCCAATCCTAACCCTTTGGACCTCCCTCACCTCCCTGATAGTTTCCCCTCTCCCCCATGTAGTTTGCGTTCCGAATCAACCGCGACAAACTCGCCCGGAGCAGCTCAGCCACGGTCTCCTCGCCGCCGGCGACCCAGGCCTCTTCGGCGACCATCTCCACCTCCACCCGAACGGCGACTCGATGTTGAGTCCATCCCTGCCCTCCGCTACCGCTGCCATGCCCTCTATCGCCGCCGGTGAGCCGCTCCCATGCTCTGCCACGAGGTTAGAGATGACAGGCGAGGCCCGCACATCAAGTTTAAAACCTGGCGGCGCGCACGCCCTGGCTCGCCAGGCCTGCTTCGCTGTTGGGCCGGGTCGGCTAGCCATTTTTGGCCCATTGGCACAGGGCCATTCTTCTTTTTCTTTTTTGTAGGTTTTTGCAAAAATTCCTTAGGACGGAATATTTGTCCAAATGAGGTGATTCAAAATTTTAAAATCTTGTAAAATTCCAACATATTGAATGGTGCCGCTTGTACACCATTTGGAACAAGTTTTCTACATTGTTTCTATTTAAATCCATGTATTGGTATTTAATCCCACACCTTAAAAACAATACCCATGTTTCTGTAACCCCAACCCCAAAACCAACACGAGTAATATTTTTAGTTTTAAATCTAGTATTTAAAAGAAATTAGGTTGACATTTTTCTTAGTGTTTTACTTTTCTGTTTTTGCTATGGCCTTATTTGTGCCCATTATTTTGTGACGATAGATTACGTTGTTGATGAAGAGGTTGGACCAGAAGCATGTGAAGACCCCAAAGACTTTGTAGAGCCAGGCAAGCGGCCCGTTGACCATGTCGATGAAACTATTTTTATGCATGGCATTATAGTAGTTTGATTGTTGCATGAAAAATCCTGATGATGTGGTGACCACCTTGTTGGGTTGTCTCCAATGCATTCCTCGTTGATACTTGCATTGTGCATGACCCTACCTTTCGTTGACGGTTATGCGGGTGGGAAGTAGATAGGTGCAAGTAGTTGCTACGCAAATGGGACGGGAATGTCACAAGATGGAAAACAAAGTGTTTTACCAAATACTTTATGAAAACCCCATCGGGTGCCACTAATGCCCGAGGGAGATGATGATGAGCTAGGTAACCGCTTGAGAAAGAAGTGGTGTACCTAGGCAAGTTGTGTGTGTGTTTTCAAAAACGGATTAGATTTAAGATGTGTCGACCGTTCCCAACCTTACTGTCGGTGTACTAAAGATCGGGTCCTTTAGTACCCCGTACTTGTGCACGGACAGTTGTAGCCATACCTGCGGCAAGGCCTGCCGGAGGACGGCTGGAGACAGATGCAAGATATCAAGAAGGCATTTAAGCTGAAGATCAAAAGACCGAAGGCTGGGCGTCCGGCAAGATCTTGCCGGGCTGGCCCGTCGAGCCCCGGCAAGATCAGCCACCGGCAAGATCGGCACCCGGCAAGATCCCACCGCTTCTGCACAGTGCCGCCGCTCCAGCGCAGCGACCAGCCTGTCGTTTAGGGCTTGTCCTCCTGGTTGCGTGTCACGGCGCTGGCCGCAGAAGGGGTTAAGCGGTGCTGATGGGACGAGTCCTTTTTCCGTCCCCAAGAAAGGCAGGGACACCTGTTCAGAGCATTGAATGCGTCTTGTCCTAAGACGTTTGTCCTAAGACGTTTGTCCTAAGGCGTCAGTAGTAATCATGAGATACTGGTAATCATGAGATACTGTAGATACTTTACACCTCTTGTACTTCGCCACTGTTGGAGACCCCTTGGACATATAAAAGGAGGCCCACGGCGTAGCTACAGGGGGGGAGCCAGATCCCGATCCAGACTCGACCCATTCTGTATGCGTAGCTGCTACTGTAGCTCCCAGAACTGGGCCAAGAACATCCACAGTAATACAACCAAGCAGGAGTAGGGTTTTACGCTTCCGAGCGGCCCGAACCTGGGTAAATCCCCTCGCGTTGATCATTAGTTCCGCTCTTTGTGCTGTCCTTTCTCCCTTGCCGAACCGTAAAGGGATCCTTCGGTCCCATAGGTGTCGTTTCCCCGACATCTTTGGCGCGCCAGGTAGGGGAGAAAAGGTTGCGCGAACCCGATCTAGCAGTCAGCGCGCCAGTTCTTGATCATCTTTCATCGCCATGGCCCCCAAGAAGAAGGGCGCTACGGCGGTTGATCCATCCGCGTCCAGCCTCCCTGTACCTGCACAGACGGGTGATGGCGCGGGCGCTGGTGGAGGAGGTGGAGGTCTTGAGCCTCCGCGACGTTCTGGCGATCCAAGCCAGGCGAGCACCAGGTCCAAGCATAAGGCCGCGCTACCTACGGGTGGTGCAGCGATCTCCAAGGACGGGACGGCGCCTTCCAAGACACCCACGCCGGCGCATGCACCGCGGCCTTCTCAAGAAGCGCGCGACGTGCAGCACCGTGACGTCGGTGGTTCCAAGCATCCCCATGGGAAAACCCCTGCGCATCACTCTCAGGATGCGCGGGGCCAAGATCCACGTCAACACGCCGGTGGAAGCCGCGCGCGGTTGCAGGACCGTGATGGTGCTCCTTCTAACCCAGTTAGGAGTTTGAGCACCTCACGTTCTTCGCATCTTTCGCCGCCGCCTACACCGGCAGAAGCGTTGGCGCGAGCTCAGCTGCTCCTAGACTTCCCTCCCGCTGCGGAGAAGCTAGATGAGTGGAGAGCTGCCATTCAGAGCCTCATCGGTCTAGCCAACAACGACAAGCCGCGGCAAGCAGAGCCTTCGCGGCGGCAGTCTACTGGACCGGTGCGGGCCGACGGCGAGAAGACCGGAGGCGGTGCATCTACGATACGCTCCCCTCCACCACGTCAAGAGCGGTCGCTAACTCGGCGGGTCGACGCCCGTGATGACGATTCCAGGGCGTCGTCCGATCCGCGGGTTCGCCGCGATCAACGTCTGATTCTTCGGGAACGGCAGAAGGAGGACGCTCGAACCACCATCGAGCGGCGACGGGAAGCGCGCCGTCAGTCCGACCGGCGCGCGGGACCCACTGTCGACGAGCCAGCGCCAGGGTATCCTGGTAGCCTACCTTACGAGGTGGGCTGTCCAACGTTTACTCGCGAGCTGCGGCGAGTCCAGTGGCCCAACTCCCGCTCTTTCAAGCCGGAGGTGCCCGAGAAGTACGATGGCAAGACTCACCCGTCAGAGTTCCTGAGCATCTACACCATTGCGGTGCAGGCTGCCGGGGCTCGAGACGACAAGATCCTCGCCAACTACTTCCCGTTGGTGCTGAAGCCCAACGTCAGGTCGTGGTTGATGCATCTGCCGGAGAATTCCATTTCCTCCTGGGCAGATCTGTGTCATGAGTTTGTTGGCGCCTTTACTGGCGGCCACCAAGCTCCTGGCCAGGAAAGCGACTTGCATATCATTCCCCAGAAGGATGGCGAAAACTTGCGCAAGTACATCCAGAGGTTCAGCCGTATCCAGCACAACATTCCAGACGTTCATCCTACCGCTGTCATCAGCGCCTTCCATCAGAATGTGCGCAACCGCAAGATGAGGGAAGAGCTTGCGATGAACAAGGTCAGAGATGTCGCCGAGCTTTACGCTCTGGCTGACAAATGTGCTCGGGCAGAAGAAGGAAGGAGACTCCCCGGCGAGAATGTTGGCGCAGGAGTCGACTCCGAAAGCGAAGACGCTGCTGCCCCGGCAAGGAAGGGCCGACGGAAGGCCAGGAAGCGCAACGGTAAGGCCGTGCTTGCCGTCGAGGGATCCGGTAACCCCGGCACCGCCAAGAAGGCCAAGACTGATGACCCCGGCAAGGAGGTTGCCGGGTGTGCCGCATGTCAGGCCTTGGCGGCTGCCGACAAGCCGGAAGGATCCGCCAAGCAGTATTGCAAGATCCACCGCACCAAGGCGCACGATCTCCAAAACTGCCGGCAAGTTGAGGAGCTTGTCGAGAAGCAGAGAGCCGAGTACGAAAGGTGAGACAAGGAGAGGGCCCAGGATGGCGCTGGAGGGTCCGGCAAGAAGCGTGGTCGAGGAGGTCGCCGCGACAAGGTCAAGAAACAGAAGGACCGGCCCGCCCGAGGCCGCGACAAGAAGCAGGGGGATGATGATGATGATGCAGAGGGCGACGAGTCCAGCGAACACGAGTTCCAGAAGGCGACAGAGGCCATGTGCGTTGACGGAGGCGCCTCGTTGCATTCCTCTCACCGCCAGCTCAAGCAGTGGGCGGGCGAGATTAATGCAGCTGAGCCCTCGCTCGATGCCCGGAAGCCACTGAGGTGGTCCCGCACGCCTATCGTTTTTGACGCCGAGGACCACCCTGATCGCACAACTGCGGTCGGGTACTTGCCGTTGTTGGTTTCACCAACGATCCACAACCTACAGGTGACAAAAATGTTAGTTGACGGTGGGGCCGGCCTAAACCTGATCTCGCCCGATGTGATCAAGAGATTGCAAATTCCCGACAAAGATCTCGAGGAAACAGGCTCATTCCAAGGGGTCAATCCGGGAAGGAACCAGCCGAAGGGCAAGATCACCCTGCCAGTGACGTTTGGCAGCGAGTTGAACTTCAGGACGGAGAAGATCGTCTTCGACGTCGCCAAGATTCCATTACCCTATAATGGGATTCTTGGTCGCACGGCGCTGGCCAAATTCATGGCGGCATCGCACTACGCCTATAACGTGCTGAAGATGCCCGGGCCGATGAGCGTCCTCACCATCCACTCCGACAAGAAGGATGCGCTTATCTGCACCGACAAGCTCTACCGGGAGGCAGTTGCAGCATCTGCCGCCAAGGCACCTACTCCTGTCGCGGAAGCTCCCGGGAAGAAGAAGAAGCCCGGCAAGACCTCTAGCACCCACTCCGGCAAGCGCACCTCCTCGGAGTGCTGCGCTCCCATTGAGGACGTGCCGGAGAGCTCTGCCGGCAAGAGCAAGAAATCCAAGGCTGCTCCACCAGAGACCAAGAAGGTGCCCGCCAAGGAGGATGGTACGGGAGGAACTTTCACCATAAGTTCCATCCTTGATGACAAATAGGATAGCGCGCTCGTTGCCTTCCTGCGGGCGAATATCGATGTGTTTGCATGGCGAGCGGTTTACCTGCGTCGAGCTGCTGAGGAGGGTTGCCGGAGCTAGTGCTCGCCGGCTCTTCTTCATCGCAGTAAGGCTCGCTTGCCAAAGGCTCATCTATGGGCGGTGTAGTCGATGGCGGCGGCACGTCAGGGACGGTTCCCATTGGTACTCCTTGTTGCCGCTCCGCTCCTGCACGTCCGGAGATGTCAGCAGTGAAGATACGCACCCCGGCACTTGCCAGCGGAAAGTGCATAACGGACTCACGCTGGGGGCTGCGCCGGGGGCTGTGTTGAGGACTGCATTGTGGGCTCGACTCCGGGCTGATATTGATCGTTTCTGGCGCACCTGAGGTGCTTGCCGGCGATTCGTCGCCCGTTGAGGTCTTCGCCCTCTTCGCCATCCTTTGCGCCAAGGTTTCTGCATCTCTGTGGAGACAAGCCAAAGTGAATTAGTCAAGTGAAGCCAGAAATATAGGAATTATAAGGTGCGGCAAGGCCCTTACTCTTCTTCTTCGGATTCCAAGGCAGAGAGGTCGAAAACGACTTCCGCTTCGGCACTTGCGCGAGGAGGTGGAGAAGGAGACCTGGCACGCTTGGCTGCAGCGGAAGCAGTAGGTTGTTGCGACCCTGCTGGTCCAGCCGCTGGTGCCGTCGTATGGGACGCTCCCGCCGCACCAGTTTGTGCCGCGGTCAAGCGTGTTGTACGTCGCACGGGCGGTTGTTGGGCCTCTTGCCGCTGCGCAGCCTTGCCGGCCGCCTTCTTGCTGGGAACCTCATCTCTTGAGGGAGGCTGACTTGCCGGCGCGTCAGAGCTGGCTTTCCGAAGAACGCGCTTTTTCTTCCCTGGAGCTGGGGGCTCCTCGTGCGGCTGCTCCTCGGTTGCGCCCTCGACGGTAGAGCCCCCGGCAACCATGCCGCTCTACTCCCCGGCAACTTCCTCTTCCTCGGAAGAGGTCTCCTCTGGCACCGTCTCTTCTTCACTGGTGTCTCCTCCCGTGAAGCCAAAGTCGCCGGCCTCCGTGGCAAGGTTTGCCTCTTCCGCCCTGCTAGCGATGTAAGCTATTTCTTCGTCAGTGGTGGGACGGATAAGTTTGGGATCTTCCCGGATGGCCCTCTCCGATAAGTTGTCGAAGAACTACTGCGCTTGCTCTGGAGGCGGCTCTACCCAAGTCCCGTCAAGGCCGTGGGCATTGCACACTGGCATCATAGCAATGATAGAGCTCAGGGCAGAGTTGTTGCACAGAGGCACGACTCCAGGCGGCAACATGAACCTCCCGTCGGGCCTGAACAGCTTGTGGCAGAGATACATGTGTTGCAAGACCGTGAAGTTGTGATTCAAGCCAGGGCGCAGCCTCATAATATTTGCTGCGTTCTTGAAGTCCCAGGCTGGCCTCCCCTTATTGTGCAGAGGGGCGATGCGCCGGCGAAGGAAATCTGCGCCAACCATTTCAATCGTGAGCCCGGCAGCCTTCAGGTGGTGGATCCCGGTGATTGCAATTGTGAGCTTCTTGTCTTCAGGGTCGAGGTCGCTCCAATTCTCACCACGGGCCACCTTCTTCTGCCGGGGCACGCAGAATGGCTGAGGGTCTTTCTCCTGGATCCAGCACCACTCGGATCGCCACTCATCCCACTTCTTGCGGTAGAGACCCCCTAGGTATATATCCTTGTTCCATGTCCTTGGAATCCAAGTGATAGATCCAGAGAGGGCGTCTCCCGCCTCGATGCGGGGGATGAAGTAGTGGCGGAAGAGGGCCATGTTGGGGACCACTCCGGCAAAATTTTCGCAAAGATGCGCAAAGACAGACATGCACGTTACGGCGTTCTGCGTGAAATCCAAAAGGCGGAACCCGTACGTGTACATGATGTCGACGAAGAAGTCGGAGAAAGGAGGACAGAGCCCGCAGTAAAAATAAGCAGCGAAGAAAGGGTATCTATCCGCGCCGCCCCCGGCAGAAGCCGAAAGCGCGCGAGTTTTGGGATGGCCATTTGTCTCCTTCCCCCATACACACCTGTACTGAGTAATCAAGGTGTGCCCGTCAAGCGTCGGGTCGAAGACGGCGCGCTCTCTCCGCATCCGCACCAGATCCCCTTCATCTGCTCCTGCGGCTGAGCCAGCGGTTTTCGCCGCTTTGCCCTTGCCTGCTTTGGGCGGCATGGCGGCAGTAGAAGCGGAGTCCGAAGGTGGCGAGGGCGTGCGGGTGGCGGAAGAATGGAGGAGGCGCGTTTCAGGCTCGAGGAGGAGGACGATGGCAGCGTCCAGATTGGAAAAGATGAGAGGTAAATGAGCAGCGCCCCTGCGGATTCCTTTTTATGGGGAAGGAGCGGAGGCTGCGGTCGTTCCGCGCACGTCCCCCACGTCCCGCATTCAACGCGCGTCGTGATAGGGCGCAGTAAAAGAGAAGATTATGACAGCAACTCCTGCCACGCGTGCCCGTGCACTGTTTTGGGCCTAGCCCAACAACGCTTCGCACCCGTGTATGGCCTAGGCCCGGGGGCTCCTGTCGGTGTACTAAAGATCGGGTCCTTTAGTACCCCGTACTTGTGCACGGACAGTTGTAGCCATACCTGCGGCAAGGCCTGCCGGAGGACAGCTGGAGACAGATGCAAGATATCAAGAAGGCGTTTAAGCTGAAGATCAGAAGACCGAAGGCTGGGCGTCCAGCAAGATCTTGCCGGGCTGGCCCGTCGAGCCCCGGCAAGATCAGCCCCCGGCAAGATCGGCACCCGGCAAGATCCCACCGCTTCCGCACAGTGCCGCCGCTCCAGCGCAGCGACCAGCCTGTCGTTTAGGGCTTGTCCTCCTGGTTGTGTGTCACGGCGCTGGCCGCAGAAGGGGTTAAGCGGTGCTGATGGGACGAGTCCTTTTTCTGTCCCCAAGAAAGGCAGGGACACCTGTTCAGAGCATTGAATGCGTCTTGTCCTAAGACGTTTTTCCTAAGACGTTTGTCCTAAGGCGTCAGTAGTAATCATGAGATACTAGTAATCATGAGATACTGTAGATACTTTACACCTCTTGTACTTCGCCACTGTTGGAGACCCCTTGGACATATAAAAGGAGGCCCAAGGCGTAGCTACAGGGGGGGAGCCAGATCCCGATCCAGACTCGACCCATTCTGTATGCGTAGCTGCTATTGTAGCTCCCAGAACTGGGCCAAGAACATCCACAGTAATACAACCAAGCAGGAGTAGGGTTTTACGCTTCCGAGCGGCCCGAACCTGGGTAAATCCCCTCGCGCTGATCGTTAGTTCCACTCTTTGTGCTGTCCTTTCTCCCTTGCCGAACCGTAAAGGGATCCTTCGGTCCCATAGGTGTCGTTTCCCCGACATCTTTGGCGCGCCAGGTAGGGGAGAAAAGGTTGCGCGAACCCGATCTAGCAGTCTGCGCGCCAGTTCTTGATCATCTTTCATCGCCATGGCCCCCAAGAAGAAGGGCGCTACGGCGGTTGATCCATCCGCGTCCAGCCTCCCTGTACCTGCACAGACGGGTGATGGCGCGGGCGCTAGTGGAGGAGGTGGAGGTCTTGAGCCTCCGCGACGTTCTGGCGATCCAAGCCAGGCGAGCGCCAGGTCTAAGGATAAGGCCGCGCTACCTACGGGTGGTGCAGCGATCTCCAAGGACGGGACGGCGCCTTCCAAGACACCCACGCCGGCGCATGCACCGCGGCCTTCTCAAGAAGCGCGCGACGTGCATCACCGTGACGTCGGTGGTTCCAAGCATCCCCATGGGAAAACCCCTGCGCATCACTCTCAGGATGCGCGGGGCCAAGATCCACGTCAACACGCCGGTGGAAGCCGCGCGCGGTTGCAGGACCGTGACGGTGCTCCTTCTAACCCAGTTAGGAGTTTGAGCACCTCACGTTCTTCGCATCTTTCGCCGCCGCCTACACCGGCAGAAGCGTTGGCGCGAGCTCAGCTGCTCCTAGACTTCCCTCCCGCTGCGGAGAAGCTAGATGAGTGGAGAGCTGCCATTCAGAGCCTCATCGGTCTAGCCAACAACGACAAGCCGCGGCAAGCAGAGCCTTCGCGGCGGCAGTCTACTGGACCGGTGCGGGCCGACGGCGAGAAGACCGGAGGCGGTGCATCTACGATACGCTCCCCTCCACCACGTCAAGAGCGGTCGCTAACTCGGCGGGTCGACGCCCGTGATGACGATTCCAGGGCGTCGTCCGATCCGCGGGTTCGCCGCGATCAACGTCTGATTCTTCGGGAACGGCAGAAGGAGGACGCTCGAACCACCATCGAGCGGCGACGGGAAGCGCGCCGTCAGTCCGACCGGCGCGCGGGACCCACTGTCGACGAGCCAGCGCCAGGGTATCCTGGTAGCCTACCTTACGAGGTGGGCTGTCCAACGTTTACTCGCGAGCTGCGGCGAGTCCAGTGGCCCAACTCCCGCTCTTTCAAGCCGGAGGTGCCCGAGAAGTACGATGGCAAGACTCACCCGTCAGAGTTCCTGAGCATCTACACCATTGCGGTGTAGGCTGCCGGG
Organism: Elymus sibiricus; assembly: GCA_039707655.1. NCBI lineage: Eukaryota > Viridiplantae > Streptophyta > Magnoliopsida > Poales > Poaceae > Elymus > Elymus sibiricus. Next base: position 165,534,753 of record CM077663.1, on the reverse strand, counting down.
GCTCGAGACGACAAGATCCTCGCCAACTACTTCCCGTTGGTGCTGAAGCCCAACGTCAGGTCGTGGTTGATGCATCTGCCGGAGAATTCCATTTCCTCCTGGGCAGATCTGTGTCATGAGTTTGTTGGCGCCTTTACTGGCGGCCACCAAGCTCCTGGCCAGGAAAGCGACTTGCATATCATTCCCCAGAAGGATGGCGAAAACTTATGAGACAGGGCTGTGTTGATTACTTTGGTCCATCCTAGCAGAGAGCCCAAATTACTAGTGGCGAAAGAGCCGAGTCAATCTCTCGATACGGGGTCGTGCCTGGAAGGACGACTATGACTATTTTCACACACACCGGGCACACCATTGTGTCCTCTCTTAGATGGTATGATCATGAGCAAGTCTCGAATGATGTAAATCATGAGGGTTGTGTACCAACGAGTGGGATTTTTGTTTAGTGTTGTTAAGGGAACGACATTTTTCAGGTGCTTACCTTAGGTATGTAATATACCGCGAGTCGTGGATGACACGGAAGTTCCCCGAGTCTTGTGGGTAAAGTGTGCAACCTCTGCATAGTGTAAAACTATTCGAATAGCCGTGTCCATGGTCAAGGATAGTTGGGTGGTGCTACTTAAACTACGCCAATTGTTTTCACAAAACTTGGTCTACGTGTGACAAAGAGATACTTCAGCTAAGTCCGATGACTTGATGACATGATGAAACTAGAGTTGAGATACTCTATTTATATTGATATATATATAACTTGTTCAGATGGTTATTTTGTACCGTCATGATGCATGATTTTACAAATGTTAGGACATGATACTGCACTCAAAATTAGCTTTCTGCAAAACTACCTGCTTAGTGATAAACCATGCATGAATACCTTGTTCCAAGCATGGGTTGCTTGTGAGTACATTCAAAGTACTCATTGGCTTTTCACTGGTTATTTAATTGGCCAGGCATGGAAGAGCGGGAATATGGTGAAGAGTACCTTGGTGACAAACATGTGAATTAGGCCGCCTCCCAGTCAGAATGCGTGTAGGGTTAAGGCAGATGACATGGGTTCACGCTATCGTTGAAGATTTGCGCTGCGACCTTGTTGTTAGATGCTTGGCCTTCATGGCCCTATCTATGTAAGACTTGACCATAATGGTCATAATGTGTGTAAGACGTTATGTAATGGATGTAAGACTCTTATTATTCAGCTTATGTGTGTTCAGTGAGCATTGATCTCTGGGATCACTGTACACGTGCATTCGGTGACTTCGACTTATAAGTCAGGGTCCCCACACACCAGGATACTCCCAGATGTGAAGAGAGATGGTTCATATGAATGTGCAAAGCTCCTTCAAGGGATAACATTCCGAGACATAGATATGACAGGCAAGCACTTTGAGAGCGGGATGACCGAGAATCCATAGTTTTTCTATGCAAAGCGAAAAGATCCTGCAGCAAACTCTATGACTGCCTTATTTTGGCTTGATGGGCGAACAAGGGCACTAGATCCGAAATATAAAGATTGTTTGTTCTTTGATACAACCTTCTGCACCAATAGATACAACATGCATTTCCTCCTATAGTTTGGGTCAACAACCACCTCCAAACCATTGCACTCGGACGTGCCTTCATCTGCCATAGGTGTTTCACGTTTCATGTGTTTAGCCATGCGTGTTCTAAGTTGGAAAGGCTATTTAGCAGAGATGAGACATTTGCAGATGTATTTAGACTTGTATGAATGACTCAAAAACTGTTGAGGAATTTGAGGAGACATGGCAGCACATGTTTCATTGTTTTGAATTGCCTGGAAACAAACACTTCAAGAAGATGTGGCAAGGCACATGTGGGCTCAAGCGTACTTCAAAAAAAAATTATTCCCGTTCACGAGCACAAATGGCAGGTCCGAGGGGCTCAACTCATATTTCAAGACGCTAATTCCTCTGGCTGATTCCGTTTGGAGGTTTGTGCAACAATATGAATTGTGCAAGGAAACAATGCTTGATCGTGATGACAATGTTTGGCTTCACTGAAATGACCACTCCGCCATTATACTCTTGGTACACACACTTTTGAGTTTTACCAAAACAAAAAAATATGTTGTTGTTGGGTTGGATCTTTGTGCGATCTATTTTGTGACCTTTTGTTTATTTTTTGGGATGTTGCAGGTACAATGTTGAGCGCCAAGTTGCTGGTTACTGCACCCGTAGCGTCTTTGGCAAGTTCCAAAAGTAGGTGACTGTGTCTACTGGCTTCATTATCAACCAAGACCTTGAGTACCAAGGGCAAGGCGTCATGTTAAAGCTAAAATCGAGCATCTATGAGAACCCAAAGATCTATTATGTGCATGTCATGTTGTGGCAGCATGTTTCCGGTGCCCTAAAAGCTATTATATAGAGGAATGATGGTTATATAGATACATGATGGTTTCAGTACGCATTCTTACTGCAACGTGTTTTTCAGTGCACAAAAAAGATCATGTTATAGGGACATGGTGGTTATAGTAGGTTTCACTATTGTAAATAAATCCAATACAGTAGGGGCTCCCATACAACAATGGTATACAAGTGAGTAAGAAACAAACTTCAAAAGGTAAATTCATTATCATCTCTACAGTACACTGTCAGCTCAACATGGAGGATGCTCCAGCATTCAAAATAGAGAGAAAAAGGGGCATTCCTCAGCATGACACATGCTCTAGCTTGAGTACTAGAGAGGTTATAGGCAATAGATACTTGCCTTCTCGGTTACAAATATGTAGCACGCACATGCACCGAAAAAACCTAAAAAACTAGGAAGGTCTTGTTCCGATTGACATCATCTACGAGCTTTTAAACAGGCCCTCGAACTCTTCCTCTGAGTGGAGGAGTGTTTTGAGGGTGCTCACAAAGCTTCACTACAATGAACTTGCAGAAATTGAGCAATGACCTCGTGTCCTGAGCATAAAAAGAAAATGTAACGACCGAACCTTATTAGATTCAAGTCTCTGTGCTTACTGTGCTAGTCCCTAGATCAATTTGCTAGCACACGCAGTACATATGAATATCAAAATAACAAGTGCTTCGTTTACTACAACGTATAATCCAGACTCTATAAAGTATTACAAACTTCGTAGCACATAACTAGATTTATTCAATAATAACAGCGAAATGTAGCATAAATAAATGATGAGTCGCATCAATGCGCACTGGTGGAATTCTCACTAAAGACTTGCGACCATACTGTATCTGACTGGTCGTTTGAATATCCTGCAACATGAAATGTTGCAGCTACAAGGGTCGATACAATGAATGTGTTGGAAAATTACACATAATGATGTAGCAAACATACATCCACAAGCAAGGTATAACAAAAAGAAAACTCAAGTTTGGTTGGAGAGGAATATCTTCACCTACCTCCACTAACTGATGAAGGTTTACTACCGCCTCTAATTATCCGCCCATGAGAAACCCAAGGATCCTAAGTTAACATGACAAGAACTTTAGAAGTCTCTCAAGCATGCTATGTCAGTGGTGCATTCTCTAGGAACAATAGAGCGCTCTGCCAAGGACACATTCACCTGATTTAAGTTTTGAAACTACACCTCGTCTAAAGTGCGCTCTGTCAGTGGCATCGGACAATAGAGCGCTCTGCCAAGGACGCATTCACCTGATAAAAATGTCCCGATCCTACAACTATAAACACTCACAACTTTCGCGAATCTCTCGACACTACCCATGTGTGCCATAATAACGCTAAACACACAATCACATAATACAATCAATACCCAAATATGATGACACAAGATGTACATATCAAACCAAGCACATATCATAGCATAAAAACACATGGATAGCAGAATATAGGATGAGCATAATAAAAAGTGCAAACTTTCCTTGAAGGGTGCTGAAGTACTCTAACGCTTAATTCTTATCTGCTACACTCTTCCAACAGTCTATACATTCAACGAAGGCATCAATAAATGAACTATACTCACATAACACCAAAATAAAGTCAATAGAAAATGTTTCAAACAGAACTCCAATAACATAAGCCTATCAGTAGATACATATTATCTACATTCTATCGCAATGCCAAAAAAATCAACTAAATTGAATCAATGGTTCAAAAGATATGATTAAAAGAAGTTTAAAAATGAATCTAGAGACATTCAAATTTAAAAGTTTCAAAAGATAAATTTATACGCTCACTAGATAGAGGGGTTCAATATGAACAATTTGGTGTTAGTTTCATGAAATTTGGACATATGGTTTAAAAGTTATCAAGATTTGAAAAACAAGGGCTAATATGTAAAAACAATTATTCTCGAGCAGGTCCCTGGACACGCGACGCAATGTGGCTGGTTGGAAACTTTTTTCTGCGAGGATTAAATGACGGGCACACGCCAATTAGTGTGTACCGGTTTGGTAACTTAATAAATCTAATCTAACACATCAGTTATTGATCGGATGGTGGAGAGAAGCTTACCGGAAATAGAGGCTCGTTGGCTAGACTTGAGGTAGAAGACCTTGGATGGCTCAGACTTCGACCATGAGCTCGGTGGGGAGGCCTCCTGAGATCAGGGAGGACTTGAGGATGCGTGGACGGAGTCACTGAAGTGGCAGATATCGTCAAAGGTGTGTGGTTCTTCCAATGATGGAGATCGTCCGACTGGAGCGACCGGCGGTGATGATCCGTTCCAACCGTGTGCAAAATAAAGGGTGAAGACGACAGAAGAGGTCGAGGCGATCAGCACGGAGGAAAAGATCGAGATGAAAACACTACAGTGGCAATGGAATCGAGCGGCGAAGAGCCTCTGCAATGGAGGACTCTGGTGAGTTCTCTCGGGAGCTCTAGGGCATGGGAGCCTACGATTTTGGGGAAATCGAACGAGAGAGAGATGCGACATATTTTAGAGTGGTTTTCCATGCATAAGAGGCAAGTGACCGATCGATTCGATCAAATTTGGGTCGGCTATGGTTTCTCTAATGAACACGACGCAAGGTAAGTGATGACAGATGGGCCATGGGTGTCAGTGGTACGGAGGAGGAATAGAGGAAAAAAGGAATGCCAAATGGGGCGTCGGCCTGGTGCTGCTGTGTTGCTGCCTAGCTGAAAGCACATTTGCTCCCTTGGTGGTTTTGGTGATTAATAACAACATATATCTCATTGGACTAATGTTTCCACTAAGTATATTTCAGGAAAAGTTTAGTGATGGGATGGCAAAAGGATTGTGGAGAGACCCCTAGATGCAAGGAATAGGATTGGCAATGCTTCAAGCAAGAAGAATCTATATTTTACTTTGTGAGAAATCACTTTGAGTCTATAGGAAAGCCAATACTATTAAAAGGGGGTCAGGTATTGATGGTGAACAAAATGTTCCACGTGCACAAGTGATAGTCACCAAAAACACCCACAAGATCTTCCACAAAGGTCTCTCAAAAGCCTATCATGCAAAATCGGTGCCACCAATATTCCCCACTCGGCCCTACCGATTTTCACCTCAGACAGATCCCTGCCAAACCCTAAGTCTTCGGTACAGCCGATTCTGCATCGGTGCCACCGAGTTTAGGTTGCCAACATTCTGTTGCCCCTTATCTTCAATTCAGAATTTCCAAGTTGTTTGGATTGGTGCCATCGAGTTTTGCAATCTGACCGTTGGTCACCTGATCGGTACTACCGAGATTTATATATCTGTCTCATCGAGATTTGAAAGTTGCTACATTTTGGGTAACTCGGTACCACCGAGTTTTACACTTCGGTGTCACCGAGTTGGTCATTATAGGTTTAACGGTTGGATTTTTGGAGATGCCTATATATACCCCTTCACCACCACCCACTCGCAAGAGAAGCACTCAGAACTATTCCATACTTGCCCCATCCAATTTTCTGAGAGAGAGCCACCTACTCATGTGTTGAGATCAAGCCATTCCATTCCAACCATATGAATCTTGATTTCTAGCCTCCCAAGTTGCTTTCCACCCAATCAATCTCTTCCACCAAAGCCAAATCTGTGAGAGAATGATTCTGTGTTGAGGAGTCTATCATCTTGAAGCACAAGAGCAAGGAGTTCATCGTTACTATCGAGCCTATTACCTTTTGGAGGGTGGTGCCTCCTGGATTGGTTAGGTGTCGCTTGGGAGCCTCCTACTTCGTGTTGTGGAGTTGAACCAAGAAGTTTGTACGGGCAAGGAGATCTCCTACTTCGTGAAGATCTACCCATAGTGAGGCTAGTCCTTCATGGACGGAAGCCGTTATGGAATAGTCAAGGTTGCTACTTCGTGGACCCTTATGGGTGGAGCCCTCCGTGGACTCTCGTGACCGTTACCCTCCGTGGGTTGAAGACTCCATAAACGTGGACGTACGATAGCACCACCTATCGGAACCATGGGAAAAATCTTTGTGTCTTCAAATTGCGTTTGATCTTCCTCCCTATGCTCTATTACATATGCTTGTCTTTACTTTCCACTGCTATACTCTTAGACATGCATGTGTAGGGTGTGCTTGACTTGCTATCATTGCTAAAATCTGCCAACACTTAAAATTGGGAAAAGGTAGAATTTTATTTTGTCAAGTAGTCTAATCACCCCCCTCTAGACATACTTTCGATCCTACAAGTGGTATGAGAGCTTTGGTCTCCATTGCATTGGTTTCACAACCTAGGAGAGTATGACGTCTAGCGAAGGAAATTATAACCGAGAGGTCCATACTTTGATGGTACAAATTTTGCTAGTTGTAAGCACAAAATGAAAATGCATATTCTTGGTCATAACCCCGCTGTTTGGGCTGTTGTTCGTGTTGGCTTGCAAGGTGAATTCTTTGGTGATGGAAAGGAACCGGATCGTGAAGCAACCGCGGAAGAATTGAAGTTGTTGCAATACAACGCTCAAGCATGTGACATTCTCTTCAACTGCCTATGCCCCGAAGAATTCAACAAAATCAGCCATCTTGAGAATGCCAAGGAAATTTGGGATACTTTGGTTGATATGCATGAAGGTACCGAATCTGTGAGAGAAACCAAGTTAGATGTTCTTCAAAGTCAGCTTAGAAGTTCAAGATGAAGGATGGTGAAGGAGTCGCAGAAATGTACTCTAGGCTAGCTCTCATCACAAATGAGATTGTCGGCTTGGGAAGCAAAGAGATGACTAACAAATTCATCATCAAGAAGATACTTAGAGCTTTGGATGAGAGATACGACACCGTGTGCACATTGATCCAAATGATGCCCAACTACAAAGATCTCAAGCCTACGGAAGTCATTGGAAGGATTGTTGCTCATGACATGACACTCAAAGACAAAGAAGAGCTTCATGACAAGTCTAGCGGTGCTTACAAAGCCACAAGTGATGCTCCCGCAACTTCAAGTGACAACCTTGTCACCAGTGAAGAGATAAGTCTCATGGTCAAGAAATTCAACAAGTTCTACAAGAATAGAGGCAAAGAACGAAGCTCCAACTCAAGATATGAAGAGAAGCGTTCGTCAAGTCGTGACCGAAACTGCTACAATTGTGGGAAGCCCGGACACTACTCCAATGAGTGCACGGCTCCCTACAAACGAAGAGAAGAGTCACCAAGAAGACGAAGCTCAGGAGATGAATCACCTCGAAGAAAGAGAAGGAGTAGAGATGATCGTTATGAACGAAGACCCTCAAGGAGAAGTAGGGACTCGGAGAAGAAGGACAAGTACACAAAGAGCTACTCAAGAAGAAGACATCAAGCTCACGTTGGTGAATGGGTTTCCAGCTCCGAATCCAACAACCACTCCGAGAGAAGCTATCACTCCAACTCCGATTATAGTCAAGATGAAGGTGTTGCCGGACTTGCACTAGTGACTACCAACTCCTATGACATATTTGATTCACCAAATGAAGGAAGTGGAAGTTGCTTCATGGCTAAAGGCCCCAAGGTATCACACCCCGAGTATCTTGATTTCAATAGTGATGAGGATGATTTGCTTGGAGATGATGACTTGCTCTTTCATAAAGCTAGTGATGTTAGTCAAAATGAACTTGATAATCTTCATGTTAGTCAAGATAAGTCGGTTGATGATGATAAGATGGAAATAGAGCGACTAACTAAAGAATTAATTACTCTTAAGTTAGCCCATGAATCTACTCTAGAAGATCATAAAGAGCTTGTAAAGACTCATGAGAAGCTACGCTTTGAGAAGCTCACCTTGGAGCAAGAACATGAGTTTCTTGAAGCTATCAATGACGATCTCCGAAAGAAGACTTCATCTTATCTAGCCAAATGATTACTCTTGTCTACATTCATGCCACAAGTTAAACCAAGACAAACTAGTAACAAAGGCAAGAAAGGTTCTTCATCTAGTAGCAACAATAAAAATGCTAAATCTAATGATGTTGCTTCTAGTAGTTCTATTGATTCCACTAATGATGATTCTCTTAGCCAAGTTACACTTGAGCAAGAAAACGTTTTATTGAAAGGAATTATAGAGAAAGGTATATACAAAAGTCTTGCCGGATGTAAGCAATTTGAGGAGATTGTACGCAAGCACGGAGGATACCGGAAGAACCATGGCATTGGCTACTTCAACGCAAATGGAGTTGAATGGGAAGAAGGTCAATACCCCAAGCCTAAGTTTGTTCCTCAAAAGGAGAAGTATGAACATACTCTCCCCAAGGGAACAAAAGCTCAAGATGACCTTCCACCACAAGACCACAAGCTCAATGGCAAGGCCAAGCTTCAAGAGGAGATTGACTCATATGAAGATGAATCCCAAGCTTTGGTCAAATGGGTTCCCAAAGCTCCTACAAGCTCAACTTCTACAAGTGCCACTTCAACACCAAGAATTCCCATCAAGTTGATGTGGGTCCCCAAGAAGAAGAACTAGAGAAGTTCATGAGGGGTGACTCCGCCAATGAAATTCACTCATATTCATTATTGGCAAGGGCTAGTTGCAATCAACTTCAACACTATGTAATAGTTCAAGGAGTCACACATTCCCTGAAAGGTAAGCAAGGGACAAGGTAATTAATGAATCCATGGACATCATCCTATATGTTTTGCACTCCATGTCCATAGATATCCTTGTATTTGTCTCTTGTGCTTGGGACTAACCCATGTAGGTGAGAAGAGTAAGGAAACAACAAGGATGCTCGCAACTCAAGATGATCTTCATCAACCTTGAGCATCTACCACTACTTCACCCACATGAAGTCTTCTACGACAAACCCAAGGTTAGTTTATCCCTCCTTTGGGGGGATGTCACATCAAGGGGGAGCTTTACTCTAAGACTTGAGTTAAAGCATCTCTTAGAATGTGACAACATTAAATGCTTTACGTAAAAGTGGTAACCCCACTTGTGCTTAAACGATGAGTATGACCTATGATCAAGTATTCTTACTTGGCTCCTAAGTCAATATACTCATATATAGATGACTCCGTCATCGCCAAAGTGCTTGTTAGATGCTAGTATGTATGTGCATGTTTGCCATGATTTCATTTGATATCTTATTGTGTGAGCATGTTGGTCTGCATTTCTTTAATCATTCGAGGACATCCAATTGTTGCGATTTGGTTTTATTTTCTCTTTTGCCAATTGGATGGAAAAGAATGCCTAGGACCCCTCTCTAGCTATCTATGCTTTCTTGTCTCATATTCCATTCATTTTGCATCACAAAACTTGAACAAGTACTTCTCGATCTCTCTGTCTGAGGAACACTCGGAGTTCCGTATCGACAAGGACTGACCACCCAAAACCTCCCAAGTGCATCCCGGTGGAACCAACACAAAATCTCGGTCTCACCGATGCCTAGGGTTTATCTGGTTTTCCAATCTCGGTAACACCGATTCCATCTTCTCGGCTTCACCGAGTTTCCCTATCAGCTAGCAGTTGAGGAACTCGGAGGCACCGATAATTTTGACCCGGTGTCACCGACAGCGATGGGTACTTAATGTGGCGGACCCGACTTTTGAAATTACTTCTTCAAATGTCTGGTTCCTCCAAACCCTAGCTGCCGTTCGTGGACCCCTGGTCGTCGCCATTGTCCTCCCGAGCGCCTCCATCATTGGAACTCGCCGCCGTCGACGGAATCCTCACAGCCGTCGTCGCCGTAGCGGACTCGTCAACGAGTTAGGGTACGATTCCGACCCCTTGTGCGCTCCTCTTTCCAATTCATGCGCATTAGGATCGTTCCATCGATAAGCCACAGTTTGAGATCATCCTATCCTCAATAATCTTCCATTAGAATAGTGAACAACGAATTTTTAGGTTTTGCCGTTCGTAATCCGAATCTCGGTGACACCGAAGCACAAAAATCGGTCTTACCGATTTGGTTTTTAGGTCTACTGAGGATAGTCTCGGTGAAACCGAGCACCCACTTTCGGTGAAACCGAAGTGGTTGCCAAGTTTCTATAAAGCAGACTGTGAGTCTCGATGGATCCGAAAATTGTGACTCGGTGGTATCGAAATTCCCTTTGCAGAAAGGAAACCTTAAGAATTCTAAGTTCAAATTTGAGAAAACTTCTGCATTTTGTGATGGCTCAACCCTTCTACTCTTCTATGCTCTATTCACAGGGTCAGCATGTCAGGCTTAGATGACAGCCAGAACAATTTCAGAGAGGAGAATGTTGATATGAGCTCAGGCACTAGTCCTGAGGGCAGCTATGATGATGTGCCCAGCTCACCAGATTTGCCCAAAGCTGCAACTAGAGCCAGAAGGAAGTTGAACTCTGATGAGGAGGATGAGGATTTTGTGCCAGAAGAGGTCCTTGCCAAGCAGAGGCAGGAAAAGGAAGACCAGGCTGCCAAGAAACATGCTAATGAGGCTACCTCATCTAGAAAGGTAGTAAGGAAGGAGTATGCCAGTTCAGAGGCATTGAAAGCACCAGGGAGTGCCAAGGCAGCAATGACTGATGAACCCCCAAGAAAGTCTATGCCTAAGAAGGCAGGAGAGAAGAAGAAGTCTAGGAAGAGGATCATGCATGTTGTGGGCAGACCTACCTCCATGTATGAGGATCCAGAAGCTGATGCTGAAGTTGAGGAGGAGGAAGAGCCAGCTACCAAGGCTCCTCCTAAGAAGAAGAAGAAGTTGTTGGGTGATGCTATGCCCAAGGATACAACATCCAAAGGCACCAAGACTGCCCCCAAGAAGGCTGCTGCTACTCCAAAGCCCAAGAGGACTACCAAAGACATCCCAGCTACTGCCAAGAACAAGAGTTCTACTTTCAGAGAAGCTGAGGATGAAGCAAGGTCTATTTTGATGAAGCTGAGACCACACCTTCCTGAGCACAATGCCAGCCATCCAGTTGCTGAGGACATGAAGAAGAGGAAGGGTTCTGGACTAAGGGAATGGAGAGCCATAGATCCCTATTCTCAGAGGAGAAGGACAGCTGTAGAGTACAGGTTCTACACCAAAGAACAGCAAGACTTCTATGAGACCATATTGCTTGACAAGAGCCCTGCTGTTAGTGATATGAGGTATGTTGATTGGAAATACATCAAGGAGAATCAAGATTTCTTTCCAAGTGTGCAGGAAAATTTCCACTACATTGGCATTGATGGTATTGTTGGGAAGGAGTTTACTGCCTGGAATGACGAGATGATCATGCAATTCTACTCCACTGCACATTTCTATAGAGATGGTAGAATTGTATGGATGACTGAAGGCACCAGATATGAATCCACTTATGATGAGTGGGCTACCATCTTAGGAGCCCCACAGGTGCAAGAAGGAGACTTGGATGTGTACTCTGAGTCCAAGGCAAACCACAACTCCATGGCCAATATGTACAATGAGATCCCTGCTACAAATGTGCATTCACACAAGCTAGGATCTATCTATTTTCTTCAGGCTGGCCTACGCACAACCAACACCATCTAGAGGTATACTTTGATGCCTAAGTCTGGAGATGAGAAGATGATCAGAGGCTATTCTATCAACATGCTACTCCATATTGACCAACACACCAGATTCTGAGTGATGGACTTGATAGTAGAGACCGTGAAGAGGACTGTCGCAGACCAGAGATCATGTGGATACGCTCCATACATTCGGATGCTTATCAACTCCTAGCTGGAGAAGCACGTGTATGCACTTGATCGACCACATTTGCCACTCCTGCCAGAGCTAGAAGACAATGTGGTGGTGATGGATCCAGATCATCCCACCTCAGCTACAGCACAGGCAGAGACAGAGGCAGCCAGAGACTCTAGTGCTCAGGTGCCAAAGACCCGGAGTGAGCAAATGGATCTTCTTCTCAGTTCCGTGCTCATCATGCAGAAGGATATTGGGAACATCTTGAAGAACCAGGAGAGTCTGGGAAGGATTGCTGAGAGCAAGTTTCACATTCTCAACAACAAGGTGGATGAGCTCACAGTGACAGTAAATGAACTCAAGAGAGAAGTTGATGGCGTGCCCAGTCCCCACACTACAGATGATGAGGAGGACACTCCACCTCTCCGAGCCGACACCCAGTTCAGGACTAAAGCCAGGACTCCTACCGTGACAGCTCCCGAGTTGAGGCCTTCTTCATCAGTACCTGCTACAGCTCCATCAGCTCCTTCAGCTCCGTTAGCTACTCCAGCACCTCCAGTTGCTACTCCAACTCCATCCATGACGTCTTCTGAAGTCTTCGTTGATGCCGTTCTCTCGACTCCTTCATAAGCTACCGGAGGAGATCAGCCCCAGAGAGACACTTAGTTCTATACCTTTGAACTTTTTGGTAACTTGTTGCCAAAGGGGGAGAAGTTGTATAGATCATTAGGGCTTCGAGAGAGGGAGAGTGTTGCTTTTTATCGCTCTTCAAAAACATTGATATCTTTTGGTTTGTTTATGTTAAACCTTGTTTGTGTTTGATCATGCACTTGATGTGTGCTGCTACTATTTCCCATCCTTGATGATGCTTATGAGATGATCATTCACTTTTGCTTGTTGTGTTGTACTATGATGTTCATTCCTATTACTCTCGCACACCACCAAGTTGTATGTGACATGGAAAAGTGCCTCATATACCTAATTGATTGTGCATTTGCATTCAAACACAAATTCAAAATAGTGCACAAATTTAGGGGGAGCTCTTGATTATCACATACTTCTCAAAGCGACGATTGTATTCATTGATTATATCATATGTCGAAGCTTTGATCTATATGTTGTCATCAATTACCAAAAAGGGGGAGATTGAAAGCACATTTCCTCCCTTGGTGGTTTTGGTAATTAATAACAACATATATCTCATTGGAGTAATGTTTCACTAACTATATTTTAGGAAAAGTTCAGTGATGGGATGGCAAAAGGATTGTGGAGAGACCCCTAGATGCAAGGAATAGGATTGGCAAAGCTTCAAGCAAGAAGACTCTACATTTTACTTTGTGAGAAATCACTTTGAGTCTATAGGAAAGCCAATACTATTAAAAGGGGGTAAGGTATTGATGGTGAACAAAATGTTCCACGTGCACAAGTGATAGTCACCAAAAACACCCACAAGATCTTCCACAAAAGTCTCTCAAAAGCCTATCATGCAAAATCGGTGCCACCAATATTCCCCACTCGGCCCTACCGATTTTCACCTCAGACAGATCCCTGCCAAACCCTAAGTCTTCGGTACAGCCGATTCTGCATCGGTGCCACCGAGTTTAGGTTGCCAACATTCTGTTGCCCCTTATCTTCAATTCAGAATTTCCAAGTTGTTTGGATCGGTGCCACCGAGTTTTATATATCGAGATTTATATATCGGTCTCATCGAGATTCGAAAGTTGCTACATTTTGAGCAACTCGGTACCACCGAGTTTTACACTTCGGTGTCACCGAGTTGGTCATTATAGGTTTAACGGTTGGATTTTTGGAGATGCCTATATATACCCCTTCACCACCACCCACTCGCAAGAGAAGCACTCAGAACTATTCCATACTTGCCCCATCCAATTTTCTGAGAGGGAGCCACCTACTCATGTGTTGAGATCAAGCCATTCCTTTCCAACCATATGAATCTTGATTTCTAGCCTCCCCAAGTTGCTTTCCACCCAATCAATCTCTTCCACCAAAGCCAAATCTGTGAGAGAGTGATTGTGTGTTGAGGAGTCTATCATCTTGAATCACAAGAGCAAGGAGTTCATCGTTACTATCGAGCCTATTACCTTTTGGAGGGTGGTGCCTCCTGGATTGGTTAGGTGTCGCTTGGGAGCCTCCTACTTCGTGTTGTGGAGTTGAACCAAGAAGTTTGTACGGGCAACGAGATCGCCTACTTCGTGAGATCTACCCATAGTGAGGCTAGTCCTTCGTGGACGGAAGCCGTTATGGAATAGTCAAGGTTGCTACTTCGTGGACCCTTATGGGTGGAGCCCTCCGTCGACTCTCGCGACCGTTACCCTCCGTGAGTTGAAGACTCCATAAACGTGGACATACGATAGCACCACCTATCGGAACCACGGGAAAAATCTTCGTGTCTTCAAATTGCGTTTGATCTTCCTCCCTATCCTCTATTATATATGCTTGTCTTTACTTTCCGCTGCTATACTCTTAGACATGCATGTGTAGGGTGTGCTTGACTTGCTATCATTGCTAAAATCTGCCAACACTTAAAATTGGGAAAAGGTAGAAATTTTATTTTGTCAAGTAGTCTAATCACCCCCCCTCTAGACATACTTTCGATCCTACACTAGTGCGCAGAGCGAGGCCTCAGTTGGGCCGCTGTGCAGCCCGACTGCACAGCGTGAGTGACTTGTTTTTTAAAGACTTAGCAATAGGAAGTAAAATACAACTAAATATAATACGAAACTAAATCCAAACAAAATACTAGAACACACAGTAAAATATTATTACTACTATACAAAACAGTGTACATTTGTACAACTGAAATAAAATTTCGGAAAATTATTATGTAATAGGAGCCTATACAGAGCATTATAACAACTATAAAATAATTTTGAGTTTCTAAAATTCTTGAAATAAATCATGTGAAATCTAAACAATATTCTTAGCACTCCCCAACTACACTTAATCGGGGAGAAGTCATATTATCTCCACTCCAATATTTTGCCTTGAGTTGAAAACACTTCGAATATCCAGAAAAAAATTGAAATAGGCACAGAAATCAAGATGCAAGAAAATGATCCTATTGACTTCCAAATCTAAAAATTTGTGATGTTACAGAAAAATAACACATTATGAGAAACTAGCAGGGGGGAATGGTGGTAAGAGTCATGTTCACAAAGCGATATTAGTGTTGTAGAGAGTTTGTTTACTACTAGTGTTGTAGAACAATTGTATGAAAAATATAATGATACACATGATGATTTTGTTTACTACAAATTGTAAGTCATATTTCAGAAAATGATACTAGTGTTGCAAAGTGTTTGTTTTCTACAAAATGTACAAAAATGATATGAGTGTTGCAGATAGTGATGTTCCGTATAAAACAAGGGAAAAACAGAGAGTTGTTTACTAGTAGAGTTACCTAGGAAATGGGTCATACCGTGTTGAATGGCTTGATCCCCCTGGCAATTAAATTCTCCATGTATAGAATAGAAAAGAAGCTAAAATCAAACCTGCAAAAAACGATAAGGAAAAACCAGGTGAAAAAGAAGCTAAAATCAAATGTTTGGTATGGTTTTTCTGCGAAACATGACAATAGGCAAAAACAGGAACTGGCACTGGGCACTGAGTTAATAGGTTAGTTCCCAAAAATAATATAAAATTGCATATGATGGAAATAATTTTCTACCCATGGTGGTAGCTACACATTGGTCCAATTTTTATCTCTAATTATTTTTGTAAATTATTATGGACCATGAAAAATAACTCTATAATTAAAATATTGCGACGTTGGACCAGCCAGGCAAGCAAAAAGTCACTTGTGCCAAAAAGGCAAGCGAAAAGACTGAGAGAAGTGAGAAAGGCCCTTTCTACACAACAAAAAGACACTTGTGTCAAAAAGGTAATAAAAAGACAACAACAAGTGCTAAAAAGCCATTTCTATACAACAAAATGCACTTGTGCCAATGCCATAAGAAACCCGGCACCTCATACATCAAAAAAGGCATTTATTCCAAAGGGTGTGTAGCTGCCACCATGCATGCGTAGCTACCTGCATGCATAGAAAATTGCCTAAAGCATACAAGATTCACAATATAATAGCGTGAAACAATCAAACATTATAGGTATGTTGGATACATATCAGCATCCCCAAGCTTAATTCTTTCTAGTAGGTAAAGGATAAAAAGATAATTTTTTTTATGTTGAATGCTACCTAACATGTCTTGATCATGTAATTCTTTTAGGTATGAATGTTGAGAAACGATGACTTAATAGATATCAAAACAATAATATAGAAGAATGCTAGAAAATAATCGTTACTTTTCAAAATAATAATGCTAAAGAACGTTGTCCCTACTCATTTAATCATGTAAGTAATGGCATAACTCGGTCTTCCTTGTGTAAAGTATAAATCATGAACACCTCGTGCCAAAAAAGCAAGTGTATCATACTTTTTAACGCCATGGACTAAGAACTTTGGATGGCATAGTGTGGGATCGAGAAGTGGCGTCTAGAGGGGACGAATAGACACTTAACAAGTAAAATGTGCAGTTTTCAGTTTGCTTGAATTTTAGGCAGATTTTAGCATAAGTTAATACACATCCAAATCTTCCTACACATGCATATATAGAGATTGAGCAGCAGAAAGTAAATATCATGCAAGTGCGAGAAAGTAAAGGATGGTAGAGTTGGGAAGATCAAACACAATGAAGACACAGTGATTTTTGGTGTGGTTCCAATAGGTGGTGCTATTGTACGTCCATGTTGATGGATACTTAACCCACGGAAGGTAATGGTTGCGCGAGTCCACAAAGGGCTCCACCCACGAAGGGTCCACGAAGAAGCAACCTTGTTTATTCCACCATGGCTTACGTCCACGAAGGACTAGCCTCAATCGGGGTAGAGCTTCATGAAGTAGGCGATCTCCTTGCCCTTACAAACTTCTTGGTTCAACTCCACATGGTTTGGAGGCTCCCAGGCAGCACCTAACCAATCTAGGAGACACCACTCTCCAAGAGGTAATAGATGTTGTGTTAATGATGAACTACTTGCTCTTGTGCTTCAAAAGATAGTCTCCTCAACACTCAATCACTCTCTCACAGAAATTTGCTTTGTAGAAGAGGATGATTGGCTGGAGAGCAACTTGGGGAGGCTAGAAATCAAGGATCTATTGGTTGGAGAGAATCCCTTGATCTAAACATATAAGAAAGAAAATGAATGGTGGAAGTGAAGTTTCGTTCTGATGGCTCTCTTAGAAAGTAAGTGGTGGTGGAGGGGTATATATAGCTTTCACCAAAAATCTAGCCGTTACAACTTTAGTGCGCAACTCGGTGACATCGAAAATAACTCTCGGTGGTACCGACTAGTGCAATAGGTTCTAAATTTTGGCTATTCATAGAGACCGAATGGAACAACTCGGTGAGACTGATTCGGCGTGACCTAAGCAGATCCAATGCTTCGGAGGTTCTGACTAGTTCATCTAGGATATTTTGACCTGAAAATAGTCGACCATAGAAACTTGGTCACTGCATTTCGGTTGCACTAAATGCAATCTTGGTTGCACCTAGAAGTTAGGGTTTGTCTTAGGGATCTGTCAAGAGTAACTCGGTGGCACCAAAATGGGAGAATTGGTGGGACTAATTTGGCTTTTAGGGTTATGGACAGAAATGATATGAGGGGGTGTTTGAGGGTTTTTGGTGGAAGATTTCTAAGCACTTGAGAAACCAGATCATCATCAGTACCTCATTCCCTCTGAATAGTATTGGCTTTCCTATGGACTCAATGTGATCAAATCACTTAAAGTAGAATGTAGAGTCTTGAAGCTTTTGCCAATATGTTTCCTTTGCATCATAGGGGTTCCCCATCACATATCCTAGCCATTCTAATCCTTTGAATATTTCCTGAAATATTGTTGACATAACTATTAGTACAAAAGTAATGTATGTTGTCATTAATCATCAAAACCACCAAGGGAGCAGTTGTACTTTCAATCTCCCCCCTTTTGGTAATTGATGACAACATACATCAAAGATTCAATTTGAAATGAGCAACAAAATATATGAGAGCTTTGAGAGACATATGACTTGAGGAAGCTGCCCCTACAAGTGTGCAATCCTTTTTAGAGAATAAATGCTTTTGGAATGCAAGAGCTCACAGAGATGGGAAACATGATAAGTCATATGTATCTTGGCAATACATCAGAGCAAAGATGTGAGTGAGATATAGTCATATTCATGAGTCTCTCTTGTAAACAATATGTGCAAGAAGAAAGAGATCATCATCAGCATGAGTGATATGCATATACTTACCTTGAAGTACTAGAGCATTTACCTGAGGAAACGTACTTGAGAAAACAAGGGTTATATAACACCAGAATGTTCCTTCAACACAAATGCAAGAGTTTTCAAGAATAACAAGATTGGGATGACATGTAGAAGAATTGATATTCCTTTTGAGATTAACATGTTCCCAAAAAGGTTTCAACGGGATTTGCAATGAAATATCAATGGAATTTTCTCCCCTAAATATGGAACTTCCTCTCCCTCTAAATCTTAGTAAGTAGATATTGGGAGTAGGTAGGGGTAGATAAATTCAGATCACCAGATTGTCAAATCAGCCAATAACTTTACAACTTGTGTGTTTCTCCCCTCTTAGAAACATAGAGCATAGATCATTTGATCTCTCTCCTTTTAGGTCATTCTCCCCCTTAAGGTATTATTATGACTATAAGCTTTGATCTCTCTCCCCCTTTGACATCAATTTCCAAAAAGGGTCACAAGGTAAGGGATCCTTGAGAGTATGAACACTTAGGTAGTAATGTATCAGAGAGAATAGGGTCATTGTGTAAAGCTGGTAATAAAAGGAAAATGGAATATTTTGCAAAGTGGATTCACAGCTGCCAAATCGATGACTCCGAGAGAATTTTGGTTGGTGAGACCATAGTAAATTTTCAGGTATTGGGGCGCATCGGTGGCACCGAGGAGGTTCATATCGGTGGTACCGAAGAACCTTTATGCAACATAGTTGTTATCTCGGTGACTCCAGCTCATTTCTATCGGAGGCTCCGAATTAGAGACAGAAACTTGACTTTGGCAAACTCAGCTCACTAGGCAATGAAATTTCAGAAATATTTGCAAGGAATTTTTCAGAATTTAGTCCAACCACATGAAGATTTATTTTCTTCAAGGGAAAGTGCGAATGAGACTTGAAATCAATCAAGAAACTTTATCTAGATGATGGTCAGCGACTAGGTCACCTATGTTAGAGTATATTTGTCGGATTTCGGGCTCCGCAAAACCCTCAAGGTTCGAACACAGGGGCGTGTGCGAAGATCCCCTGCAGCTTTGCCCTACCTAGCTCGCTACTCGATGGTTTGGACGGCGAACTCGCACGATGACGAGGAAGAAGATGAACGCGGTGGTTTACCCAGGTTCGGGCCGCTGCGAAGCATAATACCCTACTCCTGCTTTGGTGGATTGCCTCTCGGGGAGGTGTGGTGGATGAACTAGTACAGTGGTGAGAGGCCTCATGAGGGCGCTTCAGTGGTGTTCTCGGGCTTCTGCTAGCCTTGTGGTTTCGTCCCTCTCTACGGTGCAGCCTAGCCTCTATATATAGCAGTGGACCGGGTCCTCTTCCCTTATCGCAATGGCGGGAAGGGATCCCACAGCAGCCAAATTTGAAGGGGGACAGGAGTACATCCCCGCCTGTCCAAAGGTGGTCTTCGCCTGCAAAGTAGCTGTCGATGATGCAGAGGTGGGCTCGGCGATGACATCCGTCCTGCGGGGCTCGTGGACGTGGTCTTGTTGCACCGGAATGGAAACCTTTGGGAGGCGCTTTGGGAACCCGCGTACGTCCCTGCTCCCTTTGCACCAAAGGGGAAACTGCACCGCCTGGCGTGCTGGCGCCCGCCTGTCCTTCCTTGCGTCATCCTTGACTCCTAAGGCCGGGTTCCGCATAGAGATCTCCGCCGCTCCGGAGGGGGCCTGAGGAGGCCCACCCCCTGCCGATCCTGGTGTCGTTCTTCCTAGCGAGCCTAGGGTCCTCGCGAGGGCCTTGTCTCGAGTGGAGTCGCGCCAGGCCGTGTTTGGCTGACGTGGTGGGCCATGCCCTGGGCCGCAGGCAGGCAGGTCTAGGTACCCCCGTTCCCGGAATGCCGACAGTAGCCCCCGGGCCCAAGGCGCGCTCGAGCTGCCTTCCGGGCGAAGCCTTGAGGACGGCCCGAAGCGCCGCGGGCCCCAAACGCCTGCGGGCCAGGCTTTACACGCGTTGAGCGCCTGGGCGGCGACGCCCCCGCTCCCCGAGGACGTCGAGGGCCCTCGGTCAAACGGAGTTGACGCCTGCACGCCGCACCGGTCATCATTACCTTTCTTTGAATGCGGCTATTCCCTCGGCCTTCTCTCCATGGGCCGCGCGGATGTGACCCTTCAGAAGTTGCACGCCTCCCGGGAAGCGAGGGGGCGCCGGTTGGCCCTCGGTTGTACATAAGCAGGCGAGGGCAGGGAAGCCCTCAACACATCTTTGTCTTCTTCGCCTCCCAACCTCCAAGCCGCCGCTCTCCCAGTCATGGCCTCAGTGAGGAAGTTCTCCGCCGCCGAGAAAGGGAAGGCCTCCGAGGAGAGCCCTGCCTTACCGCTGCCCAGGAGGGGCCGCGGTCGTCCCCGAAAGCATGCCACGACACCGGCGGTGGTTCCCCGTGGGCGCGGTCGTGCTCCAACGCGGCCCGGGGTTACCATCGGCGGCGGCGGTGTGGCTCCGTCCAGCGCATGCGGCCGCAGTGGTCGAGAAGGTGGCGCTCACGGTGGGAGGGCGGCGGTGGCAACCCGGCTGCCATGCCCGCGGCTCCATTCGGCCGACACGGCCCAGGAGTTCATGGTGTGGGCGGAGAGGCCGGAGGCCGCTTGGTTTCAACTCCTGCGCTTCTTCGCGGGGGCGCTGCCGGCCGGGGGGCTCGCTGGCCTATGGCTGCAGGCCGACGACTGCTGCAGCGCGGCATCGTGGGTGGAGGTCGAGGTCACCCCCGGGGGTTACGTGTACCTAAACCGCGGGTGGCAGACGTTTGCCCGCGCCCGTGGCCTAGAGGGGAGGCACACCCTTCACTTCAAGTACGACGGGGTGGTGACGCTCTTCGTCAAGGTCTTTGGGGGAGAGGGCGAGCGCCTGGGGTGCTGCCCGAAAGACGTCGGCCGCGGCGATCTTGGAGATGAGCTTGCCCTTCGTGACGGGCGTTGCGCCTCCAGTAGCAGCGACACCCCCTCCGAGGGGAGCCCGAGCGACAGCAGCTACGACGCGCCACCGCGCCGGCGCGCCCGGACCTCGGGGGGTAGCCGGCCGCCGCGGCGTCGCTCCTCCGCTCCAGAAGCGTCCATGCCGGCGCGCCTTCACGGGCCCGTGAAGGAAGAGGAGGACACCGACTAAGTGCTGGAGCGCCGACGCCGGGGCTCTTGGAGCGGCAGCCCCCGTGGGGGCTTTCTCACTTTCTTTCTCCTCCTCTTTTCCTGCTCCTGCAATCAAAGAACAAAGGGAGGCCCTGCGGGCGCGTAATGAATTTGGGCGCTTGCCTCTTTTTATTAGTGCTTCCATCACATGTCCTGGCCTTTGCGTTTTTGTTAGTTGAGACCGCCTTTCGGTTGTGATTCGGGTACTTAGCTCGACATGCTCGCGGTAGGCTCCAGGGTCAGGGAGGCGTGGCTATGGCGCTTGGGGAGTCCGGACGTCCTGTGGACTTCTTCTTCCTACGGGAGAGGCTGGTTGGGAGCCTTTTCGGCGATCTGTGTCTGCAGGCCCCAGTCCCGCACATTTCCTGACCACCGTAATGCACGACCGGATCGCCAGCACGCACTTACGAGGTGAGGCCTCGACACCCTTGATGCCGACCGGATCACCTGGACGACATCAAGGGGCGAGTGGCTATATGACCGGTAAGGCTCCTGAGGCGTGCTGCTCAGGAGCCCCCTTTGATGCTCAAGCAGCTCTACGTCGGCAGGTCCCAGTCCCGCACATTTCCCTACCACCGTAATGTACGACCGGATCACTAGGACGCAACTACGGGGTGAGGCCTCGACACCCTTGATGCCGACCGGATCACCTGGACGACATCAAGGGGCGAGTGGCTATATGACCGGTAAGGCTCCTGAGGCGTTCTGCTCAGGAGCCCCCTTTGACGCTCAAGCGGCTCCCCAAAGAAAATTTTGTTTCCTGCCCCGGGAGGGGTGGGCCTCCCGAGGCTCCGAGACGGCGCGTCGGGCAGTGAGTGGAGCCCCCGAGTGAGTATGAAGCGCCACGCGCCTGCTAACCCATCCGGGAGTACCACGCGAGGATCCGGGCGCCAAGGCCTTGGCGAGGTGCGAGCACCGTGCCCCCCGGCCCCTGCTCGCGGGGTGCGAGGGGGAGGGGAGCAGGCGAGTGCTCGACCTGAAGAGAGAAAACCCAAGATAAGAAATGGCGATGAAAACAAATCCCTGACCCGTTTCTTTAAAACATGATTTGTAAAAAACCCCGAGTTTTGTTCCAGAAAAGTTGGCAAATCCAAACATGAGAAGAGCAAATAATAGCCGCGTCTGGCACCTAGACTAGTCTTCATCTTCGTCTTCCCCCAGTGCTGAGCGTAGGGCATCCATGTTGCATGGGCATAGCCATTGGAGGGCAGTGTTGTCCGCCAGTGCGGAGCTGTGGCTTCCACATTGCGTGGGAAGGAACCCCTCCGCGTCCTCGGGGGGCTCCGGGCGTATACAGCCCACTCATTATTACGTGAGAGTGTCACGGGTAGAACTTCCGGAGGTGCTGGATGTTCCAGGCATTCTGGATGGGGACCCCGTCCTGAGTCTCCAGGCGCACGGCACCAGGCCTGGAGACATGAGCGACCTTGAACGGGCCCTCCCACATGGGCGAGAGCTTGTGCAAGCCCTCCCTGGAGAGAACCCGCCTCAAGACGAGGTCTCCGACTTCGAGGGTCCTAGAGCGGATATTACGGCAGTGGTAGCGCCATAGCGCCTGCTAATACTCGCAGCTCGGAGCGAGGCTCGGCAACGTGCCTCCTCCCCGAGCACGAGGTCCGTTCCTCGCGCGGCATCCTGACGCTCCTCGTCGAATGCCAAGACCCGCGGGGAGCGGTGCTTGACCTCGTGGGGGAGGACGGCTTCGGCTCCGTAGACGAGGAAGAACGGGGTCTCGCTAGTGGGCTTAGTCGCGGTGGTGCGGATGGACCACAGTACAGACCGGAGCTCATCGACCCAACCCTTGCCGCAAGCATCCAGCTTCTTCTTGAAGCTCCTTGTCTTGAGGCCTCACAGGACTTCCTTGTTGGCGCGCTCCGCCTGGCCGTTGCTCCTTGGGTGGGCTACCGAGGCGTAGCATATCTGCGTTCCAAGGTTAGCGCAATAGGTCTTAAAGAGGTTACTTGTGAACTGCGAACCGTTGTCGGTGATGATGCGGTTGGGGACGCCGAATCGGCTTACGATGCCCTTGATGAACTTGACGGCCGATCCAGCTGGGATGGTGCGCACGGGCTCCACCTGCGCCCACTTGGTGAACTTGTCGATGGCGACGTAGAGGTAGCGGTACCCGCCCGCTGCCCGTGGGAAGGGCCCCAGTATGTCCAGCCCCTAGACCAAAAGGGCCAGGAGAGCGGGATGGTCTGGAGGCCCTGGGCGGGCTGGTGAATTTGTTTGGCGTGGAACTGGCAGGCCTCGCAAGACCGGACCAGCTCGATGGCGTCGTTAAGCGCTGAGGGCCAGTAGAAGCCTGATCGGAACGCCTTCCCTGCAAGGGTGCGCGACGAGGAGTGGTGCCCGCAGTCCCCTCCGTGGATGTCTGCCAGCAGCTCGCACCCCTGCTCCTTGGGGATGCATCGCAACGCGACGTCGTTCGGGCGCCTGCGGTACAAGTCGCCCTCCTGCAAGCAGTAGGCCGTGGCCTGCCATGCTACGCACTCCGCGTCTTCCTCCTTTTCCGGTAGCCCTGAACTCCTGCATCCAGTCGTCGGCCTGAGGCTCTAGTGCCAGGAGCAGTCGGGCTCCCGAGGTCTGGCCACACTCCGGAGCCCCCGAGGGCGGCGCCGGGGGGTGCTCCTCACTTCGTGGCGCCATGTCCTCTGTGGGTGGCGCCGCGGAGGGTTTGAAGAACCGCTCCTCGAAGACGCCCGGCTCCTGGGGCTCCCGGCATGACGCCCTCTTGGCGATGTCATCGGCCTCCTTGTTCGCGCTGCGTGGGATGTGCTGCAATTCCAAGCCCTGAAAACGTTTTTCGATCTTACGTACCTCTTCCAAGTACGCCTCCATATGCTCGTCCTTGGGTGTATACTCTTTGTTGGAGAAGTTGACGAGGAGCTGGGAGTCGCCCATGACGGTGAGGCACCAAACCCCCAAGGCCGCCGCCGCCTTGAGGCCGATGATGAGGCCCTCGTACTCCGCGATGTTGTTGGAGACCTTCTCCCCATGCTGGAAACAGAGCTGCACAGCGTAACGGAGCTTGTCTCCTGCCGGGGAAGTGAGCACGACCCTAGCCCCTGCTCCCATGCGAGTGAAGGCTCCGTCGAAATGCATGATCCAACCCTCAGGTGTCTCATCGCCAGGGGTGAGGGACTGGCTTCCGTCCAACCCCCGATCAGGGGCGTCCGTCC
This sequence comes from Elymus sibiricus, assembly GCA_039707655.1. Taxonomy (NCBI): domain Eukaryota; kingdom Viridiplantae; phylum Streptophyta; class Magnoliopsida; order Poales; family Poaceae; genus Elymus; species Elymus sibiricus. Next base: position 165,510,177 of record CM077663.1, on the reverse strand, counting down.
ACTCCGCCACGAAGTCTGCTAGGGCTGCCCCTTTGATGACCCTAGTCGCGCTGAACTATATGTTGAAGGCCTGCAGCTCGATGTTCCAGACTCTTCCCGCCGCGTTGGGGTTGCGCAGGACCTTCTCCAAGGGGTATGCAGAGACGACCTTGATGGGATGTCCCTGGAAGTAGTGGCGCAGTTTCCTCGAAGTGACAAGAAGCGCTAGGAGGAGCTTCTGTTGGATGGGGTAGCATGAGCGCGCGTCCCGTAGCACTGTACTAACGTAGTACACCGGGTGTTCGACGAGGGTGAGGTCTCCTGCGGTGTCCTATCCCGCGGTGGGCCCAAGAGGCTTGGGCGCCTCGGGGGCCGTCGGAGCGGCCGGGGCCTCATGAGGGTTGAACGCTTCAGGGGCTGTCGGAGCGGCTGGGACCTCATGAGGACTACGCGCCTCGGGGGCCGTCGGGACGGCTGGGGCCTCAGGAGCACCGACTTGGGGAGAAACGGGCTCCTTGGGATCCTGCGAGTCCCCTTGTTCCATGCTTGGGTGCCCGCCGGCGCCCGGCGATGCGGCGCGGGTGCCGGCTCGCTCCTCCCTGACCGCCACCAATGCAGCGTTGGCAGAGTGGGGGGTGGCAGCCAAGTATAGCAGCAGGGGCTCCCGGGGGCGAGGCGCCACCATCACCGGCGGGCTCATGAGGTACTGCTTGAGTTCCTAGAAGGCTGCGTCCGCCTCCGGGGTCCATTCGAAGGGGCCCTTCCGTTTCATGATCTTGAAGAATGGCAGGGCCCGTTCGTCAAGTTTGGAGATGAAGTGCCCCAAGGAGGTCACGCACCTCGCCAATTTTTGCATTTCCTTGAGGGTCTGGGGCACGCTCATCTTTCTTATGGCCTTGACCTTCTCCAGGTTCGCCTCGATTCCCCGGTGCGACCCCAGGAAACCGAGCAGCTTGCCCGAGGGGACCCCGAAGACGCACTTCTTGGGGTTGAGCTTCAGGTTCACTTCCCTCAGGCTGGCGAATGTCTCCTCTAAGTCCTCGATCAGGGTCTTGGCCGCCCCGGACTTGACAACGATGTCGTCGACGTAAGCTTCTGCATTCCTCCCGAGCTGCGGCCCCAGGGCGATGTGCATCAGCCTCTGGAAGGTCGCCCCGGCGTTTCGCAGCCCGAAGGGCATGCACGTGTAGCAAAACACCCCGCACGAGGTGAGGAAGGCCGTTTTCTCGACGTCCTCCACTGCCATTTTGATCTGATGGTAGCCCGAGAAAGCATCCAGGAAGCATAGGAGGTCACACTCCGCGGTGGAGTCCACGATCTGATCGATGCACAGCAGCGGGAATGGGTCTTGGGGGCAGGCTTTGTTGAGGCTCGTGAAGTTGACGCACCTACGCTCCTTCTCGCACTTCTTCGGGACGACCACCGGGTTGGCAAGCTACTCCGGGTAGCGCACCTCCTGGATGACCCCGGCCTCCTTCAGCTTGTCGACCTCCTGGGCGATGAATGCCTGCTTCTCCTGGGCTTGCCTTCTTGCCTTTTGCTTCACTGGATGCGCGTTCGGGCACACCATGAGGTGGTGCTCGATCACGTCCCTTGGGACGCCCACTAGGTCGGAGGCGCTCCATGCGAACGCGTCCTTGTTCGCACGGAGGAAGGCCACCAACGCCCCCTCTTGATCCCGGGGCAAGTCGGCGCCGATGGTGAAGGTAGGGCCAGGGTTTCCTTCGTCCACATGCACCTGCTTCGTCTCCGCCCGACTCTGGGAGAACAGATGCCTCTTCTTTACCGGCGTGACATCGAGGGCACCCCCGGAGTCCTCCGTGGCCTGCACGGAGTCCCCGGCACTAGGGCGCGCCGCGGCCACCGCTTTGTAGGTGAGCTTGAGCATGTGGGACGCGTCCTTGACATTTCCCATGACGGTGAGGATGCCGCCGCTCCCGGGCATCTTGACGACGTTGTAGCCCGGGTGCATTGCCGCCATGAACTGGGAGAGGGCGGGGTAGCCAAGTATCGCGTTGTATGGGAGGTGGATGTGGGCGACGTCGTAGTCGACCTGTTCGGTGCGGAAGTTGGAGCGGGTGCCAAAGGTGACGGGGAGGTGCACCCGCCCCACGGGGACGACGGACCCCCCGATCACCCCAGAGAAGGGCCTTGAAGGCGCGAGTTGGTCACGGGGTAGCTGCAGCGCGTCGAAGGCCTCCACGGAGATGACGTTGAGGCCGGCGCCACCATCTATGAGGCTCCTGGAGATGGCCACGCCGCTTATGGCTGGCGTGCACAACATGGGGAGCGTTCCGGCGGCTGTTGTCGTCTTGGGGTGGTCGTCGGGGCCGCTTATGTCGGTCTCCAGCCACATACGGGGCAGCGTGGGCTCAGGCCGCGGCCGGACCGCTCCTACGTGGCGGAGGAACTGCTTGACCTGGCGGTTGGAGGAGGGCGCCTGCGACCCACCGAGGATGCAGGCGACCGTGGAGCCGGCCCTGCGCGTCCCGGCGCCACCGCGCGCCAAGGGCCGGCCGGCGTCGGGGATCTCATCCACCATGGGGTTGCCGAACCAGGGCTTGACTGTCGCCATGAGTGGGGAAGCTTCGACATGCCCCCTACCTGGCGCGCCAAATGTCAGATTTCGGGCTCCGCAAAACCCTCAAGGTTCGAACAAAGGGGCGTGTGCGAAGATCCCCTGCAGCTTCGCCCTACCTAGCTCGCTACTCGATGGTTTGGACGGCGAACTCGCACGATGACGAGGAAGAAGATGAACATGGTGGTTTACCCAGGTTCGGGCCACTGCAAAGCGTAATACCCTACTCCTGCTTTGGTGGATTGCCTCTCGGGGAGGTGTGGCAGATGAACTAGTACAGTGGTGAGAGGCCTCGTAAGGGCGCTTCAGTGGTGTTCTCGGGCTTCTGCTAGCCTTGTGGTTTCGTCCCTCTCTACGGTGCAGCCTAGCCTCTATATATAGGAGTGGCCCGGGTCCTCTTCCCTTATCGCAATGGCGGGAAGGGATCCCATAGCGGCCAAATTTGAAGGGGGACAGGAGTACATCCTCGCCTGTCCAAAGGTGGTCTTCGCCTGCAAAGTAGCTGTCGATGATGCGGAGGTGGGCTCGGCGATGACATCCGTCCTGCGGGGCTCGTGGTCGTGGTCTTGTTGCACCGGAATGGAAACCTTTGGGAGGCGCTTTGGGAACCCGCGTACGTCCCTGCTCCATTTGCACCAAAGGGGAAACTGCACCGCCTGGCGTGCTAGCGCTCGCCTGTCCTTCCTTGCCTCATCCTTGACTCCTGAGGCCGGGTTCCACATAGAGATCTCCGCCGCTCTGGAGTGGGCCTGAGGAGGCTCACCCCCTGCCGATCCTAGTGTCGTTCTTCCTCGCGAGCCTGGGGTCCTCGCGAGGGCCTTGTCTCGAGTGGAGTCATGCCAGGCCGTGTTTGGCTGACGTGGTGGGCCATGTCCTGGGCCGCAGGCAGGCAGGTCTGGGTACCCCCGTTCCCAGAACGCCGACAATATTGACTTAGGAGTCAAGTGAGAACACTTGATCATAGGTCATACTCATCCTTAAGATCAAAATGGGGTTACCATTTTCTGTTTAAGCATTTTTTTGTTTTCGTATCTCTAGAGGTGCTTGGACTCATGACTTGGAGTAAAGCTTCTTGAGGATATGATTACATACCTTTGGATGATGTTGATGATGAAAGCATGTAGTTAGACTTCTTGTGGATTCTCAAGTGTTTGAGTTTGGAGCCATCCTTTTTCCTTTGAAATAGGCCTTCCAACATGGATTAGTCATACAAGGAAAAACATGTATACATCCAAATTGACAAGAGTGAAATTTTGAGTCAAATATTGTCAAGGACATAGTTTGTGTTGTCTTCTTCTTTCATCGAGATCGATAGTTGTTGATACTTGGCCAAGACTAGATTACCTAAGATGTGAGTTTATAGAAATCTTGTAGAACCAGATCCATCCAAGTACCTACAAGATGCTAGATGCAATACAAGGGAGCATTGTGTCAAAGATAAGAGATGGTTATCACGATAAGGATATCAAGGAGTAGTCAAGTAAGCTCATGCCCTTGAATGCATCCGTGTGAGTCTCTAGATTAAGTCTGAAGCGTCTATGATACGTCTCCACCGTATCTATAATTTATGAAGTATTCATGCCATGTTTACAATGGTTTTATATGATTTTGGTATGATTTGATTAGAACTAACCCGGACTAACGCTGTTTTCAGCAGAACTACCGTGGTGTTGTTTTTGTGCAGAAATAAAAGTTCTCGGAATGAGCTGAAAATTTACAGAGAATATTTTTGGAAAATATAAAAAATACTGGAGCGAAAAGTCACCGGAGAGGAAGGCCGAGGAAGCCACAAGTGTGGGGGGCGCCCCCCCCCTAGGGCGCGCCCCCCTGGCTTGTGACTTCCTCGGGAACCTTCTAGACGTGGGACCAACGCCAAAAACTCTTATAAATACGGAGATCTCCGAAAAGAAACCTAGATCGGAAGTTCTGCCGCCGCAAGTCTCTGTAGCCACGAAAGATCAATCTTGGCCCTCTCCGGCACCCTGCCGGAGGGGGTCACCTTCACCGGAGACCATGGAGGAGGTGGACGGAGGGGCCATCATCGCCATGGAGGTCAAGGACCAGAGGGAGAACCTCTCCCCACTCAGGGGGGAGGCCATGGAGGAGGAAGCACAAGGGGGAGACCCTCTCCCCCTCTCTCCTGGTGGCGCCGGAGTGCCATCGGGGGAACCATCGCCGCGGTGATCGTCTTCATCAACATCACCGTCCTCATGTCTTTTCAGCGGTCCACTCTCCCGCACCCCGCTGTAATACCCTACTTGAACATGGTACTTTATGCCACATATTATGATCCAATGATGTGTTGCCATCCTATGATGTTTTGAGTAGATTACTTTTGTCCTTTGGGTTGATTGATGATCTAGATTGGTTTGAGTTGTATGTTTTACTTTGGTGTTGTCCTATGGTGCCTTCCGTGCCGCGCACACGTGAAGGATTCCCGCTGTAGGGCGTTGCAATACGTTCATGATTCGCTTATAGTGGGTTGCTTGAGTGACAGAAGCATAAACCCGAGTAGGTGGGTTGTTGCGTATGGGATAAAGGGGACTTGATGCTTTAATGCAATGGTTGGGTTTTACCTTAGTGATCTTTAGTAGTTGCGGATGCTTACTAGAGTTCCAATCATAAGTGCATATGATCCAAGTAGAGAAAGTATGTTAGCTTATGCCTCTCCTTCATATAAAATTGCAATTATGATTACCGATCTTGTTAACAATTGCCTAGGACAATTCCGCACACCGACCCATCATTATTCCACACTCGCTGTTTGTAATAGATTGTAATATATTCTAGCTTTATGACAACAGCACCTATTTTTATATTCTAGTTCTCCGTTATCATGCAAAGCTATCCTCTTCATACCCACAACGTAGTTTTATTTCTCGTTTCTAGTTGGAAGTAAACGTTCGGCGTACGTAGAGTCGTATTAGTGGCAGATAGGACTTGAGAGAATATTGATCTTACCTTTAGCTCCTTGTCGGTTCGACACTCCATACTTATCACTTCCACCTTTGGAAATTGCTACGATAATTCCTTGCACTTGGGGATTATCAGTCTATGATGTTCAAATCACTCCTCAAGTGACAAAACACTTTCAAATCAAGCGGTTTGGTGAAGATATCCGCCAATTGCTTGTCGGTACAAACATGGTTGAGATTAGTATATCTTTTGGCAACATGATCACGAATGAAATGGTGACGAACTTGAATATGCTTAGTTCGAGAATGTTGGACGGGATTCTGTGCAATCTTGATAGCACTCTCATTGTCACAAAACAAGGAACATGTTTCACATGTATCCCGTAATCTTTGGATTTTGAGTCATTCATAGGAATTGTGCAACATTATCCGGCGGCAATGTATTGCGCTTCGGCGGTAGGCAGAGATACCGAGTTTTATTTCTTGGGAGACCAAGACACAAGAGATCTACCAAGAAATTGACAAGTGCCCGAAGTGGATTTTCTATCAACCTTATCTTCGGCATAGTCTGAGTCGGAATAGCCAATAAGATCAAAAGAAGATCCTTTGGGATACCAAATGCCAAAATTTTGTGTATGTATCAAGTATCTCACAATTCTTTTCACAGACCTAGGATGACACTCTTTTGGTGCCCGCTTGGTATCGTGCACACATGCACACACTCAACATGATATCTAGATGGGAGGAACATAGATATAACAATGAACCAATCATTGAACGATAAACCTTTTGATCAACCAGTTTGTCCTCCTTAGTGAGGTCAACATGTCAACTTGTAGGCATGGGAGTTTTCATACCTTTGCATTCTTGCATGTTGAACTTTTTGAACATGTCCTTGGTATACTTGGTTTGAGAGACAAATGTGCCATCTCTCGTTTGCTTGATTTGCAAACCAAGGAAGAAATTTAGCTCACACATCATGGACATCTCATATTTCTTGGACATCAACCTTCCAAATTTCTCACTAAAATGAGGGTCAGTAGATCCAAATATGATATCATGCACATAAATTTGGCATACAAATAATTCACCATATCAATTTTACCAATCTCAAAACCATTTTCTATAAGAAACTTTGTCAAGCATTTGTACCAAGCTCGAGGAGCTTGCATAAGACCATAGAGAGCCTTGGGAAGTTTATAAACATGATTAGGGGCCACTTTTGTTGGCAGCTTAAAAATAAGCCGCCTCCTCTCCAGCTTTTCCTATAAGCCGTATTTCTTATTCATTGAGGCTTCTAAACTATTTATGTGATAACTAATTTAGAAGTCACAAACATTTTTTAGGGCGGCTTATTTTTTAAACTGGGGAGAGGCAACTTATTTTTAAGCCGCCCAAAAGAACTTACCCTAGGTATCTTAGGGTTGACAAATCCGGGAGGTTGTTTAACATAGACTTCCTCCTAAATTTTACCATTTAAAAAAGAACTTTTAATGTCCATTAAGTAAAGTGTGATATCACGGTGATTCTCATAAGCAAGAAGAATGTGTATGGACTCGAGTCTAGCAACGTGGCATATGTCTCACCATAATCCATAACTTCGACTTGAGTGTAGCCTTGAGCCACAAGGCGAGCCTTGTTGTGTACCACTTGTGCATCTTCATCTTTCTTGTTGCGAAACACCCATTTGGTTCCTACGATGTTTTGCTCGTCCTTGGGTTTCTCCACTAGAGTCTGAACTCGATTCCTCTCAAAGTTGTGTAGCTCTTCATGCATGGCATTTACCCAATCCTGGTCTTCAAGTGCTTCTTCTACCTTCATAGGATCAATGCTAGAGATGAATGAGCAATACTCACAAAAGTTAGGTAAACGAGTTTTAGAGCGAGTGATTCTCCCCGATTTGATGTCACCAAGAATTTTCTCAACGGGATGATTCTTGTACACTCTTGCTCGAACTCGAGGTAACTTTTTAGTAGTAGACGATGGAGCTTCCTCATCATCATCTTCTTCTTCATTGTTGTCGTTGTTGAGATCATCATTCCCTTGAGGTGGTGGTGAGGGAGGTTGTGATGGATCTTCTAGTTGCACATCCACGTTTTGTTGTTCACCTAAGCACGAGGTAGGGGCTTCCACTTGAATGGATGAAGTACTTTCCTTCACCTCCATGGGACGTATCTTGCCTATGGATAGATCTTGGATTTCTTACAAAGGATCTTTGTCTCCTAAATCAATTGGCAATTGTTCGACTTGCGAACCATTAGTCTCATCGAACTTCACATCTACCATCTCTTATAATATTCGAGTAAAGTTGTGTAGACACGATAAGTTTGAGAGTTCGATCCATAACGAAGTGGGAAACCTTCATGTGATTTAGGAGCAAATTTGGAACGACGATGCTTATCAAGAATGTGGCACTTTGAGCCGAATACCCGAAATTATCCAACTTGGTGTTTGTTACTGGTGAGTACCTTGTATGTCGTTTTACCGAGAATCTTGTGAAGGTAGAGTCTGTTTGTGGCGTGACAAGTTGTTTCCACCGCTTCCCCCTAAAAGTGCCTTGGAGTTTTGTACTCCTCCAACATCGTTCTCGCCATCTCTATGATAGTCCAATTCTTCCTCTCAACAACTCCTTTTTGTTGAGGCGTGTACGTAGCCAAGAACTCATGTGAGATCCCTTCTTCGTCAAGAAAGTTATCCACATTCGTGTTCTTGAACTCCGATCTGTTGTCGCTCCGAACTTTCTTGATCTTCACTTCAAACTGATTTTGGGCCTTCCGAGCAAAGCTTTTGAAGATATTTTGAACCTGCGACTTAGCATCAAGAGAGAAGACCCACGTAAATATGGCATCAACTATGACCAAACTAAAGGGAATTTCCACGGAGGATCTTATAACCATTGGGACCAAAAATATCCATGTGAAGCAACTCGAGTGGTCTTTTAGTAGTCATAATATTATTTATCGGATGACTTCCTCCAACTTGTTTTCCTACTTGACAAGCGCTACAAATTCTATCTTTGTCAAAGATAACATCTTTAACACCAAGAACATGATCATCTTTGATAAGCTTGTCTAGGTTACGCATACCAACATGTCCTAGCCTTCTATGCCATAACCAACTTTATAAGATTTTGCAATAAGACAAGGCGAGGTTGGGCTCTCTTAGTGAAGTCAACAATATATAGATCACCTCTACAAAAGCCAGTAAAGACCATGTTATGATTATTTCAACAAAACACTTGGCAATCTACTTTACTAAATAGCACACTGAAACCGAAGTCGGCAAGTCTAGATACGAAAAGAAGATTATAACCAAGCGATTCAACTAGCATGACATTTTGAATGGAGCTAACATGAGATATGGCCACCTTACCAAGGCCAAGTACCTTACCCTTGGAGTTGTCTCCAAATGTCACGTACGTGCGTGGTACATCATTTGGTGTAATCTCATGAAACATGTCTCTATCTCGGGTCATGTGATCGGTGCAGCCACTATTGAGAATCCACTCCTTTCCTTCGGACATGTAGTCTTTGAAGTTTGCCATGAGACTAAATTTTTTCATAGTCTTCTCAAAATCAATGTTGAATTCCTCATCTTCATCATAGTATCCATGTTCCACATTTTCATCATCAAATGGGACATCCTCGTCAAGATCAAGTGAGTCGTTAGATTTGTGATCTTGATAATGCTCAAGATTATGAATGTGAATGGCTTCTAAAATTTATATTGTTGATAGTACAAGCATCTCCTTTAGCACGCATAAGATCACGAAGCTCAAATACACAATCATCAAACTCGGGATCACTAGGCTTCATTTTGTGGAAAGCAATAGTTTTATGGACAATAACATCGATACTCTTTAAAGAGAAGTTTGGATATCTCTTTTCCCAATCTTTCCAAAAAGTGTAAGCACACACAAAGTTTTGCATGGAATTAAGCAAAATTGTAAGTAATCCTCTAGTGATGAGATTCATAGTTCTAAGATTATGAAGAATGTCAATTTCTTCCTCGAGAGTTGGGTTTAAGGGATCAATGGGAGGCACATAAGGGTTCTGAACATACTTTCTCAAGTTAAATTCATCAAATATATCAAGCATTTCATCTCTCCAATGGCTATAGTACTCCCTATTTAGAATCGGCACTCTACATCTAATACTCCCAAAAGTAGACATATCCATCTTCCTCCAATGGTGATAAAACGAAAGCAATGGAGACCAAAGGTCTGATACCAATTGTGGGATCGAGAAGTGGAGTCTAGAGGGGGTGAATAGACACTTAACAAGTCAAATGTGCAGTTTTTAGTTTGCTTGAATTTTATGAAGATTTTAGCACAAGTTAAGATACAACCAAATCTTCCTACACATGCACATATAGATATTGAGAAGCGGAAAGTAAATATCATGCAAGTGCAAGAAAGTAAAGGCGGTAGAGTCGGGAAGAGCAAACGCAATGAAGACACGGTGATTTTAGGCGTGGTTCCGATAGGCGGTGCTATCGTACGTCTACATTGATAGAGACTTCAACCCACGGAGGGTAACGGCTGCGCGAGTCCACGAAGGGATCCACCCACTAAGGGCCCATGAAGAAGCAAACTTGTCTATTCCACCATGGCTTATGTCCATGAAGGACTAGCCTCACTCGGGGTAGATCTTCATGAAGTAGGCGATCTCCTTGCCCTTACAAACTTCTTGGTTCAACTCCACATGATTTGGAGGCTCCCAAGTGACACCTAACCAATCTACGAGATACCACTCTCCAAGAGGTAATAGATGTTGTGTTAATGATGAACTCCTCGCTCTTGTGCTTCACAAGATAGTCTCCTCAACACTCAATCACTCTCTCATAGAAATTTGCTTGTACAAAAGAATGATTGGGTGGAAAGCAACTTGGGGAGGCTAGAAATCAAGGATCTATTGGTTGGAGTGGAATGCCTTGATCTCAACACATGAGTAGGTGGTTCTTTCTCAGAAAATGAAAGGTGGAATTGAAGTTTCATTCTAATGGCTCTCTTAGAGAGTAAGTTGTGGTGGAGGGGTATATACAGACTTCACCAAAAATCCAACATTTACAACTTTAGAGCGCAACTCGGTGACACCGAAAATAAATCTCGGTGGTACTGACTAGTGCAAAAGGTTCCAACTTTTGGCTTTTCAGTGAGACCGAATGGAACAACTCGGTGAGAATGATTCAGCATGACCTAATCAGATTCAATGCTTTGGAGGTATCGACTGGTTCATCTCGGAACAGTAGACCAGAAAAACTTGGTCACTTCATTTGTGTTGCACTGAATGCAATCTCGGTTGCACCGAGATGTTATGGTTTGGCTTAGGGTTCTGTCAAGAGTAACTCGGTGGCACCGAAATGGGTGAATCGGTGGGACTGATTTGGCTTTTAGGGTTTTGGACATAAGTGATGTGAGGGATTTTTTGAGGGTTTTTGGTGGCAAATCTTTAAGCACTTTGTCACGGCCGGGTTTTCCGGGATATAAAACTCCTAGTAATTGACCATTGTGCTCACCAGCCCCAGGATTACTGTTAGCTGGTGGACACTTCCTTGATACAGAATTTCCAAGCAAATACAAAATTTGGGGTACAAGACCATGAAGGTCCATGGAGTACAACAATAATTTCTATTGGCTGATGGCGAAAACGACTTGTGGATCTCCAGCATCTATGGGACTCCATTCCCACAGGAATAGCTGACCTGGATAACTCCTATCTCGCGGAGCTGCTACCTTCGATGCCTAGGTTGCGGGGTTGCTGTCATCGTGCTCCTCTCCAAATATGCGATCTGGCCAAGACAATAGACAAGGACAAGATGGTGAGTACTTTTGAATGTACTCGCAAACATCATGACAACTGACATAATAAAGTTGATGAATTGCATGCACTAGAATTGTAATGATATTCAAAATGCCATAAGATTAATTCATAAATGCAAGTATGCAGGTAATTTATCCGTACCGAGAATAAATAAATAATAAGGTAAGGTAAAATAAAATGGAACATCGGGCGGTAGTCCTCCCGAGGGTTCCAAGAAAATAAAATGTGCCAATCGGTTGTCTGAAGCAACACTTTGAAAGGAAAAATGTAGAACATGCCTGAGTCCGGCATCTGAGCAATGCCACATAAAGGGCTTATATTGAAAATAATAACATGCATGGCATAGTCAGGAGTTTGGAGAGATATCGCATAAAGGGCTTATATTAGAAATAATCATATGAGTATCCATGTGGAAGAACCCTTCTAGGGATACTTAACAATTCATATAAGAAAAAAAAAGTTAGTCCATAACAAAATTTAAAGTAATGATCATCCATCGTGGTTCCTGATTAACATCATGGTTCAATTAATTCCTCCGAAGACCGACAATTGACCTATCCTAGACTATAGTCCTTAATCGTGGACATGGCTATTCGAATAGATGTTATATTCTGCAGAGCGTGTACTCTTTACCCACGAGTAACGGATTTCTTTAGTCAACCCGAGACGTTGACTAATTCTGATTACGGTCTTTGAGTCGAAAACACACCTGACCCGCACACACTAGTTTAACTTCCCGATGCGTGGAATCACCCACGGCAATCGTTAAGTAAAACTCTAAGTGGGGAGACCACAATCTTGATCACCCACGGCAATGCCCCAACATGCCTTCACTGATTATCCTCATCACTACGAGATGTCAGTTCCACGGTCATGTCTACCCAAGGCGAAAACCTTCCTTTGGAAGTTGTCCGAACCAGCATAGGCATGTGTGGCATGAGGTAGTAATCTTCTTCCATATGTATCTTATGTTTAACAGAAAATAATTCCTACCAATGCATTCATGCATGAATATTTTCCATATGCAACACTTTTTTTATTTTAAGCGATCTAAAACTCAAGCAAGCAAAAAGCAAACGAAAAGACGAACGGAAGAAGGGCGAATAAAAAGGCAAATCTTTTTGGAAAATCGTTTTAGAAGTGGGGGAGAGGAAAACAAGAGGCAAATTGCAAATAAAGTAAATGCAAGAGATGAGTTTGTGATGGGTACGTGGATGGCTTGATGTAGATCTCCCCGGCAACGGCGCCAGAAATCCTTCTTGCTACTTCTCGAGCATGCGTTGGTTTTCCCTTGAAGAGGAAAGGGTGATGCAGCAAAGTAGATAAGTATTTCCCTCAGTTGTTGAGAACCAAGGTATCAATCCAGTAGGAGATACAAGCAAGTCCCCAATAGATGTACCTACACAAAGAATCAAACTCTTGCACCCAACGCTATAAAGGGGTGTCAATCCCTTCACGGTTACTTGCAAGCATGAGATCTGATAGATATAGATGGAAAAGATTGCTGAAAGTAAAAAACACAAGTAAATAGATCTGAAAATATAAGATGGAAAATAGACCCGGGGGCCATAGAGTTCACTAGAGGCTTCTCTCATGAAGGCAAATATTACGGTGGGTGAACAAATTACTGTCGAGCAATTGATAGAAAAGCGCATAGTTATGACGATATCCAAGGCAATGATTATGCATATAGGCATCACGTCCGTGTCAAGTAGACCGAAACGATTCTGCATCTACTACTATTACTCCACACATCGACCGACTCCTACCTGCATCTAGAGTATTAAGTTCATGAAGAACAGAGTAACGCATTAGGTAAGATGACATGATGTAGAGGGATAAACTCAAGCAATATGATGAAAACCCCATCTTTTTATCCTCGATGGCAACAATACAATACGTGCCTCGCTACCCCTACTATGTCACTGGATGAGGACACCGCAAGATTGAACCCAAAACTAAGCACTTCTCCCATTGCAAGAATTACCAATCTAGTTGGCCAAACCAAACAAATAACTCAAAGAGAATTGCAAAGATATGAAATCATGCATATAAGAATTCAGAAAAGACTCAAATAATATTCATAGATAATCTGATCATAAACCCACAATTCATCGGATCTCGACAAACACACCGCAAAAGAGTATTACATCGGATGGATCTCCATGAAGATCATGAAGAACATGGTATTGAAGAGCAAAGAGAGAGAAGAAGCCATCTAGCAACTAGCTATGGACCCGGAGGTCTGTGGTGGACTACTCACGCATCATTGGAGGGGCAATGGAGTTGATGTAGATGCCCTCCGTGATCGAATCCCCCTCCGGCAGATTACCGGAAAAGGCTCCAAGATTGGATCTCACGGGAACCGAGGCTCCTGGCGGCGGAAAAGTGTTTTCGTGGCTCTCTTTGGTATCCAGGGAATATTTGTGAATTTATAGGCCGAAGAGTAGGGTTAGGAGGGCTGCCGTGGGCCCACAAGCCAGGGGGGCGCGCCCTACCCCCCTGGGCGCGCCCCTGTGGCTTGTGGCCACACGGCGGCTCTCCTGCCTTGGTCTCCAAGCTTGGTAGGTGTCTTCTGGTCCAAGAAAAATCATTCCGATGATTTTATTCCGTTTGGACTCCGTTTAATATTCCTTATCTGCAATACTCAAAAACAAGGAAAAAACAGAAACTGGCACTAGGCACTAGATTAATAGGTTAGTCCCAAAAATAATATAAAATAGCATATTAATGCATATAAAACATCCAAAACAGATAATATAATAGCATGGAACAATCAAAAATTATAAATATGTTGGAGACGTATCAAGCATCCCCAAGCTTAATTCCTGCTCATCCTCGAGTAGGTAAATGATAAAAACAGAATTTTTGATGTGGAATGCTACCTAACATATTTATCCATGTAATATTCTTTATTGTGGCATGAATATTCAGACCCATACAATTCAATACTATAGCTTAATGTTGACATAAAAACAATAATACTTAAAGCATACTAATAAGCAATCATAGCTTTCAAAATACCATGGCTAAAGAAAGTTATCCCTACAATATCATATAGTCTGGCTATGCTCCATCTTCCCCACACAAAGTATCTAAATCATGCACACTCCCGATGACAAGTCAAGCAATTGTTTCACCCCTTTTATGTTCTCAAACCTTTTCAACTCTCACGCAATACATGACCGTGAGCCATGGATATAGCACTATGGGTGGAATAGAATGTGGTGGAGGTGCAAGGGAAAAGGAGAAGATAGTCTCACATCAACTAGGCGTATCAATGGGCTATGGAGATGCTCATCAATAGATATCAATGCGAGTGAGTAGGGATTGCCATGCAACGGATGCACTAGAGCTATAAGTGTATGAAAGCTCAAAAGGAAACTAAGTGGGTGTGCATCCAACTCGCTTGCTCACGAAGACCTAGGGCACTTTGAGGAAGCCCATCATTGGAATATACAGGCCAAGTTATATAATGAAAAATTCCCATTAGTATATGAAAGTGACAAAATAGGAGACTCCCTATCATGAAGAACATGGTGCTACTCGAAGCACAAGTGTGGAAAAGGATAGTAACATTGTCCCTTCTCTTTTTTCTCTCATTCCTTTTTTTTCTCTTTTTTTTCTCTTTTTTTTTGGTGGGCATCTTTGGCCTCTTTTGTTTTGGGCTTCGCTAGCCTCTTTTATTTTTTTTGTAAAGTCCGGAGACTCATCCCATCTATTGAGGGAATCATAGCTTCCATCATCCTTTCCTCTCATGGGACAATGCTCTAATAATGAAGATCATCACACTTTTATTTACTTACAACTCGAAACTTAGAACAACATATGACTCTATATGAATGCCTCCGGCGGTGTACCGGGATGTGCAATGATCTAGCATAGCAAATGACATAAAAAACGGACAAGCCATAAAAACATCATGCTAGCTGTCTTACGATCATGCAAAGCAATATGAAAATGATGGTGCGTGTCAAATAAACGGAACAGTGGAAGTTGCATGGCAATATATCTCGGAATGGCTATGGAAATGCCATAATAGGTATGTATGGTGGCTGTTTTGAGGAAGGTATATGGTGGATGTTTTGAGGAAGGTGGGTTTATTGCACCGGCGAAAGTTGCGCGGTACTAGAGAGGCTAGCAAAGGTGGAAGGGTGAGAGTGCGTATAATCCATGGACTCACATTAGTCATAAAGAAATCACATACTTATTGCAAAAGTCTATTAGTCATCAAAGCAAAGAGTTAGACGCATGCCCCTAGGGGAGAGGTTTGTAGGAGTAAACCATCGCACGCTCCCGACCCATCACACAAAGGATGACAATCATTAAACAAATCTTGCTCCGACTTCATTACATAACGGTTCACCATACGTGCATGCTACGGGAATCACAAACCTTAACACAAGTTTCTCTACTAATCCACAATTTACTTACTAACATAACTCTTAATATTACCATCTCTACATCTCAAAACTATATGCATGAAATCAAACTTCTCATCATATTCAATGCACTTAATATGAAAGTTTTTATTATATCCCTCTTGGATGCCTATTATATTAGGACCAAATTCATAACCTAATCCAATTACCATGCTGTTTAGAGACTCTCTAAATAATATAAGTGAGGTACGAGAGTTCAATTATTTCTATAAAATATAACACCACCATGCTCTAAAAAGATATAAGTGAAGCACTAGATTAAAATTGCCTAGCTCAAAAGATATAAGTGAAGCACATAGAGTATTCTAATAAATTCACGATTCAGCGTGTCCTTCTCAAAAATATGTGTGCAGCAAGGATGATTGTGGCAAACTTAAAAAGCAAAGACTCATATCATACAAGACGCTCCAAGCAAAACACATATCATGTGGTGAATAAAAATATAGCCTCAAGTAAATTTACCGATGGATTGAAGACGAAAGAGGGGATGCCTTCCGGGGCATCCCCAAGCTTAGGCTTTTTGGTATCCTTGAATATGGCTTGGGGTGCCTTGGGCATCCCCAAGCTTAGGCTCTTGCCACTCCTTATTCCATAGTCCATCAAATCTTTACCCAAAACTTGAAAACTTCACAACACAAAACTCAACAGAAAACTCGTGAGATCCGTTAGTATAAGAAAAATAAATCACCACTTTAGGTACTGTTGTGAACTCATTCTTTATTTATATTTGTGTAATACCTACTGTATTCTAAATTCTCCATGGTTCATACCCCCCGATACAACCCATAGATTCATCAAAATAAGCAAACAACACAAGGAAAACAGAATCTGTTAAAAACAGAACAGTCTGTAGCAATCTGTAGACTTCGAATACTTCTGTAACTCTAAAAAATCTGAAAAATTAGGACAACCAGGGTAATTTTCATATCAATCTTGTGTAAAAATTTCAGATCAAAAGCACGTTCCAGTGAATTTATAAATTCCTGGACTGAGCGCAAAAGTTTCTGTTTTTCAGCAAAATCAAATCAACAAACACCGTAGACCATCCCAAAGGTCTTACTTGGCTCAAACACTAATAAAAACATAAAAACACAATTATTACAGAAGTATTAATGTGCAAAACACACCAAAACAGAAGCAAGAAACAGAAAGCAAAAATAAAATTGGGTTGCCTCCCAACAAGCGCTATTGTTTAACGCCCCTAGCTAGGTAAAACGCAATAGATCTAGGTATTGTCATCTTTGGTATGCAACTCCTCAATTGCATACTTACAAACCCTAGGAGATTCTTTGGTTTTATCAATTATCATACTCCTAGGAAAGAAATCAAGAAACTCACTTGTAGCAATTGGTTCCCGGAAAATATTAATAAAGCTTGGGTGAACACTTACCATCTTAAGATCCTCCCCTCTACTGGAGGACTCACCCTTGTTCTTGGGAACATAAATAAACTTGGCAGTCTTAGGAGGAGGAGATTTTGGGGTGGTTTGAACAGAAGCAAAAGCGGAACCCAAGTTGGTAATAATGTCCTCTAGCTTTCCAATTCTAGAGGAATCTTGATCCAATTTTTCATTAACTACGAGTTCTTTTTCTCTTAGGCTTTTTAGGGTAACTCCTACCTTAGATCCATATTGGGTGATATGATTATGGATCTTTTTATCCAAGTTTTCAATGAGCTCTATAGTAGCAACTTTATTTTCAATGATATCGAACCTTCGCATAACATGTTCCAAAGTTAAGATTGTTTCATTAACCATGAGAGGAGGTGAACCTACCAAATTTATCCTAGCATTATAATAATCAAAGGTATTGTTCCCCAAGAAATTCCCTCCTGTAATGGTATCCAAAACATATCTATTCCAAGGAGAAACACCCACATAAAAATTGCGAAGGAGAACGGTAGTAGATTGCTTACGAGTAGATCTATTTTGAGCATTACAAATCCTATACCAAGCATCTTTTAAATTCTCTCCCTCTCTTTGATGAAAATTAAGAACTTCAATCTCGGGAGTAACAGCGATAGTAGCAAGGCTAGCCATGATTTTAAGCGATCTAAAACTCAAGCAAGCAAAAAGCAAACGAAAAGACGAACGGAAGAAGGGCGAATAAAAAGGCAAATCTTTTTGGAAAATCGTTTTAGAAGTGGGGGAGAGGAAAACGAGAGGCAAATTGCAAATAAAATAATGCAAGAGATGAGTTTGTGATGGGTACGTGGATGGCTTGATGTAGATCTCCCCGGCAACGGCGCCAGAAATCCTTCTTGCTACTTCTCGAGCATGCGTTGGTTTTCCCTTGAAGAGGAAAGGGTGATGCAGCAAAGTAGATAAGTATTTCCCTCAGTTGTTGAGAACCAAGGTATCAATCCAGTAGGAGATACAAGCAAGTCCCCAATAGATGTACCTACACAAAGAATCAAACTCTTGCACCCAACGCTATAAAGGGGTGTCAATCCCTTCATGGTTACTTGCAAGGATGAGATCTGATAGATATAGATGGAAAAGATTGATGAAAGTAAAAACACAAGTAAATAGATCTGAAAATATAAGATGGAAAATAGACCCGGGGGCCATAGATTTCACTAGAGGCTTCTCTCATGAAGGCAAATATTACGGTGGGTGAACAAATTACTGTCGAGCAATTGATAGAAAAGCGCATAGTTATGACGATATCCAAGGCAATGATTATGCATATCGGCATCACGTCCGTGTCAAGTAGACCGAAACGATTCTGCATCTACTACTATTACTCCACACATCGACCGACTCCTGCCTGCATCTAGAGTATTAAGTTCATGAAGAACAGAGTAACGCATTAGGTAAGATGACATGATGTAGAGGGATAAACTCAAGCAATATGATGAAAACCCCATCTTTTTATCCTCGATGGCAACAATACAATACGTGCCTCGCTACCCCTACTATGTCATTGGGTGAGGACACCGCAAGATTGAACCCAAAACTAAGCACTTCTCCCATTGCAAGAATTACCAATCTAGTTGGCCAAACCAAACCAATAACTCGAAGAGACTTGCAAAGATATGAAATCATGCATATAAGAATTCAGAAAAGACTCAAATAATATTCATAGATAATCTGATCATAAACCCACAATTCATCGGATCTCGACAAACACACCGCAAAAGAGTATTACATCGGATGGATCTCCATGAAGATCATGAAGAACATGGTATTGAAGAGCAAAGAGAGAGAAGAAGCCATCTAGCAACTAGCTATGGACCCGAAGGTCTGTGGTGGACTACTCACGCATCATCGGAGGGGCAATGGAGTTGATGTAGATGCCCTCCGTGATCGAATCCCCCTCCGGCAGATTACCGGAAAAGGCTCCAAGATTGGATCTCACGGGAACCGAGGCTCCTGGCAGCGGAAAAGTGTTTTCGTGGCTCGCTTTGGTATCCAGGGAATATTTGTGAATTTATAGGCCGAAGAGTAGGGTTAGGAGGGCTGCCGTGGGCCCACAAGCCAGGGGGCGCGCCCTACCCCTCTGGGCGCGCCCCTGTGGCTTGTGGCCACACGGCGGCTCTCCTGCCTTGGTCTCCAAGCTTGGTAGGTGTCTTCTGGTCCAAGAAAAATCATTTCGATGATTTTATTCTGTTTGGACTCCGTTTAATATTCCTTATCTGCAATACTCAAAAACAAGGAAAAAACAGAAACTGGCACTAGGCACTAGATTAATAGGTTAGTCCCAAAAATAATATAAAATAGCATATTAATGCATATAAAACATCCAAAACAGATAATATAATAACAGGGAACAATCAAAAATTATAGATACATTGGAGACGTATCACTCCCTCCTTTGGCCGAACGGGGCTCCGCCCCCGGCGACTCTCGACGGCAAACGGCGACGCCACCCGACTATATGAGGTCACTGAAATGCTCAGGAGATCGAGACCTTCCTGACGGTGTGCAAGATGGCACCCAGGGTCCAACCAATCGTCGACGACGAGCATTCCCGAAGAACTCCGACCGAAGGCTGCGTCGGGCGAAGGAGAAACTTCTCCTACGGCGGTTCCGAAGTAGAATTAGGATGGGGAATGGACTCGTGGGGTCTTAGGGGAACTGCTGGTGAAGAGAGTGAGGGTGGAGAGGCTCTGGTTGCATCAAATTTAATGGAGGAGCGACGACGGCCGAACTTTCCGGAGGCATGGAAGACGACCACCTCCGGTCGACTGGTTGCTATGGGGGCGTCCTACGGTTGGAGGGAGGTCGATGCCTAGCGTGAAGAGCTCGAGGGGAGCTTGTTATAGGCACGGAGCGGCGGTTCACACAGCGTCCGCAGATGAGCATGGCGAGGTGGATGGACATGGCGGAGGGGCGACGTGGCGGGGTTAGTGAGGGCGGCAGGGGATCACGGATGAGCTTGAGTTGTAGCATGGCGAGCTGGCGCTCGGGGAGTGGCTGGGCGGCGCCGACCACGGCAGGTTCTGGCGGCGGCAGCAGTGGCGGCTTGCAGACGTGGCGAGACTACTGCAGTGTTCGGTGGAGGCTTGTCGGGGTGAGCTGGCGCGACGCGGCGACGCTAGAAGGATTAGGATGAGCGAGGGGGCACGGTAGGTGGGCGCGGCGATGCGGGCGTCAGCACGTGCAAAACGTGCGCTCTGCTCGCGCTCCGAGAACACGCACCAGGTGTTCGACAAAATGCTAAACCTCCTTAGATGGCTCTGATGCAAATGCAACTTTACAGGGTTAGGATAATGGGTAGGGGGAAGCTATGGGACATGCTGGTGTAGCCAGGTAAGCCGGTTCCCAATGCAAGTTTATGAACTTGCCCATTTCTGTTATGCACATAAGGTGCTCGACAGAATGCTAGGACAACTTAGGAAACTTTGTTGGTGACCAAAATTTCCAGGATGAGGTCTCTTTAGGTGTTAGAGAGGCTGGTAGGGCTGGTTTGGCAAAACAAGAAACTAGATAGTGCACGTTTTGGTGGAATTCAGTTCTGGACAGAAACTGCAGGAGGTTATTTCATGAACTTAAAAAGATGAATTTGGGGCTTACCTCCTCGACTTAAGAGTTTGGTAGGAAGAACTACAAGTGGGAAAAATCTCAGAGCCATTTGAGAAAGAAAAATTGGGGTTGTAGTTCAAAACACCAAACTGGACCAGAAATGAAATTGGGATGGTTTTCTCAAATTTTTCAAAAGACCAAGTTAGATTTTTGCATAAAATGATTCTGTAGGCATAGTATGACATCTTCTAATTTTTGTGGAATTTTAAAATAAATATTTAAATTGGTTGTAGTGCATTAGAGGCCTTTCAAAGGCTGAAAATGCCATTAAAAGGAATTGATTGGGCAAGATTTGTTATAAAAAATATTTTCGCACTGAATTTGCAAGATGAAATAAAATATTTTAAGAATCACTCAAGTCCCACCATATTCTTCAAACATTTCTACTTGGAGGGAAGAATTTTAGAAAACAGAGGACACATATGGTGTTGAAATCAACATAGGACCAAACCTAAATTAAAAAATTTATTCATGGCAAAAATTTAATTTATAAAAGCAGGGTTAAATTTTTGGGGTGTTACAAACTCTACCCCCCTTAAGAAAAATCTTGTCCTAGAGATTTGCTAAGGTGGTTGCTAAAATTATTCCTACTACTCCACGGAGATACTACGAAAATTAAACATTCTATTCATGCGATACGACGTAGTTACAGTGAGGGTGTTGATAATTGGTGCAACTATAGTGAGGTACTGGTGTTGTGAGAAAATCTATGGTTGGGCAACCGAGTAATTGCCAGTTAGGGCTACGATTAATTTGGAAAAAGTAAAATTTCTTGTTCCATATTTTTGCTTGTCGTACTTGAGTGTACAGTGTTTTCTCTGTCTGACAAGTGGACCCCGGGCCCACCATCAGTATCTTCTTCTACCTCCGGTTCTCTTCTTCCTTCTCTCTCTCGAGTACTTTCACGTGCTTTCTCCACCTGCGGCGTTTAGCGCGTAGGGCATCTAGGGCCGAACTGCGGTAGTGCGCGGCGTGCTTGCTGCCGGCGCAGCGTGCACTCACCTTGAGGGCCAGTACCCTGCCGGCACTGCTCGCGGATTCGCCTCCGAACACCGGCGATCGAGCGACGACCGGCGCTAGTAGACTTCGTTCACCGTACACCGAACTCGAGCTATAAAACGACCATGGTGTTATTTTCTTCTTCCTCACACCTCGCCTCACTTCTCCTTCTTCCTCCTTCTCTCTGGATGTAGGAGCTCGAGACGAGGCTCCAGTGGAGGACGTGCTTCCGGGGTGGCTTACGATCCTCTTGGCCGGAGCGGTGGCAGCGTTGCTTGGTTTCTCGATGCTCCTATGTGTGATGATCCAAGATGATCGCCACAATGTTGCTGCTCGAGTGGTGGCTCTCCACAATGGCGGTGGCCATGAGGACTAGGCATCGGTGTCAGGTACCAGTGGGTGTTAGTGTGTTCGCAGTAAGCCTCATAGAAATAATTACCCACAAATTATCCCTCAAAAAACCGTGGTGTGCTAGTGAGGCGATCGATTAGGTGCCAAGTGTGTGCGTGGTTCTGCACTTAGTGTGTGTGGTAGAGTGGGTGTGGCTGTAAGCCAGATGTTGTGGCGGTGCGTGTAATAAATCTATGTTGGAAAAAATTTGTTGCAGTGGTCCTTAAGAAAATCTCACCCGGAGATTTGCTAAGGGTGAAAATAATTGGTTATAAATCATAGCAGTAAAATTACTCATATGCAACTGCAACCAAACAATTTACTCATAGCACAAATCCTAAGATACAACATAGATATCAAATCATGCAATTAAACGCTAGACTAATGAACACAACCATGGGCGTCTACGGCGCAAAGGTAAAATTTGCAGGGTTCTGAGCAAATATCCCCGGCATTGGAACACATTCTTCTTCCTCCGGGCAAAGTTGATGGACGAGTCGGAGAACGCGTCCTTCCTGGTCTGGCCTCAGTGGTCTGCCAATGGCGATCTGAGGATTCATAATAGCAAGGGTCTGGAGAAAATCCATCACTCATTGGGTCAAACGCTCTTGAGCGATGACATATTGAACAAGGTTGGCCAACTAGATCTCTCTTTGTTTGTCCACCAGGGAAAGATGCCTCTTCTTCGGGTGCTGCATGGCTCGAGAAGTAATAATACCCCCTTTCTCTCGCATAAGGCACTGCGAATCGTGGGCGGGTAATTGTTTCGTAGGCAGCAACTTCTATGGCCATTTCTGGGGTTTGCATAGATTTCCCGATGAAGGCGACTTCGGTAGGGTCTTGGTTTGGGTCTACTGGTGGGATGTGCACAACTGCCCAATATTTCGAGGTGGTGGAAGTGATCCTCTATTTGAACAGCTCGTATTGGGGTTGGTGGGGGAAACCCATAGTGCGGGTAAAGTCCCACAGTATCCTAACAAAACTGCCCGGGGTTGCATCCAGGGTTCTCAGATGAATCCCGAGATGCGACATGGGGGGAAATGGTTGTGGAGGTAGTGCACAAGGTGAGGGATGCTGGGGCTGGTTATGGAGTGGCCTCTAATATAGTGCCTAGCTAGGAAAAATATTTCAGTGTGGGTACGATCCTGGGTATCGGCTTTACTCCAAAGTGGTTGGGGTCAATGTCACAGATCTAAATCACAAAATGTGATGTATTACTGTGGTTTTCGGTTGGGGCGGTTTTTTGGTAGCTACACCCGGAATTTACTATGCAACCAAACGCCAAAAGATTCGTGCATGTCGAATTTCGGGCTCCGCAAAACCCAAAGAGGTTCGAACTCGGGGGCGTGTGCGAAAATCCCCACCAGCTTCGACCTCAAACTCACAGCTCCACAGCCTAGCCAGACGAACTCACTCAATCACGGGGAAGAAGACTAACACACGGATTTACCCAGGTTCGGGCCGCTGTGAAGCGTAAAACCCTACTCCTGCTTTTGGTGGATTGCCTCACGAGGAGGTTAGTGGATGAACTGATATAGTGGTGAGCAACCTCGTGAGGGTGCTCGATTGGTTGTCTCTCGTCCTCTCTCTTCAGTGCAGCCTATCCTCTATTTATAGTGGCCCGGGTCGTCTTCACTTATCGCACTGGCGGGAAGGGATCCCACAACGGCCAAATTCAAAGGGGGACAAGGAGTACACCTTATCCTGACGAAAGGTGGTCTTCGCCTGCAAAGCAGCTGGTAGTGATGCAGGGGTGGGCTCGGCGATGACGTCCGTCCTGTGGGCTCGTGGTCTTGGTCTCGTTGTGCCGGAATGGAAACATTTGGGGGATGCCTTGGGAATCTGCATACGTCCTTGCCTCCTTTGCACCAAAGAGGAAACTGCTTCTTCTGTGCCCGCTGGCACCAGCCTGGCCCGGCTAGCGTCACCTCAGCCTCTCGACGCCGAGCGCTGCATAGAAATCTCCTCCCCTCGGGAGGGGGCCTGGAGAGGCTTCCTCCCTCTGGGGGTCTTGGCGTCGTCTTCCTCGCGAGGGTGGGGCTCGCGCGAGGGCCCTGTCTTGAGTGATGCCGCGTCGGGCCGTGCCTGGCTGTCGAAGTGGGCCACGCCCTGGGCCGCAGGCAGGCAGGTCTGGGTACCCCCGTTCCCAGAACGCCGACAGTAGCCCCCGGGCCCAAGGCGCGCTTGGGTTGGCTTCGGGGCAAAGCCGAAGGAGCCGACCTGAGCGCCGCGGGCCCCAATCGCATGCGGGCCCAGCCTGATGCGTGGCGCATAATGAGGCGCGGACGCCTCCGCTTCCCGAAGACTTCGGGAACCGCCCCGAGTCAGGCTGACATGAAGCCAGCATGCAACGCCAGCCATCATTGCCCTTCCTTGAATGTAGTCGTCTCCTTGCCCCTTCTCTCCCCTCGACCCACGCGGATGTGACTTGACGGGGGGAGGTGAGGCGACGTGCAGCAGGTCTGCACGCCGGTCATGCCCGGCACGTGGCGCCTGGGGAGCACGCGCCGCCTACACTCCCCATGACGCCTCATGGACCGCGGTTACGCCTATAAATTCGCCCCACCAGAGGGGTCATGCCATCCTGATGCGCCCTCACGCTTGCCATCCTTCCCAAGACATCATTGTCTTCTCTTTCCTTTCCTTCCATGGCGTCCGGGGGAAGTGCAGCTGGAGCGGGGAGGAGCACGGGGCCTCCGGCTCCACCACCGCCCTCTGGAGGCAGCGGCGGGGGGCCTTCGAGGCCGGCCCAAGCACACCGGCGCTGGGCCGTCACCGACAAGTGAGTGCTCTGCCACCCTCCCCTTTTCTTGTGAACCACTCCCGGTATGCTGAACATGGTCGCTTCTCTGTCTCAGGCCGCCCGCGCCCAAGCGGCGCAGGCTCGGTGAACTCCAGGGCGAGGTGGACGCGCTCAGGGCCCAGCTGGCGGGCGCCGAGGCCACCCTTCAGGCCGCGTTCAAGGGTGAGGAGGACGCCAAGGCGGAGTTCATGTCCCTCCAGGCCCAAGTCGAGGGAGCAGTCAACGCTGTACATACTACCAAGGACGAGGCGGCGCTGGCGAAGATGCTGGAGGCGCAGCGCGCCAAGCAGTATTTGGACATCGCTCGCCGCGTTGTCGGTGCGGTTGGTCGGTTCGTCGGGGATGCCCCCGCACTGCCGTGCGCGCACGTCGACGGGGGTTATCTTCACTTCTTCGGCAAGGTGGTGGAGGCGCTGGAGAGTGGCGTTTCCCAGGTGGACGAAGACAATGAGTCCAGCGCGCGTGATCTTCTGGACATCGCACTGACGCGCGTCTTCTCCAACCTGCACCACCATGTCCCAGAGCTTGATCTCTCCCGCGTGATGGAGCCGGTGCCTGAGGAGCTCCAGAGGCCCCTCAGGGACGAGGTGCGCGGGCAGGTGGAGTCCCTGATGGAGTGTCTCGTCCAGGAGCCTTACTCCGAAGAGGGCGGCGACTCCGGCGCCGCGGTTGGTGGGGGTCACGACGGGGACAGCGCCTCCTCCGCCTGAGTTTCCCCTGTTCTCTTCCTTCTGGTTCCGGTTGCATCAAGAAACACCTGGCCCCTGGGGGGCGTTAAACTTTTGTGTTTTAGCTTGTCTTCCTTCTTTAGAACCGCCGATTGCTTGTTTTGCGCTGCGCGTCCTCAGTTCCTCCACGGGGTTTTACGTCATCGTTGGTGTGCCTCTGCACACCCTCCTTTGCGCCTTTGCTTGCCTCACTGTGCCATTGATCCGTGCCTGACGCTCCTCGGGGGGGGGGGGGGGGGGGGGGCGCGGGGGTACCGCACAGTTTCCAGCGATAGCAGCCTGCCGGGACCTCATGAGGCGGGCACTCCTGAGGGGACGCGTGCTGCTCTAAGGCCGAGGCTTTAGCGGCGATGCCTAGAGAAGCCGAATTCCCTATATCCGGAGCCGCAGGAGGCCCCACGGGGTCATGCAGTAGACCGTAGCGCCTGCACCTTCACGTTAGCGCTCCCGTCTCAAACCCCAATATTCGGGCTGTCGTTAAATCAAAAAGTTCCTGCTCATTATGGTTGGGGTACTTAGCTTGGTGGGCCGTGGCGAGCTCGTGCGTTGTGTGCTGCAGCTGGAGCGCCTCGGGAGTTTCTTCCTTGCGAGTGAGGCAGTTCGGGAGCCCTTGCTTCTCTGCCTCGGCAGGGCCCAATCCCGCGCATAACTCGACCGCCGTTGGGGCGTCCGGATCACCAGGACGAGACCAAGGGACGAGGGGCTACGTGATCAGTGAGGCTCCTGAGTCGCGTTGCTCAGGAGTCCCCCTTAACGCTCGATTGACCCCCTTACCTTTCCTTACCATCTCCTGCTTCGAGAGGTGCCCGAGCCTCTCGAGGATCTATGATGATGCACCAAGCCGTGGCTGGAGCCCCCGAGCGAGGGTCGATCGTCGCTGGTATGCTGGGCCGCGATGCTCAGCAAGTGCCAGGAGATGGGTGCATCTGAGGCAGCATGCGCCTGTCGGCTTGCTCGAGAGTGCCGTGCGAGGATCAGGATGCCCAGGCCTTGACAAGGTGTGCACACCATGCCCGTGTAGCCCCCGCTCGCGGGGCGCATGAGGGGGAGACCGATAGGCATCAATTCAGCAAACGAGACTTCAAGATCAAGAAGATTGCAAAGAGAACCCCCCCCCCTTTCAAATAAGGTTGCCAAACTTCGAGCTTCATTCCAAAAAGTAGCAATTCGAATACAAAAAGGATCAAGGAACAGCCGCGTCCGGCACCTAGGCTAGTCTTCGTCTTCGTCTTCTCCCCAGCACGGCGCGTAGGGCTTCCACTAGGCGTGGGCATAGTGAAAGCACATTTGCTCCCTTGGTGGTTTTGGTAATTAATAACAGCATATATGTCATTGAACTAATGTTTCCACTAAGTATATTTCAAGAAAAGTTCAATGATAGGTTGGCAAAAGGATTGTGGAGAAATCCCAAGATGCAAGGAAATGGATTGGCAAAGCTTCAAGCAAGAGGACTCTACATTTTACTTTGTGAGAAATCACCTTCAGTCCATTGGAAAGCCAATACTATTAAAAGGGGGTAAGGTACTGTTGGTGAACAAGATGCTCCACGTGCACAAGTGATAGTCACCAAAAACACTCACAAGCTCTTCCACAAATACTTTGTCTAGAACCCTAGAACTAAAATCGATAAGACCAACAATTCCTATTCGGTCTCACCGAGATTCAAACCCTAGACAGATCCTAAGACAAACACATCTCGGTACTACCAACATTCCATTTCGGTGACACCGAGTTTAGTTGCCAACTTTCTGGTTAGCTATTTTCAAGTATCGGTACCACCGAGTTTTGCCAATCGGTCTCACCGAGATTTGGACCAACTTCCTGGTTAGCCATTCTCAAGAATCGGTACCACCGAGTTTTGTGAATCGTCTCACCGAGTTTTTGGACCAACTCTCTAGTTAGCCATTGTCAAGAATTGGTACCACCGAGATTTGAGAATCGGTCTCACCGAGTTGTGCATTCTGACCGTTGGTCATCTTATCGGTACCACCGAGAGTTATGTATCGGTCTCACCGAGATTCAAAAGTTACTGCCTTTTGGTCACTTCGGCACCACCGAGTTTTATACTTCGGTGTCACCGAGTTGGTCACTTTAGGTGTAACGGTTGAATTTTTGGGGATGCCTATATATACCCCTTCACCACCACCCACTCGAAAGTGAAGCACTCAGAACTATTCCATACTTGCCCCATCCTATTTTCTGAGAGAGAGCCACCTAATCATGTGTTCAGATCAAGCTATTCCATTCCTACCATATGAATCTTCATCTCTAGCCTCCCCAAGTTGCTCTCCACCAAATCAATCTCTTCCACCATAGCCAAATCTCTGAGAGAGTGATTGTGTGTTGAGGAGTCTATCATCTTGAAGCACAAGAGCAAGGAGTTCATCGACATTGCCGAGCCTATTACCTTTTGGAGGGTGGTGCCTCCTAGATTGGTTAGGTGTCGCTTGGGAGCCTCCTACTTCGTGTTGTGGAGTTGAACCAAGAAGTTTGTACGGGCAGGGAGATCGCCTACTTCGTGAAGATCTACCCATAGTGAGGCTAGTCCTTCATGGACGGAAGCCGTTATGGAATAGTCAAGGTTGCTACTTCGTGGACCCTTATGGGTGGAGCCCTCCGTGGACTCTCGCGACTGTTACCCTCTGTGGGTTGAAGAATCCATAAACGTGGACGTACAATAGCACCACCTATCGGAACCACGGGAGAAATCTTCGTGTCTTCAAATTGCGTTTGATATTCCTTCCTACCCTCTACTATACATGCTTGTTGTTATTTTCCGCTGCTATACTCTTAGACACGCATCTGTAGGGTGTACTTGAATTGCTATCATTGCTAAAATCTGCCAACACTTAAAATTCGGAAAAGGTAGAATTTTTATTTGGTCAAGTAGTCTAATCACCCCCCCTCTAGACATACTTTCGATCCTACAAGTAGTATCAAAGCTTTGGTCTCCATTGCATTGGTCTCACAACCTAGGAGAGTATGGCGTCTAGTGATGGAAATTATCACCGTAGAGGTCCGTACTTTGATGGCACAAATTTTGCTAGTTGGAAGCACAAAATGAAAATTTATATTCTTGGTCATAACCCCGCCGTTTGGGCCGTTGTTCGTGTTGGCTTGCAAGGTGAATTCTTTGGTGATGGAAAGGAACCGGATCATGAAGCGACCGCGGATGAATTGAAGATGTTGCAATACAACGCTCAAGCATGTGACATTCTCTTCAACTGCCTATGCCCCGAAGAATTCAACAAAATCAGCCGTCTTGAGAATGCAAAAGAGATTTGGGACACTTTGGTTGATATGCATGAAGGTACCGAATCCGTGAGAGAATCCAAGTTGGACATTCTTCAAAGTCAGCTTGACAAGTTCAAGATGAAGGATGGTGAAGGAGTCGCAGAGATGTACTCTAGGCTAGCTCTCATCACCAATGAGATTGCCGGCTTAGGAAGCGATAAAAAGCAACGCTCTCTCTCTAAGCCTAAAGATCTATATACATCTTCTCCCCCTTTGGCAACAAGTTACCAAAAAGTTCAAAGGTATATAAGTAAGTGCTCTTTTGGGGTTGATCTCCTCCAGTGGCCGATGAAGGAGTCAAGAGAACGGCATCAGCGAAGACTTCTACAGACGTCATGGACGGAGTCAGAGTAGCAACTGGAGGTGCTGGAGGAGCTGATGGAGCTGAAGAAGCTGTAGCAGGTGCTGATGAAGAAGGTCTCAACTCTGGAGCTGGCACTGTAGCTGATCTAGCCTGAGTAGTGAACTGAGTGCTTGTCTTGAGAGGTGCACGATCCTCCTCCTCATCATCATCATCTGTAGAGTGAGGGCTAGGCACTGCGTCAACTTCCTTCTTGAGCTCATTCACAGTCACTGTGAGCTCATCCACCTTGTTGTCGAGAGTATGAAATTTGGTGTCAACAATCCTCGCAAGGCTCACCTGGTTCTTTAATATCTCGCTGATGTCCTTCTGCATGCTGAGCACAGAGCTAAGTAGGAGATCCATCTGCTCACTCCAAGACCTTGGCACTTGAGAACTGGAGTCTCTGGCAGCCTCTGCATGTGCCTGTGTTGTAGCTGAGGTGGGATGATCTGGGTCCATCACCACAACGTTGTCTTCTAGCTCTGGCAATAGTGGCAAATGTGGTCGGTCAAGTGCAAATATGTGCTTCTACAACTTGGAGTTGATAAGCATCTGGATATAGGGTGCATAGCAACATGAATGCTTCTGATCAGCAGCAACCCTCTTCACAGTCTCCACTATCAGATCCATCACTCTGAATCTCGTATGTTGATCTAGATGGAGCAGCATGTTGATGGAGTAGCCTCTTATCATCTTCTCATCTCCAGACTTAGGCATCAAAGTATGCCTCAATATAGTGTTGATCGCGCGTAGACCAGCCTGGAGGAAGTAAATGGATCCTAGCTTGTGAGACTTCCCATGTGCAGCAGGAATCTCATTGTACATGTTCTTCATGGCATTGTGGCTTGCCTTGGGCTCATTGTATACATTAATGTCACCATCTTCCACCTCTGGGACTCCTAAGATGGCAGCCCACTCCTCAACAATGGATTCATACCTTGCACCTTCAGTCATCCATACAATTCTACCATCTCCATAGAAATGTGCAGTGGAGTAGAATTGCATGATCATTTCATCATTCCAAGCAGTAAACTCCTTACCAACAAACTTATCAACTCCAATGCAATGAAAGTTGTCTTGCACACTTGGGAAGTAATCCTCATTGTCCTTGATGTACTTCCAGTCCACAAACCTCATATCACTCACAGCAGGACTCTTATCAAGCAAGACTGTTTCATAGAAATCTTGTTGCTCCTTTGTATAGAACATGTAGTCCACATCAGTCTTCCTCCTCTGTGAATATGGATCAACAGCTCTCCACTCTCTCAAACCTGAGTCCTTCCTCTTCTTCATGTCCTCAGCTAACAAATGGCTGGCATTATGTTCTGGAAGGTGTGGTCTTAGCTTCATCAAAGTTGACATAGCATCATCCTTAGCTTCCCTAAAGGTAGAAGTCTTGTTCTTGGAAGCAGCTGGGATGTCTCTAGAGAACCTCTTGGGTTTATCTGCAGCTGCCTTCTTGGGGGCAGTCTTGGTGCCTTTGGATGATGTGTCCTTAGGCATAGCATCAGCCATGAGCTTCTTCTTCTTCTTAGGAGGAGCCTTTGCAGCTGGCTCTTCCTCCTATTCTTCCTCATCTAGATACTCTGGAGTAGAAGGAAGAACTTTAGCTTTAACAAATCTTGTCCTTTCTTTCTTCTTCTTCTCCCCAGCCTTCTTAGGCATGGACTTCTTGGAGGGCTCAACAGACATTGTTACCCTAGCACTCTCTCGTGCTCTCACTGTCCCTGAGCTAGCATACTCTTTCCTTATTGCCTTCTTCTTGGAAGTAGTGGCAGTAGCAGTGCTCTTGGCAGCATCATCTTTCTTGGACAGCTCCTCAGGTATGAATTCTTCATCCTCCTCATCTGAGTTGAGCTTCCTTCTTGCCCTAGTTGTAGCCTTGGGTAGATCAGGTGAGCTAGGAACATCATCATAGCTCCCTTCAGGACTAGTGCCTGAGCTCATGTCAACACTTCTCTCTCTGAAGTCATTCTAGCTATCATATGAACCTGGCATCTCTGACCCTGTGAAATAGAGTATAGAAGAGTGGATAGGTTGAGTCATCACAAAATGCAGAGATTTTTTCAAAGGTTTGAATAAAGAAATTCTTAGATATAGCTTTCAGCAAAAAGGCATTTCGGTGTCACTGAGTCAAAAGTTTCGGTACCACCGAGACGTATAGAACTCTTTACAGAAACTTGGCAGCAATTTCGGTCGTACCGAAAATTGCCACTCGGTTTCACCGAGACTGTCCTCAGTAGTCCAAAACAAAATCAGTAGAGTCGATTTTTCTGACTCGGTATCATCGAGATTCGGTTTTGCGGATGACTAGACCTAAAAATCTTTCGTTTGCTAAGCTAATGATATTCCTAGAGGATTGATAGGATTGCAATCAGTAAATTATCGATAAAAGTTACTCTAATGCGCATGAATCGGAAGGGGAGCGCAAAGAGGGCCGGATCCATACCCTAACTCGGTGAAGGATCCGCTAAGGCGACGACGCCGATGAAGATTCCGTTGGCGGCGGCGATTCCCAACGGCGAAGGCGCACGGGGAGGCAAAGGCGACGACCAAGGGGTCCGGAGAGGCAGCTTAGGGTTCGAGGAAACAGACTTTTGCGGTTGAATTTCAAAAGTCGGGTCCTCCAGGTAATATACCTTTTGCTGTCAGTGACACCGGTTCGAAATTGTCGGTGCCACCGAGTTTCTCAACTGTCAGTTGACAGGGAAACTCGGTGTAACCGAGAATAAGGAATCGGTGTTACCGAGATTGAAAACCAGATCAACCCTGGGCATTCGGTGAGACCGAGATTTTGGTATTGGTTCCACCGAGATGCACTTGGGAGGTTTTAATGGTCAGTCCTTTGTTGATACGGAACTCCGAGTGTTCCTCACACAGAGAGATCGAAAAGTACTTGTTCAAATTTTGTGATACAGCAAGAATGGAATATGAGACGAGAAAGCATAGATAGCTAGAGAGGGGTCCTAGGCATTCTTGTCCATCCAATTGGCAAAAGAAAAATCAAAAGCCAAATAGCAACAATTGGATGTCCTCGAATGGTTAAAGAAATGCAGACCAACATGCTCACACAATAAGATGTTAAATGAAATCATGGCAAACATGCACATACATACTAGCATCTATCAAGCATTTTGGTGATGACGGAGTCATCTATATATGAGTATTTTGACTTAGGAGCCAAGTAAGAATACTTGATCATAGGTCATACTCATCGTTTAAACACAAGTGGGGTTACCACTTTTACATAAAGCATTTAATGTTGTCACATACTATGAGATGCTTTAACTCAAGTTTTAGAGTAAAGCTCCCCCTTGATGTGACGTCCCCCCATAGGAGGGATAAACTAACCTTGGGTTTGTCGTAGAAGACTTCATGTGGGTGATGTAGTGGTGGATGCTCAAAGTTGATGAAGATCACAAAGAGTTGGGAGCATCCTTGTTGTTTCCTTACTCTTCTCACCTACATGGGTTAGTCCCAACACACAAGAGACAAATACAAGGATATCTATGGACATGGAGTGCAAAGTATACATGATGATGTCCATGGATTTGTTGATTACCTTGTCCCGTTCTTACCTTTGAGGGAATGTGTGACTCCTTGATCAGCTATAGTGCCAGCTCCAAAGTTGAGACCTTCTTCATCAGCACCTGCTACAGCTTCTTTAGCTCCATCAGCTCCTCCAGCACCTCCAGTTGCTACTCCGACTCTGTCCATGACGTCTGCAGAAGTCTTTGCTTATGCCGTTCTCTCGACTACTTCATCGGCCACCGGAGGAGATCAGCCCCAAAAGAGCGCTTAGTTATATACCTTTGAACTTTTTGCTAACTTGTTGCCAAAGGGGGAGAAGATGTATATAGATCTTTAGGCTTCGAGAAAGAGCGTTGCTTTTTATCGCTTTTCAAAAACATTTGATATCTTTTGGTTTGGTTGTGTTAAACTTTGTTGGTGTTTGATCATACAGTTGATGTGTATTGCTACTATTTCCTATCCTTGTGATGCTTATGAAATGATCATTCACCTTTGCTTGATTGTGTTGTGCTATGATATTCATTCTTATTATTCTCGCACACCACCAAGTTGTATGTGACATGGAAGAGTGCCCCATGAACCTAATCGATTGTGCATTTGCATTCAAACGTAAATTCAAAATAATGCACAAGTTTAGGGGGAGCTCTTGCTTATCACATACTTCTCAAAGCGATGATTATATTCATTGATTGTATCATATGTCTAAGCTTTGATCTATTTTTTGTCATCAATTACCAAAAAGGGGGGGATTGAAAGCACATTTGCTCCCTTGGTGGTTTTGGTAATTAATAACAACATATATGTCATTGAACTAATGTTTCCACTAAGTATATTTCAGGAAAAGTTCAATGATAGGTTGGCAAAAGGATTGTGGAGAAACCCCAAGATGTAAGGAAATGGATTGGCAAAGCTTCAAGCAAGAGGATTCTACATTTTACTTTGTGAGAAATCACCTTCAGTCCATAGGAAAGCCAATACTATAAAAAGGGGGTAAGGTACTGTTGGTGAACAAGATGTTCCACGTGCACAAGTGATAGTCACCAAAAATACTCACAAGCTCTTCCACAAATACTCTGTCTAGAACCCTACCACTAAAATCGGTAAGACCAACAATTCATATTCGGTCTCATCGAGATTCAAACCCTAGACAGGTCCTAAGCCAAACCCATCTCGGTACAACCAACATTCCACTTCGGTGCCACTGAGTTTAGTTGCCAACTTTCTGGTTAGCTATTTTCAAGTATCGGTACCACCGAGTTTTGCCAATCGGTCTCACCGAGATTTGGACCAACTTCATGGTTAGCCATTCTCAAGAATCGGTACCACCGAGTTATGTGAATCGGTCTCACCGAGTTTTTCGACCAACTCTCTAGTTAGCCATTGTCAAGAATTGGTACCACCGAGATTTGAGTATCGGTCTCACCGAGTTGTGCATTCTGACCGTTGGTCATCTGATCGGTACCACCGAGAGTTATGTATCGGTCTCACCGAGATTCAAAAGTTACTGCCTTTTGGTCACTTCGGTACCACCGACTTTTATACTTCGGTGTCACCGAGTTGGTAACTTCGGGTGTAACGGTTCAGATCAAGCTATTCCATTCCTACCACATGAATCTTGATCTCTAGCCTCCCCAAGTTGCTTTCCACCAAATCAATCTCTTCCACCATAGCCAAATCTGTGAGAGAGTGATTGTGTGTTGAGGAGTCTATCATCTTGAAGCACAAGAGCAAGGAGTTCATCGACATTGCCGAGCCTATTACCTTTTGGAGGGTGGTGCCTCCTAGATTGGTTAGGTGTCGCTTGGGAGCCTCCTACTTCGTGTTGTGGAGTTGAACCAAGAAGTTTGTACGGGCAAGGAGATCGCCTACTTCGTGAAGATCTACCCATAGTGAGGCTAGTCCTTCATGGACGGAAGCCGTTATGGAATAGTCAAGGTTGCTACTTCGTGGACCCTTATGGGTGGAGCCCTCCGTGGACTCTCGCGACCGTTACCCTCTGTGGGTTGAAGACTCCATAAACGTGGACGTACGATAGCACCACATATCGGAACCACGGGAAAAATCTTCGTGTCTTCGAATTGCGTTTGATATTCCTTCCTACCCTCTACTATACATGCTTGTTGTTATTTTCCGCTGCTATACTCTTAGACATGCATATGTAGGGTGTACTTGAATTGCTATCATTGCTAAAATCTGCCAACACTTAAAATTTGGAAAAGGTAGAATTTTTATTTGGTCAAGTAGTCTAATCACCCCCCTTTAGACATACTTTCGATCCTACACATAGTCATTGGAGGACAGTGTTGTCTGCCAGCGTGGAGCATGGGGCTTCCACTTGGACGTGGGTGGGAACCCCTCCGCATCCTCGTGGGGCTCCGGGCGTATACAGCCCACTCATTATTATGTGAGAGTGTCACGGTCGGAGGTAGCTGGGCGGACCCCCAGGCGCAGGGCCTAGCTGCTCCCAACTAGGCCATGAGCCATCCCGCGCGTTTCTGTGTGGTTGCGCGCCCCTACGGCCCAAACATGAGTGCATTGCCCCCCGCGTAGCCGTGGGATTGCGCTCCCGCGGCCCAAACATGAGTGCAATGCACCCCATGTAACCATAGGGGTGTTGTGTCGGTCAAGCCGCCTCGTGAGGTGTCGGGGCGCCGGCCAGGCCTCGACCCGAAGGCCTCGCGAGGCCTTGTCTCCTGAGGCCGCGTTGGCGCCCCCGGAGCCACGCGTGGCCCGCACTCTTCGTTTCCTGCCGGTCCCCTAGGCGGTGGCTCCTGCGGCCCAGGGGCCCGGCTACGTATTCCTTGCTCGCGGGGGCGGGGCTCGCACCGCGCCCCCGCGCATCCCGGGACGCCCCGTTCTTTGCACCAACCGAGCCCAGTGCTCCCTCAGTGGAAGCCCCCAGGCCCGACCTGAAAAGGACGTCTGGGCCACCCTCCTACTCCGGGAGGATGCTGACACCTGCGGCGGACGCGTGGCCTGCGGCGCTGTCCACGAATACGATGTTGCTCGGGACGTAGGGCTCCGTGTAAAGGCCTTGGCTTCCTCCTGAGCCGTCTCCGCGCGCCACGCGGTCAACCTCCTCGGGTGCCGTGGCGGCGCCACCCGGGACGCGCGGCCCACAAACCCTCCTGCGCCGAGCCTCCGCCCGAACTTGCTTACCTCTACCGTCGCCGCGAGGTTGGGCGCGTGCGTCTTGACGTGGGTTGCTTAAGTGGTTATCCACCGGGCCTCCGTCACGGTTACCTGCCTGCTCGGAAGCTTGAGCCGCCTGGTCCCTGCGTCGGTTGGCACGCTCGCGCTAGAACGACCCAGGCTGTCGGTGGTCCACCGGGTCATGAGTGCGCGCGTTGAGGCGCGCGCGGAGCGTCCCATCATCTTCTTCAAAAGCACCACCGACGGGGCCGGGCGGCGCCCCGAAGCCGGTTACCGGGATCCGGAGGAGAAGGAGCATGGCGTGGGGCGGGCCTTGCTTAGGCCCGCCAGGGCATGGGCCGGGCACGCTGCCAGTCGACGAAGGGAGCTGCGCGGCGGGAGAGCCCCCGGCGCCCAGCGTCGGGGACCGAGAGGGGAGGCGCTGCCCCAGGCCATCCTTGTGACGGTGACTAGCTCGGCGATGTGGACGGCCCAAGCGTCGAAGCCCCCGCTCATTGGGCGATGACGAAGCAGCTCACTTGCCATCAGCAGCGCGACATGCGCGTTCAGATCTCCCACATGGACACAGGGTGATGATGGTCCCGCAGGCGGTGCCACGGGGCGAGCGCTCTGCTGCGGCGGCGGGCGTGCAGAGCCTGGTGGTGCCTGGCCAGCACGAGCAGCGACGGTGGTGGCGACGACGCTGGCGGCCTGGTAGCGACCGCCCAACACCGAGCTGCTGGAGCGCGCATCATGAGAGGTGGCAGCGAGGTTGGTGCAGGTGGAACCGCCGGGGCCAAAGAAAGCTTGACGGGCGTCGGCCACCGAAGCGGCAGAGCGGAGAAGAAGTGAAGCTTGTGGAAAACTTCGACACGCCCCCTACCTGGCACGCCAAATATCGGATTTCGGGCTCCGCAAAACCCAAAGAGGTTCGAACTCGGGGGCGTGTGCAAAAATCCCCACCAGCTTCGACCTCAAACTCACAGCTCCACAGCCTGGCCGGACAAACTCACTCAATCACGGGGAAGAAGACTAACACAGGGATTTACCCAGGTTCGAGCCGCTGCGAAGCGTAAAACCCTACTCCTGCTTTTGGTGGATTGCCTCATGAGGAGGTTAGTGGATGAACTGATACAGTGGTGAGCAACCTCGTGAGGGCGCTCGATTGGTTGTCTCTCGTCCTCTCTCTTCGGTGCAGCCTATCCTCTATTTATAGTGGCCCTGGTCCTCTTCCCTTATCGCACTGGCGGGAAGTGATCCCACAACGGCCAAATTAGAAGGGGGACAAGGAGTACACCTTATCCTGACGAAAGGTGGTCTTCACCTGCAAAGCAGCTGGGAGTGATGCAGGGGTGGGCTCGGCGATGACGTCCGTCCTGCGGGGCTCGTGGTCTTGATCTCGTTGCACCGGAATGGAAACCTTTGGGGGGATGCCTTGGGAACCTGCGTACGTCCTTGCCTCCTTTGCACCAAAGAGGAAACTGCTTCTTCTGTGCCCGCTGGCGCCAGCCTGGCCCGACTGGCGTCACCTCAGCCTCTCGAGGCCAAGCGCTGCATAGAAATCTCTGCTCCTCGGTAGGGGGCCTGGAGAGGCCTCCTCCCTCCGGGGGTCTTGGCGTCGTCTTCCTCGCGAGGGTGGGGCTCGCGCGACGGCCATGTCTTGAGTGATGCCGCGTCGGGCCGTGCCTAGCTGTCTAAGTGGGCCACGCCCTGGGCCGCAGGCAGGCAGGTCTGGGTACCCCCGTTCCCAGAACACCGACAATGCATGATCACATGTAGTACCAAAAATAATGGCATACAAGCACTCTATAATTTACTTTTGGTAATACAATATCACAATATTACAGGGCGTAGGAATACTAAGGTTCGGTACTACTCGGGTGGGCTCAGTCTACTTCGTTGACATCCAGTCGGGCGCATCTTTTTGATGTCGAGGATTCTCCTTGGGCTTCAGTGTCGGGGTTGACTGGGGTAGGATGTGGAGCTACAAGGTTGGAGTAGCGATGATGACCATCGCGGGGTGTGGTGGTCACAATCTCGTTGGAGAAGATCCCCAAGAAGAAACGGAGCTCTTCCGGGGAGACGAATGCATTGTTCGGGTCGGCAACAAGGGCAGACCTCGAGAGCTCGATCGGTCTTCCGAACAACACAACTAGGTTGATGGGGTCAGTTGTAGCTTCACTCCTCATCTTGGCCCGGCGAGCAAGTTCCTCGCGGGCCGCAATCAGGTCAAGGGTGACCTGATCGAACAGTGCCTCGTGTGCTCTTAGGTAGCACACAAGATGTAGCAGCTTAGGATCCGCCTCATGGTCTCCACTGGCGACCTGGATCGGTCTGCCATAACCTTCACGGCTAGTGTAGTAGTAAAAAGAGCGGCAGTTAACCCTCGACGACAAATGCCGAAGTTGAACTATATCCTCCTAGGCTGCTAGCTGGATTGCTTGGGGCTCGTAGGAAGTTGTCCTTCCGGTGAACCTATAGGGGCGTTCTGGTGAGATACCCCTGCCGTAGATGTGGACTCTAGCCCAGAAGTGATGGATGGCATCACTCATGTGCTCCTGGTACACAACATATTCTGGGGGCTCTTCTAGGGCAAAAGCATGGCGGGTAAGGTTGGCACGAATGGCTACAAAATCTCCAAGCTCCAATGCGGTGGTCTCATTGTGAACAACGAGGCCCGACATCTTGGTGGTTTGGGATTTGAAAGCTGGTTGTGGTGTGCTGGGCTTGGGAAAACATTTCTTTTATAGACAACAGAGTCTTGCATCGCACGCTTGCAGATGGAACAACTCAGGTGTCGGCCACGGGCGCGTCACCGCTGGGCTAGGCTGATAGGTTGGGCACCGACTACCGAAAGGTGTCGGGTCGTCATTGTGTGGGCTATCGGATAGGATAGGCTTGGCTATGGATAAGATAAGGTTTGGATGGTGTGGAAACCTAGGGTTATTGACCCGGCTAAGATAGGATTAGCCAATGGTCAGCCTGGCTCAGATACCAAGGTTGTCAGGGCCGGGTTTTCGGGGATATAAAACTCCCAGCAATTGACCATTATGCTCATCAGCCCAAGGATTACCGTTTGCTAGTGGACACTTCCTTGATAAAGAATTTCCAGGGAAATAGAAAATTTGGGGAACAAGACCATGAAGGTACGTGGAGTACAACAACAATTTCTATTGGCTGATGGCGGAAGCGACTCGTGGATCTCCAGCGTCTATGGGACTCCATTACCACAGGAACAGCTGACCTGGATAACTCCTATCTCGCGGGGCTGCTACCTTCGATGCCTAGGTTGCGGGGTTGCTGTCATTGTGCTCCTCTCCAAATATGCGATCTGGCCAAGACAATAGCCAGGGTCAAGCCAGTGAGTACTTTTGAATGTACTCGCAAACATCACGACAACTAACATAATAAAGCCTATGAATTGCATGCACTAGAATTTTAATGATATTCAAAATGACATAACATTAATTCATAAATGCAAGTATGCAGATAATTTATCCATACCAAGAATAAATAAATAATAAGGTAAGGTAAAATAAAAATAGAACATCGGGCGGTAGTCCTCCCGAGGATTCCAAGAAAGTAAAATGTGCCAATCGGGTGTCTAAAGCGACACCTCGAAAGGAAAAATGCAGAACATGCCTGAGTCGGGCGTGTGAGCGACACACATAAAGGGTTTATATTGAAAATAATAACATGTGTGCCACCGTCGGGCGTCTGGAGCAATACCGCATAAAGGGCTTATATTAGAAATAATCATATGAGTATCCAGGTGGCAGAACCCTTCTAGGGATACTCCATAATTCATATAAGAAAAAGAAAAAGTTAGTCCATAACAAAAATTTATAATAATGATCATCCATCGTGGTTTGATACGTCCATTTTGCATCATGCTTTTATATCGATATTTATTGCATTATGGGCTGTTAATACACATTATGGTACAATACTTATGCCTTTTCTCTCTTATTTTACAAGGTTTACATGAAGAGGGAGAATGCCGGCAGCTGGGATTCTGGACTGGAAAAAGAGCAAATCTGAGATACCTATTCTGCACAACTCCAAAAGTCCTGAAAATCTACGGAGAATTGTTTTGGAATATATAAAAAATATTGGGCGAAGAATATAACAGGGGGGACCCACCAGGAAGTCACAAGCCAGGGGGCGCGCCCTACCCCCCTGGGCGCGCCCCTGTGGCTTGTGGCCCACCTGGCAGGTCTCCGGAGCCCATCTTCTGCTATATGGAGGGTTTTGACCTGGAAAAAAATCAAAAAGGGAGCTTTCGGGATGAAGCGCCGCCGTCTCGAGGCGGAACTTAGGCAAAACCAATCTAGGGCTCCAGCGGAGCTGTTCTGCCGGGGAAACTTCCCTCCCGGAGGGGGAAATCGAAGCCATCGTCATCACCAATGATCCTCTCATCGAGAGGGGGTCAATCTCCATCAACATCTTCACCAGCACCATCTCCTCTCCAAACCCTAGTTCATCTCTTGTATTCGATCTTTGTCTCAAAACCTCAGATTGGTACCTGTGGGTTGCTAGTAGTGTTGATTACTCCTTGTAGTTGATGCTAGTGGTTTACTTGGTGGAAGATCATATGTTCAGATCCTTAATGACCATTAATACTCCTCCGATTATGAACATGAATATGCTTTGTGAGTAGTTACGTTTGTTCCTGAGGACATGGGATAAGTCTTGTTATACGTAATCATGTGAATTTGGTATTCGTTCGATATTTTGATGAGATGTATGTTGTCTCTCCTCTAGTGGTGTTATGTGAACATCGACTACATGACACTTCACCATTGTTTGGGCCTAGAGGAAGGCATTGGGAAGTAATAAGTAGATGATGGGTTGCTAGAGTGACAGAAGCTTAAACCCTAGTTTATGCGTTGCTTCGTAAGGGGCTGATTTGGATCCACATGTTTCATGCTATGGTTAGATTTATCTTAATTCTTCTTTCATAGTTGCGGATGCTTGCGAGAGGGGTTAATCATAAGTGGGAGGCTTGTCCAAGTAAGGACAGAAACCAAGCACCGGTCCACCCACATATCAAATTATCAAAGTAACGAACGCGAATCATATGAGCATGATGAAAACTAGCTTGACAGAAATTCCCATGTGTCCTCGGGAGCGCTTTGCTTTATATAAGAGTTTGTCCAGACTTGTCCTTTGCTATAAAAAGGATTGGGCCACCTTGCTGCACCTTTGCTACACTTGTTACTTGCTACCCGTTACGAATTATCTTATCACAAAACTATCTGTTACCGATAATTTCAGTGCCTGCAGAGAATACCTTACTGAAAACCGCTTGTCATTTCCTTCTGCTCCTCGTTGGGTTCGACACTCTTACTTATCGAAAAGACTACGATAGATCCCCTATACTTGTGGGTCATCAAGACTCTTTTTTGGCGCCGTTGTCGGGGAGTGAAGCGCCTTTGGTGAGTGGAACTTGGTAAGGAAAAATTTATATAGTGTGCTGAAATTTACTGTCACTTGTTAGTATGGAAAATAATCCTTTGAGGGGCTTGTTCGGTGTATCTTCACCTCGACCGGAAGCACAAAGAGATGCTCCTCAACCTACTGCACCTACTGAAAATATTTATTATGAAATTCCTTCGGGTATGATAGAGAAACTGCTAGCTAATCCTTATGTAGGAGATGGAACACTGCATCCCGATTTGCATCTAATCTATGTGGATGAAGTTTGTGGATTATTTAAGCTTGCAGGTTTGCCCGAGGATGATTTCAAGAAGAAGGTCTTTCCTTTATCTTTGAAGAAGAAGGCGTTGACATGGTATAGGCTATGTGATGATATTGGATCATGGAACTACAACCGATTGAAATTGGAATTTCATCAGAAGTTTTATCCTATGCATCTGGTTCATCGTGATCGGAATTATATTTATAATTTTTGGCCTCGTGAAGGAGAAAGAATCGCTCAAGCTTGGGGGAGGCTTAAGTCAATGTTATATTCATGCCCCAACCATGAGCTCCCAAGAGAAATTATTATTCAGAATTTTTATGCTCGGCTTTCTCATAATGATCAATCCATGCTCGATACTTCTTGTGCTGGTTCCTTTATGAAGAAAGATATTGAATTCAAATGGGACTTATTGGAAAGAATTAAATGCAACTCTGAAGATTGGGAACTCAACGAAGGTAATGAGTCAGGTATAAACCTTAAGTTTGATTGTGTTAAATCCTTTATAGACACCGATGCTTTTCGTGAATCTAGCACTAAATATGGACTTGACTCTGAGATAGTAGCTTCTTTCTGTGAATCTTTTGCTGCCCATGTTGATCTCCCTAAGGAGAAGTGGTTTAAATATCATCCTCCCATTGAAGTGAAAGTAGTTGAACCTATTAAAGTTGAAGAAGAAATTATTACTTATAATGTTGATCCTGTTGTTCCTACCGCTTATATCGAGAAACCACCTTTCCCTGTTAGGATAAAGGAACATGCTAAAGCTTCAACTGTGGTTGAACACCTACACCCCCTGAACAAATTAAAGTTGAACCTAGTATTGCTATGGTTAAAGATCTCTTGGTCGATAATATTGATGGGCATCTTATTCATTTCTGTGATGAAGCTGCTAGAATTGCTAGACCTGATGCTAAAGAAAAACATAGACCTGTTGTTGGCATGCCTGTTGTTTTTGTTAAAATAGGAGATCATTGTTATCATGGCTTATGTGATGTGGGTGCTAGTGTGAGTGCAATTCCCTTCACCTTATATAAAGAAATTATGAATGATATTGCACCAGCTGAATTAGAGGATATTGATGTTACCATTAAGCTGGCTAATAGAGATACTATTGCACCAATTGGGATTGTTAGAGATGTTGAAGTCTTGTGTGGGAAAATAAAGTATCCTACTGATTTTCTTGTTCTTGGTTCCCCACAAGATGATTTTTGTCCCATTATATTCGGTAGACCCTTCTTGAATACTGTTAATGCTATGATTGATTGTGAGAAAGAAACTGTTACTGTAAGTTTTGGGGATGTCTCATGAGTTCAATTTCTCTAAATTTCGTAGACAACCCCATGACAAGGAATTGCCTAGTAAAGATGAAATTGTTGGTCTTGCTTCTATTGCTGTGCCTCCTACTGATCCTTTAGAACAATATTTGTTAGACCATGAAAACGATATGCATATGAATGAAAGGAATGAAATAGATAAGATTTTCTTTGATCAGCAGCCTATTTTGAAACACAACCTGCCTGTTGAAATACTTGGGGATCCTCCTCCACCCAAGGGTGATCCCGTGTTTGAGCTTAAACAATTGCCTTATACTCTGAAATATGCTTATCTTGATGAAAAGAAGATATATCCTGTTATTATTAGTGCTAACCTTTCAGAGCATGAAGAAAAGAGATTATTGAAAACTTTGAGGAAGCACCGTGTTGCTATTGGATCTTAAGGGCATTAGTCCCACTCTATGTCAGCATAAAATTAATATGGAGCCTGATGCTAAACCAGTTGTTGATCACCAACGACGGTTAAATCCTAAAATGAAAGAAGTGGTAAGAAATGAAATACTAAAGCTTCTGGAGGCAGGTATAATTTATCCTATTGCTGATAGTAGATGGGTTAGCCACGTTCATTGTGTTCCTAAGAAAGGAGGTATTACCGTTGTTCCTAATGATAAAAATGAATTGATCCCGCAAAGAATTGTTACAGGTTATAGAATGGTAATTGATTTTAGGAAATTAAATAAAGCTACTAGGAAAGATCA
Source organism: Elymus sibiricus (assembly GCA_039707655.1). NCBI lineage: Eukaryota > Viridiplantae > Streptophyta > Magnoliopsida > Poales > Poaceae > Elymus > Elymus sibiricus. The sequence goes on along the minus strand of CM077663.1, from coordinate 165,466,459 downwards.
TTACCCTCTACCTTTTATTGATCAAATGCTAGAAAGACTATCCAAACACACACATTTTTGCTTTCTAGATGGTTATTCTGGTTTCTCTCAAATACCTGTGTCAAAAGAGGATCAAGAAAAGACCACTTTTACTTGCCCTTTCGGTACCTTTGCTTATAGACGTATGCATTTTGGCTTATGCAATGCACCTGCCACCTTTCAAAGATGTATGATGGCTATATTCTCTGACTTTTGTGAAAAGATTGTTGAGGTTTTCATGGATGATTTTTCTGTTTACGGAACTTCTTTTGATGATTGCTTGAGCAACCTTGATCGAGTTTTGCAGAGATGCGAAGAAACTAATCTTGTCTTGAATTGGGAAAAGTGCCACTTTATGGTTAATGAAGGTATTGTCTTGGGACACAAAATCTCCGAAAGAGGTATTGAAGTTGATAAAGCTAAAGTTGATGCTATTGAAAAAATGCCGTGTCCTACGGATATCAGAGGTATAAGAAGTTTCCTTGGTCATGCTGGTTTCTATAGAAGGTTTATTAAAGACTTCTCTAAGATTTCTAGGCCTCTCACTAATCTTTTGCAAAAAGATGTCCCATTCGTTTTTGATGATGATTGTGTAGAAGCATTTGAAATTCTTAAGAATGCCTTGATTTCCGCACCTGTTGTTCAACCACCTGATTGGAACCTACCCTTTGAAATTATGTGTGATGCTAGTGATTATGCTGTTGGTGTTGTCCTAGGACAAAAGTTGATAAGAAATTAAATGTTATCCATTATGCTAGTAAAACTCTAGACAGTGCTCAAAGAAACTATGCTACCACTGAAAAGGAATTTTTAGCGGTTGTATTTGCTTGTGATAAATTCAGACCTTATATTGTTGATTCCAAAGTAACTATTCACACCGATCATGCTGCTATTAATTACCTTAGGGAAAAGAAAGATGCTAAACCTAGACTTATTAGATGGGTTCTTCTGCTACAAGAATTTGATTTGCATATTATTGATAGAAAGGGTGCTGATAACCCCGTAGCAGATAACTTGTCTAGATTGGAGAATGTTCTTGATGACCCACTACCTATTGATGATAGCTTTCCTGATGAACAATTTGCTGTCATAAATGCTTCGCATAATGCTCCATGGTATGCTGATTATGCTACTTACATTGTTGCTAAATTTATAACGCCTAGCTTCACATACCAACAAAAGAAAAAGTTCTTCTATGATTTAAGACATTACTTTTGGGATGATCCACACCTTTATAAAGAAGGAGTAGATGGTGTTATTAGACGTTGTCTACCTGAGCATGAACAGGAACAGATCCTACGCAAGTGTCACTCCGAGGCCTATGGGGGACACCACGCTGGAGATAGAACTGCACACAAGGTATTACAATCTGGTTTTTATTGGCCTACTCTCTTCAAGGATGCTCGTAAGTTTGTCTTGTCTTGTGATGAATGTCAAAGAATTGGTAATATTAGTAGACGTCAGGAAATGCCTATGAATTACTCTCTTGTTATTGAACCATTTGATGTTTGGGGATTTGATTATATGGGACCTTTTCCACGGTCTAACGGGTATACTCATATTCTAGTTGCTGTTGATTATGTTACTAAGTGGGTAGAAGCTATTCCAACTAGTAGTGCTGATCATAACACTTCTATTAAAATGCGTAAAGAAGTTATTTTCCCTAGATTTGGGGTCCCTAGATATTTAATGACTGATGGTGGTTCACACTTTATTCATGGTGCTTTCCGTAAATTGCTTGCTAAGTATGATGTTAATCATAGAATTGCATCTCCATATCATCCTCAGTCTAGTGGTCAAGTAGAGTTGAGCAATAGAGAAATTAAATTGATCTTGCAGAAGACTGTTAATAGATCCAGAAAGAATTGGTCTAAGAAACTTGATGATGCATTATGGGCTTATAGAACTGCTTACAAAACCCTATGGGTATGTCTCCGTATAAAATGGTTTATGGTAAAGCATGTCACTTACCTCTTGAACTAGAACATAAAGCTTATTGGGCAATTAAAGAGCTCAACTATGATTTCAAACTTGCTGGTGAGAAGAGGTTATTTGACATTAGCTCACTTGATGAATGGAGAACCCAGGCTATGAGAATGCCAAGTTGTTTAAAGAAAAAGTTAAGAGATGGCATGATAAAAGGATACAAAAGCGTGAATTCAATGTAGGTGATCATATCTTGCTATACAATTCTCGTTTAAGATTTTTTGCAGGAAAACTTCTCTCTAAATGGGAAGGGCCTTACATTATCGAGGAAGTATATCGTTCCGGTGCCATCAAGATCAACAACGCCGAAGGCACAAATCCTAAGGTGGTAAATGGGCAAAGAATCAAACACTACATCTCAGGTACTCCCATAAATGTGGAAACCAATATTATCAATACCATAACTCCGGAGGAGTATATTAGGGAGACCTACCAGAACGTTTCAGACTCCGAAAAGGAATAGGTATGTGGTACGGTAAGTAAACTGACTCCAAAACTTTTACAATGTCAATTTTTCTCCATTTTGGAATATCTAAAAAATTAGGAAAATTTAAAGTAGTCTGAAGAGTGCACAAGGAGGCAACAAGCCAGGGGGCGCGCCCTAACCCCCTGGGCGCGCCCCTGTGGCTTGTGGCCACCTCATGTACCCTCCGAACTCCGTTTTCTTGTGGTATACTCCTTTAGGTCGGTAAAAATTCATTATATAATCTCCCGAAGGTTTTGACCTTCGTATCACGACAATACCTCCTGTTTTCGTTTTGAGCTATTTCTGCCACAGATTTAGAGCAAGATGTCGTCCCAAGATTCAGATGGGGAGAGCTATATATCGCATTATCTTGCCAATCCCAAGCTCTATGGGGACTTAGATCCTTATGGATTGTTCTCGGAGGAGGAGCAAGAAGGCAAGTATGAGGAAGAAAGCTCGGATGGAGAGGAGATCTCCCGGCCTCGACCAGGAGATATGCACGTGGAGTTCAGGAAATCGAGCCTTGCAAACACAAGAAGGAAACCCAAAGTTTTATTTATCCCTTCTCGTTTCCTGCAGGAGAGCAAGCAAGAATTATGTCAAAGGATATTGAAGCTCGAGCAGGAAGTAGACGATCTGAGGGAATAGAATTTCATGCTTAGGAGGAAACTGGACAAGCTTCCAACCTCATCAACAACTCCAACATCACCACCTCCGAAGAACGACAACTAAACACATGGGTATGGGCACTCCCCTTGGCTTGTGCCAAGCTTGGGGGAGGTGCCCCGGTATCGTATCACCATCACATCTTTTACTTTTATCGTTTTTCTTAGTTCGATCCTTTTGGTTATATCTTGATCTAGTAAAATAAAGTTCTTAGTGTGATCTAGTCTTGAGTTTTTGCTTTATGTTCCCCCTATGTAAGCAAGTCCGAGAGTTATATAATAAAGAGTAGTTTTGAGTTGAGGGCTTTGCTTGCTTGCTATTATCTTGAGAAAAAGAAATAGAAAGAAGTATAAAAAAACAAACAATATATATGATAATCTTATGGGGGGTGATGACTTCACATATGAGAGGTATGTTGATTGAAATTTGTTGGGAGTTGACAAACATAGCTATTGGTCATTGTTGCAATTAAAAGGAAGTAATAAAGAAAGAGAGGTTCACATATAAATATATTATCTTGGACATCTTTTATGATTGTGAGCACTCATTAAAATATTATATGCTAAGAAGTTGATGTTGGACAAGGAAGACAACATAATGGGTTATGTTTGCTTACTTCCGAATAGAAGTTATATGGTTATAGATCCTTTAACATGTGGCGCTTGCTTCCACACCATATCAGCCAAAACTTCCGCACCAAGTAGAGATACTACTTGTGCATCCAAACACCCTTAACCCAGTTTTGCCATGAGAGTTCACCATACCTACCTATGGATTGAGTAAGATCCTTCAAGTAAGTTGTCATCGGTGCAAGCAATAAAAATTGCTCTCTAAATATGTGTGATCTATTAGTGCGAGGAAAATAAACTTTATACGAACTTGTGATATGGAAGAAATAAAAGCGACAGGCTGCATAATAAAGTTCTTTATCACAAGGGGCAATATAAAGTGACGTTCTTTTGCATTAAGGGATTGCGTATCCAACTATAAAAGCGCATGACAACCTCTGCTTCCCTCTGCGAAGGGCCTATCTGTTACTTTTATTTTCTAGTACTTACCCTTATGCAAGAGTTGTGGTGATCTTCACAACTTCCTATTATTTCGCCTTTATCTCTTGGCAAGCGTCATGTGTTGGGGAATGATCTAGACACATATATCCACTTGGATGTGGGTGAGCATGAGTTATTTTGTTGACATTACCCTTGAGGTAAATAGTTGGGAGGCAAAACTATAAGCCCCTATCTTTCTCTGTGTCCGATTGAAGCTTTGACCTCATAGGTACCGCGTGAGTGTTAGCAATTATGAAAGACTAAAAGATGATTGAGTATGTGGATTTGCTTTACAAGCTCTTATATTGACTCTTTCCCACGTTATGATAAATTGGAATTGCTTCAATGACTGAGATCATAGTTTGTTGGTTCTCAATAGAGTTCTTGATTCATACTTTACCTTGTGAATGAATTGTTGCTTTAGCATAAGAAATTATATGTCAATGTATGCTGCTGTTCTAAAGATGACCATGATGCCCTCATGTCCGTATTTTATTTTATCGACACCTCTATCTCTAAACATGTGGGCATATTTATCGATTTCGGCTTTCGCTTGAGGACAACCGAGGTCTAAGCTTGGGGGAGTTGATACGTCCATTTTGCATCATGCTTTTATATCGATATTTATTGCATTATGGGCTGTTAATACACATTATGGTACAATACTTATGCCTTTTCTCTCTTATTTTACAAGGTTTACATGAAGAGGGAGAATGCCGGCAGCTGGGATTCTGGACTGGAAAAGGAGCAAATCTGGGATACCTATTCTGCACAACTCCAAAAGTCCTGAAAATCTACGGAGAATTGTTTTGAAATATATAAAAAATATTGGGTGAAGAATATACCAGTGGGGACCCACCAGGCAGTCACAAGCCAGGGGGGCGCACCCTACCCCCTGGGCGCGCCCCTGTGGCTTGTGGCCCACCTGGCAGGTCTCCGGAGCCCATCTTCTGCTATATGGAGGGTTTTGACCTGGAAAAAATCAAAAAGGGAGCTTTCAGGACGAAGCGCCGCCGTCTCGAGGCGGAACTTGGGCAGAACCAATCTAGGGCTCCGGCGGAGTTGTTCTGCCGGGGAAATTTCCCTCCCAGAGGGGGAAATCGAAGCCATCGTCATCACCAACGATCCTCTCATCGAGAGGGGGTCAATCTCCATCAACATCTTCACTAGCACCATCTCCTCTCCAAACCCTAGTTCATCTCTTGTATTCGATCTTTGTCTCAAAACCTCAGATTGGTACCTGTGGGTTGCTAGTAGTGTTGATTACTCCTTGTAGTTGATGCTAGTTGGTTTACTTGGTGGAAGATCATATGTTCAGATCCTTAATGACCATTAATACTCCTCTGATTATGAACATGAATATGCTTTGTGAGTAGTTACGTTTGTTCCTGAGGACATGGGATAAGTCTTGTTATAAGTAATCATGTGAATTTGGTATTCGTTCGATATTTTGATGAGATGTATGTTGTCTCTCCTCTAGTGGTGTTATGTGAACGTCGACTACATGACACTTCACCATTGTTTGGGCGTAGAGGAAGGCATTGGGAAGTAATAAGTAGATGATGGGTTGCTAGAGTGACAGAAGCTTAAACCCTAGTTTATGTGTTGCTTCGTAAGGGGCTGATTTGGATCCACATGTTTCATGCTATGGTTAGATTTATCTTAATTCTTCTTTCGTAGTTGCGGATGCTTGCGAGAGGGGTTAATCATAAGTGGGAGGCTTGTCCAAGTAAGGACAGAAACCGAGCACCGGTCCACCCACATATCAAATTATCAAAGTAACGAACGCGAATCATATGAGCATGATGAAAACTAGCTTGAAAGAAATTCCCATGTGTCCTCGGGAGCGCTTTGCTTTATATAAGAGTTTGTCCAGACTTGTCCTTTGCTATAAAAAGGATTGGGCCACCTTGCTGCACCTTTGCTACACTTGTTACTTGCTACCCGTTACGAATTATCTTATCACAAAACTATCTGTTACCGATAATTTCAGTGCCTGCAGAGAATACCTTACTGAAAACCGCTTGTCATTTCCTTCTGCTCCTCGTTGGGTTCGACACTCTTACTTATCGAAAGGACTACGATAGATCCCCTATACTTGTGGGTCATCAAGACTCTTTTTTGGCGCCGTTGCCGGGGAGTGAAGCGCCTTTGGTGAGTGGAACTTGGTAAGGAAAAATTTATATAGTGTGCTGAAATTTACTGTCACTTGTTAGTATGGAAAATAATCCTTTGAGGGGCTTGTTCGATGTATCTTCACCTCGACCGGAAGCACAAAGAGATGCTCCTCAACCTACTGCACCTACTGAAAATATTTATTATGAAATTCCTTCGGGTATGATAGAGAAACTGCTAGCTAATCCTTATGCAGGAGATGGAACACTGCATCCCGATTTGCATCTAATCTATGTGGATGAAGTTTGTGGATTATTTAAGCTTGCAGGTTTGCCCGAGGATGATGTCAAGAAGAAGGTCTTTCCTTTATCTTTGAAGAAGAAGGCGTTGACATGGTATAGGCTATGTGATGATATTGGATCATGGAACTACAACCGATTGAAATTGGAATTTCATCAGAAGTTTTATCCTATGCATCTGGTTCATCGTGATCGGAATTATATTTATAATTTTTGGCCTCGTGAAGGAGAAAGAATCGCTCAAGCTTGGGGGAGGCTTAAGTCAATGTTATATTCATGCCCCAACCATGAGCTCCCAAGAGAAATTATTATTCAGTATTTTTATGCTCGGCTTTCTCATAATGATCAATCCATGCTCGATACTTCTTGTGCTGGTTCCTTTATGAAGAAAGATATTGAATTCAAATGGGACTTATTGGAAAGAATTAAATGCAACTCTGAAGATTGGGAACTCAACGAAGGTAATGAGTCAGGTATAAACCTTAAGTTTGATTGTGTTAAATCCTTTATAGACACCGATGCTTTTCGTGAATCTAGCACTAAATATGGACTTGACTCTGAGATAGTAGCTTCTTTCTGTGAATCTTTTGCTGCCCATGTTGATCTCCCTAAGGAGAAGTGGTTTAAATATCATCCTCCCATTGAAGTGAAAGTAGTTGAACCTATTAAAGTTGAAGAAGAAATTATTACTTATAATGTTGATCCTGTTGTTCCTACCGCTTATATCGAGAAACCACCTTTCCCTGTTAGGATAAAGGAACATGCTAAAGCTTCAACTGTGGTTGAACACCTACACCCCCTGAACAAATTAAAGTTGAACCTAGTATTGCTATGGTTAAAGATCTCTTGGTCGATAATATTGATGGGCATCTTATTCATTTCTGTGATGAAGCTGCTAGAATTGCTAGACCTGATGCTAAAGAAAAACATAGACCTGTTGTTGGCATGCCTGTTGTTTTTGTTAAAATAGGAGATCATTGTTATCATGGCTTATGTGATGTGGGTGCTAGTGTGAGTGCAATTCCCTTCACCTTATATAAAGAAATTATGAATGATATTGCACCAGCTGAATTAGAGGATATTGATGTTACCATTAAGCTGCTAATAGAGATACTATTGCACCAATTGGGATTGTTAGAGATGTTGAAGTCTTGTGTGGGAAAATAAAGTATCCTACTGATTTTCTTGTTCTTGGTTCCCCACAAGATGATTTTTGTCCCATTATATTCGGTAGACCCTTCTTGAATACTGTTAATGCTATGATTGATTGTGAGAAAGAAACTGTTACTGTAAGTTTTGGGGATGTCTCATGAGTTCAATTTCTCTAAATTTCGTAGACAACCCCATGACAAGGAATTGCCTAGTAAAGATGAAATTGTTGGTCTTGCTTCTATTGCTGTGCCTCCTACTGATCCTTTAGAACAATATTTGTTAGACCATGAAAACGATATGCATATGAATGAAAGGAATGAAATAGATAAGATTTTCTTTGATCAGCAGCCTATTTTGAAACACAACCTGCCTGTTGAAATACTTGGGGATCCTCCTCCACCCAAGGGTGATCCCGTGTTTGAGCTTAAACAATTGCCTTATACTCTGAAATATGCTTATCTTGATGAAAAGAAGATATATCCTGTTATTATTAGTGCTAACCTTTCAGAGCATGAAGAAAAGAGATTATTGAAAACTTTGAGGAAGCACCGTGTTGCTATTGGATCTTAAGGGCATTAGTCCCACTCTATGTCAGCATAAAATTAATATGGAGCCTGATGCTAAACCAGTTGTTGATCACCAACGACGGTTAAATCCTAAAATGAAAGAAGTGGTAAGAAATGAAATACTAAAGCTTCTGGAGGCAGGTATAATTTATCCTATTGCTGATAGTAGATGGGTTAGCCACGTTCATTGTGTTCCTAAGAAAGGAGGTATTACCGTTGTTCCTAATGATAAAAATGAATTGATCCCACAAAGAATTGTTACAGGTTATAGAATGGTAATTGATTTTAGGAAATTAAATAAAGCTACTAGGAAAGATCATTACCCTCTACCTTTTATTGATCAAATGCTAGAAAGACTATCCAAACACACACATTTTTGCTTTCTAGATGGTTATTCTGGTTTCTCTCAAATACCTGTGTCAAAAGAGGATCAAGAAAAGACCACTTTTACTTGCCCTTTCGGTACCTTTGCTTATAGACGTATGCATTTTGGCTTATGCAATGCACCTGCCACCTTTCAAAGATGTATGATGGCTATATTCTCTGACTTTTGTGAAAAGATTGTTGAGGTTTTCATGGATGATTTTTCTGTTTACGGAACTTCTTTTGATGATTGCTTGAGCAACCTTGATCGAGTTTTGCAGAGATGCGAAGAAACTAATCTTGTCTTGAATTGGGAAAAGTGCCACTTTATGGTTAATGAAGGTATTGTCTTGGGACACAAAATCTCCGAAAGAGGTATTGAAGTTGATAAAGCTAAAGTTGATGCTATTGAAAAAATGCCGTGTCCTACGGATATCAGAGGTATAAGAAGTTTCCTTGGTCATGCTGGTTTCTATAGAAGGTTTATTAAAGACTTCTCTAAGATTTCTAGGCCTCTCACTAATCTTTTGCAAAAAGATGTCCCATTCGTTTTTGATGATGATTGTGTAGAAGCATTTGAAATTCTTAAGAATGCCTTGATTTCCGCACCTGTTGTTCAACCACCTGATTGGAACCTACCCTTTGAAATTATGTGTGATGCTAGTGATTATGCTGTTGGTGTTGTCCTAGGACAAAAGTTGATAAGAAATTAAATGTTATCCATTATGCTAGTAAAACTCTAGACAGTGCTCAAAGAAACTATGCTACCACTGAAAAGGAATTTTTAGCGGTTGTATTTGCTTGTGATAAATTCAGACCTTATATTGTTGATTCCAAAGTAACTATTCACACCGATCATGCTGCTATTAATTACCTTAGGGAAAAGAAAGATGCTAAACCTAGACTTATTAGATGGGTTCTTCTGCTACAAGAATTTGATTTGCATATTATTGATAGAAAGGGTGCTGATAACCCCGTAGCAGATAACTTGTCTAGATTGGAGAATGTTCTTGATGACCCACTACCTATTGATGATAGCTTTCCTGATGAACAATTTGCTGTCATAAATGCTTCGCATAATGCTCCATGGTATGCTGATTATGCTACTTACATTGTTGCTAAATTTATAACGCCTAGCTTCACATACCAACAAAAGAAAAAGTTCTTCTATGATTTAAGACATTACTTTTGGGATGATCCACACCTTTATAAAGAAGGAGTAGATGGTGTTATTAGACGTTGTCTACCTGAGCATGAACAGGAACAGATCCTACGCAAGTGTCACTCCGAGGCCTATGGGGGACACCACGCTGGAGATAGAACTGCACACAAGATATTACAATCTGGTTTTTATTGGCCTACTCTCTTCAAGGATGCTCGTAAGTTTGTCTTGTCTTGTGATGAATGTCAAAGAATTGGTAATATTAGTAGACGTCAGGAAATGCCTATGAATTACTCTCTTGTTATTGAACCATTTGATGTTTGGGGATTTGATTATATGGGACCTTTTCCATGGTCTAACGGGTATACTCATATTCTAGTTGCTGTTGATTATGTTACTAAGTGGGTAGAAGCTATTCCAACTAGTAGTGCTGATCATAACACTTCTATTAAAATGCGTAAAGAAGTTATTTTCCCTAGATTTGGGGTCCCTAGATATTTAATGACTGATGGTGGTTCACACTTTATTCATGGTGCTTTCCGTAAATTGCTTGCTAAGTATGATGTTAATCATAGAATTGCATCTCCATATCATCCTCAGTCTAGTGGTCAAGTAGAGTTGAGCAATAGAGAAATTAAATTGATCTTGCAGAAGACTGTTAATAGATCCAGAAAGAATTGGTCTAAGAAACTTGATGATGCATTATGGGCTTATAGAACTGCTTACAAAACCCTATGGGTATGTCTCCGTATAAAATGGTTTATGGTAAAGCATGTCACTTACCTCTTGAACTAGAACATAAAGCTTATTGGGCAATTAAAGAGCTCAACTATGATTTCAAACTTGCTGGTGAGAAGAGGTTATTTGACATTAGCTCACTTGATGAATGGAGAACCCAGGCTATGAGAATGCCAAGTTGTTTAAAGAAAAAGTTAAGAGATGGCATGATAAAAGGATACAAAAGCGTGAATTCAATGTAGGTGATCATATCTTGCTATACAATTCTCGTTTAAGATTTTTTGCAGGAAAACTTCTCTCTAAATGGGAAGGGCCTTACATTATCGAGGAAGTATATCGTTCCGGTGCCATCAAGATCAACAACGCCGAAGGCACAAATCCTAAGGTGGTAAATGGGCAAAGAATCAAACACTACATCTCAGGTACTCCCATAAATGTGGAAACCAATATTATCAATACCATAACTCCGGAGGAGTATATTAGGGAGACCTACCAGAACGTTTCAGACTCCGAAAAGGAATAGGTATGTGGTACGGTAAGTAAACTGACTCCAAAACTTTTACAATGTCAATTTTTCTCCATTTTGGAATATCTAAAAAATTAGGAAAATTTAAAGTAGTCTGAAGAGTGCACAAGGAGGCAACAAGCCAGGGGGCGCGCCCTAACCCCCTGGGCGCGCCCCTGTGGCTTGTGGCCACCTCATGTACCCTCCGAACTCCGTTTTCTTGTGGTATACTCCTTTAGGTCGGTAAAAATTCATTATATAATCTCCCGAAGGTTTTGACCTTCGTATCACGACAATACCTCCTGTTTTCGTTTTGAGCTATTTCTGCCACAGATTTAGAGCAAGATGTCGTCCCAAGATTCAGATGGGGAGAGCTATATATCGCATTATCTTGCCAATCCCAAGCTCTATGGGGACTTAGATCCTTATGGATTGTTCTCGGAGGAGGAGCAAGAAGGCAAGTATGAGGAAGAAAGCTCGGATGGAGAGGAGATCTCCCGGCCTCGACCAGGAGATATGCACGTGGAGTTCAGGAAATCGAGCCTTGCAAACACAAGAAGGAAACCCAAAGTTTTATTTATCCCTTCTCGTTTCCTGCAGGAGAGCAAGCAAGAATTATGTCAAAGGATATTGAAGCTCGAGCAGGAAGTAGACGATCTGAGGGAATAGAATTTCATGCTTAGGAGGAAACTGGACAAGCTTCCAACCTCATCAACAACTCCAACATCACCACCTCCGAAGAACGACAACTAAACACATGGGTATGGGCACTCCCCTTGGCTTGTGCCAAGCTTGGGGGAGGTGCCCCGGTATCGTATCACCATCACATCTTTTACTTTTATCGTTTTTCTTAGTTCGATCCTTTTGGTTATATCTTGATCTAGTAAAATAAAGTTCTTAGTGTGATCTAGTCTTGAGTTTTTGCTTTATGTTCCCCCTATGTAAGCAAGTCCGAGAGTTATATAATAAAGAGTAGTTTTGAGTTGAGGGCTTTGCTTGCTTGCTATTATCTTGAGAAAAAGAAATAGAAAGAAGTATAAAAAAACAAAGAATATATATGATAATCTTATGGGGGGTGATGACTTCACATATGAGAAGTATGTTGATTGAAATTTGTTGGGAGTTGACAAACATAGCTATTGGTCATTGTTGCAATTAAAAGGAAGTAATAAAGAAAGAGAGGTTCACATATAAATATATTATCTTGGACATCTTTTATGATTGTGAGCACTCATTAAAATATTATATGCTAAGAAGTTGATGTTGGACAAGGAAGACAACATAATGGGTTATGTTTGCTTACTTCTGAATAGAAGTTATATGGTTATAGATCCTTTAACATGTGGCGCTTGCTTCCACACCATATCAGCCAAAACTTCCGCACCAAGTAGAGATATTACTTGTGCATCCAAACACCCTTAACCCAGTTTTGCCATGAGAGTTCACCATACCTACCTATGGATTGAGTAAGATCCTTCAAGTAAGTTGTCATCGGTGCAAGCAATAAAAATTGCTCTCTAAATATGTGTGATCTATTAGTGCGAGGAAAATAAACTTTATACGAACTTGTGATATGGAAGAAATAAAAGCGACAGGCTGCATAATAAAGTTCTTTATCACAAGGGGCAATATAAAGTGACGTTCTTTTGCATTAAGGGATTGCGTATCCAACTATAAAAGCGCATGACAACCTCTGCTTCCCTCTGCGAAGGGCCTATCTGTTACTTTTATTTTCTAGTACTTACCCTTATGCAAGAGTCGTGGTGATCTTCACAACTTCCTATTATTTCGCCTTTATCTCTTGGCAAGCGTCATGTGTTGGGGAATGATCTAGACACATATATCCACTTGGATGTGGGTGAGCATGAGTTATTTTGTTGACATTACCCTTGAGGTAAATAGTTGGGAGGCAAAACTATAAGCCCCTATCTTTCTCTGTGTCCGATTGAAGCTTTGACCTCATAGGTACCGCGTGAGTGTTAGCAATTATGAAAGACTAAAAGATGATTGAGTATGTGGATTTGCTTTACAAGCTCTTATATTGACTCTTTCCCACGTTATGATAAATTGGAATTGCTTCAATGACTGAGATCATAGTTTGTTGGTTCTCAATAGAGTTCTTGATTCATACTTTACCTTGTGAATGAATTGTTGCTTTAGCATAAGAAATTATATGTCAATGTATGCTGCTGTTCTAAAGATGACCATGATGCCCTCATGTCCGTATTTTATTTTATCGACACCTCTATCTCTAAACATGTGGGCATATTTATCGATTTCGGCTTTCGCTTGAGGACAACCGAGGTCTAAGCTTGGGGGAGTTGATACGTCCATTTTGCATCATGCTTTTATATCGATATTTATTGCATTATGGGCTGTTAATACACATTATGGTACAATACTTATGCCTTTTCTCTCTTATTTTACAAGGTTTACATGAAGAGGGAGAATGCCGGCAGCTGGGATTCTGGACTGGAAAAGGAGCAAATCTGGGATACCTATTCTGCACAACTCCAAAAGTCCTGAAAATCTACGGAGAATTGTTTTGAAATATATAAAAAATATTGGGTGAAGAATATACCAGGGGGGACCCACCAGGCAGTCACAAGCCAGGGGGGCGCACCCTACCCCCTGGGCGCGCCCCTGTGGCTTGTGGCCCACCTGGCAGGTCTCCGGAGCCCATCTTCTGCTATATGGAGGGTTTTGACCTGGAAAAAATCAAAAAGGGAGCTTTCAGGACGAAGCGCCGCCGTCTCGAGGCGGAACTTGGGCAGAACCAATCTAGGGCTCCGGCGGAGTTGTTCTGCCGGGGAAACTTCCCTCCCGGAGGGGGAAATCGAAGCCATCGTCATCACCAACGATCCTCTCATCGAGAGGGAGTCAATCTCCATCAACATCTTCACTAGCACCATCTCCTCTCCAAACCCTAGTTCATCTCTTGTATTCGATCTTTGTCTCAAAACCTCAGATTGGTACCTGTGGGTTGCTAGTAGTGTTGATTACTCCTTGTAGTTGATGCTAGTTGGTTTACTTGGTGGAAGATCATATGTTTAGATCCTTAATGACCATTAATACTCCTCTGATTATGAACATGAATATGCTTTGTGAGTAGTTACGTTTGTTCCTGAGGACATGGGATAAGTCTTGTTATAAGTAATCATGTGAATTTGGTATTCGTTCGATATTTTGATGAGATGTATGTTGTCTCTCCTCTAGTGGTGTTATGTGAACGTCGACTACATGACACTTCACCATTGTTTGGGCCTAGAGGAAGGCATTGGGAAGTAATAAGTAGATGATGGGTTGCTAGAGTGACAGAAGCTTAAACCCTAGTTTATGCGTTGCTTCGTAAGGGGCTGATTTGGATCCACATGTTTCATGCTATGGTTAGATTTATCTTAATTCTTCTTTCATAGTTGCGGATGCTTGCGAGAGGGGTTAATCATAAGTGGGAGGCTTGTCCAAGTAAGGACAGCACCCAAGCACCATTCCACCCACATATCAAATTATCAAAGTAACGAACACGAATCATATGAGCATGATGAAAACTAGCTTGACAGAAATTCCCATGTGTCCTCGGGGGGGCTTTGCTTTATATAAGAGTTTGTCCAGGCTTGTCCTTTGCTAAAAAAAGGATTGGGCCACCTTGCTGCACCTTTGCTACACTTGTTACTTGCTACCCGTTATGAATTATCTTATCACAAAACTATCTGTTACCGATAATTTCAGTGCCTGCAGAGAATACCTTACTGAAAACCGCTTGTCATTTCCTTCTGCTCCTCGTTGGGTTCGACACTCTTACTTATCGAAAGGACTACGATAGATCCCCTATACTTGTGGGTCATCATGGTTCCTGATTAACATCATGGTTCAATTAATTCCTCCAAAGACCGACACTAAGACCGACACTTGACTTATCCCAGACTTTAGTCCTTAGCCGCAGACACGGCTATTCGAATAGATGTTATACTCAACAGAGCATGTACTCTTTACCCACGAGTAACGGATTCTTTAGTCAACCCGAGATATGGACTAATTCCGATTACTGTCTTTGAGTTGAAAACACACCGGATCCACACACACCAGTTTAACTTCCCGATGCCTGGAATCACCCAGGGCAATCTTTAAGTAAAACTCTAAGTGGGGAGACCACAATCTTGATTATCAAGGGATCAAAATATTTATAACGCGCGCAAATAGGGGTGCTACCCCCTCGGTCCAACCGGAACACCCATGCCCCCGGACCAAGTGACATTCCTACTAGGGGCCACTGGTATCTTTCACTATGGCCTCTCTGTATGCCAAGAAAGGGGTTGACAGACTACTGAACCGTACCCCACGTGTGGCAGGGACAAGTGGTAGCACGAAAACAAGTATGGGGGTTACTGAAACAAGACTCGATCTATAGTCGAGTCAGGAGGTTTAAGTTTCTCCCTGCAATGGTTAGGACAACATATTTACTTCGTAGTACCCAACAGGGTCACCACCCATCATGCCCCAACATGCCTTCACTGGTTATCCTCGTCACTACGAGATATCGGTTCCACGACCACGTCTACCCGAGACGAAAACCTTCCTTCGGAATTTGTCTGAACCAGCATAGGCATGTGCGGCATGAGGTAGTAATCTACTTTCATATGTATCTTATGTTTAACACAAAATAATTCCTACCAATGCATTCATGCATGAATATTTTCCAGATGCAACATTTGTTTATTTCAATTAACATAGCCATGAATTCATTTACCATAGCAAACAAACACTCAACTTATATCATATCAGTGTTCAAGATGCTTGCCTTGAGTATGCCAAAATGTTGGGTGCAGTCCAAAATTTTGAGAAGTTGATCTTCCCTCCATTTTCCTATTTTGAAAATATTCTGATCAACACACTATTTGAAAACAGTACAAAAAGTTGTTTTGGAAAATTTTGAAATAAATTCTAAAATAAACTAGATGAAATTTGAGAAGTAACAGAAAAGGAATCAATTCATTTGAAATCATAGTTTTAAAACTAGATGCAGTCAAAGTTGGGTCAAATTCGTGTTTTTGAAATAAAACAGAAAAAACCAGTTTGGGTTGGAATGCGCTTTCAAAAGAGGGGATACATACTATAGGAAATGTGTCTCCACTAAAATGCCTCGGCGGGGCGTGTGGGTCACTAGCAGTGGGCTCGCCTGGCCCACTGGTCAGGTTTGACCAGTCTCCTCGTCGTCTCCCTCCTTCGGCCGAACGGGGCTCCGCCTCCGGCGACTCTCGACGACAAACGGCAGCGTCACCCGATGATATGAGCTCATAAAAATGCTGAGGAGATCTAGACCTTCTTGACGACGTGCGAGATGGCACCCACGGCCCACCCAATCGTCGACGACGAGTATTCCCGAAGAACTCTGGCTGAAGGCTGTGTCGGGCGAAGGAGAAACTTCCCCTATGGCGGTTCCTGAGTAGAATTTGGAGGGGCAATGGACTTGTTGGTTCTAAGGGGAACTGCTGGTGAAGAGAGTGAGGGTGGAGAGGCTCTGGTTTCGTCGAATTTAGCGGAGGAGGGACAGCGGCCGAACTTGCCAGAGGCGTGGAAGATGACCACCTCCTGTCGATTGGTTGCGATGGGGGCTTGCTACGGTTGGAGGGAGGTCGATGCCGAGCGTGAAGAGCTCGGGGGGCTTTCTATAGGCACAGAGAGGCAGTTCCCGCGGCATCCGTGGATAAGCACGGCGAGGTGGCTGGACATGGCGGAGGGGCGATGTGGCGGGGTTGGTGAGGGCGGCAGGGGCTCGCGGATGAGCTTGAGCTGTAGCACGGCGAGCTGGCGCTCAGGAAGTGGCTGGACGGCGCCGACCATGGAAGGTACTGGTGGCGGCAGCAGTGGCAGCTTGCGGACGTGGAGAGGCTGCTATAGTGGTCGGTGGAGGCTTGTCGGTGTAAGCTGGCGTGACGCGGCGACGCAAAAAGGATTAGTACGAGCGGGGGGCGGTAGGTGGACGCGGCGACGTTGGCGTCAGCACATGCAAAATGCGTGCTCTGCTCGTGCTCCGGGCACACGCACCAGGAGTTCGACAAAATGCTAAACTTCCTGTCACAGCCCTAGTCTACCTTGCTTGTCATTGCATATTCATGCATGCATTTTTAATTCAATTGAAACTGAATTGAGGATTTAGCAAGCCACAGAAAACATTTTTCACAAAATGACCAAGATAAAATTTCCTCAAATAAGTCCAAGAAAATGTCCCTGGTATTCTAAGACAATATTGGCATGAGGTAAAATGCAAACCAATGTTTTGTAATCACAGAAACATTTCACTTTGGGCATTTGAGTTAATCCGATATTTATTTGAATTGGATCTATATTTATTATATATCAAATATAAGTCCAACAATTCTAAAAATTGTTGTGTGGCTCTATATTAGTCTAAATTGTCCACACAAGTTTTATCAGAAGTTTTAAAAATGGTTTGATATTTTAAACAAACCAAAACCTGTGGCAGAAAATAGAAAACAAAAAAAAGAGAAAGAAAGACAGAGAGAGAGTTACCTGGCGGCCCAGTCAAAACCGGCCCAACACCACTGGCCCAGTGCCAGTCGTCTCCCTCCTCTCGCCGTGCCACCTCCTGCTCGTCTTCCCATCTGGATGGATGGATAGACTCCTGGGAGACGTCTGTATCCATCCCCCTCATCATTCGCTCTCTCCCCTCGCTCCCTCGCCCTCCCCATCGCCATGGCTAAAGCTTCGAGCCGCGTCGTCATGGTAGTCGCAGTCCGAGAACCCCTAGCCTCTCTGCCTCGCCGGTAGCTCCGAAGCCTCGTGCAGGTCCTCTACGCCGATGAACACGAGCTAAAGCACCGCGAATCAACCGAATCGATCCTTCCCCAACCTTCGGTCACCGCCATGGAATTGAAGGTCGCCTGAGAACCAGAGTCGCCCCCGAGCCTCTGAGTTGCCATGCTGCCCCCTGTGAGCTCCTCCATCATCCCTCTCTCTCCCTGCAATCGATTTCGCCCCCTAGCCCCAAAATCGACCGAGGCCGAAAGCATCCGCCGCCGGACCTCGAGCTAGTCATCGCTCCGGTGGGTGACACCCACGGATGAGCTCGCCGGTGAGCTCATCAACCTTGCAGAAGCCCGTAGGTAGCCTCAGTTGCTCCCGAGGTGCTCCAGAGCCTCGGCTCTGACCACCCCGTGCTCCAGCCACCGCCGACGATGCCGGCCACCCTGGCTCCGGCTGAGGCCACCGTTGGATGCGGTTTTCTCCCCTCGTTCGAATGCACCGTCCCGCGCATCGAACGGTGCCCTGTAGCGAAATTCCGACGCGGACGCCACCACAATCTATGGTCACCGGCGGCTAAACGCCGGCGAGTGACGTGTCTCGATTAGTTAGGCACTAACCACTCCTCTATGTAACTGACAAATGGGCCCCACATCACTATTAACAACAGTTTAATTTTAGTTAAACCTTGATTGGATCTGGGTCATTGACAGGTGGGTCCCGGTCATCAGGTTTGACCTGGACCGGCCCTATTGATCGCTGACGTCATCCTGACATCAGGCTGACGCAATAAATTGATTTCTGGATTTTAGATAAATCTAAGATGATTTATCTATTTTCAGAAAATGTTATAAACTTTGAAAAATCATAGAAATTCAACCGTAACTCCAATGAAAATAATTTATATATGAAAAATGATCAGAAAAATCCAATGACTATGTTTATGCCATGTTCATGCATGTTTGAGAAAGTTAACATCACCAACTAGGACATTTCATGATTAGGACAAATTTGATAAATAGATTGGAGTTGGAATTTGATGCCTATTTGAATTCCACTTCAATTAATATGGCTAAATATTGTACTAGGTGAATTCAGAACCTTAACATGCCATATCATACATCATGTTTGTTGCATCGCATTGATTGTGTTCCTTCTTCTTGTTTATCGGTGATGACCCTTCTCGGCAGACGATGGTTCCGACGTTATGATCGTTGACACTAAAGACGATAAGTAATATCTTCAGAACTGTCACGCAAGCAAACCCCCTTGAGCATACTGATATGAACCCACTCTCTCGCTCCTGCTCTCTTTTACTGCATTAGGGCACTAACGATTCAACTCTTACATGTTCTCGGTAGTTGAACCCATTCCTTTGCATGACCTATCTTTGTCATAGTAAATAGTTGAAACCACTTAGCATGAGTAGCAACAGTTTGAGCCATGTTGTGCTTACTCATCCATGCTTGCATACTGTGCCAGCTATGCTTAGAGTCGTGTCGGGTCTGATCCATCTGGGCGATGAATTGGAATGGATGTGTTCATGTCCTACTGAGTGAGGGCTAAGTGTGTGAGCATGATTTGGTAAAGGTAGTGATGAGAGGCCATGTAGGAGTACATGGCGGGTTGTGTCATTGGGATCCCAGGCAAGATACTACCGCACATTGGGATCCTTAATTGACCCTCTTGGCTTATTAATCGCCTTGATCTCTGTCCAGGAGTTGCAACTAGTTTCTGGTGTTTGTAGGAAAAGTGTTGGCGGCCGTGCATAGCGCTGCCCGACGGGGTGGGCGGTGATGCGGTATATACACAGTGGCACGATGTACCAAGGGTCACCCGGATGGTGGGCTTGGGAACCCTGCGCACATCGTTTGAGGCCGTAGTGGAAACTTCGGCCGGACTTCCATGCGGGTTCAGTCTCAAATAGGCGATAAACCTGGACTAGGGTCTTGTGTGATTGACGGTCGTGGCCGACTCCCTCGTTGGGCTTCCGCTTGAAGGTTGCCGAGGTGCCTTTTTATGTGCACATGGCGATAAGTGGCGGGAGCGTGTGTGAAGAAGTATAGCCCTGCAGGGTGAATTAATCTGTTCGAATAGCCGCGTCCTCGGATATGGGCTACTTGGAAAACTTATGTGGTTCATAGACAAGTGAAAAGGATACTTTAAAATGCGCAAGATAAGCGTGAGTGCTCTGGATGGCCTTCTCGTAGGGAGACGGGAATGGATCCATAGTGGTGTATTGGTATGGTGAATATGTGGACTCGTGTGCGCTATCCCACCTCAAAGATACTAGTTGTAGTCGTAGTACACGTTAGCTAAGTGTCAAAGCTGGCTTGGTGCAATAAACTCCACAACCCCCTTCATTGATACTGATGCATATGTAGATAGTTCTGATGTAAGTCTTGTTGAGTACCTTTGTACTCACGGTTGCTTAATTTATGTTTTTGCAGTGGAGACGTCAGTCTCATTAGTGATTCTTATGACGTGAAGTTCGCTGTTGACCGGGTTAGCTTGGGAATCCCAGACAGAGCTCTCGCTCCTTTGGTAGGGTCGTTGTAGCCTTTGAGGCTCTTCTATCCACTTTTAGTAGATGTCTGTACCCAGACATGTATCTTCCGCTTGTTGATTGTATGCTCTGAATGTTAGGTCATGTGACCCTCTGCTTGTAACATCATATCATGTAAGGCTCTTCTGAGCCTTCTAAATAAATGTTGTGTTGTTGTATGGTTATGTTGTGATGCCATAGTTGTATCTATGCATATCGGACATGTCGTGCGTACGTGTGACGTGTAACGGTATGTATGGGATTCGACACCTAGTTGTGTGCCTCTAGTAGTACTCTTTACGGGGAAATGCCTCTTTGTGCTTCCACTGAGCCTTGGTAGCTTGCTACTGCTCCGGACACATTGATTGACTGGCGTCTATCCTTCTTTGCTGCTGTGTCTGTTCCTTCGGGGAAATGTCTCGTAGTGTAATGGAGTCCATGTAGCCTGCTATGACTTGTCTACGCGCGGTTGATGACATTTATGTCCCACGGCGTAATGGAGTCCCTGCAGCTTGCTATGACTCGTCTACACACACATATCACCGACACCTGCATTATTGGGTTACGTATGCATGTCCCCGTATGGGTGTGCCACTTGGGTTCTACGACTAGTCATGTCGACCCGGGTTCTTGGACATTTGAATACTAGGGACATATTCACATTCGTGAGTCAAAAGGCGCAAACGGTCCCGACCCAGGTAAGGTGGCAGCCATGGAGATAACCGTGCGTGAGGCCGCAAAGTGATGTGAAGTGTTACATGGTAGATTCTTATGGCTTAGGATCGGGGTCCCGATAGCGTTGGTATCAGAGCTTGACTGCCTGTAGGATTACCAAGCCAAACTCATCGATGTTTGAGTCTAGAACTGCTTTGGTTATATAAGGGAATTGATTGTGGAAGGAAACGTAAGATTCTTTTTACTCCTTTCCTCATGTCATTCATATTCTGGGTCACCCTCTTCTTTTGTACGGGGATTAAGAACTAGGCTTTATCATCTATCTATCAGGATGGTGAGTTACTATGCTGGAGACCTATAGGACAGTTGTTGTCTTCCCAGATCGATGTCTCCATAAGAATTCAGTGTTATGTTGTCAGTTTTCTTGCAGATTGCCTCATATTTCACACCCGTACAACTGTTATGTTGTCCAAGTTATCCAAGGTTTATGAATAATCTGATGCAATTGTAAATTATTCTTCTGTTCCCGATGTCTTTTGGGCCAGACAAAGCACACTAATTGTTGTGTTGAGGTACTCTACTACCTTGACGTATATGTTAAAGGTGTTTAGGAAACCATGTTATTCTAGTGAACCACCCAACAGTCTAGTTGTGTTTTGTGTTTCCAGTGTGATAATTCTGGCCATCATTATCAAAAGCATCATGTGATGCTACTTAGTCAGTAGGTATCCTGTTTCTGTGTTCTTGAACCCAAGCATCATTCTACTCACTTGTGTTGATAGTGTTTGCTCGTTCCTTTAGGATGATTAGTAACCTTTGTGTTAGTCCTCAAGGTCCGTGGTATGTCATTCTTCCATTGCCATGAACCAGTCATGGCAGAAGTTCCCCATGAACTGAAGATCACAACAAGAGTGCTCTTCATGAGTTCTCCATTCCATAATTGTGACTCTGACAATCCTAACTTTCTGCATGGGTTATCCGGAAGAATTATGTTGAACTCATTTGACATACTAACCTATGCATCCACAACTCAGAAAAATCATGTGCTCTTGAGTTGCCCCTCTTCATTTTTATTCTGACCTTTATCTATCAGTGGATAGTCAAGAGTAGTTGTGCATTCGTGTTTATCGATGCATATTATTCTTGTGGTTTGTCGAGCTATTCTATTTCAGAATGTCTAGGAGAAACAAACTCCAGTACCTTATCCATTTCTAGGATTGGGTCAAATCAGTTGTGTTCTACAGATCAAAATGCCAATCCAGCTTTTGCTCTGTTCTACCTTGAAGTATTACCCTCTTCATGTCGAGAATGTCATGAGAATTGCACGGCCTCTTATTCATTCTTGATACAATGG
This sequence comes from Elymus sibiricus, assembly GCA_039707655.1. Lineage (NCBI taxonomy): Eukaryota > Viridiplantae > Streptophyta > Magnoliopsida > Poales > Poaceae > Elymus > Elymus sibiricus. The sequence goes on along the minus strand of CM077663.1, from coordinate 165,444,038 downwards.
TACTTCTCGCCATCATTATTCATTCATCGGTATCCATGTTGGTTGGAATTGGAATGCCGACAAGTGAACTGTGGTGTGTGAAATCAATACCTCTAGCAATCCTATTGCTTGGAAGTTAATGGACAATAATTTCACTCTTAGTGTGATGGTCATTGAATTGTCATCCTAAGATTGACCATGCTACCTAGTCCATCTTTCCTGGTGCACTCTTCGATCAATGAGTTAGGTTTGTGCCAAGCTCTTTTGATCATATCGTCTTGCCCTGAAAAGCAAGATTGTTCTCAAGCTCAATAACATATCGGTGGATCATGATTTTCCGAATATCTTCTCGGAAGTATTACCAGGTTGTCCCGTGACCGTTATGTCGAGTTCGTGATCATGTTGGTTTCCTGTAAACCACCCTTTCTCCAGGAATCTGTGTTGGATATCCCTGAGCTAGTTGGTTAAGCCAAACAACAACTTGGAGAGTTGGAAGATAAAAGCTTTGCCTAAATTAGCCCGTTCCAAGGGGATATCCTATGTGGTGTGTATGTGTTGACAAAAGATGATATGTTCACAGATTAATCCTTGTGATAAATTGTTGCATCTATTGTCTTGCCTAATCTTTGATTTGAATATGGGCTATCGTCAAATCAAAATCAGAACCAAAGATTTTCCTAATGTTGTCATACTCGTGGATTCCTCCTCGAGCTTGCACGATTATATCTTGTGGTCTGACCAATGCTATCACCTTGTTCACATAGTTATGGGCTTCCATCTATATGGAAGTTTTGATGAACTGTTGTTGAACCCATCGACAACATTATTTATCCTCTCCATGATTCATGATGAACATAAAGCTAGTGTTGGAAACTTTGTAGGAAATATCTTCGTGTTCCGTACATGGAGTATATGTTTGGTGAACGAGGTGACTTACTCTTAGTTTACGTGCATATGATGCAAGTTGCCGCCGTAAACTCGAGAAAAGTCGTTTTGTTTTCTTGGAATCATCCCAAGTCAGTCATGCCTGTGCGAAGTATTCTATGGTTTGATAGACTGATCATCTCCATTCCATATGCAATCCCTAGCACACCAAGCCACTGATTGATTTGTTCAAGGAGAAAAAGTTCCTTCTTAAGAGCTAGAATTATGCAAGGACTTCGATGTCCTCGATATGGTTCCCAAACCAGAACTCGGTAGTGTTTTGCTATAAGACTTCTATGTGATCATACTTGTCTTGGACAGTGTGTTCACATGTGTCTTGCAATCGAGCTCATGTTTTGGAGTTGACACTAAAGACGATAAGTGATATCTTCAGAACTGTCCGGCAAGCAAACCCCCTTGAGCATACTGATATGAACCCACTCTCTCGCTCCTGCTCTCTTTTACTGCATTAGGGTAATAACAATTCAACTCTTACATGTTCTTGGTACTTGAACCCATTCCTTTGCATGACCTATCTTTGTCACAGTAAATAGTTGAAACCACTTAACATGAGTAGCAACTGTTTTAGCCATGTTGTGCTTACTCATCCATGCTTGCGTACTGTGCCAGCTATGCTTAGAGTCGTGTCGGGTCTGATCCATCTGGGCGATGAATTGGAATGGATGTGTTCATGTCCTACTGAGTGAGAGCTAAGTGTGTGAACACGATTTGGTAAAGGTAGTGATGAGATGCCATGTAGGAGTACATGTCGGGTTGTCTCATTGGGATCCAAGACAAGATACTACCGCACATTGGGATCCTTAATTGACCCTCTTGGCTTATTAATCGCCTTGATCTCTGTCCAGGAGTTGCAACTAGTTTCTGGTTTTTGTAGGAAAAGTGTTGGTGGCCGTGCATAGCGCTGCCCGACGGGGTGGTCTGTGATGCGGTATATACATAGTGGCACGGTGTACCAAGGGTCACCCGGATGGTGGGCTTGGGAACCCTGCGCACATCGTTTGAGGCCGTAGTGGAAACTTCGGCCGGACTTCCGTGCGGGTTCAATCTCAAATAGGCGATAAACCTGGACTAGGGTCTTGTGTGATTGACGGTCGTGGCCGACTCCCTCGCTGGGCTTCCGCTAGAAGGTTGCCGAGGTGCCTTTTTATGTGCACATGGCGATAAGTGGCGGGAGCGTGTGTGAAGAAGTATACCCCTGCAGGGTGAATTAATCTGTTCGAATAGCCGCGTCCTCGGATATGGACTACTTGGAAAACTTATGTGGTTCATAGACAAGTGAAATGGATACTTTAAAATGCGCAAGATAAGCGTGAGTGCTATGGATGGCCTTCTCGTAGGGAGACGGGAGTGGATCCATAGTGGTGTATTGGTATGGTGAATATGTGGACTCGTGTGCGCTATCCCACCTCAAAGATACTACTTGTAGTCGTAGTACAGGTTAGCCAAGAGTCAAAGCTGGCTTGCTGCAATAAACTCCACAACCCCCTTCATTGATGCTGATGCATATGTAGATAGTTCTGATGTAAGTCTTGTTGAGTACCTTTGTACTCACGGTTGCTTAATTTATGTTTTTGCAGAGGAGACGTCAGTCTCATTAGTGATTCTTATGACGTGAAGTTCGATGTTGACCGGGTTAGCTTGGGAATCCCAGACAGAGGTCTGGCTCCTTTGGTAGGGTCGTTGTAGCCTTTGAGGCTCCTCTAGCCGCTCTTAGTAGATGTCTGTACCCAGACATGTATCTTCCGCTTGTTGATTGTATGCTTTGAATGATGGGTCATGTGACCCTCTGCTTGTAACATCATATCATGTAAGGCTCTTCTGAGGCTTCTAAATAAATGTTGTGTTGTTGTATTGTTATGTTGTGATGCCATAGTTGTATCTATGCATATCGGACATGTCGTGCGTACGTGTGACGTGTAACGGTATGTATGGGATTCGACACCTAGTTGTGTACCTCTAGTAGTACTCTTTATGGGGAAATGCCTCTTTGTGCTTCCACTGAGCCTTGGTAGCTTGCTACTGCTCCGGACACATTGATTTGCCGGCATGTATCCTTCTTTGCTGTTGTGTCTGTTCCTTCGGGGAAATGTCTCGCAGTGTAATGGAGTCCATGTAGCCTGCTATGACTCGTCTACGCGCAGTTGATGACATTTATGTCCCACGGCATAATGGAGTCCCTGTAGCTTGCTATGACTCGTCTACACACGCTGATGACCGACACCTGCATTGTTGGGTTACGTATGCTTGTCCCTGTACGGGTGTGCCACTTGGGTTCTACGACTAGTCATGTCGACCCAGGTTCTTGGACATTTGAATACTAGCGACAGATTCACATTCGTGAGCCCAAAGGCGCAAACGGTCCCGGCCCAGGTAAGGTGGCAGCCATGGAGATAACCGTGCGTGAGGCCGCAAAGTGATGTGAAGTGTTACATGATAGATTCTCATGGCTTAGGATCGGGGTCCCGACACCTCCTTAGATGGCTCTTATGCAAATGCAACTTTACAGGGTTAGGATAATGCGTAAGGGGAAGCTATGGGACATGCTGGTTTAGCCAGGTAAGCCGGTTCCCAATGCAAGTTTAGGAGCTTGCCCATTTCTGTAATGCACATAAGGTGCTCAAAAGAATGCTAGGACAACTTAGGAAACTTTGTTGGTGACCAAAATTTCTAGGATGAGGTCTCTTTAGGTGTTAGAGAGGCTAGTAGGGCTGGTTTGGCAAAACAAGAAACTAGATAGTGCAAGTTTTGGTGGAATTCAGTTCTAGACAGAAACTGCAGGAGATTATTTCATGAACTTAAAATATGAATTTGGGGTTGACCTCCTAGACTTAAGAGTTTGATAGGAAGAACTACAAGTGGGACAAATCTCAGAGCCATTTGAGAAAGAAAAATTGGGGTTGTAGTTCAAAACACCAAACTGGACCAGAAATGAAATTGGGATGGTTTGCTCAAATTTTTCTATAGACCAAGTTAGGTTTTTGCATAAAATGATTCTATAGGCATAGCATGACATCTCCTAATTTTTGTGGAATTTTAAAATAAATATTTATTGGTTGTAGTGCATTAAAGGCCGTTCAAAGGATTAAAATGACATTAAAAGTAATTGATTGGGCAAGTTTTATTATAAAAAATATTTTTCCACTGAATTTGCAAGATGAAATAAAATATTTTAAGAATCACTAAAGTCCCACCGTATTCTTCAAAAATTTCTACTAGGAGGGAAGAATTTTAGAAAATGGAGGACACGAAAGGTGCTGAAATCAAGAGAGGACCAAACATAAATTAAATAATGTATTCATGGCAAAAGTTTAATTTATAAAAGCAGGGTTAAATTTTCGGGGTGTGACACACTTGAGCAGCCAGATGATCATGAGTACCTCATCCCATCTTAATAGTATTGGCTTTCCTATGGACTCAATGTGATCAAATCACTTAAACTAAAATGTAGAGTCTTGAAGGTTTTGCCAATATCTTTCCTTTGCATCATAGGGGTTCCTCATCACATATCCTATCCATTCCATTCCTTTGAACATTTCCTGAAATATTCTTGGTAAAACTATTAGTCAAAAAGAAATGTATGTTGTCATTAATCATCAAAACCACCAAGGGAGCAGTTGTGCTTTCACATAGAGAATGATGGTAGGGGTTTACAAGGGAAGACAAAAATTCAGAAAGTCTCCCATCAACTTTGTGGATCTTTGGGCAATGGAGACGCCATTCAATCGATATCGATGTGAGGATTAGGGATTGCCATGCAACGGGTGCACTAGAGCTATAAGTGTATGAAAGATCACTACTAAAACTAGGTGTGTGTGCATCCAACTTACTTGCTCATGAAGACATCGGGCATTTGAGAAATCCTATCATATAAATATGCAAGTCAATTTCTAATAATGTAAAAATTCCCACTAGTGTATGAAAGTGACAGATCATGGAGACTCTCTATATGAAGAACATGGTGCTACTTTGAAGCACAAGTACGGTAAAGGATAGTAACATTTCCCCTTCTCTCTCTCTTTCTCTCGTTTTTTTTCATTTTTAGAACAATATCATGAACCTTATCCCCACTTTTTTTGAGGACTCATCAGTCTCCATCATTATCTTCCTCATTGGGACAATGCTCTAATAATGTGGGGACCCCGACTCATAAGTCGTGATCTCCGAATGTACGTGCGCAGTGATCCCAGAGATCAATGCTCACTGAACACACAGAAACTGAATAACAAGAGTCTTACATCCATTACGTACTATTTTGATCAAATAAGGCCTTTATGGCCAAGTCTTCATAAACTCGCAGCAGAAATCTTCAACGATACCGTGAACCCATGCTATCTGCCTTAACCCTACAAGCATTCTGACTGGGAAGCGTCCTAGCTCGCATGTTCATCACCAAGGTACTCTTCATTATATCATGTTCTTTCATGCCTGGCTAATAAAATAACCAGTGGCAAGCCAATGAGTACTTTGAATGTACTTGCAAGCATCCCATGTTTGGAACAAAGTTCAACAGAGCATGATATAGCACTAATAGGTAATTTTGCGGAAAACTAGTTTGAGTGCAATGACATGTTCAATCAACTTGTAAAAGCATGCATCAACAGGTTGCAGATATCCATATGAACAAGTTACAGATGTCATCATAAGCAGGGGTTGTACACTTCATGTTCAGTCATTTTTCCAGGTCATCCGACTTAGCTCAAGTATCATCTTTCCCACTCACACACACACACCAAGTTTTGGGAAAACATCTGGACATAGTCTAAGCAGGACCACCCAATTGTCCTTGACCGTGGACACGGCTATTCGAATAGTTTTACACTCTGCACAGGTTGCACACTTTACCCACGAGACTCGGGGAACTTCCGTGTCAAGCCACGACTCGCGGTATATCACATACCCGAGGTAAGCACCCGAACAATGCCTTTCACCTGACGATACTAAACGAAGAGTCCACTCGTTGGCACATAGCCCACAATATGTACATCACAAGTATCATCCATGAAGGGACCAACGTTGTGCCCGGTGTCTGTGAAAACAGCCCATGGTCGTCCTCTCAGACACAACCCCATATCGAGAGTGACCACATCACTCCCGCCACTAGTAATGCAGGCTCCTTGCTAGCATCGACCAAAGTAATCAACAAAGCCCCGTCCCATAAGGGGTATCATGGTTTATGTAAGGTTGGGACGGTCAGCAGATCTTAAATCTAATCCGTTTTCGAAAACACACACACACACACACAACTGGCTCCGCTACACCACTTCTTTCTCAAGTGGTTACCTAGCTCATCTTCTCCCGCGGGCATTAGTGGCACCCGATGGGGTTTTCGAAAAGTCTTTGAAAACCTTTGATTTTCATCACCATGCATATTCCCATCCCATTTGCATAGCATCTACTTAGCAACCTAGCTACTTCCCACCCGCACAACCCTCATAAGAAGGTAGGGTCATGCTCAGTGCAGGTATCAACGAGGAAAATAACGGAGGTAACCCACCACGGTGGTCACCGATTCATCATGATTCAATGCAACGGAATAAAGTGCTATATTTCATGCATAAAAATGGTTTCTTAGACATGCTCAAAGGGCTGCTTGCCTGGCTCTGCAAAGTCTTCGAGGTCTTCACACGCTTCTGATCCAACTCCGAGCACTCCGTCTACTTCGTCAACTACCGTCGGAAACAATCATAATAATCAACACAACAAGTAGAGAAATAAAAGTGCTCTAAAATGGGAAGTTTATTTTTCTTGGACACCTCTGGTTATAAGAAAAATAACCAAGGAGGTTTTATTGGATCTGGATGAAGGGAGATTTTTGAATTGTGGAAATGAATGAAATGATGATTCTATTAGAAGTCTACAGAAAATGTTTTTATAAAAATGAGTGGAGGCACTTATTAAATAGGGCATGATTTTAGAAAAAATTAGAAAGTGGTTGCACTGGATTTAGAGTTGGAATGAATTTCCTAGGGATTTTCAAAGTGGGCCAAACATGAAGAAATGGTTCAACCATTCACATAACGGAGAAAGTATATGGAAAAAAATTCACATCTTAGCTCATGATCTTAGATACACCCAGGATTTTGAATCTTTTCATTTGGACCTAAGGTGAGTGTCCTAGGGATTTTACAAAGTGGCTCTATAATAAAAGAAATTTCCAAATTGGTGGAGGAGAAATGTTATGTGGAAAAATGTGCACTGCCAACCATTGGATAGATTTTGATTTTAGGGACATCCAGGAATTTGAATCATCAAGTTTGGAGTTAATATGGATTTGCTATGAATATTTGAATCCGTCTGGTAAGAGAAAAATGGCAAAGGATTTAACCAAAAAAAGGCCAAAAGGGGGCATTGGGCGTGGAATAGTCAACCGTGCCGGCCCAGTGGCTCAGTCACGCGCGCAGGGGACGTCGAAGGCATACTCCGTGGAGTCCGCCTTCTCCGTAGGAAGGTGGAATCGGGAGGGGCGGCTTCACTTAAGCGCCAGGACCGACCGGCGGGCCACTTACAGGCGGGCCCCGCCTGTTGGGTTCATCTCCTTCCTCGCACGTTCGTGCACGGCCGAGGGGAGAGAGCGGCCCGATGGCGATTGCCGGCGTCTCCGGCCACCTATGGCGATGCCCGGGCTATCGGAGGGCTCAGTAGATCATCCTGCGTCCATCCATGGGCGGCACGCATGCTGGTAAGGGCCGCCGCAGTACTACCTTGGGTGGCCGCGGAGGAGATCGTCGGTCGTCGCTGGCTTTGAGCGCCTCGCGTCTTGGGAGAGAAATGGCGGATACGGGAAGGCTTTAGGGTGGCTAAGGGTGGCTCGGAGTTTGTAAGGGGGGAGAGGGGAAGCCCGAGGTGGCTTGAATATAAGCCGAGGCCGATGGGGAGGCCCCGGCCATGGATTTCTATGGAGGGCACAACAGGGGGAATTGGTTGGTCCAGGAGGTCTGCGGGAGAGAGGGGGATCGATGGGAGCTGAGAGGGGCGCTCGGGGAGGCCTTATATGGTCGGCACGCGAGTCCACCATGGACGGCGCCCATGGCCATGGCGCGACTGCCGTTAGGCGTCACGGGGGTGATCGAGGACATGTCTGTGGGCTTCGTGGACGAGTTCCACGTCCAAGGAGATAAAGAGGGGGAGCGGGGGAGCGCCAGGGCCTCGCGCGTGTGAGGCCGGCCACTGGTCGAGCCGGGCGGCTTCGGGCACGCGCGGGAGGAGGAGAGAGAGGAGAGGGCCGACCAGCTGCCTTACTGAGGACGTCGAGGCAGTCCTTCTGGCGCGAGGGTGGAACTCGAGGTGGTCGGGAGGAGGGATTGGGCGCAGGATACAGTGCGGGTGCTTACTGTAGCATGCACCGGAACGCGCCCACTGCTTACCAGGGCCTGACTTTGGCATGCAGGGCGTGGCCACTTGCGTCAAGCGCGCGGCCAAGGATGTCCACGAGCTCCTGGAAGGTACTGGGGTGCTCTAGGTTTCTTCGGAGGTAAGGGAGTGGTAAAAAGAGAGAGGGTATGGAGATAGAAGAGGTGTTGTCATGGGGAAACCTAGTAGAAAGTGGGGGTTTTACCCCTCCAATAATTGAGCTACTGCCATGAGGTTTCTACTCGAGGTAAAAGGTTACATGGTAGGTCTGTGGTAGAAACTTGAGGTCAAGGAGAACAAGTTAGATGGTGAAAACAGTAACTTCTAGAACTGACCAGAAGGTGTTTGAGGTGGATTTGGGCCAGATAGATTTATCCACTTACTGTGAGACTTAACAGGAACAAATTGTGGGTAAACACAAGGTTGATCACTAGGTTTGAGCTAATTTGAAGAAAGTTGACAATGCAAACATTGTAATCCCTAGAAATGAGCAGAAACTAATTTCTATAGATCTATCCATTCAATTATATTCTCCTTAATGCACCACTTTGTGTGGTGGCATTATTTGGGTGTTAGAGCATGCCCAAAAAGTTTGGGCTCAAATAGAGAAACTTGACAATGCAAAAATTCCCAACTCTAGAAATTAGCAGAGATGGGTTTGGAGGGATTTGTACAAGTGGATCTATTCTCCTTGATGCACCACTTGGTGTGGATGCATTATTAGAGGATTAGAACATGTCCACAAAGTTTGAGAATAATTGGAGACACTGGGCAATCTAAAGTTGCTCAAGTTTGGATCTGGACAGAGAGGGTTTTGAGGGGTTTTGGTGAACCAAAATTATTTTGATTGGAGTGAAATTTTGCAAGATCATCATATTAGGCATATGTGACTTGCTAGAATTTTCTTGTATTTATTTGAAAATATTTCCTATAGAAACATTTCAAATATTTGAAATATGCAGAAAAGGTTTTGAAGGGTTTTGTCCAATATTTTGAACATGACCATGTGTTGAAACTCATATATATGGAAAATATATGTCCACTAGGTTTCCCTAAATTTTCTCAAATATTTTGAAAGCATAAAAATAAGTTTTCCCTATAAAATACCATTTCTGTCCTTAGGAAAAAGCCTTTAAATAAAATATGAAAATAATCCTTAAAAAATATTTGGTGGTTTTGGGAAGGCTTATATATAATAGGTTTAAATAGGATCTTTGGGACAAAATAGTCCACCCAATTTGAGGACTTGTAGTACAAACCTCAATTCAGGGGTTTTGGAAAACCTAAATTGAATAAATGCTTTTTGGCTAAAATAATATTCTATAAAAATAGATTTTAGTCATATACACATGGCATGATCATTGGGCAGAGAGTTTGGATAAAGTAGATGAGCTTTGAGAGTAGGATCAAGTTTATGACTCAAAGCACAAGCAAGCAATCAAGCAATCATCAATCAAGTCAAGCATCACAAGCACACAAAAAGTTTTTGTTGGCCCTGATTTTTGGGTCATGCTAACTTAGTCATGAGGCAAAACATAGGGTGTGACATACCTACCCCCCTTACAAGAATCTCGTCCCCGAGATTCCTTGGCTAGGCGTTGAAAAGATATGGAAATTCGTGTCTGAGGTAGTCTTCACGTTCCCATGCTGCTTCTGCTTCGGTTTGGTTGCTCTACTAGATCTTGAAGTGCTTGATGATACAGCTTTGAGTGTGTTGTTCGGCTTTGTCTAAGAGGTGAACAGGGTCCTTGTGGTAAGCTAGGTCTGACTAAAAGTTAAGGGCCTGATGAACGGGTTCGAGCAAGGGTCCGGCTTGCGTGTGTATTCCAAAGTCAGAATACGAGGCAAGGTAGTGTGCTTACGTGCTGGTCCTGGGGTAACTCTCGTAGGTTTTTGACATCTAGACGTCTCGTGCTAGGCGAGAAGGGCCAAGGTTTTTGGTGTAGCTTCCCGTCGACGGGGAAGTCCTTATCTTCCCTAAAGCAGGAGATCTTCAGTCGCAGGTACTCTTCATCCTCGAAAGTGTTGAAGCGCGTTAACGTAGGCTTCTCGCCGAGGTCTTCCACTTGGCGGAGCTGCCTAGGTACGTTCTTTAGTCATCTTCGACCATTTGTCCTCGTCATCACGGACGCATGTTTCCGATGTGTCTTCGAGTGCTTGGTCTTCTAGCCTCTTCGTAGCCACTTGTGGCAAGGCTTGGGGTGAGTCTCGTCCCTAAGACTAAGCTTAGAGATTTGACGCGAAAACGGTTCCTACCACATAGGAAAGTTTTTGAGGGGGTCCTAGATGAGCTGGCTACCCAAAAGTATAGACCAGCCATCCAATCCTCAAGGTCTGAGGCTTGGTAAGTGGGGGGGCCAACTTTGAGAAGTGTTTCACCATGATCCAGTCAGGATTCACGTCCTTGATTGGACCAAAAGGGGCTAGTAACGAGGTCATGACAGTCGTTCCACTCTATTCCACGTAACTGAAGAGAGTAGGGACATCTTGTTCATCATGCACCATCAAGGTGGTGGAGTGAGGGGTGCTATCTACTACTAAGTTCCTTCCTAGTCAGGATCTGGATGCTGACATATAAAACATGGAACTCTTTAATCTTCCTTGAAGTCCAAGGGATGCATCGTGCTTGAACGTCGGTGCAGCTTGACATAGTCTAGCTGGCGTAGCCGGTGGAGGAGCATTGGTTGTCTTCTCTTGCTTCTTCTTCCTTGTCATGGCTTCCCAACCATAGTGGTTCTTGATCTTGTTTGGGTAAGAATGTCTCCTATGGCGGGGAGAGCACTCCGAGAAGTCCAACTTCATCAAGGTAAAGTTCATACTTGATAATCTTGGCAGTCGGTGTTTCTGGGGCTTATCCAAATAGGACTAAGGTGTTCCGTACTATCCTTGTATAAACGAGTATGTCATCCATGAGGACAACAAGGTATTTCTCCAAGTATCTCATAAACACATTGCTCATGGGATATGTGAGAGGAGCGGTCATTTGTCCCGGATGGTCACTTGTCCAGGGGTTTGTGGTCCAACGTACCCTAGTTCTTCGTGTCCACCTCCCTTATGGACTTGATTGGTGGTGGTCGAGGTAGATTATTGAACGTAGTCTAAGGACTTTTAGCCAAAGCCTATGGTCATAATCCAACCATGTTATGGCTTGGTAAAGCTTTGGGGCTTAAAGAAGCTTATGATGTGAGTGAACGCCTATCATCTTATCCTTGAGCATAGTTCTTAGATGCCAATAGTCCTACCTATCCCTTTAATTAGAAATCATCTCATATAAGTCAACTCCAATATCACTCATGCTATTCATATCTCCATGGTTTTGAGAGAAGGAATAAACCAAAATCTCATATGCATACTACAGCTAACTCAAATATATCCCTATGTAAAAATCCTCGGGAAATCGTACAAGATGCTAAGCTTGGTTGTGACACTACAAATCCAAGTGTTCAGCTAATATATCCAAGGTCTAACGTGTTGCATCTCTATGCTAAGGAAACACGTAATATACCAATCCAAGATCTTGTTTCCTTCCTAATGAATCTAGTTTAATCGATCCAAGAATACCATCCAATACCACCTAATCCATTACTTCTACATAATCAATACCAGTGATTGCTCCATGTATCTCCTAGAGTTCCTATAGTCCCCAAGTCCTTGAAATGACTATCTCATTGTAGTATGTCCACCAATTCCTACCATGATGATCTAGTAGACTCCAATGTTAGGTGCATATTGATCCTCGGATCAAATCGGACAACGATCCAGTGTTTCTAGTTTATCTCCCATCAAGAAACATGGTATCAAGATCGAGATCATCTAACTAAATCCAACTTACTCCAAACCATGTAGTCTCATCTACCATCAACACCCTATTAGGAGCACCTATTTAAATCCAAATCTTATGTCCTATGAGAATTCCTACTTGTTTCTCCAAGTCATTATCGTAACATCATGAATCCACTACTATTACTTGATAACGCCAAAATTATTATACCACCAAAAATTTCAGCTTGTGATCACAATCGTCCTACTAAATCCAATTTACTCAAGGGCATAGTAAGTTATGCAACTCTATTAATTTGATCCACCAAGTTCTTCTACCAACATGAAAGTCTCGTCATCCACCAAAGGTCTTAGCTATATCCTCAAGATATCTATTAGAACCTCATCAAATCATTAGTCTACTAATCATATATCCTCAAAACGACCTTCCCTATGACATCGTGAGATCAAGTGCTAACTTAAGGATGTAATGTGTTTTCTCACTATGATCACTCCCATGATGAAACCCAGTGTTAAACCAAGGTTATCGAAGCTTAACCAGTGTTCTCATGCAAACCCGTATGTTAAGCACATGGTTACGGTTTTGAGCTGGGGGTATCTAGTGAGGTCTGGGTCTATCTAGGGAAGAGCTTCCAACCTTGAGGGGAAAACATAACCCTTACAGGGTTGCACTTGGTTGAGTAGGTTGTTGTCACGAGTCTTCAGTGCTAGTTGATCATTGAGGTGGATCATTGGTGCGTCTTGTCTTGCTGGTCTTGAGTTGATGAGAAAGGCGAGAGGGGAAAGTAGCATAGAGGAGAGGTGCGTAAAGGGGGTGATATAGTGCAAGTGTAATCAAACAAGTGCCCAAAAGGCCAAACACAAACATTAAGATAAGGTAAGTGATATAGTCGCATACATGTTGCCTAGGGCAAAGTGCGACTCATACCAAAACATAAACAAATAAAACAAGCAACACACAATCATGGTTCTATATGAACCATCACACGGACTCGACTTCGCATGGGGGATATACGACTAATCCTACCCTAGGGGTTCTCAGACTCAGTAGTCGTGCTTTGCTTCGTGTCTCGGAGAGAAGTCTGCCCAGTCTTCTGGGTCCTCCTCGGGTGTTGCTATGTCTATTGTCGTTGTTCGTCAAAGCAGTCCAGGTTGGGGCCTGGAGAATCTTAGACGTCTTCTCATCTGGTATATTGATGGGGCGAAGGTGGTTCCTTGTGGCTGTCGTTGACGGGGCCTTCCTTCTTGTCTTCTAAGTCATCAAGGGTTCCAGGTAGGCAATCCTTTATGCAATGACATTGACAAGGCATGGTAGAGTTATAACATGCCAGTTACATTGATGATAACATCGACACCAATAGCGGGGGATGAAGAGAACCGTCTTCATGCTCACTATGGTGAGGCGGACCAAATGGCGAGGTTCTCATCCACCGGTGGTTGCCGATACAACAACGATATTGACAGGGTTGCTCTATTAGCGATGTATATCATGATCTTGCATGTTCTACACCCTGATCATCGTAGGCCAAGGATTCATCATCCTGAGGAAGTGCCGAGGGTGTCACCATCTTCCGAGTCTTGATGTCCTCATTCCTCGATAAGGTTTCTTCTGTTGGTATCTTCTTGTCATGGTGTCGCCAAACTTGTGTTCAAGATATGTGGGCGAAAGTCCGACAAGGTGTCTTCCTTCCGGTTCATTCATGTGGATTTCAAGGAATCCAGTGGCCAGTGGCATAAGGGTAGTAGCGACCATTTGCAAGGTTTTGAAAAAGAAGACGAGGAGAGTCAAAGAGAATAAGGGTGGAAGTGCTAAGGCAAAAACCTTCGCTTCCTTTGAAAATTTAGGAGAGGTGACAAATAGAGAGGTTTGCAAGTGATTTTGAAGGGTCTAGAAAAATAGCCTTGTATTAACTAACCTCCATGCCAACTAAGGCTTCCTACAGTCAGGATGGCTCTGATACCAGCTCTGTGGGGACCCCGACTCATAAGTCGTGATCTCCGAATGTACGTGCAGAGTGAACCCAGAGATCCATGCTCACTCAACACACAGAAACTGAATAACAAGAGTCTTACATCCATTACGTACCGTTTTGCTCAAATATGGCCTTTATGGCCAAGTCTTCATGAACTCGCAGCGGAAATCTTCAAGGATAGCGTGAACCCATGCCATCTTCCTTAACCCTACAGGCATTCGGACTAGGAAGCGAGCTTGCTCGCATGTTCATCACCAAGGTACTCTTCATTATATCATGTTCTTTCATGCATGGCCAATAAAATAACCAGTAGCAAGCCAATGAGTACTTTGAATCTACTCGCAAGGAACCCATGTTTGGAACAAAGTTCAACAGAGCATGATATAGCACTAATAGGTAATTTTGCGGAAAGCTAGTTTGAGTTTAATGACATGTTCAATCAACTTGTAAAAGCATGCATCAACAGGTTGTAGATATCCATATGAACAAGTTACAGATGTCATCATAAGCAGGGGTTGTACACCTCATGTTCAGTCATTTTGCCAAGTCATCCGACTTAGCTCAAGTATCATCTTTCCCACTCACACACACACACACACACACACACACCAAGTTTTTGGAAAACATCTGGACATAGTCTAAGCGGGACCACCGAACTGTCCTTGACCGTGGACATGGCTATTCAAATAGTTTTATACTCTGCAGAGGTTGCACACTTTACCCACAAGACTCGGGGAACTTCCGTGTCAAGCCACGACTCGCAGTATATCACATACCCGAGGTAAGCACCCAAACAATGCCTTTCCCCTGACGATACTAAACAAAGAGTCCACTCATTGGCACACAACCCGCATGATGTACATCACATGTATCATCCATGAAGGGACCAACGGTGTGCCCGGTGTCTGTGAAAACAGCCCATGGTCATCCTCTCAGGCACAACCCGTATCGAGAGTGACCACGTCACTCCCGCCACTAGTAATGCGGCACATGTAAGGTTGGGACGATCAGCAGACCTTAAATCTAATCCGTTTTCGAAAACAAACACACACACACACACAAGTGGCTTCGGTACACCACTTCTTTCTCAAGTGGTTACCTAGCTCATCTTCTCCCTCGGGCATTAGTGGCACCCGATGGGGTTTTCAAAAAGTTTTTGAAAAGCTTTCATTTTCATCGCCATGCATATTCCCATCCCATTTGCGTAGCATCTACTTAGCAACCTAGCTACTTCCCACCCGCACAACCCTCATAAGAAGGTAGGGTCATGCTCAGTGCAGGTATCAATGAGGAAAATAACGGAGGTAACCGACCACGGTGGTCACCGATTTCATCATGATTCAATGCAATGGAATAAAGTGCTATATGTCACGCATAAAAATGGTTTCTTAGACAAGCTCAAAGGGCTGCTTGCCTGGCTCAGAAAGTCTTCGAGGTCTTCACACGCTTCTGATCCAACTCCGAGCACTACATCTACTTCGTCAACTACCGTCGGAAACAACCATAATAAGCAACACAACAAGTAGAGAAATAAAAGTGCTCTAAAATGGGAAGTTTATTTTTCTTGGACACCTCTGGCTATAAGGAAAATAATCAAGGAGGTTTTATTGGATCTGGATCAAGGGAGATTTTTGAATGGTGGAAATGAATGAAATAATGATCCTATTAGAAGTCTACAGAAAATGTTTTTATAAAAATGAGTGGAGGCACTTATTAAATAGGGCATGACCTAGGGATTTTCAAAGTGGGCCAAACATGAAGAAATGGTTCAAAAATTCACATAACAGAGAAAGTATATGGAAAAATGTTCACATCTTAGCTCATGATCTTCGATACACCTAGGATTTTGAATCTTTGCATTTGGACCTAAGGTGAGTGTCCTAGCGATTTTACAAAGTGGCTCTATAATAAAAGAAATTACCAAATTGGTGGAGGAGAAATGTTATGTGGAAAAATGTGCACTGCCAACCATTGGATAGATTTTGATTTTAGGGACATCCAGGAATTTGAATCATCAAATTTGGAGTTAATATGGATTTGCTATGAATATTTGAATCCATCTGGTAAGAGAAAAAGGGCAAAGGATTTTACCAAAAAAGGCCAAAAGGGGGCATTGGGCGTGGAATAGCCAACCGGGCCAGCCCAGTGGCTCAGCCACGTGCGCTGGGGACGTCGAAGGCATACTCCGCGGAGTCCACGGGAAGGTGGAATCGGGAGGGGGCGCCTCCACTTAAGCACCGGGCCCGACCGATGGGCCACTTACAGGCGGGCCTCGCCTGTCGGGTTCATCTCCTTCCTCGTATGTTCTCACATGGCCGAGGGGAGAGAGTGGCCCGACGGCGATTGTCGGCGTCTCCGGCCACCTATGGCGACGCCCGATCTATCGGAGGACTCGGTAGACCATCCTGCGTCCATCCATGGGCGGCACGCATGCTGGTAAGGGCCGCCGCGACGATACCTTGGGTGGCCGTGGAGGAGATCGTTGGTCGTCGCCGGCTTCGGGCGTCTGGCGTCTTTGGAGACAAATGGCGGATACGGGAAGGCTTTAGGGTGGCTAGGGGTGGCTCGGAGTTTGTTAGGGGGAGAGGGGAAGCCCGGGGTGAATTGAATTTAAGCCGAGGCCGATGGGGAGGCTCCGGCCATGGATGTCTATGGAGGGCACGACAGGGGGAATTGGTTGGTACAGTAGGTCCACGGGAGAGAGAGGGATCGATGGGAGCTGAGAGGAGCGCTCGGGGAGGCCTTATATGGTCGGGGCGCGAGTCCACCATGGACGACGCCCATGGCCATGGCGCGGCTACCGCTAGGGGTCACGGGGGGTGACCGAGGGCATGTATGTGGGCTTCGTGGACGAGTTCCACGTCCAAGGAGAGAAAGAGGGGGAGCGGGGGAGCGCCAAGGCCTCGCGTGTGTGAGTCCGGCCAAAGATGAAAATAAAATAATAATGAACTGAAATGGCGTTGGACACATGGGCCAACGCTATCAAACACATCACACAGCCCGTCAAACCCAACCACTCGTATATACGCACCCGGATCTAATCCCCACACAAACTCCCCCAAATCAATCCCAATCCGCCGCCGCCGCCGCCAATGACCAATGCCCCCGGCCGCCGTCACCATCTCCTACTCCACATCACCACCGTCTACCTCTCCATCTCCACCACCGCCGTCTTTATCTCCGCGCCACCACCACCACCGTCGCCGTCTCCGCGCCTCCACCGCCTTCGCCGTCTCCGCGCCTCCACCGTTGTCGCCGTCTCCGCGCCTCCACCGCTGTCGTCGTCTCCGCGCCTCCTCCGACGTCGCCGTCTCCTCGCCACCACCACCGTCGCCGTCTCCGCGCCTCCACCGCCGTCCCATCGCCTCCATCGCGGGTGAGTAATTGTAGTTTCCGATTTTTAGTGTACTTGTGTAGTTTCAGGTTTTTAGTGTAGTTTGTGTAGTTTCAGATTTTTAGTATACCTGTTTAGTTTCAGATTTTTAGTGTAGTTTGTGTAGTTTCAGATTTTTAGTATAGTATGTGTAGTTTCAGATTTTTAGTGTACTTGTGTATTTTCAGGTTTTTAGTGTAGTTTGTGTAGTTTCAGATTTTTAGTGTACTTGTTTAGTTTCAGATTTTTAGTGTAGTTTGTGTAGTTTTAGATTTTTAGTATAGTATGTGTAGTTTCAGATTTTTAGTGTACTTGTGTAGTTTCAGGTTTTTAGTGTCGTTTGTGTAGTTTCAGATTTTTAGTATAGTATGTGTAGTTTTAGATTTTTAGTGTAGTTTTGTAGTTTCAGATTTTAGTCTAGTTTTGTAGTTTAATTATATTGTCTATAGATTGTATATATATACATAGGTGTTGCAGGTTTTGTCATATGGCTCCGAAGTGTCGTGGTGTGCGACAGAAGGGTACTAAGTACTATGCAACCATCACGAAGGACAATGTCGTCCACCAGCTTGGCCACTGGGACACCCCAGAGTTAGCGGCGCGCGCCTACGATGAAAAGGCGGTTGAGTATCACAAGGAAAAAGTGATTCTAAACTTCCCTGATTGCCGTGAGTATGCGCAGTTCCTCGCGCCGGAGAACATAAGGATATGAACTAGGACTGAGGAGAAGGAGAACCTCCAGGCCGAGCAACAATTGTTCGACCCATTAGTGACGGAGCTTGCGAGAGATAACAAACTCTTAGAGACCAACAAGATGATGCTCCTTCAGTATGCAGCAAAGAAGAGCGCAGAGGAGGATCCCATAGACTGGGATAAACTCGAGGAGGAGGAGGAGCATGAGGAGGAGGAGGAGGAGGTTCAGTCGCTACTGCGTCATCCTAGGTCCACCAGGGACGACCACGAGGCCGGCCCCTCTGGACGTTAGCTTGCTAGAGATGGACATAGCATTAGCTATTTCGTATATGAATTATTGTTTAACTTTATGCATGTTATTATATGTTTGAACCGTGCTTAATTATGCTAGAGATGGACGTAGCATTAGCTATTTCGTATATGCTTAATTACTTGTGCATATATGTTCTATTTTGATGTGTTGGTTATTTAGTTTAATTATCTATGCTTACTTTGATCAACGATATTAACAGCAAAAAATGGATGCCCCGTGTAAGACTTGTGGTGCTTTGAGATGCCAGAAGGATAGGAAGTTCTTCATCGATCTCCGAAGGACTTCATTGCTATGATTTAGTTTAACATGTTCTGATTGAGTTTCATATGGTACGTTTGTGGCCAAAATTGTCTAACTAGTTATTTTTTCAAATTTCGCTCAGGTCATCCCTTGCGGGGCAAGGCGTGACTTCTTAGAGAAGTTTCGAGTTCCGCTTGATGCAACCATCACGTTCATATGCACCCTAATGAAGATGCTGACGGCCGAACACTTCAATTGCCTTGTCACCAACGAGTCAGACCGCACCTATTTCTGTTGCCCTGGTTGGACAGCTCTTGCAACTGCTTACCAGATGGAAGCTGGGGAGAGAGCCACGTTTTACCTTGACTACGATCGTGACGAGATCGTGGTCTACTACAGGCCTGCTAGCAGCGATGATGATGGTCCACTTACTCCAGACTATGATCCTGACTCCGCCCGGTGTATTGTCTGAGTTAGCTGCTAGTAGGGCATGCATGCCATATCACCTCCTTTTAATTTATCCGAACTTGTGTGTACTTGAGTTATATGCCTCTTTTTGATACTTTTCTGAATAATGTCAATAAATAATGACTCTTGAACTTAGATTTTGGTATTTGCAATGTACTGTTTAATTACTGTCAAAATCTTTGATTATGCTGTCATTTTTGCTGTATCGCGTTGCTGTACAGATTTGGTTTAAATCCAAAAATTACATTGCTGGCGTAGCACTAACGTCCAATGCCACTACTCACGTACATTACTGCTGGCATTGGACAAGAGGCACGCCATAAACGCATGGAATAGTGCTGGCATCGAATCCAACGCCACCACTAATTTTTAACTGTGGCGCCATATTGCTGGCGTAGGGTGCCTACGCCAGCAAGGCCCTTTTTGCCACGCCGTAGCTAGGCTTTTTTGCACTAGTGATAAAGCATGAGTGCATATTGATTTCCATAAAATATAAGTATTGTCGTGCTTTAAAGATATAAGTGAAGCACGTGAACAAATTGCCTTAACTCAAAAGATATAAGTGAAGCATAAAGAGCATTCTAAAAAATGATGATGATTGTGTCTCTCTCATAATAGGTGTGTCCAACAAACAATAATTGTGGCAAACAAGTAAAGAAAATAAAACTATAGCACATGACGCTCCAAACAAAACACATATCATGTGATGAATAAAAATATAGCTCCGACTAATATTATCGATAGATTGGAGACGAAAGAGGGGATGTCTTCTGGGGCATCCCCAAGATTAGACGCTTGGGTCTTCCTTGAATATCACCTTGGGGTGCCTTGGGAATCCCCAAGCTTAGGGTCTTGTCTCTCCTTATTCCTTCATCCATCATTGTCGATACTAAAACTGGCTAATCTCGGGTACGGGGTCCTGAGCTATGGATTTGAGATCAATGGTGAACAGGAAACAAGTGAGACGATGTTTACCCAGGTTCGGGACCTCTAAGAGGTAAAAGCCTACTTCCTGCTTGATTATATTGATGATGGGATATCAAGTAAAGGATGATGATCTACCTCGAGATCATATGTGTATGCTCTGAACCCTAAGGTGGGTAATTGTGTCTCTATGGACTAAAACCCCTAGCTTATATAGATGCCTGTGGTACCTATGTTACACATCAGGTCGGTCGGCAACTAGAGATAACCTCCCAAATACAAAGTTGCCCGTGGAGTATATGTCAAGTCTTCGATAGTCTCCATCTTGCTTACGATGAAGTATTAGGCTTTGGCTGTCCTCCACGCGGTGGCTCAGTGGGCCCCATTCCGGACCATGAGGACCAAACAGCTCGGGCTAGTACCCCCTAGTCCGGGACACCCTCAATCGTGATCTCACCCAAAACTTGGAAACTTCATCATGCAAAACTCAACAAAAACTTCGTGAGATAAGTTAGTTTAATCAAATCATCATTCAACTTAGGTACTGTTATAAATAGATTCATCATTGCCCTTGCATACCTATTGTATTCTAACTTATCCATGACTTATACCCCCGATATAATCCATAGCATGATCAAAATAATCACACTATGCAAATAAAACAGAATTTGTCTCAAACAGAACAATACATAATGATCTGGACTAAAACCATACTTACGTAACTCTGAAAATTCTGAAAAATTAGGAAAACTTAAGTAACTTGTAACCCAATAATGTGTAAAAAATCAGAAATTTATCACTTTCCAGTATAAAATGTAAATTCAAATATTGGGTGTAAAAGTTTCTGTTCTGCACAACATCAATTCAATTTAACTGCTTTACTTGGCACAAAACGTAAAAGAAAAGATACAAACACAATCATTACAATATAAATAATCAAGTTGACTCAACAAAATAAAAAGAAAGCAAAAAATATAACTATTGGGTTGTCTCCCAACAAGCGCTATTGTTTAATGCCCCTAGCTAGGAATAATGCATAGTTTCAAGTATTGTCACCCATCAACTTAACCATCTTAGTAGGACTCTTCTCAAAGCCAGGAGGTTTTTACGCTTCCCGTTGATATTTGAGAACAAATTAATTTTGTTTTCAAGATTATCAAGCTTTTTTACAAACAGTAAGAAGCAAATTCATGTCGTTGAGGTTGGAACTAAGAGGTTTTAGTGGTTCATTTAGCTTTTGTGAATCAATCATATTTTTCTGCATATCCCCTAGTTTTTAAAAAATGAATTCCTTCCTGGGTATGTGAAGATCCCTTTTGTGTTGGAGGAACTCCTACTATTCCTTCTAATTTCATAGGCAGCATTAGCATCACTTTCAATAAAATTTACTTTAGCAGCAAAATCTAGAGTTTGTCTATTAGGCATAGTGAGCATCACATAGAAATTCTGAAGAAGGATCTTTATATCTGTCGGCGTTCTGGGAACGGGGGTACCCAGACCTGCCTGCCTGCGGCCCAGCACGTGGCCCACCTCGACGGCCCGGTACGGCCTGGCAGCAACCCCCCAAGACAAGACCCCCGTGAGGACCCCGGCCTCGTGAGGAGAATGACGCCAAGACCTCCAGAGGAGTGGCCTCCCTAGGTTGCCTCCCGAGGAGCGGAGATTCCTAAGCAGTGCCCGGCCTCATGAGGCTGGGATGATGTGAGCCATGACGACCAAGGCCAGGCGGGCGCCAGCGGGCGCAGAAGGGACAGTTTCCTCTTTTGTGCTAAGGAGGCAAGGACGGACACGGGTTCCCAAGGAATCCACCAAAGGTTTCCATTATAGTGCAACAAGACCAAGACCACGAGCTCAGCAGGACGGATATCATTGCCGAGCCCACCTCTGCGTCATAACCAGAAGCTTTGCAGGCGAAGACCACCTTTAGTCAGGATAAGATGTACCTCGTGTCCCCTTTCAAATTTGGCCGTTGTGGGATCCCTTCCCGCCTGTGCGATAAGGGAAAAGGACCAAGGCCGCTATAAATAGGGACTAGCCACCACCGTAGAAGAGGGAGATCGAATCTACCCTCACCAAAGAGCCTTCGCGAGGTCGCTCAGCCACTGTACTAGTTCATCCCCAAACCTCCTCGTGAGGCCAATCCACCAAAAGCAGGAGTAGGGTCTTACACCGCAAGGTGGCCCGAACTTGGGTAAATCCTTGTGTCCACCTTCTTCTTTGCTGCACGCATTCGACGAGGCTTGGTTGTGGGGTGGCGAGCTTGTGACTTGAGCTGGGAAGGATCTTCGCACACGCCCCAGAGTTCGAACCTTCTTGGGTCTGCGGAGCCCAATTTCCGACATTTGGCGCGCTAGGTAGGGGCGTGTCGAAGCTCCTTCTTCGTCAGCCGCACTTCTGAAAGCACATTTGCTCCCTTGGTGGTTTTGGTAATTTATAACAACATATAAGTCATTGAACTAATGTTTTCCATCAAGTATATTTCAGGAAATGCTCAATGATAGGGATGGCAAAAGGATTGTGAAGATTGTGGAAATACCCCAAGATGCAAGGAAATAGGTTGGCAAAGCTTCAAGCAAGAGGACTCTACATTTTACATTTGTGAGAAATCACTTTGAGTCCATAGGAAAGCCAATACTATTAAAAGGGGGTAAGGTTTTGTTGGTGAACAAAATGCTCATACGTGCACAAGTGATAGTCACCAAAAACACCCACAAGCTCTTCCACAAAAGTCTGTCAAAGCCATATACTCAACTTCGGTGCAACCAACATTTCCATCCCGGTGCCACCGATTCTCAACCAAAGACAGACTCAGCCAAACCCTAGCCACTTTGGTGCAACCGATTCCATACCGGTGCCACCGAGTTTAGGTTGCCAACTTTCTGTTACGCAAATTCACAATATCGGTACCACCGAGATTGTTGGATCGGCGTCATCGAGATTGGGAATCTGACCGTTGGTCACCTTATCGGTGCAACCGAGTTTCCTATATCGGTCTCACCGAGATTCAAAAGTTGCCACCTTTTGGTCACTTCGGCACCACCGAGATTAATACATCGGTGTCACCGAGTTGGTCATTTTGTGTGTAACGATTGGATTTTTGGGGATGCCTATATATACCCCTTCACCACCACCTACTCGAAAGAGAAGCACTCAGAACTATTCCATACTTGCCCCATCCAGTTTTTTGAGAGAGAACCACATATCCTTGTGTTGAGGTCAAGATCTTCCACTCCAACCATATGGATCTTGATTTCTAGCCTCCCCAAGTTGCTTTCCACCAATCCCATCTCTTCCACCAAGCCAAATCTGTGAGAGAGTGATTGTGTGTTGAGGAGTCTGTCATCTTGAAGCACAAGAGCAAGGAGTTCATCGTCATTACCGAGCCTATTACCTTTTGGAGGGTGGTGCCTCCTAGATTGTTAGGTGTCGCTTGGGAGCCTCCTACTTCGTGTTGTGGAGTGAACCAAGAAGTTTGTATGGGCAAGGAGATCGCCTACTTCGTGAAGATCTACCCATAGTGAGGCTAGTCCTTCGTGGATGGAAGCCGTTATGGAATAGTCAAGGTTGCTACTTCGTGGACCCTTATGGGTGGAGCCCTCCATGGACTCTCGCGACCGTTACCCTCCGTGGGTTGAAGACTCCATAAACGTGGATGTACGATAGCACCACCTATCGGAACCACGGGAAAAATCATCGTGTCTACAATTGCGTTTGATCTTCCTACCCTATCCTTTCTACTCATGTTTGTTGTTACTTTCCGCTGCTATACTCTTAGACTTGCATGTGTAGGGTGTACTTGACTTGACATGAAATGCTAAAATTGCCAACTCTAAAATTTGGGAAAAGGCAAAACTTTTATTTGGTCAAGTAGTCTAATCACCCCCCCTCTAGACATACTTTCGGTCCTACAAGTGGTATCAGAGCTTTGGTCTCCATTGCATTGGTCTCACAACCTAGGAGAGTATGGCGTCTAGTGAGGGAAGTTATCACCGTAGAGGTCTGTACTTTGATGGCACTAATTTTGCTAGTTGGAAGCACAAAATGAAAATGCATATTCTTGGTCATAATCCCGCCGTTTGGGCTGTTGTTCGTGTTGGCTTGCAAGGTGAATTCTTTGGTGATGGAAAGGAACCGGATCGTGAAGCGACTGCGGATGAATTGAAGATGTTGCAATACAACGCTCAAGCATGCGACATTCTATTCAACTGCCAATGCCCAGAAGAATTCAACAAAATCAGCCGTCTTGAATGCAAAAGAGATTTGGGATACTTTGGTTGATATGCACGAAGGAACCGAGTCCGTGAGAGAATCCAAGTTAGATGTTCTTCAAGGTCAGCTTGACAAGTTCAAGATGAAGGATGGTGAAGGAGTCGCTGAGATGTACTCTAGGCTAGCTCTCATCACCAATGAGATTGCCGGCTTAGGAAGCGAAGAGATGACCGACAAATTCATCATCAAGAAGATACTTAGAGCTTTGGATGAGAGATACGACACCGTGTGCACATTGATCCAAATGATGCCCAACTACAAAGATCTCAAGCCTACGGAAGTCATTGGAAGGATTGTTGCTCATGAGATGACACTCAAAGACAAAGAAGAGCTTCACCACAAGTCTAGTGGTGCTTACAAAGCCACAAGTGATGCTCCCGCAACTTCAAGCAACAACCTTGTCACCAATGAAGAGATAAGCCTCATGGTCAAGAAATTCAACAAGTTCTACAAGAATAGAGGCAAAGAAAGAAGCTCCAACTCAAGATATGATGAGAAGCGTTCGTCAAGTCGTGACCGCAATTGCTACAATTGTGGGAAGCCCGAACACTATTCCAATGAGTGCACGGCTCCCTACAAACGAAGAGAAGAGTCACCTCGAAGACGAAGCTCAAGGAATGAATCACCTCAAAGAGAGAGAAGGAGTAGAGATGATCGTTATGAACGAAGACCCTCAAGGAGAAGTAGAGATTCGGAGAAGAAGGACAAGTACACCACGAGCTATACAAGAAGAAAACATCAAGCTCATGTTGGTGAATGGGTTTCCGGCTCCGACTCCGACAACAACTCCGAGAGAAGCTATCACTCCGACTCCGACTATAGTCAAGATGATGGTGTTGCCGGGATTGCTCTAGTGACTACCAACTCCCATGATCTATTTGATTCACCCAACGAAGGGAGTGGAAGTTGCTTCATGGCTAAAGGCCCCAAGGTATCACACCCCGAGTATCTTGATTTCAATAGTGATGAAGATGACTTGCTTTGTGATGATGACTTGCTATTTGATAAAACTAGTGATGTTAGTCAAAATGAACTTGATGATTCTCATGCTAGTCAAGATAAGTCAATTAATGATGATAAGATGAAAATAGAAGAACTAACTAAAGAACTAAACACTCTTAAGTTAGCTCATGAATCTACTCTTGAAGATCATAGAGAGCTTGTGAGAACTCATGAGAAGCTACGCTTCGAGAAGCTCAACTTGGAGCAAGAGCATGAGTTTCTTAAAGCTATCAATGACGATCTCAGAAAGAAGACTTCATCTTATCTAGCCAAATGACTACTCTTGTCTACATTCATGCCTCAAGTTAAAACTAAGCAATCTAGTAACAAAGGCAAGAAAGGTTCTTCATCTAGTAGCAACAATAAAAATGCTAAACCCAATGATGTTGCTTCTAGTAGTTCTATTGATTCCACTAATGATGTTTCTCTTAGCCAAGTTACACTTGAGCAAGAAAATGCTTTATTGAAAGGAATTATAGAGAAAGGTATCTACAAGAGTCTTGCCGGGTGTAAGCAATTTGAGGAAATTGTACGCAAGCACGGAGGATACCGAAAGAACCGTGGTGTTGGATATTTCAACGCAAACGGAGTTGAATGGGAAGAAGGTCAATATCCCAAGCCCAAGTTTGTTCCTCAAAAGTAGAAGTGTGAAAATACTCTTCCCAAGGGGACAAGCACTCAAGATGATCTTCCACCACAAGACCACAAGCTCAAGGGCAAGAACAAGCTTCAAGAGGACATTGACTCATATGAAGATGAATCCCTAGCTATGGTGGAGTGGGTTCCCAAGGCTACGTCAAGCTCAACTTCTACAAAGGCTACTACAACACCAAGGATCCCCATCAACTTGATGTGGGTCCCCAAGAAGAAGAACTAGAGAGTTCTTGAGGGGTGACTCCGCCAATGAAATTCACTCACACTCATTATTGGCAAGAACTATTTGCAATCAACATCAACTCTATGCAATAGTTCAAGGAGTCACACATTCCCTCAAAGGTAAGCAAGGGACAAGGTAATCAACAAATCAATGGACATCATCACACATGCTTTGCACTCCATGTCCATAGATATCCTTGTATTTGTCTCTTGTGTGTTGGGACTAACCCATGTAGGTGAGAAGAGTAAGGAAACAACAAGGATGCTCCCAACTCTTGGTGATCTTCATCAACCTTGAGCATCCACCACTACCTCACCAACATGAAGTCTTCATCGACAAAACCCAAGGTTAGTCTATCCCTCTTATGGGGGGATGTCACATCAAGGGGGAGCTTTACTCTAAGACTTGAGTTAAAGCATCTCTTAGTGTGTGACAACATTAAATGCTTTATGTAAAAGTGGTAACCCCACTTGTGCTTAAATGATGAGTATGACCTATGATCAAGTATTCTTACTTGGCTCCTAAGTCAATATACTCATATATAGATGACTTCGTCATCTCCCAAGTGCTTGCTAGATGCTAGTGTGTATGTGCATGTTTGCCATGATTTCATTTGACATCTTATTGTGTGAGCATGTTGGTCTGCATTTATTTTCTCATTCGAGGACATCCAATTGTTGCTATTTGGTTTTTGATTTATCTTTTGCCAATTGGATGGACTAGAATGCCTAGGACCACTCTTTAGCTATCTATGCTTTCTCACCTCATATTCCATTCATGCTGCATCACAAAATTTAACAAGTACTTTTCGATCCCTCTGTGTGTGGAGCACTCGGAGTTCCGTATCGACAAGGACTGACCATTAAAACCTCCCAAGTGCATCTCGGTGGAACCAACCCGCAATTCTCGGTCACACCGAGTGCCTAGGGTTGATCTGGTTTTCTATCTCGGTACTACCGATTCCATATTCTCGGTTACACCGAGTTTCCCTGTCAGCTGACAGTTGAGGAACAAGGTGACACCGAAAATTTAGAACCGGTATCACCGACAGTGAAGGGTATATAAGCTGTGGTCCCGACGGTTCGAAATTTCAATCTTCAATCGTCGCGCCCCAAACCCTAAGCTGTCGCAAAAGGACCCCCTGGTCATCGCCTTGCCTCCCCGTGTGTCTTCGCCGCTGGGAATCCTCACCGTCGACGGGCATCTTCGCCGCCGTCGCCGCCGTAGCGGATCCGTCGCCAAGTTAGGGTACGGATTCGATCTTTCTTGCGCTCCCCGTCTGATTCTTGCGCAATAAAGTTGTTTTTCTCTATAAGCCACAGTTTGCACATCTTTCTATCCACAAGAAAACTCCGTAGATTAGAGAACCATCAATTTTCTAGGGTTTGCCTTCCGCCCGATGAAACTCGGTAGAACCGAAGTGAACTAATCGGTATCACCGATTTGCCTGTCTGTGTTGCTGAGAACTGTCTCGGTGAAACCGAGTACTTCCTTTCGGTCTCACCAAAAGGAGTGCCAAGTTTCTGTTAATGAGATAGCCAGTCTCGGTAGCACCGAAAACTTTGCTTCGGCTGTACCGATTTTCATTTGACAGAATGTAAAACTTTGAAAATCTTTTGTTCAAACTTTCAAAAAACCAGCCACATTTTGTGATGACTTATCCTTTTCTGCTCCTCTATACTTTATTCACAGGGTCAGTATGTCAAGTGCTGAGGACAGTGAGAACAACTTCAGAGAGCAGAGTGTTGAATTGGATTCTGGCACTAGTCCTGAGTCTAGTTCATCTTCAGATCCAGGCACTCCCAGTTCCCATGGGTTGCCCAAGGCTGCAACAAGGGCTAGGAAGAAGCTGAATTTAGATGAGGAGGATTTAGACTTCGTTCCAGAAGAGGTTCTTGCTAAGAAGCAAGAGAAGGCTGCCAAGAAAGCTGCAAATGAAGCTACCTCTTCAAGGAGAGCTGTCAGGAAAGAGTATGCTAGCTCTGAGGCTATGAGAGCACCTGAGGGTGCTAGGGCAAAAATGGCTCTTCACCTTGAGTCCCCCCCCCAAAGAAATCTATGCCTAAGAAGGCAGGGGAGAAGAAGAGAGCCAGGAAGAGGATAGTCTATGTCACTGGCAGGCAGACCTCCATGTTTGAGAATCGTTACGAGGCTGCTGCTGCTGAGGAGGAGGAAGAACATGTTGAGAAGGCCCCTCTCAAGAAGAAGAAAAAGCTTATGTCTGATGCTATGCCAAAGACTGGCACTTCCAAGAGCACCAAGTCTGCCCCCAAGAAGCCTGCTGCTGAAAAGCCCAAGAGGACTTCCAGGCAAATTCCAGCATCTGAGAAGAACAAAGGGACTGCCTCTAGAGTTGAGGATGAGGATGCTATGTCTGCCTTAATGAAGCTTAGGCCACACCTTCCAGTACATAATGCCAGCTACCCACTTGCTGAGGATATGAAGAAGAGGAAGGATTCTGGCTTGAGGGCTTGGAGAGCTGCTGATCCATATACCCAAAGGAGAAAGACAGCTGTGGACTACAGATTTTACACCAAAGAGCAACAGGATTTCTATGAGACTGTGCTTTTTGACAAAAGTCCAGCTGTGAGTGATATGAGGTATGTGGACTGGAAATTCATCAAGGAGAATGAAGACTATTTTCCAAGTGTCCAAGACAATTTCCACTGCATTGGTTTGGATGAGTTTGTTGGCAGAGAGTTCACTGCTTGGAATGATGAGATGATCATGCAATTCTACTCCACTGCACATTTCTATGGAGATGGTAGAATTGTATGGATGACAGAAGGAGCTAGATATGAGTCCACTGTTGAGGAGTGGGCTGCCATCTTAGGAGTTCCAGAAGTTCAGGATGGTGATTTGGATGTCTACTCAGAATCCAAGGAGAGCCACAATGCTATGGCTAACATGTATAAAGAGATCCCTGCTGCTAACATGAAGTCTCATAGGCTAGGATCTATTTACTTTCTTCAGGCTGGCCACCGCACCATGAACACCATTCTGAGGCATACCTTAATGCCCAAGTCAGGAGATGACAAGATGATCCGAGGCTACTCCATCAACATGTTGATTCATCTTGACAGACACACCAGGATTAGAGTCATGGACTTAATTGTTGAGACAGTTAAGAGGGTTGCTGCTGATCAGAAGCGCTCTTGCTGCTATGCACCCTACATCCAGATGCTCATCAACTCTAAGTTGGAGAAGCACATATTTGCTCTAGACCGTCCCCACTTGCCCCTACAGCCAGATCTCGAGGACAACGTCATGGAGATGAACCCAGAACATCCCACATCTGCTGCAGCTCAGGCAGAGGCAGAGGCAGCCAGAGCCACTAGTGCTCAAGTCCCTAGATCCAGGAACGAGCAAATGGATCTTTTGATCTCATCAGTACAGGGCATGCAGAAGGACATTAAGGGGATTCTGGACAACCAGAACAGTCTTGTGAGGATCTACGAGAACAGGATCAAGACCCTTAATGATAAGGTGGATGGGCTGACCAAGACATTCAATGAGCTCAAGAAGGAAGTTGACTCAGTGCCTCTTCCTCAGACTTCTTCAGATGATGATGATGATGAGGATGGATCACCTCTCAGGCCAGGCACACAGTTTACTACTCAGGCCAGATCAGCCACTGTGCCAGCTCCAGACTTGAGGCCCTCTTCATCAGCTCCTGCTACTGTCACCTCAGCTCTTGCTCCATCAGCTTCAGTTCCTCCAGCTGCCACACCAACCCCATCCACGACATCTGCAGAGATCTTCGCCGACGCTGTTCTCTCGACTCCTTCATCAGCAACCGGAGGAGATCAGCCCAAGAACACTTAGACATATGTCTTTGAACTTTTTGGTAACTTGTTGCCAAAGGGGGAGAAGTGTATATAGATCTTTAGGCTTCGAGTGAGAGAGTGTTTGGTTTTTATTGCCTATCGTTTTTCAAAAACAATTGGTCTTTTGGTTGCTTGTGTCAAACCTTTGTCTGTTTTGATCATACACTTCATGTGTGTTGTGCTACTATTTCCTATCATCTTAACACTTATGAGATGATCATTATCTTTGTTTGGTTGTGTTGTGATATGATGTTCACTCTTATTATTATCGCACACCACCAAGATGTATGTGACATGGAAGAAGTGCCCCATGTACCTAATCGATTGTGCATTTGCATTCAAACGCAAATTCAAAATAATGCACAAATTTAGGGGGAGCTCTTGCTTATCACATACTTCTCAAAGCGACGATTATATTCATTGATTATATCATATGTCGAAGCTTTGATCTATATGTTGTCATCAATTACCAAAAAGGGGGAGATTGAAAGCACATTTGCTCCCTTGGTGGTTTTGGTAATTTATAACAACATATAAGTCATTGAACTAATGTTTTCCATCAAGTATATTTCAGGAAATGCTCAATGATAGGGATGGCAAAAGGATTGTGAAGATTGTGGAAATACCCCAAGATGCAAGGAAATAGGTTGGCAAAGCTTCAAGCAAGAGGACTCTACATTTTACATTTGTGAGAAATCACTTTGAGTCCATAGGAAAGCTAATACTATTAAAAGGGGGTAAGGTTTTGTTGGTGAACAAAATGCTCATACGTGCACAAGTGATAGTCACCAAAAACACCCACAAGCTCTCCCACAAAAGTCTGTCAAAGCCATATACTCAACTTCGGTGCAACCAACATTTCCATCCCGGTGCCACCGATTCTCAACCATAGACACACTCAGCCAAACCCTAGCCACTTCGGTGCAACCGATTCCATACCGGTGCCACCGAGTTTAGGTTGCCAACTTTCTGTTACGCAAATTCATAATATCGGTACCACCGAGATTGTTGGATCGGCGTCACCGAGATTGGGAATCTGACCGTTGGTCACCTTATCGGTGCAACCGAGTTTCCTATATCGGTCTCACCGAGATTCAAAAGTTGCCACCTTTTGGTCACTTCGGTACCACCGAGATTAACACATCAGTGTCACCGAGTTGGTCATTTTGTGTGTAACGGTTGGATTTTTGGGGATGCCTATATATACCCCATCACCACCACCTACTCGAAAGAGAAGCACTCAGAACTATTCCATACTTGCCCCATCCAGTTTTCTGAGAGAGAACCACCTATCCTTGTGTTGAGGTCAAGATCTTCCACTCCAACCATATGGATCTTGATTTCTAGCCTCCCCAAGTTGCTTTCCACCAATCCCATCTCTTCCACCAAGCCAAATCTGTGAGAGAGTGATTGTGTGTTGAGGAGTCTATCATCTTGAAGCACAAGAGCAAGGAGTTCATCGTCATTACCGAGCCTATTACCTTTTGGAGGGTGGTGCCTCCTAGATTGGTTAGGTGTCGCTTGGGAGCCTCCTACTTCGTGTTGTGGAGTGAACCAAGAAGTTTGTACGGGCAAGGAGATCGCCTACTTCGTGAAGATCTACCCATAGTGAGGCTAGTCCTTCGTGGACGGAAGCCGTTATGGAATAGTCAAGGTTGCTACTTCGTGGACCCTTATGGGTGGAGCCCTCCGTGGACTCTCGCGACCGTTACCCTCCGTGGGTTGAAGACTCCATAAACGTGGATGTACGATAGCACCACCTATCGGAACCACGGGAAAAATCATCGTGTCTACAATTCCGTTTGATCTTCCTACCCTATCCTTTCTACTCATGTTTGTTGTTACTTTCCGCTGCTATACTCTTAGACTTGCATGTGTAGGGTGTACTTGACTTGCCATGAAATGCTAAAATTGCCAACTCTAAAATTTGGGAAAAGGCAAAACTTTTATTTGGTCAAGTAGTCTAATCACCCCCCCTCTAGACATACTTTCGGTCCTACAACTTCGCCCTCGCCTCGTCGTCTCCATGGCAGGTGCCGCTTCTCAGGCTTGGCAGCCGGTGGCTTGTGGGGACGCTGCGGGCTGCCTGGCCGTGCCCACGGTCGCTTGTATCCTCGACGGGTCACAGGCGCCCGTGTGCGGTCGCCATGTCAAGCAGCTTCTTCGCCATGCGGGCACAGCTCAGCCGCGGCCCGAGGCCCCGTCAAGCAGGGCGAGCCCGGAGACCGACATCACCTTTGACTCCAGGGACCATCCCAGGAAGGCGGCCGTTGCTGGTGCGCTCCCCATGTTGTGCACGCCCACCATCAGCAACGTTGCGGTCACCAAGACCCTCATCGACGGCGGCGTCGGCCTCAACGTTTTTTTCATAGAGGCCTTCGACATGCTCCAGGTGCCCTACGACCAGCTCGCACCCTCCAGGCCCTTCTCAGGGGTGGTTGGAGGCTCCGCCACCCCCTTGGGGCAGGTGCGCCTCCCCGTCACCTTCGGCACTCGCGACAACTACCGCATCGAGCTGATTGACATCGATGTGGCCGACATCGGCCTCCCTTACAACGCCATCCTGGGGTATCCGGCCCTCACCAAGTTCATGGTGGCGACGCACCCAGGATACAACATCATCAAGATGCCTGGTAGCAGCGGCATCATCACCGTGGCCGGAGACACCAAGGACGCGGTACGAGCCCTCAAGCTCGTCTACAAGGTCGCAGCGGCCTCATGCCCCGACGCCGAGAGTGTCACGCGGGCTCCGGAGGCCGCACCCGTGAAGAAGAAGCAGTTGTTCTCTCAGGACCGGGCTGAGACGAAGCAGGTGCTTGTTGATGACGGAAGCCCAGGCCACACCTTCACTATAGGCGTCGGCCTTCCCCCGGAGTAGGAGAAGGCACTGGTTGACTTCCTCCATGCGAACAAGGACGTGTTTGCATGGGAGGCATGCGACCTGGTGGGCGTCCCGAGAGAGGTGATCGAGCACTACTTGATGGTGTACCCCGATGCGCGCCCAGTGAAGCAAAAGGCAAGACGACAAGCACAAGAGAAGCAAGCGTTCATCGTCCAAGAGGTCAGCAAGCTGCTGGAAGCCGGAGTCATACGGGAAGTGCGGCACCCGGATTGGCTGGCCAACTCAGTAATTGTCCCCAAGAAGGGAGGGAAGGAGCGCATGTGCATCGACTTCACGAGTCTCAACAAGGCTTGTCCTCAGGACCCCTTCCCGCTCCCACACATCAACCAGATCATGGACTCCACTGCCGAGTGCGATCTGCTATGCTTTCTGGATGCTTTCTCAGGTTACCACCAAATCAAGATGGCAGTGGAGGACGTCAAGAAGACGGCTTTCCTCTCCCGAGCGGCGTGTATTGCTACACTTGCATGCCCTTCGGGCTGCGGAACGCCGGCGCGACCTTCCAGAGGTTGATGCGCATCGCCCTAGGGCCGCAGCTCGGGAGAAATGCAGAGGCGTACATCGACGACATCGTGGCCAAGTCCCAGGAGGCGAGGACCCTGATCAAGGATCTGGAGGAGACGTTCGCCATCCTACGTCGAGTGAACCTGAAGCTCAACCCAGAAAAGTGTGTTTTTGGGGTCCCATCCGGCAAGCTACTTGGTTTCTTGGTGTCGCACCGAGGGATCGAGGCAAACCCCGAGAAGATGAAGGCAATCGGGAAGATGTGCCCCTCTCAGACCCTCGAGGAAATGCAGAAACTGGCGGGCTGCGTGATCTCTTTGGGACGCTTCATCTCCAAGCTTGGCGAGCGCGCCCTCCCCTTCTTCAAGCTCATGAAGAGGAAGGGCCCCTTCGATTGGACCCCGGAAGCAGACGCGGCTTTCGAGGACCTCAAGCGGTACCTCACCAGCCCACCCGTCATGGTGGCGCCTCGTCCTCGCGAGCCCCTGGTGCTCTACTTGGCGGCCACCCCTCACTCGGCCAGCGTAGCGCTCATGGCGGTCCGAGAAGAGCGCGCCGGCGCAGGCGCGAAGCAAGGCGACCCGTGCAGGGCCGCGCAACACTCGCCGCCTCAGGATGGCACTCCTGAGGCCCTCACCGCTTAATCAACCCACGGGGCACCCGAGCCCCTCGCGGCCCCCACGGAGCAGGGCGACGCCAACACCTCATCCCTCGTCGAGCACCCAGTGTACTACGTCAGCACCGTGCTGCGGGACGCGCGTGCGCGCTACCCTATGCAGCAGAAGCTACTGCTCGCACTCCTCATCGCCTCAAGGAAGTTGCGCCACTACTTCCAGGGCCACCCCATCAAGGTCATCTCCGCATACCCCCTGGAGAAAGTCCTGCGCAGCCCCAACGCTGTTGGAAGGGTTGCAGAGTGGAACATCGAGCTGTCGGCTTTCCACCTGGAGTTCAGCACAACCAGGGTCATCAAGGGCGCAGCCCTCGCCGACTTCGTGGCGGAGTGGACGGACGCTCCCGACCGGTGGCTGGATGAGGGTCAATCCCTCGCACTTGGCGATGAGGCACCCGACGGCTGGGTCATGCACTTCGATGGAGCCTTTGCACGGCGGGGCGCGGGGGCTGGAGTAGTGCTCATCTCCCCGACCCGGGACAAGCTCTACTACGCCGTGCAGCTCTGCTTCCAACATGGCGAGAAGGTCTCCAACAACATCACGGAATACGAGGGCTTGATCGCTAGTCTTAGGGCCGCCTCTACCCTAGGGGTCAAGCGCCTCACCATCAAGGGCGACTCCCAGCTCCTCATCAACTTTTCCAACAAGGAGTACAAGCCGAATGACGTGTCGTCGTTTTCTCACGACAGATGCCACGGGGTGGCTTATCGAGAGTGGTTGGGGCCGAAGGACGCCGGCGGACTCCGGGAGCGGGATTAGGCACAAGCGGTGAGGGACACACAATGTACCCAGGTTTGGGGCCCTCCGTGGGAGGTAACACCCCTAGTCCTGCTTGTCTAGTCGATGGGTGGCTGGTGTTACAATGGTGCTCCTTGAGCTGTTGTCTAGAGGAAGAAGAAGGAGCAGCTGGCTCTTCTTTCCTTGCTACGTGGGAGTGAGAGTATGAGATGGGGAGAATGCCTCCCTGATGCATGGGGGGCCTCGGGGGGTTTTATAGGCCAACCCCTGGCTTATAATATACATAAGGTACTAAATGGGGGCCCCGGCCGGCAGCCTCCCTAGCCGGCCAGCGGTCCCACCGGCTAGGCTGTCTTTTCGCTCATAGGGCCTACTGGTTGCGCGGTCCCACCGCGGACAAGGGCCCGTCAGCCGGCTCTTCTATTGGTCCGCGCTCACCTACCGCGGCATGGGCCACCCCGCACGGCGTCGTCTTGCGCATGCCGGCCGAAGTCAGCGGTACGGCCGGCTGTGCTATAGCCACGCCGGGGCAGGTAATGGAGTAGACGGCGGCGTGGCCACACTGTTGCCCCACCGGGTCTCGATCGGTCAGGGCAAGCGGTACGACCGCCCGGACTGTAGCCACGCGTGCCCGCGCGTCAGTAGTCGTTGTAGCCATGCCGGAGTCCATCGCGGGGGTCGCGTCCTGTCGGTGTACTTGGTTGCAGCGGGAGGTGACAAGTGTCTGCCCGTCCAGAGGTCAGCGGGAGGGCCGGCTGCGGGGCGGACGGTTGCGGGCTGGCTGGGGGCCAGGCGGCCGGCTCCTGTCCAGCCGGCCGTATAGTTTTTTTCTAAAAGGGGCTTGAACTCCCTCGTCTTGGCATACCCAGGGGTAATATCCCCGTCAGTAGTCCCCGAAGCCGGCGGGGGCCCGCATCCTTCTGACGAGGGGGAGCCGGCGGCTTCATCTGGCGGCGCCGGCCTGGTACGTGGGGTTGATTGGCGGGCCGCGCAGGCGGCCACGCCCATCGCTTCGGGTTCAACCGCGCAGCCTCGGAACCCACGCTGAGCGGCGACGCGCCACGTGGGGTGCGGCGACGTGGCGGGCCCCGCGCCTGGAGGCGTGACGGGACGTTGCCCTGGGGCTAGCCCGGTAGGCCACGGGCCTAGCCCAGTAGGCCTCGGGCCGCAGGCCAAGGTTCTCTATGCCCGGATCCCAACGGTCACGACCCGAGGCACCCCACGCCCCTCGGATTTCCCGGGGGAAGTGGGCACAGTTAATCCCACGTCCCCTGGGCTTCGCCCCCTTATTTATAAGGGGGGGGGAGAGACGGAGGCAGTTAACGCGCCTCTCTCCCGCCGTCTTCCTCCTCTCGCTTCTGTCGCTCCGAGCTCACACCGCCGCAACTCCCGTTTGTCCCTCCACGCCGGTCCTCCGCAGAGATGGCAGACGGCCCCTCCGGCAGCTGGGGCGGCTCCACCGTCACCGAGGCGGACATCGCATACCTCCGCTGTGCCCGTATGCTGCCGTCGGAGGACCGCGTCGCTGCCCGTCCTCCGGGCGCTGAGGTGGTGCCGGAGCCCGAGGAGGGAGAGTGTGTGGTGTTCGCCTCACACTTCTCGCGGCTTTGGGATGCCGGCGAGCCAGTTCTTCAGGTTACTTCTTGATACTCTCGATCTGCAGCCGCACCATTTGGGGCCGAACTCCATTCTGCAGCTGTCGAGCTACGTGACCCTCTGCGAGGGCTACCTCGGCCTTCTTCCCTTCATGGCGCTGTGGAGGAAACTCTTCTATCTCAAGAGCTTGAAGAACGACAATGAGCTGTACGCCTGCCGGGGCGCGGTGGTGTGTGTTCGCGGCACACTCTTCCCCCGCCTCTCCCTCATCGAATCCGTCAAAAGATGGAACCGGATGTTCTTCTACGTGAAGAACGTCGACCCGGCTCGAGACTACATCTGGCTGCCGCACTTTGTCAATGTCCCATCTTCCGGGGCGAATTGGACGGCCGAAGTGGCAGCCGGGGAGCTCGTCGGGATGCTGGGCCGGCTCCACACTATCAAGAGTGGGGAGGGGCTGGTTGCGGCCGATCTGGTGGCCACCTTCATCGATCGCCGGGTGCTGGCCCTGCAGCTGAGGCCGCACCGGATATGCGATATGGGGGGGCCGGCGAGACCCTTGCCGGCTGTCCACCTTCGAGCTGACAGCATCCCAGGTGGCGGTGCGGGTGAACGTCGTCACCAACTTCAAGTTGGCGCCGCGCACCTGGCACTTCGGCAGGGTGCCGTACAGCCGGCTCGACCCGGTGCCTCTGGTACGTCCCGTCATGGCACCTCCCCTTTTTCTGTGTTTCTCCAGCCGGCCTCGGTGCTCACGTGCCGTGCTGACCGCAGCGCTTTGTGCGACAGAACACGATGGACGGCCCGCACCCTCAGGTGTTCGAGGCGGATCGCGCCAACTCCGACCCGGAGGATTTTGAGCTGGGAGGAGGCATCGAGGAGGAGGTCGAATCCTCGGGGGAGGTCGAGGCGGACGGGACGATGGGTAACCCGGGAGCCGGCGGGTCTAGAGCGGCTGGTGAGTTCACCTCCAAACCCACGATAAGAGATTGGACTGACGATGATGATGATGATGATGATGTCCGGATCTTGGACGCGCCTCCCCCCACAGCTCGCCGGGAGCCACGCGGACGGAGCGAGGAGCAGCCGGCTCGTGGCCTGATGGCCGAGGCCTCCCATCGGTAGAAGAGGCCGGCCTTAGGGCAGCCGTCAACGCAGCCGCCGGCTCGCAAGAAGGTGCGAGCGGCCATCGCAAAACCGTCGCCTCGGGCCAGGCGGCCCCTTCCCGTTGTCATCGGGTGAGTGCCTTTCTTAACTTTTGTAGGTGTTTTCACGTTTTGAGCCGGCGGGCGCCTGAGGGCCCTTCTTCCATTTTTGCCAGGGACGCTATCGAGCTCCACGACATGGAGTCGACTGCCGACCCGGTGGACGCCGCTAGCCGGCAGGCCCAGGAGCATGCGGCCACAGTGCGGGAGGAGAAGAGGAGGCTCGCCGAAATGCGAGCCACGAAGGCAGGGGCGAATGGTGCGCCCTCGCGTTCGGGGGCCTCGAGTGACGGGAGGCGGGAGGCGGCCCTCGGACCCGGCGCGCACCACGGACTCAGCGGTGGAATCAACGCGGATGTCGAGGCCGCCATCGAGCGAGCCGCGAGGGCCGGTGCCGGACACGGCCGCGGCCCCGCCCTTGGCGGAGGTGGTTCGGCCGGAGGACACGGCTCCCGAGCCGGCTAGGGAGGCGGACCCGCGAGCAGAGCCGGTCGCGACCCCGCCTTCCGTCGAGCCAGCGACGGTAGAGGAACCCGCCGCTCCGGCCGTGCCAGAGGCGGCACCGGAGATGACGGTTGGCGGAAGGAGCGAACCGGTCCACCCGGCTATCGAGCCAGTCCGGCAGGCAGTGGAGCCGGCCGCGCTGGTTGTAGAGGGGCCCGAGGCTGGCTCCTGAGCCCTTGTGGTCACCACCAACCTCCCGCCGGCCGCCGCCGCGGCGGACGCCGGGTCGAGTGGTGGGGCGAGCCGGTCGAGGAGGACCATGCTCGACATGATCTGGGACTGGAAAGCGTTGGTCCTCGCCCCAGCTGTCCTGGCCCCGCCGGCCAGCAGCCAGGCCCTTGTGCCTAGGGAGCCAGGCCGCATCATGGCGCACTGCCGTGAGGGGCTGGCCAGGTTCGCGGAGGCCGCCGAAAGCAATTTCCGGCGCGTGGAGGAGGCGGTGGAGGTGAGATTCCTCTATCTTGCATTGAACTTTCAGTGGGGGCGCGCGAGCGCACCCACTGGGTGTAGCCCCCGAGATTCGGGCCGGCTGCTCGGCTGCGTGGCAGCCGGGCCGGATCTATCCCTTTTTTGTCTAACTTCTTGTCTCCTGGCACGGAGCAGGCTGAGAACGCCAAGAGGTAGGCGCTCTTCGACGAGGCGGTTGCCATCCACAACCGTGGCAAGGTCAGCTTTTATCAGGTCCATGATGACCTGCGGAAGGCGCGAGGTACGTTTGCTCCAGTGGGGGCGCGCAAGCGCACCCACTGGGTGTAGCCCCCGAGAGTCGGGCCGGCTGTTCGGCAGGCGGCTCAAGTCTTCCGCATTTTGAGTATCTAGGTTGGTTATTTTGCAGAGGAGCTGGCCGTCCTGACCCCGATCCGGCAGAAGAGGGACGAGGTGGCTTCTGAACGGGACCGGCTGGAGCGGGACCTCCAGGCGGTTACGTCGTAGTGGGACCGGCTGGGAGGCCTGGTCGTGGATGGGCAGGCGGCACAGGAGCGCCTCACCGCGGAGCTGCGAAGGGAAGTGACGGCCCGGGAGGAGGCCGTCAAGCAGGCGGTCGACGCTA
The DNA here is from genome assembly GCA_039707655.1 of Elymus sibiricus. Classification (NCBI taxonomy): domain Eukaryota; kingdom Viridiplantae; phylum Streptophyta; class Magnoliopsida; order Poales; family Poaceae; genus Elymus; species Elymus sibiricus. Next base: position 165,404,851 of record CM077663.1, on the reverse strand, counting down.
GCCGGTAGGTCACCGCCCTACAGGACGAGGTGGCTCGCCTTGGTGGTGAGCTTGAGAGGCGTGAAGCCGCCCTTGCCCATGCGGAGGAGGCACGCGAGAGGGAGCGGAGCTTGGGCCTCCAGTTCGCCATCGAGGTGGATGAGGCCTTTCAGCGTAAGTTTCTAGTTCTTAAGTCTTCTTCCTTTGCCGACTGTTTCGACTTGTTTTTTGATTCTTTGTCCCCCCTTAGACCGGTTTGCGGACACTCAGCGCCGCACCGAGCGGGTCGTGGCGGAGCATCGGGAGTGCCTGCGGCAGCGCGGACAGGAGATTGCGGAGCACGCCGGCTGCGACCTATCGGAGTTTGCGCAGGCTATCGAGAACCGGCTGATCTTCCTTCAGCGCTGCATGGACCGGCTCCACACGGCCGGCATGGAGGTGATTTCGGCCCTCTGGCCGGGTCGTGGGGCCCCGGCGGGCCGTGTGGCGCTGTGGATGGAACATGCGGTGGCCCGGCTCGAGGTTTGGAAGGCTTCGGCGGCCCGCTCCGGCGCGCAGATGGCCCTCCGTTTCATCACATCGTGGTACCCCGACGTCGACTTGGGCCGGCTAGCCACGATACAGGAGGTTCCCGAGGCGGAGCGAGTCGCCCGCGAAGGCGCCCTCGTCCGTCGAGCCAACGAGTTGGCTTCGTACATCGACCCGGACGAGCTCCTGCCGGCGCTTGGCGAGGATGGCGAGCCTATTGCCGAGGACTCCTTTGGCATTCCCCAAGGGCCGGAGGACAAGTAGGTCGCCGATGAGAGCATCGCCTCCAGCGCCGGTAGCGACACCGAGGCCACAGAGGCCATGGAGGAGGATCCGACTGCCGCTCCTGGGCAGTCTTCCGGGCCGGCTGGCGGGCCGGCTGGCAACGCGCCGGAGGCTTAGGCGGCCCTTCTTTTACCGTATCTTTTTCTTTGCTGCGAGACTTGTTTAAGATGCATTTCCACCCACTAGGGGTGTATTGTAAAGAACCTTCGGCCTGTGGCCTTTTGTTATAAGTTTGCCTGAAGTTTGAAATGTTTGCGTGCCGGCTTATCCTTTGCTTTTTACCTTTCGACTCATATCTCACGCAAGGGTTCCTTCTGGCTTCCGCCCCGCCTGTCAGCCAGCCGGGAGCCGGACTGGGACAGGGACGGGGCATCGTCCTTGGGGAAACCGTGCGGGCCTTAGAGTCGTCTGGCTAGAGCTGGGGCGAGCCGGCAGAGGTCGGTTTCTAGGGATAATATGGTCCGGCTGGACCTATCCGGCTACTACTCTTCAGGCAGCGTTTGTGTGGTAAGTTCCTTCCCATCCCAGGGTCCCGCCAGCCGGACAGCCGGGGATCGGTTTGTAGCTGGACAGGGGGGAAAGATTGCTCGTTCACACTACTTGACCGCTTTTGGAGAAGAGCCGGCGAGCCCCCGGGCCCAGGGAGCTGGGCCCGGGTGGCCTTGCTTAAGAAAATGACAAGCCTTTGATGGAATTGAAAAAGGGGGGGTGTGCCCCAAGTGCCGGCTTGGGGCCCCCGCTGCATTCATTAAGTTCCAACAGAAAGGAAGATACATACATACACTGGCTCTTTCTAGCAGTAGAACGGTCGAAGGAGTGCTGCATTCCATGGGCACTCCGTCTCCTCGCCGGATGCGTCTCTTTTGCGCTTCTGTGACTTCTGGGCGTCTATTAAGTAGTACGCGTTGTTGTGTAGCGCCTTGCTGACAATGAACGGGCCTTCCCATGGGTAGGACAGTTTGTGCTGGCCGGCGGTTCGCTGGATCCGCCTGAGCACCAGGTCTCCTTCGCGGAAGGAGAGGGGTCGGATCCGCTTGCTGTGGTAGTGCCGGAGCTTCTGCTGGTAGATGGCCGTCTGGCTCAGGGCCAGCTCGTGTGCTTCTTCGAGTAGATCGACACCATCTTCTCTTGCCTCCTTTGCGTCTTTTTCCGTATACAGGGTGACTCGAGGCGAGTCGAACTCGATGTTCGTGGGGATGATCGCCTCGGACCCGTATACGAGAAAGAAAGGGGTGTAGCCGGTCGACCGGTTGGGCGTGGTCCTGAGGCTCCAGAGGACAGCCGGTAGCTCATCGATCTAGCAGCTGGCTGACCGCACGAGGGGCACCACGAGCCGAGGCTTGAGGCCGGCCAGGATCAGGCCGTTTGCCCTCTCTGCCTGGCCGTTCGACTGTTGGTGGGCCACCGACGCGAGGTCGAGCCGGATGCCCTCCTGGGAGCAGAAATGCACCATTGCACCTTAGGCGAAATTCATGCCGTTGTCGGTGATGATGCTGTGGGGAACGCCGTAGCGGACCATGATATCCTTGATGAACCGGACGGCTGTGGGGCCGTCCAGCTTCTTGATGGGCCTTGCTTCGATCCACTTGGTGAACTTCTCGACAGCCACCAGTAGATGCGTCATGCCGCCCCACGCGGTCTTGAAAGGACCTACCATGTCCAGCCCCAAGACGGCAAAGGGCTGTTGTCGGCAGGTGGCTCTGCGTACTGAAGCACTGGCACCCCTCACATTTGTCGACCAGCCGCTTGGCCTCTTCGAAGGCCGTCGGCCAGTAGAAGCCGTGGCGGAATGCCTTGGCCACCAGGGTTCTGGAGGCGGCGTGATGCCCGCACTCGCCCTGGTGGATGTCGCGGAGGATTCTTGACCCTTCTTCGGCTCGACTGTAGGACCGAAAGTATGTCTAGAGGAGGGGTGATTAGACTACTTGACCAAATAAAAGTTTTGCCTTTTCCCAAATTTTAGTGGTTGCGGTTTTAGCATTTCATGGCAAGTCAAGTACACCCTACACATGCAAGTCTAAGAGTATAGCAACGGAAAGTAACAACAAGCATGTATAGAAAGGATAGGGTAGGAGGATCAAACGCAATTGTAGACACGATGATTTTTCCCGTGGTTCCGATAGGTGGTGCTATCGTACATCCACGTTTATGGAGTCTTCAACCCACGGAGGGTAACGGTCGCGAGAGTCCACGGAGGGCTCCACCCATAAGGGTCCACGAAGTAGCAACCTTGACTATTCCATATCGGCTTCCGTCCACGAAGGACTAGCCTCACTATGGGTAGATCTTCACGAAGTAGGCGATCTCCTTGCCCTTACAAACTTCTTGGTTCACTCCACAACACGAAGTAGGAGGCTCCCAAGCGACACCTAACCAATCTAGGAGGCACCACCCTCCAAAAGGTAATAGGCTCGGTAATGACGATGAACTCCTTGCTCTTGTGCTTCAAGATGATAGACTCCTCAACACACAATCACTCTCTCACAGATTTGGCTTGGTGGAAGAGATGGGATTGGTGGAAAGCAACTTGGGGAGGCTAGAAATCAAGATCCATATGGTTGGAGTGGAAGATCTTGACCTCAACACAAGAATAGGTGGTTCTCTCTCAGAAAAATGGATGGGGCAAGTATGGAATAGTTCTGAGTGCTTCTCTTCCGAGTAGGTGGTGGTGGAGGGGTATATATAGGCATCCCCAAAAATCCAACCGTTACACACAAAATGACCAACTCGGTGACACCGATGTGTTAATCTCGGTGGTACCAAAGTGACCAAAAGGTGGCAACTTTTGAATCTCGGTGAGACCGATATAGGAAACTCGGTTGCACCGATAAGGTGACTAACGGTCAGATTGACAATCTCGGTGACGCCGATCCAACAATCTCGGTTGTACCGATATTGTGAATTTGCATAACAGAAAGTTGGCAACCTGAACTCGGTGGCACCGGTATGGAATTGGTTGCACCAAAGTGGCTTGGGTTTGGCTGAGTTTGTCTGAGGTTTTGAATCGGTGGCACCGGAATGGAAATGTTGGTTGCACCGAATTTGAATATATGGCTTTGGACAGACTTTGGTGGGAGAGCTTGTGGGTGTTTTTGGTGACTATCACTTGTGCACGTATGAGCATTTTGTTCACCAACAAAACCTTACCCCCTTTTAATAGTATTGGCTTTCCTATGGACTCAAAGTGATTTCTCACAAATGTAAAATGTAGAGTCCTCTTGCTTGAAGCTTTGCCAACCTATTTCCTTGCATCTTGGGGTATTCCACAATCTCCACAATCCTTTTGCCATCCCTATCATTGAACTTTTCCTGATATATACTTAGTGGAAACATTAGTTCAATGACTTATATGTTGTTATAAATTACCAAAACCACCAAGGGAGCAAATGTGCTTTCAATCTCCCCCTTTTTGGTAATTGATGACAACATATAGATCAAAGCTTCGACAAAGATATAATCAATGAATATAATCGTCGCTTTGAGAAGTATGTGATAAGCAAGAGCTCCCCCTAAATTTGTGCATTATTTTGAATTTGCGTTTGAATGCAAATGCACAATCGATTAGGTACATGGGGCACTTCTTCCATGTCACATACAACTTGGTGGTGTGCGATAATAATTAGAATGAACATCATAGCACAACACTATCAAGCAAAGGTGAATGATCATCTCATAAGCATTAAGATGATAGGAAATAGTAGCACAACACATAAAGCGTATGATCAAACACCACAAGCATGAGTTCAACACAAGCAACAAAAAGACAATTGTTTTGAAACAGCGAATAAAAACCAAACGCTCTCTCACTCGAGGCCTAAAGATCTATATACACTTCTCCCCCTTTGGCAACAAGTTACCAAAAAGTTCAAAGGCATATATCTAAGCGTTCTTGGGCTGATCTCCTCCGGTTGTTGATGAAGGAGTCGAGAGAACAGCGTCGGCGAAGATCTCTGCAGATGTCGTGGATGGAGTTGGAGTGGCAACTGGAGGAACTGGAGCTGATGGAGCAGGAGCTGAGGTGACAGTGGCTGGAGCTAATGAAGAGGGCCTCAAGTCTGGAGCTAGCACAGTGGCTGATCTGGCCTGAGTGGTAAACTGTGTGCCTGGCCTGAGAGGTGATCCATCCTCATCATCATCATCATCATCTGAAGAAGCCTGAGGAAGAGGCACTGAGTCAACTTCCTTCTTGAGCTCATTAACTGTTCTAGTCAGCCCATCCACCTTATCATTAAGGGTCTTGATCCTGTTCTCGAAGATCCTCACAAGACTGTTCTGGTTGTCCAGAATCCCCTTAATGTCCTTCTTCATGTCCTGAACTGATGAGATCAAAAGATCCATTTGCTCATTCCTGGATCTGGGGACTTGAGCACTAGTGGCTCTAGCTGCCTCTGCTTCTGCCTGAGCTGCAGCAGATGTGGGATGTTCAGCATCCATCACCACAACATTATCCTCGAGATCTGGCTGTAGGGGCAAGTGGGGACGATCTAGAGCAAAAATGTGCTTCTCCAACTTTGAGTTGATGAGCATCTGGATATAGGGTGCATAACAGCAAGAGCGCTTCTGATCAGCAGCAACCCTCTTGACTGTCTCAACAATCAAGTCCATGACTCTGATCCTGGTGTGTCTGTCAAGGTGGATCAACATATTAATGGAGTAGCCTCGGATCATCTTGTCATCTCCTGACTTGGGCATCAAAGTATGCCTCAGAATGGTTGTCATGGTGCGGAGGCCAGCCTGAAGAAAGTAAATAGACCCTAGCCTGTCAGACTTCACGTTAGCAGCAGGGATCTCCTTATACATGTTGGCCATAGCATTGTGGCTCTCCTTGGATTCTGAGTAGACATCCAAATCACCATCCTGTGCTTCTAGGACTCCTAATATGGTAGCCCACTCCTCAACAGTAGACTCGTACCTTGCACCTTCAGTCATCCATACAATCCTACCATCTCCATAGAAATGTGCAGTGGAGTAGAATTGCATGATCATCTCATCATTCCAAGCGGTGAACTCTCTGCCAACAAACTCATCCAAACCAATGCAGTGGAAATTGTCTTGGACACTTGGAAAGTAGTCCTCATTCTCCTTGATGAATTTCCAATCAACATACCGCATATCGCTCACAGTTGGACTCTTGTCAAAAAGCACAGTCTCATAGAAATCATGTTGCTCTTTGGTGTAGAATATGTAGTCCACAACTGTCTTCTTTCTTTGGGCACATGGATCAGCAGCTCTCCATGCCCTCAAGCCAGAGTCCTTCCTCTTCTTCATATCCTCAGCAAGTGGGTAGCTGGCATTATGTACTGGAAGGTGTGGCCTAAGCTTCATTAGGGTAGACATAGCATCCTCATCCTCAACTCTGGAGGTGGTTCCTTTGTTCTTCTCAGAAGCTGGTATTTGCCTTGACAGTCTCTTGGGCTTCTCAGCAGCAGGCTTCTTTGCAGCAGACTTAGTGCTCTTGGAAGTTCCAGTCTTTGGCATTGCATCAGACATAAGCTTCTTTTTCTTCTTGGGAGGGGCTTTCTCAACATGTTCTTCCTCCTCCTCAGCATCAGCAGCAGCAGCAGCAGCCTCCTCAGGGTCCTCAAACATGGAGGTCTGCCTGCTAACAGCATAAACAATCCTCTTCCAGGCACCCTTCTTCTCACCTGCCTTCTTAGGCAATGACTTCTTTGGGGGTGACTCAAGGTGAAGAGCCATCCTTGTCCTAGCACCTTCAGGTGCTCTCCTAGCTTCAGAGCTAGCATAGACATTGCCAACAACTCTTCTGGAAGAAGTAGCTTCACTTGCAGACTTCTTGGCAGCCTTCTCTTGCTTCTTAGCAAGAACCTCTTCTGGCACAAAATCTGAATCCTCTTCATCTGAATTCAGCTTCTTCCTAGCCCTTGTTGCAGCCTTGGGCAAACCATGAGAACTGGGAGTGCCTGGATCTGAAGATGAACTAGATCAGGACTAGTGCCTGAATCCATCTCAACACTCTGCTCTCTGAAGTTGTTCTCACTGTCCTCAGCACTTGTCATACTGACCCTGTGAATAGAGTATAGAGGAGCAGAAGAAGATGAGTCATCACAAAATGAGGCTGGTTTTTGAAAGATTGAACAAAAGATTTTCAAGATTTTGCATTCTATCACATGAAAATCGGTACAGCCGAAGTAAAATTATCGGTGCCATCGAGACTGACTATCTCATTAACATAAACTTGGCACTCTTTATGGTGGGACCGAAAAGAAGTACTCGGTTTCACCGAGACAGTTCTCAGCAACACAGACAGACAAATCGGTGAGACCGATTTGTTCACTTCGGTTCTACCGAGTTTCATCGGGCGGAAGGTAAACCCTAGAAAATCGATGGTTCGCTACTCTACGGAGATTTCTTGTGGATAGAAAGCTATGCAAACTGTGGCTTATAGAGAAAAACAACTTTATTGCGCAAGAATCGGACGGGAGCGCAAGAAAGATCGAATCTGTACCCTAACTCGGTGACGAATCCGCTACGGCGGCGACGGCGGCGAAGATGCCCGTCGACGGCGAGGATTCCCAGCGGCGGAGAGGCCCGGGAAGGCAAGGCGATGACCAGGGGGTCCTTCTACGGCAGCTTAGGGTTTTGGGCGCGACGATTGAAGATTGAAATTTCGAACCGTCGGGACCACACACTATATACCCTTCACTGTCGGTGATACCGATTTTAAATTTTCGGTGTCACCGAGTTCCACAACTGTCAGCTGACAGGGAAACTCGGTGTAACCGAGAATATGAAACCGGTAGTACCGAGATAGAAAACCAGATCAACCCTAGGCATTCGGTGAGACCGAGATTTTGGTGTGGGTTCCACCGAGATGCACTTGGGAGGTTTTAATGGTCAGTCCTTGTCGATACGGAACTCCGAGTGCTCCACACACAGAGGGATCGAAAAGTACTTGTTCAAATTTTGTGATGCAACATGAATAGAATGTGAGGTGAGAAAGCATAGATAGCTAAGGAGTGGTCCTAGGCATTCTTGTCCATCCAATTGGCAAAAGATAAAACAAAGGCCAAATAACAACAATTGGATGTCCTCGAATGAGAAAATAAATGCAGACCAACATGCTCACACAATAAGATGTCAAATGAAATCATGACAAACATGCACAAACACACTAGCATCTAACAAGCACTTGGGCGATGACGAAGTCATCTATATATGAGTATTTGACTTAGGAGCCAAGTAAGAATACTTGATCATAGGTCATACTCATCGTTAAAGCACAAGTGGGGTTACCACTTTTACATAAAGCATTTAATCTTGTCACATACTAAGAGATGCTTAGACTCAAGTCTTAGAGTAAAGCTCCCCCTTGATGTGACATCCCCCCATAAGAGGGATAAACTAACCTTGGGTTTTGTCGATGAAGACTTCATGTTGGTGAGGTAGTGGTGGATGCTCAAGGTTGATGAAGATCACCAAGAATTGGGAGCATCCTTGTTGTTTCCTTACTCTTCTCACCTACATGGGTTAGTCCCAATACACAAGAGACAAATACAAGGATATCTATGGACATGGAGTGCAAAGCATGTGTTATGATGTCCATCGATTTGTTGATTACCTTGTCCCTTGCTTACCTTTGAGGGAATGTGTGACTCCTTGAATTATTGCATAGAGTTGATGTTGATTGCAAATAATTCTTGCCAATAATGAATGTGAGTGAATTTCATTGGCGGAGTCACCCCTCAAGAACTTACTAGTTCTTCTTCTTGGGAACCCACATCAAGTTGATGGGGATCCTTGGTGTTGTAGTAGCCTTTGTAGAAGTTGAGCTTGACGTAGCCTTGGGAACCCACTCCACCATAGCTAGAGATTCATCTTCATATGAGTCAATGTCCTCTTGAAGCTTGTTCTTGCCCTTGAGCTTGTGGTCTTGTGGTGGAAGGTCATCTTGAGTGCTTGTTCTCTTGGGAAGAGTATTTTCATACTTCTCCTTTTGAGGAACAAACTTTGGCTTGGGATATTGACCTTCTTCCCATTCAACTCCATTTGCGTTGAAGTAGCCAACACCACGATTCTTCCGGTATCCTTCGTGCTTGCATACAATTTCCTCAAATTGCTTACACCCGGCAAGACTCTTGTAGATACCTTTTTCTCTAATTCCTTTCAATAAAGCATTTTCTTTCTCAAGTGTAACTTGGCTGAGAGAATCATCATTAGTGGAATCAATAGAACTACTAGGAGCAACATCACTAGGTTTAGCATTTTTACTGTTGCTACTAGATGAAGAACCTTTCTTGCCTTTGTTACTAGTTTGTTTAGATTTAACTTGTGGCATGAAAGTAGACAAGAGTAGTCGTTTGGCTAGATAAGATGAAGTCTTCTTTCGGAGATCGTCATTGATAGCTTTAAGAAACTCATGCTCTTGCTCCAAATTGAGTTTCTCGAAGCGTAGCTTCTCATGAGTTCTCACAAGCTCTCTATGATCTTCAAGAGTAGATTCATGAGCTAACTTAAGAGTGTTTAGTTCTTTAGTTAGTTCTTCTATTTTCATCTTATCATCATCAATTGACTTATCTTGACTAGCATGAGAATTATCAAGTTCATTTTGACTAACATCACTAGTTTTATAAAATAGCAAGTCATCATCACAAAGCAAGTCATCTTCATCACTATTGAAATCAAGATACTCGGGGTGTGATACCTTGGGGCCTTTAGCCATGAAGCAACTTCCACTCCCTTCATTTGGTGAATCAAATAAATCATGGGAGTTGGTAGTCACTAGAGCAATTCCGGCAACACCATCATCTTGACTATAGTCGGAGTCGGAGTGATAGCTTCTCTCGGAGTTGTTGTTGGAGTCGGAGTTGGAAACCCATTCACCAACATGAGCTTGATGTTTCCTTCTTGTGTAGCTCTTGGTGTACTTGTCCTTCTTCTCCGAATCTCTACTTCTCCTTGAGTGTCTTCGTTCATAACGATCATCTCTACTCCTTCTCTCTCTTTGAGGTGATTCATTCCTTGAGCTTCGTCTTCTTGGTGACTCTTCTCTTCGTTTGTAGGGAGCCGTGCACTCATTGGAGTAGTGTTCGGGCTTCCCACAATTGTAGCAATTCCGGTCACGACTTGACGAACGCTTCTGATCATATCTTGAGTTGGACCTTCTTTCTTTGCCTCTATTCTTGTAGAACTTGTTGAATTTCTTGACCATGAGGCTTATCTCTTCATTGGTGACAAGGTTGTTGCTTGAAGTTGCGGGAGCATCACTTGTGGCTTTGTAAGCACCGCTAGACTTGTGATGAAGCTCTTCCTTGTCTTTGAGTGTCATCTCATGAGCAACAATCCTTCCAATGACTTCTGCAGGCTTGAGATCTTTGTAGTTGGGCATCATTTGGATCAATGTGCACACGGTGTCGTATCTCTCATCCAAAGCTCTAAGTATCTTCTTGATGATGAATTTGTCGGTCATTTCTTCGCTTCCTAAGCCGGCAATCTCATTTGTGATGAGAGCTAGCCTAGAGTACATCTCTGCGACTCCTTCACCATCCTTCATCTTGAACTTGTCAAGCTGACCTTGAAGAACATCCAACTTGGATTCTCTCACGGACTCGGTTCCTTCGTGCATATCAACCAAAGTATCCCAAATCTCTTTTGCATTCTCAAGACGGCTGATTTTTTGAATTCTTCTGGGCATAGGCAGTTGAATAGAATGTCGCATGCTTGAGCGTTGTATTGCAACATCTTCAATTCTTCCACGGTCGCTTCACGATCCGGTTCCTTTCCATCTCCAAAGAATTCACCTTGCAAGCCAACACGAACAACAGCCCAAACGGCGGGGTTATGACCAAGAATATGCATTTTCATTTTGTGCTTCCAACTAGCAAAATTAGTGCCATCAAAGTACGGACCTCTACGGTGATAATTACCCTCACTAGACGCCATACTCTCCTAGGTTGTGAGACCAATTCAATGGAGACCAAAGCTCTGATACCACTTGTAGGACCGAAAGTATGTCTAGAGGGGGGGTGATTAGACTACTTGACCAAATAAAAGTTTTGCCTTTTCCCAAATTTTAGTGGTTGCAGTTTTAGCATTTCATGGCAAGTCAAGTACACCCTACACATGCAAGTCTAAGAGTATAGCAGCGGAAAGTAACAACAAGCATGTATAGAAAGGATAGGGTAGGAGGATCAAACGCAATTGTAGACACGATGATTTTTCCCGTGGTTCCGATAGGTGGTGCTATCGTACATCCACGTTTATGGAGTCTTCAACCCATGGAGGGTAACGGTCACGAGAGTCCACGGAGGGCTCCACCCATAAGGGTCCACGAAGTAGCAACCTTGACTATTCCATAACGGCTTCCGTCCACGAAGGACTAGCCTCACTATGGGTAGATCTTCACGAAGTAGGCGATCTCCTTGCCCTTACAAACTTCTTGGTTCACTCCACAACACGAAGTAGGAGGCTCCCAAGCGACACCTAACCAATCTAGGAGGCACCACCCTCCAAAAGGTAATAGGCTCGGTAATGACGATGAACTCCTTGCTCTTGTGCTTCAAGATGATAGACTCCTCAACACAGAATCACTCTCTCACAGATTTGGCTTGGTGGAAGAGATGGGATTGGTGGAAAGCAACTTGGGGAGGCTAGAAATCAAGATCCATATGGTTGGAGTGGAAGATCTTGACCTCAACACAAGAATAGGTGGTTCTCTCTCAGAAAACTGGATGGGGCAAGTATGGAATAGTTCTGAGTGCTTCTCTTCCGAGTAGGTGGTGGTGGAGGGGTATATATAGGCATCCCCAAAAATCCAACCGTTACACACAAAATGACCAACTCGGTGACACCGATGTGTTAATCTCGGTGGTACCGAAGTGACCAAAAGGTGGCAACTTTTGAATCTCGGTGAGACCGATATAGGAAACTCGGTTGCACCGATAAGGTGACCAACCTTCAGATTGACAATCTCGGTGACGCCAATCCAACAATCTCGGTTGTACCGATATTGTGAATTTGCATAACAGAAAGTTGGCAACAAGAACTCGGTGGCACCGGTATGGAATCGGTTGCACTGAAGTGGCTAGGGTTTGGCTGAGTCTGTCTGAGGTTTTGAATCGGTGGCACCGGAATGGAAATGTTGGTTGCAACGAATTTGAATATATGGCTTTGGACAGACTTTGGTGGGAGAGCTTGTGGGTGTTTTTGGTGACTATCACTTGTGCACGTATGAGCATTTTGTTCACCAACAAAACCTTACCCCCTTTTAATAGTATTGGCTTTCCTATGGACTCAAAGTGATTTCTCACAAATGTAAAATGTAGAGTCCTCTTGCTTGAAGCTTTGCCAATCTATTTCCTTGCATCTTGGGGTATTCCACAATCTCCACAATCCTTTTGCCATCCCTATCATTGAACTTTTCCTGAAATATACTTAGTGGAAACATTAGTTCAATGACTTATATGTTGTTATAAATTACCAAAACCACCAAGGGAGCAAATGTGCTTTCATCGACGCAGCATTGGAACAATCCAGTTGCGCTGCGATGAACCAGTTCGCGGTTGATGATGCTGTAGGCCGGGGCCCGGCGCTGGATTTGCCTCGCTGTGGCTTCGTTAGGGGGGAGGTCGCCGCGCAAGAGGAAAGCCAGAATGGGCTGGGCCCACGAGGGGGCCGAGACGGGAGCCGGCTCGAGCTCAAGTGGAGCGCCGGGGGCAGTCGGAGCCTCCGGGCCTGTTACCGGAGCCCCCGGGTCCGACCCGTCAGTCCCCGGGGCCGGCTCACCAGCCCCCGAGACCGGGTCGCCAGTCCCCGAGACTGAGACAGTGGGGGGCGCGTCGATCATCATCATGACGGCCGCGGAGCCAGAGCCGGCCGCCGCGGGGGTGTCGAACGTTGGGGCCGACGAGATTAGCACGACAGCCGGAGTTGGCGACGTCGGTGGAGCAGCCGGGCCTGGCGAAGAGCCGGCGGTGTCAGCCGGCACTAAGATAGACTCTGATTCAGGGGAGGGCTTGATCGAAGGCTTGAGCAGCCGTTCGAGGGAAACGCCGGCTGGGATGGCCTGCCGGGTGGAGCCGATCTTCGCCAACGTATCGGCCGCCTCGTTGTCCGCCCAGGGGACGTGGTGGAACTCGCAGCCCTCGAAGGAGCCGGTGAGCTGCTGGACGAGGAAGCGGTAGCTGGCCATGTTGGTGTCCCTGGCGTCCCATTCGCCAGAGACCTGTTGCACCACGAGGTCGGAGTCGCCGAAACAGAGGATGCGCCGGATCCCAATTTCCTTGGCGAGCCGGAGGCCGTGGATGAGCGCCTCGTACTCGGCCACATTGTTGGAGGCGGTGAAGAGGATTTGGAGTGCGTATTTGAGCTGGTCCCCCTTCGGGGACGACAGGACGATGCCGGCCCCCAGGCCGGTTCGCATCTTTGAGCCGTCGAAGTGCTTGCGCCAGTGCGTGTAGTCCGGGGGAGGCGGCACGAACTGGGTTTCGGCCCAGTCGACGAGGAAATCAGCCATCGTCAGTGACTTGATGGCGGTGCGCGGCTCATACCGAATCTCGTAGTCGGCGAGGACGGCCCATTTGGCGATCCTGCCGGTGGCGTCCCGGCCGCTCATGATCTCGCCGAGCGGTGCCGTGCTCACCACGGTGATGGTGTGCTCCTGGAAGTACTGCTTGTCGGCGTTCTGGGAACGGGGGTACCCAGACCTGCCTGCCTGCGGCCCAGGGCATGGCCCACCTCACGAGCCAAGCACAACCTGGCGCAGATTCACTCAAGACAAGGCCCTCGCGAGCGCCCTAAGCTCGCGAGGAAGAGCAACACCAAGATCAGCAAGGAGTGGGCCTCCTCAGGCCCCCTCCGGAGCGGCGGAGATCTCTATGCAAAACCCGGTTTCAGGAGTCAAGGATGACGCAAAGAGGGACGGGCGGGCGCCAGCGTACCAGGCGGAGCAGTTTCCCCTTTGGTGCAAAGAGAGCAAGGACGTACGCGGGTTCCCAAAGCGCCCCCAAAGGTTTCCATTCTGGTGCAACAAGACCACGACCACGAGCCTAGCAGGACGGATGTCATCGCCGAGCCCACCTCTGCATCATCGACAGCTACTTTGCAGGCGAAGACCACCTTTGGACAGGGCGGGGATGTACTCTTGTCCCCCTTCGAATTTGGCCGTTGTGGGATCCCTTCCCGCCATTGTGATAAGGGAAGAGGACCCGGGCCGCTGCTATAAATAGAGGATAGGCTGCACCATAGAGGGGAGGGGGACAAAAAGGAGAGACAACGGACAGGGCAGATAGCCAAGAACACCACTCGAGCACCCTCACGAGGCTCCTCGCCACTGTACTAGTTCATCCACCACACCTCCTCGTGAGGCAATCCACCAAAGAAGGAGTAGGGTATTATGCTTCGCAGCGGCCCGAACCTGGGTAAATCACCGTGTGCATCTTCTTCCTCGTCATCGTGCGAGTTCATCATCCTAACCATTGAGTAGCGAGCTAGGTGGGGAGAGGCCGTTGGGGATCCTCGCACACGCCCCTGTGTTTGAACCTTGAGGGTTTTGCGGAGCCCGAAATCCGACATTTGGCGCGCCAGGTAGGGGGCGTGTCGAAATCTTCCTCGAAGCCTCGCTCTTCCCTCGCCACACCACTCCGATGGCCAGCGCCCGACAAGCTTCCTCTAGCCATGGTGGATCCGTCTTCACCAACCCCACCGCTGAAGACCGAGACCCATGCCCCAGCGGCACGACGCTGGGCGGTCAGTATCAAGCCGCCAGTGTCGTCTCTACCATCGTCGCCCCTCGCGCCACCCAAGCGCACGGCGGACGGGCAGCGCCCCCGGCACCGACATCGCGATGCACCTATGTGGGAGACCTCGAAGTGCACGATGCGTTGATGATGGAAAGCGAGATGCTTGGCCACCGCCCGACGCACGGGGGCTTCGACGCATGGGCTGACCACATCGCTGAGCTGGTCGCCGTCGCGCGGAGGGCCATGGCCGCCAGCCCTCCTTCGCAGCTACAGGCGTCAGGCGCCGGGGGCTCGTTCGCCGCGCCTGTCGCCCAGCCCGCCGGCGGCGTACCCCCTCACGCCCCGGATGAGCCCGAACGGGGCCCGCCGCACGCCGTGCTCCTTCTCCTCCGAATTCCGGTGACCGGTTTCGGGGCACTGCCCGGCCCTTAAGATGGAGCGCACGGAGGAAACAACGGGGCGCCCCACGCGCGCACCGACTCTCACTCTCGTACCCCTGCGGACCGTCAACAACCTGGGTTGACCAGGCGGGAGCGCGCCATCCTGCACAGGGAGCAGGCGGCGCAGGCGTCCGGACAAGCAAGCAACCACGGCGAAGGCGCATCGGACCGCCAAGGTAACAATCCCCGTCAGGAAGTACGCGGCCCACCCAGCGTCGGTGGCAGAAGTAAGCAACTTCGAGCTGAGGCTCGTCGCAGGAGGGTCTGCGGGCTGCACGCACAGGGCGGCGCCCCGCCGCCGCACGAAGGGGCCGTCCCCGGCGCCCCGCCGGACGGCTCAGGAGGAGAACCGGGCCCTTATGTAGAGCCCTATGTACCAAGCTACATCGTACCTCCGGACCGTGGGATGGATCAGGCGCCTGCCGCAGGCGCCAACACCCCCCAAGAATAGGGGGTACCCTGGGCGTCCTCCCCAAGCCGGGCCTGGGGGCTTCCACCGACGGAGCACCTGGCATGTACAACGCGAGTGGGAGAAAGAGGGAGGACGCCACCAAGCCCGTGAGGCACGGCGCAAGCCGTCGCCCTCGCAAGCAAGCAACACCGAGCCAGGCCCCGAGGCCCCAGGTCTGCCAAACCTGGTCTTCACGCGCCCCTCTCAGGAAAGCTGGCGAGGAAAGGTATGGGAGCCGCTCGTACATCAAGGGGGACTCTTGAGCATCGCGACTCAGGAGCCTCACTGGCCACGTAGCCCCTCACCCCTTGGCACCGTCCTGGTGATCCGGACGGCCCAACGGCGGCTGAGGTATGCGCGGGGCCGGGCCCTGCCGACGCAAAGCGCAAGGTGTTCAAAATTCCCAAGTTAACCCAGTCTTCACCATGTTCCCTTGATGAGGGCTGCTCGTACGTCAATGGGGACTCCTGAGCATCGCGACTCAGGAGCCTCACTGGTCCTATAGCCCCTCACCCCTTGGCACCGTCCTGGTGATCCGGACGGCCCAACGGCGGCTGAGGTATGCGCGGGGCCGGGCCCTGCCGACGCGGAGCATCACAGCAAGACACAAGCAGCGCGGGCCACCCGCGGCAACTAGAGCGCCGGCGCAGCCTCAGGGGGTTGGGCCTCACGCGGAGGGGTTCCATCCCACGCCCAAGTGGAAGCCCCATCCTCCGCGCTGGCGGACAACACTGCCCACCAATGGCTATGCCCACGCAACGTGGATGCCCTATGCTCCGCGCAGGGGGGAGACGAAGACGAAGACTAGCCTAGGTGCCGGACGCGGCAGTTGCTTGCTTATTTTTAGTGTTCGAATTGCCACCTTTTTGGAATGAAGTTTGAGAGTTTCGGAACTCTATTTTTTTTAAAAAAAAGGGGCGGGGACTTTTCTCTCATCCTTCTCTCGTTTTTTCGACCTTGGAGTCTCTTTCTCTGAATTGGTGTTTCGCAAGGGCCCGTGTGCTCCTGCCCTCCCCGAGGCGCCTCGGAGCTGGATAGCAAGGCCCTGTCGCCTCAGGGACTTGCATCTTTTGGCGGTCGACCCCCACTCGGGGGCTCTGACCACAGCACGGCACCGCAGCATGGAGCCTCGGGAGGCCCCAGTGCCTCCTGAGGCAGCAGCCGGTAGGACGGAATGGGAGCCGCTTGAGCGCCAAGGGGGGCTCCTGAGCAACGCGCCTTAGGAGCCTTACCGGTCATATAGCCACTCGCCTCTTGATGTCGTCCTGGTGATCCGGTCGGCATCAAGGGTGTCGAGGCCTCACCTCGTAGTTGCGTCCTGGTGATCCGGACGTACATTACGGTGGTCGAGGAACGTGCGGGACTGGGACCTGCTGACGTAGAGCTGCTTGAGCGTCAAAGGGGGCTCCTGAGCAGCGCACCTCAGGAGCCTTACCGGTCATATAGCCAGTCGCCCCTTGACGGTGTCCTGGTGATCCGGTCGGTGTCAAGGGTGTCGAGGCCTCACCCGGTAAGGGCGTCCTGGTGATCCGGACGCCCCTTACGGTGGTCGAGAAATGTGCAGGACTGGGGCCTGCAGACACAGAGCACCGAAAGGGGCCCCCAAACCATCCCACAAACAAGGAGGAAGCGTCCCAGGTGGAATCGCGGACTATCTGGACAACCCCGCCGCACCTCGCAACGCACGAGATCGTCACCAGCCTACAAGCTAAGTACACTACCGAATCAAGCAAGAGCCTCTAGATCTAATGACAACCCGAGGACGGGATAAGGGTAGTGTGCACAAATGTGAGGATGCAGGTACTGCGGGCCACCACGCGCGGCTACCGAGACCCCTGAGGCCTGAGGCGCCAGGAAAAACGGCGTGAGGGGAGGGACCCCGCCACGACGAGCAGCAAGGCCACGAACCCGGGGAGTGGCGGCCACGAGCTGCCCCTCACGAGAGAGAGCCTCGTGAGGGCCCCGCCGTCCGTCATCACCGAGCCGCATCGGCGGCGACGCCAAGCCCCGCGCGAAGAAACTAAGTCATGTCACGGCAAGCAGGCAACCGGCGATTTAAGAAAAGGAAGGGCAGAGACAAAGGTAATATGCAAAAGGCTAACGCCCTCCGGGGTCGAGTTCTTCTTAAATATTACAGGAACCATGAAAGGGAAACGGGGGATGCCTAAAGGGAGGAGTCGCTGTTGCCGCCCGCGCCGCCGGCCGCCTCGGCGTCGGAATCGTCCTCCCCACTGGAGGCGGGCACCTGGATGAACCGCTCCACCAGGGACTCCACGTGTGGGCGCACCTCATCCCGAAGGGGCCTCTAGAGCTCATCAGGCACCCGCTCCCCGACGCGTCGGAGGTCAAGCTCCGGGGCATTGTGGCGCAGGTTGGAGAAGACGCACGTCAAGGCGAGGTCCAGGAGGTCGCGCGCGTCGGACTCGTTGTCCGTGTTCACGCGGGAGACGCCGGTCTGCAACGCCTCCACCACCCTCCGGAAGAAGTCAAGATAGCCCCCGTCGCTGTGCGCGCACGGCATCGCGGGGGCTTCCCCGATGAACCGGCTCACCGCGCCGGCCGCGCGGTGGGCGATGTCAAGATACTGCTTGGTGCGTTGGGACTCCAGCATCTTGGCATGCGCCGCCTCGTCCTGGGCGGCCTGCACGGCGTCGGCTGCCTCCTTAACCTGGGCCTGGAGGGACGCCAGCTCCGCCCTGGCCTCCGCTTCGCCCCTGAGGGTAGCTTGGAAGGCGGCCTCGGCGGTCGCCAGCTGGACCCGCAGCGCGTCCACCTCCTCTTGGAGTTCGCCGAGCCTGTGTTTCTTGGCCACAGGCGCCCTGGAAGATGGAGAGGATCAGGTCCGGTGCACTGGACGAGACAACTAAGAAAGAAGGAGGCGGCGGAATACTCACTCATCGACCATGGCCCAGCGCCGGCGAACTTGCGCCGACCCCGAAGGCCCCCTGCTGCTGCCTTCGGAAGGGGACAAAGCAGCCGACGGTCCCGCGCGCTTCCCCGCGCCCGCAGCACTTCCTCCAGACGCCATGGGAGAGGGGAAGCAAGGAGGAGGAGAGGATTTTTCTGTTGAGCAATGGGAGCGAGAAGACACCTCGAGACTGCAATGACCCCCCAGGGGCGGGACGGATTTATAGGCGTAACTGCAGCTGCGAAGCGTCGTGGGGGCAGGCGTCGTGCGCCTCTCATGCGCCGCGGGGCGGTTCGATCGGCGCAGTCCCATCCGCGTCGCCTCGCCTGCCGATTGTCGGGTCACATCCGCGTGGCCCGAAGAGTGGAAACCCGAGGGAGCAGCAGCATTCAAGGAAGGGCAATGATGGCCGGCGCTGCACTCGGGTGTCGCATCAGTTTGATTTGGGATGGTTCCTGACACCCTCGGGGAGCGGGGGCGTCGCCGCCCAGGCGCTTGATACGTCTCCAACGTATCTATAATTTTTGATTGTTCCATGCTATTATATTATCTGTTTTGAATGTTTTATATGCATTAATATGCTATTTTATATTATTTTTGGGACTAACCTATTAATCTAGAGCCTAGTGCCAGTTTCTGGTTTTTCCTTGTTTTTGAGTATTGCAGATAAGGAATATTAAACGGATTCCAAACGGAATAAAATCTTCGGAATAATTTTTCTTGGACCAGAAGACAACTACCAAGCTTGGAGACCAAGGCAGAGGAGCCGCCGTGTGGCCACAAGCCACAGGGGCGCGCCCTAGGGGGGGGCCTGGCTTGTCGGCCCATGGCAACTCCCCCAACCCTAATCTTCGGCCTATAAATTCCCAAATATTCCCTGGATACCAGAGAGAGCCACGAAAACACTTTTCCACCGCCAGGAGCCTCGGTTCCCGTGAGATCCAATCTTGGAGCCTTTTCCGGTAATCTGCTGGAGGGGGATTCGATCACTGAGGGCATCTACATCAACTCCATTGCCCCTCCGATGATGCGTGAGTAGTTCACCATAGACCTTCGGGTCCATAGCTAGTAGCTAGATGGCTTCTTCTCTCTCTTTGCTCTTCAATACCATGTTCTTCATGATCTTCATGGAGATCTATCCAATGTAATACTCTTTTGCGGTGTGTTTGTCGAGATCCGATGAATTGTGGGTTTATGTTTAGATTATCTATGAATATTATTTGAGTCTTTTCTGAATTCTTATATGCATGATTTCATATCTTTGCAAGTCTCTTCGAGTTATTGGTTTGGTTTGGCCAACTAGATTGGTAATTCTTGCAATGGGAGAAGTGCTTAGTTTTGGGTTCAATCTTGCGGTGTCCTTACCCAGTGACATAGTAGGGGTAGCGAGGCACGTATTGTATTGTTGCCATCGAGGATAAAAAGATGGGGTTTTCATCATATTGCTTGAGTTTATCCCTCTACATCATGTCATCTTACCTAATGCGTTACTCTGTTCTTCATGAACTTAATACTCTAGATGCAGGTAGGAGTCGGTCGATGTGTGGAGTAATAGTAGTAGATGCAGAATCGTTTCGGTCTACTTGACACGGACGTGATGCCTATATGCATAATCATTGCCTTGGATATCTTCATAATTATTCGCTTTTCTATCAATTGCTCGACAGTAATTTGTTCACCCACCGTAATACTTGCCATCATGAGAGAAGCCTCTAGTGAAACCTATGGCCCCCGGGTCTATTTTCCATCTTATACTTTCAGATCTAAAACCAAAAATACCAAAAATATCTTGCTGCAATCTTTTTACTTTTGTTTTACTTTCCGTTCAAGCAATCTATTCTATCTATCTCTATCAGATCTCATCCTTGCAAGTAACCGTGAAGGGATTGACAACCCCTTTATAGCGTTGGGTGCATGTGTTTGATTCTTTGTGTAGGTACACCTATTGGGGACTTGCTTGTATCTCCTACTGGATTGATACCTTGGTTCTCAACAACTGAGGGAAATACTTATCTACTTTGCTGCATCATCCGTTCCTCTTCACGGAAACCAACGCATGCTCGAGAAGTAGCAAGAAGGATTTCTGGCACCGTTGCCGGGGAGATACATAGCAAGTCAAGACAAGAACTTTTCTGTCAACTTGTCAATTTCTGACGTGGTTGCCGGAGAGATCTACATCAAGCCATCCAAGTACCCATCACAAACTCATCTCTTGCATTTACTTTATTTGCCATTTGCCTCTCGTTTTCCTCTCCCCCACTTCTGAAACGATTTTCCAAAAAGATTTGCCTTTTTATTCGCCCTTCTTCCGTTCGTCTTTTCATTTGCCTTTTTTGCTTGTGTGTTAGATCGCTCAAACTCATGGCTAGCCTTGCTACTATCGCTATTACTCCCGAGAATGAAGTTCTTAATTTTAAGCAAAGAGAGGGAGAGAATTTAAAAGATGCTTGGTATAGGATTTGCAATGCTCAAAATAGATCTACTCGTAAGCAATCTACTACCGTTCTCCTTCGCAATTTTTATGTGGGTGTTTTTCCTTGGAATAGATATGTTTTGGATACCATTACGGGAGGGAATTTCTTGGGGAACAATACCTTTGATTCTTATAATGCTATGATAAATTTGGTAGGTTCACCCCCTCTCATGGTTAATGAAACTATTTTAACTTTGGAACATGTTATGCGAAGGCTTGATATCATTGAAAATAAAGTCGCTACTATAGAGCTCATTGAAAACTTGGATAAAAAGATCCATAATCATATCACCCAATATGGATCTATGGTAGGAGTTACCCTAAAAAGCCTAAAGGAAAAAGAGCCCATAGTTAATGAAAAATTGGATCAAGATTCCTCTAGAATTGGAAAGCTAGAGGACATTATTACCAACTTGGGTTCCGCTTTTGCTTCTGTTCAGACCACCCCAAAATCTCCTACTCCTAAAACTGCCAAGTTTATTTATGTTCCCAAGAATAAGGATGAATCCTCTAGTAGAGGGGAGGATCGTAAGATGATAAGTGTTCATCCTAGCTTTATTGATATTGTCCGGGAACCAATTGCTACAAGTGAGTTTCTTGATTTCTTTCCTAGGAGTACGATAATCGATAAAATTAAAGAATCCCCTAGGGTTTATAAGTGTGCAATTGATGAGTTGCAAACCAAAGATGACAATACCTAGATCTATTGCGTTTTGCCTAGCTAGGGGCGTTAAACAATAGCGCTTGTTGGGAGGCAACCCAATTTTATTTTTCTTTCTGTTTTTTGCTTCTGTTTTGGTGTGTTTTCCACATTATTACTTCTGTAATAATTGTGTTTTCTTGTTTAAATTAGGGTTTGAGCCAAGTAAGACCTTTGGGATGGTCTACGGTGTTTGCTGATTTGATTTTGCTGAAAAACAGAAACTTTTTCTCTCAGTCCAGGAATTTTGTAAATTCACTGGAACGTGCTTTTGATCTGAAATTTTTACACAAGATTGATATACAAATTTCCCTGATTGTCCTAATTTTTCAGAATTTTTGGAGTTACAGAAGTATTCGAAGTCTATAGATTGCTACAGACTGTTCTGTTTTTAACAGATTCTGTTTTCTTTGTGTTGTTTGCTTATTTTGATGAATCTATGGGTTGTATCGGGGGGTATGAACCATGGAGAAGTTAGAATACAGTAGGTATTACACCAATATAAATAAAGAATGAGTTCACAACAGTACCTAAGGTGGTGATTTATTTTTCTTATACTAACGGATCTCATGAGTTTTCTGTTGAGTTTTGTGTTGTGAAGTTTTCAAGTTTTGGGTAAAGATTTGAAGGACTATGGAATAAGGAGTGGCAAGAGCCTAAGCTTGGGGATGCCCAAGGCACCCCAAGCCATATTCAAGGATACAAAAAAGCCTAAGCTTGGGGATGCCCCGGAAGGCATCCCCTCTTTCGTCTTCAATCCATCGGTAAATTTACTTGAGGCTATATTTTTATTCACCACATGATATGTGTTTTGCTTGGAGCGTCTTGTATGATATGAGTCTTTGCTTTTTATTTTGCCACAATCATCCTTGCTGCACATCTTTTTGAGAGAGACACGCTGATTCGTGAATTTATTAGAATACTCTATGTGCTTCACTTATATCTTTTGAGCTAGGCAATGTTGCTCTAGTGCTTCACTTATATCTTTTTAGAGCACGGTGGTGTTATATTTTATAGAAATTATTGAACTCTCGTACCTCACTTATATTATTTTGAGAGTTTCTTAAAACAGCATGGTAATTTGTTTAGGTTATGATTTTAGTACTAATATAATGGGCATCCAACAGGGATATAATAAAAACTTTCATATTAAGTGCATTGCATACTATGAGAAGTTTGATTCCTTGCATATAGTTTTGAGATAATGGAGATGGTAATATGAGAGTCATGCTAGTGAGTAGTTGTGAATTGGAAGAGATACTTGTGTTGAAGCTTGTGATTCCCGTAGCATGCACGTATGGTGAACCGTTATGTAACGAAGTCGGAGCATGATTTGTTTAATGATTGTCAACCTTTGTGTGAGGGTCGGGAGCGCGCGATGGTTAACTCCTACCAACCTCTCCCCAAGGAGCATGCGTCTAATGCTTTGTTTGATAACTAATAGACTTTTGCAATAAGTATGTGAGTTCTTTATGACTAATGTTGAGTCCATGGATTATACGCACTCTCACCCTTCCACCTTTGCTAGCCTCTCTAGTACCACGCAACTTTCGCCGGTACATCAAACCCACCTTCCTCAAAACAGCCGCCATATATTTTCCTCAAAACAGCCACCATACCTACCCATTATGGCATTTCCATAGCC
Organism: Elymus sibiricus; assembly: GCA_039707655.1. Classification (NCBI taxonomy): domain Eukaryota; kingdom Viridiplantae; phylum Streptophyta; class Magnoliopsida; order Poales; family Poaceae; genus Elymus; species Elymus sibiricus. The sequence goes on along the minus strand of CM077663.1, from coordinate 165,381,745 downwards.
ATTCCGACATATATTGCCATGCAACTTCCACCGTTCCGCTTTTCATGACATGCACCATCACTTTCATATTGCATATAGAGTCATATTTTGTCATAGGTATCGAGTTGTAATTTTTCTTTTGAGTTGTAAGTAAATAAAAGTCTGATGATTTTCATTATTAGAGCATTGTCCCGTGTGAGAAAAGGATGATGGAAGCCATGACTCCCTCACAAGTTGGGATGAGTATCCGGACTTTACAAAAAAATAAAAGAGGCCAGCGAAGCCCAAATAAAAAAAAAAGAGGCCAAAGATGCCCACCAAAATAAAAAAAAGGAAAAAAAGAAAAAAAATGAGAGAAAGAGAGAAGGGACAATTGCTACTATATTTTTCCACACTTGTGCTTCAAAGTAGCACCATGATCTTCATGATAGAGAGTCTCCTATTTTGTCACTTTCATATAACTAGTGGAGTTTCATCTTGCACGACCACTTAGTTTCCTTTTTGAGCTTTCATACACTTATAGCTCTAAGTGCATTTGTTGCATGGCAATCCCTACTCACTCACATTGATATCTATTAATGGGCATCTCCATAGCCGTTGATACGCCTAGTTGATGTGAGACTATCTTCTCCCTTTCCCTTGCAACCTCCACCATATTCTATTCCACCTATAGTGCTATATCCATGGCTCGCGCTCATGTATTGCGTGAGAGTTGAAAAGGTTTGAGAACACCAAAAGTGTGAAACAATTGCTTGACTTGTTCATCGGGGTTGTGCATGATTTAGATACTTTGTGTGGGGAAGATGGAGCATAGCCAGACCATATGATTTTGTAGGGATAACTTTCTAAGGCCATGTTATTTCGAAAGGACACGATTGCCTTGTTGGTGTGCTCGAAGTATTACTGTTTTTATGTCAATATTAGACTATTGTTTTGAATCTTACGGATCTGAATATTCATGCCACAATAAAGAATATTACATGGATAAATATGTTAGGTAGCATTCCACATCAAAAATTCTGTTTTTATCATTTACCTACTCGAGGATGAGCAGGAATTAAGCTTGGGGATGCTTGATACGTCTCCAACGTATCTATAATTTTTGATTGTTCCATGCTATTATATTATCTGTTTTGGATGTTTTATATGCATTAATATGCTATTTTATATTATTTTTGGGACTAACCTATTAATCTAGAGCCTAGTGCCAGTTTCTGTTTTTTCCTTGTTTTTGAGTATTGCAGATAAGGAATATTAAACGGAGTCCAAACGGAATAAAATCTTCGGAATAATTTTTCTTGGACCAGAAGACAACTACCAATCTTGGAGACCAAGGCAGAGGAGCCGCCGTGTGGCCACAAGCCACAGGGGCGCGCCCTAGGGGGGGCGCGCCCCCTGGCTTGTGGGCCCACGCCAACTCCCCCAACCCTAATCTTCGGCCTATAAATTCCCAAATATTCCCTGGATACCAGAGAGAGCCACGAAAACACTTTTCCACTGCCAGGAGCCTCGGTTCCCGTGAGATCCAATCTTGGAGCCTTTTCCGGTAATCTGCCGGAGGGGGATTCGATCACTGAGGGCATCTACATCAACTCCATTGCCCCTCCGATGTTGCGTGAGTAGTTCACCACAGACCTTCGGGTCCATAGCTAGTAGCTAGATGGCTTCTTCTCTCTCTTTGCTCTTCAATACCATGTTCTTCATGATCTTCATGGAGATCTATCCGATGTAATACTCTTTTGCAGTGTGTTTGTCGAGATCCGATGAATTGTGGGTTTATGTTCAGATTATCTATGAATATTATTTGAGTCTTTTCTGAATTCTTATATGCATGATTTCATATCTTTGCAAGTCTCTTCGAGTTATTGGTTTGGTTTGGGCCAACTAGATTGGTAATTCTTGCAATGGGAGAAGTGCTTAGTTTTGGGTTCAATCTTGCGGTGTCCTCACCCAGTGACATAGTAGGGGTAGCGAGGCATGTATTGTATTGTTGCCATCGAGGATAAAAAGATGGGGTTTTCATCATATTGCTTGAGTTTATCCCTCTACATCATGTCATCTTACCTAATGCGTTCCTCTGTTCTTCATGAACTTAATACTCTAGATGCAGGCAGGAGTCGGTCGATGTGTGGAGTAATAGTAGTAGATGCAGAATCGTTTCGGTCTACTTGACACGGACGTGATGCCTATATGCATAATCATTGCCTTGGATATCTTCATAATTATTCGCTTTTCTATCAATTGCTCGACAGTAATTTGTTCACCCACCGTAATACTTGCCATCATGAGAGAAGCCTCTAGTGAAACCTATGGCCCCCAGGTCTATTTTCCATCTTATACTTTCAGATCTAAAACCAAAAATACCAAAAATATCTTGCTGCAATCTTTTTACTTTTGTTTTACTTTCCGTTCAAGCAATCTATTCTATCTATCTCTATCAGATCTCATCCTTGCAAGTAACCGTGAAGGGATTGACAACCCCTTTATAGCGTTGGGTGCAAGTGTTTGATTCTTTGTGTAGGTACACCTATTGGGGACTTGTTTGTATCTCCTACTGGATTGATACCTTGGTTCTCAATAACTGAGGGAAATACTTATCTACTTTGCTGCATCATCCGTTCCTCTTCACGGAAACCAACGCATGCTCGAGAAGTAGCAGCGCTCGACGCACGCAGAGCCTGGTCCGCAGGCGTTTGGGGCCCGCGGCGCTTCGGGCCGCCCTCAAAGGCTTCGCTCGAAAGCCAGCTCGAGCGCGCCTTGGGCCCGGGGGCTACTGTCGGCGTTCTGGGAACGGGGGTACCCAGACCTGCCTGCCTGCGGCCCAGGGCATGGCCCACCTCACGAGCCAAGCACAACTTGGCGCAGCTTCACTCAAGACAAGGCCCTCGCGAGGGCCCTAAGCTCGCGGGGAAGAGCAGCACCAAGATCAGCAAGGAGTGGGCCTCCTCAGGCCCCCTCCGGAGCGGCGGAGATCTCTATGCAAAACCCGGCTTCAGGAGTCAAGGATGACGCAAGGAGGGACAGGCGGGCGCTAGCGTGCCAGGCGGAGCAGTTTCCCCTTTGGTGCAAAGGGAGCAAGGACGTACACGGGTTCCCAAAGCGCCCCCCAAAGGTTTCCATTCCGGTGCAACAATTCCACGACCACGAGCCCAGCAGGACGGATGTCATCGCCGAGCCCACCTCTGCATCATCGACAGCTACTTTGCAGGCGAAGACCACCTTTGGACAGGGCGGGGATGTACTCCTGTCCCCCTTCGAATTTGGCCATTGTGGGATCCCTTCCTGCCATTGCGATAAGGGAAGAGGACCCGGGCCGCTGCTATAAATAGAGGATAGGTTGCACCGTAGAGGGGGGACAAAAAGGAGAGACAACGGACAAGGCAGAGAGCCAAGAACACCACTCGAGCGCCCTCACGAGGCTCCTAGCCACTGTACTAGTTCATCCACCACACCTCCTCATGAGGTAATCCACCAAAGCAGGAGTAGGGTATTACGCTTCGCAGCGGCCCGAACCTGGGTAAATCACCGTGTGCATCTTCTTCCTCGTCATCGTGCGAGTTCATCATCCTAACCATCGAGTAGCGACCTAGGTGGGGAGAGGCCATTGGGGATCCTCTCACACGCCCCTGTGTTCGAACCTTGAGGGTTTTGCGGAGCCCGAAATCCGACACTGCTTGACCTTCTTGGCGGCGAAGTATATGTCGTAGCACATCTTCTGGTAGTGGGGGTAGTTCTGCTTGTAGTCGGAGAGGACCTCGCTGAGGTAGTAAATGGGGCGCTGGACCGACAGCGCCTTGCCCTCTTCCGGCCGTTCCACCACCAAAACGACGCTGATTACGCGGGTGGTCGCCGCGTTGTACGCGAGCATCGGCTCCTTCTCAGCCGGAGCCGCTAGGACGGGAGCGCTAGAGAGCGCGCGCTTGAGGTCGCGGAACGCCTCGTCCGCCTGGTCGGTGCACTCGAACGTGGGCGTCTTCCTCATGAGCTGGTAGAGGGGCAACGCCTTCTCGCCCAGCCGGCTGACGAACCGGCTGAGCGAGGCAAGGCAACCGGCGAACTTCTGGACGCCGCGGAGCTTGGCCGGCTTGTGCATGCGCTCGATGGCTCTAATCTTCTCCGGGTTAGCTTCGATGCCGCGGGCGGACACGAAGAAACCCAGGAGCTGGCCGGCTGGCACGCCAAAAACACACTTCTCCGGATTGAGCTTGATCTTGTATTCGTGTAGGTTGGCGAAGGTCTCTCAAAGATCGTCGAGGAGGCTGAAATGCTTCTTGGTTTTGATGACGATGTCGTCCACATAGACATGGACGTTCCAGCTGATCTGGGGCGGGAGGCATTTCTGCATGCAATCCTGAAAGGTGGCGCCTGCGTTCTTCAGGCCGAAGGACATGGTGATGTAATAGTAGGCCCCGAAAGGGGTGATGAAGGAGGTCTTCAGCCGGTCGGCTGGGTCTAGCTTGATCTGGTGGTAGCCGGAATAGGCGTCCAGGAAGGACAACAGATCGCAGCCAACCGTGGAGTCAATCACTTGATCGATCCGGGGCAGGGCGAACGGGTCCTTGGGACAGGCCTTGTTAGGCTGGTGTAATCGATACACATGCGCCAGGTCTTGTTTTTCTTCAGCACCAGGACTGGGTTGGCCAGCCAGTCCGGGTGGAATACTTCCATGATGAAGCCGGCTGCGAGCAGCCGGGCGATCTCTTCTCCTATAGTACGCCGCTTCTCCTCAGAGAAACGGCGCAGGGGTTGCTTGACCAGCTTGGCATCCGGACGCACATGAAGTTTGTGCTCGGCGTACTTCCTCGGAACACCCGGCATGTCCGTTGGAGACCATGCGAAGATGTCCCGATTCTCACGGAGGAAGTCAACGAGCTCGCCTTCCTATTTGCTGTCGAGGCAGGCACCGATGGTTACGCGCTGCCTGGGGTTGGCCGGGTCGAGTGGCACCTGCTTGGTGTCCTTGGACGACTGGAACGATGCTTCGCCGGCCGACTGGGACGGAGGAGCCGGCACGGCCGGCTGGTTAGAGGCGTGAGCCACGAGCCAGTCGAGCTGCCGCTTCTCCTCCGCTATCTCCAGGGCTTCGGCCTACCGGCTGCTGTCGCGCGCGCACTCGATCGACTTTTTGTAGTCGCCATCGATGATGATGATGCCCTTGGGGCCCGGCATCTTGAGCTTGAGGTAGGCTTAATGGGGTACCGCCATGAACTTGACGAGGGCCGGCCTGTCCAGCAGCGCGTGGTAGGGACTGTTGAGGTCCACCACCTCAAACCATATCGGCTCACGGCGGAAGTGGCTCTTGTTGCCGAAGAGCACGTCGAGCTGGATCTTGCCGATGGGGGTGCATGATTTTCCTGGCACGATGCCGTGGAAAACTGTCCGGCTCGTCTGCAGGTCCTTCTCCCTAAGCCCCAGTTTGATCAGTGTGTCGCGGTAAAGGATGTTGATGCTGCTGCCTCCGTCGACCAGTACTCGTGAGAAGCGGCAGGTGAGCCTCTCGGAGGCGATGGTGAGGTCGAGGACGAGGGCATAGCTGTCGGGGTTCGGCATTACGGCCGGGTGGTCCGCCCGGCTCCAGGTAACCGGCTTCTCGGACCAGTGCACGAACTGGGCGACCGAGGGGACGGTGGCGTTCACCTCGTGCCAGCGCTGGCGCACGCTGTGCTTGTCAGTTCCTTCGCTGGTGAAGACGACGTAGGCCCCGTCCTGGTCGGAGAACTGGTCATGGAGGCGGCCGTTGTTGGCAGCCAGAGCCGGCGCGGGCGGCTGGGCCGGAGCCGGAGCTGGCGCGCGAGGAGCCAGAGGTGGAGGAACCGGGAGGCCCTCGCCTCGGGCTAGCCGCCGGGAGAAGCTGCACTGTCGGAGCGTGTGGGTGGTCGGCTTGGCCCCGGAGTGCATCTTGCAGGGTGCGTCGAGCATCTGCTCGAAGGTGAGCTTGGGCTGCCAGGCGTTCTTGCCGGTTCGCTGACGCTGGCTGGACGCCTGGGCAGCCGGTTGCTCTACCTCGACAGTGGCGACCGGTCGGCTCCCATAGCGGGGATCCGGCTGGTCGATTTTGCGCTTGTTGTTCTGCTGCTGCCGGTTGTCGGCAGCCGCCCGCGGTGCGGCAGGCGGCGGGGTTGGCTTAGTAGTCGCGGTGACCTTGATCCGCATCGCGGAGTCGGCCGTGGCGTACTTGTTCGCCTTGGCCATCAAATCCACCAGGGTTGCCGGCTCGGAGCACAGGAGCTTGTGCTTGAGGTGAGTGCCGTCGCGGCAGCCCTCGATGAAGTACTGGATGGCTTGCACCTCGTGTACCCCCTCGCAGGAGTTGCGGAGCTCGGTCCAGCGCGTGAGGTAATCACGTAGGGACTTGTCCGGCCCCTGGACGCACATAGCCAGCTCGCGGGGCCGGCCGGGCCATTTGTAGGTGCCGGTGAAGTTGCGGACGAACGCCTCCTCAAAGTCCGTCCAGGTATTGATGCTATCGGTGGACAGGCTATTGAGCCAGGTTCGAGCCGAGCCGATCAACATGAGGGGGACGTAGCGCACGGCTACGCGCTTGTTCCCCCTGGCTATGCTGACTGTGGTGGTGTAGTCGACCAGCCAGTCCTCCGGCTTGGCTGTGCAGTTGTACTTCGAGGTGTCGCGAGGGAGCGTGAAGCCGGTTGGGAACGGCTCGTTGCGGATCCGTGGGCCGAAGCATGCCGGCCCGATCGGACCCTCCTCCTCCAGGAGGGCAGATTGCGCCAGCCAGTCGATGCAGGTCCGGGCGTCGTTCTCGCTCCGCGGGACGCGCGGGCCGAGCCGAGCGGTGAGCTCGGGACGGACAGCCGGGGCAGGCGAGCGCGCGCGCTCCTGCCGCGGGGGCGGGGTATGATCCCGGCTGCGCCGGCTACCGCCAGCCGGAGCGTCGTTGCGCCGGCTGTTGACGGCCGGCGGCTCGTCTCTCTGTCGGGAGCGTCCGTTATGGGACCCAGCGCCCCGCCGGCCGGAGCCGCGGGGGGAAGAGGCTTGCTGGACCGGCCGGCGCTTGCCAGCAGTTGGCGGGGCGTACCCCTCGGGGACGAGAATTTCGGAGCCGACGTTGGCGTCATCGAGCCGGGCCTGCTGGGCGTTGGCGGTGGCGATGAGGTCTTGGATGTGCCGGTCCTGCTGCTCTCGCACTTCGCCCACCAGGTCGGCGAGGTCGGCATAGGCCACCTGGGCGGCCCTCAGGTTGGCAGCTGGCGTGTCGTAGGTGGGGAGCCTGCCATCGAGGATTTCCGCGACCACACGGCCGTGGTTGCGGACGTCACCGTGCTGGCTCGGCTCGTTGCCGGCGGGGGTGAGGCCGTAGGCGGAGTTGTACTCACGCTGCGCGGACTCCATCCGGCGCTTGCTGGTGGCGAGCGTGGTTGCCTCCGTGAACAGCAGCCGGCGAGCGGCCTCCAGCTCGGCCGTAGCCATGGTTGGGTTCGTTGTAGGCGCGACGGGGGTGCTGAGGCCCCGAAGCACGGAGCCGAGGCGGTCGGAGGTGCCGGCGCGGGTGGCCGCGGCGGCCGCCTCCGCCTCTGCCCTGACGCGGCCGGAGGTCGTGGAGGAGCCGATGGCCATTACCCCCGCGCGGATGCAGGAGTCATCAGCGTCGCCCGGGGCGAGTGTGCCCATGAACGAGGGCAGGTCGAGGCAGTCGAGTACCTCGCTGGGGTACTCATCGGCAGCCGGTTCGCCTGTAAGGCTCAGCCTACCGACGCGCTCGGTGAGGATGGTGACGTCGGAGAGAAGGTCGCCGCTGCGCCCCTCATCAGAGAGGTCGGCAGCGATGCCCGCAGGGCCGACGGGAATGGGGTCCCGCCCCGCGAGAGCAAGCCCCACAAACGTGCAGTTCCGCCCGGGCGTGGGGCGGCCGGGGGAGGTGGTGAAGGGTCCTGCCTGGAGCGTGACTCCGGCCGGTGCCGCGGACTGCCCCACGGTGGGCGCCAACTGTCGTCGTTTTCTCATGACAGATGCCATGGGGTGGCTTATCGAGAGTGGTTGGGGCCGAAGGACGTCGGCGGACTCCGGGAGCGGGATTAGGCACAAGCGGTGAGGGACACACGATGTACCCAGGTTCGGGGCCCTCCATGGGAGGTAACACCCCTAGTCCTGCTTGTCTAGTCGATGGGTGGTTGGTGTTACAATGGTGCTCCTTGAGCTGTTGTCTAGAGGAAGAAGAAGGAGCAGCCGGCTCTTCTTTCCTTGCTACGTGGGAGTGAGAGTATGAGATGGGGAGAATGCCTCCCTGATGCATGGGGGGCCTCGGGGGGTTTTATAGGCCAACCCCCCGGCTTATAATATACATAAGGTACTAAATGGGGGCCCCGGCCGGCAGCCTCCCTAGCCGGCCAGCGGTCCCACCGGCTGGGCTGTCTTGTCGCTCGTAGGGCCTACTGGCTGCGCGGTCCCATCGCGGACTGGGGCCCGCCAGCCGGCTCTTCTATTGGTCCGCGCTCACCTGCCGCGGCACGGGCCGCCCCGCGCGGCGTCGTCTTGCGCCTGCCGGCCGAAGTCAACGGTACGGCCGGCTGTGCTGTAGCCACGCCGGGGCAGGTAATGGAGTAGACGGCGGCATGGCCGCACTGTTGCCCTGTCGGGTCTCGATCGGTCAGGCCAAGTGGTACGACCGCCCGGACTGTAGCCACACGTGCCCGCGCGTCAGCAGTCGCTGTAGCCACGCCGGAGTCCATCGCGGGGGTCGCGTCCTGTCGGTGTACTTGGTCGTAGCGGGAGGGGACAAGTGCTTCCCCGTCCAGAGGTCAGCGGGAGGGCCGGCCGCGGGGCAGCCGGTTGCGGGCTGGCCGGGGGCCAAGCGGCCGGCTCCTGTCCAGCCGGCCGTGGACCAGCCGGCCGCTCGCCAGCCGGTCATGGACCGGCCGGCCGTATAGTTTTTTCTAAAAGGGGCTTGAACTCCCTCATCTTGGCATACCTAGGGGTAATATCCCCGTCAGGACGAGCACATGGAAGCATACTTGGAAGAGGTACGTAAAATTGAAAAGCGTTTCCAGGGCTTGGAATTGCAACACGTCACGCACGGCGCGAACAAGGAAGCAGACGACATCGCCAAGAGGGCATCGCGCCGCGAGCCTCAGCAGCCCGGCGTCTTTCAGGAGGGGCTCTTCAAGCCATCGGCGGCAACCCCGGCAGCAGACCCGTCATCGCTTCAGGAGGAGCTGCCACCGGCCCCATCTTCAGGCGCCCCGGCCTGTGGTCCGGCCTCAGGAGCCCGATTGCTCCTAGCGCTGGAACCCCATGCCGGCTACTGGACCGAGGAGTTCAAGGCGCACCTGCTCCGCGGCACCTTGCCGGAGAAGGAGGAGGATGCAGAGCGCGTGGTCCGCCAGGCCACTGCTTATTGTTTGCAGGACGGCGAGTTGTACCGCAGGCGCCCCAACGACGTCTCGCTGCGGTGCATATCCGAGGAGCAGGGGCGCGAGCTGTTGGCCGACATCCACGGTGGCGATTGCGGGCACCACTCCTCGTCCCGCACCCTCGTGGCGAAGGTGTTCCGCAGCGGCTTCTACTGGCCCACGGTGCTCCACGATGCCGCCGAGCTGGTCCGATCCTACTAGGCCTACCAATTCCACGGCAAGCAGATTCATCAGCCCGCGCAGGGCCTCCAAACTATCCCGCTCTCCTGGCCCTTTGCGGTCTGGGGGCTGGATATACTGGGGCCTTTCCCTCGGGTAGCCGGCGGCTACCGCTACCTCTACATCGCCGTCGACAAGTTCACCAAGTGGGCGGAGGTGGAGCCCATGCGCACCATCCATGCCGGCTCGGCCGTCAAGTTCATCAAGGGCCTCATGAGCCGCTTCGGTGTCCCCAACCGTATCATTACCGACAATGACTCGCACTTTACGAGCAACCTCTTTAGAACATATTGTGCTAACCTTGGAACGCAGATATGCTATGCTTCAGTGGCGCACCCATGGAGCAACGGCCAGGCTGAGCGCGCCAATGCGGAGGTCCTGAGGGGCCTCAAGACGAGGAGCTTCAAGAAGAAGCTTGAGGCCTGTGGCAGGGGTTGGCTTGGTGAGCTTCAGTCCGTGTTGTGGTCCATCCGCACCACCATGACTAAGCCCACCGGTGAGACCCCGTTCTTCCTCGTCTACGGGGCTAAGCCGGTCCTCCCACACGAGGTCAAGCATCGCTCCCCGCGGGTCCTGGCATTTGACGAGGAGCTTCAGGATGCCTCGTGGGGACAGATCTCGTGCTTGGGGAGGAGACTCGCCGCCAAGCCTCGCTCCGCGCAGCGAGGAACCAGCAGGCACTACGGCGCTACCACTGCCGTAGCGTCCGCTCCAGGAACCTCAAAGTTGGAGACCTTGTCCTGAGGCGGGTCCTCTCTAGGGAGGGCTTGCACAAGCTCTCGCCCGTGTGGGAGGGCCCGTTTAGGGTCGCCCGTGTCTCCTTGCAACGTTTCTCGTTTTGACATCTTGTTTTTAAGAAGTTTGGCACCTGCCTATTTTCTCTCTCGCGCACGCCCCGCGAGCGGGGGCTGGACACGGTGTGCACCTCGCCAAAGTTTTGGTGTCCTAATCCTCGTGCGACGCTCTCGAGCGAGCCAGCAGGCGCATGTTGCCATAGGCCCCCGGCCTCAGGAACGCTCATCTCCTGGCCTTGCCGGGCATCGCGACCCGGCATACCAGCGACGATCGACCCTCGCTCGGGGGCTCCAACCAAAAATGGTCGCTGGGAGGAGGACGACCAAGGAAAGGGAAATCGCGATTTGGCTCGTTATCAAGGAACCCTAACCCTATGTAAAGCGTGTTTTCAGCACCGCTACAGGATGCGGTGCCTCGAGGAGGCACCTCCGGAGGACCTGATTACTGGCGAACCCACCAGGAACTTCGCGGGCAGCGGGCACCTCTTGAGGTCCCGAAGCCTTCTGATCCACAAGGAAGAAGCTGCCCCGGTGCCCCAGCTGCACCTCACGACGCTGGAACCCGCCACGAGTACACCAAGCTAAGTTATCCTAATCACGACAAGCAGGAACCTTCAATTGGTAGTAACATGAATACTAGAGTAAGATATGAAAAATGCTAACATAAAGGTGCAAGCGCCATCATTCATTACACGCCCCCACGGGGCCCTCCACGATTCTTGATGCGGGAAGTAAAAAAACAAACAAAAGGCAGCCACCCGAGGACCGCCGCTCCTGAGGCCTGGCTCCGGCGCCGCCCGTGCTCAGTCAGAGTCCTCCTCCTCCTTAACGGGGGCATGGCAGCATGGCGGGTCGACGGTCTCCGGGGCAGGGGCCCGGTGGCATGACGGCTCGCCGCCCTCCTTGGTCTGGGCGCGTCGGCGTGGCGGCTCGTCGTAATCGTCGTCGCTTGAGCTTCCCCCGGAGGAGGCGTCGCTGCTATTGGAAGTGTTGCGGCCGTCGCCAAGGGCAAGTTCACCATCGAGGACGCCGCCGCTGCGATGGCTGTCGTCGGCGGAGAGGTCGTCGTTGTCGCCGTCGTCGCCCTCCAGGCAGCACCCCAAGCGCCTGCCGTCCTCCCCGAAGATCTTGACGAAGAGCATGGCCGCACCGTCATGCTTGAAGTGGAGGGTACGCCTCCCCTGCAGGCCGCGAGTGTGGGCGAACGTCTGCCACCCGCGGTTCAGGAAGACGTAGCCTGCGGGGGTGACCTCGACCTCTACCCATGAGGCCTCGCTGCAGCAGCCATCGGCCTATAGCCAAAGGCCAGCAGGCCCTCCCACCGGAAGTGCCTCCGCGAAGAAGCGTGGGAGCTGGAGCCAGGTGATTCCATGGGCAGGTGTCGGCCGAGTGGAATCGCGGGCGGGGCAGCCGGGCGCCCGTCGCAAGCTTCCCCCTCGGCCACGGGTGGCACGGCTACTACGTCCTCTTGCGCGGGAAGGAGCCTTCCCACGGCCACCGTAGGTAGCGTCGGCCCTCACGGGGGTACGCCCGTGCCCCCGGGGGACCACCGTCGGCGTCGCGGTGTACTTACGAGGGCGGCGGCGAGCCCGGTCCCTCCAGGCGGGCCTTCCCTTTCTCGGCGGTGGAAAACCTCCTCACTGGCGCCTTGGTTGCGGAAACGTCGGCTTGGAGTGAAGAGGCAAGAAGATGGAGAAGGGCTAGGGGCTCTGTCTCCCTCGCCCATTTATAGTTGATCGGAGGCCAACCGGTGTCCCTCCGCATTCTGGGCAATGATGGCCCCGCGGCACGTGCCAGCCCTTGTCAGTCGGGGCGATTGCCGAGGCGACGTGGGGAAGTGGAGGCGTCCGCGCCCCGTCGTGCGCCACGCGTCGAGCCTGGCCCGCAGGCGATTGGGGCCCGCGACGCTTCGGCCTTCGTTCCTTGGTTTCGCCTCGAAGCCAACCCGAGCGCGCCTTGGGCCCGGGGGCTACTGTAGGCATTCTGGGAACGAGGGTACCCAGACCTGCCTGCCTGCGGCCCAGCACGTGGCCCACCTCGACGGCCCGGTATGGCCTGACAGCAACCCCCCAAGACAAGACCCCCGTGAGGACCCCGGCCTCGCGAGGAGAACGATGCCAAGACCTCCAGAGGAGCGGCCTCCCCAGGTTGCCTCCCGAGGAGCGAGATTCCTACGCAGTGCCCGGCCTCATGAGGCCTGGATGATGTGAGCCATGACGACCAAGGCCAGGCGGGCGCTAGCGGGCGGAGAAGGGACACTTTCCTCTTTTGTGCTAAGGAGGCAAGGACGGACGCAGGTTCCCAAGGAATCCCCCAAAGGTTTCCATTCCAGTGCAACAAGACCAAGACCACGAGCTCAGCAGGACGGATGTCATTGCCGAGCCCACCTCTGCGTCACAGCCAGAAGCTTTGCAGGCGAAGACCACCTTTAGTCATGATAAGATGTACCTCTTGTCCCCTTTCAAATCTAGCCATTGTGGGATCCCTTCCCGCCTGTGCGATAAGGGAAAAGGACCAAGGCCGCAATAAATAGGGACTAGCCACCACCGTAGAAGAGGGAGATAGAATCCACCCTCACCAAAGAGCCCTCGCGAGGTTGCTCAGCCACTGTACTAGTTCATCCCCAAACCTCCTCGTGAGGCCAATCCACCAAAAGCAGGAGTAGGGTCTTACACCGCAAGTGGCCCGAACCTGGGTAAATCCTTCTGTCCACCTTCTTCTTCGCTGCACGCATTCGATGAGGCTTGGCCATGGGGTGGCGAGCTTGTGACTTGAGCTGGGAAGGATCTTCGCACACGCTCCAGAGTTCGAACCTTCTTGGGTCTGCGGAGCCCGATTTCCGACAATATCACTTTTAATAGTAGAGTCGATAAGAATCCATTATCCTGAACCAAGCATCTTTTAAGCTCTTCCCTTGCTTCTGTTTGAAATAAAGCACTTCAAAATCGGGGGGAGAGGGTAACAACAGAAGGAATAGCCATAGCAACGAGCAAAGAAAGCACACAAGTTATTTTTGGTATTTAAAAAAATAAAGGAAACAAATAAAGGCAAATAAAAAGTAGAGCAAGTAAATGATAAATGTTTGTGAAGGGGCATATGTTTGTTTGATGAAGTCTCCCCAGCAACGACACTAGAAATTCTTCTGCTACTTGTGATAGGCGTTGGGATTTCCCCAAAGAGGAAAGGTGATGTAGCATGGTCGCAAATAGTATTTCCCTCAGTTAAAAACCAAGGTTTATCGAATCATTGGGAGACTCACGGAAACAAACATCAACAGTACCTGCAGACAGAAAAAACAAATACTTGCACCCAACGCGGGCAACAGAGTTGTCAATCCCCTCGTACTCATTAATTGCAAGGATTAATTCTGATAGTGATAGATAGACAAATTGCAAAACAAAATAAAAGGAAATAAATAGCAGTAAGTAATTTAGGGTTTTAGTAATATGAAGTGAATGGACCCCCAGGCCATAGCTTCTACTATAGGCATCTCTCTCATGAGCATAATAACGATGTTTAAAGAAATTACTATTGGGCAATTGATAGAAAATCAAATAATTATGATGATATTCATGGCATGATCATTACATAGGTATTACGTCCGAGACAAGTAAACCGACATCCATCTGCATATACTACTATTACTCCACCCCTCAACCCCTATCCAACATGCATCTTCGGGTATTAAGTTCATAATTGTCGGAGTCTAGGATCTGCGTCCAAGAAACTCCAAGAACTAGGGTTCGGACTCCGGGGGGCTTTGCTTGGCAACCTATGACCCGACGACAACTAAGGCGAGACCATGATGAGAGCACTCACTCACACCGGACACGACGGGGACGCGCGAGCTACCCAGGTTCGAGCCACCGTGCGGTGTAATACCCTACTCATGCCTGTGTTGGATTGCTCTGTAATGGGGAGTTTGCGGCTCGAGGTACACAAGGTGTGGGGGAGAATGGCCCGATCCCCTTACATCGAAGCGGCCCTGCCCCTTTTGTAGTGCCTTGGTACTCTTCCCCGAAAATATGAGTGGGAAAAGGTGGCCACAGGGCGGCAATTCAAAGGGGCACATGCGCCCAGGCTTATCCTGACTAAAGGCAGTCTTCACCTGATAAACTAGTCATCCTGACGCGCCGGCGGGCTCGGTGATCACCTCTGCCATGGCGCACCGATCCGTCCTGGTCTCCTTACACCAAAGAGGAAATACTTTGGAGCTCGCTTTGGGGAAGGCAGACGCCACTGCTCCCTTATCACCAGGATGTAAATTGGCTTTGGTCATGCCTCGCCTTCCTTATCCTCACAGCGGGACGTCATCCACATGATGGGCGTGGATCCCCGCGGCTGGCGCCATACGACATGCCTCGTGAAGCGGCCTCACGAGGGGAGCCTCGCACGGCGCTTCGGTGCTTGGTGACCTTGGCTAGGCTTAGCCTGGCAGTGAGGGGCCTCGCGAGGCTAGCCCCTCCTGAGGCGGCTTCTTCCAGGACGGCCGCGGCTGAGCCATCCTCCGCGGGCTGGCCCAAGTGTCACCTTCTGGGCCAGAGGCAGACGGGTCATGGTACCCTGGTCCCCACTGGGCTGACAGTAGACCCCGGGCCCGCGGCGTGCACGTTCCGCCCGTTAGAGACGAAACGGCACGGGGCCCATCGAGGCTTCGGGCCTAGAGGCGACGCGTGGCAGCTTTTGAGGGCGCGGCTCCCCCGCTTCCCACGACGCCTTGATAACCGCTGTCTCGGCGACAAAGTCGACCCGTGCGGGGCGCAGGCACACCATTGCCCCTTCACTCCGTCCTCAGTCTTCCTTGCGACCAACTCCTCAGCTTCCCCCTTTATCCAAATTCCCAATCTTCGTCAGCAACCGTCAGGGCCATGGCCCCCAAGAGGATGCTCTCCGCAGATGAGAAAGGGAAGAAAGCGGTGGAGGAGTTGGAGCAGCTGAAGCCAGTGTCGGCGAGGAGCAGAGGCTGGGGCCACACTTCGGCCACAGCGACGAGGGTTCCCCTCGGGGGCCGGACGCACTCTACGGCCACTGCAGTGGAGGTCAGCCCTAGCATCCATGGAACGTCCACGACTCGAGGCCGCGGGCGGCGTGGCGCACGTGACCGCGGGGGACGCGATGGAGCGCGCGCCCCTCCTCCCCTGGCGGATGCCCATACGGCGGAGGTCGCGCAAGAGTTCATCGTGGGGCAGCACCACCTACCTCGCAGCTGGCTCTGGCTTCCGGACACCTCTGCGAGGGCGATGGAGGACAGGGAGCCCTTGGGCCTGTGGCTGCAGGCGGACGGCTGCTATAACGGTTCCTTATGGGTGGCGGTGAAGTTTTCCCCCACCGGGTTCATGTTCCTGGACCGGGGATGGAAGTCATTCGCCCGCTCCCACGACCTGAAGCATGGGCAGATCCTACATTTCAGGTACTACGAAGCCGCGACCCTCTTCGTGAAGTTCTTCGGGGTCGCCGGAGGCCGCGTGGAGGGCTTCGCGGAGAGCGAGAGCGGAAGCGGCTCCGACTCCTCCAGTGGGAGAGGAAGTGATAGGAGCCCCCGGAGCATCAAGAGTGAAGACGAGGATTCCGACTAGGCGCGGGCGGCGTCTGGGTCGGACACCTGAGGATGATTCCTTTCTTTTGCCCCTACGCAATAGATGTAGCCCAGTGGGGCGTGAAAATATCTTGTATGGGACTATATGTCTAAGTACTTGATGTTTTATGCGTTTCCTTTTTACTCTCGAGGCATTTCTTTCCCTTTTACGTTGCCTTTGTGCCCTGTGTCGCTGGGACCCAGCCCCGAAGGCAGGCTACAACCGTCGCTGGTATGCCTGGAGGTGTAGGGCTCTTAGGGTTGGTAGGAATCTGTAAGGGCATATTTCTACCCCAGTGGTTTTGGTGATTGATGATAATACATTTGCAGGCTAATCGTGTGCATTAAGCTTTTCAGATATTTCATCATATGGCACAAGACGATTCTTGCCCCTCGGTGGTTTAGAATGAAGACTGTTTCTTTCCCGCGATTCATTTTCGGTGGATCTGAGTCATAGGAGAACCGTACTATTAAGAGGGGGTCCGCATCGGAAAGGTTAGGGTGATGTCAACACGTACACATTCACTTGCACCCATGTTCCTTTTCCGCTTCATTGGAGTACCAACGTTACCCTGGTTCTGGTCCGGAGAGACCCAAGCAGAAGTACCGCACAAGGCAGCGGTACTACCGCTTATGTACCGCTCTGGGCAGTGGTACTACCGCTAATTAGGGGTACTACCGCTCTGGGCAGCAGTAGTACCACTTATTAGCGGTAGTGCCTATGCCTACTGCCGTGTGTGGTACCGCCGGCTTCGGAGTCTCGACATTTTTCGTGTCGGACTGGGCGGTTCCTGGCCGGTAGTACGGTGCGGTAGTACCACTTCCGAGCAGTAGTACCGCTTGCTACTACCGCGCCACTTCCGCCCTGTCGTTCTGGACTAGATGGCTTAGCGGATCTTGAGCGGTAGTAGGGAGCGGTACTACCTCTTATTAAGGGTAGTACCGCCCTGAGGAGCGGTAGTACCGCGTAGGCGGAACTGGCGTCTCCTCCTATTGTTCCTCTGTGTCTGGGAGTGTCTGCACTGCAACCCCAGAGGTAGTACTGCTCCGGCGGCACTACCGCCTCGTGGCCTCATGCCATTGCACGTGTGGCTGGCTCTACCGCCCAAGCAGTAGTATCGCTTGTGTGCGGGCTGAGAGGGGTTAACGGTTGGATTTGTTCCCCCACTATATAAAGGGGGTCTTCTTCCCCAAGAAGACTGCCTCTTCCTCCCCAAAGATCCAATGTTGCTCCAAGCTCTGTTTTCGCCCGATCTCCCTCCCTATCCGACAAAACTTATTACTCTTCTAGTGTTTGGGTGAGAGGGCCCCGATCTACACTTCCACCAAGAGAAATTTCATTCCCCCGACTAATCCCTTGCAGATCTTGTTACTATTGGGTGCTTGAGAACCCTAGACAATTGAGGTCACCTCGGAGCCACATTCCATTGTGGTGAAGCTTCGTGGTGGTGTTGGGAGCCTCCAATTAAGCTGTGAAGATTGCCCCAACCTTGTTTGTAAAGGTCCGATCACCGCCTTCAAGGGAACCACTGGTGGAATCATGGCATCTCGCATTGTGTGAGGGCGTGAGGAGAATACGGTGGCCTTAGTGGCATCTTGGGGAGCATTGTGTCTCCACACCGCTCCAACGGAGAACGTACTTCCCCTCAAAGGGAAGGAACTTCGGGAACACATCCTCGTCTCCACCGGTTCCACTTGTGGTTATCTCTCACCTTTACTTTGTGCAAGCTACTTGTGTTGTATCTCTTACTTGCGTGTATCTTGTTGTTGTTAGCATCATATAGGTTGCTCACCTAGTTGCATATCTAGACAACCTATTTGTTGCTAAACCTAAATTGTTAAGAAAAGCTAAAAATTGGTAGTTGCCTATTCATCCCCCCCCTCTAGTCAACCATACTGATCCTTTCAATTGTTATCAGAGCTACATCTCTTTATTAAGGGTTTTACCACCCGAAGAGTATGGTTAACGACGAGGATTGGGTTGTGGACTTTCCCGAGGCCGAGGGTGTGAGCATGGTCTCTCGAGAGGATTTAAATCAGGCAATGGCCTCACTTAAATCTTCTATGACGACCGAGGTCAGATCCTTGTTTAAAGAATTCCTTGATGGTCTCAAACTTTCTACCAATCCGTTTCTAACGGTTAAACCCACTAACTCGGAGTCCGATGCCAACTCCGGTAAGGAGGGGGCTAGTAGTGATAAGGATAAGGTGCCTCAAGGAATGAATGGGTCTGGAACCTTTGCCTCGGTTTCCCCTCCCCCGGTCTATGGAGGACCGGTCCACTCATCTGATATAAACAACCTAGGTACTCCTCCTAAACTTGTGAAAAATGATTTTGCTAATTGGCTTTTTCATATCAAGTCTCATTTGAATCACAGCTCAACTCAACTTTGGAGAATCATTGAGAAATGATACTACCCGCATGATCCAAACAACCTCACCCCAAGAGAAGAGGCTGACAATCAACTCAATCACTCCGCCTTGTTCATCCTTCAATCTGCGGTGCCTCCGGAATAGCTTGCTCACTTGTGTCCTTTCACTCGTGCAAAATATTGTTGGGAACACATTGTTTGCATGTACAAGGGAAGCTCAAGCATTCAATGGTCCAACTTTGAGGTGGTTCTCGATGAGGCCGATGAGTTTGTGATGAATAAAGATGAGGACCCTCGAGACCTTTACCGGAGAGTGATAACTCTCGCGGTATCCCTTCAAGATCATGGGAGCAAGGATACGGATGACAATTGGATCAAGTGTAAGTTTTTCAAGGCCATCATGCCATCCAACAAGGTCATGTCCTCCGTTATCCGTCAAAGACTGGACTTCCACTCCTTGTCCTCAAGTGATGTGTTGGATGAATTCATTGCTATGAACATCTTGAACAAGACCGCCGATAACGCTCTAGCTCGTGTTCAACGGTCAAAGTAGTCTTCACCCAACCTTGCTTTGAAGGCCAAGGCAATTCCGAAAGAAGAAGAAGATGAAGAAGAGGAGAGTTGCCCTGAAGATACCAAATATGCATACCACGAGCACATGGCTCTTGCGTCAAGGCAATTTTGGGGCAACAAGAGAAACTCAAAGGCAAACTTCTCCAAGAACAACTCAAGTGGCTCCAAAGGCAAGCAACGTGTGAGAACTTGTTACAATTGTGGCAATGTGAGTCACTTCGTGGTGGATTGCCCATATGAGAAGAGGGAAGACAATGGTGGCAAGCTCATTCGCAAAGACAAAGCCAAGACCTTCTCCAACAAGAATAACTTCACCAAGAAGGCGCCTCACAAGGTGTTGGTGGCTCAAGAAGAGTATGCCTCCGATGATGATGATGATGATGATGATGATACAAGTGGTGAAGGGATGGCAATGGCTACGGTGTCAATTGCATCCTCTACCCTTACCAAGGTGTCTCTCTTCAACTCCCCCAATGAGAACCGCATTGCCAAGTGCCTCATGGCCAAAGGTATCAACAAGGTAACCTCCAACATCAAAACTTCCATTACCACTACTTCTCTCGCATTGCAATGTGTGGAGGAACACGAGGAGGTGAACGTTGATGAGGATGAGTCGACAAGTTCATGGCCAAACTCAAGGGTAAGGCCAAGAAGCACTTTGTTGCTCTCTTGGAACAACTTGGTGAAGCTAGTGATCTCATGGAATCTCATGAGGAAACCATCTCCAATTTGGAGGGGCATAGTCATGACTATGCAGATGAGATAGCAGATCTTTCTATTGCTCTTGAGAAAGAGTGAGATCTTCGTTTGGCTCTTGAGGAGCCACACAACGACGACCTTGCTAAATTACGAAAAGATCATGATCATGTTGTTGTTCTTACTCGTGTGCTTAAATCTGAAAAGGTTGCACTTGGGATTGACCATGATAGACTCAAGGAGGAGTTTGGCACACTCGACAAAGCTCACAAGGCTTTGAAGAGTGCACATGCCTCTCTTAAGGAGTCTCGTGATCAACTCCAAGTAAAACTTACTGAGGAAATAGCCACATGTCCTCCTTTTGTGTTAATTGATAATGTCAATGCTACTAACCTTTGTTGTGAGCATGCGCACCTTGTGGAGGAAAATTCTAAGTTGAAACAGCAACTTGAGAAAGGCCTTATGACATGTATCCAAGGTGAGAACAATCTCAATGACCTTTTGAGCAATCAAAAGGAAGTTGTAGCAAAGGAAGGGATTGGTTTTGCACCCAATTCTAAGAAGAAGAAGAAGTTGAAGACCGATCAACCTCTCCCGCTAAAGGAAACCTTTGTCAAAGCGAGGAAGGTTACTCATGAGAAGAAGAATAAGAAGAAGAACAACAACAAGGTGGTGGGTGGTAATGCCATGAAGGGCAAGACCACCCCTTCCAACAAAGCCGGCAATTTTAACCCCTCTTACGTTCTATGTCCTGCTAGTGATGGGCATGTTTATGCCAAATATGTTGGTTCTTCTTATGAGTACATTGAATGGTCTATTTGGGTTCCTAAGACCCTTGTTCATAACATGAAAGGACCCGTTAAAGGATGGGTACCTAAATCCAAGCATTGATCTATTGTAGGAGTTTGCTTCCGAAGGAGTCTCATGGTTGCTCGATAGTGGAGCAACAAATCATATGACTGGAAGCAAGGACTTGGTGGTGGACGTTCGAACCGACACATCCTTGGCCACTCAAGTCTCCTTTGGTGATGACATAATTTCAAAGGTATTGGATCTTGGTAAGGTGGTCATCTCTCCGGACCTAACCATTCAGAGAGTCATGCTTGTTGAGACCCTTGCATACAATTTACTTTTTCTTCGTCAACTTGCACTCATGGGTTTTAGTACTTTCTTTGGTATTGATATCGTGGCCCTTTTGTGGAGCAAGACTCTTAAAGCAGCCTTTGTTGGGCATGTCAAAAACGGTCTCTATGTGGTCAACTTCTCGGAGGGACCAACTATGACCGTGACTTGCCTAATGGCTAAAGTTGATGTGGGATGGCTTTGGCATCACCGGCTAGCCCATGTCAATATGAGATCTTTACAAAGTCTCCTCAAAGGGTATCACATCCTTGGACTAACAAACGTGAGTTTTGCCAAAGATCATGCTTGCAGTGCTTGTATCAAAGGAAAGCTACATGAGAAGGCTCACCGACCCACGGCTACCATCTACTCGAAGAGGCCCTTGGAACTCCTTCACATGGATCTCTTCGGTCCTCCATCTTTCGATAGTCTTGAGGGAAGAAAGTATTTCTTGGTGATTGTGGATGATTACTCAAGATACACATGGGTATATTTCTTCAAGAGGAAGAGTGAGACCCAACAAACCGTCATCAACTTTGCAAATGAAGCTCAACGCCAACATGACGCAAAGATATTGATGATTAGAACTGACAACGGCGCCAAGTTCAAGAACTACACCTTGGATGAGTTCCTTAGTGATGAGGGGATAAAGCATCAATACTCTGCACCATATACCCCTCAAAAAAATGGTGTTGCGGAGAGGAAGAACCGGACGTTGATGGATGCGGCAAGGACCATGATGGCGGAATTCAAATCTCCATATAACTTTTGGGCCGAAGCCATCAACACCGCGTGTCATGCATCCAATCGGCTCTACCTCCGCAAAGTCTTGAACAAGACTCCATATGAGATACTTATCGGTAACAAGCCCAACCTCAAGTACTTCCGGGTGTTTGGTTGTAAGTGTTTCATTCTCAAGAAAGGTGCTCGTCTGTCTAAATTTGAACCTAGAGCTCAAGAGAGCACATTTGTTGGTTATGCTACAACTCTCATGCTTACCGTGTTCTCAGCAAGTCCACTGGACTCATTGAGGAGACGTGTAACATAGAGTTTGATGAAAATAATGGCTCCCAAGTGGAGCAAAGTGGTCTTTGTTATGTAGGTGATGAAATTCCTCCCCAAGCCATAAGAAGAATGGGTGTGGGACACTTCCTACCCGTTGAGGAACCCTTTGTGGCCAAAGTAGAAGGACAATGTTCTACGCAGGTGGAAGCATCACTGACGCAAGACCCACACGCTTCCGAAGAACAAAGTGCAAGCCCTCAACCTCGTGAACAAGATCAAGGGAAAGATCAACCTCATGATGATGGTGATACACCAAGAGATGACCAAGATCAAGTTCACACCCCCGAGCAAGCTCAAGATCAAGAGCATGCTAAGATCAAGAGCAAGCTCATGATGGCACTCAAGACCATCAAGATGATGCTCCTCAACCTTCCATGGAGGAGATTTTAGAAAGACGAGCCACCAAGATTGCTTCCAAGCTTAAAAATAAGCAACACATTTTGGAGAACATCTACGAAATCTTGAATAAAGGGGTAACCACTCGTAGTCAATTAACAAACTTTTGTGCACATCACGCGTTTGTTTCTTGCATTGAACCTGTAAAGGTACAAGAGGCGCTCGAGGACACAGAATTGCTTGAAGCCATGCACAATGAACTCAACAACTTCGAGCGAGACAAAGTGTGGCATTTGGTGCCAAGACCAAAGGAGAATCACATTGTCATTGGAACCAAATGGATCTTTAAGAACAAGCAACATATAAACGGTGTCATCATTCGCAACAAGGCAAGATTGGTGGCACAAGGCTACTCCCAAGTCGAGGGTATCGACTACGGTGGAACTTTTGCTCCCGTTGCTCGCCTTGAATCTATTCGCATGTTGCTTGCATATGCACCTCATCATGATCTCAAATTATATCAAATGGATGTGAAGAGTGCATTTCTTAATGGTCCACTTAAGGAGTTGGTATATGTCAAGCAACCCCCGGGGTTCGAGGATCCTAAGTTCGCCAATCATGTATATGTTCTCAATAAGGCACTCTATGGCCTTAAACAAGCCCCACGTGCATGGTATGAGCACCTTACCGAGATGTTGCAAGACTGTGGGTTTGAAATTGGGAAAATCAATCCCACACTTTTCACAAAGAGGGTTAAAGGGAACTTGTTCATATGCCAACTATACGTTGATGATATTATCTTTGGTTCTCCTAAGAAAGCTTTCAATGATGAGTTTGTCACACTAATGACCAAAGAATTTGAGATGTCTATGATGGGAGAGTTGAAGCTCTTCCTTGGATTCGAAGTCAAGCAACAAAGTCAAGGAACCTTCATCAACCAAGAAAAATACACTCAAGACATGCTCAAAAGGTTCAAGTTGGATGATCTCAAGCTGGTCAAGGCCAACACTCCCATGTCACTCAAATGCCAACTTGACAGTGATCCCAATGGTAACGTCGTGGATCAAAAGGTATATCGCTTCATGATTGGATCCCTGCTTTACCAATGTGCATCTAGACCGGATATTATGTTGAGTGTGGGAATTTGTGCATGATTTCAATCCTCACCTAAGGAAAGCCACTATGTGGTGGTCAAACAAATCTTTTGATATTTGGCTCATACCTCAAACTTTGGCTTATTGTATCCCAAAGGTGCTTCATTTGATCTCATAGGATATTCGAACTAGGATTGGGCGGGAGACCGTGTGGAGAGGAAGTCAACTTCCAGAGGTTTCCAATTCCTTGGTTGCTCTTTGGTAAGTTGGTCTTCAAAGAAACAAAATTGTGTTTCTCTCTCGTCCACCGAGGCCGAGTATGTAGCTGTTGCAAGCTGCTGTGCACAGATTCTTTGGATGAGGCAAACTTTAAAGGATTATGGTGTCACTTGTGACAAGGTGCCTCTTTACTGTGACAATGAAAGTGCGATCAAGATCTCCAACAACCCAGTTCAACATTGCAAGACGAAGCATATTGAGATTCGTCATCACTTCATCCGGGAGCATATCAAGCGCGGAGAGATTGATATTATTCATCTCAATACTAATGAGAAACTTGCAAATATTTTCACAAAGCCATTGGATGAAGCAAGATTTCGCGAGTTAAGACATGAGCTAAATATCATTGATTCGAGCAATGTGGCTTGAAGTATTGCACACCCCACCACACATATCATTATGTCTTGTTTAGATGTAGGCATGGACATAGGGGCAGTGTTGTTCTCTCAATGAACTCTCCATCCCCCTATTATGCATAAATCGATCTAAGTCTTTCACATTAGCCATTTTTTATGGTACTTATGCTTCAAAGACAAGTTTTGGTCATGGGCCCAAGGTTAAAATCTTCGTGGTGCCATACCAATTGACTCAAACATAGGTGGCTTCGGCCACAGCCCACCTCCTAGTGAGGCATTTGCTTTTGAGAGCTTATTCGTGTTTTGGGTCACTCCAAGGTTGTTTTTCTTCTATCTTTCATGTTTATATATACTTGGAGTGTCCTCTCCCATTTGCTAGTTTTTAGTCTCCAACCCAAGCCTCTCTCATCTATTGCCTCCTCAAATTTGCATAAGCCTCCTTTTGTAGTCTAGGTTCCCTTGTGGTCGTTTTGGGGGGTACTATCGGGGGCGCGGGCGGTACTACCGCCCCCCCCCCAACGGTACTACCACTGGAGCGGTACTACCCGGGCTCCTGTCGTGTTGTAGTACCGGGGCGGTACTACCGCCCTTCCGGGCAGTCTACCACTCATGTGTGCCCATGGGGGGTTATGGGGCGGGGCAGGGGAAGTTCCACTTCCCCATACCCATTCACCTCTTCTTCTCCATGGTGCTCTCTCTCCAGGTGACCTAAGGGCTCCGGAGGCCGCCACCGGATCTCCGTTTCCGGTCATTCGTCCACTATTCTGACCGGTGGAATCGATCCCCACCTTCTCCTCTTGCCATGGATGCCGGTATTACCCTTGATATTATCTCCTATGGTTCTAGTCTTTGAATCTAGGCTTTAGGGCAATATGAGATGCATTCTCTGATTTTTAGTCAAATCAAGGCATGAGTAGGATGTGGAAGGCAACTAGCTAGGGAGTAGATTTGAAGTTCTAGTGTCAAATATTTGCATTTGGCGTCACCGGTAGTACCGGATCTGACCGACGGTAGTGGTTGCCCCCGTGGTCTCTACCCGGGCGGTACTATCGCTCCTCCTGGAGGGGTACTACCGCCCAGGTCAGCAGTACTAACGCTTGTGCTGGCAAATGCACATGTTTTCTCACTTCCACTTCAAATCTACTCGTTATTTTTCACTTTGGCTTATGCATATCCTTTACACCTGCTTTTCCCTCGCCTTGTGTTTTGGGTTCCGGGTGGTGGCAGCTCTGAACGAAGGATGAACCCGAGTCGTCAGAGCTCTAAGAGTTATTGCAACTCAGGGGAAGACAGGGCAGAGGACAGTTCCAGTCAGCAACCTCCCAAGTTAGTTGCTCACAAGCCCAAGAAGTCAAAATCTTTTGCTCTGTTACCCAGCAAGGAGTTCTGGCTCGCCCGCAAGCAATACCACTATGATGTTCCCCAAGATTCAACACTTCGCAACCGTCCCTTCTGGACCAGGCAGTAGCTCTCTATCTACACTGATGTTTTCAAGCACAAGGAAAACTTGTATGTTCCCAATGTCAAGTCCATTGACATAGATTATCTGGAGAAGAATGGTCAATACTTTGGTGAGGCCCTGAGGCTATGTCAGAAGCTTGGCATTACCAACCTTATGCCGTTCAACAAGGACTTTGATGCTGAAATGATTGTTGTGTTCTATGCAATGTTCCATCTTGGAACCGATGAGGACAGGACTTTAAATTGGATGACCAATTGCAAGCGGTTGTCTGCTCCCTGGAAGACATTCATGAATCTGCTTGGTTATGAGGATAAGGGGCTCGATGACCCACTTGGTTTCTGCCCCCACAAGGAGACCGCCGCCACTCACAAGAGCCATCTCTGGCCCTACAGTTCTGAGAAGATCTCCTCCACCACCGGCAAGTCAACATATGTGCTAGAACCATTTCTTGACATTCTGCACCACATATTCAAGCACGCTCTGTTTCCCCGTGTTGGGAATCTGGATCAGGTTCACTCCTATCTCGTGGATATGCTGCTTTATTGTCACTTTGTGAGGAAGAAGGAGGAAGTGATGCCTTTGGATGTTTCTTATGTCATGTGGTCCGAGCTCCTCTCTGTTGTGTCTGAGCGCAAGTGCCCTATCTATGCTCCATACCTGATGCATTTGATCGAGGTGACCTGGGCGACCACCTGTCCGGATGTTATGTTTGAGTGTGGTGAGCTGGTTCCACATAAGGTTGTTCAGCTGAGACAGAAAGACAAGTGGGCCACTCAGGCTGTTCCTGAGATAGATATTTGAGATGATGAGGATGACGAGGATGATGATGAGGACTATTTTGCAGAGGGTGGTGTTGCTTCTAGTTCCGCGCCCTCTAGCGCTGAGCCATCTTGGGCTAAGTCACTCAAGGAGAAGATGAAGAAGCTATTTTACAGTATGAAGCTCATGTTTCTGAGAAGAAAGCTATCAGTCGTCACAAGACGCTTAGCAGGCATGTGGGGCTGGAGGTTCGGAGTGGGTTTGAGAAATCCATCAGCGATGAGGATATCTGGACATCAAGGCACTGCAAGTGGGATTCTGATGTGGATCTGTCTGGCTCTTCTCCTCCACCTAGCTCTTATGTTCCGCCTGGCACCACTGCTTACAGTTCCGAGTCTAGAGAATATTGAAGATGGTCCCATGAGCTGCTATCACCTCGGATCGTCTTAGTCCTCTCTGCCCTTTTGGTGTCTCGATGCCAAAGGGGGAGAGAGTGTAGGGATTTGCCGAGTCACGAGTGCGTTTCAAGTTGTTTGTTTTTCTTCGCTCGTGAACTCTTTTATGATTTTCTTTCATTTGGTTTATGTGTGTGTGATACGTCTCCACCGTATCTATAATTTTTTATTGTTTCATGCCAATATTCTACAACTTTCATATACTTTTGGCAACTTTTTATACTATTTTTGGGACTAACATATTGATCCAGTGTCAGTTCCTGTTTGTTGCATGTTTTTTGTTTCGCAGAAAATCCATATCAAACGAAGTCCAAACGGCATAAAAACTTACGGATATTTTTTTTGGAATATATGTGAATTTTGGGAAGTGGAATCAACAGAAGGCGGTGCCCGAGGGGCCCACAAGCCATAGGGACGCGCCCTGGGGGTAGGGCGCGCCAGGATGGCTTGTGGCCACCCCGTAAGGCGGTTGGTGCCCTTCTTTCGCCGCAAGAAAGCTAATATCCGGATAAAAATCGTTTTAAAATTTCAGCCCAATCGGAGTTACGGATCTCCGGGAATTTAAGAAACGGTGAAAGGCCAGAATCGGGAAGGCAGAAACAGAAGGAAACAGAGAGAGAGATCCAATCTCGGAGGGGCTCCCGCCCCTCCACCGCCATGGAAGCCAAGGACCAGAGGGGAAACCCTCCTCCCATCTAGGGGGGATGCCAAGGAAGAAGAAGAAGGAGGGGGGCTCTCTCCCCCTCTCTCCCGGTGGCACCGGAACGCCGCCGGGGCCATCATCGTGACGGCGATCTACACCAACAACTTCGCCGCCGTCATCACCAACTCTCTCCCCCTCTATGCAGCAGTGTAACACCCCTTCTCCCCGCTGTAATCTCTACTTAAACATGGTGCTCAACGCTATATATTATTTCCCAATGATGTATGGCTATCCTATGATGTTTGAGTAGATCCGTTTTGTACTATGGGTTGATTGATGATCATGATTGGTTTGAGTTGCATGTTTTATTATTGGTGTTGTCCTATGGTGCTCTCCGTGTCGTGCAAGCGTGAGGGATCCTCACTGTATGGTGTTGCAATGTGTTCAAGATTTGCCTATGGTGGGTTGCTTGAGTGACAGAAGCATAAACCCGAGTAGGTGGGTTGCTGCATATGGGAGTAAAGAGGACTTGATACCTTATAATGCTATGGTTGGGTTTTACCTTAATGATCTTTAGTAGTTGCGGATGCTTGCTAGAGTTCCAATCATAAGTTCATATGATCCAAGTAGAGAAAGTATGTTAGCTTATGCCTCTCCCTCATATAAAATTGCAATAATGATTACCGGTCTAGTTATCGATTGCTTAGGGACAAATAACTTTCTTGTGACAAAAAGTTCTCTACTAAGACTAACTTAGTTGTTTCTTTATCTAAGCAGCCCCTAGTTTTTATTTACGTGCTCTTTATTATCTTGCAAACCTATCCTATCACACCTACAAAGTACTTCTAGTTTCATACTTGTTCTAGGTAAAGCGAACGTTAAGCGTGCGTAGAGTTGTATCGGTGGTCGATAGAACTTGAGGGAATATTTGTTCTACCTTTAGCTCCTCGTTGGGTTCGACACTCTTACTTATCGAAAGAGGCTACAACTGATCCCCTATGCTTGTGGGTTATCAAGACCTTTTTCTGGCGCCGTTGCCGGGGAGCAATAGCGTGGGGTGAATATTCTCGTGTGTGCTTGTTTGCTTTATCACTAAGTAGATTTTATTTGCTGTTCTAAGTTGTTCTCTATCTTTAGTTATGGATATGGAACACGAAATACCAAAAAAAATAGGTGTACTTGCTACTCATGGAGATGGGGAACCTCCTAAAACCCTCGATGCTCGTTATGTGAAAGATATTATGCACTACTTTAATAATCCTGAGAAAACCCCATTCAATTATATAATGGGACACACGTTGGATCAACGTGAATACTTTAGGGATTATCGCTTGACTCACAAAGGGAAACTGTTATGGGATCAAATTCATATGTTGCATTGGTATGCTTGGAATTTATGACAGAGATATGGTATTACTTGTTGCTCTAGGATGAAGGCTAAACACCTTCCCTTTTCATGTAAATTTAATGATAATGAAACCTTGGCTTCTTATGCTAATGGTATATATGATTACTATGATGTGGAACAAATAGAAGAGTTTGTTGCTTTTAAGGGTGCTTATGAAATTGAAGCTTTGTTTGAAAAGTATGAAGATTATGATGATGCTGTTTACCGATCTCAAAATTTGGCTATGCTTCGTTATTGTTATGCCAATTATGAATATAATGCCCATATTGATCAATTTATTGAGAAAATCTCCGCTATCCAAGAAGAGACTAATATTTTGCAGGAATCTATGGAAGAAGAAATTGATGACACTGTGAGCTCATTGGATGAAAAAGATGAGGAGGAGAGCGGAGAACAAAAGGAGGAAGAGCGGATTAGCTACCCGTGCCCACCTTCTAATGAGAGTAACTCTTCAACTCATACATTGTTTAATTTCCCTTCGTTCTTACCGTAGGATGAATGCTATGATAATTGCTATGATCCCTTGGATTCGTTTGAAATATCCCTTTTTGATGAACTTGATGCTTGCTATGCTTGTGGCCATGATGCCAATATGAATGATGCTTATGGAAATGAACTTGCTATAGTTCCTTATGTTAAACGTGAAATTGTTGCTATTGCACCCACACATGATAGTCCTATTATCTTTTTGAATTCTCCCAACTACACTATATCGGAGAAGTTTGCACTTATTAAGGATTATATAGATGGGTTGCCTTTTACTATTACACATGATGATTTTGATAGATATAATATGCATGTGCTTTCTGCTCCTACTTGCAATTATTATGAGAGAGGAACTACATCTCCACCTCTCTATGTTTCCAATATGATAAAATTGCAAGAAACTGCTTATGCTATGTATTGGCCTTTACTTGATGTGCATGAATTGTTCTTTTATGACATGCCGATGCATAGGAAGAGAGTTAGACTTCGTTGTTGCATGATATATGTTACTTTGTGCTCACTACTAAATTACAAATCATTGTTAATTAAAATTGGCTTTGATATACCTTGGGATCCGGGTGGATCAATTACTTGAGCACTTTATGCCTAGCTTAATGGCTTTAAAGAAAGCGCTGCCAGGGAGACAACCCGGAAGTTTTAGAGTGTCATTTTCTGTTGTGTGCTTTTATATAGTTTAAAAACAAAAAAATAAAGAGGGGAACCTAAAACTTTTCAAAAAGAAAAGTGAAAGTGAGAGGGACGAGCATTGTGAAAGTGGGAGCTAGCCTTGAACTTTGTTCATGCCCATGGAAACCTTCTGAATCTTAATTACAGAAACTTTTCAACAAAAATAATTATCCCCTTGTATAAATCCATTGTATTATAAAAATAATGTGCCAAGATTTTCCTTTAGGATGATTAGATTGCTTGTTTGGTGTGTGCAGTGCAAAAACAGAAACTTTGGCTGTAGTGCGTGAATTTACATTTTTTACTGGAATGTCAAAGTTTCTGAATTTTTTAAACAGTACTGCTATGCAAATTGTTTATTTTGTCCTAATTTTTCAGAATTTTTAGAGTTACAGAAGTATGGTGAATGTTCAGATTGCTACAGACTATCCTGTTTAAGACAGATTTTGTTTTTGATGCATTGTTTTGCTAGT
Organism: Elymus sibiricus; assembly: GCA_039707655.1. NCBI lineage: Eukaryota > Viridiplantae > Streptophyta > Magnoliopsida > Poales > Poaceae > Elymus > Elymus sibiricus. Next base: position 165,351,544 of record CM077663.1, on the reverse strand, counting down.
TTCGATGAAACTATCGATTTTATCGGTGGTATAAGCCATAAAGAAGTTATAATACAATAGCTACAATGCAAAAATAAAATGTGAATGGGTTTGCAACAGTACTTAAAGTGGTAATTTGTTTTATTATACTAACGGATATCACGAGGGTTTTGTTAAGTTTTGTGTGATTGAAGTTTTCAAGTTTTGGGTGAGATCACGATGGATGAAGGAATAAGGAGTGGAAAGAGACTAAGCTTGGGGATGCCCGAGGCACCCCAAGGTTATATTCAAGGACTCCCAAGAAACTAAGCTTGGGGATGCCCCGGAAGGCATCTCCTCTTTCTTCTAACAACCATCGGTAATTTTACTTGGAGCTATATTTTTATTCATCACATGATATGCGTAAATCTTGGAGCGTCATGTGTTTTTTTTTAATAATGCACCATGCTGGTATCAGAAAGTCCTTGGTTGATTTATAGAAGGCTCTTTGCACCTCACTTATATCTTTTGAGTATGGCTTTATAGAATGCTTCATGTGCTTCACTTATATGATTTGAAGTTTGGATTGCCTGTTTCTCTACACATAGAAAACCGCCATTTGTAGAATGCTCTTTTGCTTCACTTATTTTTTTAGAGCATGGGCATATATTTTGTAGAAAGAATTAAACTCTCATGCTTCACTTATATCTATTTAGAGAGTTAACAAGAGTTGGTCATTCACATGGTTAGTCATAAAATCCTACATAAAACTTGTAGATCACTGAATATGATATGTTTGATTCCTTGCAATAGTTTTGCGATATAAAGATGGTGATACTAGAGTCATGCTAGTGAGTAATTGTGGATTGGTAGAAATATTTGTGTTAAAGTTTGTGATTCCCATAGCATGCACGTATGGTGAACCGTTATGTGAAGAAGTCGGAGCATGATTTATTTATTGATTTTCATCCTTTCTGTGGAGGTCGGGAGCGCGCGATGGTTAACTCCTACCAACCTCTCCCCTAGGGGCATGCGTCTAATACTTTGTTTCGATAGCTAATACATATTTGCAATAAGTATGTGAGTTCTTTATGACTAATGCGAGTCCATGGATTATACGCACTCTCACCCTTCCACCATTGCTAGCCTCTCGAGTACCGCGCAACTTTCGCCGGTGCATTAAACCCACCATATACCCTTCCTCAAAACAGCCACCATACATACCTATTATGGCATTTCCATAGCCATTCCGAGATATATTGCCATGCAACTTCCACCGTTCCGTTTATTATGACACGCACCATCATTGTCATATTGCTTTGCATGATCGTAAGATAGCTAGGATGATGTTTTCATGGCTTGTCCGTTTTTTGATGTCATTTTTTACGCTAGATCATTGCACATCCCGGTACACCGCCAGAGGCATTCATATAGAGTCACATTTTGTTCTAGTATCGAGTTGTAATTCTTGAGTTGTAAGTAAATAAAAGTGTGATGATCATCATTATTAGAGCATTGTCCCATGTGAGGAAAGGATGATGGAAGCTATGATTCCCTCACAAGTTGGGATGAGTCTCCGGACTTTATGAAAAATAGAAGAGGCCAAAGAAGCCCAAATAAAAAAAAGGCCAAAGAAGCCCACCAAAAAAATATAAAAAAATAAAAATAACAAAGAAAAAACAAAAAAAATGGGAGAAAAGAGAGAAGGGACAATGTTACTATCTTTTTTTCCACACTTGTGCTTCAAAGTAGCACCATGATCTTCATGATAGAGAGTCTCCTATTTTTTGTCACTTTCATATACTAGTGGGAATTTTTCATTATATAACTTGGCTTGTATATTCCAATGATGGGCTTCCTCAAATTGCCCTAGGTCTTCGTGAGCAAGCGAGTTGGATGCACACCCACTTAGTTTATTTTCGAGCTTTCATACACTTATAGCTCTAGTGCATCCGTTGCATGGCAATCCCTACTCACTCACATTAATATCTATTGATGGGCATCTCCATAGCCCGTTGATACGCCTAGTTGATGTGAGACTATCTCCTTCTTTTTGTCTTCTCCACAACCACCATATTCTATTCCACCTATAGTGCTATATCCATGGCTCACGCTCATGTATTGCGTGAAAGTTGAAAAAGTTTGAGAATACTAGAGTATGAAACAATTGCTTGGCTAAAACCGGGGTTTTGCATGATTAAATACTTTGTGTGATAAAGATGGAGCATAGCCAGACTATATGATTTTGTAGGGATAACTTTCTTTTAGCCATGATATTTTGAGAAGACATGATTGCTTTATTAGTATGCTTGAAGTATTATTGTCTTAATGTCAAATGATAGACTATTGCTTTGAATCACTTGTGTCTTAATATTCATGCCATGATTAGATTATATGATCAAGATTATGCTAGGTAGCATTCCACATCAAAAATTATCTTTTTTATCATTTACCTACTCGAGGACGAGCAGGAATTAAGCTTGGGGATGCTTATACGTCTCCATCGTATATATAATTTTTGATTGTTTCATGCCAATATTCTACAACTTTCATATACTTTTGGCAACTTTTTATACTATTTTTGGGACTAACATATTGATCCAGTGCCCAGTGCCAGTTCCTGTTTGTTGCATGTTTTTTGTTTCGCAGAAAACCCATATCAAACGAAGTCCAAACGGGATAAAAACTTACGGAGATTTTTTTTGAATATATGTGAATTTTGGGAAGTGGAATCAACAGAAGGCGGTGCCCGAGGGGCCCACAAGCCATAGGGGCGCGCCCTGTGGGGTAGGGCGCGCCAGGCTGGCTTGTGGCCACCGCGTAAGGCGGTTGGTGCCCTTCTTTCGCCGCAAGAAATCTAATATCTGGATAAAAATCGTGTTAAAATTTCAGCCCAATCGGAGGTACGGATCTCCGGGAATTTAAGAAACGGTGAAAGGCCAGAATCGGGAAGGCAGAAACAGAAGGAAACAGAGAGAGAGATCCAATCTCGGAGGGGCTCCCGCCCCTTCGCCGCCATGGAAGCCAAGGACCAGAGGGGAAACCCTCCTCCCATCTTGGGGGGAGGCCAAGGAAGAATAAGAAGGAGGGGGGCTCTCTCCCCCTCTCTCCCGGTGACACCAGAACACCGCCGGGGCCATCATCGTGACGGCGATCTACACCAACAACTTCGCCGCCGTCATCACCAACTCTCTCCCGCTCTATGCAGCGGTGTAACACCCCTTCCCCCCGCTGTAATCTCTACTTAAACATGGTGCTCAACGCTATATATTATTTCCCAATGATGTATGGCTATCCTATGATGTTTGAGTAGATCCGTTTTGTCCTATGGGTTGATTGATGATCATGATTGGTTTGAGTTGCATGTTTTATTATTGGTGCTGTCCTATGGTGCTCTCCGTGTCACGCAAGCATGAGGGATCCTCACTGTAGGGTGTTGCAATGTGTTCATGATTTGCCTATGGTGGGTTGCTTGAGTGACAGAAGCATAAACCCGAGTAGGTGGGTTGTTGCATATGGGAGTAAAGAGGACTTGATACCTTATAATGCTATGGTTGGGTTTTACCTTAATGATCTTTAGAAGTTGCGGATGCTTGCTAGAGTTCCAATCATAAGTGCATATGATCCAAGTAGAGAAAGTATGTTAGCTTATGCCTCTCCCTCATATAAAATTGCAATAATGATTACCGGTCTAGTTATCGATTGCTTAGGGACAAATAACTTTCTTGTGACAAAAAGCTCTCTACTAAGACTAACTTAGTTGTTTCTTTATCTAAGCAGCCCCTAGTTTTTATTTACGTGCTCTTTATTATCTTGCAAACCTATCCTATCACACCTACAAAGTACTTCTAGTTTCATACTTGTTCTAGGTAAAGCGAACGTTAAGCGTGCGTAGAGTTGTATCGGTGGTCGATAGAACTTGAGGGAATATTTGTTCTACCTTTAGCTCCTCGTTGGGTTCGACACTCTTACTTATCGAAAGAGGCTACAACTGATCCCCTACACTTGTGGGTTATCAGTGTGAGACTTCGGTTACTACGTCATATGGTGTGAGACATATCCTACCCTTTAATTATCTTTATATGTCTTATTGTGTGAACTATGCTTATCTTGTTCCCTATGTTTATGTTCACATGTGACTCCTTGCATCTATATTTATCTCTTATTCTCTTAATGCAAGTAGTGCCAGTCTATAAAATATAGGGGGAGTATCGATCCTAGTGTGTGTGCTTTGCATTCCAAAAGCATATCAAATATCATGCACACATCTAGGGGTAGCCCGTCTATATTTTGTAGATGTTGGGTTTGCTTTCTATCTCATGATATTATTTGTGCAAATCCCATGTTGTCATCAATCCACCAAAAAGGGGAAGATTGTAAGGGCATATTTCTACCCTAGTGGTTTTGGTGATTGATGACAATACATTTGCAGACTAATCATGTGCATTAAGCCTTTCAGATATTTCATCATATGGCACAAGACGATTCTTGCCCCACGGTGGTTTAGAGTGAAGACGGTTTCTTTCCCACGTTTCATTTTTGGTGGATTTGAGTTTTAGGAGAACCGTACTATTAAGAGGGGGTCCGCATCGGAAAGGTTAGGGTGGAATCAACACGTACACATTCACTTGCACCCATGTTCCTTTTTCGCTTCATTGGAGTACTAACGATGCCCTAGTTCTGGTCCGGAGAGACCCAATCGAAAGTACCACGCAAGGCAGCGGTACTACCCTTAATAAGGGTAGTACCGCTCTTGGCAGCGGTACTACAGCTAATTAGGTGTACTACTGATCTGGGCAGCGGTAGTACTGCTTATTAGCGATACTGCCTATGCCTACTGCCGTGTGTGGTACCGTCGGCTTCGGAGTCTCGACATTTTTTGTGTCGGACTGGGCGGTTTTTGGCTGGTAGTACGGCGCGGTAGTACCGCTTCCGAACAGTAGTGCCGCTTGCTACTGCCACACCACTTTCGCCCTATCGTTCTGGACTGGATTGCTCAACGGATCTTGGGTGGTAGGAGGGAGCGGTACTACCTCTTATTAGGGGTAGTACCGCCCTGAGGAGTGGTAGTACCGCGTAGGTGGAACTGCCGTCTCCTCCTATTGTTTCTCTGCATCTAGGACTGTCTGCACTACAACCCCAGTGGTAGTACAGCTGGGGTAAGCGGTAGTACCACTCCGGCGACACTACCGCCTCGTGGCCTCGTGCCATTGTGCGTGTGGCTGGCTCTACCGTCCAAGCGGTAGTACCGCTCCAGTGAACGGTAGTACCGCTTGTGTGCGGGCTGAGAGGGGGTAACGGTTTGATTTGTTCCCCCACTATATAAAGGGGGTCTTCTTCCCCAAGAAGACCACCTCTTCCTCCCCAAATCTCCATTGTTGCTCCAAGCTCTATTTTCGTCCGATCTCCCTACCTAGCCGACAAAACTTGTTGCTCTTCTAGGGTTTGGGTGAGAGGTCCCCGATCTACACTTCCACCAAGAGAAATTTGATTCCCCCCACTAATCCCTTGCGGATCATGTTACTCTTGGGTGTTTGAGCACCCTAGAAAATTGAGGTCACCTCGGAGCCACATTCCATTGTGACAAAGCTTCGTGGTGGTGTTGGGAGCCTCGAATTAAGTTGTGGAGATTGCCCCAACCTTGTTTGTAAAGGTTCGGTCACCGCCTTCATGGGCACCACTAGTGGAATCACAGCATCTCGCATTGCGTGAGGGCGCTAGGAGAATACGGTGGCCTTAGTGGCACCTTTGGGAGCATTGTGCCTCCACACCACTCCAACGGAGACGTACTTCCCCTCAAAGGGAAGGAACTTCGGTAACACATCCTCGTCTCCATCGGTTCCACTCGTGGTTATCTCTCACCTTTACTTTGTGCAAACTACTTGTGTTGTATCTCTTACTTGCGTGTATCTTGTTGTTGTTAGCGTCATATAGGTTGCTCACCTAGTTGCATATCTAGACAACCTATTTGTTGTTAAACCTAAATTGTTAAGAAAAGCTAAAAATTGGTAGTTGCCTATTCACCCCTCCCCTCTAGTCAACCATATCGATCCTTTCAGAGTCCCTGACGTGCGATGCTCAGGGTGCCCCCCTTGATGCGCAGGCGGCTCGTGCCAAGGAAATCAGGATGTCTCGAGAGGGAAACGAGAGGGAGAAAACCCGAGAGGTGCTCTAGACTTAGCTCTTTTGAGACGTGCAGCTTGGAGCGAGTCCTCCACGGGGAGCGGCTCGTGAGGCGCGGTCCCTCGCTAAGCCTTCTGCCCATGGGACGCCGCTCGCGACCCCTTCCGAGGGGGGGGGGGCTCCTGAGGCCTTCGATATCCTGCAGCAGGGAAATTACCAAGTTTTTTCAAGTAATGCAGCAGGGTGCGCTCGGGGGGGGGGGGGGGTCGCCTGCGGGTATTACGCGAGGAGACAAGAGCACCAAGGACCTGGTGAGGTGATGTACACGGGGGTCGTATGTGGGTGCCCGCGAGCCAGAGCTCAGTCGCTTGGATTTTGCAGTGTTGTTGGGACTGACGCGAGCACAGGCACCGTGCCCAGCCCCCCGCTCATGTGACAGACACGGGGAAGATCACGAGCGCGCGCCCCTCCTAAGGCATACTTAGCTGCAAGCTTACAGAATTCTAAAGGAAATAAGCTTTACTGATGCATGAAATAGATTCATTACACAACATAAAGATACATGCTGACGTGTTCAACACAGGTCAGCTTGAGGATGTGACGGTCGGTAGGCCCCTCAGGTAAGTAGGCCGCCAGCGCGGAGCATGGGGCATCTGCCAACACCGAGCATGGGGCATCCGCCAGCACTGAGCATGGGGCTTCCACGAGAGTGGCAGGGAGCTCCGAAGCTTGTACAGCTCCATTTTGTTTGTATCCGTGGGGTCACAGATAGAACTTGCGGAGATCCTCGATGTTCCATGTGTTTTGTACTAGAACACCCTCCTCTGTTTCGAGCCGTGACACACCGGGGCCGGGAGATGTGCGTGACCCTGAAAGGGCCCTCTCACATGGGTGAGAGTTTGTGGAGTCCCTCTCTGGAGAGGATCCGGCGTAGGACAAGGTCGTCCACCTTGAGGGTGCGGGGCTGTATGTTGTGGCTGTAATAGAGATGCAACGCCTGCTAGTACCTTGTCGCGCGGAGGGCAGCCTGACGATGGGCCCCTTCGAGGAAAGCAAGTCATCCTCCCGCAGGCCGCCCTGACGAGATTCGTCGAAGGCCAAAACACGCAGGGACCGGTGCTTGACCTCGGCTGGGAGGACCGCTACTACAACACCTACATGAAGTCTTCAACGACAAAAACCAAGGTTAGTTTGTCCCTCTTAGGGGGGTGTTACATCAAGGGGGAGCTTTACTCTAAGACTTGAGTCAAAGCATCTCATAAGATGTGAACACATTAAAAGCTTTATGTAAAAGTGGCAACCCCACTTGTGCTTAAATGATGAGTATGACATGTGATCAAGTATTCTTGCTTGCCTCCTAAGTCAATATACTCATAGATAGATGACTCCATCATCGCCAAAGTGCTTGGTAGATACTAGAGTGGTTTTGCATGTTTGCCATGCTTTATTTGACATCTTATTGTGTGAGCATGTTGGTATGCATATTTTTCTTCATTCGAGGACATCCAATTGTTGTTCTTTGGCTTTCATTTTTCTGGCCAATTGGATGTACAAGAATGCCTAAGTACCCCCTCTAGTTATCTATGCTTTCTCGTCTCAAATTCTATTCATGCTTCATCACAAAATTTGAGCAAGCACTTTTCGGACCCTCTGGGTGAGGCGCACTCGGAGCCACCATTTCGACAAAGGGCTGACTTCCAAAACCTCCCAACTGCAATTCAGTGTGACCAACTTATAAATTTCAGTTCCACCTAGGGTTGATCTAGTTTTTGAACCTTGGTACCACCGATATAAAAATCTCGGCGTCACCGAGTTGCCCTTCCAACAAGCAGTAAAGCATCTCGTTGGAACCAATTTTGATTTTTCGGTGTAACCGACGGTAGATGGGTATATATATATCCCCGAACTTGAAAATTTATTTAACCCTCGGCCGCCCGCACCCCACTGCTGCCTCCTCCCACGTCTTCGAGACTTCGTCGTTGCTTCCTGTGCGCCCTTGCCATAGGAATCCGCTGCCGTCAATGGATTCATCCCCGCCGTTGCCACCGTAGAGGAGATTTTGCCATGTTAGGGTAAATCTCCAACCCCTCTTGCGCTCCAACGTCCGATTCATGCGCATTAGGATAAATTTGTTCTCATGCCACAGTTTGCAATGTATCCATCCTCGAGAAAACTCCGTAGAATAGATGGAACAAAAAAATTTAGGGTTAGGTTTCCGCCTTAAGTAATTTTGGAGTTACCGGGTCTAAATGTTTCAGCGTCACCGATGTGGGTTACCCACAGCACAAAGGGCCTTTCGGTATAACCGAGAAGTTCCTATCGGTGTCACCGAGATGGATGTTTAGGGTTTGTGAGCACAACTTCGGTGAGATTGAGTCTCTCTTCGGTGAAACTGATTAGAGTGACGAAGTTACTGTTAAGAATGTTTGTTGCTTCGGAAGCTCCGAATTTTGAAACTCCGTGGAACAGTACTTGCTTACAGTGAAAATCTAGAACTAAATCTTTTAGTTCAAACTTGCAAAAATGCCTGAATTTTGTGATGCTCATCTTTTCCACTCCTCTATATCTTATTCACAGGGTCAAAGCTCAGTCATGTCAGGATCATATGATAGTCAGAATGATTTCAGAGAACCTAGTGCAGACATTAATGCAGGCACTAGTCCACGGGCTAGTTCTGAGGACCCCTGGCACCCCTAGTTCACATGGCTTGCCCAAGGCAGCCACCAAGGCCAGAAAGAAGAGGAACTCAGATGAGGAGGATGAAGATTTTATTCCTGATGATCCCACATCCAAGAGAAAACTTGTCAGAAAGGAGTATGCCAGCACTGATGCCATGAGAGCTCCTGAGTCAGCTAAGGGTGGGATGACCCTCACACATAAGTCCCCTAATACTTCTAAGCAAGCAAACACTTTGGCCAAGATGTCAGGGAAGAAGAGAGAAAGGAAGAGGACCATCTGTGGTTGGGAGGCCAACCTCCATGTATGAAGACCCTGCTGAGCATGAGGAAGAGGAAGAGGAGGAACGTGCTAACCCTCCTCCATTGAAGCAAAGGAAGCTAATGAAGGATGTTATGCCTAGCAAGTCTGCTTCAAAGGCAAAGCCCACTGCTCTCAAGGCCAAGCCAGCTGCCTCCAAGCCCAAAAGGACAACCAGATATGTGCCTACTGCTAAGAAGAACAAGGGTTATACCTCCAGAGATGCAGCAGAGGAAGAAGAGGATGTTGTTGTTTTGAGGAAGCTCAGACCTCACCTGCCAGACCACAACAATGATCATCCAGTGGCAGAAAACATGATGGAGAGGAAGGATCAAGGTTAGTGGAGAGCCGATGATCCATATGTTGTGAGGAGAAGGACTATTGTTGATGCTCGCTTTCACACTAAAGAGCAGCAGGAATTTTATGAGACTATTTTGCTTGACAAGAACCCAGCTGTCAGTGACATGAGATATGTTGATTGGAAGTATATCAAGTCTAATGAAGACTATTTTCCTCATGTCCAAGAAAATTTCAAGGCCATTGATATTGATGAGTTCGTTGGCAGAGAGATTATTGTCTGGAATGATGAAATGATCATGCAATTCTATTCCACTGCACATTTCTATCCAGGTGGGAAGATTGTGTGGATGACTGAAGGCACCAGATATCAGTCTAGTGTTGAAGAATGGGCTGCCATCTTAGGAGTCCCAAAGATGCTTGAGAGTGATCTTGATGTGTACTCTGAGGCCAAGATGAATCACAACTCCATGGCCAACATGTACAACCCTATTCCTAGGGAGTATGTGAAGACACATAAGCTTGGCTCGGTTTACTTTTTGCAAGCGGGACTGCCCACCTCCAACACCATCCTAAGGCATACTTTGATGCCCAAGTCAAGAGATGACAAGATGATACGTGGTTATTCCATCAACATGCTACATCATGTGGATAGCCATACCAGGATCAGAGTGATGGATCTCATTGTTGAGACCATCAAGAAGACTGCTGCTGACCAGAAGAGGTCTTGTGGATATGCTCCCTATATTCAGATGCTCATCAATTCCAAGATTGGAAAGAGCCAATATCTACTTGATCGACCACACCTACCCCTATAGCCAGATCTTGAGGATAATATCATGGTGATGGATCCAAGTCATCCCACTTCAACTTCTACAGAAGCACGGATTGAGGAAGAGGCCAGGGCAGAAGCAGCTAGAGCCACTAGTTCTCAAATGCCAAGGACTAAGAGTGACCAAATGGCATATCTTATTAGCACAATCCAAGGTATAGAGAAGAACGTGAGTGAGATTCTGAAGAACCAAAAGAGCCTTGAGAGGATCGTGGAAACCAAGTTTCATGACTTGGATATCAAGGTGACTGAGCTGACTACTACCGTTGATACTTTGAAGAAGGGGGTAGATGCAGTGCCTAGCCCCAGCTCCAGCTCAAGTGATGATGATGATGACGGTCCTCCACACTAGACTCACACTCAGTTCAGGACTCAGGTCAGATCATCTGCAGTACCAGTTCCAGATATGAGACCCACTTCATCTACACCTGCATCAGCACCCTCAGCACCTTCAGCACCTCCATTGTCTACTCCACCACCTCAGAGGACTTCGAGAGAGAGTGTTGCATTTTGGTTGCTCTTATCATTTTAAAACATTTGGACTATCGTGTGTTTGCCTTAAAACTTCGTTGTGTTTGATGATACGCTTTATGATTCATACTACTATTTCCTATCTTTGTGGTATCTATATGATGATCATTCACTCATGATTGTTGTTATGTGCATTATAATCCATTCATATCATTTATGCGCACCACCAAGATGTATGTGACATGGAAGAGTTACCCATGATCCTAATCGATTGTGCATTTGCATTCAAACCCAAATTCAAAATAGTGCACAAATTTAGGGGTAGCTCTTGCTTATCACATACTTCTCAAAGCGACGATGTTATACATTGTTCATATCCTTATCGAAGCTTTGATCTATATGTTGTCATCAATTACCAAAAAGGGGGGATTGAAAGCAGAACTTATATTTCATTGGACTAATGATCCTATTAAGCATATTTCAGGAAAAGTTCAATGAATGGATTGGCAAAGGATTGTGAGGAGATCCCCTAGATGCATGGAACATCAAATGGCAACAAGCTTCAAGACTCTACTTTTTGCATTTTGTGAGAAATCACAATTGAGTCCATAGGAAAGCCAATACTATTAAAAGGGGATGAGTTATCTATGATGATCTGGTTGCTCAAGTTCTTAGAGTTAGCCACCAAAAACCCTCATGAATTCTCCCACAAAGATATTCTTTCCAAACCCTAAAGCCAAAATTCGGTGCCACCATGTTCATACATTCGGCCCTACCGAGTTTTCCCTAGACAGAATCCAGAGCCAAACCCCAACCTCACGGTGACACCAAGTTCAATTTCGGTGAAACCGAAATCAGTGACCAACCTTCGGGTATCCAGTTTCTAAGAATCGGAATTTCTAAGTTTTTGGAATCGGTGCCACTGAAGCAAGGAACTTCCTAGGCTAGCTAAAATCGGACTCACCGAGTTTTATATATCGGTCTCACTGAAACGCTGAAAGTTGCAACCTTTTGCACTAGTCGGTGTAACCGAGATTTATCTTCGGTTCCACCGACTTGGGCAATAATGTTGTAACGGTTGGATTGTTGGAGAAGCCTATATATACCCCTCCAGCTCCCTCTCATTCGTAGAGAGAGCACTCAGAACAAACCAACACTTGCCCCATCTGTTTTCTGAGAGAGAACCACCTACTCATGTGTTGAGATCAAGATCTTCCACTCCAACCCTATGAATCTTGATTTCTAGCCTCCTCAAGTTGCTTTCCACCCAATCAAAATCTTCTACCAAGCCAAATTTGTGAGAGAGTGATTGTGTGTTGAGGAGACTATCTTTTGAAGCACAAGAGCAAGGAGTTCATCATCCATACACATCTATTAACTTTTGGAGAGTGGTATCTCCTAGATTGGTTATGTGTCACTTGGGAGCCTCCGACTTCGTGTCAAGAAGTTTGTAAGGGCAAGGAGATCGCCTACTTCATGAAGATCTACCCCAAGTGAGGCCAGTCCTTCGTGGACGTAAGTCGTGATGGAATAGACGAGGTTGCTACTTTGTGGACCTTTCGTGGGTGGAGCCCTCAGTGGACTCTCGCGATCGCTACCCTCTGTGGGTTGAAGTCTCCATCAATGTGGATGTATGATAGCACCACCTATCGGAACCACGGGAAAAAGCTTCGAGTCCCCATTGCGTTTGATCTTCCTATCCCTACCCTCTACTTATATGTGCATGTATTTACTTTCCGCTGCTATACTCGTAGATTTGCATGTGTAGGGTGTGCTTGACTTGATAGATTTGCTAAAACTTGCCAACCACTAAAATTGGGAAAAGGCTAGATTTTTAATTGGTCAAGTAGTCTAATCACCCCCCCCCCTCTAGACATACTTTGGATCCTACAACATCGCCCTCGGGGTCCACTTGAAGGGGCTAGACCTCTTCATGAGCTTGAAGAATGGCAGACCCCGATCGCCAAACTTGGATATGAAGCGACCGAGCGAGGCCATGCACCCTGCCAGGCGCTACATCTCCTTGAGGTTGCGGGGAGGCCGCATTTCCTCTATAACCTTGATCTTCTCAGGGTTAGCCTCGATGCCGCAATGGGAGACCGGGAAGCCAAGGAGCTTGCCAGAAGGGACACCGAAGACGCACTTGGCGGGGTTGAGTTTAAGGTTGACCTTACGCAGGTTGGCGGAAGTTTCTCCCAGGTCCTCGATGAGGGTGTGGGCCTCACGCATTTTGATGATGATGTCGTCGACGTATGCCTCCGCATTTCTCCCCATCTGGCACCCCAGGTAGATGCACATCAACCTCTGGAAGGTGGCTCCCGCACTCTTCAGGCCAAAGGACATGCACACATAGCAGAACACCCTGCAAGGGGTGATGAAGGCGGTTTTCTCCTCATCCTCCCTTGCCATCTTGATTTGATGATAGCCTGAGAAGGCATCCAGGAAGCAGAGCAGATAGCACCCAGCGGTGGAGTCTACTATCTGGTCGATCCTTGGTAGCGGGAAGTGGTCCTTGGGGCAGGCCTTGTTGAGGTTGGTGAAGTCGACACACATACGCTTGCCGTCGTGCGGCTTGGCGAAGACAACGGGGTTGGCGATCCACTCTAGGTGGAGTACTTCGTGGATGATTCTGGCGTCTTGGAGTTTCTCGACCTCCTGAATGACGAACTTTTGCTTCTCGGGTAACTGGCGCCGTACCTTCTGCTTGACAGGGCGCGCGTTGGGGCACACCACCAAGTGATGCTCGATCACCTCCCTTGGTACACCGGGCATGTCCGAGGCTATCCAAGTGAACATATCAGCATTCGCCTAGAGGAAGGTGAAGAGCGCGCTCTCCTGCTCGAGGGAAAGGTCACTGCCGATGGTGAGGAAGGGGCCCGCACCGCTCCCATCCAACAACACTTTCTTGGTATCGGCCCGCTCCAAGGAGAACAGGAGTTTTTTCCTCGTGGGCGCCAGCTCGGCATGCTCAGGTGCATCCTCCTCGGCTGTGGATATGGTGGCGGTCGCATTGTAGGAGCGCGCGAGGGCATGCGTCACGTCCTTCTCATTGCAATGGATGGTGAGGGTGTCGTTGCATCCGGGCATCTTGATGAGGCCGTAGGCGTGGTGGGTCACAGCCATGAACTTGGAGAGCGTTGGGCAACCCAAGATGGCGTTCTAGGGCAGGCCGATGTGAGCCACGTCGAAGACGATGAACTGCCCCACGGTGAGGAGGAGAAGCGGTGCGTATGGGTCGCTCGGCGTGCCGTGGTGAAGCAGGCGTGGAGCGAGGGGCGCCTGGCCACCGCGTGCGGCGGAGACGAGCTTAGTGACGCGCTCGAGCCAGGTGTCGTGACCGTCCCTAGCGGGGCTACAGTGTAGCAGCACTTGCACCATGAGCAGCGCGGCGTGCAGCATGGGAGGGATGTGACTTGCAGGCGAGGAGGCGGTGGCAAAGTGGCCAAGCGCTTGCTTGTCCACCGATGGGTGGACGGAGGAGGTCACCTGCTCCCCAACAGGCTCGGCGGCGGCGCGAGGGCGCCGCTCCGGGTCACCTCGGGCGGCGGGCGGCGCATGGACCCTGGCGGCAGCTCGGCATGCAGCGCGCTCCCAGCGAGCGGCGGCGGCGTCCATGTCGATGTTGACGTCGAGGTCGAAGGCGCGAAGACGGCAAGTCCCCCTACCTGGCGCGCCAAATGTCGGAGTCTAGGATCTGCGTCCAAGAAACTTCTCCAAGAACTAGGGTTCGAACTCTGGGGGGCTTTGCTTGGCAACCTATGACCCAATGTTAACTACGTCGAGACCACGACGAGCACACTCACTCACACCGGACACGACGGGGACGCACGAGTTACCCAGGTTCGGGCCACCATGCAGTGTAATACCCTACTCTGGCCTGTGTTGGATTGCTTTGTAATGGTGAGCTTGCGGCTCGAGGTATACGAGGTGTGGGGGAGAATGGCCCAATCCCCTTACATGGAAGCGGCCCTGCCCCTTTTGTAGTTCCTTGATCCTCTTCCCTGAAAATATGAGCGGGAAAAGGTGGCCACAGGGCGCAATTCAAAGGGGGACAGGCGCCCAAGCTTATCCTGACTAAAGGCGGTCTCTGCCTGATAAAGTAGTCATCCTAAGGCGCCGGTCGGCTCGGGATGACCTCTTCCCTGACACACTGATCTGTCATGATCTCCTTACACCAAAGAGGAAATGCTTCGGGACTCGTTTTGGGGGAGGCAGACGTCGCTGCTCCCTTATCACCAGAATGGAAATTGGCTTCGGTCATGCCCCGTCGTCCTTATCTTGACAGCAGGACGTCATCCACGTGATGGGCACGAAGCCCTGCGGCTGGCGCCATATGACATGCCTCGTCAAGCAGCCTGGCGAGAAGAGCCTCGCAAGGGCTTCGGTGCTTGGTGACCTTGGCTAGGCTTAGCCTAGCGGTGAGGGACCTCACGAGGCTAGCCCCTCCCGAGGCGGCTTCTTCTGGGACGGCCGCGGCCAAGCCATCCTCCACGGGCTGGCCCAAGTGTCGCCTCCTCGGCCGGAGGCTGACGGTCCATGGTACCCTGGTTCCCACTAGGCCCACAATAACAAACAGAGTAATGATTGGAGCATGATGACATAATGTAGACAAAGTAAGACCAAACAATATGTTCGAACCCTGTCGTTTTACCCTTACTAGCAGCAATACAAATACGTGCCTCTCTACTCCTCGCATTACAGAGCGAGGACACCACAAGATTGAACCTACTACCAAGTACCTCTCCTACCGAAGATAAATCAATCTAATTGGCAAAATTAAACGGATAGATCAGAGAGAAGTACAAGGCTATAAAATCACACATGGTAAATCTCAAAAAAGACTCAATTACTTTCAATGAATATTGTGATCATAAACCCACAATTCATCGGATCCCAACAAACACACCGCAAAGATTACATCGATCTCCGAAGAGATCATTCTATTGAAGATCAAACAAGAGAGAGAGATAGAGAGAGATACATACATACATACATACATACATACATACATACATATACATATAGAGAGAGAGAGCCATTTAGCTACTACTATGGACCTGTAGGTCCTGTGGGAACTACGCACACATCATCATGGAGGCAGGTTGATGAAGATGGCCTCCGTGATCGATTCTCCCTCCGGCTGATTATCAGCGGACACTTTCATATGGGATCGCGGAAGAACAGAGGCTTACGGCGGCGATAAAATTGTTTCGGGTCTCTCTTTGAGGGTTTTGGAATATTTGAGAATATATAGCACTGAAACTAGGTCAAGGAGACCTCCGAGGGGCCCATAAGCTCAAGTGGCACGCCCTACCCCAGGGGGGCGCCGTGTGAGCTTGTGACCCGCTCGTAGATCTTCTAGTCTCCTACCGAAGCTTCTAGGATCCCTCCTGGTCCAAAAAAAACACCGTAAAGTTTCATCATGTTTAGACTTCGTTTGGTATGGTTTTTTTGCGAAACAAGAAATAGGAAAAAATAGGAACTGGCACTGGGCATTGAGTTAATAGGTTAGTTCCCAAAAATGATATAAAATTGCATATAAAGCATACAAGATTGATAATACAATAGCATGAAACAATCAAAAATTATATGTACGTTGGGGATGTATCAGTCACCATCGTCCGTGTTAGCCGGAGGCGGCTCATGCACATGCTCTGCATCGCGATCAGTCCCCTTCATACAAGCCTGAGGTGGATCTCGAGAACCCACATCAGCTCCCACTTCTACATTGGCCTGCGTGTGGGAGCTCTCCGATACATCCAAAGTGTGTGTTTTGCCCGCAACAACACCACCTTGGTCACTGATTTCTGTCGGGTCCTATGTGACACTACCTTGGAAGGTTCCTTGGGCCTGCTGGTTTATATATGACATAAACTATGTTCTTGCGTACGATGTTCTCGTGTTGAATTGCATTTCAAAAACAATAGCAATATTTAAAGAAAGAGATGAAGAAATGTAAAAGAATTTACAATTGCAACGGAAAAGGGTCTTCTAGATAAAACAAAGTATTAAGGGAAATGGTATAAATCACCCTACGGATAAAACAAAATATGAAGGGAAACAATATAAATCACCCAACAGATCACAGCCACGCGTCTGCCGCTTTCTGTGCACACCACCTGGCCATGGCCAGCACAACTACTCTATTGCAGGATCTCGATCCTTGAGAAAACTTGCCTCTCATGCTCCTATCGAGCTCCTGTCGAGTCTGTCACCTCCCCATGCTGCTCCGACTACCCCAAGCTCCCATAGAGTCATCGCCTCACCATGTTGTTTTGATTGCCGTCACTGGCGCTCGCCGCCGACAAGCATTTCTGGCAAGCTACGTGTTGCTGCAAGGCGTGCAACCAGAGAGATCGAGCTCCTCCGTCAAGTTGTCACATTCTCATGCTGCTCCGACCGCAGCCACCGGTGCTTAGCGCCGGCAAGCACGCCGATGAGCTTCTCCGACAAGTTGAACGCAACTACCACTAGAATGCTCTCTGCAACGTGTCCGATGTTGCAAAAAGTTTTCTGTAACACGAGCTTTGTTGCAAAAATTATGGTAGAAAACGGTCAACAACTTTTCCTGCAACACATCCCTAGTTGCAAGTATTTCTGCAACATTACCTTTGCTGCAAAGATTTTTCAGAAGAAAAATAAACGCTTTGAGATTATTGCAACAAGCATCATGTTGCAGAAGTCCTTACTGCAACACCACTCTTGTTGCAAAGGTGTGATTGCTCACATGGGTAGATCGAATGGCCATTCGCGTGTCCATCTAATGGTCGGCGAGGTGGTGGATATTTTCCGATTATTCGCTTCCCAAATATGAAAACAGTGTATTCCGTTTGAATAACTTACATGCCACTTCCAAAATGAATTGTCTAGGGTGTCGACAACAACAACAACGTGAAAGTCCATTTCATGAAGAAAACAAGCTCTAGGCAGCGAGTAGTTGATGGTGTGATCAACTAAGCATCATCTTGGCACATCAAGTTGGTTGATGCAAATTACCTGCAAAAGGACACAAAAAAGGGAAAGACACATCAGCACCTGTTAGTTTGTTGTACCTTGGAAAAATAAAATGGTAATGTTATGGGGATGAAAGACCGTACCGGAAGCATTGGTAGACAGCCGCCAATATTGAATTTTCCTTTGCCATCATTCCTCCTTTCCTGGCATTTTTTAACGTATGTCATCACGTCACACAGGATGTGCTCATCCCACTCGAACTCGTGGACCACACTCATGTCTCGTAAGGTATACAGACATTCCTAATGGCACCATATTTCCAGTGCCAGGAGCTAGGATCGAAGCTAGGCATAGTAAAACCCATGACGTCTCGATGTCTCCTCATCGTCGTCATCTTCTTTTGATATAACAGCTATGGTGGTGGCTATCGGAGCCCTTTCACCATCCAAATAGATGTCACGTAAATCTGCTTTGCCCCTCTTGCCGAATTCTACTGGCCTGATACCACATAGGACATTGAATATCATCTTAACCATGTTTCCTGTAAAGTGAATCTTCTCGTGGTTATTTATCCTATAGTATATAGAATAAGAATCGGCAGATGCTGCAAAACAAAGAAAATGATGCTATGCAATAGAGAGGAATGGGAAGATGACAAAAAGAAAATAGAAACATACTTGAGCACACACTTTTTAGTGTCGATCCACATAACTATGAAATCGACAAGCTCTTCTGGAGGAGGAACCAAAGGAGAGATGTACATCAAATCCCCAAAGCTGAACTTGCTTATTACATCCCTCTCTCCCCTTGTATGACGTTGGCTATGTCACGCAGCCGCTTCGTTGACCATCAAGTTTGGTAGATGGTCATGCGAAACAAAAAAAAATGAAAAAATGATGCTATGAGCATACATATCTAGTGATCTAATATTGAGAAGTATTGGAACTAGTGAGAAATTACAGAGATATGCAAAATTCAGAAACATTAGCTAATTCAGGCCGGTCCAACTAATTTCGGAAACATAACTAATTTCCTATGAGCTACAGTGTTTGGGGAGATATGCAAAACTCAGAAACATTAGCTAATTCAAGCGTGTCCTATAACTAGTAAATGGAGTACAAAATCCATAAACATAAGCAGAAAATCAAGCAAGTCCAGCTAATTCAGAAACATAAGCTAATTTTCCAGTGCTATAAGCTCGTGCAAATGCAATACAAAAATTCCAGAAACACAAGCTAAAAAAACTCAAGCTATAAAGCTATGAGGTACAAAGTAGTATGAGCTATAGATGCTATCAGCTACAAAAAATCAGAAATAAACAGCTCCCCAATACATGCACAACTCTATGATTTTCAAGGATCCAGTGCAAAAATTCAGCAGAATATCGAATCAAAAATACATAAGGGAGCATCCACTTTAGAATTCCTGTGGCACATCAAAAATAGTGTAGCACATCAACAACACAACCTCTGCCCATGTACAAAATTCAGAACTCTGCAGTGCAACTTTGCAGAATCCAGTACCAAAAAGGCAACAACACAAGACCGGTGACCGCTCTACTAGTACATCGACGACCCCCTCCTATACACCGACGACCCCCCCTAACCTACAACGGCGACATCCCGTGGGGACCCCGACTGATAAGTCATGATCACCGAATGCACGTGTATAGTAATCCTAGAGATCAATGCTCACTGAACATACAGAAGCTGAATAACAAAGGTCTTACATCCATACATACCGTCTTACACAAATAAACATCGAGGTCAAGTCTTACATAGATAGGGCCATGAAGGCCAAACAGCAAACATAAACTCGCAGCAGAAATCTTGAAAGATAGCGTAGACCCATGCCATCTGCCTTAGCCCTACAGGCATTCTGACTGCGAAGCGACCTAATTCGCATGTTCGTCACCAACGAAATCTTCACCATATTCCTGATCTTCTATGCATAGCCAATTAAATAACCAGTGGCAAGCCAATGAGTACTTTGAATGTACTCGCAAGCAACCCACGTTTTGGAACAAGGTATGACAATGCCTGATATAGCACTAAGTAGTGTCGGCATTCTGGATACCAGGGTACCCAGACTTGCCTGCCTGCGGCCCAAGGTGTGGCCCACCTCGACAACCAAGTACGGCCCGGCGAGACCTCGTCCGACACAAGGCCCTCATGAGACCCCCGGGCTCGCGAGGGAGGCAACGCCAAGACCCGCGGGAAGATAGGCCTCCCTAGGCCCCCTCCTGAGTGGCGGAGACTCCCATGCAGCACATGACCTCAGGAGGCCATGGGTGACGCCAGCCGAGCCAGGCGGGCGCCAGTACGCCAGAGGGGACAGTTTCCCCTTTGGTGCAAAGATGGCTGGGACGCACATGGGTTCCGAAAGCGCCCTCCAAAGGTTTCCCTTCTGGTGCAACAAGACCAAGACCACGAGCCCCGTAGGACGGACGTCATCACCGAGCCCACCGCTACATCACTGTCGACTGCTTTGCAGGAGAAGACCACCATTCATCAGGATAGGGTGTCCCTCCTGTCCCCCTTCGAATTTGGCCGTTGTGGGATTCCTTCCAGCCATTGCGATAAAGGAAGAGGACCCGAGCCGCTATAAATAGAGACGAGGTAGCTCGGTAGAGGACACAAAAAAACAACCCCGCAAAAACACCACTGTACTAGTTCATCCACAAACCTCCTCACGAGGCAATCCACCAAAAGCAGGAGTAGGGTTTTACGCTTCGCAGCGGCCCGAACCTGGGTAAACTCTTGTGTGCCATCGTCTTCCTCGCCATCGAGCGGAGTTCTATGTTGTGAGCTTGGGAGGGGCGAGGCTGTTGGGGAATCTTCGCACACGCCCCTGGGTTCGAATTCCTTAGGGTTTTGCGGAGCCCGATATCCGACATTCGGCGCGCCAGGTAGGGGCATGTCGAAGTCTCCAGCAAACTTCGTTTCTCCTACACCCCATTGTGTCGATGGCCAACGCAACCCCTGAGGTAGGGCAGCCCATGGGGTGCGGCGGCACCCCGGCTCTCAGGGTCGGCCCGGCGGTCGCTTGCATCCTTGGCGGGTCACAGGCACCCGCCTCCGACCGCCAAGTCAAGCGGTTCCTCCGCCAGGCAGGTGCGGCCCGGCCACCGTCCGAGACCCCGCCGCACCGGGCGTGGCCAGAGGCTGACATCACTTTCGGCCCCGACGATCACCCCTGGACAACGGCCGCCGCCGGTGTGCTCCCCATGCTGTGCACGCCAACCATAAACCGGGTAGCAGTCACCAGAACCCTCATAGACGGCGGGGCCGGCCTCAACGTCCTCTCCGTGGAGACCTTCAATGCACTGCAAGTGCCTCAAGGTCAGCTCGCGCCCTCAAGGCCCTTCTCCGGGGTGGCTGGGGGCTCCGTCGCCTCCTTGGGGCGGGTGCGCCTCCCCGTCACCTTCGGCACCCGCTCCAACTACCGCACCGAGCAGATCGACTTCGACGTCGCCCACATCCACGTCCCTTACAACGCGATACTCGGCTACCCCGCCCTCGCCGAGTTCATGGCGGCAACGCACCCGGGCTACAACGTCATCAAGATGCCTCGGAGCGGCGGCATCCTCTCCGTCGTCGGGGACACCAAGGACGCGGTCCACGCACTCAAGCTTGCCTACAGAGCCACAGCCGTGACGCGCCCCGACGTAGGCGACACCGCGCAGGCCTCGCAGGGCATTGAGGACGTCGCCAACGTTGCACCGACGAAGAAGAAGCAGCTGTTCTCTCAGAACCGGGCTGAGACGAAGCAGGTGCCCGTGGGCGACGAGAATCCTGGCCTCATCTTCACCATCGGCGCCGGCCTGCCTCAGGAGCAAGAGGAGGCGCTGATTGCCTTCCTCTGCGCGAACAAGGATGCGTTCGCATGGAACGCTTCTGACCTGGTGGGGGTGCCGCGGGATGTGATCGAGCATCATCTCATGGTATGTCCCAACGCGCGACCGGTGAAGCAAAAGGCGAGGAGGCAGGCCCAAGAGAAGCAGACGTTCATTGCCCAGGAGGTTGGCAAACTGAAAGATTCAGGGGTCATCCCGGAGGCGCAGTACCCGGAGTGGCTCGCCAACCCAGTGGTCGTCCCGAAGAAGTGCGGGAAGGAGCGCTTGTGCGTCGACATCACGAGCCTCAACAAGGCCTGCCCTCAGGACCCATCCGCGCTGCCGCGCATTGACCAGATCATGGATTCCACCGCTGATTGCGGCCTCCTGTGCTTCCTGGACGCCTTCTCGGGCTACCACCAAATCAAGATGGCAGTGGAATATGTTGAGAAGACAGCCTTCCTCACCACGTGCAGCGTGTTCTGCTACATGTGCATGCCCTTCGGGCTGCGGAATGCGGGCGCGACCTTCCAGCGGCTGATGCACATCGCCCTGGGGCCACAACTCGGGAGGAACGTGGAAGCCTACGTCGACGACATCGTGGTCAAGTCGCGAGAAGCCAAGACCTTGATCGAGGATCTGGAGGAGACCTTCGCCAGCCTGAGGCGGGTGAACCTGAAGCTCAACCCCGAGAAGTGCTTCTTCGGGGTCCCATCGGGTAAGCTGCTCGGTTTCTTGGTGTCACACCGAGGGATCGAGGCGAACCCTGAGAAGGTCAAGGCCATAAGCAAGATGAGCCCACCTCAGACGCTCAAGGAAATGCAGAAGCTAGCGGGCTGCGTGACCTCCTTGGGGCGCTTCATCTCGAAGCTTGGCGAGCGGGCCCTGCCGTTCTTCAAGCTCATGAAGAGGAAGGGCCCCTTCGAGTGGACTCCGAAGGCAGACGCGGCATTCGAGGACCTCAAGCGGTACCTCACGAGCCCACCAGTGATGGTGGCACCTCACCCTCGGGAGCCCCTGGTGCTGTACCTGGCCGCCACCCCGCACTCTACAAGTGTTGCGCTTGTGGCCGTCAGGGAGGAGCTTGCTCACGAGCGCGTTCCGCCTTCGGGCACGGACGGGTCCCCAGGCGGGGGACAGAGCAACGTGCCCAGCACCGAGAAGCCTCCATCTCCACAAGACCGCGCTCCCAAGGCCCCAGCTGCCACGGCCAGCCTCGAGGCACCCAAGCCTCAAGAGCCCGCAGTGGGGAAAGGTGAAGACGAGGGCCTCTCCCTCGTCGAACGACCGGTGTACTATGTCAGTACCGTGTTGCGGGACGCGTGCTCACGCTACCCTATGCAGCAAAAGCTCTTGCTTGCACTCCTTGTCGCCTCAAGGAAGCTGCGCCATTACTTCCAGGGGCATCCCATCAGGGTCGTCTCCGCGTACCCCTTGGAGAAGATCCTGCGCAACCCCAACGCAGCAGGAAGGGTGGCAAAATGGAACATCGAGCTGCAAGCCTTCAATTTAGAGTTCAGCACGACCAGGGTCATCAAGGGAGCGGCCCTGGCGGACTTCGTGGCCGAATGGACAGACGCTCCCGAACGGGGGTTGGGCGAGGGCCAGTCTCTCACCCCCGGCGATGAGGCGCCTGAAGGCTGGATCATGCACTTCGACGGGGCCTTCGCGCGCAGGGGAGCAGGGGCCGGAGTAGTACTCATCTCCCCAGCCGGGGACAAGCTCTACTACGCCGTGCAACTCTGCTTCCAGCATGGTGAAAAAGTCTCCAACAACATCGCAGAGTACGAAGTCCTAATCGCCGGCCTCCGGGCCGCGGCCGCCCTAGGGATCAGGCGTCGCGGAATGAAGAGTTGCCACCAGCGCCACCTTTAGGAGCTCCAACCTGTGGTCCAGCCTCAGGAGCACGGCTGCTCCTGGCACTAGAGCCCCAGGTTGACGACTGGACACAGGAATTCAAGGCATACCTGCTTCACGGCACGTTACCCGAAAAAGAAGAAGACGCGGAGCGTGTGGAACGACAGGCCACGGCTTATTGCCTCCGAGACGGCGAGCTGTACCGCAGGCGCCCGAATGACGTCGAGTTGCGATGCGTGTCCAGGGAGCAGGGGTGCGAGCTGCTGGCTGACATCCATGGGGGAGACTGCGGGCATCACTCCTCGTCACGCACCCTTGTAGGGAAGGCATTTCGCACTGGCTTCTACTGGCCCTCGGCGCTCAACGACGCCACCGAGCTGGTCCGGTCTTACGAGGCCTGTCAGTTCCACGCCAAGCAAATTCATCAGCCTGCCCAAGGCCTCCAGACCATCCCGCTCTCCTGGCCCTTCGCGGTCTGGGGCCTGGACATACTGGGACCCTTCCCACGAGCAGCGGGCGGATACCGCTACCTCTACGTCGCCATCGACAAGTTCACCAAGTGGGCGGAGGTGGAGCCCGTCCGCACCATCCCCGCCGGGTCAGCCATCAAGTTCATCAAGGGCATCGTGAGCCGCTTCGGCGTCCCCAACCGCATCATCACAGACAACGGTTCGCAGTTCACAAGTAACCTTTTCAGGACCTATTGCGCTAACCTTGGAACGCAGATATGCCACGCCTCGGTGGCACACCCCCGAAGCAACGGTCAGGCGGAGCGCGCCAACGCGGAGGTCCTACAGGGCCTCAAGGCAAGGAGCTTCAAGAAGAAGCTCGAGGCTTGCGGCAAGGGTTGGATCGGCGAGCTTCAGTCCGTGTTGTGGTCTATCCGTACCACCGCGACTAAGCCCACCGGCGAGACCCCGTTCTTCCTCATCTACGGAGCCGAGGCTGTCCTCCCACACGAGGTCAAGCACCGTTCCCCGCGGGTTTTGGCATTTGACGAGGAGCGTCGGGATGACTCGCGGGGGACGGACCTCGTGCTCGGGGAGGAGGCCAGGCGCCGAGCCTCGCTCCGAGCTGCTAGGTACCAGCAGGCGCTGTGGTGCTACCATTGCCGCAACATCCGCTCCAGGACCCTCGAAGTTGGAGACCTCGTCCTAAGGCGGGTCCTCTCCAGGGAGGGCCTGCACAAGCTCTCGCCCATGTGGGAGGGCCCGTTCAAGGTGGCCCGCGTCTCCAGGCCTGGCGCCGTGTGTCTGGAGACTCAGGACGGCGTTCCCATCCAGAATGCCTGGAACATCCAGCACCTCCGCAGATTCTACCCGTGACACTCTCACGTAATAATGAGTGGGCTGTATACGTCTGGAGCCCCCCGAGGACGTGGAGGAGTTCCCACCCACGCCCAAGTGGAAGCCCCATGCTCCGCGCTGGCGGACAACACTGCCCTCCAATGGCTATGCCCACGCAACGTGGATGCCCTATGTTCCGCGTTGGGGGAAGACGAAGACTAGCCTAGGTGCCAGAAGCGGCTTTTCTCTGCCTTTCTCGTGTTCGAATTTGCCTTTTCCCAGAAAGAAGTCCGAGGCTTTTTGTTAACTCTGTTTAAAAGAAAAGGGGTGGGAATTTTTCTTCTTGCGGTTCTCTCTCTCTTGAAATTTCTTTCTTCGAGATGACGCCTGCCAGCCTCTCCCTCTCGCGCCCCGTGAGCGGGGGCTACTACTGGCACGGTGCGCACACCTCGCCAAGGCCTCGACGTCCTGGTCCCCGCGTGGCCTTGGCGTCCCGGTCCTTGCGTGGCACTCTCGAGCAAGCTAGCAGGCGCGCGTTGCCTCACCCTCGCTCGGGGGCTCCGCCGCAGCTCGGTGCGCCGTCTTAAAAACCCCTGGAGGCTCACTCTCCCTGGGGACAAGAACCGTCAGAAAGGGTTGGTCGCCACTTGAACGTCAAGGGAGGCTCCTGAGCACTACGCCTCAGGAGCCTCACCGATCGCGTGGCTACTCACCCGCCACTAGTCTCATCCTGGTGATCCGGACGGCCCCAGTGGCGAGCGAGGCCCCGCCCTCATTGGTTTTGTCCTGGCGATCTGGACGGTCCCAATGGGGGTGGGGCATGCACGGGGTCGGGCCCCGCCGACATAGAGTGCCGCTTGAGCGTCAAAGGGGGGCTCCTGAGCACTACGCCTCAGGAGCCTCACCGACCGCGTGGCTATTCGCTCGTCATTGGTCTCGTCCTGGCGATCCGGACGGCCCCAGTGGCGATCGAGGCCCCGCCTTCATTGGTCTCGTCCTGGCGATCCGGACGGCCCCAACGGAGGGGGGGCATGCACGAGATCGGGCCCAGCAGACGTAGAGCGCCGGAAGGGGCTCCCCCCAAGCCGCCTCATTCGCAGGAAAGAAGAACCTCCCCAAGCTCTCCAGGCGCTATCAGCTCGCGGGACGCCACCGCTAAACCTCGCGACGAAGAGACCCGCCACGGACACATAAGGCTAAGCGCTCTAGCTACAATCGAAGGGAGGCCTCAGTTAACAGTAACACAACGACCATAACGCATAACGAAAGTTCTAATAAGAGGACGCAAGCATCGAGGTTCACCATACACCCGAATGGATCCCACATGATTTTGATTGCAGGAAGAAGAAAAGAAAAGAAAGCGAAGAGGCCCCCATCCCGGGGGGCGCCAATCTTGAGGCCCCTGCCTTAGTGCGCCGGCACTCAGTCGAAGTCTTCCTCCTCCTTGATGGCGCCGTGGTGGCACGTCGGCGTGGTCGCTCCCCCGGTGGGGGAGCGGCGCCGCTGCGGCTGGCTTCCTCCCGAAGTCCGGGCGCGACGGCGAGGCGGGGCGTCGTAGCTGTCGTCGCTCGGGCCCCCCTCGGAGGAAGAATCGTTGCTGCTGGAGACACGGCGGCCGTCACCAAGGGCAAGCTCACCTCCAAGATCGCCGCCGCCCACCGGACAGCACTCCAAGCGCCTCCCGTCCTCACCGAAGATCTTGACGAACAGCGTCGCAACGCCATCGTGCTTGAAGTGGAGCATGGGCTTCCCCTTCAGGTCGTGGGCGCGGGCAAAGGTCTGCCTCCCGCGGCCCAAGAAGGTGTTGCCCGCAGGGGTGACCTCGACCTCCACCCACAACGCGCCGCTACAGCACCCGTCGGCCTGCAGCCATAGGCCCGAGGGCATGCCAGCCGACCACGCCTCTGCGAAGGCGCGTGGGAGCTGCAACCAGGAACTCGCCGCCCTCTCCACCGGCACCAGGAACTCCGGGCCCGCGTCGGCCGTGCGGGCCTGCGGACGCGGTGGACGGGCACCGACCGCAAGTCTCTCCCCCCTGTCGCGGCCACTGTGACCGCTGCCCCCAGCTGTGCCGGCGGAAGCACCAGGCCCCGCGGGAAGGCGCCCGCGCCCTTGGGGAGCCACCGAGGGCATCCCAGCATACTTGCGAGGGCGACCCCTACCCCTCTTGGGAGGCTGCTGGCTCGGCGTCCCCTGGCTCGCTTTTCCCTTCTCAGCGGTGGAGAACCTCCTCACCGGCGTCATGATGGAGTAGATGGAAGACGAAGGCAGGGGAGCAGGGAGAAGGGATGGGCCGGGGGCTCGGTCCCCCCCGGCCATTTATAGCTGGATGGAGGCCAACCGGCGTCTTCCCGGCCCCGGGCATTGATGGCCTCGCGGCGTGCATCGGTTGAGGCCAGCTGAAGCAGTTGCCAAGGCGACGTGGGAAGTGCAGTCGCCATGCACCTCGAGCGGCGCGTGCCAGGACCGTTTGGCGCGCTATCACTCCTCATGTCACCTCGCCTGCTCCCGTCGGGTCACATCCGCGTGGCCCGAGGCGGGGGAGGACGCAAGGGGTCAGCAGCATTCAA
This sequence comes from Elymus sibiricus, assembly GCA_039707655.1. Lineage (NCBI taxonomy): Eukaryota > Viridiplantae > Streptophyta > Magnoliopsida > Poales > Poaceae > Elymus > Elymus sibiricus. The sequence goes on along the minus strand of CM077663.1, from coordinate 165,324,385 downwards.
AGGAGGGCAATGATGGCCAAGGAGGCGCGCAGACCGGGCGTCAACTCGACTCAAGGCGGTTCCCGACTCTTCGGGGAGCCGAGACGCCCATGCCTCGGGGTGCGCCACGCGTCGTGTCAGGGCCGCAGGCGATTGGGGCCCACGACGCTCCGGCCCACCCACTGTGGCTTCGCCCCGAAGCTAGCTCGAGCGCGCCTTGGGCCCGGGGGCTACTGTCGGCGTTCTGGATACCAGGGTACCCAGACTTGCCTGCCTGCGGCCCAAGGCGTGGCCCACCTCGACAACCAAGTACGGCCCGGCGAGACCTCGTCCGACACAAGGCCCTCACGAGAGCCCCGGGCTCGCAAGGGAGGCAACGCCAAGACCCGCGGGAAGATAGGCCTCCCCAGGCCCCCTCCTGAGCGGCGGAGACTCCCATGCAGCACACAACCTCAGGAGGCCAAGGGTGACGCCAACCGAGCCAGGCGGGCGCCAGTACGCCAGAGGGGACAGTTTCCCCTTTGGTGCAAAGAGGGCTGGGACGCACGCGGGTTCCCAAAGCGCCCTCCAAAGGTTTCCCTTCTGGTGCAACAAGACCAAGACCACGAGCCCCGCAGGACGGACGTCATCACCGAGCCCACCGCTACATCACCGTCGACTGCTTTGCAGGCGAAGACCACCTTTCGTCAGGATAGGGTGTGCCTCCTGTCCCCCTTCGAATTTGGCCGTTGTGGGATTCCTTCCCGCCATTGCGATAAGGGAAGAGGACCCGAGCCGCTATAAATAGAGACGAGGTAGCTTGGTAGAGGACACAGAAAAAACAACCCCGCAAACACACCACTGTACTAGTTCATCCACAAACCTCCTCGCGAGGCAATCCACCAAAAGCAGGAGTAGGGTTTTACGCTTCGCAGCGGCCCGAACCTGGGTAAACTCTTGTGTGCCATCGTCTTCCTCGCCATCGAGCGGGGTTCTGTGTTGTGAGCTTGGGAGGGGCGAGGCTGTTGGGGAATCTTCGCACACGCCCCTGGGTTCAAATTCCTTAGGGTTTTGCGTAGCCCGAAATCCGACAAGTAGGTAATTTGCGGAAAGCTAGTTTTGAGTGCAATGACATGATCAATTGTATTGTAAAGACATGCATCATGAGGATACAAGTATCCGTATGAATAGGTTATAGATATCAATATAAACAAGGTCTGAACATCTCATGTTCAATCATCATGTCAAGTCGTCCGACTTAGCTCAAGTATCCCATCTTTCTCCCACACACACACACACACACACACCAAGTTTTTGTAAACAATGGACGTAGCCCAAGAGCGGTTATCCAACTGTCCTTGATCGTGGACATGGCTATTCGAATAGTTTTACACTCTGCAGAGGTTGCACACTTTACCCACAAGACTCGGGAAACTTCCGTGTCAAGCGACGACTTGCGGTATTGTTCATACCCGAGGTAAGTACCCGAACAATGCCTTTCCCATGGCGAAATTAAACAAAGATTCCACTCGTGGTGACATCCCTCATGATATACATCACACGTATCATCCATGAGGGCACGCAACGGTGTGCCCGGTGTCTATGAAAACAGCCCATGATCGTCCATTCTGGTTTGACCCCGCATCGAGAGTGACCATGCCACTCCCGCCACTAGTAATGCGGGCTCTCTGCTAGCATCAACCAAAGTAATCAAGAAAGCCCCATCCCATAAGGGGTATCGTGGTTGTACATGTAAGGTTGGAGTAACGGTCGCAACTTACACCAATCCGTTTTTGAAAAACAACACACTCACTTGCGCTGGTACCCCACTTCTTAATCAAGTGGTTACCTAGCTCAACACCAACTTCCTCGGGCATTAGTGGCACCCGATGGGGTTTTCGAAAAGTCTTTGAAAACACTTTGTTTCCAACACCATGCATAAGCCCTTCCCACTTTGCGTAGCAACTACTTAGCAACCTATCTACTTGTCGGGCCCCTGGAACTGGGGGTGTCCAGGTCTGTCTGCCTGCGGCCCAAGACGCGAAGATTGCCTCGAACACTATGTGGCCCCACCCACAGGGCGCAAGGATTCGGGCCTCGCGAGGGCCAGCACCTCGCGAGGCGCAAGGCGACGTCACCGCCAAACACTTCGCGGGGTTCCCAGGCTCCCCGCGGCGCCGTCGGGAGGCGGGTCCGCCTGGGGCTAGCCGGACCGGGCCCCGCAACTCCGTACCCGCACATGGGTGATGCACGCCGTGCCAAGCGGTGCCAGCAGCAACGCCAGCAGGCGCGGACAGCGAGGATCCCCTCTTTGGTGATAGAGGAGAGGCGCCAGCCCGCGGGTTCCTAAAGCCTCCCCCAAAGGTTTCCTCTTCCGTGCAAGAAGACCAGGACTGGGGGCTCGGCAGGACGGATGTCACCCCTGAGCCCACGAGTGCGTCACGGCGGGGAACTTTAGCAGGCGAAGACCACCTTTTGTCAGGATAAGCTGCAACCTTTTCCCCTTTCAAAATGGACGTTGTGGCAACCCTTCCCGCCTGATATTTTTGGGGGAAGAGGACCGGGGCCGATATAAGGGGAGAACCAGCCCCCGTAGAGGGAGAGACACTTTTTGTTGGGAAAGAACAAGCCTTGTACTCCTCTTCCACCTCAAGCAATCCACCAAGCAGGAGTATGGTTTTACACCGCTAGGTGGCCCGAACCTGGGTAAACTCTGTGTGTCCATGTTCGTCTTCCTAGCTCAAACCACCGGAGAGTTATCGTAAGGTTGCGAGCTAGAGTAGGGCCAGAGAGCGAGCGCCCCCCCCCCCCCCCCAGTGTTCGAACCTTCTTGGGTCTACGGAGCCCCGAAACTGACATTTGGCGTGCCAGGTAGGGGTGTGCTGCAGCTCTCCAGCTCTGCCTCGTCTCCACTCGCGCCGGCCCGATGGTTGACACCCGTCACGCGCGCAGGGCGCTCAGCACCGAGTGAGCGCCATGGCCCTCACCAAGCTGCGGACGAAGCTGCCGACGGCCGCGACGCTCGCGAGCGGCGGGACCGCTCGCAGCCCCCTGCGCGGCGAGGCAACGGCCCTGTCGCGCCCCCCCCTCCCCCCCGACCAGCGTTCATGTGGGAGACCTGAACGCGCAGGATGCGCTGCTCATGACGAGCGAGTTGCTTCGACCCCGCCCGACGGACGGGGGCATCGACGCTTGGGCGGACCACGTCGCCGAGCTCGTCACCATCGCCAGGAGGGCTTTGGCACCCTACTGCCCACTCCGGGCTCCTGCGCTGAAGGAGGAAGCGCGGCTGGCAGGCCTCCCTAGCAAGGCCCGCCTCGCGCCGTCCTCCTTCTCCTCCGAGTCCCGGTGTCCGGCTGTGGCATGCAGGCTGGCCCTGGTGGCGATGCCCCCGGAGGAGGCGGCGGAATGTTCTGCGCTCACCACAACGTACACACCCACAACACAGGGGACTGTCAGGCGTTCGGGCCGTCCCGCAGGGAGCGCACCGGCCTGCATCAGGGCCGCAGTATCCGTGGCGCCTGTCGCGGGGATGGCAGCGGTGGCAGCATGAGAAACAACCACAACAACAACAACCTTAACCAAGGCCAACGTGAGCAGCCTCGCGGCGACGACGGGCGCGGGCGCCCTCGGGAGGACGCCCGGCAAGGACGGTCCCACGCGGTCCACCTCCAGGACGTCGCGGCCCTGCCGCCGCGGCCGCCGTCACCCAGGGAGAGGAGCAGCGGCTCGTCTGGCGGAGGGTTTGGGGGAAGCCAGGAGCCCTGCATGGCTGCCTGCATCCTTGGCGGAGCCCAAGCCCTCTCGTCAAAGCATTGGCTCGGACAGCTTCACCACGCGACGAGCAACTCCCCCCGGGGGCTGGGAGCCACGCGGCCCCTCGGGTGGTCCCTGTGTCCCATCTCCTTCGATCACAGGGACGGCCCCAAGTCCATGGCCGCCGCGGGCACGCTCCCCTTGCTATGTACCCCCATCATCTGCAACGTCTCCGTCACCAAGACCCTCATCGATGGAGGCGCCGGCCTCAACGTGCTCTCAGTGGAGACCTTCAAGACCCTCCGGGTGCTCTACCGTGAGATGGCGCCAACCATGCCGTTCTGTGGCACCGCCGGTGGTTCCGACGTCCCTATAGGGCAGGTCCGCCTCCCCGTCACCTTCGGCATGCGTGACAATCACCGCACCGAGCTCATCGACTTCGACGTAGCGCGCATCGGCCTACCGTACAACACTATCCTGGGGTACCCGGCCCTGGCCAAGTTCATGGCAGTGGCTCACCACGGCTACAACGTCCTCAAGATGCCAGGTCCTAGTGGCATCATCACCATCACCTGCGACGAAACAGACGCGGTCCGTTCCCTCGAGCAGGCTAACAAGGCGGCCGCGGCCGAGCGCCCCGATGACGAGGGGGCGTGGCTGCGCCCCCGAGGAAGAAGCAGCCGTTGCCCGTCTCAAGCTTCTTCAAGACCAAGAACACGGCCCCTGCTGACGTGGGTCCCGCGCCTGTTGCCAGCGCCAATCACCTCCCTTTGTAGGAAGGCGCGCCCGGCAACCTCCTCAGGTTGGGCTCGGGGGCTTCCACGTGGGAAGCGTCTGGCTTGGCCGGCGTGACGAGGGAGGTGCTCAGGCATCACTTGGAGGTCTACCTCGTGGCGCGCCTCCGGAGGGAAGGAACGCGGCGCCAGGCGTCGGCGTCGTGGGAATTCATCGACCAAGAAGACGTCAAGATGCGGGAGGAGTGTCGCCCGGAGCATGGCGGGACGCGCATGTGCGTCGACATAGCGGGCCTTAACCGGGCCAGATCTCAAGGCTTTTTCCAACCGCACGTCGCCGTCCACCGCGTTCGCATGCCCTTTGGCTGGGTGAACGTCGGCGCCGTCTCCCGAAGGCTGACGTGGATCGCGAGGGCGCCTCGCGTGGCGCCAAGGCCCCTCGAGCCTCCAGGATCTCCGAAGCCTCAGGAGCCAGTCCGCCCCTGAAGGATGAACCCCCACGACGTGCATCGACAAATGGCCTGACGCTCCCTCAGCGGCGTGGCCGCCAGGTTACTTTCGTGGTTTGTTCGGGCCGAGCGACCCCCCGTACCCCTTTTTCTGTACTTTTCATTACTCCGGAGCTGGGACTTCCTTGTTGTGTAATGAACCAGATTAACCCCTGTCAAGATTGTGTCGTTTGTTTTAAGCTTTCAAGCGTAGCATCTCGTCCCCGCTAGGATCTTCGCCCCTGCGCCGCCCCCTTGGCGGTTCCATGGGGAGGGTTGGACACGGCGTCTGCGCCAGGACTTGTCCTCGCAGTGCCGATAAATCCAAATGACCAAGCTCTGGCTCACGGGCTGGCCACCCGTGTTAGTCATCTCACCAAGGTCTTTGGTGTCCCGCCCTCCCAGAGAACCGTCACGGGCGGGTAATGGGGGCACGGCTCGGGGCGGCAGGGGTAAAGCCGTCCCTGAACGGGTGCCCCGCCACCCCGGCGTAGCACCATGACAATTGCGCGGTGCGTCCCACGCCCATATTATGGGTCGCGAGACGCGCACCCGCGCTGGAAACCAGGCATAAAGCCGCCTGAGGAGTTGTGGAAGGAGCTCCTGAGCCTTGTGCTTGGAGTATCCTATTCTCCTTCGAAATCGCCGCCCGTGACACTCTCACGTAAGAATGAGTGGGGTTGTATACGCCCCGGAGCCTCCCGAAAGGCCGCCCCTCGGTCTCGGGAGGACTCCCGCCCACGCCTAGTGGAAGCCCCATGCTCCGCGCTGGTGGAAGAAGAACTGAGGAAGGAGCCCCTGAGCCATGTGCCTGGGGTATCCGACCCCTCTTTTAAAATCGCCGCCCGTGACCCTCTCACGTAATAATGAGGTTGGGGTTGTACACGCCCCGGAGCCTCCCGAAGGGCCGCCCCTCGGCCCCGGGAGGACTCCCGCCCATGCCTAGTGGAAGCCCCATGCTCCGCGCTGGTGGAAGAAGAACTGAGGAAGGACCTCCTGAGCCGTGTGCCTGGGGTATCCGACCCCTCTTTTAAAATCGCCGCCCGTGACCCTCTCACGTAATAATGAGGTCGGGGTTGTACACGCCCCGGAGCCTCCCGAAGGGCCGCCCCTCGGCCCCGGGAGGACTCCCGCACACGCCTAGTGGAAGCCCCATGCTCCGCACTGGGTGAGACAGGAACAAACCCCGCGGTGGGGGCCGTAACAGCCTTGGGGGAAACGGTCTCCGCCTCGGAAAACCACCGGCCCCTCCCGCGGCACGCACCCACTGGCCCCCTTGGGCCTCACGCGCGCGGGGGCTGGGCACGGTGCTCGCGCCCGGGCAAATCCTAGCGACACCGGGACCCAGAGGACTGGGTTTTGGCTCGCGAACATGCCCACATGCACGTCACCTCACCAAGGCACATGGTGCCTATCTTCCTCGCGCGATGCCCAAGTGTAAACCGGTAAGCGTGTTCTTACCTAGGGGCAAATGCTTTCACACAGGATTTCTCCCCAGGGCGGTTCCCCCAAGAACCATCGCGCGTCGGGATCCCCCATACCAGCAACGACTGAGATGCGCCCGGGGGCTGAGCCCCGGCGACGCATAGCGCCAGGACAACTCAGGAAAGGGATACAAGCTCAGCAAAGGGCGAGGAGAAGAAACTAATTTTTAACCGAAAGGTGTTCAAATAGAGGCACGAGGGACATAACCCATTTTTGCGCCCCCGTGGGGTCAGCATGGTTCATTGCAGGAAAAGAAAACAACGCAAAAGAGGAGCTGGACTCCCGCGGCGCCTCCGAAGATCCTGACCATGACGCTGCCGCATCTATTCGGAGTCCTCCTCCTTGATGCGGGTGCTTGGAGAGCCGTCGGAGTCATCATCACTCCCACTCCCCCCGGAGGAGGAGCTGCAGCCGCTACCGCTGTTGCTGCTACTATTCTCCATGCAGCAGTCCAGGCGATCGCCGGCCTCCCCGAAGATCTTCATGAAGAGCGTGGAGAATCCGTCAAACTTGAAGTGAAGGACGTGCCCCTCCCGCATCCCGCGGGCAAGGGCGAATGACTTCCACCCACGCTTCAAAAACATGAAGCCGAGTGGGTTGAACTCCATCGCCACCCAGGAGGACCCGTTGCAGCAGCCGTCCAGCTGCAGCCACAGGCCCGGGGGAGCACGTCCCTCCATCTCCCTCGCAAAGGGGTCCGGGAGCTGGAGCCAGTTGCGAGGCATGTCCTCCACCCTCACGATGAACTCGTGAACCGCGTCGGTGGAGTGGTTCCACGGCCGGGGCGGCCGGGCGGCTGCACCATCCCGTTGGCCTCGCCCGCAACCGCCTCGCCTGCCGCACCAGCACCCGCGCCCGTGGGCGGGGCTCCTTCCACGGATGCTCGAGCCGACGTGGGCCACCGGCGAAGGTTGACCGCGCCCCCGACGAGGAGCCTCGAGCGTAGCGATGGACGCACAACGATGGGCACCGCCCCTCGCCGGCCTCGATGCGCCCACCTCATCCATCGCCGCCTTCTCCTTCTCGGTGGAGGAAAACTTCCTCACGGGTGGCAAGTGGCGGTGGAGACCGAAGACAAGGGGGATGGGTTAAGGGACTCCTCCCCTCCCTCTTATATGTGGCCCGGGCCTCACGCCAGCCCTGGGCAGTTACCGAGGCGTCGTGGGGAGCGGAGGGGCCCCATATCCCATCGTGCGCCATGTGCTACGAACTCCCAGGCGGTTCGGGCCGTGCCGCTTCGACCTCCCCCCACCGGAGGGGCCGCAACCGCCGTAAGCCCATGGACCGCATCACCAAGCCTGGGAGACCGAAGGCACATGGGCCCGGCCATCTACGGCCCAAGGCGCGGCATGCGCCGCCCGCCAGACGTGGCCCATCAACGAGCCCCGCAGGCCGGATCCCCGCAAGGGTCCCGCCACCGCGGCCCGCGCCGACGGCCATCGTCAGGAGCCTCTATGACACCTCACATGAGGCCGCGCCCTGAAGCTGTCTCGAGGACCTTTCCTAGGCAGACTCATCAAAAGAAGGGGACACGAGGCCTGCACCCGGTAGACCGCGCTAGACCAAGCGGGGTTGGCTCTAAAAAATGGGCCCGCACCCGGAGACCATCCTCGCATGCGTCGGGCACGCCTAGCCACCCTGCGAGGACGTCGGGCAATGCACTTCCCTATACGGGGCCCGAGCGCGGGATGGCGGGCGCGGGAGTTCCCTATCGGGGCACTTTGCGGGAGAACCCCCCGAGGAAGAACAGACGAAGGACAACAGCGAGGCGAGGCATGAGCTGGGTTTTGCGGGCCTCGGGTGCTGCCGCCTGAGGTCACGTCGCGAGCCAGAAGCCCTTTGGCACGGGGGCTCGCGAACCCCATCAACAATGCAAGGATCGCGCGGGACAGCCCCGAGCCAGCTGGGGCATGGGGGCTACGTAAAAGGAAAGGGCCCCACGAGAGGGGCGAGGGCGACTAAAATACGGTAAGTGCTTACCAATTTAAGCAAACGTAACTTGCAAATGTCTTCCGCCCGCACGGGGTCTGGTGGTCCATAACATTACAGGGATAAGCATAAAACTTAAGCGGAAGAGGCGTCATCTTCGTTGTGGTCGCCGGAGGCCGCGGCGTCAAGGCTTCCGCTCTCCCCTGAAGGCGCGTCCTGAGCGAACCGCCCAACCAACGCCTCCACATGCTCGCGCACCTCCTGCCTGAGGGGACGTTGGAGCACCTCAGGCACCGAGCCCATCAAGCTGGAAAGGTCGAAGGCGGGATCATGATGGCGCAGGTTGGAGAAGACGCGCGTCAGCACGCAGTCCAGGAGATCGCGCGCGCTTGACTCGATGTCCTCCTCCACCCTGAAAACGCCCGACTCCAGCACCTCCACCACCTTCAAGAAGAAGTAGAGGTAGCCGCCATCGTCGTGCGCGTGAGGCAGCTCCAAGATGTCCCTGACAAAGCGACGGAGGGCGTAGCCCACGCGGCCCGCGATGCCCAGGAACTATTGGGCGTGCTGCGCCTCCATCATGCGTGCTCGTGCTGCGTCGTCCTGGGCCAACTGCACGGCGTCGGCAGCTTCACCGACCTAGACCTGCAGCGCCGCCAGCTTCGCCTTGGTGTCCTCTTTGCTGGCGAGGGCGCCCTGGAGATCATCCTCGACGTCCCTCAGCCGAGCCAGGAGCACTCACCTCCTCCTGGAGGCCGTCGCATCGGAGCTGGAGGCAGGCCTCCTGCCGGGAAGTTCGCCCTGGTACTCCTCCAAGGCGGCCTCCCGCTCCCGAGCCACCCTCGCATCGGCGTTAACGTGAGCCTCCTCTCGCACTGCCGCGAGGGTTGCCTCATCGGCGAGGACCCGACCTTCCAGGGTCTCGAGGCGCTAGTGTTCCGCCTCCTAATAGAAGGCGGTCCAATCGGCCTCCCGCTCGCGGAGGGCCACATCGGCCTCCCGCTCAGCGATGGCAACCTCCATGCGGGCCAGCTCCGCCTCGCGTTTGGCGCTTGGCGCAGCTTGAGTGGCGGCGTGAGGCGCGCGCCCCCCGGTCCCCGCCGAGCCAGGCGCAGGGGCGGAGACCCTGCCGACAGGCTACGCGCGGGAGGAGGCACCAGGCGAGGCCTCCCTCCGTCTCTTGGGCGTGGGTGCTCCGGGAATCATGGCAATTAGGCTCGCCGACCAAGATTAAGGTGCAAGAAGGGACCAAGACGGTAGCGCCCTTACTCATCGTTGGCAAACCAGGGCCGCCGCATCGGAGCTGACCCCGAGTGCCGGCCCACGTTGCCTCCGGAGGACGAGGGTGGCGCAGAAGGCCCCGTCCGCGTTCCGGTGTTTGCAGCGCCCTGCTTCGCCGGCATGACCACGAAGGAGAAAAAGGGGCGAAGATTGGGCGAGGGAGCAAGAAGGAAGAAACGGCAAGGGGAGGAAGCGTACCGAAGAAGCCGAGGGGCGAAGGTTATTATGACTGTTGCGCCTGACGGTTGCCCAGCAAAGGCGCAGTTCCTGGAGCGTCGTGGGGGAGTGGAGGCGACGCACGACCCACCGAATACCACGCGTCACGCCTGGCCCGCAGGCAATGGGGCCCGCGTCACTTCGACCTCCCCAACAGACAAGGCCCTCCACGCCACGGGCCCGGGGGCTACTGTCGGGCCCCTAGAACTGGGGGTGTCCAGGCCCGTCTGCCTGCGGCCCAAGACGCAAAGATTGCCTCGAACACTAGGTGGCCCCACCCGCAGGGCGCAAGGATTCGGGCCTCGCGAGGGTCAGCACCTCGCGAGGCGCGAGGCGACGCCACCGCCAAACACTTCACGGGGTTCCCTCGCAAGTCTTCCCGCGACGCCCTCGGGAGGCGGGTCCGCCTGGGGCTAGCCGGGCCGGGCCCCGCAACTCCGTACCCGCACATGGGTGACGCACGCCATGCCAAGCGGTGCCAGCAGGCACGGACCGTGAGGATGCCCTCTTTGGTGATAGAGGAGAGGCGCCAGCCTGCGGGTTCCCAAAGCCTCCCCCAAAGGTTTCCTCTTCCGTGCAAGAAGACCAGGACCTGGGGCTCGGCAGGACGAATTTCACCCCCAAGCCCACGAGGGCGTCACGGCAGGGAACTTTAGCAGGCGAAGACCACCTTTTGTCAGGATAAGCTGCAGCCTTGTCCCCTTTCAAAATGGCCGTTGTGGCAACCCTTCCCGCCTGATATTTTCGGGGGAAGAGGACCGGGGCCGATATAAAGGGAGAACCAGCCCCCGTAGAGGGAGAGACACTTTTCGTTGGGCAAGAACAAGCCTTGTACTCCTCTTCCTCCTCAAGCAATCCTCCAAGCAGGAGTAGGGTTTTACACCGCAAGGTGGCCCCAACCTGCGTAAACTCTGTGTGTCCCTGTTCGTCTTCCTAGCTCAAACCATCGGAGAGTTGTCGTGAGGTTGCGAGGTAGAGTAGGGCCGGAGAGCGAGCGCACCCCAGTGTTTGAACCTTCTTGGGTCTGTGGAGCCCCGAATCCGACACTACTTCCCACCCACACAACTCTAAGTAGGATGTAGAGTCATGTCATGCAAGTATCAACGGTAAAAGTATCGGAGGTAACCCATAAAGGTGGTCACCATAGCATCATGATTAACACAACAAAATGAAGTGCTATATGCCATGCAATAAAATGGCTTCTTAAACATGGTCAAAGGGCTGCTTGCCTGGCTCAACAAAGTCCTCGGGGTCTTAAAAGTCTTCTGCTCCAACTCCCTTGTCAACAACGCAATCTATCGTCGCAATATTAACGGGCATAAGATCATGGCAAAAACAGAGAAAATAAATCACTCCTAAAAATGTCAAACCACTTTTGTAAAATACTAGGTTTAAAACTAAGAACACAAAACATTACTAGTTTCTGGTTTTGAAGTGTAAAAAGTTGTAAAAATGATTTTAACGGTAGTTTTAATTAACCAAATCAAGGTTTTAAAATAAACCAGTACACAAAATATTTTCAAAAGGTTGCACAAGTGGCATCATTAAATAGTACACAATATTACAAGTTTTTAGGAATTAGAATCACTGGATTTGAATAAATATAGCATCCTGAGGAATTTTTGCAAAACCGAAGGAAATTAAAAAAAAGAAAAAGGGGCCACAGTGCCCTGGGCCAGAGCCAACCAGCAGCTGGGCCGGCCCAGATCAAATCGGTCTAAGCCGAACCGGTGCGCCCGCGCTCGCTGGGTTCAAACTTGACGGGCGGGGCCCGGGTGCCAGTGAGAGGGAGAGAGAGAGGTGGGCGAGGCAGAGGCTGACGAGCGGGCCCCCTTGCCAAGGCCGTCGTCAATCTCTGTATAGGAGACGGCGACGCTCACCGGCGTCTGCAGAGGCCTCGACAGCGGCAGGCGAGGACGGGAATGGGTCTAGGGAGGTGTCGCAGTCCCGGTGGAGGTCAAAGGGATCGCCGCCGTGGCCTGAGTCGCCGGCGGCGAGCGGACGCGGCGGGGAGACCTTCTGGCGAGCTCGGTCCGGTCGTCTACAGCCGCAATCTGCACGGGAAAGGGGCGGGACAGTGTCAGGGAGGTGAGAGGGGACCAAGGAGAAGGAGAGTGGGCTGGAGGGGCTCTCTACCCGGAGATCCACGGCGAGCTGTACCGGCAGAGCCTCGGGTTGATCTGCGAGTTGGGTGCTCCGGGGATGGAGTGGGAGGTGCAGGGGTGAAATTAAGGAGTGGAGGGAGGTGCCAAAGGGGAGAGAGGATCATGGGGCGGCTTAAATAGAGGGGGCGATGGTCCACCGCGGACTCGTGCGCCGGCGAGGTCACAGCCGTCGCTGGAGGCCGCGAGAGGGGTCCGGACTGGCTTGGGGGCGTTCGTGGGCATTGCCTACGACCGTAAGGAGAGAGAGAGATGGAGTGGAGGGGCCCAAGGGGCGTTGCGCGTGCGGGCTCAAGCATTGGCCGGCTCGGGCATCGTTGGCATGCTAGGATGGAGGTCGCCGGAGAGAGAAGGGCGAGGGGGACAGGGGCTTGGAGTGTCCCGCACGTCGAGGCCGACCAGCAGGCGAGAGCGGGGAGCTCGAGGCTGTCGGGGACCTTGGAATGGAGGCAGCTACAGTGCGGCTGGGCACTGTAGCGCGCTCCAGAGCGCCCATATGGATGGCATGGTCATGCCCCCACGTGCTCTGGACGCGGCCACTTTGTCCACTAGTGTCTTGGAGGTTCTGGAGATGCCCAAGAGTGCTTAGGAGCTAAGGTAGAAGCAGGGGTTGAGGAAATGGGGTGAGGGAGAGGTAAGATAGGTGATGTTTTCACCCCACCAATCATTGAACTATTGCCCTAGGGGTTGTTACTGGAGGTAGAGGGTAACAATTAGGGGCTGTGGTAAAAAGTTGAGGGCATGGAGAACCCATTTGGTGCTCCAATCATTGATCACAAAAATAATGCAGAAGATGTTTGATGATGGTTTGGGCAAGATAATTTTATCCACTTATAGAGATATTTAACATGGTCAAAAGGCATGCAAAAACAAGGTTGATCACAAGGTTTGAGATGATTTGAAGAAAGTGGACAATGCAAATATTGTAAACCCTAGAAATTTGCAGAATCAGGTTTCTGTAGATATAGGAATGCAAATTTACTCTCCTTGATGCACCACTTGGTGTAGTATCATCATTTGGGGATTAGAACATGTCCACAAAGTTTGAGGTCAATACGAGAAACTTCACAATGTGAAGTTGTTCAAATTTGATTCTGGACAAAGAGGGTTTTGGGATATTTTGGTGAAGCAAAACAATTGGGATTGAGATGAAACTTTGCAATATCATCACATATAGCACGTGTGACTTTCTAGAATTTTCCTGGATTTATTTGAGAATATTTCCTATAGAAATATTTCAAAAGCTTGAAACAGACAAAAAGGGTTTTGGAAGGTTTTGTCCAATATTTTGAACATGACCATGTGTTGAAACTCATATATATGGAAAATATATGTCTACTCAGTTTCCCTAAATTTTCTCAAATATTTTGAAAGCATAAAAATATTTTTTTCCCTAGGAAAGACCATTTCTGGCCACAAATAAATGCCTTTAAATATAATAGGAAAATAATCTTAAAAATAATATTTTGGTGATTTTGGGAAGTCTTATATCTAGTAGGTTTCAAATAAAGTCTTTGGTGCAAAACATTCCACCCAATTTGAGGACTTGTAGAACAAACCTCAATTCAGGGGGTTTTGAAAACCTAATTTGAATAAATCCTTTTTGGCCAAAATAATATTTGATAAAAATAGTTTTAGGTACTATACACATGGCATGATCATTGGGCATAGAGTTTGGATCAAGTAGATGAGTGTTGAGAGAGGAAGAATCTTTGAGTGCCAAAACACAATCAACCAAACAAGCAAACATCAATAATTCAAACATGCACTAGCACTCAAAAAAATTTAAATGGGTCCAAATTTTATAAACTCATAGCATAGCAAAGTGGTACAAACACAGGGTGTGACAGACCTACCCCCGTTACAAGAATCTCGTCCCCGAGATTCCTAGGCTAAGCGCTAAAAAGATAAGGGAACTCGGATCTAAGATAGTCTTCACGCTCCCAGGTCGCTTATGCTTCATTGTGGTTGCTCCATTGGACCTTGAAGTACTTGATGGTGCGGCTTCAGGTGCAACGCTCGGCTTCATCCAAAATGCGAACTGGTCTCTCACGATAAGTGAGGTCTGGCTGAAGGTCGATGGCTTCATGGTCGATGTCCTTGTAGAGGTCGGGGCGATTGGGAACTTGGAGGCACTTACGGAGCTGTGACACGTGAAAAACGTTGTGCACATCGGACAACTCGGAAGGTAACCCTAGCTGGTAGGCAACTTCTCCTCGTCTGTCGGTGAACTTGAAGGGGCCTATATATCTTGGTGCGAGTTTTCCCTTGATGTGGAAACGCTTGGTTGCTTTGAGAGGTGTGACTCGAAGATAGACATAGTATCCAACACGGAAACTCATGTCTCGGTGGTGTGAGTCAGCGTAGCTCTTCTATCTTGACTTGGCGGTCTCTAAACGCTCTCTGACAAGAACTTGCTCTTCTGCTTCGCGGAGAATATCCGGTCCAAAGACTAATCCTTCTCCGGTTTCTGACCAGTTGAGGGGAGTGCGGCACTTGCGTCCATACAACACCTCAAATGGTGCCATCTGGAGACTCCACTGGTAGATGTTGTTGTAGGAGAACTCGGCGAATGGTAGGCAATCTTCCCACTTGGCTCCATACGCCAAAACACAGGCACGAAGCATATCTTCGAGTATGTGATTTACTCGTTCCGTCTGGCCTCCGGTCTGAGGGTGAAAAGCAGTGTTGAAGGATAACTTGGTTCCCATAGCTTCTTGGAATCTATTCCAGAATCTCGAGGTAAACTGGGTCCCTCAGTCTGACACGGTCTCCTTAGGAACTCCATGGAGGCTCACGATCCGGTTGATGTAGAGGTTGGCTAGCTGGTTCCCATTGTAGGTGGTCTTGAAGGGAATGAAGTGGGCCACCTTGGTCAGGTGATCGACGATGACCCAAATGGAATCATGTCCCTTGCTTGACCTAGGCAAACCGGTGATCAAGTCCATCCCGATCTTGTCCCACTTCCATTCAGGCACTTTGATAGGTTGTAACAATCCAGCGGGTCGCTAATGCTCAGCTTTGACTCTCTGGCATATCTCTCTTTATATGCCATGCCACCAGAATCTTGCTTTGAGGTCCTGGTACATCTTGGTTCCTCCAGGGTGGATGGAATACGGAGTGTCATGAGCTTCTTGTAAGATCAGATTCTTGAGCTCAACTTTGTTGGGCACACAGATGCGAGTCCCAAACCATACAACTCCTTGCTCATCCACTGAGAATCCTGGGGCCTTACCCTTCTTAATCTTCCTCTTGATGCCTTCAATGCTGTCATGACCCTTCTGAGCTTCCTTAATATCATCCATCAAGGTAGGCCTTGCTTCGAGGTTGGCTAGGAAACCAGGTGCAACTAGTTCCAGACCAAAGCTTTCAAGCTCTTCATACAGGGCGGGTAGCCTTTCCTTAATCATAGCATTTAAGGAACAAGCCTTTCTGCTTAAGGCGTCTGCTACCACATTAGCCTTTCTAGGGTGGTATTGAACACTGAGTTCATAATCCTTGATCAACTCCAACCATCTTCGTTGCCTCATGTTCAACTCCCTATGAGTGAAAATATACTTCAAACTCTTGTGGTCTGTGTATATCTCACATCGCTTTCCCAGAAGGTAATGTCGCCATGTTTTCAAGGCATGAACTACAGCTGCCAACTCAAGATCGTGGGTAGCGTAGTTCTCTTCATGAGGACGTAGATGTCTGGATAGATATGCCACGACTCTGCCTTCTTGCATCAGAACACCACCAAGCCCGGTTCTTGATGCATCACAATATATCAAAAACTCCTTGTGAATATCAGGAGTGGTCAAAACTGGGGCTGTTGTCAATCTCCTCTTGAGCTCTTGGAAGCTTTCTTCGCACTTCGGCGTCCATTCGAACTTCTTGTCCATCTGCAAGAGCTGAGTCATGAGTCTAGCAATGCTGGAGAACCCTTCGACGAACTTGCGATAATATCCCGCGAGTCCGAGGAAGCTTCTGACTTCCTTCACACTGCTTGAGGATTGCCATTCAGTCACGGCTTCGATCTTGGCAGGATCCACCGACAATCCTTCTGCAGTCAACACATGACCCAAGAATCCAACTTCATGCAGCCAGAATTCGCACTTGCTGAATTTTGCATAAAGCTGGTGCTCTCCAAGCTTGTCTAGGACCATTCTCAAGTGTTGCGCATGCTCTTCTTCAGACTTGGAGAAGACGAGTATGTCGTCGATGAAGACAATGACAAACTTGTCCAAATACTCCATGAAGACTTTGTTCATGAGGTACATGAAGTAAGCTAGGGCATTGGTCAACCCAAATGACATGATCGTGTATTCATACAGGCCATACCGGGTCACAAATGCCGTCTTCGGGATGTCTTGGGGTCTGATCTTCAACTGGTAGTACCCGGACGTGAGATCGATCTTGGAAAACACCTTGGCACCATTTAGTTGATCGAATAGGTCTTCAATTTTGGGAAGTGGGTACTTGTTCTTTATTGTGACCTCATTGAGAGAACGGTAATCGACACAGAGTCGAATAGTTCCATCCCTCATGGACACAAATAGAACAGGTGATCCCCAAGGGGAGGCACTAGGGCGAATAAATCCTTTTCTGAGCTGCTCAGCCAGTTGCTCCTTCAACTCAGCCAACTCTGCGGATCCCATTCTATAGGTCTTCTTATAGATGGGTCCTGCCCGGGAATTAGCTCAATAATGAACTCAATGTCACGGTCAGGAGGCATTCCGGGCAGCTCATCAAGAAAGACATCTGGGTACTCGCATACCACTGGTACTTGATCCAACTCAATTCCCGACAGACAATTAACCTGGGGGGCTTGAGCGGAGGTAGGGTTGGGGTCATTATTGACTTCAACTCCTTGGCTATTGGTCATGGTAACAGTCCTCTTGGCACAGTCTAGCAAGCCTTGGTGCTTGGTTAACCGGTCCATGCCTAGGATCACATCCAAGCCTTGCGACTTCAAGATGATAAGGTCTGCTAGGAATTCTACTCCATTGATAACAATCCCAACTCCTTTACATCCTATCTTGGTCCTCATAACCGATCCCGGGGTTTGTACCAACATATGACTACCCAGGGGTGTAGGCTTCATACCACTCTCTAGTGCAAACTTTTGGGTAACAAAAGAATGCAAAGCTCCACAATCAAACAGAACTGTTGCTGGAGTTGAGTTGACGAGGAACGTACCCAGTATGATGTCCAGGTCTTCCTGGGCTTCCTCAGCGGTGATGTGATTCACACGACCCTTGCCATTGTTGGGCTGGTTGCGGGGAGCTTGGTTCCTTGGTGGCGCTCCGTAGCCTTGACCTTTGTTTGGTGCATTGGGGCGCGGTGCATCTGGCTTCTTGTTGGGGCACAACTTAGAGATGTGTCCAAGTTGACCACATCCAAAGCACGTGATCTGTCCTGAGTTGTTGTTGTTGTTCCTGTCGCCATTGTTGTTATTGGGGTTGTTGTAAGCTGGTCTGGGATTGGCATGCTGCTAAGGCTGGTAGCTCGGACGAAGTGCAGGATGCCTAGCCTGCTGAGGGTGATAGGTTGGCTTGGCTGGGTTTGGCTGCCAGGGGCGAGGCTTCTGGTTGCTGGAACTACCCTTGCTGGTCATCTTGCGCTTGCGAGTGTCTTCCATGGTACGACGCTTGTCTTCGAGCATGAGAGCCTTGTTCACCAGCTCGAAGAAGGTCCGGCAGTCGCAGACAATGAGTTGATACTTCAGGGCTTGCTGGAGTCCTTCCATGAAGCGTTCCATCTTAGCGGCCTCAGTGCTGACATCTTCAGGGGCATACCTAGACAGCAGGTTGAACTTCTGCATATACTCCTTGACAGAGCCACTTCCTTGCTTCAGCGCTCGGAACTCTCCCTTCTTGATAGCCATGATCCCAGAAGGAATGTGAGCGGTGCGGAATCCTTCCTTGAAATCAGCCCAGGTGATCACACGGTCGCCTTGCATGACCTTGAACCCATCCCACCAGGCTCTGGCGATACCTCCGAGGCAGTGAGAGGTATAAAGCACCTTCTCACGATCCTCGTTGCAATTGACCAGTTCAAGGAGGTCCTCGATGGTGCGGATCCAGTCATCGGCATCCAGAGGTTCGGCAGTCTCGATGAAGGTTGGGGGCGAATTCCTCATGAACTCAGACAGGGTGAAGCGGCCATTGTCGTTCCGGCCTTGATGTTGGTTGTTCACAAGGAGTTGAGCCATCTGCTGGATAGCGGCACTGTTGGCTTGGCGTTCCTCCCGGAGAACTTGGAGAAACTGAGCTATGGTCATGTTCTCCGGTGGAGGTGGTGGCGGGGAATGTCGCCATGTGGCTGCTCATGGTGCTCTCCAGCCTAAGCAGTCCCACCAGCTCCCTATTGCTCGCTGGAGTTGCCGGCTTCAGGGTTGGTGAAGGAGCTGTTGCGGGTTGCAGTCACCATCCTGTTTGGAGCAGCCAAGTCAAACAACTAGGATAGACGAGGGAAAAGCAATAATAGAGAAAGTGCGCCTAAGGGGGTTGGTATAGTGCAAGTGTGATCAATCATAGGTCAAAATACCAAACACGTTATATTAAGATAAGATAGATGATGGAGTCACTTACATGTTGCCTAAGGCAAAAGCGCGACTTGCATCGGAACACAAACAACAAGAACAAACAACAAGCACACATGGTTTCATATGAACCATTACACGGACTCGACTTCGCATAGGGAATACATGTCTGATCCTACCCTAGGGGTTCTCAGACTCAAGTGCTGGAGTGCTCGGTCTCGTATTCATGCTCCTCTGGGTCTTCCTCCTGATCATCATCCGTACGGGTGACATCTCCGGTCGAAGGGGTCGGAGAACGAGGAGGTCCATCCCGACGACGCTTCGTTGGTGGGTCAGTGAAGAGCGCACGGTACTCCTTCGCGCTCATGCGACGTCGACGTGTGGGTGCATCCCTAGCTGGGGGTACTCCTCCTCAATAAGCCATAGCCGGTCGTTCCTCGGGGGCTCCATCCTTCTTGATCTTGTCTGACCTCATCTTGGCTTGACGGAGTAGCTCTCGGGTATGGTGAAGTTCCTCCGGAGCTTCACGGACTCCTTAATCAGGTTGTGAGCCAGACTATCGGCGGAGAGGCTGAAGTAGGTCTGGAACCTAAGTGGCATCCCATCCTCCTTGGATGGAATCAACGTCCAACTCTCGCCATTATCATCCTTCTTGAAAGGGAGGTGGCGAGTGGCTGGCTCGTCAGCCATCTTTGGAATGATGTCTCGAAGGTGGATAAGTGCCTTGCGTGCACCCGTCTCGACTGCGAGCGCCAGGGTCTCCATCTATGGTCCCTTAAAGAACCAACTAGTCAGGGAGTCGTTTGCCTTCACGGTCACATCAACATGGTACTCCTTCGTGACGGCATCGACCCAGTGCTCGTGGTAGAGGTAAACGGGAGGTCGGCGAAACTGGCACTTCTCCAGGCTATCCTCAAGGAGTAGGGGAAAACCGGATGCTAGGAGGGCTTCGGGTACGACGGCCATCTACAAGGTTTAGGGGAGAGGAGTCAGTAGAGTTTTGAAAGTAGACTTAGAAAAGGTAAGAAGTGCAGAAACTCCTAAGTGTAGCTATTAGGCATAAATTTAAAAGGGTTTTATCCTAACTAACGTCCATACTAACTAAGGCTTCCTACAGTCAGGATGGGGGACCCCAACTCATAAGTCATGATCACCGAATACACGTGTACAGTGATCCCAGAGATCAATGCTCACTGAACACACAGAAGTTGAATAACAAGAGTCTTACATCCATACATACCGTCTTACACAAATAAAGACCATCGAGGTCAAGTCTTACATAGATAGGGCCATGAAGGCCAAATAGCAAACATAAACTTGCAGCGGAAATCTTGAAAGATAGCGTAGACCCATGCCATCTGCCTTAACCCTACAGGCATTCTGACTGGGAAGCGTCCTAATTCGCATGTTCGTCACCAACGAAATCTTCACCATATTCCTGCTCTTCCATGCCTGGCCAATTAAATAACCAGTGGCAAGCCAATGAGTACTTTGAATGTACTCGCAAGCAACCCATGTTTTGGAACAAGGTATGACAATGCCTGATATAGCACTAAGTAGGTAATTTGCGGAAAGCTAGTTTTGAGTGCAATGACATGATCAATTGTATTGTAAAGGCATGCATCATGAGGATACAAGTATCCGTATGAACAGGTTATAGATATCAATATAAACAAGGTCTGAACATCTCATGTTCAATCATCATGTCAAGTCATCCGACTTAGCTCAAGTATACCATCTTTCTCCCAGACACACACACACACACACCAAGTTTTTGTAAACAATGGACGTAGCCCAAGAGCGGTTATCCAACTTTCCTTGACCGTGGACACGGCTATTCGAATAGTTTTACACTCTGCAGAGGTTGCACACTTTACCCACAAGACTCGGGAAACTTCCGTGTCAAGCCACGACTCGCGGTATTGTTCATACCCGAGGTAAGTACCCGAACAATGCCTTTCCCATGGCGAAACTAAACAAAGAGTCCACTCGTTGGTGACATCCCTCGTGATATACATCACACGTATCATCCATGAGGGCACGCAACGGTGTGTGTGGTGTCTGTGAAAATAGATCATGATTGTCCATTCCGGTACGACCCCGTATCGAGATTGACCACGCCACTCCCGCCACTAGTAATGCGGGCTCTCTGCTAGCATCAACCAAAGTAATCAACAAAGCCCCATCCCATAAGGGGTATCGTGGTTGTACATGTAAGGTTGGAGTAACGGCCGCAACTTACAGCAATCCGTTTTTGAACAACAACGCACTCACTTGCTCCGGTACACCGCTTCTTTATCACATGGTTACCTAGCTCAACACCAACTCCCTCGGGCATTAATGGCACCCGATGGGGTTTTCGAAAAGTCTTTGAAAACACTTTGTTTCCAACACCATGCATAAGCCCTTCCCACTTTGCGTAGTAACTACTTGGCAACCTATCTACTTCCCACCCACACAACTCTAAGTAGGAGGTAGAGTCATGTCATGCAAGTATCAACGGTAAAATTATCGGTGGCAGCCCATAAAGGTGGTCACCATAGCATCATGATTAACACAACAAAATGAAGTGCTATATGCCATGCAATAAAATGGCTTCTTAAACATGGTCAAAGGGTTGCTTGCCTAGCTCACCAAAGTCCTCGGGGTCTTCAAAGTCTTCTAGTCCAACTCCCTCATCAACAACGCAATCTATCGTCGCAATATTAACGGGCAAAAATAAGATCATGGCAAAAACAGAGAAAATAAATCACTCCTAAAAATGTCAAACCACTTTTTAAAAATACTAGGTTTAAAACTAAGAACACAAAAATTACTAGTTTCTGATTTTGAAGTGTAAAAAGTTGTAAAAATGATTTTAACATTAGTTTTAATTAACCAAATCAAGGTTTTAAAATAAACCAGTACACAAAATATTTTCAAAAGGTTGCACAAGTGGCATCATTAAATAGTACACAATATTACAAGCTTTTAGGAATTTGAATCACTGGATTTGAATAAATATAGCATCCTGTGGATTTTTTGCAAAACAGAAGGAAATTAAAAAAAAGAAAAAGGGGCCACAGTGCCCTGGGCCAGAGCCAACCAGCAGCTGGGTCGGCCCAGATCAAATCGTCCTAAGCCGAACTGATGCGCCCGCGCTCGCCGGGTTCAAACCTGACGGGCGGGGCCCGGGTGCCAGTGAGAGGGAGAGAGAGGCGGGCGAGGCAGAGGCTGACGAGCGGGGCCCCATGCCAGGGCCGTCGTCAACCTCTGTACAGAAGATGGCGGCGCTCACCGGCGTCTGCAGAGGGCTCGGCAGTGGCAAGCGAGGACGGGAATGGGTCCAGGGAGGTGCCACAGTCCCGGTGGAGGTCGAAGGGATCGCTGGCGTGGCCTGAGTCGCTGGCGGCGAGCGGACGCGGCGGGGAGACCTTCGGGCGAGCTCGGTCCGGTCGTCTCCGGCCGCAATCTGCACGGGAAAGGGGCGGGACGGTGTCAGGGAGGTGAGAGGGGACCAAGGAGAAGGAGAATGGGGCCGAAGGGGCTCTCTACCCGAAGATCGACGGCGAGTTGTACATGCGGAGCTTCGGGTTGATCTACGAGCTGGGTGCTCCGGAGATGGAGTGGGAGGTGCAGGGGTGAAATTTAGGAGTGGAGGGAGGTGCCAGAGGGGAGAGAGGGTCACGGGGGCGGCTTAAATAGAGGGGGCGATGGTCCACCGCGGACCTGTGCGCCGGCGAGGTCGCAACCGTCGCTGGAGGCCGCGGGAGGGGTCCGGACTGGCTCGGGGGCGTTCGTGGGCATTGCCTACGACCGTAAGGAGAGAGAGATGGTGTGGAGGGGCCCAGGGGGCGTCGCGCGTGCGGGCTCGAGCATTGGCCATCTCGGGCGGCGTTGGCACGCGCGGCTGGAGGTCGCCGGAGAGAGAAGGGCGAGGGGGACAGGGGCTTGGAGTGTCCCGGACGTCGAGGCCGACCAGCAGGCGAGAGGGGGGAGCTCGAGGCTGTCGGGGGCCTTGGAATGGAGGCAGCTACAGTGCGGCTGGGCACTGTAGCGCGCTCCAGAGCGCCCATATGGCTGGCATGGTCATGCCCCCACATGCTCTGGACGCGGCCACTTTGTCCACTAGTGTCTTGGAGGTTCTGGAGATGCCCAAGAGTGCTTAGGAGCTAAGGTACAGGCAAGGGGTGAGGAAATGAGGTGAGGGAGAGGTAAGATAGGTGTTGTCATGGCTGTCTAGAGGGGTAAAAAGGGTTTTCACCCCACCAATCGTTGAACTGTTGCCCTGGGGGTTGTTACTCGAGGTAGAGGTTAACAATTAGGGGTTATGGTAAAAAGTTGAGAGCATGGAGAACCCATTTGGTGCTCCAATCATTGATCACAAAAATAATGCAGAAGGTGTTTGATGATGGTTTGGGAAGATAATTTTATCCACTTACTGAGATATTTAACAGGGTCAAAAGGCATGCAAAAAACAAAGTTGATCACAAGGTTTGAGATGATTTGAAGAAAGTGGACAATGCAAATATTGTAAACCCTAGAAATTTACAGAATCATGTTTCTGTAGATATAGGCATGCAAATCTACTCTCCTTGATGCACCACTTGGTGTAGTAGCATCATTTGGGGATTAGAACATGTCCACAAAGTTTGAGGTCAATAGGAGAAACTTCATAATGTAAAGTTGTTCAAATTTGATTCTGTACAGAGAGGGTTTTGGGATATTTTGGTGAAGCAAAACAATTGGGATTGAGATGAAACTTTGCAATATCATCACATATAGCATGTGTGACTTTCTAGAATTTTTCTGGATTTATTTGAGAATATTTCCTATAGAAATATTTCAAAAGCTTGAAACATACAGAAAGGGTTTTGGAAGGTTTTGTCCAATATTTTGAACATGACCATGTGTTGAAACTCATATATATGGAAAATATATGTCCACTGAGTTTTCCTAAATTTTCTCAAATATTTTGAAAGCATAAAAATATTTTTTCCCTAGGAAAGACCGTTTCTGGCCTCAAATAAAAGCCTTTAAATAAAATAGGAAAATAATCTTAAAAATTAATATTTGGTGATTTTGGGAAGTCTTATATGTAGTAGGTTTCAAATAAAGTCTTTGGTGCAAAACATTCCATCCAATTTGAGGACTTGTAGAACAAACCTCAATTCAGGGGGTTTTGAAAACCTAATTTGAATAAATCCCTTTTGACCAAAATAATATTTGATAAAAATAGTTTTAGGTACTATAGACATGGCATGATCATTGGGCATAGAGTTTGGATCAAGTAGATGAGTGTTGAGAGAGGAAGAATTTTTTAGTGCCAAAACACAATCAACCAAACAAGCAAACATCAATAATTCAAACATGCACTAGCACTCAAAAAAAATTAAATGAGTCCAAATTTTATAAATTCATAGCATAGCAAAATGGTACAAACACAGGGTGTGACACATCCCCTCCTACTACAAGCGACCCCTGTACTACGACACCACCGAACCATAACCACGAGGGAGCACACACCACGAGCGCCGTCCGGAAGCACAAAACTACTGCTGAAAGGCACAGAGGTAAAGTCGAAGGGAGCACCGCCTACAATATCGGCCAAAAATGAGGAGAAAAGATCTCTAATCCGTACCTGCTTGAGTTGCTTATATCAGCCAAACCCGTCGTCGTTGCCACCACGGTGGATATGCCCTAGTCGCCCAAAGCCCTCTCCAGCCACCCCCGCTACCCTCCTAGATCCAGTCGCCCTATCAGCCAGATGACCCAATGCCGCTGCAGGGTTTTTCACAAAGCCAGTTGCGAAACACTGTCCTAAAACAGAAGCCCTGTTGCAGGATAAGCTCGCAGATGCCGAAGAAACGAACGCGGGTGTTGGATGCCCAGGAAACAGACGTGGGTGTGGGAATGTGCGCCCCGGTCGGCTGAAGGTAAGATTTAAGCTTAGGTGCAGCAAATCATGCGTGTGCGTCTAGTAGCTTCAACAAAATAACATAAATATTCTTACTAGGCAGCCATCCGTACCACCGACCATGAAATTCCCTAACCCCAAACCTACACAAATACCTGGAATTTACACCACGCCACCATCAGTACAAGTCCACAACAACAGTTACACGGACCAGTCTCAGCTTCCAGGAAGAAATAAGAGTCCACAGCAAGCGAACGATCGCTGACAAAATAAAAATGGCAAGCTGAGAAAAAAAAGACCATGAAGAATCTAGCCATGGGTGTCAGAATCTATTATCAATATTTCTCTCAAGGATTTCCCTTCTATATAAAGTATAATATTACAAAGGGGCAGCTTAAATATCATGTAGTTGAAATGTAAAGAGGGTAATAATCAACACTACACGAGCCTCCCTTTTCCCAAGGTTGCTTCCTAAGACTGATTGACTGCTTCCCTGGCGATATATCGCGTCTGCCCCTCCTCAACTTCCACCTTCCACCTTCCACCATGGAAGTTAAACCTCCAGCATCGACGCTGATGTGACCATCTGTATGCGACCTGGAGAAAGTAGAGTTAGCTTGACCGTTGAATCAAGATAGAGCGTGACAGTGCCCATACGGCATAATTCACACTTTCACAGGCAAAGAAGGTTATGCTCGCAACAAGATCCAAAAGAACTAATCTGCCATAAGGAATGTTGAACAAGAATGATGCATCGTGTCTACTTGCAGATAAATTACGGTGCAGTGGAAAAATATTGTAACGTTTGTTTCACTTACGGTCGCAAAAATGTAAAGGCTTTGCACAATGGTGGACTTAACCACCAATGGGAGTACTGTAAAAAAAATGTAGCTGCCCAGTCTTGTAAGCTCCATGCTGTTTGTGCTAAAAACAACAGTGCTACTGAAATGCAATTAGAGAGCTGTGATGTCCTTCTAGTTGATACATACCTAAGGCATCATCGTCTGATTCTAGGCTTGCAACGGAATTCTGCTAAGAGTGCTATGTGATCTGATGACCATTCAGGTGAAGGGAGAGCAGTGTCTTTTCTTAAGCTCTCCTCATCCAGAAGCTCCAATAAAGACTCCACTGACAACGAATCCGCTAAAATAAGAAAGGAAACATGGTAACTGACAATCATCAAACATGTCACAGTACTAAATGCTTATTCCAGAATAATGGAGATATAAAAAATGCAAACATAGCATACAAATACAATGCGACAGGCACCTACCTGTGTAAAATATGTAATCAACAGTACCAATGAAATCCCTTGTGCAATTTGTGAAAAGTGGTTCATTTGTTACTGAGTCCATCCTCCTCCGCTGGTGCTCTAAATCATAACCCACACCTACCATCCTTGCAAATGAAGAATATGCACTGACCTATAAACAAGTAAAACCTTTGGTCAGAACAGTTGAAAATGAGAAAAGATAAACAAGCCATGGTAGTTTTACTGTACCAGAGGAAGCTGGTGTGTCAGCTTGCTCACAGGGCGTAAAATTCCAAGGGGGTCAATGGCCAGATCTGGATGCAATTGATCAACTTTGCCTATCGCAAGAAGCCCGTGTGGAGTACTGAAAGGCAAAAGGAAGCATAAAGGGATTAAGAGTTGGAGAAAAGCAAAAGGAAGCACAAAAGGATTAAGAGTTGGAGAAAACAAATAAGTATGAAAAATATTGCTCTGATGGGGTCTTGATACGCACCTTCCAGGGATTGAATTGAAATCCCCACAGACCAACATTGGAATGTCCGCACTGTTAGCTATCTTTTCCAATCCTTTTAGAAGTGTTTGAACCTGCAAAACCACACTTGCCGTTAATCTGAATATTTCAGATGTTGCCAGAGTGCTACAAAGAATGTACTGATACAGACCTCCCATAGCTTGACATCTTTGAGATCTTGGTGGACATTTACATGTGTATTGGCCTGCAAATTGGAAACATTTGAAAAGAATAAAAATTGAGACACCCATGACATCAAAAGGCTTCAAGCCTGGACTAACATCAGGTCAAGGACACCCACTATGAATAATCACACAGGTCAAGGACTAGCATCATAAACTCGGCGCTATAAGGGGGAATTTGCAGTAAGATGCGCCTTTTGCCAAGCACCCATCATTGACATACAGATGTTTCCATGCATCTTAACTTATTACAGTCATCATATACATGGTCGTATATATACACCGACGTCATCCTATATATCATGATAGGTCACCCATGTCTCATATACTACTATGTGGTATATATATATATGATGACACGAGAGAATAAAACTTCTAATTCCTAAATGTAGTGACTAAACAAGGAAAATAATGTCACGTGCTATTTTGCATTATACTGCTAGCAGTTCAACAGCTAAATATCTATATCTATACCTGTATATCTATCTATACCAACATAAAAAGACCCAAAGGGGCAGATCCAATTAATCTCAGCCATCAAACCATGTCAATCCAATGACCTAGATTGCTCCAATGGTGAGCGCTCAACGTGTCTAGCATGCAATTAATATTATACCAAATATCATCACATAGTTAACGGGTAACTGATATCCTACCTAATATGAACATGCAATTAATTTCCTCCCTAATATCAACATGCCCCGCACGTACGCATTTACTAGTATAGGAAAAGGTCCACTTTTGATCCGTTAACTATTGTCTTGGTTTAACACTTCAACATACAACCTGAACTTCGAAACTGTCTAATTTGCACATCAACTATCTGAATGTTCAAATTATGTCCTAAAGCAGTATTTGTAGGCGGTTTTGTGTGGCCTGGCATAAATGTCAACATGTTTTGCCACCTAATTCTCTGCTAGGCACTTCCTTCCTTGGCCACTCTATGGCCTCCGCTATAGCTTCCGCTGCTCACAACTCTTTCATCACACCTCTTCTGTTTCAGAGACTAGTGTGGAGAGCGGTTCCTAGTCACCGCACACCACCGCAGTGCTTCGACATGTGGGGAGGAGGCGAAGAGAGGATGGCCAAGGAGGCAAAGGTGTTAGTGTTAGTGTTAGAGCTACGAAGGAGGAAAGGGAACAGAGAGCGCGGACAAGGATAAGGTAGAGAGAAAAGGGTGCTTCCCAAATAATCAATCTGACATGTGGGGCTACTGCTAAGAAAAGACTGAAGTGCCAAAGTTGATGATAAAGCCGCCTCCTCACCAGGCCCGTTGACAAGGGTGGCCAACATTGGCCTGTTAAGTTCCATTCTAGCCTGCATATTTCCCCGTTGTATGAGGGGTTTCCTGCATATTCATCACTTGTACATGTGTGTGTATGTGTGTGTCTGTGTGTGTGTATACAAGATGCATATTCCTAACATGGTATTAGAGCCTTAGGGTTTTTTTCGCAAGCCGCAACTCGTGCTCGATCCCATCTATCGCGCTGCCGCCATCCTCTCTTTGCCTGGCCGACGCTGCTGCCTCTCCGTCCCGGCTACTGTTTTCTATCCAGTAGACCCGTCCACCTCCTAGCCGCTCGTGTGCTGCTGAGTACCTGGCTGCTCCACGTGACGGGCTGCCTGCTTGTGTGCTACTCCGCCCTTCTGATCCACACTCAGCACGTCGCCCGCTTGCTGGATTTCTTCAGGCCGCCGCTGCCGTTAGAAGTCTTTGCCTCATCTCCCACGCCTTGACCCGCTGCCGGTCGTCAATTCCTGCCGCCGGATTCATACAGGTCTTCGTCAACTCTCACCGGATCCTGCCCGCCGGCCGCTGTTTTTTCGCCGTCCCTCGCCGGATCCGGCCACCAGTCGCCGGTCTTCGTTGCCCCTCGTCCGATCCGGCCGCCCCTCGCCGGATCCCGCCACCTCTGCTGGCCTCCTTCCCTGAGCGCTAGCTGCTGCTGGTTTGCATCGGGAGTTTCTGCTCTTGTTTCCCAAGCGCAGTTGCAACCGTGTGCATCGGGAATCTTCGTTCTGTTGTTCATTGGTTAAAGAAGAGAGAGAGAGAGATGTTTTCATCGGGTCCGCATGTCCCTCGCTGCCTCCTGACGGTGTTTTCTTCACTACTCCCGTCTCGCACATGCGTCGTTCCTCGGTGCTTGATGCTTGTTTGTCTGTGACGTCGTATCCTTCGGCGTCTTCCGCAGGCTGTGCTGGTCACTCTTCTGCGGCTCCTCCCGCGACCTCCGCACATGGTGATTGTCGCTCTACACCGACACCTCTCGCGACTTTCACCAGCTGTACTGGTGCATATGACTCCATGGACTGCGCCTCGCACACACGTCTTCCTTTGGCGCTTGGTGCTTGTCTGCATACGGACTAGTCTCCTCCACCGGCCTTTGCCGACACTACTGGTCAGACTACACCGCCACATTTAGCAGCTTCCGCAGGTGGTGGTGGCCACTCCTCTCTCAGTGCTACTGTGTCGACTACTTCAGTTGTGTCCTTCACTGAGGTGGAGATTGTGCGACTTCGCGCCCTGTTGATTGCCTCCGACTCTCTATTAGCGGGTGCATCTGCGTCGACCTTTTCAGTTGAGCCCCTGACCGAGCAGGATATTGTGCGACTTCGTTGTCTGGTAGCTCCATCTTCCGGGTTCTACTGGCTCTGCTACTGACTCTTCTGGCATTGTGAGACCACCTTCTACACAAGCAGATACATCTCCATGGATTCTTGATACTGGAGCATCTTTTCATATGACTCATGATTCATCCACTCTGTCCTCTACTCGACCTCTCGATTCTCCTGTTCATGTTTTTACTGCAGATGGTACCTCTCCCGGTCACTCGGTCACTGGCCGAGGCATTCTCAGCACTACATCTTTTCATGTTCCTGATGTTGCTCATGTTCCCCGACTTACCATGCAGATCATTTCTGGTGGCCAGATTGTTGACTCCGGTTGTCGTGTCATTCTCGACTTTGACTCTTGTTCCATTCTGGACCGTCATACTGGTGCTCTCCTTGGTGCTGGCCCTCGACTTTGTGACTCTCAGGGCCTCTGGGAGCTTGGCTGGCTTCATCTTCCATCTGATGCCACTGCCGCCAGTCTCTCCCCCTCTGTTGCCTTGTCTACCAGCTCTTTTCAGCAGTGGCATCATCGCCTTGGTCACTTGTGTGGCTCTCGTCTCTCATCCTTAGTTTGACGTGGTCTTCTTGGATCCGTCTCTGGCGGTGTGTCTTTAGACGGTCAAGGTTGTCGGCTTGGTAAACAGGTCCAGTCACCTTATCCTCATAGCGACACTGTGTCTAGGGTCCAGCTCCCTTTGCCTTGAAAGGAGGTCATCGCTATTATATTATCTTTATAGATGATTTCTCTCGATACACCTGGATATAGTTTGTCTTCTCGTGGTGAGGTGTTA
This sequence comes from Elymus sibiricus, assembly GCA_039707655.1. Classification (NCBI taxonomy): domain Eukaryota; kingdom Viridiplantae; phylum Streptophyta; class Magnoliopsida; order Poales; family Poaceae; genus Elymus; species Elymus sibiricus. The sequence continues at coordinate 165,294,605 of CM077663.1, read as the reverse complement.
TCTATCTATAAGCATTTTGCTGCCAAGGTTCACACTCAGTTCTCTACGTCTATTCGTGTGTTCTGTGCTGACTCTGTTGGAGAGTATATCTCCAAGATGTTGCGTGGAGTCCTTGCTGAGCAGGGTACTCTTGCCCAGTTCTCATGTCCTGGTGCTCATGCTCAGAATGGCGTGGTTGAGCGCAAGCATCGTCACCTTCTTGAGACAGCTCGTGCATTGATGATCGCCGCCCGTCTTTCGCCTCACTTTTGGGTTGAGGCTGTCTCCACTTCTACCTATCTCATCAACCTTCAGCCATCTACTGCTCTGCAGGTGGCGTTCCTTCCGAGCATCTCTTTGATCGTTCTCCTGATTATTCGGCACTTCCTTTTTTGGTTGTGTTTGCTATGTTCTTTTTGCCCCTCGTGAACGCACCAAACTGTCCGCTCAGTCAATTGAGTGTCTTCTTCGGATATAGTGATGAGCATAAGGGCTATCGTTGTTGGGATCCTGTTAGTCGTCGGATGCGTATTTCTCGGGATGTGACTTGATGAGTCTCGTCCCATCTACACGCGTCCATCTTCCTCGACCTTTTCAGTGGAGGATATATCTTTCCACATTTTTCCTGACACACCTATCACTCCCGTTGAGCCCTTGTCCGTCCGTCCTACTATCCCTACTTCTCCAACGGTTGCAGATCTGACACCACCATCTCCCATGATTTCCTCACCCCGCTTGTCACGGGATTCCACACCTTCCTCCCCGGTGTCTTCTCCGTCATCCTCGCCTATCTCGGTGATTCCTCCTCGTATTCTTCCACCTTTTCATCAGTATTATACTCGTCATCCACGTATTTATGGCATCTACTGTTGTGCCATCTTCCAAATCTCAGCCTACTTATGGCATGTGCCCTCGTCCGATCCCGCCTATTGATCGACTTGGTTTTCCACGCGCTGGTGCTGCTATTTTTGAGCCAACTAATTATCATGAAGCTTATCGTGAAGTTGTTGATCATCCCGAATGGCAGAGGAGCTTACTGCTCTTGAGCGCACCAGCGCGTGGGATCTTGTTTCTCTTCCTCCCCGTGTCCATACCATCACTTGTAAGTGGGCCTACAAGGTTAAGACTCGCTCCGATGGCTCTCTTGAGCTTTACAAAGCTCGTCTTGTGGCTCGTGGTTTTCAGCAGGAGCATGGTCGCGATTACGATGAGACTTTTGCTCGTGTGGCCCATATGACCACTATTCGTACACTTCTTCTTGTGGCATCTGTTCGCCATTGGTCTGTATCTCAGCTTGATGCTAAGAATGCCTTTCTTAATGGTGAGCTGCGTGAGGAGGTTTACATGCAGCCACCACCTGGGTATTTTGTTCCTTATGGCATGGTCTGCCGTCTTCGTCGCTCTCTCTATGGCCTTAAGCAAGCCCCTCACGCCTGGTTTGAGCATTTTGCCTTTGTGGTGACTGTCGCTGGTTTTTCAGCGAGTGCTCATGATCCAGCGTTGTTTGTCCACCTTTCTGCTCGTAGTCGAACACTTCTTCTCTATGTTGATGACATGATCATCATTGGCGATGACCCCGAGTATATTGCCTTTGTGAAGGCTCAGCCTTAGTGAGCAGTTTCTTATCTCTGATCTTGGCCCTCTACGCTACTTTCTTGGGATCGAGGTCTCTTCTACCTCAAATGGCATTTTTATTTCTCAGGAGAAGTATATCCAGGATCTTCTTACTCGTGCTGCTCTTACTGATGAGCGCACTGTTGAGACTCCCGTGGAGCTCAATGTTCACCTCCGTGACACTAATGGTGACCCCTTATCTGATCCCCAACGCGTTGTCGTCACCTTGTTGGGAGTCTTGTCTATCTAGCTGTCACTTGTCCGGATATCTCTTATCCGGTCCATATTCTGAGTTAGTTTGTCTCTGCTCCCACTTCAGTTCACTATAGTCACCTCCTTCATGTTCTCCAATATCTTCGGGGCACGATCTCATCTCTCACCATCTGTTCTTTCCTCGCTCCAATTCCTTACAGCTTCAGGCCTATTCAAATGCTACGTGGGCTAGTGATCCCTCCGATCGCCGTTCACTTTTTGCTTACTGTTTTTTTCTTGGTGGTTCTCTCATTGCCTGGAAGACGAAGAACCAGACTGTGGTTTCCCGTTCGAGTGCAGAGACTGAGTTGTGAGCTATGGCTCTTTTGACAGCAGAGGTGTCGGTTATGGTGGTTACTTCGGGACTTTGGTGTTTCTGTCACTACGCCTACTCTGCTATTGTCTGACAGTACAGGTGCTATTAGCATTGTGCGCACCACTGTGAAGCATAAGCTCACCAGGCATATTGGTGTTGATGCTTTCTGTGTGCGCGCTGGTGTGCAGGATCAGGTAATTGCTCTTCAGTATGTGCCTTCCGATTTACAGTTGGCGGATTTCTTTACGAAGGCCCAAACTAGGGCGCAACATGGCTTCTATCTCTCCAAACTCGGTGTTGTTTATCCACCATGAGTTTGAGGGGGGGGGGGGGGGGGGGGGGGGTTAAGAGTTCTATTCTACCCTGTATATTTTCCCAGTTGTATGAGGGGTTTCCTGCATATTCATCACATGTACATGTATACTAGCCGACCGGACCCTCAAATTTTTGCCCCCCACCCCGTCCAGCACGCAATAGGTACAGGTCAGGCCCAGCACACGGTCCACTTCAAGGCCTGGCCTCATATGCTGTTTATTTCTCAGTGCTGAAAGAAAGGCCCAACACACAATACTCCTGATTGGCCCATCAATTCGATCAGTCTGGATCAAGTAGCGACCGATCAACCTACGCATATGCATGCATACAATCAGCGCGTCAGTTTCCCGAATCACAACTGACTAGATCCATTAGCAATCGTATATTGCAGGGACTTGCTTGGCTCAGCGATTCACGATTTGAGGACTCGGGGAGGCATGCAGGAGACTGAACGACAACGGCAAGCAGCAGGTGCAGGCGGTCATACCCCACGACACTCACTGACTTGTACAGTTGCACGGTAGCACCGTCGAGGCTGAGCGGAACGGAATTAGCCAGCGCAAGCCTTTCATGCCTTTTCACATAATATGAAGCCTTACTAATGTAGGCTACTTCTTTGTTGAATATTCTTTTTAGTAAGTATTAGAGCATTTTTTTCCATCAGTTCATCTTAACAAATACTCCCTCCTTAAAGAAATATAAGAGCGTTTAGATCACTACTTTAGTGATCTAAACGCTCTTATAATTCTTTACGGAGGGAGTATTATATTGTTGATGTTAATTTGGTTATTTTCATCTTTTGAGTACATGTGCAGTATTTTTCATCTTTTGGCTCGCAGTCAAATTGTGTGGTTATAGTCAAGCTATCATGCATCCAAGATTTGCACAACCCTTTACTTTTTAGTGTTTGCTTCAAAATGAGGTTAGTTTATTAGTTTAGCACAACCCTTTACTTTTTTAGCATTACTATTTGATATATTTATAATTATTGTATTACCTCCATCCTAAATTACTTGTCTTAGATTTGTCTAGATATGGATGAATCTATAACACCAAAACGTGTCTAGATACATCTGTATCTAGACTAATCTAAGACAACTAATTCGGGACGGAGGGAGTAGTAAATAACATATATTTGAAGTTATATGATTAAGTGAGACTAGATCTACTTTAGTTCTTCAGTTATATGATTTTTCTCAAAATTTAGGGCTCCGTTTTACTTTTTGGCCCGAGCCCCCAAATATCTGGAGAAAGCCCTGCTCCTCTCCAAACACCACTCAAGAAACAAGCTCCCCAGCAGTCCTGAGAGTCTAGGGTGCAAATTGAACGGTAACGAAGTTGATAGACCAAAATTAGACCTTTAGAAATCATGCATATAAAAATGCCATATCTAGTAAGTGCATAGCTACTTTATATACACATCTAAAGAAAGAAGGGTGATTGACGTACCACACAAAGGAGCTGTCTTTTACCAGGGTTTTCAGTTCCTTGGTTGCCAAATTTGGCTTCTAAGACCGCAATCAGTGCAATGTTATCCTTCAAACAGAATGTGTGATAATAAAAAGTCGGTACAGAATCCAATAGCATATAGTATCTCTTCTAAAGTTAATCTTACTTTAATCAATCGATTTAAAGCCACCCTCTTTTGTGCAGGTGGAATAATCGCATCTGTCAAAGACTGTGCAGCCTTATTGAACTCGACCTACACACAAGCAAGTACAAGAAGTATCAGATAGCTGCAAATCAGCAGGTAGCTGCAAAGTTCAGTGGAGGTACCTCATATTTCTTTACGTGTGAAAATCTGTCTCTACGGAAGAAAGTAGCACAGCCATCAATGGCATGAGGAACTCCGGCGTACACCTGTGAAAACAATGAAGTAGAATCAAATAAGACATCGAAAGGTATCAAACCAATTTGTGATGATAAAGTGTTACTCAAAGATACCTCTGTTGTCCTTTTCTTATAAAGCGCCTGATATCCATGTTTATCAAACTCGGGTGCAAAAAAATCCTCGAAGTGGTTCAATTGTACCTGAAACCAGTAGCATTTTACTTAACCGTCACCTGTTATAATCTTAGGGCACTTCTCATTTTTAGCATTTTTTAATATACGAATTAGTTCAAATAAAGAAACCAATCATGCAAAGAACACAAAATAATCATAACCACCTTCAAGAAACTGTTCATAATGATCATGCAGAAATATTTTTGAAAACTTAAACAACGGGCAAACTATGATAAATTCAAATCCAACGTCCCTATAAACAAGAAAAAGAAGTGACGACTCAAATGAAGAATGAAACAGGCTAACAAGAGTATATAAGAGACATTGTAGGTCGTTGAACAGAGTCGTCACGCCTAAGTGCTCTGGGGTGCAATATTTATATGATGCAAACAATTGAGACTTTCTCAGTTCATTGAATCAAATATATGATGCAAATAAAGGCGAAGCATAGGTCACACGAAAATTAAATTGACAAGAAAGGTTATCACATCATACCTCCTGAAGACATATGATATCGGCATGATAACCAATAATCTCACGCATCAAATTTTGTCTCCGATAAGTCCATGAAAGAGCCCATGTTGGGCAGTAGCTATATGCATCACTTGTAGCATATGCATCTGCAAGAATATTATAAGACAGCACTGTGAATGTCCCGAAAGAACTCTGGCTGTCCATATCCAAGTGACCCAAAACATCTCCATTCACTTGGATAAGGCGGCGTGGAGTAGGGGTTGGTGCTGGAATCACACGTGACGTCATAATTGAAGTTGGAGGTCCTGCTGGTACTTTCTTTTCTGTATCCACCGCTGCACATTCAAATCTCAGAACATGGCCAATATCATCAGCAGTCGGTGTATATGTCTGCGAGCGTCCCACTTCAAACCAAGTTTCACCCGAGCTTTTGTCAGAGCCCGAGGGATACAAAGGAACAGATCCATTATTAACACCAGGGCTCTGTCCAAGATTTGACATTGAGCCAGACCCAGAACTGAGAATCCCTGAACTTCCACTGCCAAATCTACCAAATAGCTCCTCCTCTTCAGCTCCATTTTCATTTAAAGCACTGCTAGCTCGCTCATGCAAAACCTTGTGGTGCTGCCATGCATCAGAGAAGCACTTAGCAGAACAATGGTAGCTCTTAGCAGCAGGTATTTTTGACTTGAGACAGCCTAGACACTGGATTGTTGCTTGCTCCATTGGATGCACACTGCAGATAGCAACTTTTCGATCACTTTGTATGCGGTACCTTCAAGAGAAGAGTCAAATCAGTATAACTATGTGTTGTAAGATACACAAAAGCTGTAAGATACCATGAAGAGAGAACAAGACTGAAAAAGTAAAGACACGAAAGAACACCTAAAGAGCTCATTTTAAGTTGTATCAGCTCGTGGTAACTTGCTAACAGCACCTTGGAAGTCAGTTTGCTAGGGCACTTTGGGAAAATAAAAATTCTCTTATAAATAATGAGGCAAGATGAAGAAAATTGGCAATACATCAGGGAACAAAATTCAAGTTTTCTTGTCGATGTGTTTTTTACTCTATAAAGGGCGTGTTTATTAACTCAAATGTAGCATCAAGCGGATACAAAGCATGATGAGCAACTTCTCAAAAAGATCATAAACACAAATACTGTTATAACATGAACAACAGCAAAATATAAATCATTCAACAATATGATCAAATAAACCCTGCGCAAAAAAGACAACAGATAAATGGATTTCCTTAATAATACGACTACAACCACTTGTATTTTTCGCACAGGACACGTTTTTTCACATATGTTTGCACGACTTTTTGAAGGTGCACAACTGTACGTACTAAATGTGGTTCTGTCAAACTTGTGACTGAAAAGCAAACAAAATGAAAATATATGAAAATAGATTTGGTGGGCAATACTAATATTTTATTTGTGTAAGAAAAGATGTGGTTGTGTTGTAACAAAATAATATTTTATTTATCTAAAAACACTTATAACATACTCCCTCCGTCCCAAAATAAGTGTCTCAACTTTGTACTAACCTTGAGACACTTATTTTGGGACGGAGGGAGTATATCTGAGGAGTGTAACATAGCGAATGTATTGTAAGTAAATTTGAAGAACTAACATAATGCGTCGGTGTTCTAAAAAATGGTCTATAGGCATTGTACGAGGAAGCGGCTAATGAAAAGCAAACCAATGAAACTACATGTGTTAACGGACCAGCTCCGCTATTTTCATAAGTCTGCAATACTAAATTCTCAACATATAGCATCCAATTGATGCAATTTAGCATTGTTTATAAGGCGGTAAGATGACCTAAGGCGAGCACCAACCACCCTGATGCCTAAGCGCCTAAGGTGGACGCCTAAATGCCTAAAGTGAGCATACTTGCAAGGCGCTGCCAGGGCGCCTTGCTGCCTAAGCGTCGGTTAAGCGTCAAATGCGGAACGCCTTATAAACAATGCAGTTTAGACCTACTTGACATGACAAACAATAGACATGATGAAATGAATTAACCATCCAAGCAAGAGTGTAATGAGTAATGCACAGCAATATTATATATATTCAATAACAGGTAATCGTCCGGTCACCCAGCTAGTAGTGATTGTATGGCTTAACTTGCCAATTGTATAGGTGGCATACACGCAGCTTATAAGTAACATGTAGGGCGCCGCTTCCTCGCAACATTATATACTACCTCTATTCCAAAATAATTGAAGTTCAGGGCTTGGCCCAAGTCAAATTTGTTTTAAGTTTGGCCTATAAAAATATATATTAACATCTAGAACACCAAATTAGTCTCATGAGATTCTTTATTAAGTATATTTCTGTGCTCATTTAGTTGGTCAAACTTAAGCAAGTTTGACTTAAGATAAACCTAGAACTTCAATTATTTTGGTACGGGGTAGTATCCAATATCAGGTAATCATCCGCTCACCCAGCTAGTACTGATTGTATGGCTTAACTTGCCAACTGTATGTGTGGCATTTGCACGGCTTGTAAGTAACAGGTAGGGCACCGCTTCCTCGTACACTGCCTATAGACCATTTTTTAGAACACTGACGAATTACGTCAGTTCTTTAAATCTACTTACAATACATTTGCTATGATACACTGCTAAAATATATGTTATAAGTGTTTTTACATAATTAAAATATTAACTAGGACAATGCCCATGCGTTGCAACGGAATATAAATGTTCTAGTGTGTTAGCTTGTGATTTACCTGCCCATATTAATGTGATGGTGTAAATAAATATTTATCAAATCCTGCCTGTGATTTACCTTATAGTTTGATGAGAAGTTTGGTAAGTAAACTAAAGTGGATTTGGTTCCGAAGGTAAGTAAATTAAAGTGATTGATTATCATACGGGGAAGGTTGGACGGAGGGGTGGTGGGAAGAAAAGTGAGGGCCTCTTTGATTCGTTGGATTCTCCACGCGCAGGAACATGAAAAACATAGAGATGGAGTGTCATGTCCTCTTGTATCCTACAGGATTTGGAAGAGTGTTTGATAGCACAGGAAAAACAAAGGAATTATATAAAGATGTTTGAGTGGATGGAAATTTTCCTTCAAAATGTAGTACAAATGAATCCTATGGAAAAATTCCTAAGGATTCCAATCCTTCGAATCAAACGATCATCATAGGAAAAATTCCTAAGGATCCAAATCCTATGAAATTCCTTTGTATCAAAGGAGCCCTGAAAGATGGAACCTTACATTCTTTTTAAGTAGTAGAGATAGAGATTTGTTACAACACAGAAAGAATATGGATAAGGGTGGGTGTGGGAGTGACAAGGCCAGTAAGAGATCAAACAAAAGAGAAGGACATGTGTAGTCAACAAAACAAAAATAATGGAATGTGTGTTCAAGCTCTCACTAACCGTAAGCAAGTAAAGTAACTTGCAGCTGAATCTAATATGCTACCGATTTTAATGTGTGGTACTTAAAAAGAAGTATATAATAATCCTTTTCGAGCTCCAGAGGCGTCAAAATTCAGTGTGCCATCAAGCAGCCTCTTTGAGTTCACCAACTGCTGTTCAGCTCAAGGAATGTGTCACAGTCTCTACAAAATTATTTGTATGATCCAGTGCAATCCCAAAATTATACAATGCTCCCATTCCACCCAATATGGATAGAACCATTCTTGCCCAACGATTGATAGCATTCTACAAGCCAAGCAGCCTTCATCTCTATTACGACTCTTACGATGCTACCTAACTGTCCAGAGTTCTAAGCACAACCAAAATCAGACAGTGTATTGACTTGCTCGATGAATTACTCAGTTATTCTTATAACCATTCTGCGTTATCCCATGTAGTGGCTTAATATGTCATAGACTCAATAGTTTTATCTGTAAGTGAATCAAGATACAACTTCTGAGTCCTGAAAACTGTACTACGTCTCCAACTCAACAATCTAGTTATGTCTCAAAGGCAACCATTGGCATTTAATATTCTCTGTGTTTCCATTCATTTACAAAAACACAAAATTGGCTTGTTAGAGCAATTGATGCTCCGAATTGATACGGTTATGCTTCATACATGCAGAAATTAAGAAGAACAGTACTTTCCTGAGTTTAGCAAGTAGTTAAGCATATAGCAATCTGATGGATACTGAAACACCCCTTCTTTTATCAGAATTCACTAGTAGTAACGCACAAGCGGAACTAATCATTCCACGATGCATATCCTATTGAACCAAAAGTCAGAGTCACGAGCTGCTCGCTCACCATCTGTATCGCATGAAGTGACCATCAACAGCCGCGGTCTCAGGCACATCGTCGGTGGAGATGGCGCCATTGGGCAGACGCAGCAGCACATAAGGGGTGATCTCACACCCCACAATCGGGATCTCCGACGGCAGGTGCACCCGTACCACGCTCAGCATCCTCCACCCCTGCTCCTCCTCTGCTGCGCTCTTCTCCACAGCCCCAGCACTAGCACCAGCACCAGCTCCAGCTCCAGCTCCTCACAGGGGCGGGCTTAACACGGGGCATGGGGGTTCAGTTGAACCCCCAAAATTTTTCTGAAAATAAACTGCTGTTAGTAGTATAATTCGGGATCTCAAAAACTGTAGTCTTAGTTCCGCGAAATGGAGACCAAAATACATGGGTGGGCGGATGCGCCCGCCGCGCCTTCATAGTCCACCCTACCGATGGGATGGAACGGGGTTAACTGAGACCAATCTCGAATAAAGGGATCTGGCTAGATTCGATTGCTCGCGGCCGGAGAAGAAGAAAAACGAAGAGCAATCCGAGCAAAGCTAGGGCTTCCTTACCAACAAAATGAATCGCGTTCGAGCCACGCCACCCCAGCAGCTGCAGAAGGGATCGGAGGAGGAAGATCAGGAGAGAACCGCGCGAGCTCCTCCCGCTTCGAGATGGCAGGCGCGCTTCGGTGGGGGGGGGGGGGGGGGGGGGCGGAAGGGGTTTCGGCGGCGAGGGACTCCGGGATGGTGCGGTGGATTTGGGAGCAGAAGCATAAACATTTTTTTAGGACATGCTTCATCACTCCTTCCTCTCCTTGGGCCGAGCCCATTTTCCATTATCGCTTTCCATTTTCTTTCATGCAGATTCGTCCTCATGGCCCATCGTCACTGCCTTGTTTTTTGTTTTGACTTGACTAGATAATTGTTTTTTGTTTTGACAGAATTGTCACTGCCTTGCTTCTTTTTTTTCTTTGACCAGCATGCTACTAATCTCAAAATAGTCTTAAACTGTTTTGAACAGGTTTCAGGGATGAGGATCAACTACAGTAAGTGTGAACTGATCCCCATTAATTTAGATGAAATTGTTTTTATAGATGCTCTAGGGTGTGCTAAAGGGGCCTTCCCAATTAAGTACTTAGGGATTCCTCTGCATTATGAAAAACTCAGGAGAGAGGATATCCAACCTCTAATAGATAAAATTATGAAAAGAATTGCTAGGTGGAGGGGGGAACTTCTCTCTTATAAAGGCAGACTGATCTTGATCCAAGCATGCCTTGCAAGTATCCCTGTTTATTTGATTTCTTTCTTCAAATTCCCCAAATGGCCATTAAAATGATTAACACTCAGATGGCTAATTGTCTGTGGAATGATTTTGAAGGACATAGGAAATTACATTTAGTTAACTAGAATCTAGTGAGTATGAAAAAAGAATTTGGTGGCCTGGGAATCCCAAACCTCTAGGAGGTTAACACGGGATCGTGGGTCAAAAGATACTATGAAGGAGATGGAAAACCTTGGAAAACTATGATAGATAGCAAATACATGCATGACAAGACCAATGTTTTCTCTCTTAGCCCAAACCCCCCTGCATCCAGATTCTAGAAAGGGGTCCAATCTATTATCCAGACACTTAAGTTTGGATATAGATGGAAAGTAGGTAAATGAGATAAAATCATGTTCTGGGAAGACACTTGGTTTGGTACATCTCCTCTTGTTGTTCAATTATGGGATGTTTATTCCATAAGTAATGAACAGAATAAATGTGTTAGAGATATTTGGGATGGCAATATCCTAAAACTCTCTTTTAGACGGAATTTTTATGAAAGGCTTATGGAACACTGGTACCAGCTCCTGGAGATTGCCAGAAGCATAAACCTCTTAGAGGAAACTAAATGTTTGATTTGGCAACTGAATAGTAAAGGAACATATTCTTCCAACTCATTATATCATGTGATCAGTTTTAGAGGGGTTCAACCCATGTTTATCCCTGCTGTTTGGAAACTCTATGTTCCGCCTAGAATTCATGTTTTCTTATGGTTGTTTTCCTACAACAAGCTAATGACTAGGGACAACCCGAGGAAAAGACATATTATTAAACCTCTAGAATGTGTCTTCTGTTCAGAAGAAGAAGTTGTCTTTCATCTGTTCTTTGATTGCACAATAGCTAAAATCTTGTGGTCCTACATTGGGAATCATTTCAACATATCCATTGGTGTTGACTATGAATCAGTGGCCAGATTTTGGATATATGCTAAGAAACATGTTGTGCTTAACATTGTTAGTTCGACGGTCGTGTGGTGTTTATGGAGATATAGGAACTCTATGATCTTTAATAACTCCACTTGGATCTCTGTTTCACTGATGTGGAGGATCATCCTCAAAACCCTCAAGATTTGGGAGATCCTGACACCAGAGCATGGGAAAACAGGGATGAAGCACTTCCTAGAAACCTTGACGGTCCACTCCCAAACACCACTCAGAATTCTAAGTGGCTGATGTTGAAGCAGGTTTCAAATGAAGGGATCACAAAACTTAAGATTTCTGATGAGCTGGACAACTACAATTCTCCGATCAAGAAGAGAGCCCCCAGAGACAAGTGCTTAGTGAACAGCTTGGTCTCAATCCTCGCGGCATGCTGATCTCCACACGCGGTGGTGGCACCCCCTCCGAAGTTCAGGTGATCGGGAGATGACCTGGTGATCTGATGTTCCCTTCTAGCGATTTTAGTTGACAATGCTTAGGCATGTGTGCCTTTTATCTCCTTCTGAGAGAGTAGCTATGTTTTCCTTTTCCAGTCTGTCTTAATTTCCTGAGAACTGCTCCTCTAAGTGAGCTTTTGTATGACATATATGGTTTCATTCTGGTAATGGAGCCGGGGAGAAAACTCCCTGTTCATCTAAAAACTTCTACTAGTTCACACATAGTGCTTTGTCGCGTATAGCTACACATGTAATGTACAACTGATCTCAAGAGTAAGCACATAGCAAGTACCAAACGTATTCGGAAACACCTTCTTTTCGACGTTGTTTGTGAGTGTTAGTTAGATCTGGTACTAGCAAGCTCATGCAATTATGGTTTCTTGGATACAACGCTAGCACATATTATCACAGACTGATGGCTGCATTTTTTTACCTATCACCAGTGATGCCCGCTGCATTCAAAACAATCCCTATAGCAATGCATGCTTGCCCCCTTAACATCTTCACCCTCACCACGGCCGTCAAAGCATGCCATCGCGACAGCATCAGAGTCGTCGGCCCGCTGTTGTAGGATCTTCGAAGCAGTCGTGCCATCATTGCAGCACTATCATGGCCGGAAGGCTCGTCATTGCAGTATCATTGAAGCAGCCGGGCCTCCGTCGCAGCATCGCCATGGTCGTCGAAGCACGTCGTCGTAGCATCGACATGGTCGTTCAAAGCACACTGTCGCTATGGCTGTCGAAGCACCCACCACGGTCGTCGAAGCATGCCATTGCTGTTGGGAAACATAGTAGAAAACAAAAAAGGCCCTATGATCAACCAGGAACACTATGAAGATACGATAATGGTTGGGATCACGATCGTTACCGTCACCGAGTTGCAGCAAAAGAAGAACGTGATGGTGTAGATCGTACTTGGAGTCCCTCGAATTGTAGATGAACGATCCCGCGAACCGCACACAAACGATCCCTCAAACTAAAGACCGAAAGCATGGCATCTCTACTTGGTTGCAAGTGTGCAGTCTTCAAGATACGGCAGTGCTTCACCGTCCAGAGCTAATCGTAGCTGAAGAATTAGAGGGAGAAGATTAGAACCAAAGTGGACTTCTAATTATGAGGGTTATAGGAACTATAGCTAGCTCTAATTAGTCAACTAGGACCAACTAGAACTAGAACTAGAACTAGAAGAACTAGAGGAGGCTCAAAAACTTGTGTGTACAGAGGGCCAAAGTCCTAAAGTATATATAGGTTGGAGGAAGGGGGAGAGGGGGCGCCGCAAGAGAGGAAAACCCCTCCCTTTGGCCGGCCTAGGAGGGGGAATCCCCCTCCAATTCGGCATCTCCTTCCTTCTAAAAGGAGGAGGGGGCACCTCCACCTATTTGGGCCCAAGTGGCCCAAGAACTCTCCACCTCTTGGCTTTTAAGGCCCGTTGATATTAAATTAAATATTAAAGCCTTCTAATTAATATTAGACCCTTTTATATATAATTTAACAGTCCCGGGAACATTTTCCAAATATATATTATTTATCGATAATACCCGATATTACCCGATACTCTCTGAAACCCTTCTGGTGACCCTGAAATGCTTCAGGTTCCTCCCGAAACTATTTTGAATATTAATGAAACAATTACACAAATAAATTCTCGATACTCTCATACTACTAACACTCGGCAGATCGTGATTACCTTAAGCTTGTGACCACGTAGGTTCGGTAACTCATAGACATGAACGAAACCCTTTCGTTTAATGACCGATAGCGGAACCGTGGACATCCATATTGATCCCTATGAGTACACGAATGATATTCAATCGAACATTTGGTTACCATGTGACATTTCCTTTGCTCCGGTATCCTCTTGAGTCATCACATGCTCACTATACCGTCATCCTCGTTACCGGTTTTGTTCTTCTTTCTCGTTTTCGTGTTCCGGCATCCCCGTGACTAAGTCACCTGTGTCTGGCCAGACGATGATGGATGCCGTCACACCGAGAGGTCCCTAAGAATATATTTCCATCGTCAGAGGAGAAAATCCGACTCTCCAGCAATCTAGTCCCCTGTCAAAGTTTTCGATGAACCTGTAAGTTGCCATTATGATCACCTAGTTACTGATGACGTTTGAGCAACTTCAAAGCCCACCGTATGGTAAGAAGTGACTACGATACTCTCATGGTCTAAGGAACATAAAACACATGTTACCACTCCGTGTTATAACAATTGATTTTAGATGATATTATCTCAAAGAACAAATCTTTGGGTCGATTTAGTTTGATCGTTCTTCTAACGTCATACTCTCAATGTTGTTTTAGGATCATCGTTACACTTAATGATGAGGGCATACCTAGTCCTTTACCATCTTTTCCCATTGATGATCTTGCTGCACACTGTAGGATCCGAAGTATGTCTAGAGGGGGTGATTAGACTACTTGACCAAATTAAAAATCTAGCCTTTTCCCAAATTTTAGATGTTGACAAATTTTAGCAATTGTAGCAAGTCAAGCACACCCTACACATGCAAGTCTAAGAGTATAGCAGCGGAAGTAAAGACGTGCACATGAAAGTAGAGGGAAGGGATAGGAGGATCAAATGCAATTGATGACACGAAGATTTTTCCTGTGGTTTCGATATGTGGTGCTATTGTACGTCCACGCTGATGGAGACTTCAACCCACGTAGGGTAGCGGTCGCGAGAGTCCATGGAGGGCTCCACCCGTAAGGGTCCACAAAGCAGCAACCTCGTCTATTCCATCACGGCTTACGTCCACGAAGGACTAGCCTCACTATGGGTAGATCTTCACGAAGTAGGCGATCTCCTTGCCCTTACAAACTTCTTGGTTCAACTCCACACACGAAGAAGGAGGCTCCCAAGCGACACCTGATACGTCTCCAACGTATCTACTTTTCCAAACACTTTTGCTCTGGTTTTGACCTGTAATTTGCATGATTTAAATGGAACTAACCCGGACAGACGATGTTTTCAGCAGAACTACCTTGGTGTTATTTTTGTGCAGAAATGAAAGTTCTCGGAATTGGACGAAACTTTTTGTGGATTTTGATAACCCACAAGTGTAGGGGATCGTTTGTAGCCTTTTTCGATAAATAAGAGTGCCAAACCCAACGAGGAGCTAAAGGCAGAACAAATATTCCCTCAAGTTCTATCGACCACCGATACAACTCTATGCACACTTTAACGTTTGCTTTACCTAGAACAAGTATGAAACTATTTTGTAGGTGATATGATAGTTTGCACAAATAAAACTAGAAGTACTTTGCGGGAATAAAACTATGAGTAAATAGCAAGATAATGGAAGTTAGTTGTTTAGTAGAAAGCTTTTGTCAAACAAGAAGGTTACTTGTCCCTAGGCAATTGATAACTAGACCGGTAATCATTATTGCAATTTTATATGAGGGAGAGGCATGAGCTAACATACTTTCCGTACTTGGATCATATGCACTTATGATTGGAACTCTAGCAAGCATCCGCAACTACCAAAGATCATTAAGGTAAAACCCAACCATAGCATTAAGTATCAAGTCCTCTTTACTCCCATACGCAACAACCCACTTACTCGGGTCTGTGCTTCTGTCACTCACGCCACCCACCATAAGCAAATAATGAACATATTGCAACACCCTACAGCGGGGATCCCTCACGTTTGTGCGACACAAAGGGCACCATAGGACAGCACCAAAATAAAACATACAACTCATACCAACCACGATCATCAATTAGCCCATAGGACAAAACGGATCTACTCAAACATCATAGAATAGCCATATATCATTGGGAAATAATATATGGAGTTGAGCACCATGTTTAACTAGGGATTACAATGGGGAAGAGAGGTGTTACACCGCTGCATAGAGGGGGAGAGAGTTGGTGTTGACGGCGACGAAGTTGTTGGTGTAGATCATCGTCACGATGATTGCCCCGGCGGCGTTCCGGCGCCATCGGGAGAGAGGGGGAGAGAGCCCCCTCCTCCTTATTCTTCCTTGGCCTCCCCCCCTAGATGGGAGGAGAGTTCCCCCTCTGGTCCATGGCCTCCATGGCGGCGGAGGGGCAGGAACCCCTCCGAGATTAGATCTCCCTCTCTGTTCTCTTCTGTTTCGCGTTCCTGTTTTCTGGCCGAAAGTCGTTTCTTATATTCTTGGAGATCCGTAACTCCGATTGCGCTGAGATTTTAACACGATTTTTTTCCGGATATAAGCTTCCCCGCGCCCGAAGTAGAGCTCCAACCGACTTACGAGGAGGCGATGATACACCACCACGCGCCTGGGCCCTGGGGCGTGCCCTAGTGTCTCGTGGTGGTTGTGGGCCTCCTTTTGCGTTGATTCCACCTCCCAAAAATCACAAATATTCCAAAATAATTCTCCGTAAAGTTTTATCACGTTTGGACTTCGTTTGATATGGATATTATACGAAACAAAAAACATGCAACAAACAGGAACTGTCACTGGGCACTGGATCAATAGGTTAGTCCAATAAATCATATAAATTGTTGCCAAAAGTATGTAAAAGTTGTATAATATTGGCATGAAACAATAAAAAATTATAGATACGACGGAGACGTACCAGCATCCCCAAGCTTAATTCCTGCTCGTCCTCGAGTAGGTAAATGATAAAAAAATGACGTGGAATGCTACCTAGCATAATCTTGATCATATATCTAATCATGGCATGAATATTAAGACACAAGTGATTCAAAGCAATAGTCTATAATTTGACATAAAGACATTAATACTCAGCCATCCCAACAAACAATCGTGTCTTTCAAAATATAAACGCTAAAGAAAGCTATCCTACAAAATCATACAATCTTGTCATGCTCTGTCTTCTTAACACAAAGTATTTATCATGCACAATCCCGATGACAAGCCGAGCAATTGGTTCATACTTTTTAACGCGCTTCGGCTTTTTCAAGTCCCATGCAATACATGAGTGCAAGCCATGGATATAGCACTATGGGTGGAATAGAGTATGATGATAGGGGTAAATATAGGGAAGACAGAAAGGTAAGAAAGTCTCACATCGATGCGGCTAACCAACGGGCTATGGAGATGCCCATCAATTGATATCAATGTGAGGAGTATGGATTGCCATGCAACAGACACTAAGAGTTATAAGTGTATGAAAGCTCAATATGAAAACTAAGTGGGTGTGCATCTAACTCTATAATGAAAAATTCCCACTAGTACATGAAAGTGACAACATAGGAGACTCTCCATATGAAAAACATGGTGCTACTTTGAAGCACAAGTGTGGAATTAGCATGCCCCTTCTCTCTTTGTCTCTCTTCTTTTCCTTTTTTTCCTTTTTCCCTTTTTTTTGTTGTCCGGAGTCTCATCCCGACTTGTGGGGGAATCATAGTTTCCATCATCCTTTTTCTCACTAGGACATGCTCTAATAATGAATAATGATGATCATCACACTTCTATTTACTTACAACTCAATATTTCAACTTGATACCTAGAACAAAATATGACTATATGAATGCCTCTGGCAGTGTACCAGGATGTGCAATGATCTAGCGTAACATGTATAAAAAATGATGAACGGTGGCTGAGCCACAGATACTATGTCAGCTATATGATCAAGCAAATCAATATGACAATGAATGCTCAAGTCATCAAAATGGAAGCGGTGGAAGTTGCATGGCAATATATCTCGGAATGGATATGGAAAGGCCATAATAGGTAGGTATGGTGGCTGTTTTGAGGAAGATATAATAAGGCTTATGTGTGATAGAGCGTATCATATCATGGGGTATGGATGCACTGGCGAAGTTTGCACCAACTCTCGGGGTGAGAAAGGGCAATGCACGGTGCCGTAGAGGCTAGCAAATTGCGGAAAGGTAAGAGTGCATATAATCCATGGCCTCACATTAGTCATAAAGAACTCATATACTTATTGCGAAAGTTTATTAGCCCTTGAAGCAAAGTACTACTACACATGCCTCTAGGGGGATAGATTGGTAGGAAAAGACCATCGCTCGTCCCCGACCGCCACTCATAAGGAAGACAATCAATAATAAATCATGCTCCAACTTCATAGCATAACGAGAGACTATACGTGCATGCTTCGGGAATCACAAACGTTAACACCAATATTCTTACTAACCACAATCGTTTAATAGTGCCTCCCACATTTTATCATCTCTATATCGCAAAACTATTGTAAGGAATCAAACATATCATATTCAGTGATCCATAAGTTTTATGTAGGATTTTATGACTAACCATGCAAATGTCAATTCCTGTTGACTCTCTAAATAGATATAAGTGAAGCAAGAGAGTTTAATTCTTTCTACAAAAGACCATGCTCTAATAAATATAAGTGAAGAAAAAGAGCATTCTACAAATAACGGTTTTCTATGTGAAGAGAAACAGGCAATCCAAACTTCAAATGATATAAGTAAAGCACATGAAGCATTCTATAAAGCCATACTCAAAAGATATAAGTGAAGTGCAATGAGCATTCTATAAATCTGTCGGAAATCGGGCTCCGCAGACCCAAGAAGGTTCGAACTCTGGGGCGTGTGCGAAGATCCTTCCCAGCTCAAGTCACAAGCTCGCCACCCCAAAGCTAAGCCTCGTCGAATGCGTGCGGCGAGGAAGAAGATGGACACAAGGATTTACCCAGGTTCGGCCACCTTGCGGTGTAAAACCCTACTCCTGCTTTTGGTGGATTGGCCCCACGAGGAGGTTTGGGGATGAACTAGTACAGTGGTTGAGCGACCTTGTGAGGGCTCTTTGGTGAGGGTGGATCCGATCTCCCCTACTACGGTGGTGGCTAGTCCCTATTTATAGCGGCCTTGGTCCTCTTCCCTTATCGCACACGCGGGAAGGGATCCCACAACGGCCAAATTTGAAAGGGGACAAGAGGTACATCTTATCCTGACTAAAGGTGGTCTTCGCCTGCAAAGCTTCTGGCTGTGACGCAGAGGTGGGCTCGGCGATGACATCCGCCCTGCCGAGCTCGTGGTCTTGGTCTTGTTGCACTGGAATGGAAACCTTTGGGGGATTCCTTGGGAACCCGCGTCCGTCCTTGCCTCCTTAGCACAAAAGAAGAAACTGTCCCTTCTGCGCCCGCTGGCGCCCGCCTGGCCTTGGTCGTCATGGCTCACGCCATCCCAGCCTCATGAGGCTAGGCACTGCATAGGAATCTCCGCTCCTCGGGAGGCAACCTGAGGAGGCCGCTCCCCTGGAGGTCTTGGCGTTGTTCCCCTCACGAGGCTGGGGCTCTCGCGAGGGTCCTGTCTTGAGGGGCCTTCTACCAGGCAGTACTGGGCCATCAACTATGGGCCACGCACGGGGCCGCAGGCAGGTCTGGGTACCCCCGTTCCCAGAACGCCGACAGTAGCCCCCGGCCCAAGGCGCGCTCGGGTTAGCTTCGGGGCGAAGCCAAGGAAGGAAGGCCGAAGCATCACGGGACCCAATCGCCTGCGGGCCAGGCTCGACGCGTGGCGCACGATGGGGCGCATATGCCTCCACTTACCCATGTCGCCTTGGCAACCGCCTCGACTGACAAGGGCTGGCGCGTGCCGCTGGGCCATCATTGCCCAGAATGCGGAGGGACGCCGGTTGGCCTCCGATCAACTATAAATGGGCGAGGGAGACAGAGCCCCTAGCCCGTCTTCATCTTCTTGCCTCCTCACTCCAAGCCGACGTTTCCGCAACCATGGCGCCAGTGAGGAGGTTTTCTGCCGCCGAGAAAGGGAAGACCCGCCTGGAGGGACCGGGCTCGCCACCGCCCAAGAGGGGCCGTGGCCGTCCCCGTAAGTACACCGCGACGCCGACAGTGGTCCCCCGGGGGCGCGGGCGCACCCCCATGAGGGCCGGCGCTACCTCCGGCAGCCGTGGGAAGGCTCCTTCCCGCGCAAGCGGCCGTAGTAGCTGTGCCGCCCGTGGCCGAGGGGGGAAGCTTGCGATGGGCGCCCGGCCACCCCGCCCGCGATTCCACTCGGCCGACACGGCCCATGAGTTCGTGGTGTGGGCAGAGAGGCTGGCGATTGACGTGGCTTGAGACTGCGTCGGTATTTCCCCAAAGAGGAAGGGATTATGCAGCACATCGACGGTAAGTATTTCCCTCAGTTATGAAACCAAGGTTATCGAACCAGTAGGAGGATCACCACCACCCAATAAGCAGCACCTGCACACAAATAACAAATACTTGCAACCCGACACGAAAGAGAGGTTGTCAATCTCTCTACGGTAAAAAGATAGATTAGGTAGTGATAGATAGGAGAGATAGATCTCTCAAGAACACAAAATAAAAAGGGCAAATAAAAAGTGCAGCAATATGTTTTTGGGTTTTTGGTTTTGTAGATCTGAAAACAAAGAGGCAAAAAGATAGATCGGAAAGCAATATGTTGGAAAAGTATACCCGGGGGCCGTAGGTTTCACTAGTGGCTTCTCTCATGAGTATAGCGCAGGGTGGGTGAACAAATTACTGTTGGGCAATTGATAGAAGATCAAATAATCATGACAATATCCGAGGCGATGATCATTATATAGGCATCATGTCCAAGATAAGTAGACCGACTCCTGCCTGCATCTACCACTATTACTCCACACATCGACCGCTATCCAGCATACATCTAGTGTATTAAGTTCATGGAAAAACCGAGTAATGCAATAAGAACGATGACATGATGTAGACAAGATCTATTCATGTAGGAATAGACCCCATCTTGTTATCCTTAATGGCAACGATACATGCCTGCCTTGCTACCCCTTCTGTCACTGGGAAAGGATACCGCAAGATCGAACCCATCACAAAGCACCTCTTCCCATGGCAAGAAAAATCGATCTAGTCGGCCTAACTAAACCAAAGATTCGAAGAAGAAATACGAGGCTATCTTTACCTAATAATAAAGTGGCTATCGCTTCTTACCACCGTAATTTCATCCGCTTTTGGTCCGTCCACCACTTCCGTTGTTGTACGTGGTTTCGTACGTAGCTGAAACTATTCATCCGTCCATCTCACAGAACCAGAACTTGCTTACTCGGAAACCAGCCGGACTACGCCGTAACTCAAAAGGTCACGACTCAGTATTTCTAAATTTTCTATTCTCATGTATAAATATACGGCCAGGCACGTCAGGGTCTACGAGTTGCTGCCGGTTTTCACGCAAACGTTTTTGGATGGATGCAGCGGCAACATGGTTTGGCGTGACGCCGTCCTGACCTTACAGGACATGAGTTGGCCACAAGTTGAGGCACAGGGCTGCTCGCAGCCACCGTCGCCGGCCTGATGTAGATCGTGTACGTATGGGTTGTTGCACTCCAGCGATTGTCGTGATTCCGACGGCATGGTCCTCCTTTGCATCCTCGGCCGCCTCCTCCTCAACATCTGCCCGTCTCCCTTCACCAGGCCATGCCCGGAGCAAGCGGCATGCCAAGGCAGCCCCGACCCATCTTTCTTGTCGCCAATTGGGTAATCCACGAGCGTGAGCGACATGCCCCAATGATGGCCGTTGTAGTCGCCGTGTCCGCTGGCGCCAGATTCCTACTCACCGTATGAGCTTGGTTGTCGATTAGGGAGGCGAAGGAAGGAAAACCAGGGCGAGACAACGGGATACGTGTGTGGCGGGCTACAGCGGCACCGTACCAGCCTCCATGTCATGGGCGTTGGCGTGGATTTCGCCCCGGCTCTGTAGGGATGGCGGTGGTCGTGCGTGTGTGCGGCGCGCGGCTGTGTCTGGTCAGCGTGATGTGCGACGCGTGTGTGCACCACGTGGGGCGGCAAAGCATGTTGGCCGGCTGCGTGCGTCTCCGGCATCGTGTAAATGGCGTGCGTGTTCGATGTGGCGTGCCGCGTGCGTGTGTCCGGCGTGCTGGGCCTAGGCCGTCAGCCGTCGAACATGAAACCGGCTGAGCGCTGTACGCAAGAGACGACGACCCTCCATGCACTCCAGCCCGATGCAGCCCCGGCGTCAGGATCATCCAACTCAGCCCGATGCAGAGCGCACAATGGCATCGACACTGTCGTCGTTCCTCCTGGCGTGTCCGTTCATGGCCCACGGAGGTTCCGTCTAGCAACGCCCTCAGTAGTGACTAGCGTCGCCAGGTGCGCTCGGCGCTACACCACCTTCCCAACGAGCGGCGGAGGCGACCAAGCAGCGTAGGAGATGACGCAAGACCGGTGCATGACGCGATCACGCGAGGATGCCAGGTTAGTTTACATTGTAGTATGATTGCCTATTACTTTTTTGTTACTATCACACCTCATCTAGATCCTTGTTCTTGTTGTATGTCAGCGGCACCTTCATCATCTCCCTACTGGTGATAGAATATATATTTTTACTGGTGATGATGCTGGTTTTGGTAAGGGCTGAACAATTGTTGGATTAATCTGCTGAACTTTTAAGATTTTCTGCCATCACGTCTTCTTCACTACTTACCTTTAGCTGAATTTGCAACTCTAATCTATTCTCCCTTATTTAATAGATGAGGCAAATCTTTTGCCTCCGTTTCGAAAAAAACCTTTAGCTGAATTTGCAACTGCAATTTCTAGGTGGGTATCGATTGGTTCTGACTTGAAGTATGATGCTCGAAGAGATTTAGATGATGTTTGTGCAAAATGCGTTATGAAACCTATTAAAATTGATTGATATTTTTACCTTAAGTCAATGCCATCTGCATTTCACCAACAGTGTGTGACCTTGCGGGCTGCGGCTCTACATGATAGCATCTTAAACTTTTTGTGAATTGACACGTGGATTTAACAACATGACATCTATCAAGAAATGCTAGAAGGGACTGATCGTGTGTGAATGTTTTTCTTTACATGGAATGTAATAAATGATATAAAAAAACTAATTCACAATAAAAAACATATGAGAAAAATAATACTATATTGTAATATGGGTATGCGGATCGCAAATAGGATTTTGAATCTTTAACTCAAAAATATAAATGATTTTAGTTACTACCAATATTGGTATGGTCGCATTATTAATTAAACCGAAATTGGATCTGCTATTGTAGATTCAACTTGAGTCTTGACACTTGCAGTCATGTACCTGATTTGCCTCTCCCTACGTTTCTAGGTTTTTGAGTTTCTCCTCCCGTTCTCCACAAAATACATAATTTTCCAGCGAATAAATGTAGCAATACATGTCTTATTCATACATTTTTTATTTTATTTTTAGAGTATCTTAATGCTTATGTATTTATTGCTTGGATAGGTCACAACACCAGTGTTAACCGTATCTTTTTTACGATGGGAAGGAGGACAAGCAGTACCACGGGGGGTGATGTGTTGAAATAGAGGGCATGTGCTTGTGTGTGTGCGCCGGGGGTAGAGGAGGGATTGTTAGTGTCGTGTAATTTTTTTTGGAAGAGTATTTGCATCATACTTATTGTGTTAGGGGAGTACGATATTTTTCTCCCGTTGCAACGCACGGGCCCTTTTGCTAGTAAGTAATCATGCATATAAGAGATCAAAGAAGACTCAAATAATATTCATGGATAGAAACTGATCATGAACTCAAAATTCATCGGATCCCAACAAACACACCGAAAAAGTTTACATCAAATAGATCTCCAAGAGACCATTGTATTGAGAATCATAAGAGAGAGAGGAAGCCATCTAGCTACTGCCTACGGACCCGTAGGTCTATGGTGGACTACTCATGCATCATCGGAGAGGCACCTATGAAGAAGATGAACCCCTCCGTGATGGTGTTTAGATTGGATCTCGAGGTTCTGGAACTTGCGGCGGCTGGAATTGTGTTTTGTCGACTCCCCTAGGGTTTTCTGAATATTTGGGAATTTATAGGCATCAGAGGTGGTGGAGGGGGGGCCCGTGGAGGGCACAACCCATCAGGGTGCGCCAGGGGGCCCCTGGTGGGTTGTGCTCTCCACAGCCCACCTTCCTGACACTTCTTTCGCCCACTGGGTGTCTTCTGGTCCAGAAAAGATCTCCAAAAAGTTTCACCGCGATTGGACTCCGTTTGGTATTGATATTCTGCGAAGTAAAAAACAAGCAAAAATAGCAACTGGCACTTTGGCACTATGTCAATAGGTTAGTCCCAAAAAATGATATAAAGTGGCTATAAAATGATTGTAAAACATCCAAGAATGATAATATAACAACATGAAACAAGCAAAAATTATAGATACGTTGGAGACGTATCAGCATCCCCAAGCTTAATTCCTACCCGTCCTCGAGTAGGTAAATGATAAAAACAGAATATTTGATGTCGAATGCTGCCTAACATGTTAATCTCATATTCTTTTCTTTTGTATAGCATGGACATTTGGACTTGTAAATGATTCAAAGCAATAGTCTAGTTTTAACATAATGACTTCAATACTCAAGCATGTCAACAAGCAACCATGTCTTTCAAAATATCAACACTAAAGAAAGTTATCCCTAGCCCGTCATGCTCAATCATTGATCCATTCATGAAACACACTCAAATATTAGCTATGCCCAATGCTCAAGTACGATCATAGTGCCCCTAGTTGGTGCTTTATAAGAGAAGATGGAGACTCAAAGTAAAATAAAAATTGCATAAAGTAAATAGATAGGCCCTTCACAGAGGGAAGTAGGGATTTGTAGAGGTGCGAGAGCTCAAAGTTTTAAATTGAGAGAGAAAAATATTTTGGGTGGCATGCTTTTCCTGTCAACGAAAATGACAAAGTAGCTCACAATACTTTCCATGCTAGATATATCATAGGCGGTTCCCAAACAGAAAATAAAGTTTATTCCTTTTTCCACCAAACTTTCACTTTCCATGGCGGGCCGTATCCATGGTTGCCTTCCATACCAACACTTTTCAAGGAATTTATTATTTGACAACATAAAGTAAATATTTTATCTTTTTTCATTTCGGGAATGGGCATCCCTATTACCGTTGAACTCTCGTGCAATGACAAGTGAATAAACACTCATCTTGAGAATAACACATCTAGCATGGAAAAATATTGGACACTCCCCACCGTTTAATGAGCGGTACGAGCACACAAAAGAGAAGTTTATTTTGAAAATTTAGAGATGGCACATACAAATTTGCTTGGAACGGCATGGAAATACTGCATATAGGTAGGTATGGTGGACTCATAAGGCAAAACTTGGTTTAAGGATTTTGGATAAACAAGTAGTATTTCTACTTAGTACAAATGGAGGCTAGCAAATAGATTGAGAAGCAACCAAACCAAGAAACAAAAATTCACATGAGCGAGCATTGAGCATAACTAACACCGAATAATGCACCATAAGTAGGATGTAACTTCATTGCATAACTATTGACTTTCATGCATGCATAGGGAATCACAAACCTTAACACCAATATTCCTACTAAAGCATAATTACTCACTAACATGACTCACATATTACTATCATCATGTCTCAAAACTATTACAAAGAATCAAGTTTAATTTGTCCAATGATCTTCATGAAAGTTTTTATTATATCCTCCTTGGATACCTATCACTTTGGGACTAGTTTCATATATTGCCATTGCTTTTGACAAGCTCAAACAAATTTAAGTGAAGCACATGAGCATAAAGATTTCATCTCTCAAAAAGGTATAAGTGAAGCATGAGAGGATTTCTTCAAAATTTACTAACTCTCAAATTAATCTAAGTGAAGCATGAGAGTATTTATACAAAAATTTCCAAGCACACCGTGCTCAAAAAGATATAAGTGAAGCACTAGAGCAATTCTATAGCTCAAAAAGTTTAAGTGAAGCACATAGAGCAATTCTAACAAATCATAGCATAATTTTGGCTCTCTCAAATAGGTGTGTCTAGGAAGTATACAAGTGACAAACTAAAAAGCAAAGCAAGCAAAGACTCAAATGATACAAGACGCTCCAAGTAAAACTCATGATATGTGACGAATAAAAATATAGCTCCAAGTAAAATACCGATGGTTGTTAGAAGAAAGAAGGGATACCACTCGGGGGCATCCCCAAGCTTAGTTGCTTGTTTCTCTTTGGATATATCTTGGGGGTTCTGTAGCATCCCCAAGCTTAGGCTCTTTTAACTCCTTATTCCTTCATCCATCGTGATCTCATCCAAAACTTGAAAACTTCAATCACACAAAACTCAACAAAATCTTCGTGAGATCCGTTAGTATAATAAAGCAAATCACTACTTTAGGTGCTGTTGCAAACCTATTCATATTTTATTATTGTATTATACCTACTGTATTTTAACTTTACCATGTCTCATACCCTTCAATATAACCCATAGATTCATCAAAACAAGCACACGATGCAACAAAAACAGAATCTGTCTTAAACAGAACAGTCTGCAGTAATGTGTACTCTAACCATACTTATGTAACTCTAAAAATTCTGCAAAATTAGGACAACGTAAGGGATTTGTATAGAAACACTGTGTTAAAATTTCAGCTCAAGATAACGTTCCAGTAAAAAATGAAAATTCATATACTGGACGCAAAGTTTCTGTTTCAGATTCAGCATCGCTTCTACTCATCTTATGAATCATCCTAAAGGCTCTACTTGGCACAAACACTAAATAAACCATAAAAACAGAATCATAACAGAGGCATAATTGTGTCAACACTAAAAAACATAAAGGAAAAAACAAAAAATTATTTATTCATTTGGTTGGCTCCCAACAAGCGCTATCGTTTTACGCCCCTAGCTAGGCATAATGATTTCAATGATGCTCACATAAAAAGTAGTAATTGAAATATGCAAAAGAGCATCATGAATAGCATGACAAACACATTTAAGTCTAACCCACTTCCTATGCATAGGGATTTTATGAGCAAACAATTTATGGGAACAAGAATCAACTAGCATAGGAAGGCAAAACAAGCATAACTTCAAAACCTTGAACACATAGAGAGGAAACTTGATATTATTGCAATTCCTACAAGCATATGTTCCTCCCTCATAATAAATTTCAGTAGCATCATGAAGGAATTCAACAATATAACTATCACATAAATCATTCTTTTCATGATGCACAAGCATAGAATTTTCATTACTATCGACATAAGCAAATTCCCTTTCATCCATGGTAGTGGGAGCAAACTCAACAAAATAACTATCATGAAACACTTGATTGACATAACCACATTGCAAATTAAAACCATGATGATAAGTTTCACGGTTATCATTACTCATTATAGCATACGTGTCATCACCATCATCATAAATAGGAGGCATGCAATCATCATAATAAATTTGCTCATCAAAACTTGGGGGACTAGAAATATCATCTTCATCAAACATAGCATCCCCAAGCTTGTGGCTTTGCATATCATTAGCATCATGGATATTTAGAGAATTCATATTAGCAACATTGCAATCATGCTTTTCAATCAAGGAGCTATCATGAATCACCTTATAAATTTCTTCTTTCAAGACTTCATCAAAATTTTCAGATTCATGATTATCAAACAAAACTTCATAGAGATAATCAAGTGCACTCAACTCACTAGCAATTGGTTCATCATAATTTGGTCTTTTGAAAAGATTAGCAAGTGGATGGGGATCCATATCAATAGATTTTTAGCAAGCGAAGATGCAAGCAAATAGAAGGCACATGGCAACATAAGCAAAGATAGCAAACAAGCAAACAAAAAGAGATCCAACGAGAAAAAGGCAAACGAAAAAGAGGGCGAATAAAACGGCAAATTGGTGAAGTGGGCGAGACAAAAACGAGAGGCAAATGGTAAATAATGTAATTGCAAGGATATGAGATTTGTGATTAGGAACCTGGTAGATGATGATGGTGTCTCCTCGGCGCTTGAGATTGGCACGTAGAAGAGACCGCTTCCTCCCCGGCAACGGCGCCAGAAATTCCTTTGACGTGGCTTGAGACCGCGTCGGTATTTTCCCAAAGAGGAAGGGATGATGCAGCACAGCGACGGTAAGTATTTCCCTCAGTTATGAAACCAAGGTTATCGAACCAGTAGGAGGATCACCACCACCCAATAAGCAGCACCTGCACACAAATAACAAATACTTGCAACCCGACGCGAAAGTGAGGTTGTCAATATCTCTACGGTAAAAAGATAGATTAGGTAGTGATAGATAGGAGAGATATATCTCTCAAGAACACAAAATAAAAAGGGAAAATAAAAAGTGCAGCAATATGTTTTTGGGTTTTTGGTTTTGTAGATCTGAAAACAAAGAGGCAAAAAGACAGATCGGAAAGCAATATGTTGGAAAAGTATAGCGCACGGTGGGTGAACAAATTATTGTTGGGCAATTGATAGAAGATCAAATAATCACGACGATATCCAAGGCGATGATCATTATATAGGTATCACGTCCAAGATAAGTAGACCGACTCCTGCCTGCATCTACCACTATTACTCCACACATCGACGCTATCCAGCATGCATCTAGTGTATTAAGTTCATGGAAAAATGGAGTAATGCAATAAGAATGATGACATGATGTAAACAAGATCTATTCATGTAGGAATAGACCCCATCTTGTTATCCTTAATGGCAACGATACATGCATGCCTTGCTGCCCCTTCTGTCACTGGGAAAGGACACCACAAGATCAAACCCATCACAAAGCACCTCTTCCCATGGCAAGAAAAATCGATCTAGTCGGCCTAACTAAACCAAATATTCGAAGAAGAAATACGAGGCTATAAGTAATCATGCATATAAGAGATCAAAGAAGACTCAAAAAATATTCATGGATAGAAACTGATCATGAACTCAAAATTCACCAGATCCCAACAAACACACCGCAAAAGTTTACATCAAATAGATCTACAAGAGACCATTGTATTGAGAATCATAAGAGAGAGAGAGGAAGCCATCTAGCTACTGCCTACGGACCCGTAGGTCTATGGTGGTGTCGTGGTATTCTCGTTGGGGGTGCGTGATTCACGGCAGATGCCATGAGATGGCTTATGAGGTGGGGCTACGATAGGACGCCGGTGGGTTCCGGAGGCGAGGTTGGCACGAGCGAGTTCGGGACACAAGACGTACCCAGGTTCGGGGCCCTCTGGAGAGGTAACACCCCTACTCCTGCCGTGTGAGCTGATAAGCACAGAGGTTACAGAGTCGCTCCTGGAGCTGCTTGGACGGAGGAGGGAGAAGGGGCTAAGCCACCGTTCTGCCTCCCCTATGCGAGTGTTCGTGATCTGGAGAGAGCTAGCTAGGGCGAGAACTGACCTTACCGCACTAACTCGAACTCTCAGCCACTAAAACCCAATCCCTCTGCACGGAGGCCTCCCTGGGGGTCTTATAGGCCGACCCCCAGGGTTACAACGGTAACGTACCAGAGGCGCGGGCCCCTGGTGTCATTGACCAGGATCCGGTGGCCGGGTCGCCGGGTCGCCAGATGCCGGGATGCCGGGTCGCCGGGTGCCGGGTCGCCAAGTGCGCCGCACCTGCCTGGCGCGGGCATCGTGACGGGTCTTGTCTCGTCAGTCTGGGTTCGAGGCACTGCGGCGCGTCTTGTCCATCGTCAGAGGGAGGTCGGCGCCGCCGTTTCTATAGGACCGCGCCTCACTGACACCGCCCGCCTCGGGCGGGGGCGCAAGGAAAGCTGCAGTCTCACCTGCTCTGTCAGGGTAAAGGGAGGAGCGCTGTAGCACCGCTTGCTTCGTCGCTAAGGCTTCGCCGCCTCGCGGCCAGCCGGCACGGGCCAGCCGGCCAGGCCGGGTTGCCACGCCGAGCCGGATCGCGCTGGGGAGCCGGCGTGCTTGGCATGCCGGCCAGAGGGACTTGTCTTGCTCTGATGAGTTTCCGAAAGGGATTCGGGCTCTGTTGCCTACCCGGGGGTCATCCCCCCGACAGTAGTCCCCGAAGCTGTGAAGGTTCGCCGGCTTCAGGCAGGGGAGCCTTTGCAGCTTACCACCCTGAGGAGCCGGTTCTGTTGATGAAGCGCCGGAGTCCGGCCGGGCGGCTTCGCCTGGCAGCTTGTCGGCTTCGCGGCAGCGGACGCCGGGAACACCCGCTGGGAGGCCGGCCTCCGGGGGCCGGGTCGCGGCACCCCGGCCTGAGCGGTAAACGGAAATGCCCGCCAGATGGGTCTTGCTTCGTACGCCGATTTGCGCCCGCCGCAGCTCGACGGGCTGCCACGTGCGGCCTTGCGGCGGGCGAGGCCTGCCAGCCCACGCGCGCGACGGGACGTGACCGCGGCTCGGGCCCGCCACTACACGCCCTCGGCCCGTGCGCGGGGAATTCGCTGCGGCGACCGTTGGCGATTGCGCTTCCCCGCGTAGTTACTGCGCGTGGGGAACGCGCGCGCGCAGTGCGGGGGAGTGGGGATTGTGGGCGCAGCCGATCCCACTCCCCCACGATTTCGCGTGGTTATAAACGAGAAGGGGGGAGTGCGACGGAGACGCCCGCGCTCGCACCCCTGCCCCTTGCTCCTCCTCTGCTTCCTCTCCTTCTCCGCCGTGCCCGAGCGAAGTGCTGCCGCCGTCGTCGCCTCGCCCACGCCTGCTACACGCCGCGACCCGAAGCCCGCAGCGCGCCGCCCTCCTCCTCCCTTCCTCCTCTCCATCGTCGAATCTCGCCGCCCGCGGAAAACCCTCCCCAATGGCGCCGCCGAAAGGCTCTTGGGAGGGCTCCATCATGACGGAGCAAAACATCCAGTACCTCCGCCGCACGAAGCGGCTGTCGCCGGCGGAGGCGCTGCTCGCGCGCACGCCGGGCCCGGAGAGGGTGCCGGCGCCGCAGGAGGGCGAGCATGTGGTCTTCTTCTCGCACTTCGAGCGCGGGCTCAGCCTCCCCGCGAGTCTCTTCTTCCGCGCGTGGCTCGATTTCTTCGGGCTACAGCCGCATCATCTCGGCGCCAACGCCGTGTTGCAGGTAGCCGGCTTTGCCACGCTCTGCGAAGGCTATCTCGGGATGCTGCCGACTGTGGAGCTGTGGGCGATGATGTTCTTCCTCAAGCAGCAGGGAGCGTCAGCCGGCGCCATGTCCGACTGCGGCGCAGCGGTGGTCACCGGCCGGCCAAACGGGCCGTTTCCCAAGCTGCCGCTTGAGGACTCGGCCAAGAAGTGGCAGTCGACGTTTTTCTACGTCCGGAACGCCGACCCGGCTGTCGACGTCATCAACCTTCTGCCGTTCTTTGATGCGCCGCCGCTCGAGAAGCCGAATTGGGGGTACCGCCCCAAGGAGCCGTCGAAGGAGATGGAGAAGATCTGCGGCCGGGTCAGGGAGCTGACGAAGAACGAAGGGCTGAAGCCGGCTGATCTCATCGCGGCCTTCATCGCCCGCCGGGTTCTGCCGCTGCAGCGCCGGGCACACCGGATTGGCGACATGAGCGGCCGGCACGACCCGACCCGGATGTCGACCAAGGAGCTGACGCCGTCTGGGATCGTCCAGCGGGTCAACTACATCTCCAAGGCCGCGCTGAAGGAGGGGGAGTGGAGCTTCGGGAAGGCGCCTTATCACCGGGAGAACCCGGCGCCTGCGGTGAGTCCCTGGTCTTTATATTTTGCCGCTTCGACGTTATTCTTGCGTCCTGACGCCGCGGGATGGCCGCAGCTATTCGCCAGCCAGCGGAACCACGACGGGCCGAACGCCCAGATCCTGCTGGCCGACCTGCCCGACTCGGATGTGGAGGAGGCCGGTGCCGAGGCGGAGGAGGGGGCGGTTGAGGCGCCTGGCCGACGCCGCAGCCGGCGGGTCGCGGGTTGCAGGTAAGTCTCCGCCTCCAGATCTACTGCGGGACTGGCCGGATGACGACGAGGAGAGCCTGACCAACGCCCACGGTGCAGCGCCCTCGGCTGGGGAGGACGCTAGCGTCGACCCCCCAAGACGACTGCGGAAGGCGGCTGGCGCCGGGCCGGCTCGCGCGGTGGCGATCGCCAGCCGGCCGCACGGGAAGGAGGTGGTCGAGGCGAGACCGGCCGCGAAACGCCCGACGGCGGAGGCGGCGCGCGCGAGGGCCGTTGTGAAGAAGAAGCGCCGGCTCGCCCCGTCCGTAGGGCCGAGGCGGGAGCCCCCGACGGTCATCGGGTAAGTGCTCCTTGCCTTATTTGTGGGGCGCCAACTGTCATCTTGTGGATTATCTTTTTTCTTCCTTATGCCTTCGCCGTGGCGAATCCGCCGTGCACAGGTCGGCACTTGACCTGGCGGTGGCGGCGACGGAGGCCGCGGCGGGCGAGGTCACCTGGAGGAAGACCAGGAGCAACGCCGTCGACCCTCCGCCGAGTCGGTCCGGGGAGGAAGAACTCGAGGCCCGCCAGTCCGGCCAGGATCTTGAGGCGGCGACGCGTGCCGCCTGGCGGGACCGGGCTGAGGCCGAGAAGGCGATGCGGGAGGCCTCGGCCCAGGCGTGGGAGAGGGCCTCCGCGACGCGGGCCAGGCCTACCGTGGATCCGGCCTGGCCGGAGATGGAGACGGGCTCGGCGCCGGCGGTGACGGTCATTGAGCCGCAGCCGGCGGGAGCGGGCGATCCGGAGACGAGGGCGGAGCCGGCCGGTGGCGGGTCGGACGTTGACGAGGAGATCGTCGTGGACACGCCGCCCCGAGCCAACCCGGCGGAGGGAGGCGAGGACGGCGGGGAGAGGCGCGAGGCGGACTCCGCGCCATCCGGCCAAGCGCAGCCGACGCCGGCCGCGGGGGCCGCGGCAGGAGGCACCGGCACCCTGGTGGTCGTGCCGCCCCAAGCCGCCATGGACCCCGAGCGGCCGGGTGGAAGCGGATCCGGCGCCGGGACCGCACTTCAGCTTCCGTGGGCGAGCTCCAGCGAGGCCATGGTGGGACCGCGAACCCGGGACGACGATGCGACGGATGCCTTGCGCTCGCAACTTCGCGGCGGGGACGAGCGCCTGCAGGCCTTCCTCCGGGAGGAGCTGGACCAGGCACGGCAGCTGGAGCAGGCGATCGCGGTGAGCTTTTTCTTCTATCTTGATTGTTGAATCAGTGGGGGCGCGCCAGCGCACCCACTGGGTGTAGCCCCCGAGGTTCGTCCGGGCTGCGGAGCAGCCGTGTCGAATCTTATGGCCGTCTTTTGCATTATCTTAATCTTCTGTCTGCGTGCAGCATCTGTACGACCTGCGGGCCAGCGCGTTCAACCGGCTCCGGGAACGGTACCGCAAGGCCAGAACCCGGCTCGCCGCCTCGGAGGAGGAGCTGCATCGGGTCCAAGGTATGCCTTCGTGCCTTCAGTGGGTGCGCGCCAGCGCACCCACTGGGTGTAGCCCCCGAGATTCGGGCCGGACTGCGGAGCAGCCGGGTCGAATCTTAGAGCCTTGACTTTTTCTTCTAATCCTTGCTTCCGGCATCTGACCGGGAATCTTGTCACGCAGCCGATGCGGCCGAGGTGCCAGGCCTTCGAGGCCGGCTTGCGGAAGCCGGCCAGCAGCGCGACCTCGCCGTCGGCGACCGCGACCGGCTCCAGGCCGAGGTGGACCGGATGGTGGCCGAGAAGGCCAGGGCGGAGGAGGCCCATCAGGCGGAGCTGGGCCGGTTGGCGGAGGAGCGCGGCAAGGCGGCCGAGGAGCTGGCGGACGCCGGCAGGAAGATCGCCCAGATCGAGAAGGATCTCGAGGCCCAGGCTCGCGCGTCGGAGATCCAGGAGAGCGGTATGCTGGGCGAGGCGCAGCACCTTGACGAGACCTTCGCCCGCAAGTATCATTTCTTTCTTCGGGCCGGCTGGCGAAGCCGGCAAGTTGCCTTCTTTGACTGACTTGTTTCTTTCCTTTGCCAGGAGTCTTCCCGGAGACACAGGAGGCGGCTGATACGGCCGTGTACGCCCACCGGGCCGAGCAGTGCGAGCTGGGGGCGGAGATCGACGCGTACGCCGCCTGGTCCTTCTCGGAACTTGTTCTTGCCGGCGAGGCCCGTCTTCGGGCCGTGGAGGAGCAGATGCGCCGCCTGTTCGAGGCCGGCTTGGGCATGGCGAGCGGCCTCTGGCCGAGCGCGGTGGCGCCGAACAACGTCACCCGGCTGGCGCGGTGACTGGAGGCCGGCGTGGAGCGACTCGGTGCGTGGAGGGCCTCCGCGGCCCGGGCCGGCGCGGAGACGGCGCTGCGCTTCGTCGTGTCGTGGTATCCAGGCGTGGACCTCGACCGTCTGGCGGCGCAGCGGGCCGGCGCGGAGGAGGACTTGGCGGCGCGGGCGCAGCGGATCGCCGGGCGGGCCAGCTACTTGGCAGCGTTCGCCCCGCACGACGAGTTCGTCGTCAAGCGGACGGAAGACGGCGAGGAGCTCCCTGCCGACACGCTCGGCCTTCTGCTCGACGACCCGGACGGCAGCTCGGCCGAGACGGGCACCTATGCCGAGGACGAGACTGACGCGGACGACGACGCCACGACGGAGAGGACGGCGGAGAGCGCTGGAGCCAACCCGGCGGCTGCGTCCACCTTGGCTGGGCCGACGCGGGTGCCGCTTAGGGCGTTTGTTTTTTCTGTGCTCAAACTTTTGTTAGGTAGCAGGTCCACCCACTGGGTGTGTAGTTCAATGTAATGAACTCGTGGCCGAAGGCCCATGCTATATATAAATTTGGCATGCGATTTGGCGCCAACTGTCGTGGTGATTTCACTTTCTGCTATTCGGCCTTGGGCCTTTTCCTGTTTGTCGTTTCTCTGGGCTTCCTTCCCGCTAGCCGGACAGTCGGGTTGCGGACTGTGGCTAGGACGGGAACTCGGCTTTGAGAGCGAACGCACAGTACTTAGGCTTTTCCGGACGTTGAGCGCGAGCGAAACACCCACTGAGCCGGCTGGCGGCAGGCGGCGAGGCCGCCTGGCGCACAGCCGGTCGTGCGGCGAACAGGCGAGATAAAAACGGGTTAAGCCGGTTTGGCCGTGCCGGGCTGTCTCCTTAGTCGTTCTTGCGTAACGATGCTTCCGGCCTTTGGCTCTTGCCGGCCGGACAGCCGGGAGCCGGCTGTGGCTGGCGAAGAGAGGGCTTTGGCGGATCGTACACTCCAAGAGGGACTAAGGGAAAAAAGACGGGGTGTGGTCTAGCCGGCTAGCCCCCGAGCCCCCGAGCCGGCTACGCCGACTCGGTGGGGGAATTAGAAAAAACATGGTCGTGTGTAGACACAGAATAAAGCGGGAAAAAGGGAGCCCCCGAGCCGGCTGCGCCGACTCGGCAGGAAACATAAGAACGGGGGAGCTGCCTGCTTTGATTAAGTCCAAAAGATGGTGATGCATACATACATGGGTTTAACTGTAAAACGGACGGAGGAGCTCCGCGTTCTAGGGCCGGCTGGACTCCTCGCCGGCTGCATCTCGCTTGCTCTTGTTCGGCTTCTGCGCGTCGATGAGGTAGTATGCGCTCCGGTCGCAGAGAGCCTTGCTGACGATGAAGGGGCCTTCCCAGGGGGAGGCCAGCTTGTGCTGCCCGGCTGTTCGCTGGACGAGCCGGAGTATGAGGTCGCCTTCGCGGAACGCGAGGGGCTTGATCTTCTTGCTGTGGTAGTGGCGCAGGCCTTGTTGGTAGATGGCGGACCGGCTGATGGTCAGGAGGCGCGCCTCCTCGAGCAGATCGACGCCGTCTTCGCGTGCTTCTTTTGCTTCGGCTTCGGTGTACATCGCCACCCGGGGTGAGTCGAACTCGACGTCGGTTGGAATGATGGCTTCAGCTCCGTAGACGAGGAAGAACGGGGTGAACCCGGTGGAGCGGTTCGGCGTCGTCCGGAGGCTCCAGAGGACGGCCGGCAGCTCGTCGAGCCAGCTGCCGGGTGAGCGCACGAGCGGCTCGACGAGTCGCGGCTTGATGCCGGCTAGGATGAGGCCGTTTGCCCGCTCGACCTGGCCGTTCGACTGGGGATGGGCGATGGAGGCCAAGTCGAGCCGGATGCCGGATGCAGAGCAGTAGTGAGCCAGCGCGCCCTTGGCGAAGTTGGTGCCGTTGTCGGTGATGATGCTGTGCGGCATGTCGTAGCGAACCGCGATATCCTTGATGAATCAGACGGCCGTGGTCCCGTCGAGCTTCTTGATCGGCCTGGCCTCGATTCACTTGGTGAATTTGTTGATGGCGACGAGGAGATGCGTCATGCCGCCTCGGGCGGTCTTGAAGGGCCCCACCATGTCGAGTCCCCAGACAGCAAAGGGCCATGTGATCGGGATGGTTCGGAGGGCCGAAACCGGCTGGCGGCTGCGCTTGCTGAAGCGTTGGCAGCCCTCGCACTTGAGGACCAGTTCCTCGGCGTCTTGCAGGGCCGTGGGCCAGTAGAAACCGTGCCGGAATGCTTTGGCCACCAGGGATCTCGACGCGGCGTGGTGCCCGCGCTCGCCCTGGTGGATGTCGAGGAGGATCTCGATCCCTTTGCTCTGCTCGATGCAGCGTTGGAACACGCCCGTCGTGCTGCGCTTGACGAGCTCGTGGTTGATGATGCCGTAGGCGGACGCGCGCCGCTGCACTTGCCGGGCTTCAGTTTCGTCGATGGGAAGTTCGCCGTCTTCCAAGAAGGCAAGGATTGGCTGAGCCCAGGAGGGCGCCGTGACCACCGTGAGGACGGTCGCCGGGACAAGACCCGGGACGGCCGCCCCCGAGCCGGAGCCGGCAGCGCCCGAGCCGGGGACGGCAGCCCCCGAGCTGGAGACGGCAGTCCCCGGGCTGGTGCTGGCAGTCCTCGGGCTTGGGCCGGGAATCCCAGGGCCGGGTGGGGGCGCGCTGGGGTCGTCCGGGATGAAGATGGACTCCGACTCGGGAGACGGCTTGATGGACGGCTTCCGCAGGTGCTCGAGGGAGACGCCGGACGGGATGGCCTGCCGGGTGGAGCCTACTTTGGCCAAGGCGTCGGCTGCTTCGTTGTCGGCGCGTAGGACGTGGAGGAACTCGCACCCATCGAACCCGCCGGAGAGTTGCTGGACCAGGAAACGGTAGCTGGCCATGTTGGCGTCTTTGGCGTCCCAATCGCCGGAAACTTGCTGCACCACCAGGTCCGAGTCGCCATAGCAGAGGATGCGCCGGATGCCGATCTCCCTGGCCAGCCGGAGGCCGTGCACGAGAGCTTCGTACTCGGCGATGTTGTTGGAGGCGGCGAAGTGGATCTGGAGCACGTACCGCAGCCGGTCGTTCTTGGGGGAGGACAGCACGATGCCGGCTCCCAAGCCGTTGCGCATCTTGGAGCAGTCAAAGTGCATGCGCCAGTGAGTCGACTCCGGCGCCGGCGGCAGGTATTGCATCTCGGTCCAGTCGACGAGGAAGTCGGCCAGCGCTTGGGACTTGATGGTGGTGCGCGGCTCGTAGAGGATTGTGTGGTCGGCTAGCTCGAGGGCCCACTTGGCCACCCGGCCAGAGGCATGCCGGCAGCCCACGATCTCGCCGATGGGGGCCGTGCTCACCACGGTAATGGCGTGCTCTTGGAAGTACTGCCTCAGCTTCTTGGCGGCAAGGTACACGCCGTAGCACATCTTCTGGTAGTGGGGATAATTCTGCTTGGAGGCGGAGAGCACCTCGCTGAGGTAGTACACCGGATGCTGGACCGGCTGCACCTTGCCCTCCTCCGGGCGCTCGATGACCAGCACCATGCTGACCGCGCGAGAGGTGGCGGCGATGTATAGCAGGAGTGGCTCTTTCTCAGCCGGCGCGGCCAGGACGGGCGCGGTTGACAGCATGCGCTTGAGGTCGCGGAAGGCTTCATCCGCCTGGTCGCTCCACTCGAACGCCGCCGTCTTCTTCATCAGCTGATACAGGGGCAGGGCCCTCTCTCCCAGCCGGCTGACGAACCGGCTGAGAGAGGCCAAGCAGCCGGTGAACTTCTGGACGTCGCGTAGCCGGGTCGGCTTGCGCATGCGCTCGATTGCCTTGATCTTCTCCGGGTTGGCCTCGATGCCGCGCGCCGAGACGAGGAAGCCGAGGAGCTGGCCAGCCGGCACGCCGAAGATGCATTTCTCCAGGTTGAGCTTGATCCGGAACCGGCGCAGATTGGCGAAGGTTTCCTTGAGGTCGGCCAGGAGCGTGAGGTGCTGCTTGGTCTTCACCACGATGTCGTCGACGTAGACGTGCACATTTCTGCCGAGCTGGGGCAGCAGGCATTTCTGCATGCAACGCTAGAAGGTGGCGCCGGCGTTCTTCAGCCCGAACGACATGGTGATGTAGCAGTACGCCCCGAAGGGCGTGATGAAGGACGTCTTGAGGGCGTCGGCCGGGTCCAGCTTGATCTGGTGGTAGCCGGAGTAGGCGTCCAGGAAGGACAGGAGCTCGCAGCCGGCTGTGGAGTCGATGACTTGGTCAATCCGCGGCAGAGCGAACGGGTCCTTGGGGCATGCCTTGTTCAGGCTGGTGTAGTCGATACACATGCGCCAAGTACCGTTTTTCTTCAGGACGAGGACCGGGTTGGCCAGCCATTCGGGGTGGAATACTTCCATGATGAACCCGGCTTTGAGCAGCCGGGCGATCTCTTCGCCGATGGTTCTTCGCTTCTCCTCGGAGAAATGGCGCAGCGGCTGCCGGACGGGCTTGGCGTCCTTGCGGACGTGAAGTTTGTGCTCGGCGAATTCCCTCGGGACACCCGGCATGTCTTTGAGAGACCATGCAAAGATGTCCAGATTCTCACGAAGGAAATCGACGAGCTCGCCTTCCTATTTGCTGTCGAGGCCGGCACCCACGACGACGTACTTGCTGGAGCTGGGGTCGGCCGGGTCGAGCGGGACCCGCTTCGTGTCCTTGGCCGGCTTGAAGGAGGCTTCGTCGGCCGGCTTGGGCGGAGCCGGCACAGCCGACTGCGCGTTAACCAGCGCCATTATCCTATCGAGCTGGCGCCTCTCCTCGGCGATGACCAGCGACTCGGCCAGCTGGGAGCCGGCTTTGGCGCACTCGAGGGACTTCTTGTAGTCGCCGATGATGGTGATGAGGCCCTTGGGACCCGGCATCTTCAACTTCAGGTAGGCGTAGTGGGGGACCCGGCATCTTCAACTTCAGGTAGGCGTAGTGGGGGACCGCCATGAACTTGGCGATCGCGGGCCGGCCCAGCAGCGCGTGGTAGGGGCTGGCCAGGTCGACCACCTCGAACCAGATCGGCTCGTGGCGGAAATGGCTACTGGAGCCGAAAAGGACATCGAGCCGGAGCCGGCCGATCGGGGAGCAAGAGTGTCCCGGCACGATGCCGTGGAACACTGTCCGGGTCGGCTCCAGCTGTCGCGCCTCGATGCCGAGCTTGGTCATCGTGTCGCGGTAGAGGATGTTGATGCTGCTGCCGCCGTCGATCAGCACCCGCGAAAAGTGGCAGGTGCTCTTCTCGGAGATGAAGGTGGGGTCGAGCACGAGGGCGTAGCCGCCCGGCGTGGGCATGACGGCCGGGTGATCCTCCCGGGTCCAGCTCACCGGTCGGTCGGACCAGTGCATGTACTGGGGAACCGGAGGGACGACGGCGTTCACCTCGGCCGCGTGCTTGCGCTTGGCGTGCTTGTCATCCCCCTCGCTGGTGAAGACGACGTAGGATGCGTCCGAGCGCGGGAAAGGGTTGTCGGCGAGGGCGCCGGGTGGCGGTGGAGGCGGCGGCAGCGGCGGCTGCTGCGAGCCGGCTCCAGGCGGCGGGGGTGGAAGGTTGCCCTTCAAGAAGCGCTGCGTGAAGCTGCACTGCCGGAGCGTGTACGTCGATGGCTTCGCGCCGCTGTGGTTTTTGCAGGGGGTGTCGAGCATCTGCTCGAAGGTCAGCTTGGGCTGCCAGACGGCCTTGCCGGTGCGCGGGCGCTGGCTGGGGCCTTGCTCGGCCGGCTGCTCCCTCTCCACGGCAGCGACTTGCCGGTGGTCGTAGCGAGGCGCCGGCTGGACGCTCCGGCGCTTGCCGTTGTTGTTGCCGTCTTGCCGGCGCTGGCTGTTGTCGCCAGCCGGCTTGGGGGGAGCTGGCTGGGCCGGGAGAAGCTTGCCGTCCGCGCCGATCGTGATCTTCACATCCATCGCGGAGTCGGCCGTAGCGTACTTGTCCGCCACGGCCATGAGCTCCGCCAGGGTCTCCGGCTCGTCGCACACCAGCCAATGTTTGACCAGAGTGCCGTCTAGGCATCCGTCGATGAAGTATTGGACGGCCTGGACCTCGTGGACCCCTTCGCAGGAGTTGCGAAGCTCCGTCCACCGCGTGAGGAAGTCGCGCAGGGGCTCGCCCGGCTTCTGGACGCACATGGAGAGCTGGCGAGGCTTGCCGGGTCACTTGTAGGTGCTGGTGAAGTTGCGGACGAACGCGTCTTCGAAATCCAGCCAGGAGTTCACGCTGCCGGCGCGGAGGCTGTTGAGCCACGTCCGGGCCGAACCGAGCAGCATGAGGGGGACGTAACGGACAGCCACACGCCGGTTGCCGCCGGCTATGCCGACAGCTGTGGTGTAGTCGGTTAGCCAGTCCTCCGGCTTGGTGGCGCCGGTGTATTTTGGCGAGTCGCGGGGCAGCGAGAAGCCTTTGGGGAAGGGTTCTTCGCGAATGCGGGGGCCGAAGCACGCCGGGCCAACAGAGCTTTCCTCCACCAGGGCCGTGGAGCGCGCCAGCCGGTCGATGCGGTGACGGGCGTCGCTTTCGTCGTAGGGCTCGCGGGGGCTGAGCCGGTCAGCCACGGGAACGCGGAGGCCGATTCGGTCGGTCACGGGACCGCGGGGAGCAGGTGCTTCCGGGGCCGGCTCGGGCTGCCGAGCCGGCCGCACGGGAGGCTCCGGCTGCTGAACCCGGCTATCCCCGACCGTTTCGCCAGCGTTGCTGTCTCCAGCGGTGGTGGCGCGGTTGTGCCGACTCCGGCCAGAGCGGCTTGCGCTAGTGGCTTGTGAAGACGTCTGCCGTGCATCCCGGAGAGCCCTCTCCGGGTCCCCGGTTCTTCTTGAGGCGGAGCCGGATGGCTGGGCCGAGTCGAAGCGCTGCTGCTGTTCGTTCGCCACGGTGATGAGGTCGCGGATGCGCTGCTGCTGCTGCAGCAGCTCCTCGCCCTCCAGAAACTCGAGATCAGCAATCGCGGCCTGCGCCGCGCCCATGTTCTTGACGGGGGTGTCGTAGACGGGTCGGCCTGCGCCTAGCGCACGGCCGAGTGCGCCCCCGCGGATCCGCACCTCCGCGACCCGGCTGGGCTCGACGGCAGGCAAAGTGAGGCCATGCGCGCTGTCGAATTCTCGCTGGGCGGACTCCAGCCGGCGCCAGGTTGCTGCAAGCTCCGTGGCCTCGAGCAGCAGATGCTGGCGGCCCTCGTTGAGCTGGGCCGCTGCAGCAGCCGCGTCGGCGTCAGGCGTGATGGGGGCTTGCAGACTCCGGATCGTGTCGTGGAGCGGGTCAGTCCGGCGAGGCGGAGCCGCAGCTAAGGCGGCGACCGCGGCAGCCTTCTCCTTGGCGCGCGGGGAGCCGGAACTGGTGCCGATGGTGAGCACCTCCGCGTGAACGCAGAGAGCAGCGACGTCGTCGGGGACGGCCGGCTAACGGGGACAGGTGAGTCGGCGCAGTTGCACACTTCGCTGGGAAACACGTCGGGGACGAGCGCGATGAAGACGCGCAGCGCGCCGAAGGGGACGATGAAGCAGCCTGCGGGGCCGGCGACGTCCGTGCCCAGCGCAGCGCTGCAGCCGGCCGGTTTGGCCGTGCGGGGTGCACTGACCAAACCGTGCACGATGCGCTCGCCGGAGCTGGTGAAGGGCCTCGTCTGGAACTTGACTCCGGCCGACGCCGCGAGCAGCCCCACGGTGGGCGCCAACTGTCGTGGTATTCTCGCTGGGGGTGCGTGATTCACGGCAGATGCCATGAGATGGCTTATGAGGTGGGGCTACGATAGGACGCCGGTGGGTTCCGGAGGCGAGGTTGGCACGAGCGAGTGCGGGACACAAGACGTACCCAGGTTCGGGGCCCTGTGGAGAGGTAACACCCCTACTCCTGCCGTGTGAGCTCATAAGCACAGAGGTTATAGAGTCGCTCCTGGAGCTGCTTGGACGGAGGAGGGAGAAGGGGCTAAGCCACCGTTCTACCTCCCCTGTGCGAGTGTTCGTGATCTGGAGAGAGCTAGCTAGGGCGAGAACTGACCTTACCGCACTAACTCGAACTCTCAGCCACTAAAACCCGATCCCTCTGCACGGAGGCCTCCCTGGGGGTCTTATAGGCCGACCCTCAGGGTTACAACGGTAACGTACCAGAGGCGCGGGCCCCTGGTGTCATTGACCAGGATCCGGTGGCCGGGTCGCCGGGTCGCCAGATGCCGGGATGCCGGGTCGCCGGGTGCCGGGTCGCCAGGTGCGCCGCACCTGCCTGGCGCAGGCATCGTGACGGGTCTTGTCTCGTCAGTCTGGGTTCGAGGCACTGCGGCGCGTCTTGTCCATCGTCAGAGGGAGGTCGGCGCCGCCGTTTCTACAGGACCGTGCCTCACTGACACCGCCCGCCTCGGGCGGGGGCGCAAGGAAAGCTGCAGTCTCACCTGCTCTGTCAGGGTAAAGGGAGGAGCGCTATAGCACCGCTTGCTTCGTCGCTAAGGCTTCGCCGCCTCGCGGCCAGCCGGCACGGGCCAGCCGGCCAGGCCGGGTTGCCATGCCGAGCCGGCTCGCGCTGGGGAGCCGGCGTGCTTGGCATGCCGGCCAGAGGGACTTGTCTTGCTCTGATGAGTTTCCGAAAGGGATTCGGGCTCTGTTGCCTACCCGGGGGTCATCCCCCCGACAGGTGGACTACTCACGCATCATCGGAGAGGCACCTATGATGAAGATGAACCCCTCCGTGATGGTTTTTAGATTGGATCTCGAGGTTCTCGAACTTGCGGCGGCTGGAATTGTGTTTTGTCGACTCCCCTAGGGTTTTCTGAATATTTGGGAATTTATAGGCATCAGAGGCGGTGGAGGGGGGCCCCGTGGAGGGCACAACCCATCAGGGCGCGCGCCCTGGTGGGTTGTGCTCTCCACAGCCCACCTTCCTGGCACTTCTTTGGCCCACTTGGTGTCTTCTGGTCCAGAAAAAATCTCCAAAAGTTTCGTCGCGATTGGACTCCATTTGGTATTGATGTTCTGCGAAGTAAAAAATAAGCAAAAACAGCAACTGGCACTTTGGCACTATGTCAATAGGTTAGTCCCAAAAAATGATATAAAGTGGCTATAAAATGATTGTAAAACATCCAAGTATGATAATATAACATCATGGAACAAGCAAAAATTATAGATACGTTGGAGACGTATCAGCGAACCCTGCTCTAGCTCCCGCGCGTCTTCGCGGAGGCACTTCCGGCCGGAGGGCATGCTGGCCTTTGGCTGCAGGCCGACGGCTGCTGCAGCGAGGCCTCGTGAGTGGAGGTCGAGGTCATTCCCGCAGGCTATGCCTTCCTGAACCGCGGGTGGCAGATGTTCGCCCGCGCTCGTGTCCTGCAGGGGAGGCGTACCCTCCACTTCAAGCAT
The DNA here is from genome assembly GCA_039707655.1 of Elymus sibiricus. Lineage (NCBI taxonomy): Eukaryota > Viridiplantae > Streptophyta > Magnoliopsida > Poales > Poaceae > Elymus > Elymus sibiricus. The sequence goes on along the minus strand of CM077663.1, from coordinate 165,251,535 downwards.
GACGGTGCGACAACGCTCTTCATCAAGATCTTCGGGGAGGACGGCAGGCGCTTGGGGTGCTGCCCGGAGGGCGACGGCGGCGATCGCGATGACCTCTCCACCGATGACAGCCATCGTGGCGGCGACGTCCTCAGCAGCGAACTTGCCCTTGGCGACGGCCGCAGCACTTCCAGTAGCAGCGACGCCTCCTCCGGGGGAAGCTCGAGCGATGACGATTACGACGAGCCGCCAAGCCGATGCGCCCGGACCAAGGAGGGCGGCGAGCCGTCGCGTCACCGTGCCCCTGCCCCGGAAACTGTCGAGCCGCCATGCCGCCGTGCCCCCATCAAGGAGGAGGACTGTGACTGAGCACGGGAGGCCGCCTTTTTTACTTCCTGCATCAAGAATCATGGAGGGCCCCGTGGGGGCGTGTAATGAACTATGGCGCTTGCTTCTTTATGTTAGCATTTTTCATCTCTTACTCTAGTATTCATGTTGCTACCAATTGAAAGTTTCTGCTTGTCGCGATTAGGATAACTTAGCTCGGTGTACTCATGGCGGGTTCCTGCGTCGTGAGGTGTAGCTGGGGCACCAGGGCAGCTTCTTCCTTGTGGATCAGACGGCTTCGGGGCCCCGAGAGGTGCCCGCTGCTCGCGAAGTTCCTGGTGGGTTGGCGAGGAATCAGGTCCTCCGGAGGTGCCTCCTCAAGGCACCGCATCCTGCGGCGGTGCTGAAAGCGCACTTTACATAGGGTTAGGGTTCCTTGATAACAAGCCAAATCGCGATTTCCCTTTCCTTGGTTGTCCTCCTCCCAGCGACCATTTTTGGTTGGAGCCCCCGAGCGAGGGTCGATCGTCGCTGGTATGCCGGGTCGCGATGCCCGGCAAGGCCAGGGGATGAGCGCTCCTGAGGCCGGGGGCCTATGGCAACATGCGCCTGCTGGCTCGCTCGAGAGTGTCGCGCGAGGATTAGGACGCCAAAGCTTTGGCGAGGTGCACACCGTGTCCAGCCCCTGCTCGCGGGGCACGCGCACGCGAGAAATCTGGCAGGTGCCAAACCTTTTAAAAACAAGACATCAAAACGGGAAACGCTGCAAGGAGAAAAATTCCCACCCCTTTTTGAACAGAGACGCGAAAACTTTGAGTTCATTCCAAAAAATTGCAAATTTGGTTACAAAAGAGAGCAAAGAACAGCCGCGTCCGACACCTAAGCTAGTCTTCCCACCAGCGTGGAGCATGGGGCTTCCACTAGGCATGGGCATAGTCATTGGAGGACCGTGTCGTCCGCCAGCGTGGAGCATGGGGCTTCCACTAGGCGTGGGCATAGTCATTGGAGGACCGTGTCGTCCACCAGCGCGGAGCATGGGGCTTCCACTTGGGCATGGGTGGGGGCCCCTCCGCGTCCTCGGGGGACCCTGGGCGTATACAACCCACTCATTATTACATGAGAGTGTCATAGGTAGAACCTCTGGAGGTGCTGGACGTTCCAGGCATTCTGGATGGGGACCCCGTCCTGCGTCTCCAGGCGTACGTCGCCAGGCCTGGAGACACGGGCGACCCTGGACGGGCCCTCCCACACGGGCAAGAGCTTGTGTAAGTCCTCCCTGGAGAGGACCCGCCTCAGGACGAGGTCTCCAACTTCGAGGGTCCTGGAGTGGATGCTACGGTAGTGGTAGCGCCGCAGTGCCTGCTGGTACCTCGCTGCGCGGAGCGAGGCTTGGAGGCGGTCCTCCTCCTCGAGCACGAGATCTGTTCCCCGCGAGGCATCCTGACGCTCCTCGTCGAATGCCAAGACCCGCGGGGAGCGATGCTTGACCTCGTGTGGGAGGACCGCCTCAGCCCCGTAGATGAGGAAGAACGGGGTCTCGCCGGTGGGCTTAGTCGCGGTGGTGCGGATGGACCACAACACGGACTGAAGCTCACCGAGCCAACCCCTGTCGCAGGCCTCAAGCTTCTTCTTGAAGCTCCTCGTCTTGAGGCCCCTCAGGACCTCCGCGTTGGCGCGCTCAGCCTGGCCATTGCTCTGTGGGTGCGCCACTAAAGCATAGCATATCTGCGTTCCAAGGTTAGCACAATATGTTCTAAAGAGACTGCTTGCAAACTGTGAGCCATTGTCGGTAATGATATGGTTGGGGACACCGAAGCGGCTCACGAGGCCCTTGATGAACTTGACGGCCGAGCCGGCGGGGATGGTGCTCACGGGCTCCACCTCCGCCCACTTGGTGAACTTGTCGCTGGCGACGTAGAGGTATCGATAACCGCCGGTCGCCCGACGGAAAGGCCCCAGTATATCTAGCCCCCAGACCGTGAAGGTCCAGGAGAGCGGGATAGTTTGGAGGCCCTGCGCGGGCTGATGAATCTGCTTGGCGTGGAATTGGCAGGTGATACGTCTCCATCATATCTATATTTTTTGATTGTTTCATGCCAATATTCTACAACTTTCATATACTTTTGGCAACTTTTTATACTATTTTTGGGACTAACATATTGATCCAGTGCCCAGTGTCAGTTCCTATTTGTTACATGTTTTTTGTTTCGCGGAATATTCATACCAAAGGAAGTCCAAACGCGATAAAAACTTACAGAGATTTCTTTTGGAATATATGTGATTTTTGGGAAAAAGAATCAACACGAGACGATGCCCGAGGGTCCCACAAGCCATAGGGGCGCACCCCAGGGGGTAGGGCGCGCCTTGGACCCTTGTGGTCACCCCGTAAGGCGGTTGGTGCCCTTCTTTTGCCGCAAGAAAGCTAATATTCGGATAAAAATCGTGTTAAAATTTCAGCCCAATCGGAGTTACGGATCTCCGGGAATTTAAGAAACGGTGAAAAGCCAGAATCTGGGAAGGCAGAAACAGAAGGAAACAGAGAGAGAGAGATCCAATCTCGGAGGGGCTCTCGCCCCTCCGCCGCCATGGAGGCCATGGACCAGAGGGGAAACCCTTCTCCCATCTAGGGGGAAGGACAAGGAAGAAGAAGAAGGAGGGAGGCTCTCTCCCCCTCTCTCTCGGTGGCGCCGGAATGCCGCCGGGGCCATCATCGTGACGGCGATCTACACCAACAACTTCGCCGCCGTCATCACCAACTCTCTCCCCCTCTATGCAGCGGTTCAACACCTCTTCTCCCCGCTGTAATCTCTACTTAAACATGGTGCTCAACGCTATATATTATTTCCCAATGATGTATGGCTATCCTATGATGTTTGAGTAGATCCGTTTTGTCCTATGGGTTGATTGATGAAGAAGATTGGTTTGAGTTGCATGTTTTATTATTGGTGCTGTCCTATGGTCCTCTCCGTGTCGCGCAAGCGTGAGGGATCCCCACTGTAGGGTTTGCAATATGTTCATGATTCGCTTATGGTGGGTGGCGTGAGTGACAGAAGCACAGACCCGAGTAAGTAGGTTGTTTGCGTATGGGAATAAAGAGGACTTGATACCTTATAATGCTATGGTTGGGTTTTACCTTAATGAACTTTAGTAGTTGCGGATGCTTGCTAGAGTTCCAATCATAAGTGCATATGATCCAAGTAGAGAAAGTATGTTAGCTTATGCCTCTCCCTCATATAAAATTGCAATAATGATTACCGGTCTAGTTATCGATTGCCTAGGGACAAATAACTTTCTTGTGACAAAAAGCTCTCTACTAAGACTAACTTAGTTGTTACTTTATCTAAACAGCCCCTAGTTTTTATTTACGTGTTCTTTATTATCTTGCAAACCTATCCCACAACACCTACAAAGTACTTCTAGTTTCATACTTGTTCTACGTAAAGCGAACGTTAAGCGTGCGTAGAGTTGTATCGGTGGTCGATAGAACTTGAGGGAATATTTGTTCTACCTTTAGCTCCTCGTTGGGTTCGACACACCTACTTATCGAAAGAGGCTACAACTAATCCCCTACACTTGTGGGTTATCAAGACCTTTTTCTGGCGCCGTTGCCGGGGAGCAATAGCGTGGGGTGAATATTCTCGTGTGTGCTTGTTTGCTTTATCACTAAGTAGATTTTATTTGCTGTTCTAAGTTGTTCTCTATCTTTAGCTATGGATATGGAACACGAAATACCAAAAAAATTAGGTGTACTTGCTACTCATGGAGATGGGGAACCTCCTAAAACCCTCGATGCTCGTTATGTGGAAAATATTATGCACTACTTTGATAATCCTGAGAAAACCCCATTCAACTTGATAATGGGATACACGTTGGATCAACATGAATACTTTAGGGATTATCGCTTGACTCAAAAAGGGAAACTGTTATGGGATCAAATTCATATGTTGAAATGGTATACTTGGAATCTATGCTTGAGATATGATATTACTTGTTGCTCTAGGATGAAGGCTGAACACCTTCCCTTCTCATGTAAATTTAATGATAATGAAACCTTGGCTTCTTATGCTAATGGTATATATGATTACTATGATGTGGAACAAATAGAAGAGTTTGTTGCTTTTAAGGGTGCTTATGAAATTGAAGCTTTGTTTGAAAAGTATGAAGATTATGATGATGCTGTTTACCGATCTCAAAATTTGGCTATGCTTCGTTATTGTTATGCCAATTATGAATATAATGCCCATATTGATCAATTTATTGAGAAAGTCTCTGCTATCCAAGAAGAGACTAATATTTTGCAGGAATCTATGGAAGAAGAAATTGATGACACTGTGAGCTCATTGGATGAAAAAGATAAGGAGGAGAGCGAAGAACAAAGGGAGGAAGAGCGGACTAGCTACCCGTGCCCACCTTCTAATGAGAGTAACTCTTCAACTCATACATTGTTTAATTTCCCTTCGTTCTTACCGAAGGATGAATGCTATGATAATTGCTATGATCCCTTGGATTCGTTCGAAATATCCCTTTTTGATGAACTTGATGCTTGCTATGCTTGTGGCCATGATGCCAATATGAATGATGCTTATGGAGATGAACTTGCTATAGTTCCTTATGTTAAACGTGAAATTGTTGCTATTGCACCCACACATGATAGTCCTATTATCTTTTTGAATTCTCCCAACTACACTATATTGGAGAAGTTTGCACTTATTAAGGATTATATAGATGGGTTGCCTTTTACTATTACACATGATGATTTTGATAGATATAATATGCATGTGCTTACTGCTCCTACTTGCAATTATTATGAGAGAGGAACTACATCTCCGCCTCTCTATGTTTCCAATACGATAAAATTGCAAGAAACTGTTTATACTATGCATTGGCCTTTACTTTGTGTGCATGAATTGTTCTTTTATGACATGCCGATGCATAGGAAGAGAGTTAGACTTTGTTGTTGCATGATATATGTTACTTTGTGCTCACTACTAAATTACAAATCATTGTTAATTAAAATTGGCTTTGATATACCTTGGGATCCGGGTGGATCCATTACTTGAGCACTTTATGCCTAGCTTAATGGCTTTAAAGAAAGCGCTGCCAGGGAGACAACCCGGAAGTTTTAGAGAGTCATTTTATTCTGTTGTGTGCTTTTATATAGTTCAAAAAAATAAAAATAAAGAGGGAACCTAAAACTTTTTCAAAAAGAGAAGTGAAAGTAAGAAGGACGAGCACCGTTGAAGTGGGGGAGCTCCTTGAACTTTGTTCATGCCCATGGAAACTTTGTGAATCTTAATTACAGAAGCTTTTCAACAAAAATAATTATCCCCTTGTATAAATCCCTTGTATTATAAAAATACTGTGCCAAGATTTGCCTTTAGGATGATTAGATTGCTTGTTTGGTGTGTGCAGTGCAAAACAGAAACTTTGGCTGTAGTGCGTGAATTTACATTTTTACCTGGAATGTCAAAAGTTTCTGAAATTTTTACACAGTACTGCTATGCATTTTTTTCCTAATTTTTCAGAATTTTTGGAGTTATAGAAGTATGGTAGATGTTCAGATTACTACAGACTGTTCTGTTTTTGACAGATTCTGTTTTCTATGCATTGTTCTCTTATTTTGATGGATCTATGGGTAGTATCGGGGGGTATGAACCATGGTGAAGTTGGACTAAAGTAGATATAATGCTAATATGAAATTGGAATGAGTTCACAACAGTACTTAAAGTGGTGATTTACTTTATTATACTAACGAATCTCACAAGGGTTTTGTTAAGTTTTGTGTGATTGAAGTTTTCAAGTTTTGGGTGAGATCACGATGGATGAAGGAATAAGGAGTGGAAAGAGACTAAGATTGGGGATGCCCGAGGCACCCCAAGGTAATATTCAAGGACTCCCAAGAAACTAAGCTTGGGGATGCCCCGGAAGGCATCCCCTCTTTCTTCTAACGACCATCGGTAATTTTACTTGGAGCTATATTTTTATTCGTCACATGATATGCGTAAATCATGGAGCGTCGTGTGCTTTTTATTTTTATTTTAATAATGCACCATGCTGGTATGAGAAAGTTCTTGGTTGATTTTGTTGGGGAACGTTGCATAGGAAACAAAAATTTTCCTACGCACACGCAAGATCTATCCATGGTGATGAGCATCTACGAGAGGGAGAGTGGATCTACATACCCTTGTAGATCGCTAAGCGGGAAGCGTTAAGAAACGCGGTTGATGTAGTCGAACGTCTTCGCGATCCAAATCGCCGAGCGTCCCGGGATCCCATCACGATCCATCTCGCGATCCAATCTCAATCCGTCCCGCGATCCCATCACGATCCGTCCCGCGATCAAATCACGAATCGTCTCGCGATCCTGATCACGGTCCTTCCGATCTAGCGCCGAACGGACGGCACCTCCGCGTTCAGCACACGTACAGCTCGATGACGATCTCCGCCTTCTTGATCCAGCAAGAGGGAGCAGAGAGGTAGAAGAGTTCTCTGGCAGCGCGACGGCGCGGCGGCGATGGTGGTGGAACAATTCCGGCAGGGCTTCGCCTAAGCACCGCTGAAACTAGACTAGAGGAGAAACCGATCTAGATGAAGTAGAGGGAGCACGTGGCAATTAGGGTTAGCTCTTCCCTCTAAATCCTCTAGTATATATAGGAGGGAGGGAGGGGAGGAGGCAGCCTCAAACCCTCAAGGTTTGGCCGAAATTGGAGGTGGAGGAGTCCTACTCCAATCCTATTAGGAGTAGGATTCCTCCTCTCCACTTGGAAACCCTTTCCACCTTTCCTCCTTTGGATTTTTTCCACCCAAAGCCACATGGGCCTTAGTGGGGGGGGGGGTTAGGCCAGCCCACTAGGGGCTGGTTTGACTCCTCCCACAGCCCATGAGGTCCTTTGGGTCGAGACACCCCTCCCGATGGTCCCCGGTACCCCTCCCGGCACTCCCGGTACACTACCGAAATACCCGAAACTTTTCCGGTGACCAAAACAGGACTTCCTATATATCAATCTTTACCTCCGGACCATTCAGGAGCTCCTCGTGATGTCCAGGATCTCATCCGGGACTCCGAACAACCTTCGGTCACCACCATACATAACTCTACTATACCAAAACGTCACCGAACCTTAAGTGTGCAGACCCTGCGGGTTCGAGAACTATGTAGACATGACCAAGACACCTCTACGGTCAATAACCAATAGCGGGACCTGGATGCCCATATTGGTTCCTACATATTCTACGAAGATCTTTATCGGTTGAACCTCTATGTCAAGGATTCAGTTAATCCCGTACGATGTTCCCTTTGTTCTTCGGTATGTTACTTGCCCGAGATTCGATCGTCGGTATCTCTATACCTAGTTCAATCTCATTACCGGCAAGTCTCTTTACTCGTTCTGTAATACAAGATCCCGTGGCTAACACTTAGTCACATTGCTTGCAAGGCTTATTGTGATGTTGTATTACCGAGTGGGCCCTGAGATACCTCTCCGTCACACGGAGTAACAAATCCCAGTCTTGATCCATGCCCACTTAACAGACACCCTCGGAGATACCTGTAGAGCATCTTTATAGTCACCCAGTTACGTTGTGACGTTTGATACACACAAGGTATTCCTCCGGTGTCAGTGAGTTGCATGATCTCGTGGTCATAGGAACAGATACTTGACATGCAGAAAACTATAGCAATAAACTGACACGATCATATGCTATGTTTATAGTTTGGGTCTTGTCCATCACATCATTCTCCTAATGATGTGATCCCGTTATCAAATGACATCTCATGTCTATGGCCAGGAAACCTTGACCATCTTTGATCAACGAACTAGTTAACTAGAGGCATACTAGGGACACAGTGTTGTCTATGTACCCACACATGTATTTGAGTTTCCAATCAATACAATTATAGCATGGATAATAAACGATTATCACGAATAAGGAAATATAATAATAACCAATTTATTATTGCCTCTAGGGCATATTTCCAACAGATTTATAGAAGGCTCTTTGCACCTCACTTATATCTTTTGAGTATGGCTTTATAGAATGCTTCATGTGCTTCACTTATATATCATTTGAAGTTTGGATTGCCTGTTTCTCTACACATAGAAAACCGCCATTTGTAGAATGCTCTTTTGCTTCACTTATATTTGTTAGAGTGTGGGCATATCTTTTGTAGAAAGAATTAAACTCTCATGCTTCACTTATATCTATTTAGAGAGTCAACAGGAATTGGTCATTCACATGGTTAGTCATAAAATCCTACATAAAACTTGTAGATCACTGAAAATGATATGTTTGATTCCTTGCAATAGTTTTGCGATATAAAGATGGTGATACTAGAGTCATGCTAGTGAGTAATTGTGGATTGGTAGAAATACTTGTGTTAAAGTTTGTGATTCCCATAGCATGCACGTATGGTGAACTGTTATGTGATGAAGTCAGAGCATGATTTATTTATTGATTGTCATCCTTTGTGTGGAGGTCGGGATTGCGCGATGGTTAAATCCTACCAACCGTTCCCCTAGGAGCATGCGTGTAGTACCTTGTTTCGATGACTAATAAATTTTTGCAATAAGTATGTGAGTTCTTTATGACTAATGTTGAGTCCATGGATTATACACACTCTCACCCTTCCACCATTGCTAGCCTCTCTAGTACCGCGCAACTTTTGCCGGTGCATTACACCCACCATATATCCTTCCTTAAAACAGCCACCATACCTACCTATTATGGCATTTCCATAGCCATTCCGAGATATATTGCCATGCAACTTCCACCGTTCCGTTTATTATGACATGCACCATCATTGTCTTATTGCTTTGCATGATCGTAAGATAGCTAGCATGATGTTTTCATGGCTTGTCCGTTTTTTGATGTCATTGCTACGCTAGATCATTGCACATCCCGGTACACTGCCGGAGGCATTCATATAGAGTCATATTTTGTTCTAGTATCGAGTTGTAATTCTTGAGTTGTAAGTAAATAAAAGTGTGATGATCATCATTATTAGAGCATTGTCCCATGTGAGGAAAGGATGATGGAAGCTATGATTCCCTCACAAGTTGGGATGAGTCTCCGGACTTTACAAAAAAATAAAAGAGGCCAAAGAAGCCCAAATAAAAAAAGGCCAAAGAAGCCCACCAAAAAAATGAGAGAAAAGAGAGAAGGGGCAATGCTACTATTCCTTTTTCCACACTTGTGCTTCAAAGTAGCACCATGATCTTCATGATAGAGAGTCTCCTATATTGTCACTTTCATATACTAGTGGGAATTTTTTATTATAGAACTTGGCTTGTATATTCCAATGATGGGCTTCCTCAAATTGCCCTAGGTCTTCGTGAGCAAGCAAGTTGGATGCACACCCACTTAGTTTTCAGTTTGAGCTTTCATACACTTATAGCTCTAGTGCATCTGTTGCATGGCAATCCCTACTCACTTGCATCAATATCGATTGATGGACATCTCCATAGCCCATTAATTTGCCTAGTTGATGTGAGACTATCTCCTTCTTTTTGTCTTCTCCACAACCTCCACCATATTCTATTCCACCTATAGTGCTATATCCATGGCTCACGCTCATGTATTGCGTGAAAGTTGAAAAAGTTTGAGAATACTAAAGTATGAAACAATTGCTTGGCTAAAACCGGGGTTGTGCATGATTTAATACTTTGTGTGATGAAGATGGAGCATTGATACGTCTCCAACGTATCTATAATTTTTGCTTGTTCCATGCTGTTATATTATCATTCTTGGATGTTTTACAATTATTTTACTACAATTTTATATTATTTTTTGTGACTAACCTATTAATCTAGAGCCTAGTGCCAGTTTCTGTTTTTTCCGTGTTTTTGAGTTTTACAGAAAAGGAATATCAAACGGAGTCCAAACGGAATAAAAATTTACGGTGATTTTTTATGGACCAAAAGAGACCCCCGAAGCATTGGAGTTGGGCCAAAAGAGCCACGAGGCCACCACAAGCCTGCAGGGCGCGACCCCCCCCTAGGCGCGCCCTCCTAGCTTGTCGCCGCCTCGTGGCCCCCCTTGACTTGTTTCCGACGCCAAAAATTCCTATAAATACAGAAACCCACGAAAAGAAACCTAGATCGGGAGTTCCGCCGCCGCAAGCCTCTGTAGCCACGAAAAACCAATCGGGAGCCCGTTCCGGCACCCTGCCGGAGGGGGAAACCATCACCGGAGGCCATCTTCATCATCCCGGCGGTCTCCATGACGAGGAGAGAGTAGTTCACCCTCGGGGCTGAGGGTATGTACCTGTAGCTATGTGTTTGATCTCTCTCTCGTGTTCTTGAGATGACACGATCTTGATGTACCGCGAGCTTTATTAATATAGATGAATCATATGGAGTTTTCCCCTCTCTATCTTCTTGTGATGAATTGAGTTTTCCCTTTGAAGTTTTCTTATCGGATTGAGTCTTTAAAGGATTTGAGAACACTTGATGTATGTCTTGCGATGGGATATCCGTGGTGACAATGGGATGTTCTATTGATCCACTTGATGTATGTTTTGGTGATCAACTTGCGGGTTCCGTGACCTTGGGAATCTATGCATAGGGGTTGGCACATGTTTTCGTCTGGACTCTCCGGTAGAAACTTTGGGGCACTCTTTGAAGTTCTTTGTGTTGGATTGAACATGATGAATCTGAAATTGTGTGATGCATATCAAATAATCAAGCCCATGGGTACTCGTGGTGAGATTGGAGTATCTAGGTGACATTAGGGTTTTGGTTGATGTGTATCTTAAGGTGTTATTTTAGTACGAACTCTAGGGCTGTTCGTGACACTTATAGGGATAGCTCATAAGATTGATCGGAAAAGATAACTTTGAGGTGGTTTCGTACCCTACAATAATTTCTTCGTTTGTTCTCCGCTATTTGTGACTTTGGAGTGAACTCTTTGTCGCACGTGAGGGACTTACATATGATTCAACTATGTTAGTATTGTTGAGAGAACTTGCACTAGTGAAAGTATGAACCCTAGGCCTTGTTTTCAAGCATTGCAATACCGTTTTTGCTCACTTTTGTTACTTGCTACCTTGCTGTTTTTATATTTTCAGATTACAAAAACTTATATCTACCATCCATATTACACTTGTATCACCATCTCTTCGCCGAACTAGTGCACCTATACAATTTACCATTGTATTGGGTGTGTTGGGGACACAAGATACTTTTTGTTATTTGGTTGCAGGGTTGCTTGAGAGAGACCATCTTCATCCTACACCTGCCACGGATTGATAAACCTTAGGTCATCCACTTGAGGGAAATTTGCTACTGTCCTACAAAACTCTGCGCTTGGAGGCCCAACACGAGTCTACAAGAAGAAGGTTGCGTAGTAGACATCAAGCTCTTTTCTGGCGCCGTTGCCGGGGAGGTGAGTGCTTGAAGGTATATCTTTAGATTTTGCAATTGAATCTTTTAGTTTCTTGTTTTATCACTAGTTTGGTTTTATAAAAGAAAACTACAAAAAAATGGAATTGAGGTTGCCTCATATGCTTCATCTTTTTAATGTCTTTCGTGAAAATGATGGAAAGGAAAATTGTGCTCAAGTGTTAGAAGAATAAGTTATTAAAATGTTTGGCACTAAATCTTTGAGTGATGAGCATGATTGCAATGTTGTTAGTATGAATTCTCTGAATATCCATGATGCTAATGATATGCAAAGCAACAAGCTTGGGGATGCTATGTTTGATGAAGATGATATTTTTAGTCCCCCAAGTTTTGATGAGCAAATATATTATGATGATGGCATGCCTCCTATTTCTGATGATTATTGTGATGAAATGTATGCTATAAATAATAATGATAACCATGAAACTTGTCATCATGATTTTAATTTTCAATTGGATTATGCTTCACATGATAGTTATTTTGTTGAGTTTGCTCCCACTACTATTGATGAGAATAAATTTGCTTGTGTGGAGAGTAGTAAAATTTCTATGCTTGTAGATCATGAAAAGAATGCTTTATGTGCTGGTTATATTGTTGAATTCATTCATGATGCTACTGAAAATTATTGTGAGGGAGGAACATATGCTTGTAGGAATTGCAATAATATCAAGTTTCCTCTCTATGTGTTCAAAGTTTTGAAGTTATGCTTGTTTTGCCTTCCTATGCTAGTTGATTCTTGCTCCCATAAATTGTTTGCTCACAAAATCCCTATGCATAGGAAGATGGTTAGACTTAAATGTGCTTGTCATGAGATTCATGATGCTCTCTTGCATGTTTCAAATAATATTCCTATGTGAGCATCATTGAAATCATCATGCCTAGCTAAAAGGCTTTAAAGAAAAGCGCTTGTTGGGAGACAACCCAATACTTTTACTTTCTGTTTTTGTGTGTTCACATGATTAAGCTACTGTAGTAATCATGTTTTGTGCCTTTTATTTCAATAAAGTGCCAAGTAAAGCCTTTGGGATGACTCACAAGATGAGTATAATTGATGCTGAACCAAAACAGAAACTTTTGACTCCAGTACAGGAATATTCATTTTTTACTGGAGCGTGATAATGATCTGAAATTTTTAAACAACCTTTATATACAAATTCTACAGGTTGTCCTAATTTTTCAGAATTTTTAGAGACAGGAAAGTATGGTTACACTACAGATCTTCACAGACTGTTCTGTTTTTTTACAGATTCTGTTTTGCATGCATAGTTTGCTTGTTTTAGTGTTTCCATAGCTTATATTTAGTGGTATAAATTTTGGGAATGATATAATACAGTAGGTATGATGTGGGAACAATTATGAATCTTGTCTTGACAGTACCTAAGTGAATGATTTATCTTTATTACACTAACCCTTCTCATGAAGTTCCGTTAAGTTTTGTGTGATTGAAGTTTTCAAGTTTTGGGTGAGACACCGATATGAGGAGAATAAGGAGTGACAAGAACCTAAGCTTGGGGATGCCCAAGGCACCCCCAAGGTAATATTCAAGGAAGACTCAAGCGTCTAAGCTTGGGGATGCCCCGGAAGGCATCCCCTCTTTCATCTTCAACACTATCGTTTTTGAGAATAGGTGAAACCATGGTATGAGAGGATTGAACAAGATACAAAAGCTCAAGCTTGGGGATGCCCAAGGCACCCCAAGTAAATATTTCAATAAGTCTCAAGCATCTAAGCTTGGGGATGCTACGCATCCCACCTCTCTTCATCAACAATTATCGGTTAGCTTATGTTGAGCCTAAATTTTTATTCGTTCACATGATATGTGCTATTCTTGGAGTGCTATTTTTCTTTTGCTTGCTGTTTAATAAAATACTCAGATCTGAAAATATTTACTGAGAGAGAGAGAGAGAGAGAGAGAGTCCTCACATAGTTATTTAATTGTTGGCTACTCATTGATCTTCACTTATATCTTTTGAGAGTTGCTTGTCATTTGCTCATGTGCTTCACTTAAAATTGTTTGAGCTTGCCAAAAAGCAATGGCAATATATGATACTAGTCCCAAAGTGATAGATATCCAAGGAGGATATAATAAAAACTTTCATGAAGATCAAGGGACAAATTAAACTTGATTATTTGTAATAGTTTTGAAACATGATGATAGTAATATGTGAGTCATGTTAGTGAGTAATTATGCTTAGTAGGAATATTGGTGTTAAGGTTTGTGATTCCCTATGCATGCACGAAAGTCAATAGTTATGCAATGAAGTTACATCCTACTTGTGGTGCATTATTCGGTGTTAGTTATGTTCAATGCTCACTTATGTGATTTTTCGTTTCTTGGTTTGGTTGCTTCCCAATCTATTTGCTAGCCTTCATTTGTACTAAGTAGAAATACTACTTGTGCATCCAAAATCCTTAAACCAAGTTTTGCCTTATGAGTCCACCATACCTACCTATATGCGGTATTTCCATGCCGTTCCAAGCAAATTTGTATGTGCCATCTCTAAATTTTCAAAAATAAATTTTCTCTTTTGTGTGCCCGTACCGCTCATGAAACGGTGGGGAGTATCCAATATTTTTCCATGCTAGGTGTGTTATTCTCACGATATGTGTTGATTCACTATCATTCACGAGAAAGTGGCTCGTATTCGGGATGCCCAGTTCCATGCTCAAAAATAAAATCAAAATATAATGAAACAAAACTCCCCCAGGATTGTTGTTTGTATGGACGGTACCCGTGGATTCGGCTCGCCGTGGAGTGTGATTGATTGGTGGAGGGGGAGTAAAAACTTTACCATTCTGTTTGGGAACCGCCTGTAATGTATCTAGCATGGAAAGTATTGTGAGCTACTTTGTCGTTTTCATTGACAGGAAAAGCATGCCACTCAAAATATTTTTCTCTCTCAATTTAAACCTTGATCTCTGGCACCTCTACAAATCCCTACTTCCCTCTGCGAAGGGCCTATCTATTTACTTTATGCAATTTTTATTTTTGCTTTGAGTCTCCGTCTTCTCTTATAAGCACCAACTAGGGGGCACTATGATCGTACTTGAGCATTGGGCATAGCTTATATTTGAGTGTGTTTCATGAATGGATCAATGATTGAGCATGATGGGCTAGGGATAACTTTCTTTAGTGTTGATATTCTGAAAGACATGTTTGCTTGTTAACATGCTTGAGTATTGAAGTCATTATGTTAAAACTAGACTATTGCTTTGAATCATTTACAAGTCCAAATGTCCATGCTATACAAAGAAAATAAGAATATGATGAACATGTTAGGCAGCATTCCACATCAAAAATTCTGTTTTTATCATTTACCTACTCGAGGACGAGTAGGAATTAAGCTTGGGGATGCTGATACGTCTCCAACGTATCTATAAATTTTGCTTGTTCCATGCTGTTATATTATCATTCTTGGATGTTTTAAAATTATTTTACTACAATTTTATACTATTTTTGGGACTAACCTATTAACCTAGAGCCTAGTGCCACTTTCTGTTTTTTCCGTGTTTTTGAGTTTTACAGAAAAGGAATATCAAACGGAGTCCAAACGGAATAAAAATTTACGGTGATTTTTTATGGACCAAAAGAGACCCCCGAAGCATTGGAGTTGGGCCAGAAGAGCCACGAGGCCACCACAAGCCTGCAGGGCGCCCCCCCTAGGGCGCGCCCTCCTAGCTTGTCACCGCCTCGTGGCCCCCCTTGACTTGTTTCCGACGCCAAAAATGCCTATAAATACAGAAACCCGTGAAAAGAAACCTAGATCGGGAGTTCCGCCGCCGCAAGCCTCTGTAGCTACGAAAAACCAATCGGGAGCCCGTTCCGACACCCTGCCGGAGGGGGAAATCATCACCGGAGGCCATCTTCATCATCCCGGCAGTCTCCATGACAAGGATGGAGTAGTTCACCCTCGGGGCTGAGGGTATGTACCTGTAGCTATGTGTTTGATCTCTCTCTCGTGTTCTTGAGATGACACGATCTTGATGTACCGCGAGCTTTATTAATATAGATGAATCATATGGAGTTTTCCCCTCTCTATCTTCTTGTGATGAATTGAGTTTTCCCTTTGAAGTTTTCTTATCGGATTGAGTCTTTAAAGGATTTGAGAACACTTGATGTATGTCTTGCGATGGGATATCCGTAGTGACAATGGGATGTTCTATTGATCCACTTGATGTATGTTTTGGTGATCAACTTGCGGGTTCCGTGACCTTGGGAATCTATGCATAGGGGTTGGCACATGTTTTCGTCTGGACTCTTCGGTAGAAACTTTGGGGCACTCTTTGAAGTTCTTTGTGTTGGATTAAACATGATGAATCTGAAATTGTGTGATGCATATCGTATAATCAAGCCCATGGGTACTCGTGGTGACATTGGAGTATCTAGGTGACATTAGGGTTTTGGTTGATGTGTATCTTAAGGTGTTATTTTAGTACGAACTCTAGGGTTGTTCGTCACACTTATAGGGATAGCTCATAAGATTGATCGGAAAAGATAACTTTGAGGTGGTTTCGTACCCTACAATAATTTCTTCGTTTGTTCTCCACTATTTGTGACTTTGGAGTGAACTCTTTGTCGCACGTGAGGGACTTACATATGATTCAACTATGTTAGTATTGTTGAGAGAACTTGCACTAGTGAAAGTATGAACCCTAGGCCTTGTTTTCAAGCATTGCAATACCGTTTTTGCTCACTTTTGTTACTTGCTACCTTGCTGTTTTTATATTTTCAGATTACAAAAACTTATATCTACCATCCATATTACACTTGTATCACCATCTCTTCGCCGAACTAGTGCACCTATACAATTTACCATTGTATTGGGTGTGTTGGGGACACAAGAGACTTTTTGTTATTTGGTTGTAGGGTTGCTTGAGACAGACCATCTTCATCCTACACCTCCCACGGATTGATAAACCTTAGGTCATCCACTTGAGGGAAATTTGCTACTGTCCTACAAAACTCTGCGCTTGGAGGCCCAACACGAGTCTACAAGAAGAAGGTTGCGTAGTAGACATCAAGCATAGCTAGACTATATGATTTTGTAGGGATAACTTTCTTTTAGCCATGATATTTTGAGAAGACATGATTGCTTTATTAGTATGCTTGAAGTATTATTGTCTGAATGTCAAATGATAGACTATTGCTTTGAATCACTCGTGTCTTAATATTCATGCCATGATTAGATTATGTGATCAAGATTATGCTAGGTAGCATTCCACATCAAAAAATATCTTTTTTATCATTTACCTGCTCGAGGACGAGCAGGAATTAAGCTTGGGGATGCTGATACGTCTCCGTCATATCTATAATTTTTGATTGTTTCATGCCAATATTCTACAACTTTCATATACTTTTGGCAACTTTTTATACTATTTTTGGGACTAACATATTGATCCAGTGCCCAGTGCCAGTTCCTGTTTGTTGCATGTTTTTTGTTTCACAGAATATCCATACCAAACGAAGTCCAAACGCGATAAAAACTTACGGAGATTTTTTTGGAATATATGCGATTTTTGTGAAAAAGAATCAACGCGAGACGATGCCCGAGGGGCCCACAAGCCATAGGGGCGCGCCCCAGGGGGTAGGGCGCGCCCTGGACCCTTGTGGTAACCCCGTAAGGCGTTTGGTACCCTTCTTTCTCCGCAAGAAAGCTAATATCCAGATAAAAATCGTGTTAAAATTTCAGCCCAATCGGAGTTACGGATCTCCGGGAATTTAAGAAACGGTGAAAGGCCAGAATCTGGGAAGGCAGAAACAGAAGGAAACAGAGAGAGAGATCCAATCTCGGAGGGGCTCTCGCCCCTCCGCCGCCATGGAGGCCATGGACCAGAGGGGAAACCCTTCTCCCATCTAGGGGGAAGGACAAGGAAGAAGAAGAAGGAGGGGGGCTTTCTCCCCCTCTCTCCCGGTGGCGCCGGAACGCCGCCGGGGCCATCATCGTGACGGCGATCTACACCAACAACTTCGCCGCCGTCATCACCAACTCTCTCCCCCTCTATGCAGCAGTTCAACACCTCTTCTCCCTGCTGTAATCTCTACTTAAACATGGTGCTCAACGCTATATATTATTTCCCAATGATGTATGGCTATCCTATGATGTTTGAGTAGATCCGTTTTGTCCTATGGGTTGATTGATGATCATGATTGGTTTGAGTTGCATGTTTTATTATTGGTGTTGTCCTATGGTGCTCTCCGTGTCGCGCAAGCATGAGGGATCCCCGCTGTAGGGTTTGCAATATGTTCATGATTCACTTATGGTGGGTGGTGTGAGTGACAGAAGCACAGACCCGAGTAAGTAGGTTGTTTGCGTATGGGAATAAAGAGGACTTGATACCTTATAATGCTATGGTTGGGTTTTACCTTAATGAACTTTAGTAGTTGCGGATGCTTGCTAGAGTTCCAATCATAAGTGCATATGATCCAAGTAGAGAAAGTATGTTAGCTTATGCCTCTCCCTCATATAAAATTGCAATAATGATTACCGGTCTAGTTATCGATTGCCTAGGGACAAATAACTTTCTTGTGACAAAAAGCTCTCTACTAAGACTAACTTAGTTGTTACTTTATCTAAACAGCCCCTAGTTTTTATTTACGTGTTCTTTATTATCTAGCAAACCTATCCCACAACACCTACAAAGTACTTCTAGTTTCATACTTGTTCTACGTAAAGCGAACGTTAAGCGTGCGTAGAGTTGTATTGGTGGTCGATAGAACTTGAGGGAATATTTGTTCTACCTTTAGCTCCTCGTTGGGTTCGACACTCCTACTTATCGAAAGAGGCTCGAACTGATCCCCTACACTTGTGGGTTATCAGTAGGCCTCGCAGGATCGGACCAGCTCGGTGGCGTCGTGGAGCGCCGTGGGCCAGTAGAAGCCGCTGCGGAACACCTTCCCCACGAGGGTGCGGGACGAGGAGTGGTGCCCACAATCACCGCCGTGGATGTCGGCCAACAGCGCGCGCCCCTGCTCCTTGGATATGCACCGCAGCGAGACGTAGTTGGGGCACCTGCGGTACAGCTCGCCGTCCTGCAAACAATAAGCAGTGGCCTGGCGGACCACGCGCTCCGCGTCCTCCTCCTTCTCAGGCAAGGTGCCGCAGAGCAGGTACGCATTGAACTCCTCGGTCCAGTCGCCGGCCTGAGGTTCCAGCGCCAGGAGCAGTTGGGCTCCTGAGGCCGGACCACAGGCCGGGGCGCCTAAAGATGGGGCCGGTGGCAGCTGCTCCTGAAGCGATGACGGGTCTGCTGCCGGGGGTGCCGCCGATGGCTTGAAGAGCCTCTCCTCAAAGACGCCAGGCTCCTGAGGCTTGCGGTGCGATGCCCTCTTGGCGATGTCATCCGCTTCCTTGTTCACGCCGCGCGTGACGTGCTGCAATTCCAAGCACTGGAAACGCTTTTCAATTTTGTGAACCTCTTCCAAGCACACCTCCATGTGCTCGTCCTTCAGCTTGTACTCCTTGTTGGAAAAGTTGACGAGGAGCTGGGAGTCACCCTTGATGGTGAGGCGCTTGACCCCCAGGGTGGAGGCTGCCCTGAGACCTGCGATCAAGCCCTCGTATTCCGCGATGTTGTTGGAGACCTTCTCGCCATGTTGGAAGCAGAGCTGCACGGCGTAGTAGAGCTTGTCCTGGGTCGGGGAGATGAGCACCACTCCAGCCCCCGCGCCCCGCCATGCGAAGGCTCCGTCGAAGTGCATGACCCATCCGTCGGGCGCCTCATCGCCAGGTGCGAGGGATTGGTCCTCATCCAGCCCCCGGTAAGGAGCGTCCGTCCACTCCGCCACGAAGTCAGTGAGGGTGGCCCCCTTGATGACCCTGGTTGTGCTGAACTCCAGGTGGAAAGCCTGCAGCTCGATGTTCCACTCTGCAACCCTTCTAGCAGCGTTGGGGCTGCGCAGTGTAGGAGATATGCCCTAGAGGCAATAATAAATGTTATTGATTATCTCCCTGTTCATAATTATGTTTATGTTCCATGCTATAACTGCAATGATTCTCGAGTCTGCAAATAAAACGAGGCTTGGAGGGAAACTCATGTGCACGTGTGGGATAATAAACGGTAAAAAGTATTCCTAGTCAAGCCTCTATGACTGGCTCAAGTATTGCATGATGATCCTGTTTTCCTGATCATGGGCATGACTATGCCGACAATTTTGAGGGCACAATTGTTGGTAGAACACTTGTGTTGAATCGACCCGAATTGATGTTATGCTATGAGATACATTCGTCATTAGTTAATGGTTAATAACACAGAGATGGTTAATGTTTGCATGATTCCTTAGACCATGAGAGTATCGAGTTTCTTCATGCTTGCTTCATGAACTTTGGGGTTTGTTAAACGTCATCCGTAAATGGGTGGCTATTACGGCGGCTTACGGGTTCATGGAAAAGTATGTCAAGTAACTTGATAGCTCAAGATTGGGATTTGCTCCTCCGACGATGGAGAGATATCTCTGGGCCCTCTCGGTGTTACGGTATCCATCATCGTCTGGCCAGACACTTTGTGATTTGATCACGGGGATGCCGGAACACGGGAACGAGAAAAGAGAACAATACCGGTAACGAGGTAACTGGCATAGTGGACAAGTTGTTGATCCACGGGGATGCCTACATGTCTCACCTCGGGTATTTGTAACATATCGCGAAGCAACAGGAATAGCACACGGCAACTGGAGGTTCACTCGAATATTCATTCGTGTGGGTATAGGGGTCAATATGGGTGTCCACGGCTCCGATGTTGATCATTGATCGGAAGGGGTTCCGGGTCATGTCTATGCTTCACCGAACCTATAGGGTCACACGCTTAAGGGTCATCTATCTGCTGAATACTAGACGGGGAGTCTGAGAGAAAATCACCGAAAAAGTTTCGGACGAAACGGAAACGTTCCGGAGAGGATATCGGAATAGTTCCGGTGAAACTGAAAAGTTGTTTCAGGGTATTCCATAAAGTCAAATTGGTTTCGGCACATGCCTGGAAATTATTGGAAGGTACCAGAATTGTTCCGGTAACTTCTAAGATTTTTCAGAGACAAAAACCGGAAATGTTCCGGACTGCCGGAACCGCTTTAGTTGCTTTTCACAGATGAAAATCACTAAACCGAAAAGTTGTTTCGGAGTACACCATAAAGTCAAATTGGTTTCGGCACATGCCTGATAATTCTTGGAGGGTGCCAGAATCATTCTGGAAACTTTCTGGAATTTTCCGGAATGAAAACCGGAAATGTTCCGGAGCTGCCGAAACCGCTTCAGATGCTTTTCGCAGATGAAAATCACTAAACCGGAATTGTTCCGGCTCGCGTTGAAAATTATTTTGGTGGGTACTGGAAATGTTCTAAGCCCACATGAATATTTTCAGTTCGATCAGACGCTGAAAAATGTCGTCGTGAATAGTGAAAGTGCTTTTTGGGATATTTATGGAAAAGTCACCTTTTGGGATATTTTCCCAAAAAGGTTTCTAGAAGGCTTGGGGGCCAAGAAACCCTACCCCTTGGATTTCCTATAAATAGAGGTGGAGGGGCTGCCTCCACACTCACTCCTTCTCACATACAAATGCCATGACATTTCTGGCTTCTCTCTCCCTCCCAGCGAAATAGTTTCGTAGAGCCGAAAGGCTGTCTGGGTTCCGGTGGGAACTAGTTCTGGACGGCGAAGCCCTGCCGGATAGATGACACCGTATTTGTGCAACTCTGTAGAGAGATCGTAGTTTCGGTCTTAGTTTGAGAGTGCCTCCCGAAGGGTTGTCCGAGTGACTGTCCGAGTTTCGATGGTCCTCCCGAAGGGCTGTCCGAGTGACCGTCCGAGTTTCGATGGTCCTCCCAAAGGGCTGTCCGTGACACCGTCCGAGGGACTGTCCGACCGCCTCCCGGAGGGCTGTCCGGGGGCGGATGAGGGTATACATCCTCGCGGTTGGGAGGTTGTAAATCCTAGCTGCGGGGATCTGCACCGCCGATCGTCGTCGACTCTACTTCCGCTGCGCTATGAGTCGGTAACGAAACAGATCAAACCTTGTATGCAGTCTCCATAGTGATCCTGGGCTGGTACGTAGGTCGGAATTTTTTTGTTTTCTGCCGCGTTACCCTACAGTGGCATCAAGAGCCGTGCTATGCGTAGATGCAGGTTGCGATCTAGATTACATAGAGATGTATGGATGTTGCACAATATAATTAGGTAGTAGATGTGTTCTATTGCTGAAAATTATTTGTGCGGGCAGCAGATGAAATCTGTTACCCGACGTTCTTGTTGCTTCCCTGGAATTTGCATATTTCTGATCTTGATAACGGTATGGTGGAGTTTCAAAGTTCTGGCAATCCGCGATCCTGATTGATCAACGAAGTGCTAACAGTTCTTTGAATTCCACCGTAGTTAAAAAGAAAGATGAAATTTCGCAGACGAAAGGGCAATGCAGATATGATCTGCACGGGGGTCACGCGTATGACGAAGTTTAGTATGGGGCTCGAGATTTTATTATCTCGTGTTTCATACACCCCGCAATGTTAATCTAGCGACTTGGATTATCATGCTTGATGATGGACGTTGGTAGCTTCGGTTTGTTTCGAAACCTTAGAAGCCACGTAAAATAAATTTTTGCATGAACCGATTAGAGGCGTCTAACTTGGTTTTGCAGGATGGTTTGCATATGCATGTGATGTGGTATAGCAGTGTTCATAATAATTTGATTATGTATGAGATGGCTATATGATGTAAATTGATTAACATGACCTGCGTGTCATGATTCGGCATGATGGCTGGAGCCATATGATTGCACTTTAATGACCTGCGTGTCAACCTTATGTAATGCACTTATTTTATTAGCTATAGAGATAGCAATATTATCTGGTGCATCGACTAGGTGGTGGCAATCTTCGCGAAGGTGAACACCGACGCGAATGCCGAAGACGAAGAAATGAAAGACTTCTCCGTCAGAAAGGGCTATACCATATCTTGCTATTATGAATTGCCTGAGATGTTTATCCCTTATGATGCACCCTTCTTGATTGCGCGGTAGTCGCTTTTTATTAGGGTGATCTCTCACAAAAATATCAAGTAGTTAGTGTTCTCCCAAGTGTAGCACCGTCACGGCACCTAACTTTTCGGGGTGCGCCATGCTGACATGGGTACGAACGATTAGGGATGTGTGAGGCGGGTGAGTTAAGACCTCGCAGCGAGATCTCTTGGTTGTCTTGACATTCAGGCATGAAAGTCATGAGCTCGGAACACACGCATCGAAAGATGAACAAGAGTCACATAGAGATGTGATCGGCAAGTTTGCCTAACGATTGAAGTTCTCGTCATCAGTGATGCTCACCATCAATGGCGTTGAATTGAAATTCGTGTCTTGAATCATTCATAATCAATTATGAGAGATATTGATTTGAGTGGGAACGCACTATTGAATTAACTTGTTTAATTCTCAGTGCAATTAATTTTGAACACTGTCTAAGTGTGGTTTGCATAATAGTTGTAGAATAATGGCTCGCGTTTCCACCTTCCCTATTAAAATTGAATAGCTGTTAAATATCTGGTTAAAACTTTACGGTTGGTAACGTAATGTGAGGATTGTCCTCAATAGTGCCGAGAAGGACTTTGTCCTATCGCATACTTTCGGTATTCTCCCGCTAAAGCTATGGATCATGTGACTCTCGTCCTTCGATCCAAAAGCTAGAATTCTGTTTCAGTCAAGTGCAATACGTTTGCTTTCATGAGACCCAAACTTCGAAAGTTTGGATAGTTATGTGATATTCATGGAATCTGAAAATCATTTTCAGAGACAGACAAAGGCTAAAAGATATGAGATATCCAAAGCAATGTTTGTTTGCAAACTGTTAGTAAAGGAGTTTACTATGCATTAGACTGATAAGAGAGGGATCCAGAAGAACGCCTGTCATATGATGATGGTGAATAAAACAACAACTTAAAGAGAAAGGAAGTATCCGGAAGGGTGTTAGTGAAACTTTCACGCCTAGGAAGTCCGGGGCTAACGCCACTCTTAAGTTGGATGCTTCTTCTGAGAGTAGGAGAAATACTAGAAGTTAAACTGTTAGAAGTATAAAGGCAAAAGGAAAGAAGACTGGAATATCCAGCTCATGTATGAAAGTCATACAAGTTTTTTGATGTATAGAAGGCTGGTCAGAGATATAGTTCTTGGGAATTATGGTTAAACATGTTAATCACTAATTCTTGGGTATTGTGAGTTAATCACAAAGATACCCGCTCGATTGCATTCTGTTGCAACTCGATGTAAGAACTACTATGGCCTGAAAGACTAGCCAGGAATGAGATTTAGATACACGCAGGGAACATAGTAAAAATTACTATGCCTTCCATCGGTGTATTCCCTATGTATTTACTTTCATAATTCATTTTAGAGTTTCACACTCTAGCCCTTTGCATAAAGTATCTTGCAAGAAGGTTGTTCATAAGAGAACTTTTAATGTTCGGAGTTATGAATAACAAAAGGGGGCCATACTTTCATTATGAATGAGAAGTATGTTATGAATATTGATAATAATACATTACCTCTGTATTTACTTTCATAATTCATTTAGAGTTTCATACACTCTAGCCCTTTGCATAAGGTATCTTGCAAGGAGGTTATTCACAAGAGAACTTTTGATGTTCGGTGTTATGAATAACATAAAGGGCCATGCTTCCATCCAGAATGGGATGTATGTTATGAATATTGATGGTAATATAATACATCCATAACACTGACGCTAAATGTCGCAAGACTAAAAGAATACCACATATGTGTGGCACTGCATTTGGTCACATTGGAGAAACCCGCATGGAAAATTCCATTATGATGGATTTTAAAGTCATTTGATTTTGAATCATCTGACACTTGCAACTTTCCTCTGAAAGGTGAAGTGACTGAAATACCGTTCACATGCCATAAGGAACGAGCATAGAACATATTGGTGATCATACATTATGATGTGTGTAGTCCAATAAATGTTGTTGCAAGTAGTGGATTTATCTATCTTCAGAAATGACTCAGGTAGATATATGGATATTTACTTGTTGAGACGTAAGTCTGGATCTTTTGAATTCATTCATAAGGTTTTCAAAAATGAAGTAGAAGTTGTTGTAACAAGAAAATTATGTTTCTACAATTCGATTGCAGAAAGGAATATTTGAGTTACGAGTTTAGCGAATGTCTGATGAGTTGTGAAAGGGGTTTCATAACTTGCACCTCCCGGAGCACCACTGCAAGTGGAGAGTCCGTGTTGATGTAATCGAACCATTCATGACATGGTAAGATCAAAGATGACATAAATAAATTTGCCATTATCCCTTTTAAAGTGATGCTTTAGAGACTGCGGCTTTTACACTGAAAAGAGCTCCATCAGGTCTGTTGAAATGACGCCATGGTGTGGTACGCCCAACCATGTTATATCTTTTCTTAACATTTGGAATATGGGGCTTGTGTAAAAGGTTACAAACCTATTCCAAATCAGACAAGTGCTACTTTGTAAGGTTATCCCAAGTCATTGGGTATTCCCCCACCACTATACCGAGGCAAAGGGTTTTTGCCGCAAAACGTTATGCTTTTAAAGAGAATAGTTCTTTCAAAAGGTGAGTGGGAGGACAGTGCAACTCGACGAGATAACCAGTATCTTTGTCATCAGATCAAAGGAAAGAAACCTTGGAAGTGATTCCAGAGTTTCCTACTGCGACTGATACGGAAGTCTCTACAATAAAATGTATGGACTTCGGTCAAACTTGCAGCTGAACCACGTAGGCAAAGCTCGTGCAAACCTATCAGGTGCGCAAGCGAGATATTGTTGTTAGACAACAGTATACCTACGATACACAAGGAAGCGTTGATGGGCCCCGACTTCGGAATTGGCTAAATGCCAATACAATCCGAGATAGTTTCCATATATGTGATTCGAGATTAAAATCTTGATACACCTTTCGAAAGACTTAGAGTCTAACGAATATTTATGGAACTAAAAACTGATACGGAAAAAAATGTTTTATCCATGAAGCTCGACTTGTTGCAATAACAAGTTCAAGGAGTTGACTACGATGAGATTGTCTCACCGTAGCGATGCTTGAAGTCGGTTCGGGTTGAACTAGCAATTAATACATATTTCAATCATGAGATATGAAACATGGATGACAAAAGGATTTCCATCTGATGGATATGAAACCTAGGACTTGTATGTGATACAGTCCAAAGTAATTGTCGATCCAGAGGATGCTAGTAAGTATGCAAACTTCAGAGTTCCAGCGATGGACAGAAGAGAGCAAAGTGGAGTTGGAATCTTCGTTTTTGATGGAATGGTCAAAGGGGTTTGACTTCATCAAATGGGCATCGAAGATGCTTGTGATTCAAGAAAGTAAGTGGGAGCATAATAATATTTCTAGAAACCTTGTGTACTTGACACATTGTTAATTGGAAATAAATTTCTTGACACGAATTAGGACTTCATTTGAAAATAGTTTTTCGATGAAGTGCTTAGGCTAAATAGCCTCATTATTAGGCATGATGATCTATGGAGATAGATTTACCTAATGGGGCTAAGCTATGAATACATATTGACAAGATGCTAAAACCTTTTAGCATTGAAAACCGTCAAGGAGTGATTCTTGCCGAAGTCACATGGAAAGAGTTTTTGCAAGACTCGGTGTCCCAAAACACTGATGAGCAAAATACATGATGGTGATTCCACACACTCTTGTGTTTGGATTAATCATGTATTCCATGGTATGTAAAAACAACCAGATATGTCCAATACTCCAAAGTTGTTGCGAGTATAGATACCAAAGTGATCAAAGTACTGATCATAGGACAACAGTGAAAGATGTCATTGAGTACTAGAGTAGTAGTGATGACATGTTTTCTCGCAAGCGGAGATTATGAAGTACTCGTTGTAAGTAATTACATCGATACAGTCTTCATCAATGCTCCATGCGATTTTCGATTTAAGTTAAGGGTTTTGTGTAATACACAATATGGTGGCACGGTAGTTGGAAATTGTTCCAAACAAGATACTGTGGCGAATTCTATAACAAAGGCTAAGTATGTTGACGCTTAAGAAGTGACAAAGAAGTTGTTGAATCATATAGTTCATTCATGAACTTAGTATGGTTCCAAGATGGCTTTGGTCTATGGGACAGTATTGCAGATAGTTGCTCCATAGCTCAGTCTGAGGAATCAGGTTTCGACCAATGATTCACACATATGCAAAGCCAAGTCCACACAAAATATGAATTTTGTGAAAGCGTGAAAACGCGGGGATATGCAAAGTTACACACGGAGCTGAAGTCGTCAGATCCGTTGGACATCAGGCTATACCACATGCGAAGCATATTTTACACCAGTATGCCATAGGTGTAAAGTGCATTAGCATTGACTAGATTATTGACTCTAGTGCAAGTGGGAGTCTGTAGGAGATATGCCCTAGAGGCAATAATAAATGTTATTGATTATCTCCCTGTTCATAATTATGTTTATGTTCCATGCTATAACTGCAATGATTCTCGAGTCTGCAAATAAAACGAGGCTTGGAGGGAAACTCATGTGCACGTGTGGGATAATAAACGGTAAAAAGTATTCCTAGTCAAGCCTCTATGACTGGCTCAAGTATTGCATGATGATCCTGTTTTCCTGATCATGGGCATGACTATGCCGACAATTTTGAGGGCACAATTGTTGGTAGAACACTTGTGTTGAATCGACCCGAATTGATGTTATGCTATGAGATACATTCGTCATTAGTTAATGGTTAATAACACAGAGATGGTTAATGTTTGCATGATTCCTTAGACCATGAGAGTATCGAGTTTCTTCATGCTTGCTTCATGAACTTTGGGGTTTGTTAAACGTCATCCGTAAATGGGTGGCTATTACGGCGGCTTACGGGTTCATGGAAAAGTATGTCAAGTAACTTGATAGCTCAAGATTGGGATTTGCTCCTCCGACGATGGAGAGATATCTCTGGGCCCTCTCGGTGTTACGGTATCCATCATCGTCTGGCCAGACACTTTGTGATTTGATCACGGGGATGCCGGAACACGGGAACGAGAAAAGAGAACAATACCGGTAACGAGGTAACTGGCATAGTGGACAAGTTGTTGATCCACGGGGATGCCTACATGTCTCACCTCGGGTATTTGTAACATATCGCGAAGCAACAGGAATAGCACACGGCAACTGGAGGTTCACTCGAATATTCATTCGTGTGGGTAT
Organism: Elymus sibiricus; assembly: GCA_039707655.1. Lineage (NCBI taxonomy): Eukaryota > Viridiplantae > Streptophyta > Magnoliopsida > Poales > Poaceae > Elymus > Elymus sibiricus. The sequence continues at coordinate 165,223,633 of CM077663.1, read as the reverse complement.
AGGGGTCAATATGGGTGTCCACGGCTCCGATGTTGATCATTGATCGGAAGGGGTTCCGGGTCATGTCTATGCTTCACCGAACCTATAGGGTCACACGCTTAAGGGTCATCTATCTGCTGAATACTAGACGGGGAGTCTGAGAGAAAATCACCGAAAAAGTTTCGGACGAAACGGAAACGTTCCGGAGAGGATATCGGAATAGTTCCGGTGAAACTGAAAAGTTGTTTCAGGGTATTCCATAAAGTCAAATTGGTTTCGGCACATGCCTGGAAATTATTGGAAGGTACCAGAATTGTTCCGGTAACTTCTAAGATTTTTCAGAGACAAAAACCGGAAATGTTCCGGACTGCCGGAACCGCTTTAGTTGCTTTTCACAGATGAAAATCACTAAACCGAAAAGTTGTTTCGGAGTACACCATAAAGTCAAATTGGTTTCGGCACATGCCTGATAATTCTTGGAGGGTGCCAGAATCATTCTGGAAACTTTCTGGAATTTTCCGGAATGAAAACCGGAAATGTTCCGGAGCTGCCGAAACCGCTTCAGATGCTTTTCGCAGATGAAAATCACTAAACCGGAATTGTTCCGGCTCGCGTTGAAAATTATTTTGGTGGGTACTGGAAATGTTCTAAGCCCACATGAATATTTTCAGTTCGATCAGACGCTGAAAAATGTCGTCGTGAATAGTGAAAGTGCTTTTTGGGATATTTATGGAAAAGTCACCTTTTGGGATATTTTCCCAAAAAGGTTTCTAGAAGGCTTGGGGGCCAAGAAACCCTACCCCTTGGATTTCCTATAAATAGAGGTGGAGGGGCTGCCTCCACACTCACTCCTTCTCACATACAAATGCCATGACATTTCTGGCTTCTCTCTCCCTCCCAGCGAAATAGTTTCGTAGAGCCGAAAGGCTGTCTGGGTTCCGGTGGGAACTAGTTCTGGACGGCGAAGCCCTGCCGGATAGATGACACCGTATTTGTGCAACTCTGTAGAGAGATCGTAGTTTCGGTCTTAGTTTGAGAGTGCCTCCCGAAGGGCTGTCCGAGTGACTGTCCGAGTTTCGATGGTCCTCCCGAAGGGCTGTCCGAGTGACCGTCCGAGTTTCGATGGTCCTCCCAAAGGGCTGTCCGTGACACCGTCCGAGGGACTGTCCGACCGCCTCCCGGAGGGCTGTCCGGGGGCGGATGAGGGTATACATCCTCGCGGTTGGGAGGTTGTAAATCCTAGCTGCGGGGATCTGCACCGCCGATCGTCGTCGACTCTACTTCCGCTGCGCTATGAGTCGGTAACGAAACAGATCAAACCTTGTATGCAGTCTCCATAGTGATCCTGGGCTGGTACGTAGGTCGGAAATTTTTTATTTTCTGCTGCGTTACCCTACACGCAGCACTTTCTCCAGGGGGTATGCCGAGACGACCTTGATGGGGTGGCCCTGGAAGTAGTGGCACAACTTCCTTGAGGCGACGAGGAGTGCAAGCAGGAGCTTCTGCTGCATAGGGTAGCGCGCGCGCACGTCTCGCAGCACGATGCTGACGTAGTACACCGGGTGCTTGATGAGTGACGAGGTGTTGGCGTCTCCCTGCTCCGCATGGAGCTCGAGGGGCTCTGGTGCCCTGTGGGTTGATGAAGTGATGAGGACCTTAGGAGCGCCATCCTGAGGCGGCGAGCGTTGCGCGGTCCCGCACGGGCCGCCTTGCTTCGCGCCTGCGCCGGCGCGCTCCTCTCGGACTGCCACGAGCGCAGCGCTGGCCGAGTGGGGGGTGGCCGCCAAGTAGAGCACCAGGGGCTTGCGAGGACGAGGTGCCACCATGACGGGTGGGCTCGTGAGGTACCGCTTGAGGTCCTCGAAAGCTGCATCTGCTTCAGGGGTCCACTCGAAGGGGTCCTTCCTCTTCATGAGCTTGAAGAAGGGGAGGGCGCGCTCGCCCAGCTTGGAGATGAAGCGTCCCAAGGAGGTTACGCAGCCCGCCAGTTTCTGCATTTCCTTGAGGGTCTGAGGGGGGCGCATTTTCCCGATTGCCTTGATCTTCTCTGGGTTTGCCTCAATCCCTCAGTGCGATACCAAAAAACCAAGCAGCTTGCCGGACGGGACCCCGAAAACGCACTTTTCTGGGTTAAGCCTCAGGCTCACCCACCGCAAGCTGGCGAACGTCTCCTCCAGATCCTCGATCAGGGTCCTCGCCTCTCGCGACTTGACCACGATGTCGTTGACGTACGCCTCCGCATTTCTCTTGAGCTACGGCCCTAGGGCGATGCGCATCAACCGCTGGAAGGTCGCGCCGGCGTTCCGCAGCCCGAAGGGCATGCAAGTGTAGCAATACACGCTGCTCGGGGAGAGGAAAGCCGTCTTCTCGACGTCCTCCACTGCCATCTTGATTTGGTGGTAACCTGAGAAAGCATTCAGAAAGCATAGCAGGTCGCACTCGGCGGTGGAGTCCATGATCTGGTCGATGCGTGGGAGTGGGAAGGGGTCCTGTGGGCAAGCCTTGTTGAGGCTCATGAAGTCGACGCACATGCGCTCCTTCCCTCCCTTCTTGGGGACAATTACTGGGTTGGCCAGTCAATCCGGGTGCTGCACTTCCCAAATAACTCCGGCTTCCTGTAGCTTGCTGACCTCTTGGACGATGAACGCTTGCTTCTCTTGTGCTTGTCGTCTTGCCTTTTGCTTCACTGGGCGTGCATCGGGGTACACCATCAAGTAGTGCTCGATCACCTCTCTCGGGAAGCCCACCAGGTCACACGCCTCCCACACAAACACGTCCTTGTTAGCGTGGAGGAAGTCAACCAGCGCATTCTCCTGCTCCGGGGGAAGGCCGGCGCCGATGGTGAAGGTGGGGCCCGAGCTCCCGTCGTCAAGAAGCACCTGCTTTGTCTCAGCCCGGTCCTGAGAGAACAACTACTTCTTCTTCACGGGCGCGGCCTTCGGAGCCCGCGTGACGCTCTTGGCGTCGGGGCGTGAGGCTGCTGCAGCCTTGTAGACGAGCTTGAGGGCTCGTACCGCATCCTTGGTGTCTCCGGCCACGGTGATGATGCCGCTGCTACCAGGCATCTTGATGATGTTGTACCTGGGTGCGTTGCCGCCATGAACTTTGCGAGGGCCGGATACCCCAGGATGGCGTTGTACGGGAGGCCGATGTGGGCGACGTCGAAGTCTATCAGCTCGGTGTGGTAGTTATCGCGCTTGTCGAAGGTGACTGGGAGGCGCATCTGCCCCAGGGGAGTGGTGGAGCCTCTGACCACCCCGGAGAAGGGTCTGGAGGGCGCGAGCTGGTCGTAGGGCACCTGGAGCATGTCGAAGGCCTCCACAGAAAGGACGTTGAGGCTGGCGTCGCCGTCGATGAGGGTCTTGGTGACTGCAACGTTACTGATGGTGGGCGTGCACAGCATGGGGAGCGCACCAGCAGCGAACGCCGTTCTGGGATGGTCCCTGGAGTCGAAGGTGATGTCAGTCTCTGGCCTTGCCCCGCTCCACGGGGCCTCGGGCCGCGGTTGAGCTGCGCACGCCTGGCGGAGAAGCTGCTTGACGTGGCGACCGGACGGGGGCACCTGCGATCCACCGAGGATGCAAGCGAGGGCGGGCACGGCCGGGCAACCCACGACGTTCCCATATGCCACGGGCTGCCAAGCCTGGGGAGCGGCACCTGCCATGGGGATGACGAGGCGAGGGCGAAGCGCGGCTGATGAAGAAGGAGCTCCGACATGCCCCTACCTGGCGCGCCAAATGTCGGAAATCGGGCTCCGCAGACCCAAGAAGGTTCGAACTCTGGGGCGTGTGCGAAGATCCTTCCCAGCTCAAGTCACAAGCTCGCCACCCCACAGCCAAGCCTCGTCGAATGCGTGCAGTGAGGAAGAAGATGGACACAAGGATTTACCCAGGTTCGGCCACCTTGCGGTGTAAAACCCTACTCCTGCTTTTGGTGGATTGGCCCCACGAGGAGGTTTGGGGATGAACTAGTACAGTGGCTGAGCGACCTTGCGAGGGCTCTTTGGTGAGGGTAGATCCGATCTCCCTACTACGGTGGTGGGTAGTCCCTATTTATAGCGGCCTTGGTCCTCTTCCCTTATCACACAGGCGGGAAGGGATCCCACAACGACCAAATTTGAAAGGGGACAAGAGGTACATCCTATCCTGACTAAAGGTGGTCTTCGCCTGCAAAGCTTTTGGCTGTGATGAAGAGGTGGGCTCGGCGATGACATCCACCCTGCCGAGCTCGTGGTCTTGGTCTTGTTGCACTGGAATGGAAACCTTTGGGGGATTCCTTAGGAACCCGCATCCGTCCTTGCCTCCTTAGCACAAAAGAGGAAACTGTCCCTTCTGCGCCCGCTAGCGCCCGCCTGGCCTTGGTCGTCATAGCTCACGTCATCCCAGCCTCATGAGGCCGAGCATTGCATAGGTATCTCCGCTCCTCGGGAGGCAACCTGAGGAGGCCGCTCCCCTGGAGGTCTTGGCGCTGTTCCCCTCACGAGGCTGGGGCTCTCGCGAGGGTCCTGTCTTGAGGGGCCTGCTACCAGGCCGTACCGGGCCGTCAACTGTGGGCCACGCGCGGGGCCGCAGGCAGGCAGGTCTGGGTACCCCTGTTCCCAGAACGCCGACAAAATCAACCATGGACTATCTCATACCAGCATGGCACATAAAAGAAAAGTGAAAACTAAACACAAAAGACGCTCCAAGATTTACACATATCACATGAACGAAACGAAAACGAAAACATACCAATACTTGTTGAAGAAAGATGGGATGCCTTTCGGGGCATCCCCAAGCTTAGACACTTGAGTCTCCTTGGATATTTACTTGGGGTGCCTTGGGCATCCCCAAGATTTAACTCTTGCCTCTCCTCCTTCTCCTCATATCGAGACCTCCTCGATCTTTGAACACTTCATCCACACAAAACTTAACAGAAAACTGGTGAGATCCGTTAGTATAATAAAGCAAATTACTACTTTAATCTGTTGCAAACCCATTCATATTTTATATTGGCATTATCCCTGTTGTATTATAACTTCTCCATGGCTTATACCACCGATAAAATCGATAGTTTCATCAAAACAAGCAAAACAATGCATCGAAAACAGAATCCGTCTTAAACAGGACATTCTGTAGTAATATGAACTTTGACCATACTTCTGTAACTCCAAAAATTCTGAAAAATTAGGAAGGAATAAAAAGTTTGTATAGAAATACTGTGTAGAAATTTCAGAAACTTTTGACGTTCCAGTAAAAAATGTAAATTCACGCACTACAGCCAAAGTTTCTGTTTTTACACCGCACATACCAACAAGCAATCTAATCATCCTAAAGGCAAATCTTGGCACATTATTTTTATAATACAATGGATTTGTACAAGGGGATAATTTGTTTTGTTGAAAAGTTTATGTGATTCAAGATTCACAAAGTTTCCATGGGCATGAACAAAGTTCAAGGAATTCCCCCACTTTCACGATGTTCGTCTCTCTCACTTTCACTTTTCTTTTTGTGAAGTTTTAGGTTCCCCTCTATATTTTTTTGTTTTTAAACTTTATAAAAGCACTCAACAGAATAAAATGACTCTCTAAAACTTTTGGGTTGTCTCCCTGGCAGCGCTTTCTTTAAAGCCATTAAGCTAGGCATAAAGTGCTCAAGTAATGGATCCACCCGGATCCCAAGGTATATCAAAGCCAAATTTAATTACAATGATTTTTAATTTAGTAGTGAGCACAAAGCAACATATATCATGCAATGACGAAGAATAACTTTCTTCCTATGCATCGGCATGTCATAAAAGAACAATTCATGCACATCAAGTAAAGGCCAATGCATAGTATAAATACTTTCTTGCAATTTTATCGTATTGGAAACATAAAGAGGTGGAGATGTAGTTCCTCTCTCATAATAATTGCAAGGAGGAGCAGCAAGCACATGCATATTATATTCATCAAAATCATCACGTGTAGTAGCAAAACGCAATCCATCAATATAATCCTTAATAAGAGCAAACTTCTCCGATATAGTGTAGTTGGGAGAATTCAAAAGGATAATAGGACTATCATGTGTGGGTGCAATAGCAACAATTTCATTCTTAACATAAGGAACTATAGCAAGTTCATCTCCATAAGCATAATTCATATTGGCATCTTGGCCACAGGCATAGCAAGCATCAAGTTCATCAGAAAGGGATATTTCAAAAGAATCCACGGGATCATAGCAATTATCATAGCATTCATCCTTCGGTAAGCACGAAGGGAAATTAAATAATGTATGAGTTGAAGAGTTACTCTCATTAGAAGGTGGGCACGGGTAGCTAATCCGCTCTTCCTCCTTTTGTTCTTTGCTCTCCTCCTCATCTTTTTCATCTAATGAGCTCACAATTTCACCAACTTCCTCTTCCATAGATTCGTGCAAAATTTTAGACTCTTCCAAGGCAACGGACATTCTCTCAATAAATTCAATAATATCATAATTGTATCCATAATTATCATAGCAACATTTAAGTATGGATAAATTTTTAGATTTGTAAGGAACATCATCATACTTTTCAAGCAAAGAAACAATTTCATAAGCACCTTTAAAAGCAACAAATTCTTCTATTCGTTCCACATCATAGTAATCATAAATACCATTAGCATAAGAAGCCAAGGTTTCATTATCATTAAATAAACATTGAAAGGGAAGGTGTGGAGCCTTTATCCTAGAGCAACAAGTAAAATCACATCTCAAGCATGCATCCCAAGCAAACCATTGCAATATTCTAATTTGATCCCATAAGTGTTTCCCTTTTTGAGACAAGCGATAATCCCTAAAGTACTCATGTTGATCCAACGTGTCTCCCATTATAAAGTTTAATGATGATTTCTCAGGATTATCAAAGGAGTAATTAACGAGTTCCACATAACGAGCATCGACGGTTTTAGGAGGTTCCCCATCTCCATGAGTAGCCAGTACAACTAATTTTTTTGGTGTTTCGTGTTCCATATCCATAAGTAAAGATATAAAACAACTAATAACAGAAAATAAAACAACTAAAAACGGAAAATAAAAATTACTTAGTGATAAAGCAAACAAGCACACACGAGAATATCAACCACTACGCTATTGCTCCCCGGCAACGGCGCCAGAAAAAGGTCTTGATAACCCACAAGTGTAGGGGATCGTTTGTATCCTTTTTCTATAAATAAGAGTGTCCAACCCAACGAGGAGCTAAAGGTAGAACAAATATTCTCTCAAGTTCTATCGACCACCGATACAACTCTACGCACACTTTAACGTTTGCTTTACCTATAACAAGTATGAAACTATTTTGTAGGTGATAGGATATTTTGCACGAATAAAACTAGAAGTACTTTGCGGGAATAAAACTACGAGTAAATAGCAAGATAATAAAATTTAGTTATTTAGTAGAAAGCTTTTGTCAAACAAGAAGGTTATTTGTCCCTAGGCAATTGATAACTAGACAAGTAATCAATACTGCAATTTCATATGAGGGAGAGGAATGAGCTAACATACTTTCCGTACTTGGATCATATGCACTTATGATTGGAACTCTAGCAAGCATCCGCAACTACCAAAGATCATTAAGGTAAATCCCAACCATAGCATTAAGTATCAAGTCCTCTTTACTCCCATACGCAACTACCCACCTACTCGGGTCTGTGCTTCTGTCACTCATGCCACCCACCATAAGCAAATCATGAACATATTGCATCACCCTACAGCAGGGAACCCTCACGTTTGCGTGACGTAGAGGGCACCATAGGACAACACCAAAATAAAACATACAACTCATACCAACCATAATCATCAATTAGCCCATAGGACAAAACAGATCTACTCAAACATCATAGGATAGCCACATATCATTGGGAAATAATATATGGAGTTGAGCACCATGTTTAAGTAGAGATTACAGCAGGTAAGAGAGGTGTTACACCGCTGCATAGAGGGGGAGAGAGTTGGTGTTGACGGCGGCGAAGTTGTTGGTGTAGATCGCCGTCACGATGATTGCCCCGGCGGCGTTCCGGCACCATCGGGAGAGAGGAGGAGAGAGAGCCCCTCCTTCTTCTTCTTCCTTGGCCTCCCCCTAGATGGGAGGAGAGTTCCCCCTCTATTCCATGGCCTCCATGGCGGCGGAGGGGCAGGAGCCCCTCCGAGATTGGATCTTCCTCTCTGTTCTCTTCTGTTTCGCGTTCCTGTTTTCTGGCCAAAAACCGTTTCTTATATTCCCGGAGATCCGTAACTCCGATTGCGCTGAGATTTTAACACGATTTTTTTCCGGATATAAGCTTCCTTGCGCCCGAAGTAGAGCTCCAACCGACTTACGAGGAGGCCACGATACACCACCACGCGCGTGGGCCCTGGGGCGTGCCCTGGTGTCTCGTGGTGGCTGTGGGCCTCCTTTTGCGTTGATTCCACCTCCCAAAAATCACAAATATTCCAAAATAATTCTCCGTAATTTTTATCGCGTTTGGACTTCGTTTGATATGGATATTCTACAAAACAAAAAACATGCAACAAACAGGAACTGGCACTGGGCACTGGATCAATAGGTTAGTCCAATAAATCATATAAATTGTTGCCAAAAGTATGTAAAGTTGTATAATATTGGCATGAAACAATAAAAACTTATAGATACGATGGAGACGTATCTGGGAATTATAATGAATTAAGGAGCGAAGACCTCCCGGAGGGACGCCACCTATGGGGCACAAGCCAACAAGGTGCCCCCTAGGCCGCGCCTTGATGGCTTGTGGGGCCCACGTGGCTCCTCCGACCCTAATTCCACTCCTATAAAATCACATCTTTGGAGAAAAAAATCAGAGAGAAGTTTTCATCGCGTTTCACGAGACGGAGCCGCCGCCACCTCCTATTCTTCCTCGGGAGGGCTGATCTGGAGTCCATTTGGGGCTCCGGAGAGGGGAAATCGTCGCCGTCGTCATCACCAACCCTTCTCCATCAACACCGCCATGATGTTCACCACTGAGAGTGAGTAATTACTTTGTAGGCTTGCTGGACGGTGGTGGAATTGGATGAGATTGATCGTGTAATCGAGTTAAGTTTGAAAGGGCTTGATCCCTAGTATCCACTATGTTTTGAGATTGATGTTGCTATGACTTTGCTATGCTTAATGCTTGTCACTAGGGACCGAGTGCCATGATTTCAGATCTGAACCTATTATGTTTTCATGAATATAAGAGTGATTTGGATCCTATCTTGCAAGTTGTATGCACCTATTACGTGTCTTGATCCGCATACCCCAAGGTGTCAATAATTGGGATTCTTTCCGGTGATTATCGTAGTTTGAGGAGTTCATGTATTCACCATGTGTTAATGCTTTGTTCCGGTTCTCTATTAAAAGGAGGCCTTAATATCCCTTAGTTTCCAATAGGACCCTGCTGCCACGGGAGGGTAGGACAAAAGATGTCATGCAAGTCTTATCGCAAGCACGTATGACTATATACGGAATACATGCCTACATTACATTGATGAATTGGAGCTAGTTCTGTGTTGCCCTAGTGTGTAACTGTTACATGATTGATGTCATCTAAATCATTATCCACCACCGATCCACGTGCCTATGCTTTACATATACTGAATCTTGCTAAGTTACTATTGCTACTGCTACTGTCACAACTGCTACAAAATTGCCGCTGTCACTACTACTGTTACTTTTGCTACTACTATTTGCCATGCTACTAAACCTTTGCTGTAGAGAGATATCCCAGGTGCGGTTGAATTGACAACTCAATTTTCAAGGCCAATAAATATTATTTGGCTCCCCTTGTGTCGAACCAATAAATTAAGGTGAAATACTACCCGTGAAGACTGTCGCGATCCCCTATACTTGTGGGTTATCAACACCTAACCAATCTAGGAGACACCACTCTCCAAAAGGTAATAGATGTGGTAACAATAATGAACTCCTTGCTCTTGTGCTTCAAAAGATAGTCTCCTCAACACACAATCACCATCTCACAGATTTGGCTTGGTAGAAGAGGTTGATTGGCTGGAAAGCAACTTGGGGAGGCTAGAAATCAAGATTCATATGGTTTGAGTGGAAGATATTGATCTCAACACATGAGTAGGTGGCTCTCTCTTAGAAAAATGGACGGGGCAAGTGTAGGTATGTTCTGAGTGCTTCCTCTACGAGTGAGAGGTAGGTGGAGGGGTATATATAGGCATCTCCAAAAATCTAACCGTTACAACATTATTGCCCAACTCGGTGAATCTGAACCAAAAACTCGATTGCACCAACTAGTAAAAAATGTGGCAACTTTCGGCTTCTCGGTGAGACCGGTATATAAATCTCGGTGTGACCGAAGTGGGTGACCTAGGCAGTTACCAAATCTCGGTGAGACCGATTTCCAAAAATCGGAAATTCTGATTCTTAGAAATGGCTTACCAGAAAGTTGGTCACTGGTTTCGGTTGCACCGAAAGGAATGTTGGTGTCACCGAGACCTTAGGGTTTTGGCTTACGATCTTTCTAGGGTAAACTCGGTGGGGCCGAATATGAAACTTGGTGGCACGGATTTTAGTGGTAGGGTTTAGACAGGGAATTTGTGGGAGAATTTCATGTGTATTTTTTGTGGCTAATCTCTAAGCACTTGAGCAACCAGATCATCATAGACACCTCATCCCCTTTTAATAGTATTGGCTTTCCTATGGACTCAAAAGTGATTTCTCACAAAATGTAAAATGTAGAGTCTTCAAGCTTGTTGCCAATAGATGTTCCTTGCATCTAGGGGATCTCCTCACAATCCTTTTGCCAATCCATTCATTGAACTTTTCCTGAAATATACTTGGTGGAAACATTAGTCCAATGAAATATATGTTGTTATTAATTACCAAAACCACCTAGGGAGAAGTTGTGCTTTCAATCTCCCCCTTTTTGGTAATTGATGACAACATATAGATCAAAGCTTTGATAGGGATAAAACAATGAATAGCATCGTCGCTTTGAGAGGTATGTGATAAGCAAGAGCTCCCCTCTAAATTTGTGCATTATTTAAAATTTGCGTTTGAATGCAAATGCACAATCGATTAGGAGCATGGGTAACTCTTCCATGTCACATACAACTTGGTAGTGCGCATAAATGATATGAATATATTACAATGCACATAACACCAAACAAGAGTGAATGATCATAATATAAGCATCACATGGATAGGAAATAGTAGCATCATCAACCAAAGCGTATGATCAAACACGACGAAGTTTAAGAACAACCAAATGATAAACCAAATGTTTTAGAATGAAGAGAGCAACCAAAAGACAAAACACTCTCTCTCGAAGCCCTATGATCTTTACACTTCTCCCCCTTTGGCAACAAGTTACCAAAAAGTTCAAAGGTATAGAGCTAAGCATCGCTCTGGGCTCTATCTCCTCTGGTAGCCATTGAAGGAGTCGAAAGAAGGGCGTCTGCAAATGCTTCAGCTGCTGTCCTCTGAGGCGGTGGAGTAGATACTGAAGGTGCTGAAGGAGCTGATGGAGTAGATGCTGGTGCTGATGAAGATGGTCTCAACTCTGGAGTAGGCACGACAGACAATCTAGCCTGTGTCTTGAACTGGGTGTGAGGCTGGAGAGGAGGACTATCATCATCATCACTGGAGTGGGGACTGGGCAGTGCATCCACTTCCTGCTTCAATTCTATGACAGTCTTGGTTAGCTTATCCACCTTATTGTCTAGAGCATGGAATTTCGTCTCCACTATCCTCTTAAGACTCTTCTGGTTCTTGAGCATCTCAGCCACATTCTTTTCTATCCCTTGGATAGTGCTGATGACATAGGACATCTGATTGCTCTTCGTCCTAGGAATTTGAGCACTAGTGGCTCTAGCTGCCTCTGTCTCTGCCTCTGCCTGTGTTATAGCTGAAGTGGGATGAGTAGGATCCATCACCACAACGTTGTCCTCAAAGTCTGGCTGGAGTGGAAGGTGTGGACGATCAAGTGCATATTGGCTCTTCCCAACTTTGGAGTTGATGAGCATCTGAATATGAAGCATATCCACAAGATCGTTTCTGATCAGCAGTTGTCCTCTTGATTGTCTCAACAATTAAATCCATCACCCTGAATCTGGTGTGGGTGCCTACATGATGAAGCATGTTGATGGAGTACCCCCTGATCATCTTGTCATCTCCAGACTTTGGCATCAAAGTATGCCTCATGATGGTGGTGGTGGTAGGTAGTCCTGCTGATGTCTACTACGCAACTTTATTCTTGTAGACTTTGTTGGGCCTCCAAGCGTAGAGTTTTGTAGGACAGTAGCAATCTTCTCAAGTGGATGACCTAAGGTTTATCAATACGTGGGAGGTGTAGGATGAAAATGGTCTCTCTCAAACAACCCTGCAATCAAATACAAGAAATGTCTTGTGTCCCCAACACACCCAATACAATGGAAAATTGTATAGGTGCACTAGTTCCGCGAAGAGATGGTGATACAAGTGCAATATGGAAGGTAGATATAGGTTTTTGTAATCTGAAAGTATAAAAATAGCAAGGGAACAAATAGTAAATAGCGAGCAAAACGGTATATTAATGCTTGGAAACAAGGCCTAGGGTTCACACTTTCACTAGTGCAATCTCCCAACAGTGCTAACATAGTTGGATCATATGATCATCCCTCAACGTGTGACGTGACTTGAGACTGCGTCGGTATTTCCCCAAAGAGGAAGGGATGATGCAGCACACTGACGGTAAGTATTTCCCTCAGTTATGAAACCAAGGTTATCGAACCCGTAGGAGGATCACCACCACCCAATAAGCAGCACCTACACACAAACAACAAATACTTGCAACCCGACGCGAAAGAGAGGTTGTCAATCTCCCTACGATGATAAGATAGATTAGGTAGTGATAGATAGGAGAGGTAGATCTCTCAAGAACACAAATAAAAAGAGTAAATATGTAGCAATATATTTTTGGGTTTTTGGTTTTGTAGATCTGAAAACAAAGATTGCAAAAAACGTAGATCGGAAAGCAATATGATGGAAAAGTAGACCCCGGGGCCGTAGGGTTCACTAGTGGCTTCTCTCATGAGTATAGCGCACGGTGGGCGAACAAATTACTGTTGGGCAATTGATAGAAAATCGAATAGTCATGACGATATCCAAGGCAATGATCATTATATAGGCATCACGTCCAAGATAGATAGACCGACTCCTGCCTGCATCTACCTCTATTACTCCACACGTCGACCGCTATCCAGCATGCATCTAGTGTATTAAGTTCATGGAAAAATGGAGTAATGCAATAAGAACGATGACATGATGTAGACAAGATCTATTCATGTAGGAATATACCCCATCTTGTTATCCTTAATAGCAACGATACATGCGTGTCTTGCTGCCCCTTCTGTCACTGGGAAAGAACACCGCAAGATCGAACCCATCACAAAGCACCTCTTCCCATGGCAAGAAAAATCGATCTAGTCAGCCTAACTAAACCAAAGATTCGAAGAAGAAATACGAGGCTATAAGCAATCATGCATATAAGAGATCAAAGAAGACTCAAATAATATTCATGGATAGAAACTGATCATGAACTCAAAATTCATCGGATCCCAACAAACACACCGCAAAAGTTTACATCAAGTAGATCTCCAAGAGACCATTGTATTGAGAATCATAAGAGAGAGAGAGAAGAAGCCATATGGCTACTGCCTACGGACCCGTAGGTCTATGGTGGACTACTCACGCATCTTCGGAGAGGCACCTATGAGGAAGATGAACCCCTCCATGATGGTGTTTAGATTGGATCTCGCGGTTCTGGAACTTGCGGCGGCTAGAATTGTGTTTCGTTGACTCCTCTAGGGTTTTCCGAATATTTGAGAATTTATAGGCATCAGAGGCGGTGCGGAAGGGGGCCGAGGAGGGAACAACCCATCAGGGCGCGCCGGGGCCCCCCTGGCGCGCCCTGGTTGGTTGTGCTCTCCATAGCCCACCTCTCCGATATTTGTTTGGCCCACTTGGTGTCTTCTGGTCCAGAAAAAATCTCCAAAAAGTTTCGTCGCGATTGGACTCCGTTTGGTATTGATTTTCTGCGAAGTAAAAAACAAGCAAAAACATCAACTGGCACTTTGGCACTATGTCAATAGGTTAGTCCCAAAAAATGATATAAAGTGGCTATAAAATGATTGTAAAACATCCAAGAATGATAATATAACAGCATGGAACAAGCAAAAATTATAGATACGTTGGAGACGTATCAGCATCCTCAAGCTTAATTCCTACTCGTCCTCGAGTAGGTAAATGATAAAAACAGAATTTTTGATGTGGAATGCTGCCTAACATGTTCATCACATTCTTTTCTTTTGTATAGCATGGACATTTGGACTTATAATGATTCAAAGCAATAGTCTAGTTTTAACATAATGACTTCAATACACAAGCATGTCAACAAGCAACCATGTCTTTCAAAATATCAACACTAAAGAAAGTTATCCCTAGCCCATCATGCTCAATCATTGATCCATTCGTGAAACACACTCAAATACTAGCTATGCCCAATGCTCAAGTACGATCATAGTGCCCCCTAGTTGGTGCTTATAAGAGAAGATGGAGACACAAAGCAAAAAATAAAAATTGCATAAAGTAAATGATAGGCCCTTCGCAGAGGGAAGTAGGGATTTGTAGAGGTGCTAGAGCTCAAGGTTTAAAATTGATAGAGAAAAATATTTTGGGTGGCATGCTTTTCCTGTCAACGAAAACGACAAAGTAGTTCACAATACTTTCCATGCTAGATATATCATAGGCGGTTCCGAAACAGAAAATAAAGTTTATTCCTTTTTCCACCAAACTTTCACTTTCCATGGTGGGTCGTATCCACGGTTGCCTTCCATACCAACACTTTCTAAGGAATTTATTATTTGACAACATAAAGTATTTTTTTCCTTTTTCATTTCGGGAATGGGCATCCCTATTACCGCCGCACTCTCGTGCAATGACAAGTGAATAAACACTCATCTTGAGAATAACACATCTAGCATGGAAAAATATTGGACACCCCCACCGTTTCATGAGTGGTACGAGCACACAAAAGAGAAAATTTATTTTGAAAATTTAGAGATGGCACATACAAATTTGCTTGGAACGGCATGGAAATACCGCATATAGGTAGGTATGGTGGACTCATAAGGCAAAACTTGGTTTAAGGATTTTGGATGCACAAGTAGTATTTCTACTTAGTACAAATGAAGGCTAGCAAATAGATTGGGAAGCAACCAAACCAAAAATCGAAAAATCACATAAGTGAGCATTGAACATAACTAACACCAAATAATGCACCACAAGTAGGATGTAACTTCATTGCATAACTATTGACTTTCGTGCATGCATAGGGAATCACAAACCTTAACACCAATATTCCTACTAAGCATAATTACTCACTAACATGACTCACATATTACTGTCGTCATGTTTCAAAACTATTACAAGGAATCAAGTTTAATTTGTCCAATGATCTTCATGAAAGTTTTTATTATATCCTCCTTGGTTATCTATCACTTTGGGACTAGTTTCATATATTGCCATTGCTTTTTTGGCAAGCTCAAACAAATTTAAGTGAAGCACATGAGCATAAAGATTTCATCTCTCAAAAAGGTATAAGTCAAGCATGAGAGGATTTCTTCAAAATTTACTAACTCTCAAATTAATCTAAGTGAAGCATGAGAGTATGATACGGGGCACGCCCGTGTGCGTCGATCTTTCACGAATTGGAGGTGGATTTGTGAATGAACACGAACAACACGAGGGAGAAATCACAAGAGGAAACACTCAAGAACAAGTCCAATCACACATCCACTAGACTCACCACACATAAGATCCACAAGGTACAAGAACAACAAAGGGAAAGAGGATACATGGTAGACTTCATCCCAAATCCCATGGGGAGATGGGGCCTTGAATCCACTAGGGATCTTCCCTAGATAGGGGCCTTGACATCCATAAGATCTTCTCACACGTGGAGGTCGCAATCTCCTAGGAGAAGTATATGGAAGGAGCAATGCTCAACTAATCTATGAGCTAAACCATTGCTAACCCTAGAAAGGAGGAGGAGGGGTCCTATTTATAGTCTTAGTGCAAATGAGGGCGAAGGGAAGGGGATACATGGGCCTTCGGCCCGTCTCTGCGCGCAGGCAGGCGCCTGATGTCCGGGCTGGGGGCCGGATGTCCGGGGCTTCGCGAGGTGCCGGATGTCTGGGCTGGGTGGCCGGATGTTCGGGCCTGGGTGTCTGGCTCTGCTCGGTTCGGGTGAGGAGGCGCCGGATTTCCGGGGGAAGCGCCGGATGTCCGGCCGGTCTTGTGGCGCTGGATGTCCGGGGGTCGGCCGGATGTCCGGGACCTGTAGCTTCAGCTGCAGCTTGCCCTTGGCGCTAGAGGGATCTCCAGGGGCCGGATGTCCGGGGTATGGGCCGGATGTCCGGGGCCTGGGAAGTTGCTTGGCCTTCTTCCGTCGTCGGGACTCCGTCTTCTTCCGTCTCCGCTTCCAAGCTTCCCTCGCGGATGGTGTAGGTGTACCTTGGCACTTGCACTCCTCCTCGTCATCCGTGAAGCTCTGACAATACCTATGCGTGCACACGAGGGGAGTGTCAAGTAGTATACCATCCTCGAAGGGGTCAAGTGAACACGTGTAAAGGAGATGATTCACCTTTATGTATGTCGAGTGGATGTCGTACGTGTCACTTGCCAAACGGACTC
The DNA here is from genome assembly GCA_039707655.1 of Elymus sibiricus. NCBI lineage: Eukaryota > Viridiplantae > Streptophyta > Magnoliopsida > Poales > Poaceae > Elymus > Elymus sibiricus. The sequence goes on along the minus strand of CM077663.1, from coordinate 165,206,971 downwards.
TTGCCATGGTGATGTCCGTAGGATGCTCCGCATCATCCCCTCCCCCTTAGGAAAGATCCGTCCTCAGATCAAAATCCAAATCACCATGGGAAAGAGATGGTGCCGTCATGTAGAAGTGGACGATCACCAAGCACTTATCATCATCAAGCTCGAAATGGGCACTCTCCAATGTCTTGCCATCTTGTAGTTCCTTCAAAAGGAGCAAATACGACAAACACTTGGAAAAACAAATGTGGTTAGCGTTAGTGCAAAACCAAGCATTCAAGTGGTGAATCACCGCACAAGTGTTGTCATCATGTATAAGATATGGTGTGACAAAGGATTGTGTCATGGCATGTAAGCATTCAAGTTGAGCACTAGGAAAAGCAACATGGAAACAAGCATGTAAAGTTGAGGTAGGGATGCCATTATGTGCGACAATATAACAAGCATCTACCCCAAGGTCATAGCACTCATGCACAAAGCAATCAACGAAAGGTCTATGGTAGGCATATGAATCATTCACGACACCAAGTATAATGTAGTGTCTAAACACATGGAGCAATCCAAAGTGCAAGGCAATCCAAGCAAAATGTGCACATGGTGTAGTGAAGATAGTGAGGCACTCAACACAATGGAAAGAGCAATTGGTCATCATGTGTGAGGCAATCAAGTCAAGCATGTAGCAAGCAATGTGGCATGACAAATGTGAAGGATGGGCATTGTTGCAACCAAGCATAAGAGAAGAGCAAGTAATCCACAAGTTGGACGCAACACACAAGGCATATATGTCATGAGGCATGGAACGGTGGCAATCGTGAGTGAAAGCAATATCCCTAACATGTGTGCAAGTAAGTGGTCCAAGATGACCAATATGTGTCATGATACAAGCAACACAAGTAGGAAGATCCACAATATCCATGCTCAAGAAGGATGTCACCTCAAAAGCGTGACCTTGTGCGTCCGTCACAATGCCGATGCGCAAGCAAGTGCGATGTAGAAATGCGTCGATGTAGAATGGCTCGCTCGCAAGAGCTCGAATTGTCAACTCACGTGAAGTGGAAGTTGACATGTAGGCGAAGTATCCTACACATACACACAACAAAGGAAACAATGTATGTGCATGGTAGACAAACACATCATCCATCATGATGGTTCTCTTCTCTTGCACATAACAATTAGAAGCAAAAGTGCATGAATAATGTGATGCAACAATGTCTATATCCATGGCACTAAACATATGGTGCAAAGAAGAAAGGCAAGTATGCTTCACATGAAAGATGTCAAAAGCTCCAATAATATGAGAGAAAGCTATGGGGGCAATCTCATTAGCAAGATCAAAAGCATTGTTGCACTCAATACATGGCAAAGCATCAAGCACGAGAGAGGCAACATATGGAGACATATGACAATAAGCAATATCACTCATGTGCAAAGCATGGCAAGGGTTGTCATCAACCGCATAAAAGGAGCACATCGGTGATGCAACACAAGCAAGCATAGTAAGCATGTCGTGGACGCTAGTAGTGCGAAGATGCAACGTACTAGAGGAAATCATGGCAATCATGTCATGTGAGCAAATAATAGGCATATACAATGCACATGACATATCGCAAGCACGAAGCAAGAGCAAAGTATCATCATAGACATGGGTCAACAAGCAAACATGGCAATAGCAAGTAATATCTCCACCAAGCTTGCAAATACACATACAAATATGAGAATCAAGTGTCATGTGAGATGCAAAACATGGGCCACAAATGCATGTCAAGGTCATAGAAATGTGCATATCATGCAAAGTGAACATGGCAATATGGGCATAATAAGTGTAATGAGTAAGAAGCCATAGCCATGTGAGAGCCATGTAGAATAAATGCGCGAAGTCCTTGCGCGAGGGGAATGGTTGGAGACACATTCCGGTGAATCCCAAAGCATCGGTGCTCTCAAGAGCTCGTTTCGTCAACTCATCGGATTGTGAGGTTGACGAGTATTCATGGGTACCTACACAACAAGGATACACACGAAACAAAGTGTGTGCGTGGTAAATGTACACATCATCCATCATGATGTGTATGTGCACGTGTGAGTTAGCACAAGAAAAACAATGCTCAAAGAAATTTGAGGCATGGTATATGAATACGTCATCCATCATGCAATGATAGTTATTATGCTCAACATGATTGGGACGCAAATTGTAGCAAGTATGTGGCACAAGCATATCATGCATATCAATGGCAAGCATATTGTGCACACAATTATGGGAATCATGAAATGTATGGAATGGAACAAAATCTCCTAATAGGTATGAGGAAACTATGGGGGTCTCCTCATGTGCAATAGCGGAGGCATAATATGGAGAATATGGACAACATCCAAAACAATGCATATCCGAAGCTAGGTGGTCATGGCGTGTCATATGTGAGCAATTGCGCAAATGATGCAAAGGAAGCATGGCAATATCATCACAAGAAAAGCAAATTCCAATAACCAAGGGTTTGTCATCTATGCCATATGTGCAAATTGGGTTTATTGTAATGGCATATGCATAGTTACTACTGTGAGATTGCAATGATGCAATATGGGAAATCTCACGCATAGCATATGACAAGTCTAGCGGATTGTCGAACATGATGTGACCAATAGAGTTCTCACAAGGTATCCTATGCAACATGGCATCATAACTAATAGACTCCACATGAGAATCATCAAACTCATCATAAATGGGTAATTCATCACATGAGGAAATCGCATAATCATGAAGCATAGCAATGTGTGTAACATCATCATGCAAGCAATCAATGTCCACTAGTGGGACAAGAGCATCACCTTCACTTAGGTTACCTTTATCATTCCACTCATCACATGAGGAAATCGCATAATCATGAAGCATAGCAATGTGTGTATCATCATCATGCAAGCAATCAATGTCCACTAGTGGGACAAGAGCATCACCTTCACCTAAGTTACCTTTATCATTCCACTCATGTGGTGTGGGTGAGGTGGCATAGACCAACTTGTGGTCATCTTCATCGTGATGGAACCATGTGGGGGGGGGGGGGGGTGCATCATCTACCACCATGGCCATCGTCTTGTCCAAGGTGAGGACGAAGTCGTCAAGGATCGGCGTGTCATCGAATATGGGACCTAGCACCAAAGGAGAAGACACAATAGAGATAGAGGTTAAGTTGTTAGAAATCAAAATGGCCTCACATGCCTCATCAACTACATCACTCTCTCTATGTGGTGGTGGCTCACACACTCCCTCAAGGTAGGTGCACTCAAACTCACATATGGTGGAGTCACTCATCTCACTCAAGTGGTGGGGGTTGTGGCTCTCCTCACATGGGAATTGGGGCAACTCATCATATATGGGGCTAGTGGTGAAGTCACTCTCACTCTCAATATGGTGGCATAAGTCTCTCAACTCATCTCCAAACGCCGCCGTGGTCGAAGGGAAAATCCCATGCTCAACCAACTCGTCACCGTCGCCGTGGATGAAGGCCGAAGTTGGCACATCATCACTCTCGCCTCTGAAGATGGAAGCGTCATCCTTGCTCGCCACCTTGGTGCTCGCCTCCAAAGCATGTTCCTTGAGTGGCTCCGTAGTCGTAGTCGTCGCCGCGCCGTCTTCAAAAAGAGTCATGGTAGACTCGGCATCGTCAATGCCACAAAGAGGTATGGCGGTGAAGTCGAACTTGGGAGCGTCGTCTTGGAGCTCGTCGGTCTTGGACATCTTGGTGGTACCATCCTCATGCTCGTCGTCGTGGATCTTGGTCGTTGCGAAGTGTGCTTGGGGTGGAGAAGCCTTGGCCTTGAGTTCTTGAACCGCCTTGAGAGCACCAATGTAGAGGTCATCGAGAGACTCGTAGTTGTTGTGGAAGATAGTCTTGGCGATGTCGTTGTTCAATCCCATCATGAAGTGGAACTTCATCCAAATGGGGTCGTCCACACCGGCTCGTCGCAAGGCTTTCTTCATCCTCATGAAGTACTCATCGAGAGACATGGATCCTTGTATGGTGTTCTCCAAGTGGCGGTGAAGATGTTCCATGTATTTAGAAGGCACAAACTCTCGCCGCAATGCTTTCTTCAACTTGGACCAACTCATGTTGAAGCTCATCGAAGATGTGTGAAGCCACCATGTCGACGCGTCGCCGTGGAAGTTCCTTGTGGCGCACTTCACTTGATCTTCAGAAGGGACTTGAAGTAGCTTGAGGTAGTAGTCCATCTTGCGCTCCCAATCGAGATACTCCTCGGGGTCTTGACTCCCATAGAAAGGAATCTCGTGGTCGATGTCGATGTCGTAGTAGCTCGTGGAAGTCGTGGACTTGAGCTTGGGGAGCTTCTCTTGAAGTGCTTGTCGGCGAAGATGCCGCATATCCAAAGGCGAAGATGTCTTGAAGTCTCTTGGCGAAGATGCCAAGGTAAGTGGTGAAGTCATCGAGCGGTGGTTGGTGTCGAGCTCGTGACCTTCACTCTTGTTATTTGTTGGACGCCTTGATGTTGGCGTCGTTATGTCTTCATGCCATTGATGGTGTCGGTGCCGAGGTGAACTTGCCGAAGATGGTAGCTTAGAAGCATGTGCACTTGAGCGTCTTCTCGAAGATGAGGAAGACCGCTTGCCGGTGTTGACGAGGACCTTGAGCTCCTCCATTTGAGCATCCAACTTGGCGTCGATGAAGTTCTTCATGGCATCGAACTCGTTATTGTTGTTGTAGACCGAAGAAGATGATGTGCTTTGCCTATCCATCACAAGACTCGAGCAAAGGTGAGTGGGAAATGAGATAAACAATACCAAAATACCGTTTCCCAAAGTTGAGGATGTATCCCGTTTCACTCAATGTGAAATGCAAGAATAGGGGAATTGGTACCGGACTTGTTCACTCACACCTACAAATAAAGCTTATCGAGTGGCTCGGTTAGGACAAGTGGCACAAAATTCAAGCAATTGTCAATTCAAGATATCGAAAATGTTGAGGAAGATTCACAAAATTGCAATGCAAAGCAAATAGATCAATAGCTATGGTGGCACTATGAACACACACACGGATAGATAAATGGGATCCGCGCAACCAAGGAATGAGCACAAAATATGAGAGACCCGGGAAAAGCTCGTGTTGCACGGATACTAGAGAGACACTAGCTCGATTGCTCAAATGGGCTAGATACGCGCTTGTGCACCAACCTAAAAGAGTAAACGTGCCGTCTTTAATCCCAAGTATGCTATGTATGTATGATCCAAGTGTATGAACTATGCAAAATGGCTCAATGCTATTGCTATTGCTTATAATCTCTTTTGTATCTCCTCTTTTGCTTAAAAGCTTTTTTTTTCTCTATGCTTGATGCTCAAACCAAGATATGAGATAAGTATGATGGATATGCATGGGAGAGACTTATGGCACAATGTAGATAGCAAGATGTTTGCACGCTAAATGTAGCTATGCGGCATAAGAGTAACACTACGGTGCACAAGTAACGTGGCCCGACAATTCTCAACTCGCTAGTCTCAATGGGTAAGGTACGCAATAGGCTCGAGGCGATCAATGCAATGGCAAGGTAATAGACAATGATGTCGTCGAGATTACCGTCCTTGCTTACGGTTGGGGTGCCAAAAGGCAAAGTGGCCAATGTCGATGTCGAGGCCGAGGCGATGATGAGTAGCGGCGTTGTCGATGTAGAACCGTCCCTAATTAGCCGAAACACCTTAGGAAATGGAAACCACAACTCAAAATCTCAAACAAAATTGGGTTAGGGTGGCGGAAGTATATCGTGGGAAAACTATGCGGAAGTTATGGTGGAGGCCTAGGTAAACTTGCCAAAATTCAAAAAATATGACGGAGTCAAATGATGATGGAACTAATTTTGTGGGAAGGAGGGTGTCAATAGCTACAAAACGAGCTAAGTAACGTTAAAATCGGACTCCGGATGAATTAGTTATAGACAAAACGGTGAAACGCGGGAGGCTGAAATCCCAGGGGCCGGACATCCGGGGGTTAGGCCGGATATCCGGGACCTGAATGTCCAGAAACACCCGAAAGTGAGCTCCAGGATCCGGATGTCCGGCTTGGGGGCCCGGATGTCCGGCCCGACAAATCCAGATCGAGATTTGGGGCTCGGGAGCTCAATTTGGGCGGAAATTTCGAGCTCGGGGGTCAAAATTGATGGGGGAAAAGAAAAATTAGGGTGGATTGGGTGGTGGGAAAGCTAGATCTACCTACCAAGCACGAAATCCATGGATCAAAATCAACAAAATCTCACAAGAATCAACAAATCACAAAATTTTTGGTGAGGCTATTTTTGGTGGGGATTTTCGAATTGGGACAAAAACACACAAAATTGGGCTAGAAAACGGTGGGGGAGGCTCCAAATTCGTGATCAACGTGGCTCATGATACCAATATGATACGGGGCACGCCCGTGTGCGTCGATCTTTCACGAATTGGAGGTGGATTTGTGAATGAACACGAAGAACACGAAGAACACGAGGGAGAAATCACAACAGGAAACACTCAAGAACAAGTCCAATCACACATCCACTAGACTCACCACACACAAGATCCACAAGGTACAAGAACAACAAAGGGAAAGAGGATACATGGTAGACTTCATCCCAAATCCCATGGGGAGATGGGGCCTTGAATCCACTAGGGATCTTCCCTAGATAGGGGCCTTGACATCCATAAGATCTTCTCACACGTGGAGGTCGCAATCTCCTAGGAGAAGTATATGGAAGGAGCAATGCTCAACTAATCTATGAGCTAAACCATTGCTAACCCTAGAAAGGAGGAGGAGGGGTCCTATTTATAGTCTTAGTGCAAATGAGGGCGAAGGGAAGGGGATACATGGGCCTTCGGCCCGTCTCTGCGCGCAGGCAGGCGCCTGATGTCCGGGCTGGGGGCCGGATGTCCGGGGCTTCGCGAGGTGCCGGATGTCTGGGCTGGGTGGCCGGATGTTCAGGCCTGGGTGTCTGGCTCTGCTCGGTTCGGGTGAGGAGGCGCCGGATTTCCGGGGGAACCGCCGGATGTCCGGCCGGTCTTGTGGCGCTGGATGTCCGGGGGTCGGCCGGATGTCCGGGACCTGTAGCTTCAGCTGCAGCTTGCCCTTGGCGCTAGAGGGATCTCCAGGGGCCGGATGTCCGGGGTATGGGCCGGATGTCCGGGGCCTGGGAAGTTGCTTGGCCTTCTTCCGTCGTCGGGACTCCGTCTTCTTCCGTCTCCGCTTCCAAGCTTCCCTCGCGGATGGTGTAGGTGTACCTTGGCACTTGCACTCCTCCTCGTCATTCGTGAAGCTCCGACAATACCTATGCGTGCACATGAGGGGAGTGTCAAGTAGTATACCATCCTCGAAGGGGTCAAGTGAACACGTGTAAAGGAGATGATTCACCTTTATGTATGTCGAGTGGATGTCGTACGTGTCACTTGCCAAACGGACTCTTGCCATGGTGATGTCCGTAGGATGCTCCGCATCAGAGTATTTCTACAAAAGTTTCCAAGCACACCGTGCTCAAAAAGATATAAGTGAAACACTAGAGCAATTTCTATAGCTCAAAAAGTTTAAGTGAAGCACATAGAGCAATTCTAACAAATCATAGCATGGTTTTGGCTTTCTCAAATAGGTGTGTCCAGCAAGGATACAAAGGAAAAACTAACAAACAAAGCAAGCAAAGAGACAAGACGCTCCAAGCAAAACACATGATATGTGACGAATAAAAATATAGCTCCAAGTAAAATACCGATGGTCGTTAGAAGAAAGAGGGGATGCCACTCGGGGGCATCCCCAAGTTTAGTTGCTTGTTTCTCTTTGGATATATCTTGGGGGTGCGGTAGCATCCCCAATCTTAGGCTTTTGCTACTCCTTATTCCTTCATCCATCGTGATCTCACCCAAAACTTGAAAACTTCAATCACACAAAACTCAACAAAATCTTCGTGAGATCCGTTAGTATAAGAAAGCAAATCACTACTTTAGGTACTGTTGCAAACCCATTCATATTTTGTTATTGCATTATACCTATTGTATTTTAACTTTACCATGGCTTATACCCCCCAATACAAACCATAGATTCATCAAAACAAGCACACAATGCAACGAAAACAGAATCTGTCTTAAACAGAACAGTCTGTAGTAATTTGTACTCTACCCATACTTCTGTAACCCTAAAAATCCTGGCGGCTCTATGTCGACTTGAAAGACCTTAACAAAGCCTGCCTTAAAGATCCTTTCCCTTTACCCCGCATTGACCAGATAATTGACGCCACTGCCGGACACGACTCACTCTGCTTCCTCGACGCTTACTCCAGATATCATCAGATAAAAATGAAGGAGTCTGATCAAGCCGCAACCGCCTTCATCACCCCTTATGGGCCATTCTGCTTCAATACAATGCCTTTCGGGCTAAAAAACGCACGCGCCACATATCAGCGCATGATTCAAACATGCCTGGAAAAACAAATCAGCAAAACAGTCGAGGCGTACGTCGATGACGTGGTCATCAAGACCAAACACGTCAGCCAGCCGGTGGACGACCTAGGCCGAACATTCACCAGCCTGCGGGAATATGATATACGGCCGAACCCGGACAAATGTGTCTTCGGCGTCCCCACTGGCAAATTGTTCGGATCCATAGTCTCCCATAGGGGCATCGAAGCTAATCCGGCCAAGATCAGAGCTTTGTCACAATTAGCAGTCCCCACGAAGCTAAAACATGTCCAAAGACTGGTAGGCTGCGTGGTGGCGTTAAGCTGCTTCATCTCGCGCCTCGGTGAAAAAGCTCTGCTCCTTTACAAGCTATTGAAACGAACCAAGAACTTCAAATGGACCAATGAGGCCGCAGCTGCACTAGAGGAAATCAAGACGCTGCTAGCCAGCAACCCCATTCTAACAGCACCCAGTACGGGCAAACCGATGTTGCTATACATCTCGGCCACAACCCAGGTCGTTAGTGCAGCACTCGTGGTAGAACGGGAGGACGAGGGCCATAAACACCGGGTACAGAAACCAGTATATTACATATTGGAAGTACTTACTCCGTGCAAAACTAGATACGTGCATTATCAGAAGATTGCCTACACAGTGTTCATGGCTTCACGAAAGCTCATACACTATTTCCAGGAGTGTTCGGTCATGGTGGCCTCCGAAGCGCCCTTAAACAATATAATCAATAACAGGGACGCCACCGGCCGCATAGCCAAGTGGGCCCTCGAACTCCCCCCGTTCAAAATCAATTATAAACCACGCCGAGCTATTAAATATCAGGTGTTGGCTGATTTCATCGCCGAATGGACAGAGGCCGAGCTCCCCAGGGAATACACCACCTATTCACACTGGACAATGTACTTCGACGGATCCAAAACGCTCGCCGGATTGGGGGCCGGAGTCATCCTCACATCCCCCACCGGCAACAACATCCGATATGTCCTCCAGATCATGTACGCCGACTCCAATAATGCGGCCGAGTACGAGGCTATGTTGCATGGACTCCGGATGGCGACTTCTATGGGTGTACAGCGGTTTGAAGTACGGGGAGACTCCAATCTCGCCATCTCAAATCAATGGCGAATTTGATGCTAAGAACACGAAAATGGCAGCCTACAGAAATGCCGTCCTCAAGATATCTGCACGATTCGAAGGACTAGAATTCTACCACGTCTCTAGAGACAACAATCAAGTTGCCGACATCCTTGCTCGTATGGGCGCCAAACGCAACCCAGTCCCTAAAAACACCTTCCTAGAGAGGCTCTTCAAACCCTCTGTGGCATGGCAGGACAACGATGGGGACGCCATAACCAATGGCGAAGAGCAGGTCATCCCCCCCACAGTTGAACCAGATGAGTTAATCATCGGCGGTTCCACGATTGAGGAAACTCCCTCGGCCCACGAAGTGATGGCCGTAATCGCACTGTGGACAGAACCCTTCCTTTCCTACCTTCTGCACAAAGAACTCCCTGATGACCAGACGGAGGCGAGGCGCATGGTGCGGCGATCAAAAGCCTACAAGGTCCATGAAGGAGAGCTATACAAAAAGAGCACCACGGGGGTTCTCCGACGGTGCATATCTGAAGAAGAAGGAAGGCAGCTCTTGGCAGAGATACATGCAGGTATGGGCGGCCACCACGCTGCAGCACGGGCCCTCGTAAGCAAGGCTTTTCGAGCTGGGTTTTTCTGGCCCACCGCCCTAACTGACGCCTACACACTCGTTCAACATTGTGTCGGCTGTCAACTCTTTGCTAATCAAAGCCACATGCCTCCTACGGCTCTCCGGACGATACCTATCACATGGCCTGTTACGGTATGGGGGTTAGATATGGTCGGACCACTTAAAGGGGGGACCAAGAAAAAGAAATACCTACTGGTCATGGTCGATAAATTCACTAAATGGATCGAAGCAAAACCAGCAAGTTCGGCAAAATCAGGACCAGTCATCGACTTTATATCCGGCGTGGTGCATCGTTACGGTGTCCCACACAGTATAATAACCGACAACGGAACCAACTTTACCGCCCAGGAGGTCAAGGTCTGGTGTTCCTACCTAGGTATCAAGCTCGATTACGCCTCGGTGTACCACCCACAAACTAATGTTCAAGTTGAATGGGCCAACGGTCTCATTATGAGCGGTATTAAACCTCGCCTGGTCCGATCACTTCAAGAGTCCGACTGCCATCGGGTTGAGGAACTCGATTCCGTGCTGTGGGGTCTGCGTACAACCCCGAACCGATCAACGGGATACACACCATTTTTTATGGTGTACGGGGCGGAAGCAGTCCTCCCTTGTGACATCATCCATGACGCACCAAGAGTTCACATGTATGAGGAAAAATAAGTTGAGCTAGATCGGCAGGACGACCTAGATGTCTTGGAGGGGGAGCGCGACATAGCCCGGGCCCGATCTACTTTCTATCAACAGCAGGCTTGGCGGTACCAAAGCAGGGAGGTTCGAGCTAAAGTTTATAACGTGGGAGAGTTTGTCTTACGCCTCCCAGAGAAGCAGAAGCATAAGCACAAACCAAAGTGGGAAGGCCCTTTTATTGTTGACGAAGTACTGACAGGAGGAGCTTACCATCTTCGCAGTCCGCAGGACAATCGTCTCGAACCAAACCCATGGAACGCAGCTCACCTCCGGCGCTTCTACGGATAGACTGGTGTCACCTTGTCCCCCACCAAACCCTTGTATTTCTTTTCTTTTTATTTTTATTTACCTTTGTAATAGTGGATAGACCTTCTCTCAACTTTTGTTCGGCTTAACCGAACTATGATCTCATCGGTAAATGTTTTACCTGGCAATCACCTGGGGGCTCCGTCAAGAAGCCACCTCACTTACGCTGGCTATTTGCCTTAAATGCACTCTCCCAACACCCCTTCTGTGCCACTTATGCACCAATTAGGCTTAAGTCTTAGCCAAGCCGGGTTGCCTTGCTCCTATGCTTACCCCCTACGTTCCCGATTGTTCGGCTAGGGGGTGAAGGGAGCACCTCTGTGATTATTACGACCGGATTACCCGGGCACGTACCTCAGACGGGCGAAGCCGAAAGCTAGCATTCTTATGATACAAATTGGTCGGCAAGGAAGAAAATAAAGGTAGAGTTGACACTTCTTGCCGTACATGGGGGTTATTCCCCCCAAGCAGCAAAATCATCCGCATAATACGGATACACGACTATGACATCTATGGTTCATGTAGTAACCTAAAGAAAGGAACCTGTAGATGAACTATTTTCTTTGGAAGATGTTTCTTATGTTAAATAGTAATATAACATACCTCCCCATGCACGTTTCGTCTGTTCGAACCACAAGGTCTGATTGCTTAGTTTCCCGAGACATTTCCCTGTTATTACAGGATGCATAGTCCGGAATACTCCTTAGCTATTGGCGACGGAGGTAGAGGCCGATGACCGGTTAAGACAACGTTTACAACATGGATAGAGAGGGTTTTGATAAAAAGTACATCGTTACATAGATTCAAAACGAAAGGCCGTCACTCAAGATGGTCTATTATGGTGTCCAGGGCACAATCTTCCTGTGACATTCGAGCAACACGCATCACTTGGTCGTAAACCAGCCACAATCTTATAGCATGGATGGCACCTCTTTACCATCCACCCCTACGGGCCCAACCCGAGCCATATGCTCTGGGTTGAGTTTGGTAAAGCGGTTCTTGACCATGGCCCACGCCTCTCGGGCTCCCTCTCGACAAGCGAAGATCTTCCAAAGCTTAAAACGACTCCGAGCTCCCCTGAACTTCTCGGCCAGCTCTGCCATCCCTTTCGGAGTGTCTGAGCCGGCCATAAGTCTTTCACCATACTCCTCATCGCTTTCCGAGCCCACTCGTGCACAACGGAGAGTTCCTTTAATAGATCTCCTCCGTATGAGCTAAATTCTTCCTCGGGACACCCGGTCAGGAGACCTGGTCAGGAAAAAAATAATGCTCCTTACACTCAATACAAAGAACTTGGTGGGCTGAAGGTTAGATTTTCACTTACAATACATGCCACCATTCAATCTTTGGTTTTCTTGGCAGGATTGTTCCAATTGAGCTCTCAAGCTCTTAATTTCTTCGGCTTGTCGCCGGTTTTCCGCTTTGAACTGGTTTTTGTCCTCAAGACTTCGAGTCAATACACGGTGCCCGGCCTCTAGCTGGGATTCAGCATACCTTTGGGATTGTCGGGAGGCATCCAAATCCTTCTGCAATTTCCCTATGGACTCGGCTGCTACGAAACAATCCTTCGTCAGAAGTGATGTCCTTTAAATAACTCTGGCACAAGAAGCAATACTCTGTACTCACCGTGCGCCTCCCAGGTCTTCACCTATTCGAGTTCGGTCCTAACGTCCTGCAGCTCTGCTCGACTTGACTCAAGATCCGCAGACAACTTCTCGTTCCATTGCTTTGAAACCTACACGCACATGAACATAGTTGTCAGATCCTTGAATTCAGCCGTTCCGACCAAATTAAGGCTCGGGGGCTACTGGGTTATGGATAATGATCGGCCTTTTGAGCCGACCATTTACCTGCAGGCTGGCAGATATTATTTTAGCGGCTCCATCAAGTCCAGCTCGAGCGGCCCCGAGGTATGAGTCTACGGAGTTAAGAGCATTGAACTCCTGATCGGAAATTATGGGGTGACGCAGTGCCTCCCTCCGTCATTGGTGATTCATCGCACTTTCAACTTCGGAGTTGGTAGCCGAGACATCCCCTGTATCCTTGGGATGTTGGCCCGCGGTAGGAATTCCCGCATTCACTTCGGCATGTACTGGGGACCTTGGTTGGGGATTACCCGGCGTTTTCTCGGCGTCTTCGGACGGAGGTGGTTCTACTCATCTCCTAATTATGACAGTTAAAAAAGCATGAATATTTGGAACACACAAGAGCAGAGATCGAATTGCAAGGGCGAATACCATTTGGTAGAAGGAGTGGTCGGTACAACTTCCTCCGCATTCTCTGGCGAGGGAGCCCGGCCGTTGTTAGGCACGCACCCTGATGGAGTAGTTTCTAAGGGTGACCGGCGTGTAGACCGTCGGCCCTTGGGGACAGAAGTCGACGAGATCGGGATCACGGGAGACGGAAGTCTCTTTCGAGAGGAGGATTTTTTCTTGCCCGTCATAGATAAAGGGAGGGATCCAGGATGATTGGCTTGGAGGGCTACTTTGGACCCATCAACGCTCCTCTGATAGAAGGTCCCGTCCTCGAACTCAATCGAAGTCTCCGGATCATCGTGGAAACCGGGGTCGTCGCCGCGGGAGTAATCCTACGACTGTGGGGCGGGACATTTAACTGCCTCGACCTGACGTCTCCATTGCTGTTTAGGAAAAAACTCACTTTCGGTCAGTAAAATCAGGAATTAATGACCTGAGGGGAGGGGAGTATGAATGGACTTACCCATTCAATGGGGTTATGAGTCGAGTAGCCTTCCCTGGTCGCCAGACGAACAAAATCTTGCTTTTCTCATTTGAAGAGATCGGCTAACATGACCGCCAACGCCGTCTGGTCGGCAGGCCCTTCTCTTCCGCAACGGGTCATGTCACTGGTCCCGTTATAGCACCATAGGGGGTGGATCCTCTGTTGCAGGGGCTAGACGCAACGGGTTATAGCAGCGGCCATCACGTCGATAATGGTCAGCTTGCTGTGACCTAGCAGCTTCACTTTGGTGGATAGACACTTTACTTCGGCGCTCTCCTCTTGAGAAGCGCTCCTCGGACGCCAGTTGAATCGCTTCTTTAGAGGGGCCTCAGAGTATTTGGGTAGACCCCTTCGAGCTGGGTCGAATAGGGGGACGTCTTCGATATAGAACCACTCTGAAGCCCACTGTTCGGTTTCCTTTTTTGAAGTTCCGATAAGGTATCCCGTCCTGGCTATGCGACACACCTCGGCTCCGCCCACTTCCCGGATTGTTCCTCCCCGAGTTCGAGGGACAAGGCAGAAATATTTTCGCCATAAATCAAAGTGGGGCTCGCAGCCGAGGAACGTCTCGCAGAGGGCGACAAAGCCCGAGATATGTAGGATAGACCCGGGGGTAAGGTTGTGGAGCTGAATCCCATAAAACTCCAATAGGCCCCTCAAGAAGGGGTGAATAGGGAAACCCATGCCTCGCAGGAGAAAAGAGGTGAAGCATACTCTCTCGTCTTGACGGGTGGCGTGGAAGTTCTCCGCGAAAGCCATGCCGTTCGCGGAGGTAAGCCCGGCGTGAGTGGGTGCCAGATCTAAGGCAGTGAGGTATCCCTGCGTCTCAAGACTACGCAGTCGGAGGAGAGAAACAGAGCAGCTGGCCCAGTCGCCGGGAAGGGGGCCTTGAGGGCGCGAGGAAAAGCCTAGGGCACTCGTCATACCTCCAAAGTTTGATTGATGCTAGAATTTCTTGGAGACGGACGAGGGAGAAGCGATTCCTGCGACAAGTTTGACTTGCTATAAATAGGCGCTTATCCCTCGGCTTGTCGAGGGTATTTCCGTAAAAGGACTATTGGGATGCTTGTTTTCTATTGGGGCACAGGAATCGAGGAGTTTCATTGGGACTCGGAAGGAAATCAATGTTGTATGCCTGTGCCTTTTCCGGTGATCGGGGGTTCTTAGTATGGTCAGGTTATCATTTGACAAATCAGAGAAGGGAAGAACTCGCCTCGCAAGCCGAATTCCCTTGGTGAACGAAGCTGCCGAACATAGAGTGTCTCGGCGTTGGAGGCAAGTTCGGGGGCTACTGAGGGAGTCCGGGACTAAGGGGTCCTCGGGCCGTTGATTCATCCCTTGTGGGTCGTACAGAGGCAGTCAAGTTATCAAACAATCCCGTGTTCGGAAGGAGGAGTCCCGAAGACTTGGCGTGTCCTCCAAGAAAGAATGTGCGTATCTGTGCCCGGATAGAAACCAACCATATGTAACCATAGGTATCCCCGGTGTCTATATAAACCAGGGGGCTTAGTTCGTAGAGGGCCAACTCAACTCGTTAGGGTTTAGCTCGTGTGATCTCGAGGTAGATCTACTCTGTAAACCATCATACTCAGCAATATAATGAAGCAGGACATATGGTTTTACCTCCTCACGAGGGCCCGAACCTGGGTAAGCACCGTCTCCTTCGTCCACTGTTACCATCGTTCCTAGATTCACAGTTTGGGACCCCCTACCCTAGATCCACCGCTTTTTACACTGACACACAATTTATATCTACTAATATAAGTCATGAAAACTATAGGAGAAGTAGATAACAAAACTATGACATCAATCTGTCTAAACAGGACAGTCTATAGCAATTAATTTACAAAGTGCACTTATGTATCTCTAAAAATTATGAAAATTTAGGAAATGATAAAGAATTTATATGAAAATACTGTGTAAAAATTTCAGAAACTTTCTACGTTCCAGTAAAATATGAAAATTCAAACACTATAGCAAAAGTTTCTGTTTTTACACAGCACACATCGAACATGCAATTCAAGCATCCTAAAGTTAATTCTTGGAACTTTTTATTGAAAAACAAGATTATAAATAACAGCAATCAAATATTAACAAAATAAAATGACGCTCCAAGCAAAACACATATTATGTGATGAGTAAAAATATAGCTCCAAGTAAGATATACCGATAGTGTTGAAGACGAAAGAGGGGATGCCTTTCGGGGCATCCCCAAGCTTAGGCGCTTGAGTATTACTTGGATATTACCTTGGGGGTGCATTGGGAATCCCCAAGCTTAGGTTCTTGTCACTCCTTATTCTCCTCATATTGATGTCTCACCCAAAACTTGAAAACTTCAATCACACAAAACTTAACGAAACTTCGTGAGATGGGTTAGTATAATAAATAAAGATCATTCACTTAGGTACTGTCAAGATAAGATTCATAATTGTTCTCACATAATACCTACTGTATTCTACCATTCACACAATTTATATCACTGAATATAAGCTATGGGAACACTAAAACAAGCAAACTAGACATGCAAAACAGAATCTATCAAAAACAGAACAGTCTCTGAAGATCTGTAGTATAACCGTACTTCCCTATCTCTAAAAATTCTGAACAAGTAGGACAACTTAGATAATCTGCATATAAGTACTGTGTAAAAATTTCAGAATTTTTGGACGCTCCAGTAAAATTATAGAAATTCTTACTGGAGGAAAAAGTTTCTATTTTTGCACAGAATCAAATCAACAAGTATCCATACTATCCCAAAGGCTTTACTTGCCACATTATTGAAATAAAAGGCACAAAACATGATTACTACAGTAGCTTAATCATGTGAACACACGAAAACAGAAAGGAAAAGTGTTGGGTTGTCTCCCAACAAGCGCTTTTTTAATGCCTTTTAGCTAGGCATGATGATTTCAATGATGCTGACATAAGAATAATAATTGAAACATGTAAAAGAGCAACATGAATCTCATGACAAGCACATTTAAGTCTAACCCACTTCCTATGCATAGGGATTTTGTGAGCAAAAAGTTTATGGGAGCAAGAATCAACTAGGATAGGAAGGCAAAACAAGCATAACTTCAAAACTTTGAACACATGGAGAGGAAACTTGATATTATTGCAATTCCTACAAGCATATGTTCCTCCCTCATAATAATTTCTAGTAGCATCATGAAGGAATTTCACAATATAATTATAACATAAAGCATTCTTTTCATGATCTACAAGCATAGAAAATTTATTACTCTCCACATAAGCATATTTCTTCTTATTCATAATAGTGGGAGCAAACTCAACAAAATAACTATGATGAGATACTTGATTGACATAACCAAATTGAAAATTAAAATCATGATGACAAGTTTCATAGTCATAATTATTCTTTATAGCATACATATCATCATCATAATCATCATAGATAGGAGGCATGCCATCATCATAATAAATTTGCTCATCAAAACTCGGGGGACTAAATATATCATCTTCATCAAACATAGCATCCCCAAGCTTGTGGCTTTGCATATCATTAGCATCATGGATATTCAGAGAATTCATACTAGCAACATTGCAATCATGCTCATCATTCAAGTAATTCTCATTATGTATCTTCATAAACTCTTCCTCTACCAATTGAGCACAATTTTCCGAACCATCATTTTCATGAAAGACATTAAAAAGATGATACAAATGATGCAACCTAAACTCCATTTTTTTGTAGTTTTCTTTTATAAAACATATCTAGTGAAAAACAAGAAACTAAAAGATTTAATTGCAAGATCTAAATATATACCTTCAAGCACTCACCTCCCCGGCAACGGCGCCAAAAAATGGCTTGATGTCTACTACGCAACTTTATTCTTGCAGACTTTGTTGGGCCTCCAAGCGTAGAGTTTTGTAGGACAATATCAATTTTCCCTCAAGTGGATGATAGAAGGTTTATCAATCTGTGGGAGGTGTAGGATGACGATGGTCTCTCTCAAACAACCCTGCAATCAAATACAAGAAATCTCTTGTGTCCCCAACACACCCAATACAATGGCAAATTGTATAGGTGCACTAGTTCGGTGAAGAAATGGTGATACAAGTGCAATATGGAAGGTAGATATAGGTTTTTGTAATCTGAAAATATAAAAACAGCAAGGGTACAAATAGTAAACAGCGAGAAAAACGGTATATTAATGCTTGGAAACAAGGCCTAGGGTTCATACTTTCACTAGTGCAATCTCCCAACAATGCTAACATAGTTGGATCATATGATCATCCCTCAATGTGCAACAAATAATCACTCCAAAGTTCCTATCTAGCGGAGAACAATAAGATGAAATTGGTGTAGGTAGTAGAACCACCTCCAAGTTATTCTTTCCGATCAATCTTTTGAGCTATTCCTATAAGTGTCACAAACAACGCTAGAGTTCGTACTAAAATAACACCAATGATACATATCAATCAACCCTAATGTCACCTAGATACTCCAATGTCACCTCAAGTATTCGTGGGTAAATTACGCGACATGCATCAAACAATTTCAGATCTATCATATTCAATCCAATACAAATAACTTCAAGGAGCACCCCAAGATTTCTATCGGAGAACGTAGGACAAGAACGTGTATCAACCCCTATGCATAGATTACCCCAATGTCACCTCGGGAATCCGCAAGTTGAGTACCAAAACATACATCAATTGAATCAATAGAACACCCCATTGTCACCACGGATATCCACATGCAAGACATATATCAAGTGATCTCCAATCCGACATAACAAAATCTCAAAGGTAAAGATTCAATTCATCACAAAAAGGTAGAAAGGGAATAACATGATATGATCCGACTATAGTAACAAAGCCCGTGTGTCGGTGTCAAAACCGGCGGATCTCGGGTAGGGGGTCTCGAGCTATGGATCTGGGATCGATGGTTAACAGGGGACATAGGAGACGGTGTTTACCCAGGTTCAGGCCCTCTTGAGGAGGTAAAGCCCTATGTCATGGTTGAGTATATTGATGAGTATGATGGTTACAGAGTCGATCTACCTCAAGATCAAACGAGCTAAAACCCTAGATGAGTTGACTTGCCCTCTACGAACTAAGCCCCCTGGTTTATATAGACACCAGGGGTACCTAGGATTACATGTGATAGGTTTCCATCCGATCATAGATACACCCATTCTTTCTTGGAGGACACACCAAGTCTTCGGAACCTTCCTCCCTGAGCACGGGGTCATCCTGTAGTCCGGCCTTCCTGCAATCGCCACAGAGCGGCCCACCAGGCTAGCCCACAGTAGATAAGTCAACGGCCCAAGGACCCCTTAGTCCCGGACTCCCTCAGTAGCCCCCAAACTAGCCTCCAACGCCGGGCATCATGACACTTAGCTGCTTCGCACGTCCAAAGTATCCGGATTGCGGGGTGAGTTCTTTTCTTCCCTTTATGTTCGGTCGATCCTAGTTCGGCCGCCGATGACACCCTGATTTCAGAATAGACATTGCTTAGCTTCGAAGGCCAAACACCTGAGTATGAACAGTGCCTCACCTGACAACTTTTCTGGCGAAAAGCCAGGACAGGCTGCGGCCACTTAGCCAGTTATAAAAACTCGATTCGCGGTTCGAGGCCACCCCTTCATTGGCACGTCTTATCAACGCGAAGATCGTGCTCCATTTTTCACGGGATACGATTAATGATCTGGGTTATTCCACGCGCGCATAATGGCGCGGTTGCTTCAGGAAACGACGCAGTCCGCGGCGCAGTAAAAGGGCTTGATGACCCACAAGTATATGGGATTAATCATAGTCCTTTCGATAAGTAAGAGTGTCAAATCCAACGAGGAGCAGAAGGAAATGACAAGCGGTTTTCAGCAAGGTAATTTCTGCAAGCATTGAAATTGTAGGTAACAGGTAGTTTGATAGCAAGATAATTGGTAACGAGCAAGTAACGGTAACGGTAAATAAAGTGCAGCAAGGTAGCCCAATCATTTTGTGGCAAAGGACAGGCCAGAATAGTCTCTAGTAATAGGCAAAGTGTTCATGAGGGTACACGGGAATTTCGTCTAGTCACTTTTATCATGTTGGTTTGATTCGTGTTCGCTACTTTGATAATTTGATATGTGGGTGGACCGGTGCTTGGGTGCTGTTCTTACTTGAACAACCTCCCACTTATGATTAACCCCCTCGCAAGCATCCGCAACTATGAGAAAAGTATTAAGATAAAATGTAACCATAGGATTAAACGTTGGGATCCAAATCAGCCCCTTACGCAGTAGCGCATAAACTAGGGTTTAAGCTTCTGTCACTCTAGCAACCCATCATCTATACTCCACAATGCATTCCCTTAGGCCCATGAATGGTGAAGTGTCATGTAGTCGACGTTCACATGACACCACTAAGGGAATCACAACATACATATCATCAAAATATCGAACACATATCAAATTCACATGATTACTTGCAACATGACTTCTCCCGTGACCTCAAGAACAAAGGTAACTACTCACAAATAATAAACATGCTCAAGATCAGAGGGGTATTGGATAGCATAATGGATCCGAACATATAATCTTCCACCGAATAAACCATATAGTAATCAACTACGCAAGGTAATCAACACTACTAGTCACCCATAGGTACCAATCTGAGGTTCCGGTACAAAGATTGAATACAAGAGATGAACCAGGGTTTGAGAGGAGATGTTGCTGTTGAAGATGTTTATGAAGATTGGCCTCCCAAAGATGAGAGGAGTGTTGGTGATGATGATGGCTTCGATTTCCCCCTCCGGGAGGGACGTTCCCCCGGCGGAATCGCTCCGCCGGAGGGCAAAAGTGCTCTTGCCCAAGTTCCGCCTCGAGACGGCGGCGCTCCGTCCCAAAAGTCCTCTTCTTATTTTTTCTAGGTCAAAAGTGATTATATACCAGAAGATGGGCACCAGAGGTGGGCCGAGGAGGGCACAACCCACCAGGGCACGCTTAGGGGGGCTTGGCGCCCTGGTGTCTTGTGCCCACCTGGGTGGCCCCCTCCGGTAGTTCTTTGCTCCAGTATTTTTTATTAAATCCAAAAATAATCTCCGTAAAGTTTCAGCTTCATTGGAGATGTGCAGAATAGGTATCTCTGATGTGCTTTTTTCAGGTCCAGAATTCCAGCTGTCGGTATTCTCCCTCTTTGTGTAAACCTTGCATATTATGAGAGAAAAGGCATTAGAACCACTCCCTAAAGCATTATTATTCAACAAAACATAATAAATAACAGTAGGAAATCATGATGCAAAATGGACGTATCAACTCCCCCAAGCCTAGACCTCGCTTGTCCTCAAGCAAAAGCCGATAATGAAAAGCCTGTCCACATGGTTTGAGAGAGAGGTGTCGATACAAACAAAATACGGACATAGAAGCATCATGCTTATTATCATAACAACAACAAACTCTATCATAAAGCTTATCAATACACTTTTATCATATAACTTCTCATGAACAAGTAACAATTCATCACAACATATAAGTATAAAGTATAAACCCTATTGAAAACCAACAAACTATGTTCTCAGTCAACTTTGCAACTACAATTCATCATATTTTCAGGAAGGGTCTCATGTCAGAGCCTTTTGACAAGTCCACATACTCAACCATCATTTAGTCTTCTATGATTGCTAACACTCACGGCATACCCATGAGCAAAAAGTTTCAACCGGACACATAGGAAGATAGGGGCTTATAGTTTCGCCTCCCAACGTATTCACCTCAAGGGTGATGTCAACAATAATAACTCATGCCCACTCATATCCAACTGGATATATGTGCCTAGATCTTTGCTCACTACATGATGCTTGCAAAAGGAAAAAGTAAAAAGGAATAAGGAAGAATACTTTGACTCTTGCATTAAAGTAAATACATAGAAGTACAAGATAGTCCCTTCGCAGAGGGAAGCAAAGGTTGTCATGCACTTTTTGGTTTGTATGCCCAATCCCTTAATGTAAAAGAACGTCACGCTATATTGCCCCCTATGATAGCAACCTTTATTATGCAGTCCATCGCTTTTATTACTTTGCCATCATAAGTTCATATAGCGCTCAATTTTCTCTTACACTAATTGATCAAAACACTTTTAGAAGCAATTTTTATTGCCTTATTGCACCGAAGGATCTTACTCGATCCGTAGGTAGGTATGGTGGACACTCAAAGAATGAATTTGGGTTTGGGTTTTTGGATGCACAAGTAGTATTTCTACTTAGTGCAGAATTTTGGCTAGCGAAGATATTGAGCAAGCACCACATGTTGAAGGATCTATGACAATATAACTTCTATGTGGATATGAACAAACATAAATCATTACGTTGTCTTCCTTGTCCAACTTCAACAATTTTGACATATAATATTTAATGGGGGCTCACAATCATAAAAGATGTCCAAGATAGTGTATTTGCATGTGAATATTCTCTTCCCTTATTAATTCTTTCATGAATTGCATCATTGACCAATGCTATGTTTGCCAATCTCCAATAAATTTTACTACTTGTACTTTTCCTTATGTGATGTCATTACTCACCATAAGATTAGCATATGATTCTTTTCATTTATTTCTCTTTCCTTTTATTTTGATTGCAACAAGAAAGTAGAGAGGCAAAAACTCAAACTAAACTTTATTATATAACTCTCACTCGATTACATAGATAGATAGGCCACGAAACTAACACACGAAAATAAATCATGTTAAACTTTTATTCAACTAAAGCAAAGGGAAACTAAATATCGAACTAAAATAGGTAAAGGTGAATAAAAGTGATGGTGATACAATACCGGGGCACCTCCCCCAAGCTTGTCTCAAACCAAGGGGAGTGCCCATACCCGTGTGCTCAAGTCTCCTTTGGTGGTGGTGATGAAGAAGATGGTGGTGTAGAGGTGTCGCACTTTAGTCTCAAAAGGTACTCCAATTTGTGGATGACTCTCCGAAGGGTATTGATGTGCTCCTCTAGCAAAATATTTTCGCGAATGAGAAATTTATTCTGAACATGGACCGATTCAAAAGCTCTAAAAGCTTCGATTTCAATAGGGGTGAGATGACTGTAATAAGGTTGAAGGATATCTTCTTCTTCTCCCTCCTTTATTGGTATGGATTGCTCTCCTTCTGAGAGCTGATCCACCATAGCCTCCTTGCCCTTGTCTTCCTTGTTGGCTTCTTTTGGCTCCTCCCTCTTCAGCTCCATCTTCATTAGCCAGGCATCTTCTTCTATGTTATTAGAAGAGGGAGAAGACATGATGCCTGGCTTGATAGATCTGACAAGAAAACAACAAGAAACAAGAACAGAGGATTTTTCTGCGATGCGGTCATCAAAACAGTCGGGGGTATATATAGAGAATTTTTATTCTTGGGAAACTAGCATATGGAAGGAAATGGAGTCGGGAAGGTGTCCGAGGTGGGCACAACCCACCAAGGCGCGCCCAGGGGGGCCTGGCGCGCCCTGGTGTATCGTGCTGACCTCGATCACCTTCCGGTTTATTTCTTAATTCCCAAAATTTTCTAATATTCCAAAACTGACAAAAAATATTTTTGCAGATTTTTCGGAGTCCGTTTACTTACCGTATCACGTACCTCCTATTTTTCAGAATTCTGGAGTGTTCCGGAAGGTTTCTTTTATGTGTTCCTCCGATGTCATGGTTTGGATAACGTTGCTTTCAACGTTAATAGGCGTACCTGAGATATAGTGCTTAATTCTTTGTCCATTGACCACCTTCAGGTTAGTACCTTCGGCATTATTAATCTTGATAGCTCCAGAATGATAAACCTCTTCGATAATATATGGTCCTTCCCATTTGGATAGAAGCTTACCTGCGAAAAATCTCAAACGAGAGTTGAACAAAAGAACATAGTCTCCTATTTTGAATTCCCACTTTTGGATTCTTTTGTCATGCCATATTTTTACTTTTTCTTTGAATAGTTTGGCATTTTCATAGGCTTTATCGGCTTTCTAGGAATGGGGGTATCCAGACCTGCCTGCCTGCGACCCAGCACGTGGCCCAGTACGGCCTGGCGGCAAATCCCCTCAAGACAAGACCCTCACGAGAGCCCCAGCCTCGCGAGGAGAACAACGCCAAGAACTCCGGAGGAGAGGCCTCCCCAGGCTACCTCCCGAGGAGCGGAGATTCCTATGCAGTGCCTGGCCTCATGAGGCTGGGATGACGTGAGCCATGACGACCAAGGCCAGACGGGTGCCAACGGGTGCAGAAGGGACAGTTTCCTCTTTTGTGTTGAGGAGGCAAGGACAGATGCGGGTTCCAAAGGAATCCCCCCAAAGGTTTCCATTCCAGTGCAACAAGACCAAGACCACGAGCTCGGCCACATCCTCGCGGGCGACCTCCGCCAGGCCTGGCGAGAGCCGCCTTGCGGGGAGAGCTGGCGTGGTCGGCCTTATGAGGGTGCCTGGCGCGAGCAACCTCGCGAGGCACGCCATCAGGCCAGGGGCCATCACAAACAGGAGCACATGTCCTCGGGCCAGGCGCTGCCTGCCTAGAGACGGAGGGTGGAACACACGCCCATGTCTCCGGGCCGGGCGCTGCCTGTCTGGAGATGGAGGGTGGAACACACACCCATGTCTTCGGGCTGCGCGTTGCCTGCCTGGGGACAGAGGATGGAGCACTCGCCCACGTCTCCAAGCCCGGTGCTGCCTGCTTGGAGACAAAGGGTCGAGTGCCCGAGCAAGACACCCGGACACCCCGGCAAGGTGCGACGGGGTGACGCGCCGGGGGTCAACCTCGCGCATAGCAAGATGGTCCGGCATCGGGCCCCGTCCGCACCGCAAGGGGTCGCGGCGCTACCACAACGGCTGCATCCTCCTCCGCCTCCGGGCCCTCTGGAGCCGGAGACTTCGTCCCGAAGCAGGTCCTCCCTGGAAAGGGAGCCTGTGGGCTCCCGCCCCGTGGGAGGATCCGTTCGGGGCCTGGCGCGCCCCGGGCCCACTGCCACACACCTGGGGACAAGGGATGGGGTCCGTGCCCCGGAGGCATGGAGCACCCTATGCCTCCCCAGGCTCTACTCGTGACACTCTCACGTAATAATGAGTGGGATGTATACGCCCGGGGTCCCCCGAGGACGCGGAGGGCCCCCCACCCACGCCCAAGTGGAAGCCCTATGCTCCGCGCTGGCGGACGACACGGTCCTCCAATGACTATGCCCACGCCTAGTGGAAGCCCCATGCTCCGCGCTGGTGGGAAGACTAGTTTAGGTGCCAGACGCGACTGTTATTTGCTCTTTTCTGTAACCGAACTTGCCATTTTTTGGAATGAAGTTTGAAGCTTTCGCGTCTTTATTCGAAAAGAGGGGTGGGAATTTCTCTCCTTACAGCGTTTTCCGTCTTTAGCCTCGTTTTTCCTTGCCAGCCCTCTCTCTCTCTCTCTCTCGTGCGCCCCGCGAGCGGGGGCTGGACACGGTGTGCACGTTTGACCCAGCCCCAGCGGCGTTGAGGGCCTTCCGCGAGAGACCAGATCACAACAGCCGCGGGCCAGCCCGCGCGCAGACCTCGCCAAGGCCTTGGCGTCCGAGTCGTCGTGCGATGCTCTCGAGCGAGCCAGTAGGCACATGTGGCACGAGGCATCCGTCGAAACATCTGCCTCCTGACCTTGGCCGAGCACCGCGACTCGGTATAAAGGAGTTGCAGGCTCACGATGAGCAAAGGAAAAGCAACGCAGGGGAGTAGAGCATTACTTAATACGTCATAAAGGAGTTTTCTTTTCCAAAATACTTTTACATCTCCATGGGGTCGTATTCAAAATCTTGATAGGAAAAATAGGAAAAAGACAGCCTAGGGAGATGTGCTGTCGCCGTCGCTACTGTCGCCACCACCACCGTCAGACCCATGCCCCTCGACCGCAGGCTGGCCCTCGCCTCTGGCGGGGGAGAACTCCGTGATCAGGTCATCCACGTGATACTCCACCCAGTCCTCGAGGGCACCACGAATCACCCCGGGCACGGGGGCTGTCACGGCTTTGAAGTCGAAGTTGTGGTCGAGGCGAAGAAGGTGGCTGAAGACGTGTGAAGACGCCCGCGCGACGAGGTCGCGACACTTCTCTTTCACGAGTTGGCAGACCTTCTCTGCCCCCCCTTCAAGGCGCTCCACAATCGTGGTGAAGAAGCCAAGGTAGCCAGCATCATCAGGAATGAGCGGACTGGAGACGCTCTCGTTACAGATACTGCTCAGGGCTTGGTGGGCCCTCCTCTCAAGGGCCTGGAACATCTGGGAGCGCGTGTGCTGCAGCCCCCGGGCACGGTCCGCCTCGTCCGAGGCCTTCTCCACGAGGGAAGTGCCATCCTCCACTTGCTTGTAGAGGAAAGACAGCTCGGCCTCGGCGTTGGCCTGGGCATCCATCGCAGCTTTTTCACGTCGCTCCGCCGCGGCTAACTCCTTCTTGAGG
This sequence comes from Elymus sibiricus, assembly GCA_039707655.1. NCBI lineage: Eukaryota > Viridiplantae > Streptophyta > Magnoliopsida > Poales > Poaceae > Elymus > Elymus sibiricus. The sequence goes on along the minus strand of CM077663.1, from coordinate 165,180,723 downwards.
CCGTCAGCCTCACTTTTCAGGTCGCCGCTTGTAGAAACGGGACTCCTGAAGCTTCATCTTCTCGCGGTAATCCTTGGCAAGGTCCCGACGAACCTCCGCCACCCTCTTGTCGACCTCTCCACGGATCGTCGCCTCCCGGGAGGCAAGGGAGTCCTCGACGACAGCCACTTGGCATTCCATCACCTCCAGCCGCTCACGCTCCAGGCTCTGTTCCAGTGCTTCCAGCGTCAGCGTGTCTTCAAGTGAGCGGAGCCTCGCTTCGCCCGTGGATGGCCCGCCCGCTGAGGCGGCGTGCGTGGCCTTACGCACCTGGACTTGTCGCTCGAGGGCGGCATTGAAAGCTTGAAGCTCTTCCCCGCGCTTCTCCGCAGCCTCACGCCAGCAGTCCGTGGCCCCGGCCTCCTCAAGGGCATGATCGCGGGCCTCCCTCGCCACGACGAGGGATTCTTCAACTTCTGTGTGAGTGTGCTCGCGTTGCAGACGACCGAGGTTGATGGCGACCTCGAGCCGGTGCCATTCGCATGCCAGGCGCGAGCGTTCTGCCTCAAGGCATGTGTCCACATCGTTAAGCTCGGCCCCGAGGCAGCCTAGCGCGCTCACCACACCCTGAAGGAGGCCGTGCCGGGCGGCGCTGTGACCGCAAGCGAGCTCCAGCGCTTGACCGGGGCTTTCCTCCGCCTCCCGATCGGCAGTGAAGGCACGTGAATGTAACAGCGCGAGACCGACACTCCAGAAGATTCCCATTTTATTCCGTTGTCGTCGTGTGATTCGTTTGTCTGTCACATTCATCATCGCATCATTCGCATCATCTGCATTGCATCGGCACTCCGTTGCCGTCATGTTTTCAAAACTTGCATCCGCTAGTAGTTGTGGTTCTCCCCGCTGACCGTTTCGAGACCAACCACACCCGCACGCGCCCGCGGCATCGATGAATTATTGTTTTTGAAAGTGTGTATAAAACTTTCTCGGATTGGGTCAAAAGTTGGCGTGTGGTCTTGTTATATTATAGGTAGACCGCCTGCCAAATTTCGTCGCAATCAGAGGTCGTTTGATACCCGAACGGTCAACCGTAGCGGCACCGTCATCGGTTTATTATCGGACGTTTTCGCGGTTTAAAAACTGCGTGCCGGGCCGCAAACCTCCCTCTCTTCTTGGCCCAACCACCTCTCCACAGCCCACTAGCCCAACCTAGCCCCCCTCCGTTCGTGGCCATCGGATCACGATCGGACGGACGAGATCCAACCAACCCTAGTTCATTCCCTATATAAAACCACCCCATGGTGAGAGAGCCCTCACTCTCTAGGGTTTCCCCTTGCCAAAATTGCAGCCACCCCCCTCAAAAACCCCACCTTCTAGCTCCACCTCCTCCAAATCCCGCAGCCCTAGCCACCCCCTCAGATCTGGACCCTTAGATCTTGATCTAGGGGCTAAAAATCACCCAAAACCCCACCCCGGACAATGTCCGCGGCCAACCCGGACATGTCCGGACGACCGCAGAGCCCCTCGCCCCGATCTGGATCAGGAGCTCGCTCCCGAGCCTCCCATGGTGGCCGATGCCGCGCCGAGCCGAGGCAACCACCGATGCCCAGTGCCGCCTTGACCACCCAGGCCGGACCTCCCCGCTTGCTCGCCCCGACTCCTTTCTTCCTCTGCCTCTCTTCCTCCCATAACCTCTCTCTCCCTCTCTCTCTATGACGCAGCACGGAGCCCGCCGTCGCCCGATCTCCTCAACCGCGGCACCGCCAAGCCCCTCACCTCCGGGAATGGCAGGATCCAGGAGGCCGCCTCGCAGATCCGGCCTCCCTCGCCTCCCTCACCTCCCTGGAGCCCCGCCGCCTTGCTCCCGTCACCATGGCATCGTTGTGCAGCGCACACACGCGAGGGAGACGAAGCCCTTTGCCAGCGCCCCACTCGCCCCTGCGCATGGGCCAGCACCAGTGCCCCGAGGCCCAACTCCCCGCCGGCCCAGCTCTGCCACTGCACCGCCCGACCTCCTCTCCGAGTGGGCCGAAGCCCACGAGGTGAGCACCACCCCAGCGCCCTTTTTTTCTGTTAGACCTTGACCCATGTTGCACTTCTGCTGTTCAACGCACATATGCGCATTTTAGTATGTGACACCCATGTCCACAGTTCAGGCCCTGTTGCAGATTCGGCCCGCGTAGCGTTTTTTTCCAGTCCGCGAATTTGTCCATTTTCCAGGGAATTTCATAATTGCAGAAAATGCCATTAATTTGCATCGCTCATAAATAAATAACCGTGCTTCAGATTAATACAATTTATACATGTAAAATGTTTAGAATTTCATGTAGATTCACAATTTCCAACTCTCACATGTGTTTAAAATGTTTAACTTGCTGTTTCCATGTAATTTGCATAAATGCCATGTTAAAACGAATTATTTAATAACTAATTAACCGTAGTTCCGTTGAAAATGTTCCACATAGGTAACTTGACTAGAAAATCGTGTAGAATCACATGGAACACTTGATATTGCTGTTTAACAAGCATAAAATATGCTTAGGACAGATCTGGACCAACTTAATAATTTGCTTGTGGGGTCATTTTGGAAATACTATAAGTCGTTTCCGACCTCACTTAAAATGCCTAGATGATGTAGTTGTTCATGCTTCACCTCTTGCCATGATAAACAACATTTAAAATAATTGTTTAGTTAAACAACTTAAACTGCATTTCTCTTAACATGGAGAGTTATTGTTTTGTTATAGGTAAGTTCTCCCTCTCCATTTAAAATTGCGTAATTCCTTCTTCAACCTATGCCATGACCACCCATGTTAACCACATTTAATATTGATGAGTACATAAACGAGAGTGAATTAAGTGATAAAAATGTGGAGTTTCGTCAATATGCAACTCGATGCATATTGAGCTTCACTTAATGTGTAGTATTTGCTTGTTGTGCTTGCCATGTCGTGCATAATTAAACCGGACATGCATCATATTTGTTTGCGCATCATGTCATGCATTTGTTGTGATGTTCTCGTGTGTTGATTGTTGTTTCCGATTTGCTTCTTCTCGATAGAGTTCCGAAAGCGTTCAGAGTGTGAGGATTCGTTCGACTACGTTGGCTCGTCTTCTTCATGGACTCGATCTTCTTCCAAGCGGGATCTCACGCAAGATGATCATTTCCCTGGATACCATTACTATCATTGCCATGCTAGTTGTCTCGTTTCTATCACTGTCTCGCTACCTACCACTCTTTTGTCAAGCCTCCCAAAATGCCATGAAAAGCCTCTAACCCCCTCCACATCCCAGCAAACCATTGTTTGGCTATGTTACCGCTTGCTCAGCCCTTCTTATAGCGTTGCTAGTTGCAGGTGCAAATTGGTTCCATGTGCAACATGGATATTTTGATCTATCACAATATTATTGCTATTTAATTTAATGCACATATATACTTGGTAAAGGGTGGAAGGCTTGGCCTTTTGCTCGGTGTTTTGTTCCACTCTTGCCGCCCTAGTTACTTGTGAACCGGTGTTATGTTCCATATTGAGCGCTCCTAACATGCTCGGGGTTGTTATGGGGACCCCCTTGATTTTTGTTTTAGGATAAAACTTGTCTGGCAAGGCCCAACTTTGGTACTACATTTGCCCAACATAATAATTCTAATAATTAACTTGACGCATAGGGAGTTAGCGCTATCCGAGGTTCGTTATTCAACATAATACAGGGGGGCCAGTGCTGATGGTGCTGGTCCAAACTAGAGCACCGTGCGGGGCCAACCCGGGGAAACTCGGGAGATATCTATCAGGCCACTGTACGCTTCGCTTATCCGTCGTGTCATGAGAACGAGATACACGGCTCCTATCGGGTTCGTCGACACGTCGGGCGGCCTTGCTGGATTTGTTTTACCTTTCTCGAACGTCTTGTGCGCCGGATTTCAATGACACTTCGGGCTATCTCGAAGTTGAGATTTTCCATCGGGATTCCGCAAATACTACGGGTTATCCCGCGGTTGAGGAATTCCAACGCGGCGTGTGGTTAGTTTTTGATGGATGAGTTGGAGCACCCCTGCAGGGTTAAGTCTTTCGGAAAGCCGTGCTCGCGGTTATGTGGCAACTTGGAAACTTTGTTTAACACCCGGTCATAGCAAACTTGAAGTAAACTCTAATGAAGTACACCAACCGCGTGCGTAACCGTGACTGTCTCTCCTCGTGAATTTCTTATCCGAGAGTGAACACGGTGGGGTTATGTTTGTTCGTAAGTAGGTGTTCAGGATCTCTTAGAGATCATTACTAGTTCACGTCCGTTTATGCGACGATCATCCCCCTTATTCTTTTAATCGTATGTTAGCCACTCAAATAAATGCTTAGTGCTTGCTGCAGCCTCACCACTTAACCATACCTCACCCATTAATCTTTAATAGTCTTGATACCCTTGGAAATGAGATTGCCGAGTCCCTGTGGCTCACAGATTACTACAACAACAGTTGAAGGTACATGTAATGTGATGATATGACGTGAGCGCGATGCTTGTTTGATTTGGATCTCTTCTTCTTCTTCTTATTCGATCATAGGATGGGTTCCAGGCGGCAGCCTGGGATAACAAGGATGGATGTCATTTTATCGTTTGTTTTCGTCTGTAGTCGGAACCTGCTCTTCTGTATGATGTTTGGATATGTTATTGTATTGATGTGATATTGATGTAGCTTGTGGCGAGTCTAAGGCAATTCCATATACTCATCTCTTCTTTACATGTACTTGTAATGATATCCATTCTTGTGAAACGACGAGATGCGCTTCTATCCCTATCGAGGCCCTCGTGCCAAAATAAGGATAGGATCACATCTTGGGCATGACAGTGAAGGCCCACCCGTCTCCAGCTGGGATCCGGGGGCCGAAGCTCCATTGTCCGGCCCTCCAGCAGGGGGCCGGGCCCCATGGGAGCCCGCCCGCCCGATCGGAGGAGGCGTCGACGCCCTAGGCGCCCTGTCACCAGCAAGAGTCGTCAGGGGAGGCCTCGGCCCTGCCCCCGCAAGCCGGAGGCCACGCCTGGAGAGGAATGTCGGAAACTCGGGCCCGAAACCCCCAGGGATGGCTTGGGCCCAAGTACGGGTGTCTCCTCGCGCGCGGTCACGCGGCTCGCGGGGCACGAGGCCACTCCCGGCCCGGCGCCCTCAGGAGGTGGTGGCGGAAGTGCTCTTTCTCCTTTGTCAAGAGGGGACCTGAGGAGCAAAAGTCAGAGGTGCACATCATGCGAAAAATCAAGGAAGGTCGGGCGCTTACTGGTCTATGGCGATCCACTTCCTCTTCCTCAGGGCCCTCGGGGCAGGGCTGTTGCGGCCCTTGGGATCCTCCCTCTTCCGGCATATGCGGGGGTCAGGAGACGGCTCACTGACGTGAGGTACATGACACCTTGCGACAGGAGCGGCGGTTGTGCCTCCGGGTGAAGCGTCACCCTCACTTCCTGGAGGGACCAAGGTGGATGCTCGAAAGACGTGTGGCTCGGAGCGCTCCTCCGTGGTTGCGCGAGGGGCGCTGGCCTTAGGCCCCTCAGGACTCGGGGCCACCAAGAGGAGGCTGTCGCGAGGCCCCTTGTGGTCCTCGGGAAGCAGCTCCCACTCATCGAAGCGCGGCATCTTCTGGGCGAAGGCTCCCCCACTTGTATAATTGTACAAGGGGAGCCCCTCCGGAGGAAGTACGGCGGGCTCTCCGCTAGTCAAGAGGCGGAGCACCTCGCACAACACATTGGAAGGAAGGGAAGGCACCTGGAGTCTCATGGCATCGTCGGGGCCGGTAAAGGCCCACATGGGGCGATAATGGTGCTGGAGGGGAGCGATGCGCCGACGGATGAACTCCCTCGCCACCATCGCCATCGTCACACACACCTTCTTTAGGTCGGCCAGCCTGGCCGTAACCCGCGCGAGCCATGGGTCAACGAGCTTCGCGTGCTCCTAGCCGGGACTCGGCTCCGCGGGGGCCGCCGGAGTTTGGAGCAGGGGGCTGTCGGCATTCTGGATACTGGGGTACCCAGACTTGCCTGCCTGCGGCCCAGGGCGTGGCCCACCTCGACGACCAAGTACGGCCCAGCACGGCCTCGCTCAGCACTAGGCCCTCGCGAGACCCCGAGCTCGCGAGGAAGACGGCGCCAAGACCTGCAGGGGAACATGCCTCCCCAGGCCTCCTCCCGAGCGGCGGAGATCTCTATGCAGCGACCAGCCTCAGGAGGCCAAGGGTGACGACAGCCAGGCCAGGCGGGTGCCAACGCGCCAGAGGGGATAGTTTCCTCTTTGGTGCAAAGGAGGCAAGGACGAGCGCAGGTTCCCAAGGCGCCCCGCCAAAGGTTTCCATTCCGGTGCAACGAGACCGGGCCAGCGGGCGCGGCAGGACGGATGTCACCAGCGAGCCCACCACCGCGTAACAACCACCTACTTTGCAGGCGAAGACCACCTTTCTTCAGGATAAGATGTACCTCCTGGCCCCTTTCAAATTTGGCCGTTGTGGGATCCCTTCCCGCCATTGCGATAAGGGAAGAGGACCCGGGGCCGCTATAAATAGAGGCTAGGCTGCTCAGTAGAAGGGGGGGCAACAGCCACAGAGTGCACTCGTGAAGCAACTCGCCTCTGTACTAGTTCATCCACAAACCTCCTCGTGAGGCAATCCACCAAAAGTAGGAGTAGGGTTTTACGCTTTGCAGTGGCCCGAACCTGGGTAAACTCTCGTGTGCTATCTTCTTCCTCGCCGTCGAGCGGGGTTATCGCGTTGTGAGCTTGGAGGGGGGGTGAAGCTATTGGGGATCTTCGCACACGCCCCTGGGTTCGAACTTCTTAGGGTTTTGCAGAGCCCGAAATCCGACATTTGGCGCGCCAGGTAGGGGGCGTGTCGAAACTTCCCCATTTGCGATGGCAGTCGGGCCCCGGTTCACCAGTTCCATGGCCGACGCGACTCCCGGGGCTAGGCAGCCCTTGGCGCGTGGTGGCGCCTCGGCTCGCAGGGTCGGCCCGGTGGTCGCTTGCATCCTTGGCGGATCGCAGGTACCTGCCTCCAGCCGCCAAGTCAAGCGTTTCCTCCGCTTGGCAAGCGCGATTTGGCTACGGTCCGAGACCCCGCAGCATCGGACGTGGCCGGAGATCGACATCACCTTCGGCCCCGACGATCACCCCAGAACAACGGCTGCCGCCGGTGCGCTCCCCATGCTGTGCACACCAACCATAAACAGCGTGGCCGTCACCAGGACCCTCATAGACGGCGGGGCCGGCCTCAACACAATTCGCAGCGGCCCAAACCTGGGTAAACTCTCGTGTGCTATCTTCTTCTTCGCCGTCGAGCGGGGTTATCGTGTTGTGAGCTTGGAGGGGGGGGTGAAGCTGTTGGGGATCTTCGCACACGCCCCTGGGTTCGAACTTCTTAGGGTTTTGCGGAGCCCGAAATCCGACAGGGGCTGTACACGACGGCATCGACATACACCCACTGCCTCCGGAAGCCCTCTGCGTTTGGATGAAGATCGGCATCAAGGGACGCACTCGCCGTCGTGTCCGCCGCTCGGAGTGACACACACCCCGAGCACTGGCCGCTGGCGACCATCTGGAGGGAGAAGAAGTGGCGAAGCAGGGCCACGGACGGGGAGATGCCCAAGAAGGCCTCGCACAAGAACGCGAAGGCGGAGAGAAGGATGATGGACCCGGGATCGAGACACAATGCGTTGACCTGGTAGTGCATGAGCACAACATGGAAGAAGTTTGAAAACGGCGGCAGCAAGCCGAAGAAGAGGGCGTGGAGATGAAGGGGGATATTGGTGGCCTCCAGATCAACTGGAAGCCGAGAGGCGGGCCAGATCTTTGTCACCCCCACTCGTTGGTAATGATTTACAATCATTTTATTACAACTTTATATCATTTTTTGGGACTAACCTATTGACATAGTGCCAAAGTGCCAGATGTTGTTTTTCCTTGTTTTTTACTTCGCAGAAAATCAGTACCAAACGGAGCCCAAACGCTGCGGGGATTTTTGTGGATTTTTTATGGACCAGAAGAAAGAAGATGGGCCAAAGAACACCAGAAGAGGGGGCCCAGGGTGGCCATCCCCCACCAGGGCGCGCCAGAGGCCCCCTGGCACGGCCTGGTGGAGGATGGGCAGCTCGGGCACCCCCTCAACCGACTATTAAGCCTATAAATTCCCAGAAAATCCAAAAACCCTAGAGTCGACGAAAAACAATTCCAGCCGCCACAAGTTCCAGAACCGCGAGATCCAATCTAAACAGCATCACGGAGGGGTTCATCTTCCTCATATGTGCCTCTCCGATGATGCGTGAGTAGTCCACCATAGGCCTACGGGTCCGTAGGCAGTAGCTAGATGGCTTCTTCTCTCTCTCTCTCTTATGATTCTCAATACAATGGTCTCTTGGAGATATATTTGATGTAAACTTTTGCGGTGTGTTTGTTGGGATCCGATGAATTTTGAGTTCATGATCAGTTTCTATCCATGAATATTATTTGAGTCTTCTTTGATATCTTATATGCATGATTGCTTATAGCATCGTATTTCTTCTTTGAATCTTTGGTTTAGTTAGGCCAACTAGATCGATTTTTCTTGCCATGGCAAGAGGTGCTTTATGATGGGTTCGATCTTGTGGTGTTCTTTCCCGGTGACAGAAGGGGCAGCAAGACACGCATGTATCGTTGCTATTAAGGATAACAATATGGGGTCTATTCCTACATGAATAGATCTTGTCTACATCATGTCATCGTTCTTATTGCATTACTCCGTTTTTCCATGAACTTAATACACTAGATGCATGCTGGATAGCGGTCGATGTGTGGAGTAATAGAGGTAGATGCAGGCAGGAGTCGGTCTATCTATCTTGGATGTGATGCCTATATAATGATCATCGCCTTGGATATTTTCATGACTATTCGATTTTCTATCAATTGCCCAACAGTAATTTGTTCACCCACCGTGCGCTATACTCATGAGAGAAGCCACTAGTGAACCCTACGGCCCCCGGGTCTACTTTTCTATCATATTGCTTTCCGATCTATGCTTTTTGCAATCTTTATTTTCAGATCTACAAAACCAAAAACCCAAAAACATACTGCTGCATATTTACTCTTTTTATTTGTGTTCTTGAGAGATCTATCTCTCCTATCTATCACTACCTAATCTATCTTATTACCGTAGAGAGATTGACAACCTCTCTTTCGCGTCGGGTTGCAAGTATTTGTTGTTTGTGTGTAGGTGCTGCTTATTGGGTGGTGGTGATCCTCCTATTGGTTCGATAACCTTGGTTTCATAACCGAGGGAAATACTTACCGTCGCTGTGCTGCATCATCCCTTCCTCTTTGGGGAAATACCGACGCAGTCTCAAGCCACGTCAAAGGAATTTCTGGCGCCGTTGCGGGGGAGGAAGCGGTCTCTTCTACGTGCCTATCGTAGGTGCCGAGGGGACTCCATCATCATCTACCAGGTTCCTAATCACAAATCTCATCTCCTTGCAATTACATTATTTGCCATTTGCCTCTCGTTTTCCTCTCCCCCACTTCACAAATTTGCCGTTTTATTCGCCCTCTTTTTCGTTTGCCCTTTTTCTTGCCGGATCTCTTCCTTGCTTGCAATCTTGTTTGCGTAGTCATGATGACTCAAGAGAACACCAAGTTGTGTGATTTTTCCAATACTAATAACAATGATTTTATTAGTACGCCTATTGCTCCTCCCGCCACTAGTGCGGAGTCTTGTGATATTAATGCCGCTTTGTTGAATCTTGTCATGAAAGATCAATTTTTCGGTAATCCTAATGAGGATGCCGCGTCCCATTAAACACGTTCGTTGAATTGTGTGATATGCAAAAGAAAAAAGATGTGGACAATGATATTGTGAAGTTGAAACTATTTCCTTTTTCCTTGCGGGATCGTGCAAAAATTTGGTTTTCCTCTTCACCTCGCAATAGTATCGATTCTTGGAATAAGTGCAAGGATGCTTTTATCACTAAGTATTTTCCGCCCGCGAAAATTATTTCCCTTTGGACGCAAATCATGAATTTTAAGCAACTTGAGCATGAACATGTTGCCCAATCTTGGGAAAGAATGAAGTTGATGATAAGAAATTGTCCTACACATGGTTTGAATCTTTGGATGATCATACAAAAATTTTATGCGGGATTGAATTTTATCTCTAGAAATCTTTTAGATTCCGCCGCGGGTGGTACTTTTATGGAGATTACTTTGGGTGAAGCTACTAAATTGCTAGATAATATCATGGCTAATTATTCTCAATGGCATACCGAAAGAGCACCTACTAGTAAAAAAGTTAATTCTCTAGAGGAATTTAGCACTTTGAGTGATAAAGTTGATGCTTTGATGAAATTGGTAGAAAACTATCTTGTTCAAGCAAGCAATACGAAATACTATGGGGCTAGACTGTTCGGAATACGAAACTTGTTCTTGCCCTACTCAGACAAGGTAGGGGTAGTGCGATGCAGCTCTGTGATATAGAAAAGCTAACCAGTAAACAAGCAAGACGAAGGAGAAGGGTCGTGTTAATAAGAAACTGGGACCGGTGCCATGTTTATCAAGACGGAATCAGAATATGATTGCCGTGGTAAGAAGAGAAGATGTTCGGAAAGCAAAGTAGGTTCGATCCTTGTGTGAAAAGTTTCAAGGATGCCTAGTACAAATGCTCCTATTGATCTTAATGATGTGCCTTTGTCTACCTTGATTGAGCAAAATAGTGAATCCGTAGATGTGAATTTTGTCTCGCGCAACAATTTCAATAACAATGCTTATAGAGGTAATTTTAATCCTAGGCCTTTTCCTGGAAATTCCTCTAATAGTTATGGTAATTCCTATGGTAATTCTTCTTACAATAATAATAGGAACACCTCTGATCTTGAGAGTAATATTAAAGAATTTATCAATGCGCAAAAAGCTTTCAATACTACGATAGAAGAAAAGTTGAATAAGATTGATGATATGTCTAGAAGCATTGATAGAATTTCTCATGATGTTGAAAATCTCAAATTGAAAGCTTTTTTTTGCCTAAGATTGATGAATCTGTTAAAGCTTTATATGTCTCTATGGATTAAAGTAAGAAAAGAACCGCTATGCTTAGAGCTAAAAGAGAAATCTTAGAAAAATCGTCTTCTAGTGATTGCCATTATAAAAACGACGAAGATCTTAAAGTGATTGGTGTTTCTCCTATTGATTCCTTGTTTAGTAATGTTAAAATTGATAATGAGGGGACCTAAGTAGAGTCAACTTTATCTAGAAGGCGTCCCAATAATTTGGAGGGTTAAAATCTTGATGAAAATTTTGCTAAAAGTGGGTTTGAAGAGGTCAAAACTTTAACTAGTGATGTGCCCACTATCTTGGATTGCAAAGATTTTAACTATGATAGTTGCTCTTTAATTGAATGTATTTCTTTGTTGCAATCTATGTTGAATTCACCCCATGCTTATGAGCAAAATAAAGCTTTTACTAAACATATCGTTGATGCCATGATGAAATCTTTTGAAGAAAAGTTGGAGTTGGAGATTTCTATTCCTAGAAAATTACATGATGAGTGGGAACCTACCATTAAGGTCAATATTAAAAATTATGAATGCTTTGCTTTGTGTGGTTTGGGTGCTAGTGTTTCCACGATTCCGAAATCTCTATGTGATGTGCTTGGTCTTACCAACATTGAAGAATGCTCTCTTAATTTGCACTTGGCGGATTCTACTATTAAAAAACCTTTCGGAAGAATTAATGATGTTCTTATTCTTGAAAATAGGAATTATGTGCCCATTGATTTTATTGTGCTTGATATTGATTGCAATCCGTCTTGTCCCATTATACTTGGTATACCGTTTTTACGCACTATAGGTGCCGTGATTGATATGAAAGAAGGCAATATTCGTTTTCAATTTCCCTTGAGAAAGGGTATGGAACACTTCCCTAGAACAAGAATTAAGCCACCATATGAATCAATCATGAGGGCATCCTATGGATCCAAAACCAAAGATGACAATACTTGAATCTATCCATTATGCCTAGCTAGGGGCGTAAAACGATAGCGCTTGTTGGGAGGCAACCCAATGAATAAATAAATTTTTGCTTTTTCCTTTCTGTTTTTGTGTGTTGACACAATTATGCCTCTTTTATGATTGTGTTTTTATGGTTTATTTAGTGTTTGTGCCAAGTAAAGCCTTTAGGATGATTCATAGGATGAGTAGAAGTGATGTTGAATCTGAAACAGAAACTTTGCGTCCAGTATATCAATTTTCATTTTTTTCTGGAACGTGATCTAGAGCTGAAATTTTAACACAATGTTTCTATACAAATTCCTTACGTTGTACTAAGTTTTCAGAATTTTTAGAGTTACAGAAGTATGGCTAGAGTACAGATTACTACAGACTGTTCTGTTTAAGACAGATTCTGTTTTCGTTGCATTGTGTGCTTGTTTTGATGAATCTTTGGGTTATATTGAAGGGTATGAACCATGGTAAAGTTAAAATACAGTAGGTATAATGCAATTATAAAAATTGAATGGGTTTTCAACAGTACCTAAAGTAGTGATTTGCTTTGTTATACTAACGGATCTCACGAGGATTTTGTTGAGTTTTGTGTGATTGAAGTTTTCAAATTTTGGGTGAGATCACGATGGATGAAGGAATAAGGAGTAGCAAAAGCCTAAGCTTGGGGATGCTACAGCACCCCCAAGATATATACAAAGAGAAACAAGCAACTAAGCTTGGGGATGCCCCCGAGCGGCATCCCCTGTTTCTTCTAACGACCATCGGTATTTTACTTGGAGCTATATTTTTATTCGTCACATATCATGTGTTTTGCTTGGAGCGTATTGTATCTTTGCTTGCTTTGTTTGTTAGTTGTTCCTTTGAAACCTTGCTTTACACACCTATTTGAGAGAGCCACAATCATGCTATGATTTGTTAGAATTGCTCTATGTGCTTCACTTAAACTTTTTGAGCTATAGAAATTGCTCTAGTGCTTCACTTATATCTTTTTGAGCACGGTGTGCTTGGAAACTTTTGTAGAAATACTCTCATGCTTCACTTATATTAATTTGAGAGTTAGTATATTTTGAAGAAATCCTCTCATGCTTCACTTATACCTTTTTGAGAGATAATTTTTTTATGCTCATGTGCTTCACTTAATTTTGTTTGAGCTTGCCAAAAAGCAATGGCAATATATGAAACTAGTCCCAAAGTGATAGATATCCAAGGAGGATGTAATAAAAACTTTCATGAAGATCATTGGACAAATTAAACTTGATTCCTTGTAATAGTTTTGAAACATGATGATAGTAATATGTGAGTCATGTTAGTGAGTAATTATGCTTAGTAGGAATATTGGTGTTAAGGTTTGTGATTCCCTATGCATGCACGAAAGTCAATAGTTATGCAATGAAGTTACATCCTACTTGTGGTGCATTATTCGGTGTTAGTTATGTTCAATGCTCACTTATGTGATTTTTCATTTCTTGGTTTGGTTGCTTCCCAATCTATTTGCTAGCCTTCATTTGTATTAAGTAGAAATACTACTTGTGCATCCAAAATCCTTAAACCAAGTTTTGCCTTATGAGTCGACCATACCTACCTATGTGCAGTATTTCCATGCCATTCCAAGCAAATTTGTATGTGCCATCTCTAAATTTTCAAAATAAATTTTCTCTTTGGTGTGCCCGTACTCCTCATGAAACGGTGGGGGTGTCCAATATTTTTCCATGCTAGATGTGTTATTCTCAAGATGAGTGTTTATTTACTTGTCATTGCACAAGAGTGCGGCGGTAATAGGGATGCCCATTCCCAAAATGAAAAAGAAAAAATATTTACTTTATATTGTCAAAAAATAAATTCCTTGGAAAGTGTTGGTATGGAAGGCAACCGTGGATACGACCCGCCATGGAAAGTGAAAGTTTGGTGGAAAAAGGAATAAACTTTATTTTCTGTTTGGGAACCGCCTATCATATATCTAGCATGGAAAGTATTGTGAGCTACTTTGTCGTTTTCGTTGACAGGAAAAGCATGCCACCCAAAATATTTTTCTCTCTCAATTTAAACCTTGAGCTCTGGCACCTCTACAAATCCCTACTTCCCTCTACAAAGGGCCTATCTATTTACTTTATGCAATTTTTATTTTTACTTTGAGTCTCCTTCTTCTTTTATAAGCACCAACTAGGGGGCACTGTGATCATACTTGAGCATTGGGCATAGCTAATATTTGAGTGTGTTTCATGAATAGATCAATGATTGAGCATGATGGCCTAGGGATAACTTTCTTTAGTGTTGATATTTTGAAAGACATGGTTGCTTGTTGACATGCTTGAGTATTGAAGTCATTATGTTAAAACTAGACTATTGCTTTGAATCATTATAAGTCCAAATGTCCATGCTATACAAAAGAAAAGAATATGATGAACATGTTAGGCAGCATTCCACATCAAAAATTCTGTTTTTATCATTTACCTACTCGAGGACGAGTAGGAATTAAGCTTGGGGATGCTGATACGTCTCCAACGTATCTATAATTTTTGCTTGTTCCATGCTGTTATATTATCATTCTTGGATGTTTTACAATCATTTTATTACAACTTTATATCATTTTTTGGGACTAACCTATTGACATAGTACCAAAGTGCCAGTTGTTGGTTTTTCTTGTTTTTTACTTCGCAGAAAATCAGTACCAAACGGAGCCCAAACGCTGCGGGTATTTTTGTGGATTTTTTATGGACCAGAAGAAAGAAGATGGGCCAAAGAACACCAGAAGAGGGGGCCCAGCATGGCCATCCCCCACCAGGGCGCGCCAGAGGCCCCCTGGCGCGGCCTGGTGGAGGATGGGCAGCTCGGGCACCCCCTCAACCGACTATCAAGCCTATAAATTCCCATAAAATCCAAAAACCCTAGAGGAGTCGACGAAACACAATTCCAGCCGCCGCAAGTTCCAGAACCGCGAGATCCAATCTAAACACCATCACGGAGGGGTTCATCTTCCTCATAGGTGCCTCTCCGCTGATGCGTGAGTAGTCCACCATAGACCTACGGGTCCGTAGGCAGTAGCTAGATGGCTTCTTCTCTCTCTCTTATGATTCTCAATACAATGGTCTCTTGGAGATCTATTTGATGTAAACTTTTGCAGTGTGTTTGTTGGGATCCGATGAATTTTGAGTTCATGATCAGTTTCTATCCATGAATATTATTTGAGTCTTCTTTGATCTCTTATATGCATGATTGCTTATAGCATCGTATTTCTTCTTCGAATCTTTGGTTTAGTTAGGCCAACTAGATCGATTTTTCTTGCCATGGGAAGAGGTGCTTTGTGATGGGTTCGATCTTGCGGTGTTCTTTCCCAGTGATAGAAGGGGCAGCAAGACACGCATGTATCGTTGCTATTAAGGATAACAAGATGGGGTCTATTCCTACATGAATAGATCTTGTCTACATCATGTCATTGTTCTTATTGCATTACTCCGTTTTTCCATGAACTTAATACACTAGATGCATGCTGGATAGCGGTTGATGTGTGGAGTAATAGTGGTAGATGCAGGCAGGAGTCGGTCTATCTATCTTGGACGTGATGCCTATATAATGAACATCGCCTTGGATATCGTCATGACTATTCGATTTTCTATCAATTGCCCAACAGTAATTTGTTCACCCACCGTGCGCTATACTCATGAGAGAAGCCACTAGTGAACCCTACGGCCCCCGGGTCTACTTTTCCATCATATTGCCTTCCGATCTACGATTTTTATAATCTTTATTTTCAGATCTACAAAACCAAAAACCCAAAAACATATTGTTGCATATTTACTCTTTTTATTTGTGTTCTTGAGAGATCTATCTCTCCTATCTATCACTACCTAATCTATCTTATTACCGTAGAGAGGTTGACAACCTCTCTTTCGCGTCGGGTTGCAAGTATTTGTTGTTTGTGTGCAGGTGCTGCTTATTGGGTGGTGGTGATCCTCCTACTGGTTCGAGAACCTTGGTTTCATAACTAAGGGAAATACTTACCATCGCTGTGCTGCATCATCCCTTCCTCTTTGGGGAAATACCGACGCAGTCTCAAGCCACGTCACCCCTCGAGATTGAGCACGGAGGACCGGCCCAACGCGGGCTCTGGTCCCAGCCGAGGCTCCGATGTCATCAAGGTACTTCCCCTCTTTTTCTTGGGAGCCATGGCGGAGGGGCAGATTGGAGCAAGCACGAGATCCGACGAGAAAGGCGCGAGCTTATGGAGGAAGGAGGAGCATAAAACAGGCGCGAGGTGGAACAATGATGGCCCCGCTGCGCGCGCCAGGTTTTTGTCAGCACGGGCGGTTGTCGGTGTACTAAAGATCGGGTCCTTTAGTACCCCGTACTTGTGCACGGACAGTTGTAGCCATGCCTGCGGCAAGGCCTGCCGGAGGACGGCTGGAGACAGATGCAAGATATCAAGAAGGCGTTTAAGCTGAAGATCAGAAGACCGAAGGCTGGGCGTCCGGCAAGATCTTGCCGGGCTGGCCCGTCGAGCCCCGGCAAGATCAGCACCCGGTAAGATTCCACCGCTTCAGCATAGTGCCGCCACTCCAGCGCAGCGACCAGCCTGTCGTTTAGGGCTTGTCCTCCTGGCTGCGTGTCACGGCGCTGGCTGCAGAAGGGGTTAAGCGGTGCTGATGGGACGAATCCTTTTTTCCATCCCCAAGAAAGGCAGGGACACCTGTTCAGAGCATTGAACGCGTCTTGTCCTAAGACGTTTGTCCTAAGGCGTCAGTAGTAATCATGAGATACTGGTAATCATGGGATACTGGTAATCATGAGATACTGTAGATACTTTACACCTCTTGTACTTCGCCACTGTTGGAGACCCCTTGGACATATAAAAGGAGGCCCAAGGCGTAGCTACAGGGGGGGATCCAGACATTCGACCCATTCTGCATGCGTGGCTGCTACTGTAGCTCCCAGAACTTGGCCAAGAACATCCACAGTAATACAACCAAGCAGGAGTAGGGTTTTACGCTTCCGAGCGGCCCGAACCTGGGTAAATCCCCTCGCGTTGATCGTTAGTTCCACTCTTTGTGCTGTCCTTTCTCCCTTGCCGAACCGTAAAGGGATCCTTCGATCCCATAGGTGTCGTTTCCCCGACATCTTTGGCGCGCCAGGTAGGGGGGAGGTTGTGCGAACCCGATCTGGCGGTCAGCGCGCCAGTTCTTGATCATCTTCGTCGCCATGGCTCCCAAGAAGAAGGGCGCTACGGCGGTTGATCCATCCGCGTCCAGCCTCCCCGTACCTGCACAGACGGGTGATGGCGCAGGCGCTGGTGGAGGAGGTGGAGGTCTTGAGCCTCCGCGATGTTCTGGCGATCCGAGCCAGGCGAGCGCCAGATCCAAGGACGGAGCTGTGGTACCTAAGGGTGGCGTAGCGAACTCCAAGAATGGGACGGCGCCCTCCAAGACACCCACGCCGGCGCATGCACCGCGACCTTCTCAGGACGCGCGCGACGTGCAGCACCGTGACGTCGGTGGTTCCAAGCATCCCCATGGGAAAACGCCTGCGCATCACTCTCAAGATGGGCGGGGCCAAGATCCACGTCAACACGCCGGTGGAAGCCGCGCACGGCTGCAGGACCGTGACGGTGCTCCTTCTAACCCAGTTAGGAGTCTGAGCACCTCACGTTCTTCGCATCTTTCGCCGCCGCCTACACCAGCAGAAGCGTTGGCGCGAGCTCAGCTGCTCCTAGACTTACCCCCCGCTGCGGAGAAGCTAGATGAGTGGAGAGCTGCCATTCAGAGCCTCATCGGTCTAGCCAACAACGACAGGCCGCAGCAAGCGGAGCCTTCGCGGCGGCAGTCTACTGGACCGGTGCGGGCCGATGGCGAGAAGACCGGAGGCGGTGCATCTACGATACGCTCCCCTCCACCACGTCAAGAGCGGTCGCTAACTCGGCGGGTCGACGCCCGTGATGACGATTCCACGGCGTCGTCCGATCTGCGGGTTCGCCGCGATCAACGTCTGATTCTTCGGGAACGGCAGAAGGAGGACGCTCGAACTACCATCGAGCGGCGACGGGAAGCGCGTCGTCAATCCGACAAGCGCGGGGGACCCACTATCGACGAGCCTGCGCCAGGGTATCCTGGTAGCCTGCCTTACGAGGTGGGCTGTCCAGCGTTTACTCGTGAGCTGCGGCGAGTCCAGTGGCCCAGCTCCCGTTCTTTCAAGCCGGAGGTCCCGGAGAAGTACGACGGCAAGACTCACCCGTCAGAGTTCCTGAGCATCTACACCATTGCGGTGCAGGCTGCCGGGGCTCGAGACGACAAGATC
Source organism: Elymus sibiricus (assembly GCA_039707655.1). Taxonomy (NCBI): domain Eukaryota; kingdom Viridiplantae; phylum Streptophyta; class Magnoliopsida; order Poales; family Poaceae; genus Elymus; species Elymus sibiricus. The sequence continues at coordinate 165,162,474 of CM077663.1, read as the reverse complement.
CTCGCCAACTACTTCCCGTTGGTGCTGAAGCCCAACGTCAGGTCGTGGTTGATGCATCTGCCGGAGAATTCCATTTCCTCCTAGGCAGATCTGTGTCATGAGTTTGTTGGCGCCTTTACTGGCGACCACCAAGCTCCTGGCCAGGAAAGCGACTTGCATATCATTCCCCAGAAGGATGGCGAAACCTTGCGCAAGTACATCCAGAGGTTCAGCCGTATCCAGCACAACATTCCAGACGTTCATCCTGCCGCCGTCATCAGCGCCTTCCATCAGAATGTGCGCAACCACAAGATGCGGGAAGAGCTTGCGATGAACAAGGTCAGAGATGTCGCCGAGCTTTACGCTCTGGCTGACAAATGTGCTCGGGCAGAAGAAGGAAGGAGACTCCCCGGCGAGAACGCTGGCGCAGGAGTCGACTCCGAAAGCGAAGACGCTGCTGCCCCGGCAAAGAAGGGCCGACGGAAGGCCAGGAAGCGCAAGGGCAAGGCCGTGCTTGCCGTCGAGGGATCCGGCAACCCCGGCACCGCCAAGAAGGCCAAGACTGACGACCCCGGCAAGGAGGTTGCCGGGTGTGCCGCGTGTCAGGCCTTGGCGGCTGCCGACAAGCCGGAAGGCTCCGCCAAGCAGTACTGCAAGATCCACCGCACCAAGGGGCACGATCTCCAAAACTGCCTGCAAGTTGAGGAGCTTGTCGAGAAGCAGAGAGCCGAATATGAAAGGCGAGACAAGGAGAAGGCCCAGGATGGCGCTGGAGGGTCCGGAAAGAAACGCGGCCGAGGAGGTCGCCGCGGTAAGGCCAAGCAACAGAAGGAGCGGCCCGCCCGAGGCCGCGACAAGGAGCAGGGGGATGACGATGATGATGTAGAGGGCGACGAATCCAGCGAGCACGAGTTCCAGAAGGCTACAGAGGCCATGTGCGTTGACGGAGGCGCCTCGTTGCATTCCTCTCACCGCCAGCTCAAGCAGTGGGCGCGCGAGATTAATGCGGCAAAGCCATCCCTCGATGCCCGGAAGCCACTGAAGCGGTCCCACACGCCTATCATTTTTGACGCCGAGGATCACCCTGATCGCACAACTGCGGTCGGGTGTTTGCTGTTGTTGGTTTCACCAACGATTCGCAACCTCAAGGTGACGAAAATGTTAGTTGACGGTGGGGCTGGACTGAACCTGATCTCGCCCGATGTGATCAAGAGATTGCAAATTCCCGACGAAGATCTCGAGGAAACAGGCTCATTCCATGGGGTCAATCCGGGAAGGAACCAGCCGAAGGGCAAGATCACCCTGCCAGTGACGTTTGGCAGTGAGTTGAACTTCAGGACAGAGAAGATCGTCTTCGACGTCGCCAAGATTCCATTACCCTATAATGGGATTCTTGGTCGCCCGGCGCTGGCCAAGTTCATGGCGGCATCGCACTATGCCTACAACGTGCTGAAGATGCCTGGGCCGATGAGCGTCATCACCATCCACTCCGACAAGAAGGATGCGCTTATCTGCACCGACAAACTCTACCGGGAGGCAGTTGCAGCATCTGCCGCCAAGGCACCTGCTCCTGTCGCTGAAGCTCCCGGGAAGAAGAAGAAGCCCGGCAAGACCTCTAGCACCCACTCCGGCAAGGGCACCTCCTCGGAGTGCTGCGCTCCCGTTGAGGACGTGCCGGAGAGCTCTGCCGGCAAGAGCAAGAAATCCAAGGCAGCTCCACTAGAGACCAAGAAGGTGCCCGCCAAGGAGGACAGTACGGGAGGAACTTTCACCATAAGTTCCACCCTTGATGACAAATAGGAAAGCGCGCTCGTTGCCTTCCTGCGGGCGAATATCGATGTGTTTGCATGGCAACCATCTGATATCCCCGGTGTTCCCAGGGAGGTAATTGAGCACCACCTTGCTGTCTGCCCTCACGCGTGGCCCATCAAGCAGAAGATCAGGAAGCAAGCCTTGGAGCGGCAAGAGTTTATCGCCGAAGAAATCAGAAAGCTTGAAGCAGCAGGCTGGTTAGAGGAGTCCTCCATCCGACGTGGTTGGCCAATCCAGTTGTAGTGCGCAAGGCGAATGGAAAATGGAGGCTATGTATCGACTATACTGATATCAATAGAGCCTGTTCAAAAGATCCTTTTCCCTTGCCGCGCATCGACCAGATTGTGGACTCCACTGCTGGCTGTGATTTGCTGTCATTCCTTGACGCATATTCAGGCTACCATCAGATTTTTATGACCAAAGAAGACGAAGAGAAAACCGCATTTATCACCCCATGTGGCGCGTATTGCTTCATACGTATGCCTTTCAGGCTGAAAAGTGCTGGTTCGACCTTCGCAAGAGCTGTCCAGATTGGTTTCGAGACCCAGCTGCATAGAAATATGGAAGCCTATATGGATGACATATTGGTCAAAACCAAGGACAAGGCAACTCTCATTCAGGACTTAGAAGAGACGTTTGCAAATCTGCGCAGGATCAATATGAAGCTCAATCCCGAGAAGTGCGTGTTTGGCGTTCCATCCGACAAGCTTCTTGGGTTCTTTGTATCTTAGCGTGGAATTGAAGCCAATCCCGACAAGATCAAGGCAATTGAGCAGATTGAAGCACCAAGACGTGTCAAAGATGTGCGCCGACTTGCCGGTTGCGTTGCTGCTCTGAGCAGGTTCATCTCCAAGTCCGCTGAGCGTGCCCTGCCCTTTTTCAAAATCTTGAAGAAGGCAGGACCAATGAAATGGACTCCGGAAGCGGAGGCAGCGCTGCAGGACTTGAAGAGGTACCTCTCCTCTCCGCCGACACTGGTCGCACCTAGGCCACAAGAGCCGTTGCTGCTGTATCTAGCGGCAACGAATCAAGTGGTTAGTGCTGCGCTAGTGGCGCAGAGAGAAGCAGACGAAGAGGCAGCGGCAACGGCAAGCCCGTCAAGCGACAAGCCAGGACCATCCCCGGCAGAGTCTGGTGCCAATGAGACAGAGCCCGCGTAGTCAAGTGAAGCAGTGCAGAAGAAGAAGATGGTGCAGCGCCCAGTCTATTTTGTCAGCTCCCTTTTGCCGGGGGCTAGGTCAAGATATTCTGGTGTGCAAAAGCTGCTCTTCGGCCTCCTTATGGCCTCGAGGAAGCTGCGCCATTACTTCCAAGCACATGAGATTATCTTCGTCACTCGCTTTCCGCTGCAACGGATCTTGCGGAATCCAGAAGCAACCGGCAGGATTGTGGAGTGGGCGTTGGAGCTGTCATGCTTTGGCCTAAAATTTGAAAGCACTTCAACTATTCAGAGCAGAGCCTTGGCAGAGTTCATTGCGGAGTGGACACCAACGCCAGACGAAGAAGTTCAAGAGTCGGTTGTCCCCGGCAAGGAAACATATCGCGAATGGATTATGTACTTTGATGGGGCTTTTTCTCTGCAAGGCGCCGGTGCTGGCGTGCTGCTTGTCGCACCCACCGGAGAGCACCTCAAGTATGTGATTCAGATGCACTTTCCCTGGGAGAGATCAACGAGCAACACTGCAGAGTATGAAGGGCTGCTTGCCGGTCTCAGGATCGCGGCAGACCTTGGGATCAAGATGCTCATCGTCAGAGGTGACTCCCAGCTTGTCGTCAGGCAAGTCAACAAGGATTACCAGAGCCCATTGATGGAAGCTTATGTCGATGAAGTGAGAAGGCTGGAGGAGCATTTTGATGGTTTGCAAACAGAGCATGTTCCTCGAGCAGAGAACTACATTGCTGACGACCTGTCGAAGCGTGCTGCCCTTAAGTTACCTGTGGAACCAGAACTTTTGTGCTCCGCCTGAGTCAGCCATCTGTAACACCACCGACGAGGCCGGACAAGAGAAGGAAGTTAAGTACCGGCAAGTACTTCCCGGCAGAGCTTCCAGAAGCCGCCGGCAAGAAAGTTGCTGGGAACGACACGGTTGCCGGTGAGCAGCGGCTTCGCGCAGAGCCTCAGGTTCTTGCCGCAGAAGTACGCGCCCCCGCAGCTGAGGATATGCCGGTTGCCGGTGAGTAGTAGCTTTGCGCAGAACCTCAGGTTCTTGCCGCTGAAGCAAGCGCTCCCGCGGCCGAAGCCTTTAGTCCTTGTCGTCGAGCCACGGGCTCCGGCATGGGCACAGCACATAGTTCATTTCCTTCAGACAGGAGAACTCCCTGAGGAACAGGAAGAAGCGGAGAAAGTAGCCCGTCAATCTAGTATGTACCAGTTCGTCGACGACGTCCTGTACAGAAAGAGACCCAACGGTGTGACATTGAAGTGCGTTCCTCGGGAGGATGGACTAGAGCTGTTGGCAGAGACTCATGGAGGCATATGTGGCTCCCACATAGGCTCGAGAGCTCTTGTCGGCAAGGCATTCTGGCAAGGTTTCTTCTGGCCCACTGCTCTCCAGGATGCAACTGCACTAGTAACCAAGTGTGAAGCGTGCCAGTTCCATTCAAAGCAACTTCATCAGCCAGCTCAAGCTCTTCAGACAATCCCTCTTTCCTGGCCCTTCTCGGTCTGGGGACTCGACATACTGGGTCCTTTCCCCCGCGCTGCCGGGGGCTTCGAGTACTTGTACGTTGCTATCGACAAGTTCACGAAGTGGCCGGAAGTGGAAGCAGTGAGAAAGGTGACAGCACAGTCAGCGGTCAAGTTCTTCAAGGGAATAGTGTGCCGGTTTGGTGTGCCGAACAGGATCATCACCGACAATGGCACGCAGTTCACAAGCCGCACCTTTATGCAGTACGTCCAAGACCTTGGCGGCAAGATCTGTTTTGCCTCCGTTGCTCACCCGAGAAGCAACGGCCAAGCAGAGAGGGCAAATGCTGAAGTGCTGCGCGGTCTCAGGACCAGAACTTTCGACAAGCTGCACAAGTGCGGAAGACGCTGGATTGATGAGCTGCCGGCGGTTCTTTGGTCAATCAGAACGACACCAAATCGAGCTACCGGCCAGACTCCCTTCGCCCTGGTCTACGGGGCTGAAGCAGTTCTCCCCACGGACCTCATATACGGGTCACCTCGAGTGCTCGCTTATGATGAGCTCGAGCAAGAGCAGCTGCGGCAAGATGACGCTGTGCTCCTTGAGGAAGATCGTCTTCGGGCTGCTGTGCGTGCTGCACGCTACCAGCAAGCTTTGCGCCGCTATCATAGCCGCAAGGTTCATGCCCGGAGTCTTGAGGAAGGCGACCTTGTTCTTCGGCGCGTTCAGTCGGCCAAGAATTCCAACAAGTTGACGCCGAAGTGGGAAGGCCCTTATCGGGTAGTACGAGTCACCAGGCCTGGCGCTGTCCGCCTGGAGACCAAAGATGGCGTACCAGTGAGCAACTCCTGGAATATCGAACATCTTCGTAAGTTCTACCCGTAAGGCGCGGTTGCCGGTTAGCATCAGTTTCGCGCAAGACCTTAGGTTCTTGCTGCAGAAACGCTCCCGGCAACCACCTTTTGTACAAGTCTTGCTGATGAAGCATGTAATCCTTTGTACAAAGCCAGGCGCAGACCCTGTGCATAGATAAATAAAGCTAAGTGTTTTACAATTCTTGTCGATTTCATGTCATATGCATGCTTATCTGAGATGTTGTATTGCGCTTGCTTCCGGTAAGAGCTAATGAACCGCCAAGGTTCCATATTTTCTCTTCTTTCTTTTTCTCAAAAGGATAGAAGGTTCCCTCGCATGCAAGTTTGCCGGGAGGGGGGGGGGAGGATGATATGGATACCGACAGGCGACGTTCAAGGTTGACATCTTGCCGGAAGAAGAAGAACAGCAACGAAAAGCTAAGTTGCAGAACCCTTTAAGCAGATTCTTTATTGTAAGGCTATTTCCCTTGAACGATTTCGACTTTCGTATGGAAAACCTGCACGCGATGGAACCTTGTCATGATCGGTTGCGCCCTTACTCTGTTTCGAGTTCGCTCAACAGTTTAGGTGGCTGCACTGAAAACGTCAAGGTTTCTTGCCGGTAGCTGCGCCTCCAGCAGGCTGCTGAAGTCCCGAACCCAGCGCTCGCGGGGGTGCGCACCGGCAAGTTCCCAGCATAAGCGTAGGGTACAAGCCGTACAGAAGGAAATCAGACGAGGGAATAGCATACATTAATCCAGAGACAGCAAGTTATATTACATGATAGTTGCCGCGTTTCTAACTAAAGATAAATTGTCTTTGGCATGGAGCGATGGCGACAAGATAAAGAGAAACAGCTAATCCCGGCGATCGCCTTCAACCCTCTTGACTTGGCTCACCCTGTCAACGATGGGCGCGACAAGCTCTTCGAGTACCTTGACGTTCACATCCTTCGGCAAGCGTTTGAAGACGTTGGAGAGGTTGATGCCGGGGTTCTTGTGCACAACTTTGACCAGCACCTCGCGGAGGACGGCCTGGCAGAGCTTGCGGGATTCGTTCGCCAGCTGGGTGTCCGGTCAGAGTGAAGCTGCTCCAAGGCTTCGAGCATGCGGTCAAAGAACATGGTCAGCCTGGCGCTTGTGGACACCCTGTCGTCAGAAGAATACCTGAAGCCTTGCAGACCCATGATGGACAGTTGCGCGGCAATCTTGTTTGCAACGTCGATGAGCTTCTCAGTCCAGATCTGCACGCCTGCCACATAGTCGTTGTGTGTGGCGGCAGCACTCTTGAGCAGCTCCTGTTCATTGTGGAGGTCTTTGATCAAGGTCTTCTCCCGACCCCTGGCGGTCTCAAGGGTCTCCTTCAGCGTGGTCAGCTTCTGCTCCAGATCAACGATGGATTCCTTGGCAGAGGTGAGCTGCTGAGTCTTCTCGGATGCGGCAACCTGTGCCTCCATCAAGCTGTGAAGAGCTTTGTCTCTTTCGGCTCCGAGTGTTGAGACCTTCTTGCCGTGATCCTCGAGATCAGCCTCTAGCTTCTTCACCTTCCCCTCCAGCAAGCTCTTGGCGGCCTCTGCAGCTCCGGCAGCATCGACGGCTTCCTTCGGTTTGCCGGCGTGATCTTCAGTCAGAGCTCTGAGTGTCCCCATGTGTTTCTGCTCTAGCTCCTGGGTCCGCTGCGCGACAAGTTTCTCGATCTCCTCGTCCTTGCTGCGGAGCTTGGCGGCAAGCGCCTCCTCGCGAGCAGTAAGGTCCTCTTCGTGCGCATCGAGCCCGATGCGGCGCTCCGTCAGGCGAGCTTCTGCTGCGGCGGCCTGCTGTGCAACCTCCTCCTGTACCTTCTCAACATCAGATTGCTTCATGAGGAGGTCGTTCCAGTTCTCGCTCAGCTGTTCCCGAGCAGTCTTCAACTCTTGGAAGGCCTCAGCATACCAAGCCTGCATCTCCTCGACGCGCTTTTGGAAGTCCGCCTCTGCCGCATCAACAACCGCTGCCCAGGAATCCAGCTTATCCTTCCGGGCGCGGTAGAGTGCCTGGAGCTTCTGATAGTTGTCGTGCACGGCTTGGAGTAGCTGCTCTTCCTTGGGTTCACTGCTGCTGGCGGCGGCGATGACGTCTCCATCCAGAGTTTCTCCTTCCACCGGCGCCCCAGTGCTTGCCGTCCTTGGCATGCTGACGAGCAGGTTGTCGCCGACCTTGAGGTAACTGCTTGACGGGGGCACATCAGATGTTGACGGTTGATCTTCACCGGCAGCTGGGGGCTCCGCGACCGGTGTGGCGCCAGGCGCTCCTGCGGCAGGAATGTCGTCAGTGCGGTCGTCGGTCTCCTTGCCGGTCCCCTCAGCAGACTTCTTGGCGGTCTCTTCCTGTGCGGCCTTGGCGGCCTCGTCCGCTGCGACCCTGTCGGCCTCGGCGGCAGCGTCCCTGGCGGTCTCCTCGATGACGGTTTCGACATCCATGGGTTCCGCCAAGAGGAAATCTGGAAGCCCAGGAAGGGAAGCAAGGTGAGATTAAAAAAAAGAGAGAAAAACAGGAGTAGCAAGTACTCTGAGGCGAGCGGTTTACCTGCGTCGAGCTGCTGAGGAGGGTTGCTGGAGCCAGTGCTCGCCGGCTCTTCTTCATCGCGGTAAAACTCGCTTGCCGAAGGCTCATCTCTGGGCGGTGTAGTCGATGGCGGCGGCACATCCGGGACGGTTCCCATTGGTACTCCTTGTTGCCGCTCCGCTCCTGCACGCCCGGAGATGTCAGCAGTGAAGATACGCACCCTGGCACTTGCCAGCGGAAAGTGCATAACGGACTCACGCTGGGGGCTGCGCCGGGGGCTGTGTTGAGGACTGCGTTGTGGGCTCGACTCCGGGCTGATGTTGATCATTTCTGGCGCACCTGAGGTGCTTGCCGGCGGTTCGTCGCCCGTTGAGGTCTTCGCCCTCTTCCCCATCCTTTGCGCCAAGGTTTCTGCATCTCTGTGGAGACAAGCCAAAGTGAATTAGTCAAGTGAAGCTAGAAATACAGGAATTATAAGGTGTGGCAAGGCCCTTACTCTTCTTCTTCAGATTCCAAGGCAGAGAGGTCGAAGACGACTTCCGCTTCGGCACCTGGGCGAGGAGGTGGAGAAGGAGACCTGGCGCGCTTGGCTGCAGCGGAAGCAATAGGTTGCTGCGACCCTGCTGCTCCAGCCGCTGGTGCCGTCGTATGGGATGCTCCCGCCGCACCAGTTTGTGCCACGGTCGAGCGTGTCGTACGTCGCACGGGCGGTTGTTGGGCCTCTTGCCGCTGCGCGGCCTCGCCGGCCGCCTTCTTGCCGGGAACCTCATCCGTTGAGGGAGGCTGACTTGCTGGGGCACCAGAGCTGGCTTTCCGAAGAACGCGCCTTTTCTTCCCTGGAGCTGGGGGCTCCTCGTGCGGCTGCTCCTCGGTTGCGCCCTCGACGGTAGAGCCCCCGGCAACCATGCCGCTCTGCTCCCCGGCAACTTCCTCTTGCTCAGAAGAGGTCTCCTCTGGCATCGTCTCTTCTTCACTGGTGTCTTCTCCCGTGAAGCCAAAGTCGCCGGCCTCCGCGGCAAGTTTTGCCTCTTCCGCCCTGCTAGCAATGTAAGCTATTTCTTCATCAGTGGTGGGACGGATAAGGTTGGGATCTTCCCGGATGGCCCTCTCCGACAAGTTGTCGAAGAACTCCTGCACGTGCTCTCGAGGCGGCTCAACCCAAGTCCCATCAAGGCCGTGGGCGTTGCACACTGGCATCATAGAAATGATGGAGCTCAGGGCAGAGTTGTTGCACAGAGGGACGACTCCAGGCGGCAACATGAACCTCCCGTCAGGCCTGAACAACCTGTGGCAGAGATACACGTGTTGCAAGACCGTGAAGTGGTGATTCAAGCCAGGGCGCAGCCTCATTATATATGCTGCGTTCTTGAAGTCCTAGGCTGGCCTCCCCTTATTGTGCAGAGGGGCGATGCGCCAGCGAAGGAAATCTGCGCCAACCATTTCAATCGTGAGTCCGGCAGCCTTCAGGCGGTGGATCCTGGTGATTGCAATTGTGAGCTTCTTGTCTTCAGGGTCGAGGTCGCTCCAATTCTCACCACGGGCCACCTTCTTTTGCCGGGGCACGCAGAATGGCTGAGGGTCTTTCTCCTGGATCCAGCACCACTCAGATCGCCACTCATCCCACTTCTTGCGGTAGAGACCCCCTGGGTATATATCTTTGTTCCATGTCCTTGGAATCCAAGTGATAGATCCAGAGAGGGCATCTCCTGTCTCGATGCGGGGGATGAAGTAGTGGCGGAAGAGGGCCGTGTTGGGGACCACTCCGACAAAGTTTTCGCAAAGATGCGCAAAGACAGACATGCACGTTACGGCGTTCGGCGTGAAATCCAAAAGGCGGAACCCGTACGTGTACATGACGTCAACGAAGAAGTCGGAGAAAGGAGGATAGAGCCCGCAGTAAAAATAAGCAGCGAAGAAAGGATATCTATTCGCGCCGCCCCCGGCAGAAGCCGAAAGCGCGCGAGTTTTGGGATGGTCATTTGTCTTCTTCCCCCATACGCACCTGTACTGGGTAATCAAGGTGTGCCCGTCAAGCGTCGGGTCGAAGACGGCGCGCTCTCTCCGCATCCGCACCAGATCCCCTTCATCTGCTCCTGCGGCTGAGCCGGCGGCTTTCGCCGTTTTGCCCTTGCCTGCTTTGGGCGGCATGGCGGCAGTGGAAGCGGAGTCCGAAGGTGGCGAGGGCGTGCGGGTGGCGGAAGAATGGAGGAGGCGCGTTTCAGGCTCGAGGAGGAGGACGATGGCAGCGTCCAGATTGGAAAAGATGAGAGGTAAATAAGCAGCACCCCTGCGGATTTCCTTTTTACGGGGAAGGAGCGGAGGTTGCGGTCATTCCGCACACGTCCCCCACGTTCCGCATTCAACGCGCGTCGTGGGAGGGCGCAGTAAATGAGAAGATTATGACAGTAACTCCTGCCACGCGTGCCCGTGCACTGTTTTTGGCCTAGCCCAACAACGCCTCGCACCCGAGTATGGCCTAGGCCCGGGGGCTCCTGTCGGTGTACTAAAGATCGGGTCCTTTAGTACCCCGTACTTGTGCACGGACAGTTGTAGCCATGCCTGTGGCAAGGCCTACCGAAGGACGGCTGGAGACAGATGCAAGATATCAAGAAGGCGTTTAAGCTGAAGATCAGAAGACCGAAGGCTGGGCGTCCGGCAAGATCTTGCCGGGCTGGCCCGTCGAGCCCCGGCAAGATCCGCACCCGGTAAGATTCCACCGCTTCAGCACAGTGCCGCCGCTCCAGCGCAGCGACCAGCCTGTCGTTTAGGGCTTGTCCTCCTGGCTGCGTGTCACGGCGCTGGCTGCAGAAGGGGTTAAGCGGTGCTAATGGGACGAATCCTTTTTCCATCCCCAAGAAAGGCAGGGACACCTGTTCAGAGCATTGAACGGGTCTTGTCCTAAGACGTTTGTCCTAAGACGTTTGTCCTAAGGCGTCAGTAGTAATCATGAGATACTGGTAATCATGGGATACTGGTAATCATGAGATACTGTAGATACTTTACACCTCTTGTACTTCGCCACTGTTGGAGACCCCTTGGACATATAAAAGGAGGCCCAAGGCGTAGCTACAGGGGGGGATCCAGACATTCGACCCATTCTGCATGCGTGGCTGCTACTGTAGCTCCCAGAACTTGGCCAAGAACATCCACAGTAATACAACCAAGCAGGAGTAGGGTTTTACGCTTCCGAGCGGCCCGAACCTGGGTAAATCCCCTCGCGTTGATCGTTAGTTCCGCTCTTTGTGCTGTCCTTTCTCCCTTGCCGAACCGTAAAGGGATCCTTCGATCCCATAGGTGTCGTTTCCCCGACAGCGGTTGCTGAGGCGACGTGGGGAAGTGGATGCGTCCGCATACCGTCGTGCGCCACGCGTCGAGCCTGGCCCGCAGGCGATTGGGGCCCACGGCGCTTTGGCCTTCCTTCCTTGGCTTCGCCCCGAAGCCTACCCAAGCGCGCCTTGAGCCCGGGGGCTACTGTCGGCTTTCTGGGAACGGGGGTACCCAGAACTGCCTGCCTGCGGCCCATCACGTGGCCCACCTCGACGGCCCAGTATGGCCTCGCGGAAAATCCCCTTAAGACAAGACCCTCGCGAGGGCCCCAGCCTCACGAGGAGAACAAGGCCAAGACCTCCGGAGGAGCGGCCTCCCCAGGTTACCTCCCGAGGAGCAGAGATTCCTATGCAGTGCCCGGCCTCGTGAGGCTGGGACGACTTGAGCCATGACGACTAAGGCCAGACGGTCACCAACGGGCGCAGAAGGGACAATTTCCTCTTTTGTGCTAAGGAGGCAAGGACAGACGCGGGTTCCAAAGGAATCCCCCAAAGGTTTCCATTCCAGTGCAACAAGACCAAGACCACGAGCTCGGCAGGACGGATGTCATCGCCGAGCCCACCTCTGCGTCACGCCCAGAAGCTTTGCAGGCGAAGATCACCTTTAGTCAGGATAAGATGTACCTCTTGTCCCCTTTCAAATTAGGCCGTTGTGGGATCCCTTCCCGCCTGTGCGATAAGGGAAGAGGACCAAGGCCGCTATAAATAGGGACTAGCCACCACCGTAGAAGGGGACCATCGAATCAACCCTCACCCAAGAGCCCTCATGAGGTCTCTCAACCACTGTACTAGTTCATCCCCAAACCTCCTCGTGAGGCCAATCCACCAAAAGCAGGAGTCGGGTTTTACACCGCAAGGTGGCCCGAACCTGGGTAAATCACTGTGTCCATCTTCTTGCTCGCTGCACGCATTCGACGAGGCTGGGCTGTGGGGTGGTGAGCTTGGCTTGAGCTGGGAAGGATCTTTGCACACGCCCCAGAGTTCGAACCTTCTTGGGTCTGCAGAGCCCGATTTCCGACATGCTTGGGTTCTCCATTCATCTAGTGAGCTAATATCAAATAGCCTCTTTTCACCGGCAAGTTTGAAATCATAGTTGAGTTCTTTAATTGCCCAAAATGCTTTATGTTCTAATTCTAGAGGCAAATGACAAGCTTTTCCATATACCATTTTGTATGGAGACATACCCATAGGATTTTTATAAGCTATTCTATAAGCCCAAAGTGCATCATCTAATTTCTTAGACCAATTCTTACGGGGCCTATTGACAGTTTTTTGTAATATTAATTTTATTTCTCTATTGCCAAGTTCAACTTGACCACTAGATTGAGGATGATAGGGTGATGCAATTCTAGGGTTAACATCATATTTAGCAAGCATCTTACGGAAAACACCATGAATAAAGTGTGAACCACCATCAGTCATTAAATATCTAGGGACTCCAAACCTCGGGAAGATAACCTCTTTAAGCATTTTAATGGAGCTGTGGTGATGAACACTACTAGTTGGAATAGCTTCGACCCAATTAGTGACATAATCAACAGCAACCAAAATATGAGTGTACCCGTTAGAGGAAGGAAAAGGCCCCATATAATCAAAACCCCATACATCAAATGGTTCGACAAAAAGTGAATAATTCATAGGCATTTCCTAACGCTTACCGATATTACCAATTCTTTGACATTCATCACAAGACAAGACAAACTTACGGGCATCCTTGAAGAGAGTAGGCCAATAAAAACCAGATCGCAATACCTTGTGAGCAGTTCTATCTCCCGCATGATGTACTCCATAAGCTTCGGAATGACATTTCCATAGGATTTGTTCCTGTTCATGCTCAGGTACACAATGTCTAATAATACCATCTACTCCTTCTTTATAAAGATGTGGGTCATCCCAAAAGTAATGTCTTAAGTCATAGAAGAATTTTTTTCTTTTGTTGGTATGTGAAGCTAGGTGGTATATATTTAGCAACAATGTAATTAGCATAATCAGAATACCAAGGGGTGTTTTGTGAAACATTTATTGCAGCTAACTGTTCATCAGGGAAACTATCATCAATAGGTAGTGGGTCATCAAGAATATTTTCTAACCTAGATAAGTTATCAGCTACGGGGTTCTCAGCTCCTTTCCTATCAACGATATGTAAGTCAAATTCTTGAAGCAAAAGAACCCACCTAATGAGTCTAGGTTTAGCATCTTTATTTTCCATAAGATATTTTATAGCAGCATGATCGGTGTGAACAATAACCTTGGAGTCAACAATATAGGATCTAAATTTATCACAGGCAAACACAACTGCTAAAAATTCTTTGTCAGTAGTAGCATAATTTTGTTGAGCACTGTCTAGAGTTTTGCTAGCATAATGGATAACATTCAATTTTTTTATCAACTCTTTGTCCTAGAATAGCACCAACAACATAATCACTAGCATCACACATAATTTCAAAAGGCAAGTTCCAATCAGGTGGTTGAACGATGGGTGTAGAGGTTAAGGCTTTCTTGAGTGTTTCAAAGGCTTCCACACAATCATCATCAAAGAGAAAAGGAATATCCTTTTGTAAAATATTAGTAAGAGGCCTAGAAATTTTAGAGAAGTATTTAATGAACCTCCAATAGAAACCAGCATGACCAAGGAAACTTCGAATACCTTTAATATCTTTAGGACATGGCATTTTCTCAATTGCATCAACTTTAGCTTTATCCACCTCAATACCTCGTTCAGATATTTTATGCCCCAAAACAATACCTTCATTAACCAAAAAGTGGCACTTCTCCCAATTAAAGATGAGATTAGTTTGTTCACATCTCTGCAAAACTCGATCAAGGTTGCTTAAGCAATCATCAAAAGAAGTCCCGTAAACGGAAAAAATCATCCATGAAAACCTCCACAATCTTTTCACAAAAATCAGAGAATATAGCAGTCATACATCTTTGAAAGGTAGCAAGTGCATTGCATAAACCAAAAGGCATACGTCTATAAGCATAGGTTCCAACAGGGCAAGTAAAGGTGGTTTTCTCTTGATCGGATTGTGACACTGGTATTTGAGAGAAACCAGAATATCCATCTAGAAAACAAAAGTGTGTGTGCTTAGATAATCTTTCTAGCATTTGATCATTGAAAGGCAGAGGGTAATGATCTTTTCTAGTAGCTTTATTTAACTTCCTAAAATCAATTACCATTCTATAACCAGTGACAATTCTTTGTGGAATGAGTTCATTTTTATCATTAGGAACAACGGTAATACCTCCTTTCTTAGGGACACAATGAACGGGACTTACCCATCTACTATCAGCAATGGGATAGATTATACCTGCTTCCAGAAGCTTTAATATTTCAGTTCTTACCACTTCTTTCATCTTAGGATTTAATCGCCGTTGATGATCAACAATGGGTTTAGCATCAGGTTCCATATTAATCTTGTGCTGACATAGAGTGGGACTAATGCCCTTAAGATCATCAAGAGTATATCCAATAGCAGCCCAGTGCTTCCTTAGAACTTTTAATAATCTTTCTTCTTCATGTTCTGAAAGGTTAGTACTAATAATAATATGATATATCTTTTTCTCATCAAGATAAGCATACTTCAAAGTGTCAGGCAATTGCTTTAATTAAAAAATAGGATCACCTTTAGGTGGAGGAGGACCTCCAAGAGTTTCAATAGGTAAATTGTGTTTCAGGAGAGGTTGTTGTTCAAAGAAAATTTGATCTATTTCATTTCTTTCACGCAAATGCATATCATTTTCATGGTCAAGCAAATATTGTTCTAATGGATCAGTAGGAGGCACATCAATAGAAGCAAGACCAATTATTTCATCCTTACTAGATAACGCTTTATCACGAGGTTGTCTACTAAACTTGGAAAAATTAAACTCATGAGACACACCACCAAAACTGACACCGACAGTTTGTTTTTCACAAACTATCTTAGCGTCGACGGTGCTCAAAAAAGGTCTACCAAAGATAATGGGACAAAAGTCATCTTGTGGGGAACCAAGGACTAGAAAATTAGTAGGGTATTTTACTTTCCCACACAAGACTTCAACATCTCTAACAATCCCATGTGGTGTGATGGTGTCTCTATTAGCAAGTTTAATAGTAACATCAATGTCTTCTATTTCAGCAGGTGCTATTTCATCCATAATTCTTGGTATAAGGTAAAAGGAATAGCACTCACACTAGCACTCAAATCACATAAACCATGATAGCAATGATCTCCTATTTTAATTGAGACAACAGGCATGCCTTCTATGGGTCTATGTTTATCTTTTTCATCGGGTTTAGCAATTCTAGCAGCTTCATCACGGAAGTAGATAACATGCCCATCAATATTTTCTACCAAGAGATCTTTAACCATAGCAACACTAGGTTCTACTTTAATTTGCTTAGGGGGTTTAGGTGCTCTTATATTACTCTTACGAACCACAGTTGATACCTTAGCATGTTCCTTTATCCTAACAGGGAAAGGTGGTTTTTCAATATAAGCGATAGGCACAACTGGATCAATATTGTAAATGATGGTTTCATCTTTAGATATGACCGGTTCTTTAATTTCTTCTTTAATAGGGGGATGATATTTAAACCACTTCTCCTTAGGGAGATCAACGTGACTAGCAAATGCTTCGCAGAAAGAGGCTACTATCTTAGAGTCAAGTCCATATTTAGTGCTAAACTTGTGAAAAGTATCGGTATTCATAAAAGATTTAACACAATCAAACTCAAGCTTTATACCTGACTCATTACCTTCATCGAGTTCCCAATCTTCAGAGTTGCGTTTAATTCTTTCTAAGAGATCCCACTTGAATTCAATAGTCTTCTTCATATAAGAACCAGCACAAGAAGTATCGAGCATGGATTGATCATTATGAGAAAGCCGAGCATAAAAATTCTGAATGATAACTTCTCTCGGGATGTCATGATTGGGGCTTGAATATAACATTGACTTAAGCCTCCCCCAAGCTAGAGCGATGCTTTCTCCTTCACGAGGCCAAAAATTATATATATAATTCCGATCACGATGAACTAGATGCATGGGATAAAACTTTTGGTGGAATTCCAATTGCAAACGATTCCAGTTCCATGATCCAAGATCATCACATAGCCTATACCATGTCAATGCTTTTCCCTTGAAAGATAAAGGGAAAACCTTTTTCTTAGCTTCATCTCCGGGTAAACCTGCAAGCTTAAATAATCCACAAATTTTGTTCACATATAATAGGTGCACATCAGGATGTTCAGTTCCATCTCCTGCATAAGGTTTAGCAAGCAGTTGTTCTACCATACCCGAATGAATTTCATAACCAATATTTTCAGTAGGTGCAGTAGGTTGAGGGGCAACTAATTGTAGTTCCGGTCGAGGTGAAGATACCCCGAACAAACCCCTCAAAGGATTATTTTCCATAGTAGCAAGTAGCAATAAATTTCAGCACGTAGTATAAGTTTTTCCTTACCGATTTCCACTTACCAAGAGCGCTTCACTCCCCGGCAACGGTGCTAGAAAAGAGTCTTGATGACCCACAAGTATAGGGGATCAATCGTAGTCCTTTCGATAAGTAAGAGTGTCAAACCCAACGAGGAGCAAAAGGAAATGACAAGCGGTTTTCAGCAAGGTAATTTCTGCAAGCACTGAAATTGTAGGTAACAGGTAGTTTGATAGCAAGATAATTGGTAACGAGCAAGTAACGGTAATGGTAAATAAAGTGCAGCAACGTAGCCCAATCCTTTTGTGGCAAAGGACATGCCAGAACAGTCTCTAGTAATAGGCAAAGTGTTCTTGAGGGTACACGGGAATTTCATCTAGTCACTTTTATCATGTTGGTTTGATTCGTGTTCGCTACTTTGATAATTTGATATGTGGGTGGGTCGGTGCTTGGGTGCTGTTCTTACTTGAACAACCTCCCACTTATGATTAACCCCCTCGCAAGCATCCGCAACTACGAGAAAAGTATTAAGATAAAATCTAACCATAGCATTAAACGTTGGGATCCAAATCAGCCCCTTACGAAGTAGTGCATAAACTAGGGTTTAAGCTTCTGTCACTCTAGCAAACCATCATCTAATAACTACTCCACAATGCATCCCCTTAGGCCCATGAATGGTGAAGTGTCATGTAGTCTGATACGTCTCCAACGTATCTATAATTTTTGCTTGTTCCATGCTGTTATATTATCATTCTTGGATGTTTTACAATCATTTTACTACAACTTTATATTATTTTTGGGACTAACCTACTAACCTAGAGCCCAGTGCCAGTTTCTGTTCTTTCCTTGTTTTTAAGTTTTACAGAAAAGGAATATCAAACGGAGTCCAAACGGAATAAAAATTTACGGTGATTTTTTTTTGGACCAGAAGAGACCCACGGGGCATCGGAGTTGGGCCAGAAGAGCCACGAGGAGATCACAAGCCACAGGGGCGCGGCCCCCCTAGGGCGCGCCCCCCTGGCTTGTGACTCCCTCGTGGCCCCCCAGGACTTGTTTCCACCGCCATAAATTCCTATAAATACAGAAACCTCCAAAAAAAACCTAGATCGGGAGTTCCGCCGCCGCAAGCCTCCAGAGCCACGAAAAACCAATCGGGAGCCTTTTCCGGCACCCTGCCGGAGGGGGAAACCATCACCGGAGGCCATCTTCATCATCCCGGCGGTCTCCATGACGAGGAGGGAGTAGTTCACCCTCGGGGCTGAGGGTATGTACCAGTAGCTATGTGTTTGAGCTCTCTCTCTCGTGTTCTTGAGATGGCACGATCTTGATGTACCGCGAGCTTTGTTAATATAGATGAATCATATGGAGTGTTTCCCCTCTCTATCTAGTTGTGATGAATTGAGTTTTCCCTTTGAAGTTTACTTATCGGATTGAGTCTTTAAGGATTTGAGAACACTTGATGTATGTCTTGCGATGGGATATCTGTGGTGACAATGGGATGTTCTATTGATCTACTTGATGTATGTTTTGGTGATCAACTTGCGGGTTCCGTGACCTTGGGAATCTATGCATAGGGGTTGGCACATGTTTTCGTCTTGACTCTCCGGTAGAAACTTTGGGGCACTCTTTGAAGTCCTTTGTGTTGGATTGAACATGATGAATCTGAAATTATGTGATGCATATCGTATAATCAAGCCCATGGGTACTTGTGGTGACATTGGAGTATCTAGGTGACATTAGGGTTTTGGTTGATGTGTATCTTAAGGTGTTATTTTAGTACAAACTCTAGGGCTGTTCGTGACACTTATAGGGATAGCTCATAAGATTGATCAGAAAAGATAACTTTGAGGTGGTTTCGTACCCTACAATAATTTCTTCGTTGGTTCTCCGCTATTTGTGACTTTGGAGTGAACTCTTTGTCGCACGTGAGGGATTTATATATGATTCAACTATGTTAGTATTGTTGAGAGAACTTGCACTAGTGAAAGTATGAACCCTAGGCCTTGTTTTCAAGCATTGCAATACCGTTTTTGCTCACTTTTGTTACTTGCTACCTTGCTGTTTTTATATTTTCAGATTACAAAAACCTATATCTACCATCCATATTGCACTTGTATCACCATCTCTTCGCCGAACTAGTGCACCTATACAATTTGCCATTGTATTGGGTGTGTTGGGGACACAAGAGACTCTTTGTTATTTGGTTGCAAGGTTGCTTGAGAGATACCATCTTCATCCTACACCTCCCACGGATTGATAAACCTTAGGTCATCCACTTGAGGGAAATTTGCTACTGTCCTACAAAACTCTGCGCTTGGAGGCCCAACACGAGTCTACAAGAAGAAGGTTGCGTAGTAGACATCAAGCTCTTTTCTGGCGCCGTTGCCCGGGGAGGTGAGTGCTTGAAGGTATATCTTTAGATCTTGTAATCAAATCTTTTAGTTTCTTGTTTTTCACTAGTTTGGTTTTATAAAAGAAAACTACAAAAAATGGAATTGAGGTTGCCTCATATGCTTCCTCTTTTTAATGTCTTTCGTGAAAATGATGGAAAGGAAAATTGTGCTCAAGTGTTAGAAGAAGAAGTTATTAAAATGTTTGGCACTAAATCTTTGAGTGATGAGCATGATTGCAATGTTGTTAGTATGAATTCTCTGAATATTCATGATGCTAATGATATGCAAAGACACAAGCTTGGGGATGCTATGTTTGATGAATATGTTACTTTTACTCCCCCAAGTTTTGATGAGCAAAACTATTATGATGATGGCATGCCTCCTATCTACGATGATTATTGTGATGCACGTATGCTATAAAGAGTGATAGTAATCATGAAACTTGTCATCATGATTTTAATTTTCAATTGGATTATGCTTCACATGATAGTTATTTTGTTGAGTTTCTCCCACTATTATGAATGAGAAGAAAATTGCTTATGTGGAGAGTGAAAAAATTTCTATGCTTGTGGATCATGAAGATAATGCTTTTATGTGCTGGTTATATTGTGAAATTCATTCATGATGCTACTGAAAATTATTATGAGGGAGGAACATATGCTTGTAGGAATTGCAATAATATCAAGTTTCCTCTCTATGTGTTCAAAGTTTTGAAGTTATGCTTGTTTTGCCTTCCTATGCTAGTTGATTCTTGTTCCCATAAATTCTTTGTTCACAAAATCCCTATGCATAGGAAGTGGGTTAGACTGAAATGCGCTTGTCATGAGATTCATGATGCTCTTTTGCATGTTATAATTATTATTCCTATGTGAGCATCATTGAAATCATCATGCCTAGCTAAAAGGCATTAAAGAAAAGCGCTTGTTGGGAGGCAACCCAACACTTTTACTTTATGTTTTGATGTGTTCACATGATTAATATACTGTAGTAATCATGTTTTATGCCTTTTATTTCAATAAAGTGCCAAGTAAAGCCTTTGGGATAGTGTGGATGATAGTTGACTTGATTCTGTGCAAAAACAGAAACTTTTTCTCTCAGTCCAGGAATTTTGTAAATTCACTGGAATGTGCTTTTGATCTGAATGTTTTACACATGATTGATATACAAATTTCCTAGATTGTCCTAATTTTTCAGAATTTTTAGAGACAGGGAAGTATGGTTACACTACAGATCTTCACAGACTGTTCTGTTTTTGACAGATTCTGCTTTGCATGCATAGTTTGCTTGTTTTAGTGTTTCCATAGCTTATATTCAGTGATATAAATTATGGGAATGATATAATACAGTAGGTATTATGTGAGAACAATTATGAATCTTGTCTTGACAGTACCTAAGTGAATGATCTTTGTTTATTATACTAACCCATCTCACGAAGTTCCGTTAAGTTTTGTGTGATTGAAGTTTTCAAGTTTTGGGTGAGACACCGATATGAGGAGAATAAGGAGTGAAAAGAACCTAAGCTTGGGGATGACCAAGGCACCCCCAAGGTAATATCCAAGGAATACTCAAGCGCCTAAGCTTGGGGATGCCCCGGAAGGCATCCCCTCTTTCGTCTTCAACATTACCGGTATATCTTACTTGGAGCTATATTTTTATTCGTCACATAATATGAGTTTTGCTTGGAGCGTCATTTTATTTTCTTGTTCTCTGTTATGTGTTATTTATAATCTTGTTTTTCAATAAAAATTTCCAAGAATTGCCTTAGGATGCTTGCATTGCATGTTTTGATGAGTGCTGTGTAAAAAACAGAAACTTTGGCTGTAGTGTTTGAATTTTCATATTTTACAGGAACGTGGAAAGTTTCTGAAATTTTTACACAGTGATGTCATATAAATTTTATAGCATGTCCTAAATTTGCATAATTTTTTGAGTTACAGAAGTACACTGGTTTAATAAATTTCTACAGACTGTTCTGTTTGGACAGATTGCTGTCATAGTTTTGTTATCTACTTATCCTATAGTTTCCATAGCCTATATTGGTAGATATAAATTGTGGAGATGATAGTATACAGTACCTAATGTTTGAAAATTATTATGAAACTTGTCTTGGCAGTACATAAAGAGTTGATTTATTATTATGTGCACTAACCTATCTCACGAGTTCTTTTCGAGTTTTGTGTGGATGATGTTTTTGAGAATAGGTGAAACCATGATATGAGAGGATTGAACGAGATACAAAAGCTCAAGCTTGGGGATGCCCAAGGCACCCCAAGTAATTATTTCAAGAAGTCTCAAGCATCTAAGCTTGGGGATGCTACGCATCCCACCTCTCTTCATCAACAACTATCGGTTAGCCTATGTTGAGCCTAAACTTTTATTTGTTCACATGATATGTGCTCTTCTTGGAGTGCTATTTTTCTTTTGCTCGCTGTTTAATAAAATACTTAAGATCTGAAAATATTTATTGAGGGAGAGAGAGTCCTCACATAGCTCCTTAATTGTTTGACTACTCATTGATCTTTACTTATATCCTTTGAGAGTAGCTTGTCATTTGCTCATGTGCTTTACTTAAATTTGTTTGAGCTTGCCAAAAAGCTATGGCAATATATGAAACTAGTCCCAAAGTGATAGATATCCAAGGAGGATATAATAAAAACTTTCATGAAGATCATTGGACAAATTAAACTTGATTCTTTGTAATAGTTTTGAAACATGATGATAGTAATATGTGAGTCATGTTAGTGAGTAATTATGCTTAGTAGGAATATTGGTGTTAAGGGTTGTGATTCCCTATGCATGCACGAAAGTCAATAGTTATGCAATGAAGTTACATCCTACTTATGGTGCATTATTCGGTGTTAGTTATGACTCAATGCTCACTTATGAGATTTTTCGTTCCTCGGTTTGGTTGCTTCCCAATCTATTTGCTAGCCTTCATTTGTACTAAGTAGAAATACTACTTGTGCATCCAAAATCCTTAAACCAAGTTTTGCCTTATGAGTCCACCATACCTACCTATATGCGGTATTTCCATGCCGATCCAAGCAAATTTGTATGTGCCATCTCTAAATCTTCAAAATAAACTTTCTCTTTTGTGTGCCCGTACCGCTCATGAAACGGTGGGGAGTATCCAATATTTTTCCTTGCTAGGTGGGTTATTCTCACGATATGTGTTGATTCACTATCATTCACGAGAAAGTGGCTGGTATTCGGGATGCCTAGTCCCATGCTCAAAAATCAAATCAAAATATAATGAAACAAAACTCGCCCAAGATTGTTGTTTGTATGGACGGTACCCGTGGATTCGGCTCGCCGTGGAGTGTGATTGATTGGTGGAGGGGGAGTAAAAACTTTACCATTCTGTTTGGGAACCGCCTATAATGTATCTAGCATGCAAAGTATTGTGAGCTACTTCGTCGTCTTCGTTGACAGGAAAAGCATGCCACTCAAAACATTTTTCTCTCTCAATTTAAACCTTGAGCTCTGGCACCTCTACAAATCCCTACTTCCCTCTGCGAAGGGCCTATCTATTTACTTTATGCAATTTTTATTTTTGCTTTGAGTCTCCATCTTCTCTTATAAGCACCAACTAGGGGGACACTATGATCGTACTTGAGCATTGGGCATAGTTAATATTTGAGTGTGTTTCATGAATGGATCAATGATTGAGCATGATGGGCTAGGGATAACTTTCTTTAGTGTTGATATTTTGAAAGACATGGTTGCTTGTTGACATGCTTGAGTATTGAAGTCATTATGTCAAAACTAGACTATTGCTTTGAATCATTTACAAGTCCAAATGTCCATGCTATACATAGAATAAAAGAATATGATGAACATGTTAGGCAGCATTCCACATCAAAAATTCTGTTTTTATCATTTACCTACTCGAGGACGAGCAGGAATTAAGCTTGGGGATGCTGATACGTCTCCAACGTATCTATAATTTTTGCTTGTTCCATGCTGTTATATTATCATTCTTGGATGTTTTACAATCATTTTACTACAACTTTATATTATTTTTGGGACTAACCTATTAACCTAGAGCCCAGTGCCAGTTTCTGTTTTTCCTTGTTTTTGAGTTTTACAGAAAAGGAATATCAAACGGAGTCCAAACGGAATAAAAATTTACGGTGATTTTTTTGGACCAGAAGAGACCCACGGGGCATCGGAGTTGGGCCAGAAGAGCCACGAGGAGATCACAAGCCACAGGGGCGCGCCCCCCTGGCTTGTGACTCCCTCGTGGCCCCCCAGGACTTGTTTCCACCGCCATAAATTCCTATAAATACAGAAACCTCCAAAAAAAACCTAGATCGGGAGTTCTGCCGCCGCAAGCCTCCAGAGCCACGAAAAACCAATCGGGAGCCTTTTCCGGCACCCTGCCGGAGGGGGAAACCATCACCGGAGGCCATCTTCATCATCCCGGCGGTCTCCATGACGAGGAGGGAGTAGTTCACCCTCGGGGCTGAGGGTATGTACCAGTAGCTATGTGTTTGAGCTCTCTCTCTCGTGTTCTTGAGATGGCACGATCTTGATGTACCGCGAGCTTTGTTAATATAGATGAATCATATGGAGTGTTTCCCCTCTCTATCTAGTTGTGATGAATTGAGTTTTCCCTTTGAAGTTTACTTATCGGATTGAGTCTTTAAGGATTTGAGAACACTTGATGTATGTCTTGCGATGGGATATCTGTGGTGACAATGGGATGTTCTATTGATCTACTTGATGTATGTTTTGGTGATCAACTTGCGGGTTCCGTGACCTTGGGAATCTATGCATAGGGGTTGGCACATGTTTTCGTCTTGACTCTCCGGTAGAAACTTTGGGGCACTCTTTGAAGTCCTTTGTGTTGGATTGAACATGATGAATCTGAAATTATGTGATGCATATCGTATAATCAAGCCCATGGGTACTTGTGGTGACATTGGAGTATCTAGGTGACATTAGGGTTTTGGTTGATGTGTATCTTAAGGTGTTATTTTAGTACAAACTCTAGGGCTGTTCGTGACACTTATAGGGATAGCTCATAAGATTGATCAGAAAAGATAACTTTGAGGTGGTTTCGTACCCTACAATAATTTCTTCGTTGGTTCTCCGCTATTTGTGACTTTGGAGTGAACTCTTTGTCGCACGTGAGGGATTTATATATGATTCAACTATGTTAGTATTGTTGAGAGAACTTGCACTAGTGAAAGTATGAACCCTAGGCCTTGTTTTCAAGCATTGCAATACCGTTTTTGCTCACTTTTGTTACTTGCTACCTTGCTGTTTTTATATTTTCAGATTACAAAAACCTATATCTACCATCCATATTGCACTTGTATCACCATCTCTTCGCCGAACTAGTGCACCTATACAATTTGCCATTGTATTGGGTGTGTTGGGGACACAAGAGACTCTTTGTTATTTGGTTGCAGGGTTGCTTGAGAGATACCATCTTCATCCTACACCTCCCACGGATTGATAAACCTTAGGTCATCCACTTGAGGGAAATTTGCTACTGTCCTACAAAACTCTGCGCTTGGAGGCCCAACACGAGTCTACAAGAAGAAGGTTGCGTAGTAGACATCATAGTCGACGTTCACATGACACCACTAAGGGAATCGCAATATACATATCATCAAAATATCGAACACATATCAAATTCATGTGATTACTTGCAACATGACTTCTCCCGTGACATCAAGAACAAAGGTAACTACTCACAAATAATAAACATTCTCAAGATCAGAGGGGTATTGAATAGCATAATGGATCTGAACATATAATCTTCCACCCAATAAACCATATAGTAATCAACTACGCAAGGTAATCAACACTACTAGTCACCCACATGTACCAATCTAAGGTTCCGGTATAAAGATTGAACACAAGAGATGAACTAGGGTTTGAGAGGAGATGGTGCTGTTGAAGATGTTGATGAAGATTGGCCTCCCAAAGATTAGAGGAGTGTTGATGATGACGATGGCTTCGATTTCCCCCTCTGGGAGGGAAGTTCCCCCGACGGAATCGCTCCGCCGGAGGGCAAAAGTGCTCCTGCCCAAGTTCGGCCTCGAGACGGCGGCGCTCCATCCCGAAAGTCCTCTTCTTATTTTTTCTAGGTCAAAAGTGATTATATACCAGAAGATGGGCACCGGAGGTTGGCCAAGGAGGGCACAACCTACCAGGGCGCGCCCAGGGGGGCCTAGCGCGCCCTGGTGTCTTGTGCCCACCAGGGTGGCCCCCTCCAGTAGTTCTTTTCTCTAGTATTTTTTTATTAAATCCAAAAATAATCTCCGTAAAGTTTCAGCTTCATTGGAGATGTGCAGAATAGGTATCTCTGATGTGCTTTTTTCAGGTCCAGAATTCCAGCTGCCGGTATTCTCCCTCTTTGTGTAAACCTTGCATATTATGAGAGAAAAGGCATTAAAACCACTCCCTAAAGCATTATTATTCAACAAAACATAATAAATAACAGTAGGAAATCATGATGCAATGGACGTATCAGGGATCTTGGTATTACGGGCTTCCATAAAAGGGAGAAAATCCCCAAAGCCTCCATACGCTCCTCAGTTTCAAGCTCGCCCTCTCGACCTCCTTTGCTCCGAGCGCACATATCCAATCTTCCTCCAGTCCCCTCCAAGCCACCCTCCCCCTCCCCCAAGCTCGGCAATGGCCGGCTCAGGGTCTCAGGGCAAGTTGGAGGCCACGTGCGTCACCGACAATGACATTTGGGAACTGAAGCGCGCTGGCTACCTCCCGGTCAACATCGTCCACCGCGCCCCAGAGGCTGGCCAAGTGGTGCCCACGCCAAAGCCGGGAGAGCGGGTGATGTTCATTCCCCATTTCATCCGGGAACTAAGCTTCCCACTGCACCCCTTTGTAAGGGGCCTAATGTTCTTCTATGGGCTAGATTTTCATGATCTCCCCCCAAACTCCATTATGCATATATTGGCCTTCATCGTCATTTGCGAGGCCTTCTTGCGGGTCCAGCCGCATTTCGGTTTATGGCTAAAGGTCTTCAACGTCAAGTCGAAGACTGTCAACATCCAGCATGCGGATTGCGGAGGGGCGGTGATCAGCAAGCTTCCGCGGGTAGAGTGGCTGGAGGGCACATTCATCGACACCGTCAAGGTCTGGCAAAAAGAGTGGTTCTACATCACCGAACCAAGAGGTGCAGACTGGGTGGCGCCCTCCAAGTTCAGATCTGGACCCCTCATGAGGCTGACCTCATGGATCAAGAAAGGCCTGGACTGGGGATCGGCCACGGAGGTGAAGGTGCTACAGAAACGCATCACGCAGATGCTAGAAGCAAACGTCGAGCTGACCAACGTGGTCCAGGTCATGATCCGCTGCCGTCTCCTTCCCTGCCAGCACCAGGCTACCCCAACGTGGGCCTACAAGCTTGGCGACCATCCCACAGTGTGCCAGCTTTACCGCACTATCCACGAGAAGCCGTGGAAGGCGTTGTTCAAGCCCCAGAAGGACTGGCCGGCCGAGGAGGAAGACACCGGCCTGGACGCCGAAAACCCTCCGCTCAAGGTATAACAAAGTTTCTATTTTTATCCTCGGGTTCTACCTTTTAACAAGGAATTTAACCTCTTCTTCGCCTTCATAGAACTGGCTGGACAAGGCCTTGCGGATTAATGGTCCAGCCCCATTGCCCGAAGACCCCAGATCGGCCCTGTTGATGGCGATGCTGGTCATGGCGCCATATTCGGCGCCAGAGAAGAAAGAGAAGAAGAAGAAAGGCGAGAAGAAGGAGGTCCGAGAGGGCCTCCGCCCATGAGGTCCTCCGGACACTAGGTCCGGGGAGACCCAGACCTCTTCTACTCACGAGGACGAACACATAAAGGAAGGGGGGAGGTGGACTCCCCCCAGACAAGGAAGAGGGCGACTTCTGCCGACGCCGAGGAGGATCCGGCTCCCCCCGCCCCGAAGAGGTCCTGTAGGGCCAAAGTGGTCCTGCCCAATGACAGCCCGGATTCTGATGAGGAATCTGAGGCTTTCGAAAGGGTCCCCAGGAGGAACCCTAGGGTCAAGCCCCCAGCCCAGAGGTATTTAATCCGAACATCTTATGGTACGCTCGTATGGAGTTTTGCCACTAATCGAAGGAGTGCCTTCCATGTTGTAGCCCACCCCGCGACCTCCCCACCGATCAGGTATCGGAGGGGGAATCCCTGCCCGCCGAGCTGGCAGAGAGCGGGACATCGTCACGTCCCTCTCCTCCTCAGGCCGCCGAGGAGACCGTGCAGGTGCTCTCTCGCCAGACCCCACCTGGGCCGAACACCGGGGGCGAGGGCGACGACGAAATGGCGGAGGCTAATACCTCGGTTGCCCAAGACCAGGAGGAGGACCCCCTCCCGGGAAGCAAAGAGGGGGGACCTAGTTGATCCGAGCCCCCTTCGCGGACGGTTCTAGAGGACTCCATGCCTCCAGAATCGTCGGCCCTGCCTTTGCATGAAAGGAGGGCAGAGGTGCCACCACCAGCGTCGCCCGTGACAGAGCGGGCCGCGACCGGGTGGCCGGCCGCGATGGAGGAGGCTTTGACCAGCTCCTCCCTTATGGGTGCGGTTTTACAAGGCATTCAGTCCGTTGACCATGGACTGAAGGAGGCTTCTAACGGTCTCTTGACGGGCTTCAAGGTAAGCCATGTAATACTCTTTTTCTTAAAAAGTTAATTTATAAGGTTTATACAATCCTTGTAAGCACAGTAGCCCCCGAGCTGTGGGTGAGTTTGAAAAACTCACACGGGGGTCAAAGAAAGCACAAATGTTTGAAAACACGGGAATTGTGACCTCCGAGACTCTGGCAGGTTTGGGGAAAACTTAGCAGAGGGACTACAGCTGATAGTTCGGGAGTCTAACATAAGTAAGGTGTTTTGTAGGCCTCGTCTTCGGCAGTGGCCGCCAATGCCATGGAGCTGGCCGAGCTGAATCGGAAGGTCAAGAGCTTCGATGAGGAACTAGACTGCCTCAACAAGCGGTTTGACGAAGCGCAAGGTAAGTCCGAACTGTGCCACCTTGGCCGCTGTCGTTCTTATTAATTGAAGTTGTTTCCGGGTCTTTGTCACTGAGTCTTGGTTATCCATTATGACTACAGCCACTACTGCGGAGGTTGAGAGCCTCAAGGCAGAGTTGAAGAAAGCGAAACATGAGGCCGCGGATCATAAGGCGCTGGCCGAGTAGGCGTCTACCGAGCTGTTGTCGGTCAAGGCCGATAGCGACAAGCACGCAACTCAGGTATCCGAGGTGCAGCAGTAGCTCAAGGATGCAACACTAAGTGTGAGGCCCTTGAGCAAAAGAATAAGGACCAAGCCGCCGAGCTATCCTCGCTGTCCGAAAGATTAAGGCGGAGAGGGTGGATAGGCGGTTGTATGAGGAAGAACTTCACCAAGTCCGACTGATCGCAGATGGTAAGCCGTACTTACTGCAATGTGCCTTTGGTGGTAACAGGTTTGCGTCACTCACACGAGTCTGGCGTTCCTCAGGCGCCTTTACGGATCTCCCGAATAGTGCGGCAGACGCAGCTCGATACTATGCGACGAGGGATGGGGATGTTGAGTCTAGATTGTTCTGGGCGCAATTTCAAACTCCCGAGCACCCTCCCCTCCTCGGCAAGTAGATGAAGCAGTTGATGGAACTGCGCAGGATGGCGGGGCCCTCCATGAAAGACCTGTCCATCCGGCTGTGGCCGAAAGAGCCATTGCCGAGCAGCTACTTCGGCTTGGTGCAGAAGTTGTGTGACGCCGCGGCCCGGATTGATGTCCTGAAGCGTTCTGCCTGTATTGAGGGGGCTCGAATGGCCTTTGCAAAGACCATGGTGCACTGGCCCAAGATGAAGCCGGTCGAGATGGCCACTGCACCTCCTCCTCCTGGGAAGGGGCATAGGTGTCCCGAGCTGTACTTCCCCATCGTGATGGATGGCGCTCGGGCGATAGAGGTGATCTAAGGATGTAATTTATGAATGAGCACGTTGTAATGTGCCCGATGAATATTTCGCTTTATAATGCGTGTGCACGATTTTATCATGCTTTTAAGATTTGAATTATTTTGACTCCTATGTGGCCGTTTAAACTGAAAGTTGCCAGTCGTCGGCTTCAGCCCCCGTGTAAATAGTACAAGAGGTGTTTCAACCTCCGCAACTTTTCCTTTAGCCGAAATATCGGCGCCCGGAGGCGGTGGAGCGAGAGGTGAACAAGGCAATCAGACTATGGGGCTTTAGTGCTTTCACTTAGCCATAGGAGCTTGACTGTGGGGGCTGGTTACTAGCCCCCGTATTTTGTGGTATTCGGATATACCGAGGTTAAAGCCATTACCACATGGTTTGTGAATGTACAAACCCCTCGTATGACATGGAATAAACTCCATCGATTTTAAGTTTGACACTTGTGCTCAGATTGCAGACCGGTTCTCGCTTATTATGACAGTCGGATTTTGGCTTTCTCCACTGAGGTACTTGACCAAGCGAGCTGGAAATACAATCGCAGTGGTTCTCCCTTTACCCTTTTAGCCGAACGAGCGGAACGTAAGAGGGTAAGCACGGGAGCCGGGCAACCCAACCTTTGACCCAAGACATAATTCGGAACCGATTCATATAACGCAAAATCCGAGATGCCGGACATAATCCCAGGATTGATGCTTGGGGCGAGTTGTAAAGTCAAGCCCCCGGTCTATTAGCCGGTTGCATCTGGCATGTACCGAACAGTTTTGCTTTCGGATGCGGGGAGTGGGAAATAGTTTATAGAATACTGTGAGAAGGACGTAAAGGATAATCTTTATATATGATGAATTTGTACAATTCAAACTGCCGAAGCATCTGTTTACATGTATTTTTCTTTAAAAACAAATTTTACAAAGGAAAGGTTTACTCAGGGTCTTCGATGGGTGGCTTGATGTCCTCGATGTTCCTTATACGCCTCCGTTCCTTTTCTCTTGAGGGGTATGCTCCTTTAAAGGTGACTGCTGTCGGTGAACGGACCTGTGAGAGAGGTTCTCGAGAAATCACCGTCACGCGTGTGAGCTTGACGCTTGCGAGGTCCTTAATGGTGCCTGCTGTTTATTCGAAGACACTGTTTTGACGGTAGTTCGGTCGAGCCGACCACTTGGTTTTTGGTAGTGGGTGCCCACAGTTGCCCATGGTATTTTGAGAGCAAAGTTATGTCTTCTAGGTACGTACCTTACGGGTAGCTGGGTCGTGCTATGGGGGGCGCATCCCTATTTGTGTTGATCAGGGGATGGTTCCGGGAGGTCGGGTTGAGCTCGGGCTCGCTTGTTCGCCTGTCGTGCCTTAATGGCTGATGGAGGCCTTGGCGTCTTGGTGCCGGACTGGAATTCGACTGCTAAGGCCGCTGTGTGTTCCTCGGTCCGGAGGGAGCGCTCTGTGTTGCCGTTGATAGTGATGACCCCCTTGGGTCCGGGCATCTTGAGCTTCAGATATGCGTAATGGGAACGACGTTAAAGCGAGCGAACGCTGTACGGCCGAGCAGTGCGTGATAGCCGCTGTGGAAAGGGACAATGTCGAAGATCAAGTCCTCGCTGCGAAAGTTGTCGGGCGAGCCAAACACTACTTCCAAGGTCACGGTACCCGAACAACGGGCCTCGACGCGTGGAATGACTCCTTTAAAGGTAGTGTTGCTGGGCTTGATCCATGATGGATCGATACCCATCTTTTTCACCGTGTCTGAGTAAATCAGATTAAGGCTACTTCCTCCATCCATGAGGACTCTAGTGAGGTGGTACCCATCGATGATGGGATCTAAGACAAGGGCCGCTGAGCCTCCATGACGGATACTGGTCGGGTGATCCCTACGGTCGAAGGTGATCGGGCAAGCCGACCACGGGTTGAACTTCGGGGCTATGGGCTCTACGGCGTAGACCTCCCGAAGGGCGCGCTTCCTCTCCTTTTTTGGAATGTGTGTGACGTATATCATGTTCACAGTTTTTACCTCAGGAGAGAATTGCTTCTGTCCGCCATTGCTTGGACCGCGAGGCTCTTCATCATCCTCGCTGCGCGGGCCCTTGCTTTGCTCCTCGGCTGCAAGCTTGCCGGCTTGTTTGAATACCCAACAGTTGCGGTTGGTGTGAGTGGCGGGTTTGTCCTGTGTGCCGTGGATCTGGCACGGCCTATCCATGATTTTGTCCAATGCGGTTGGTCTGTCTCTATTTCCTTCAGAGGGCTTCTTCCGTTGTCCGGATTTTGAGTTGCGGAAACCGGCATTTACGGCTGTGTCCTCTGCGTCACTGTTGCTATGGCGGTGTTTGTTTTTATTGCGTCGTGGCTTCTCGTTACCATACCAAACATCGGAGGTGCCGGGGTCTTCGGGGTTATGGCTTCGACGAGCTTGCCAATTGTCCTCGCCCGCACAAAAGCGGGTCATAAGTGAGGTGAGGACAGACATCATTCTCGGCTTATCCTGGCCGAGCTGACGAGCTGGCCATTCATCGCGGATATTGTGTCTGAATGAGGCTATTGCCTCGGCGTCCGGACAGTCAACGATCTGGTTCTTCTTAGTCAAGAACCGATTCCAGAATTGCCTAGCTGATTCGCCGGCTTTCTAGACGACATTGCTCAAGTCGGAGGAGTCCGGGGGCCGGACATAAGTGCCCTGGAAGTTAGATCGAAAGGCGTCCTCGAGCTCTTCCCAACTCCCACTGGAGTTTTCGGGAAGACTGTTTAACCAGTGCCGAACTGGTCCTTTAAGTTTGAGTGGCAGGTATTTGATAGCATGGAGATCATCGCCTCTAGCCATATGAATGTGGAGAAGGAAGTCTTCGATCCACACAGCCGGGTCCGTTGTCCCGTCATATGGTTCTATGTTTATAGGTTTAAACCCTTCGGGGAACTGGTGATGCATAACCTCGTCTATGAAGCATAGTGGGTGGGCGGCGCCTCTGATCCAAGCTACGTCACGCCGGAAATTGGCTGTTTTCTGGGCCCGGTATTGTTCCCGGCCTCTATGGTTGCGGTCGAGCCAAGATTGGTACCCATCCCGTCTAGCGGGGGAGTATCCTCTAGATCCGTAGATGGATCTAGTGTGACCTGCTCTATAGTCCATGTCCTGTCATAGGTCATATCGATCCTCGGGCTGTGCTGGCCCCTTTCCTCTCCTGCGAGGTGACGTGGGCCTATACTCGGCGCCTCCAGCTACCCTGTCCCGTCCGCGAGGGGGGCGGTCCGGCTGGTCGTACTGAGTGTGCCTGGGAGATTCGGGCTTGAAGGCCTCGTCATTGAATTGCGGCAGCAGGCGCCGGCGCAGGTAGCTCTTGTTTTGATCTTGCCGCTCAGTGCCGAACCCTTCTTCGGCTGCAAGGACTTTCATCCATCTATCGTTGATGGTATCGTGTTCGGCTCTGAGCTGCTGCTGCTTTGCCTTTAGGCTCCGGGCGGTGGCTATGAGCTGCCGCCTGAATCGTTCTTGATCCTCAGGGTTTTCGGGGATGGTGAGGTGTTCGGCTTCGAGGCTTTCCTCCTCCTCGGCGTGGGGGAGGTAGTTGTCGTCCTCGGAATCATTGAGGTCCTCGACATCATGCTGGTCCTCGAGCCTCTCCGGGTCCTCAAGAGGTTCCGTGGGTGCTTCAAGGTCGCCGAGGCCTTCCGGGTTGTCGATTTCCCCGGTGCCCACGATGGCTTCCCTTCCCTTGTTCATCTTGGATCATTTGCATTGTTTCCAGCGCTTTGACGGCGCTTCGCCGGATTTGTTGCCGTTCTTCTTGGGGGTGTGGTTGTCCCTATCATCAGGGGTGTCCACCATATAGACGTCATAGGTGGAGGTAGCTGTCCATCGCCCGGTAGTGATAGGGGTTGGAGCGCTCACCTCTTCATCCAGGTCTTCTGCCGCTTTGGAGGCGTAGTCCAACATATCGGTTAAATCTTCAACATTGGCTACTAAGTGGGTGGTGGGTGGGCCGTAAAATTCCTTGTGGCCGGCCTCTGGAGCGGTCTCAACATGGGCCGCGGTCGGGTCGTCCGCGATTATCAATGACTGGATCCAGTCCAGTGCCTCGTCCAACCGCAAGAGGTCGACCGGATTTATCTTCTGAGGGTTCTCGGAGCCGAACTCCAGGGGGCCCTCATGAGGGGGGTGTTCGGCAAGAACCGAGCCCGGGTACTCGGGTGCTATCACCAGGTCCGAGATTAAGGCTGAACCTCCGGCGGGGATAGACTCAAGGGCAGGGGCGAATAGGGGACCTGAAGTTAAAGCTTTGGGATTTTCGGGCCCATCGGACGAAACCGAGGGCTCGGTAAGAAGCAGATCGCCGCTGGAGTCGGCAGTGAACTCTAGGTTCCCGAACCTAATCTCCTGACCGCGAGCGAAACTTCCGATCTGGCCAAGATGGACGGTCGGGTCAGCATGCAGCACGATGCTGCCGAACGCAAAGGTCTGCCCAGGGACAAGGGTGTCCTCTTTACAAACCTATTCGCTGATGATTAGGCGAGCCATCAATCCTCTGGTGATCTCACAGCGGAACTCTCAATGAAAGCACCAATGTCAGTGTCAAAACCGGCGGATCTTGGGTAGGGGGCCCCGAGCTATGGATCTGGGATTGATGGTTAACAGGGGACGTAGGAGACGGTGTTTATCCAGGTTCAGGCCCACTTAAGGAGGTAAAGCCCTACGTCCTGCTTGAGTATATTGATGCGTATGATGGTTACAGAGTCGATCTACCTCGAGATCAAACGAGCTAAAGCCCTAGATGAGTTGACTTGCCCTCTACGAACTAAGCCCCCTGGTTTATAAGGCACCAGGGGTACCTAGGGTTACATGTGATAGGTTTCCATCCGAGCATAGATGCACCCATTCTTTCTTGGAGGACACACCAAGTCTTCGGAACCTTCCTCCCTGAGCACGTGGTCATCCTGTAGTCCGGTCTTCCTGCAATCGCCACAGAGCGACCCACCAAGTTGGCCCACAGAAGATAAGTCAACGGCTCGAGGACCCCTTAGTCCCGGACTCCCTCACCGTGATACATCAAGATCGTGCCATCTCAAGAACATGAGAGAGAGAGAGATTGAACACATAGCTACTGGTACATACCCTCAGCCCCGAGGGTGAACTACTCCCTCCTCGTCATGGCCTCCGTCGGGATGATGAAGATGGCCACCGGATGATGATTTCCCTCTCCGGCAGGGTACTGGAAAGGCTCCAGATTGGTTTTTCATCGATACAGAGAGTTGCGGCTGCGGAACGGAGAGTCCCTCTTTATTTCTGGGGTTTTTGGGATTTATAGGATTTTTCAGCATTGGAATCACGCGCAACGGAGCCACGTGGGCCCCAACACATATTAGGGCGCGGCCTAGGGGGCACGCCCTGATGGCTTGTGGCCCACAAGTGACTCCCCTCTGGTGGTTCTTCGCTCCAATATTGCTCATTTCCTCCAGAAAAAAAAATCAAAAAGTTTTGGGCGATTGCGAGAACTTTTATTTTCTTCACAAAAACAACACCACGGTAATTCTGCTGAAAACAATGTCAGTCCGGGTTAGTTATAAATAAATCATATAAAGTGCATCAAAACCATATAAAAGTATTGTAAACATAGGCAAATATGGCATGAATACTTCATAAATATCGATACGTTGGAGACGTATCACCTGCGTGCAAGAAGTAGACAGAGCCAAGCTTGTGAGTCTTCACGTAAGCAGTGGGGATAGGATTATACATATTGGACATGGAGTTGTGATTCATCTTGGCCTCAGTATACACATCAAGATCTCCTTCTTGAATCTCCAGGGCTCCTAAGATGGTATCCCACTCATCAACAGAAGACTGGTATATGGCGCCCTCAGTCATCCATACAATTCTTCCATCTGGATAGAAATGAGCTGTGGAATAGAATCACATGATCATCTCATTGTTCCATGCAGTGAACTCTCTGCCAACAAATGCATCAATGTCAATGGCCTTGAAGTTCTCTAGCACATGAGGGAAGTAGTCTTTATTTTCCTTGATGAACTTCCAATCAACATATCTCATGTCGCTAACTGCGGGACTCTTGTCTAACAAGACAGTCTCAAAAAAATCTTGCTGCTCCTTGGTGTGGAGCGAGCATCTACTGCAGTCCTTCTCCAGATGGAATATGGGTCATCTGCTCTCCACTTCCTCAGCCCTATATCCTTTCTCTTTTTCGTGTCCTCTGCCACTTGGTGATCATCATTGTACTCTGGCAGGTGGGGTCTCAGCTTCCTCAACACAGCAACATCTTCCTCTTCTTCCATGGTGGAAGATCTCTTGTTCTTCTCAGCAAGAGGGATATCTCTGGTGGTCCTCTTGGGCTTAGGGGCAGCTACCTTCTTGGGAGCAGTTGGCTTAGCCTTGGAGGGTTGCTTGCTAGGCATAGCATCAACCAACAACTTCTTCTTCTTGGAAGGAGGAGGGTTTGCAGCAGGTTCTTCCTCTTCCTTTTCCTCATGCTCAGCTGGGTCTTCAAACATAGACGTTGGTCTACCAACCACATGAACAATTCTCTTCCTCTCTCTCTTCTTATGAGCTGGCTTCTTAGCCAAAGACTTGGTCTGCATGGAGGAGGTAGGATTATCAAGAGTGATAGTCATCCCTCTCTTGGCAGTCTCAGGAGCCCTCATGTCATCTGTGCTGGCATATTCTTTCCTTATGGGCCTCCTGGAAGAAGTGACCTCATCAGAATTTTTCTTGGTAGCTCTTTCTTTCTTTTCTTGCTGCTTTTTGGCTATCAACTCCTCAGGCACAAAATAAGCATCCTCCTTCCGAGTTGAGCTTTCTCCTGGCCCTAGTGGCTGCCTTGGGCAAACCATGAGAGCTGGGGTGCCAGGGTCTTCTGAAGAATAGCTAACCTCTAGGCTAGTACCTGCTTCCAGATCAACACTTTGTGCGTTGAAATCAGTCTCACTGTCCTCTGAACCAGACATGCTGTCCCTGTGAATAGATGTAGAAGAGTGGAGGGGATAAGCATCACAAAACACAACCATTTTGCAAAAATTGAACTCAAAATCTTAGTTTAAGAATTCTTTCATATGTGTTTCGGTTCCATTGAGATTTAATTTTCGGAGCCTCCGAGACTGACTTTCATCTTAATAGAAACTTGGCCACCTTTTTGGTTTCACCAAAAAGATGACTCGGTCTCACCGAGAAAGTTCTCAGAAACCCTAAACCCGAATCGGTAGTACCGACTCGTTTGCACTCGGTGACACCGATACGCATATGGCGGAACCCTAAACATAAAATCCTTCATTCGACTATTCTAATCGAGTTTTCTCGTGGATAGGAATA
Source organism: Elymus sibiricus (assembly GCA_039707655.1). Lineage (NCBI taxonomy): Eukaryota > Viridiplantae > Streptophyta > Magnoliopsida > Poales > Poaceae > Elymus > Elymus sibiricus. The sequence continues at coordinate 165,126,298 of CM077663.1, read as the reverse complement.
TTGCATTCCGTGGCAAGAAGATGAACACGTCCTATTGCGCAAGAATCGGAGTTGGGAGCGCAAGAGGGGCCGAGATCTTACCCTAGTTTTGTGAATACCTTGCTACGGCGGCAACGGCGGAGCAGATTGTCGTTGATGGCGGCGGACTCCGGCGGCGAGGGCGCACAAGAGACAAGATAGAAGTCCGAAGACGCGAGCGGCGGCAGCAGAGGGTTGCGGAAGACCGAGTGTTTGAAGAATTTTTCAATCTTGGGTCCGCAGGTATATATACCCTCCTATTGTCGGTGACACCGATCCCAAAATTTCGGTGCCATCGAGTCCCTTAACTGCCAGAAGACAGAGAAACTCGGTGAAGCCGAGATTTTAGTTTCGGTGGTACCAAGGTTCAAAAACCTGATAGACCCTAGTGCTTCAGTGAAATGGAGTTTGTGGAGTTGGTTACACCGAGTGGCACATGGGAGGTTTTGGAAGTTAGCTCTTGTCAAAACGGAACTCCGAATGCTCCTCACACACAGGGTCCAAAAAGTGCTTGTTCAAATTTTGTGATGAAGCATGAATAGAATTTGAGACGAGAAAGCATAGATAGCTAGAGGGAGGTACTTAGGTATTCTTGTATGTCCAATTGGCCAAAGAAAATGAAAGCCAAATAACAACAATTGGATATCCTTGAATGAGTAAAAATATGCATACCAACATGCTCACACATTAAAATGTCAAATGAAATATGGCAAACATGCAAAACCACTTTAGTATCTACCAAGCACTTTGGCGATGATTGTAGGATCGCAAGTATGTCTAGAGGGGGGGGGGGTGATTAGACTACTTGACCAATTAAAAGTTCTACCTTTTCCCAATTTTAGTTGTGGGCAGATTTTAGCAATAATGGTAAGTCAAGCACACCCACACATGCATGTCTAAGAGTATAGCAGCGGGAAGTAAAGACAAGCACATGTAATAGAGGTAAGGGCTAGAAGATCAAACACAGTTGTAGACACGATGATTTTTCCCGTGGTTCCGATAGGTGGCGCTATCGTACATCCATGTTTATGGAGTCTTCAACCCACGGAGTGTAACGGTCGCGAGAGTCCACGGAGGGCTCCACCCATTAGGGTCCACGAAGTAGCAACCTTGACTATTCCATAACGGCATCCATCCACGAAGGACTAGCCTCACTATGGGTAGATCTTCATGAAGTAGGCGATCTCCTTGCCCATACAAACTTCTTGGTTCAACTCCACAACACGAAGTAGGAGGCTCCCAAGCAACACCTAACCAATCTAGGAGGCACCACCCTCCAAAAGGTAATAGGATTGATAGTGATGATGAACTCCTTGCTCTTGTGCTTCAAGATGATATACTCCTCAACACTCAATCACTCTCTCACAGATTTGGCTTGGTAGAAGGAATTGATTGGGTGGAAAGCAACTTGGGGAGGCTAGTAATAAAGATCCATATGGTTGGAGTGGATGATCTTGATCTCAACACAAGGGTAGGTGGTTCTCTCTCAAAAATTTGGATATGGGAAGTGGGGAACTGTTCTGAGTGCTTCTCTTGCGAGTGGGATGTGGTCGAGGGGTATATATAGGCATCTCCAAAAATCCAACCGTTGTGACATTATTGGCCATCTCGGTGAAACCAAAGCAAAACTCGGTTATACCGATATGTCAAAAATGTGGCAACTTTCGGAATCTCGGTGAGACCGATATAGAACTCTCGGTGGTACCGAAACTAGTGGCCGAGGGCAGTTCCCAAAACTCGGTGAGACCGAAACATAAACTCGGAATTTCCGATTCTATGAAAACAGTTAACCGAATCGTGGTCACCAAATCTTGGTTGCACCGATGCTGTCTCGCTTGTACCGAAGAGCTAGGGACTGAAGGAGCTGCAGCAGGAGCTGATGTAGATGGTCCCATCTCAAAATCTGGCACTGACATAGATCTGGCTTGTGTCTTGAATTGAGTGCTGGGCCTGAGAGGTTGACTGTCATCATCATCATCATCATCATTATCATCTGAGGTGTGGGGAAGGGGTACTGAGCCCACCTCCTTCTTAAGCTCATCAATTGTCTTTGTCAGCCCATCCACCTTGTTGTTCAAAGAATGAAACTTGTCTTCAACAATCCTTTCCAGGCTCTTTTGGTTCTTGAGAATCTCCGTGATGTCATTTTGCATGCCTTGGATAGAGCTAAGAATGAGATCCATCTGCTCATTCCTTGTCCTTGGCACTGGACCACTAGTGGCTCTGGCTGCCTCAGCTGCTGCCTGTGCAGTAGATGAAGTGGGATGATCTGGGTCCATCACCACAACATTGTCCTCAAACTCCAGCTGGAGAGGCACGTGGGGTCTATCAAGAGCATATACATTCTTATCAAGCTTGGAGTTGATAAGCATCTGAATGTATGGAGCATATCCACATGACCTCTTTTGATCAGCAGCTGTCCTCTTCACAGTCTCTACAATCAAATCCATGACCCTGAATCTGGTGTGAAGCTCAATGTGATGTAGCATGTTGATGGAAAATCCTCTGATCATCTTCTCATCTCCTGACTTAGGCATCAAAGTGTACCTCAAAATGGTGTTGGAGGTTGGCAAACCTGCCTACAGATAGTACACTGAGCCAAGCTTATGTGAATGCACATAGTCAGCAGGGATCTCCTTGTACATATTAGCCATGGAATTATGACTCATCTTGGCATCTGAGTACACATCCAAGTCACCATCCTATACTTGTGGAGCTCCTAAGATGGTAGCCCACTCTTCCACTGAAGATTCATATCTGGTGCCCTCAGTCATCCACACTATCCTGCCATCTGGATAGAAGTGTGTGTAGTGGAATAGAACTGCATGATCATCTCATCATTCCAGGGGGTCATCTCCCTACCAACAAAAGCAGCAATACCAACAGCCTTGAAGTTATCTAGCACATGGGGGAAGTAGTCCTCATTTTCCTTAATGTAGCCCCAGAATACATATCTCATGTCACTGGCAGCTGGGCACTTATCAAGCAGAACAGTCTCATAGAAATCCCGCCGCTCCTTGGTGGGGAATCTGTAGTCAACAACAGTCTTTCTCCTCTGAGAATAAGGATCTATATCTCTCCATTCTCTCAGCCCTGAATCCTTCCTCTTCTTCATATCCTCAGCAAGTGGATAGTTGTCATTGTGTTGTGGGAGGTGAGGTCTAAGCTTCCTCAAAACTGTCATTTCCTCATCTTCAGCAACAGCTCTGGAGGAGGATCCCTTGTTCTTGGCTGCAACTGGAACATCCTTAGTAGTCCTCTTGGACTTAGGAGCTATGGTCTTCTTGGGAGGAGGAGCTGCCTTGCTTTTGTGAGGGGCCTGAGAAGTCATGGCATCAGCAAGCAGCTTCTTCTTCTTCTTAGGAGGAGCCTAGGCAGCTGGCTCTTCCTCTCCCTTAGCATCTGCTGGATCTTCATACATGGAAGTTGGTCTTGCAACAACATGTACTATCCTCTTCCTGCTTCTCTTCTTGTCATCAGGCTTCTTGGGCATAGAGCTTTTGGCTGGCTCTATTGTCATGGAAGACCTAGCACTCTCTGGTGCTTTCATAGCCTCTGTGCTGGCATACTCCTTCCTGACAGGTCTTCTAGATGAGATGGCTTCAGTTGTAGACTTCTTGGCAGCTCTGTCTGCTTTGTCCTGCCTTTTCTTGGCAAGGACCTCCTCCGGCACAAAATCAGAGTCCTCTTCATCTGAATTTAACTTTCTCCTGGCTCTAGTTGTAGCCTTGGGCAAACCATGGGATCTAGGTGTGCCTGGATCTTCTGAAGAAGATGAGCTAGCCTCAGGACTAGTGCCTGGATCTGCATCAATGCTAAGCTCTCCGGAGTCATTCTGACTATCACCTGAAGCTGACATACTGTCCCTGTGAATGGAGTATAGAAGAGCAGAAAAGTTGAGTATCACAAAAACACAGACATCTTTCAAAAACCAAACTCAGAAACTAAGGGTATGAACTACTGCAAGATAAATTTCGGTAGCACCGAGATGATGTTTTTGGAGTCACTGAGACTGGCCACTGCTTTAACAGAAACTTGGCAGCCAAATTCGGTGTAACTGAAAAGGACTACTCGGTCTCTCCAAAGTGGTTATCAGTAACCCTAAACGCAGAATCGGTGAAACCGATTCTTCCAACTCGGTGTCATTGATATGTATATTGCGGGAGTTCAGATCCAAAATTCCATCGTTTTCTATTCTATGGATTGTTTTTGTGGGATAGGAAGATTGCACATGGTGGAACATAGACGAAATCATCCAAATGCATTAGAATCGGACATGGAAAGCATGAGGAAATCGGAGACATACCCTAACTTGGAGGTGGTCCGACTACGGCGGCGACGGCGGTGAAGATTTCCATCGGCGGCGTGAATCCCAACGGCGAAGGCGCTCGGGAGACAAAGGCGACGACCAAGGGGTCCGGTTTCGGCAGCTTAGGGTTGGGAACTTGGCGTTTGAAGATTGAATTTCAAAACGTCGGGTCCGCCGGCATAAGTACCCTTTGCTGTCGTTGTCACCGATACTAAAATTTCGGTGTCATTGAGTTCCTCTACTGTCAGTTGACAGGGAAACTCGGTGCAACCGAGATTGTGGTATCGGTGGTACCGAGGTGCAAAATCAGATCAACCCTATGCTTTCGGTGGAACCGAGATTTTCTGGTTGGTCACACCGAGTTGCACTATAGGGAGGTTTTGGAGGTCAGCCTTGCCGAAATGGTACTCCGAGTGCTCCTCACACAAAGGGTTCGTCAAGTGCTTGTTCAAGTTTTTGTGATATAGGATGAATAGAACTTGAGGTGAGAAAGCATAGATAGCTAGAAGGGGGGTCCTAGGCATTCTTGTATATCCAATTGGCAGAAAAAAAACCAAATAGCTACAATTGGATATCCTTGAATAAGTAAAGATATGCAGACCAACATGCTCACATAATAAGATATCAAATGAAATCATGGCAAACATGCACAAACATTCTAGCATCTATCAAGAACTTTGGCGATGACATAGTCATCTATATATATGAGTATTTGACTTAGGAGCCAAGTAAGAATACTTGATCATAGGTCATACTCATCGTTTAAGCACAAGTGGGGTTACCACTTTTACATAAAGCTTGTTAATGTTGTCACATTCCATGAGATACTTTGACTCAAGTCTTAGAGTAAAGTTCCCCCTTGACCTGACATCCCCCCTAAGAGGGATAAACTAACCTTGGGTTTTGTCGTAGAAGACTTCATGTGGGTGATGTAGTGATGGATGCTCATGGTTGATGAAGATCATCTTGAGTTGGGAGCAATCCTTTTTGTTTCTTACTCTCCTCACCTACATGGGTTAGTCCCAAACACAAGGATATATATCGATGGACATGGAGTGCAAAGCATACATGATGATGTCCGTTGATTCATTAATTACCTTGTTCCTTGCTTTCCTTTGAGGGAATGTGTGACTCCTTGAACTATTACATAATGTTGATGTTGATTGCAACTAGTTCTTGCCAATAATGAATATGAGTGAATTTCATTGGCGGACTCACCCCTCAAGAACCTCTCTAGTTCTTCTTCTTGGGGACCCACATCAAGTTGATGGGGATCCTCGGTGTTGAAGTGGCACTTGTAGAAGTTGAGCTTGTAGAAGCCTTGGGAACCCACTTGACCACAACTTGGGATTCATCTTCATATGAGTCAATCTCCTCTTGAAGCTTGTCCTTGCCCTTAAGCTTGTGATCTTTTGGTGGAAGGTCATCTTGAGCTTTTGTTCCCTTGGGAAGAGTATGTTCATACTTCTCCCTTTGAGGAACAAACTTGGGCTTGGGGTATTGACCTTCTTCCCATTCAACTCCATTAGCGTTGAAGTAGCCAATGCCATGGTTCTTTCGGTATCCTCCGTGCTTGCGTACAATTTCCTCAAATTGCTTACATCCGGTAAGACTTTTGTAGATACCTTTCTCTAATCCCTTTCAATAGATCATTTTCTTGCTCAAGTGTAACTTGGCTAAGAGAATTGTTAGTGGAATCAATAGAACTAGTAGAAGCAATATCATTGGATTTATCATTTTTATTGCTACTAGTTGAAGAACCTTTCTTGCCTTTGTTACTAGACTTCTTAGTCTTAACTTCTGGAATAAATGTAGACAAGAGTAGTCGTTTGGCTAGATAAGAAGAAGTCTTCTTTTGGAGATCGTCATTGATTGCTTTAAGAAACTCATGCTCTTGCTCCAAGTTGAGGTTCTCGAAGTGTAGCTTCTCATGAGTTCTTACAAGCTCTCTATGATCTTCTAAAGTAGATTCATGAGCTAACTTAAGAGTGTTCAATTCTTTAGTTAGTCGTTCTATTTCCTTCTTATCATCATCACACGACTTATCTTGATTAACATGATCATTGTCTAGCTCATTTTGACTAACATCACTAGTTTTATCAAATAGCAAGTCATCATCTCCAAGTAGGTCATCCTCATCACTATTGAAATCAAGATACTTGGGGTGTGATACCTTGGGGCCTTTAGCCATGAAGTAACTGCCACTCCCTTCATTTGGTGAATCAAATATGTCGTAGGAGTTGGAGGAAACGAGTGCAAGTCCGGCAACACCTTCATCTTGACTGTAGTCGGAGTTGGAGTGATAGCTTCTCTCGGAGTGGTCGTCGGAATCGGAGCCGGAAACCCATTCACCAACATGAGCTTGATGTCTTCTTCTTGAGTAGCTCTTGGTGTACTTGTCCTTCTTCTCTCAATCCCTACTTCTCCTTGAGGGTCTTCGTTCATAACGATCATCTCTACTCCTTCTCTCTCTTCGAGGTGACTCATCTCTTGAGCTCTTTCTTCTAGGTGACTCTTCCCTTCTTTCGTGGGGGGCCGTGCACTCATTGGAGTAGTGTCCGAGCCTTCCGCAATTGTAACAATTTCGGCCACGACTAGATGAACGCTTTTCAACATATCTTGAGTTGGAGTTTCTCTCTTTGCCTCTACTCTTGTAGAACTTGTTGAATTTCTTGACCATGAGGCTTATCTCTTCATTGGTTACAAGGTTGACACTTGAAGTAGCGGGAGCATCACTTGTGGCTTTGTAAGCACCGCTAGACTTGTTGTGAAGTTCTTCCTTGTCTTTGAGTGACATCTCATGAGCAACAATTCTACCAATGACTTCCGTAGGCTTGAGATCTTTGTAGTTTGGCATCATTTGGATCAGTGTGCACACGGTATCATACTTTCCATCCAAGGCTCTAAGTATCTTCGTGATGATGAATTTGTCGGTCATTTCTTCGCTTCCTAAGCCGGCAATCTCATTGGTGATGAGAGCAAGCCTAGAGTACATCTCCGCAACTCCTTCACCAACCTTCATCTTGAACTTGTCAAGTTGACTTTGAAGCACGTCCAACTTAGATTCTCTGACGGAATCGGTACCTTCGTGCATATCAACCAAAGTATCCCAAATTTCCTTTGCATTCTCAAGACGGCTGATTTTGTTGAATTCTTTGGGGCATAGGCAGTTGAAAAGAATGTCACATGCTTGAGCATTGTTTTGCAACATCTTCAATTCATCTGCGGTCGCTTCATGGTCTGGTTCCTTTGCATCACCAAAGAATTCACCTTGCAAGCCAACACAAACAACAACCCAAACGGCGGGGTTATGACCAAGAATATGCATTTTCATCTTATGCTTCCAACTAGCAAAATTAGTACCATCAAAGTACGGACCTCTATGGTGGTAACTTCCCTCACTAGACGCCATACTCTTTTAGGTTGTGAAACGAATGCAATGGAGACCAATGCTCTGATACCACTTGTAGGATCGCAAGTATGTCTAGAGGGGGGGGGGGGGTGATTAGACTACTTGATCAATTAAAAGTTCTACCTTTTCCCAATTCTAGTTGTGGGCAGATTTTAGCAATAATGGTAAGTCAAGCACACCCTACACATGCATGTCTAAGAGTATAGCAGCGGAAAGTAAAGACAAGCACATGTGAAAGCACATTTGCTCCCTTGGTGGTTTTGGTAATTAATAACAACATATAAGTCATTGAACTAATGTTTCCACTAATTATATTTCAGGAAATGTTCAATGATAGGATTGGCAAAAGGATTGTGGAGATTGTGGAATACCCCAAGATGCAAGGAAATAGGTTGGCAAAGCTTCAAGGAAGAGGACTCTACATTTTACATTTGTGAGAAATCACTTTGAGTCCATAGGAAAGCCAATACTATTAAAAGGGGGTAAGGTTTTGTTGGTGAACAAAATGCTCATACGTGCACAAGTGATAGTCACCAAAAACACCCACAAGCTCTCCCACCAAAGTCTATCCAAAGCCAAATACTCAAAATCGGTGCAACCAACATTTCCATCCCGGTGCCACCGATTCTCAACCTCAGATAGACTCAGCCAAACCCTAGCCACTTCGGTGCAACCGATTCTATCCCGGTGCCACCGAGTTTAGGTTGCCAACTTTCTGTTACGCAAATTCACAATATCGGTACCACGGAGATTGTTGGATCGGCGTCACCGAGATTGTCAACCTGACCGTTGGTCACCATATCGGTGCAACCGAGTTTCCTATATCGGTCTCACCGAGATTCAAAAGTTGCCACCTTTTGGTCACTTCGGTACCACCGAGATTAACACATCGGTGTCACCGAGTTGGTCATTTTGTGTGTAACGGTTGGATTTTTGGGGATGCCTATATATACCCCTCCACCACCACCTACTCGAAAGAGAAGCACTCAGAACTATTCCATACTTGCCCCATCCAGTTTTCTGAGAGAGAACCACCTATCCTTGTGTTGAGGTCAAGATCTTCCACTCCAACCATATGGATCTTGATTTCTAGCCTCCCCAAGTTGCTTTCCACCAATCCCATCTCTTCCACCAAGCCAAATCTGTGAGAGAGTGATTGTGTGTTGAGGAGTCTATCATCTTGAAGCACAAGAGCAAGGAGTTCATCGACATTACCGAGCCTATTACCTTTTGGAGGGTGGTGCCTCCTAGATTGGTTAGGTGTCGCTTGGGAGCCTCCTACTTCTTGTTGTGGAGTTGAACCAAGAAGTTTGTAAGGGCAAGGAGATCGCCTACTTCGTGAAGATCTACCCATAGTGAGGCTAGTCCTTCGTGGACGGAAGCCGTTATGGAATAGTCAAGGTTGCTACTTCGTGGACCCTTATGGGTGGAGCCCTCCGTGGACTCTCGCGACCGTTACCCTCCGTGGGTTGAAGACTCCATAAACGTGGACGTACGATAGCACCACCTATCGGAACCACGGGAAAAAATCATCGTGTCTACAATTGCGTTTGATCTTCCTACCCTATCTTTACTACTCATGCTTGTTGTTACTTTCCGCTGCTATACTCTTAGACATGCATGTGTAGGGTGTACTTGACTTGCCATGAAATGCTAAAACCGCCAACTCTAAAATTTGGGAAAAGACAAAACTTTTATTTGGTCAAGTAGTCTAATCACCCCCCCTCTAGACATACTTTCGGTCCTACAAGTGGTATCAGAGCTTTGGTCTCCGTTGCATTGGTCTCACAACCTAGGAGAGTATGGCGTCTAGTGAGGGTAATTATCACCGTAGAGGTCCGTACTTTGATGGCACTACTTTTGCTAGTTGGAAGCACAAAATGAAAATGCATATTCTTGGTCATAACCCCGCCGTTTGGGCTGTTGTTCGTGTTGGCTTGCAAGGTGAATTCTTTGGAGATGGAAAGGAACCGGATCGTGAAGCGACCGCGGAAGAATTGAAGATGTTGCAATACAACGCTCAAGCATGCGACATTCTATTCAACTGCCTATGCCCAGAAGAATTCAGCAAAATCAGCCGTCTTGAGAATGCAAAAGAGATTTGGGATACTTTGGTTGATATGCACGAAGGAACCGAGTCCGTGAGAGAATCCAAGTTGGATGTTCTTCAAGGTCAGCTTGACAAGTTCAAGATGAAGGATGGTGAAGGAGTCGCTGAGATGTACTCTAGGCTAGCTCTCATCACCAATGAGATTGCCGGCTTAGGAAGCGAAGAAATGACCGACAAATTCATCATCAAGAAGATACTTAGAGCTTTGGATGAGAGATACGACACCGTGTGCACATTGATCCAAATGATGCCCAACTACAAAGATCTCAAGCCTACGGAAGTCATTGGAAGGATTGTTGCTCATGAGATGACACTCAAAGACAAGGAAGAGCTTCATCACAAGTCTAGCGGTGCTTACAAAGCCACAAGTGATGCTCCCGCAACCTCAAGCAACAACCTTGTCACCAATGAAGAGATAAGCCTCATGGTCAAGAAATTCAACAAGTTCTACAAGAATAGAGGCAAAGAAAGAAGCTCCAACTCAAGATATGATGAGAAGCGTTCGTCAAGTCGTGACCGCAATTGCTACAATTGTGGGAAGCCCGGACACTACTCAAATGAGTGCATGGCTCCCTACAAACGAAGAGAAGAGTCACCAAGAAGACGAAGCTCAAGGAATGAATCACCTCAAAGAGAGAGGAGTAGAGATGATCGTTATGAACGAAGACACTCAAGGAGAAGTAGGGATTCGGAGAAGAAGGACAAGTATACCAAGAGCTACACAAGAAGGAAACATCAAGCTCATGTTGGTGAATGGGTTTCCGGCTCCGACTCCGACGACAACTCCGAGAGAAGCTATCACTCCGACTCTGACTATAGTCAAGATGATGGTGTTGCCGGAATTGCTCTAGTGACTACCAACTCCCATGATCTATTTGACTCACCAAACGAAGAGAGTGGAAGTTGCTTCATGGCTAAAGGCCCCAAGGTATTACACCCCGAGTATCTTGATTTCGATAGTGATGAAGATGAATTGCTTTGTGATGATGACTTGCTCTTTGATAAAACTAGTGATGTTAGTCAAAATGAACTTGATAATTCTCATGCTAGTCAAGATAAGTCAATTGATGATGATAAGATGAAAATAGAAGAACTAACTAAAGAACTAAACACTCTTAAGCTAGCTCATGAATCTACTCTTGAAGATCATAGAGAGCTTGTAAGAACTCATGAGAAGCTACGCTTCGAGAAGCTCAACTTGGAGCAAGAGCATGAGTTTCTTAAAGCTATCAATGACGATCTCCGAAAGAAGACTTCATCTTATCTAGCCAAACGACTACTCTTGTCTACTTTCATGCCACAAGTTAAATCTAAACAAACTAGTAACAAAGGCAAGAAAGGTTCTTCATCTAGTAGCAACAATAAAAATGCTAAACCCAATGATGTTGCTTCTAGTAGTTCTATTGATTCCACTAATGATGTTTCTCTTAGCCAAGTTACACTTGAGCAAGAAAATGCTTTATTGAAAGGAATTATAGAAAAAGGTATCTACAAGAGTCTTGCCGGGTGTAAGCAATTTGAGGAAATTATACGCAAGAACGGAGGATACCGGAAGAATCGTGGTGTTGGCTACTTCAACGCAAATGGAGTTGAATGGGAAGAAGGTCAATATCCCGAGCCCAAGTTTGTTCCTCAAAAGGAGAAGTATGAAAATACTCTTCCCAAGGGGACAAGCACTCAAGATGACCTTCCACCACAAGACCACAAGCTCAAGGGCAAGAACAAGCTTCAAGAGGACATTGACTCATATGAAGATGGATCCCTAGCTATGGTGGAGTGGGTACCCAAGGCTACGTCAAGCTCAACTTCTACAAAGGCTACTACAACACCAAGGATCCCCATCAACTTGATGTGGGTCCCCAAGAAGAAGAACTAGTGAGTTCTTGAGGGGTGACTCCGCCAATGAAATTCACTCACATTCATTATTGGCAAGAATTATTTGCAATCAACATCAACTCCATGCAATAGTTCAAGGAGTCACACATTCCCTCAAAGGTAAGCAAGGGACAAGGTAATCAACAAATCAATGGACATCATTACACATGCTTTGCACTCCTTGTCCATAGATATCCTTGTATTTGTCTCTTGAGTGTTGGGACTAACCCATGTAGGTGAGAAGAGTAAGGAAACAACAAGGATGCTCCCAACTCTTGGTGATCTTCATCAACCTTGAGCATCCACCACTATCTCACTAACATGAAGTCTTCATCGACAAAACCCAAGGTTAGTCTATCCCTCTTATGGGGGGATGTCATATCAAGGGGGAGCTTTACTCTAAGACTTGAGTCAAAGCATCTCTTAGTATGTGACAACATTAAATGCTTTATGTAAAAGTGGTAACCCCACTTGTGCTTAAACGATGTGTATGACCTATGATCAAGTATTCTTACTTGGCTCCTAAGTCAAATACTCATATATAGATGACTTCGTCATCGCCCTAGTGCTTGTTAGATGCTAGTGTGTATGTGCATGTTTGTCATGATTTCATTTGACATCTTATTGTGTGAGCATGTTGGTCTGCATTTATTTTCTCATTCGAGGACATCCAATTGTTGCTATTTGGCTTTTGTTTTATCTTTTGCCAATTGGATGGACAAGAATGCCTAGGACCACTCTTTAGCTATCTATGCTTTCTCACCTCATATTCCTTTCATGCTGCATCACAAAATTTGAACAAGTACTTTTCGATCCCTCTGTGTGTGGAGCACTCGGAGTTCCGTATCGTCAAGGACTGACCATTAAAACCTCCCAAGTGCATCTCGGTGGAACCAACCCCAAAATCTCGGTCTCACCGAATGCCTAGGGTTGATCTGGTTTTCAATCTCGGTACTACCGATTCCATATTCTCGGTTACACCGAGTTTCCCTGTCAGCTGACAGTTGAGGAACTCGGTGACACTGAAAATTTAAAATCGGTATCACCGACAGTGAAGGGTATATAGTCTGTGGTCCCGACGGTTCGAAATTTCAATCTTCAAATCGTCGCGCCTCAAACCCTAAGTTGCCGCAGAAGGACCCCCTGGTCATCGCCTTGCCTTCCCGAGCCTCTCCGCCGCTGGGAATCTTCGCCGTCGACGGGCATCTTCGCCGCCGTCGCCGCCGTAGCGGATCCATCACCGAGCTAGGGTACGGATTCGATCTTTCTTGCGCTCCCGTCTGATTCTTGCGCAATAAAGTTGTTTTTCTCTATAAGCCACAGTTTGCTCATCATTCTATACACGAGAAAACTCCATAGATTAGCGAACCATCGATTTTCTAGGGTTTGCCTTCCGCCAGATGGAACTCGGTAGAACCGAAGTGAACAAATCGGTCTCACCGATTTGTCTGTCTGTGTTGCTGAGAACTGTCTCGGTGAAACCGAGTACTTCTTTTTGGTCCCACCGAAAAGAGTGCCAAGTTTCTGTTAATGAGATAGTCAGTCTCGGTGGCACCGACAATTTTACTTCGGCTGTACCGATTTTCATGTGACAGAATGCAAAACTTTGAAAATCTTTTGTTCAATCTTTCAAAAACCAGCCACATTTTGTGATGACTTATCCTTTTCTGCTCCTCTATACTCTATTCATAGGGTCAGTATGTCAAGTGCTGAGGACAGTGAGAACAACAGAGAGAAGAGTGTTGAATTGGATTCTGGCACTAGTCCTGAATCTAGTTCATCTTCAGATCCAGGCACCCCCAGCTCTCATGGGTTGCCCAAGGCTGCTACAAGGGCCAGGAAGAAGCTGAATTCAGATGAGGAGGATTCAGACTTCGTTCCAGAAGAGATTCTTGCTAAGAAGCAAGATAAGGCTGCCAAGAAAACTGCAAATGAAGCTACCTCTTCAAGGAGAGCTGTCAGGAAAGAGTATGCTAACTCTGAGGCTATGAGAGCACCTGAAGGTGCTAGGACAAAGATGGCTCTTCACCTTGAGTCACCCCCTAAGAAGTCATTGCCTAAGAAGGCAGGGGAGAAGAAGAGAGCTAGGAAGACGATAGTCTATGTCACTGGCAGGCAGACCTCCATGTTTGAGGACCCTGAGGAGGCTGCTGGTGCTGCTGCTGAGGAGGAGGAAGAACATGTTTAGAAAGCCCCTCCCAAGAAAAAAAATAAGCTTATGGCTGATGCTATGCCAAAGACTAGCACATCGAAGAGCACTAAATCTGCACTCAAGAAGCCTGCTGCTGCGAAGCCCAAGAGATTGTCCAGGCAAATTCCAGCATCTGAGAAGAACAAAGGGACTGCCTCCAGAGTTGAGGATGAGGATGCTATGTCTGCCCTAATGAAGCTTAGGCCACACCTTCCAGTACATAATGCCAGCTACCCACTTGCTGAGGATATGAAGAAGAGGAAGGACTCTGGCTTGAGGGCATGGAGAGCTGCTGATCCATATGCCTAAAGGAAGAAGACAGCTGTGGACTACAGATTCTTCACCAGAGAGCAACATGATTTCTATGAAACTGTGCTATTTGACAAGAGTCCAGCTGTGAGCGATATGCGGTATGTGGACTGGAAATTCATCAAGGAGAATGAGGACTATTTTCCAAATGTCCAAGATAATTTCCACTGCATTGGTTTGGATGAGTTTGTTGGCAAAGAGTTCACTGCTTGGAATGATGAGATGATCATGCAATTCTACTCCACTGCACATTTCTATGGAGATGGTAGGATTGTATGGATGACTGAAGGTGCAAGGTATGAGTCTACTGTTGAGGAGTGGGCTGAAATCTTAGGAGTCCCAGAGGTACATGATGGTGACCTGGATGTCTACTCAGAATCCAAGGCAAACCACAATGCTATGGCCAACATGTACAATGAGATTCCTGCTGCTAATGTGAAGTCTCACATGCTAGGATCTATCTACTTTCTTCAGGCTGGCCTCCGCACCATGAACACCATTCTGAGGCATACCTTGATGCCCAAGTCAGGAGATGACAAGATGATCCGAGGCTACTCCATTAACATGTTGATCCACCTCGACAGACACACCAGGATCCGAGTCATGGACTTGATTGTTGAGACAATCAAGAGGGTTGCCGCTGATCAGAAGCGCTCTTGCTGTTATGCTCCCTACATCCAGATGCTCATTAACTCAAAGTTGGAGAAGCACATATTTGCTCTAGATCGTCCCCACTTGCCCCTACAGCCAGATCTCGAGGACAACGTTGTGGTGATGAACCCAGATCATCCCACTTCAGCTACAGCTCAGGCAGAGGCAGAGGCAGCTAGAGCCACTAGTGCTCAGGTCCCCAGATCCAGGAACGAGCAAATGGATCTTTTGATCTCATCAGTTCAGGACATGAAGAAGGACATTAAGGGGATTCTGGACAACCAGAACAGTCTTGTGGGGATCTTCGAAAACAGGATCAAGACCCTTAATGATAAGGTGGATGGGCTGACTAGAACAGTAAATGAGCTCAAGAAGGAAGTTGACTCAGTGCCTCTTCCTCAAACTTCTTCTTCTGATGATGATGATGAGGATGGTTCTCCTCTCAGGCCAGGCACACAGTTTACCACTCAGGCCAGATCAGCCACTGTGCCAGCTCCAGACTTGAGGCCCTCTTCATCAGCTCCAGCCACTGTCACCTCAGCTCCTGCTCCATCAGTTTCAGTTCCTCCAGTTGCCACTCCAACTCCATCCACGACATCTGCAGAGATCTTCGCCGACGCTGTTCTCTCGACTCCTTCATCAACAACCGGAGGAGATCAGCCCAAGAACGCTTAGATATATGCCTTTGAACTTTTTGGTAACTTGTTGCCAAAGGGGGAGAAGTGTATATAGATCTTTAGGCTTCGAGTGAGAGAGCGTTTGGTGTGTATTGCTTTTTCAAAACATTTGATCTTTTGGTTGCATGTGATACATGTTTGTGGTGTTTGATCATACGCGTTATGTGTGATGCTACTATTTCCTATCATCTTAATGCTTATGAGATGATCATTCACCTTTGCTTGATTGTGTTGTGCTATGATGTTCATTCTAATTACTCTCGCACACCACCAAGATGTATGTGACATGGAAGAAGTGCCCCATGTACCTAATCGATTGTGCATTTGCATTCAAACGCAAATTCAAAATAATGCACAAATTTAGGGGGAGCTCTTTCTT
This sequence comes from Elymus sibiricus, assembly GCA_039707655.1. Taxonomy (NCBI): domain Eukaryota; kingdom Viridiplantae; phylum Streptophyta; class Magnoliopsida; order Poales; family Poaceae; genus Elymus; species Elymus sibiricus. The sequence goes on along the minus strand of CM077663.1, from coordinate 165,110,367 downwards.
ATCACATACTTCTCAAAGCGACGATTACATTCATTGATTATATCATATGTCGAATCTTTGATCTATATGTTGTCATCAATTACCAAAAAGGGGGAGATTGAAAGCACATTTGCTCCCTTGGTGGTTTTGGTAATTAATAACAACATATAAGTCATTGAAATAATTTTTCCACTAAGTATATTTCAGGAAATGTTCAATGATAGGATTGGCAAAAGGATTGTGGAGATTGTGGAATACCCCAAGATGCAAGGAAATAGGTTGGCAAAGCTTCAAGGAAGAGGACTCTACATTTTACACTTGTGAGAAATCACTTTGAGTCTATAGGAAAGCCAATACTATTAAAAGGGGGTAAGGTTTTGTTGGTGAACAAAATGCTCATACGTGGACAAGTGATAGTCACCAAAAACACCCACAAGCTCTCCCACCAAAGTCTGTCCAAAGCCAAATACTCAAAATCGGTGCAACCAACATTTCCATCCCGGTGCCACCGATTCTCAACCTCAGACAGACTCAGCCAAACCCTAGCCACTTCGGTGCAACCGATTCTATCCCGGTGCCACCGAGTTTAGGTTGCCAAATTTCTGTTACGCAAATTCACAATATCGGTACCACCGAGATTGTTGGATCGGCGTCACCGAGATTGTCAATTTGACCGTTGGTCACCTTATCGGTGCAACCGAGTTTCCTATATCGGTCTCATCGAGATTCAAAAGTTGCCACCTTTTGGTCACTTCGGAACCACCGAGATTAACACATCGGTGTCACCGAGTTGGTCATTTTGTGTGTAACGGTTGGATTTTTGGGGATGCCTATATATACCCCTCCACCACCACCTACTCGAAAGAGAAGTACTCAGAACTATTCCATACTTGCCCCATCCAGTTTTCTGAGAGAGAACCACCTATCCTTGTGTTGAGGTCAAGATCTTCCACTCCAACCATATGGATCTTGATTTCTAGCCTCCCCAAGTTGCTTTCCACCAATCCCATCTCTTCCACCAAGCCAAATCTGTGAGAGAGTGATTGTGTGTAGAGGAGTCTATCATCTTGAAGCACAAGAGCAAGGAGTTCATCGACATTACCGAGCCTATTACCTTTTGGAGGGTGGTGCCTCCTAGATTGGTTAGGTGTCGCTTGGGAGCCTCCTACTTCGTGTTGTGGAGTTGAACCAAGAAGTTTGTAAGGGCAAGGAGATCGCCTACTTCGTGAAGATCTACCCATAGTGAGGCTAGTCCTTCGTGGACGGAAGCCGTTATGGAATAGTCAAGGTTGCTACTTCGTGGACCCTTATGGGTGGAGCCCTCCGTGGACTCTCGCGACCGTTACCCTCCGTGGGTTGAAGACTCCATAAACGTGGACGTACGATAGCACTACCTATCGGAACCACGGGGAAAAAATCATCGTGTCTACAATTGCGTTTGATCTTCCTACCCAATCTTTACTACTCATGCTTGTTGTTACTTTCCGCTGCTATACTCTTAGACATGCATGTGTAGGGTGTACTTGACTTGCCATGAAATGCTAAAACTGCCAACTCTAAAATTTGGGAAAAGGCAAAACTTTTATTTGGTCAAGTAGTCTAATCACCCCCCTCTAGACATACTTTCGGTCCTACAACATGTAATAGAGGTAAGGGTTAGAAGATCAAACGCAGTTGTAGACACGAAGATTTTTCCCGCGGTTCCGATAGGTGGCGCTATCCTACATCCACGTTTATGGAGTCTTCAACCCATGGAGGGTAACGGTCGCGAGAGTCCACGGAGGGCTCCACCCATAAGGGTCCACGAAGTAGCAACCTCGACTATTTCATAACGGCTTCCGTCCACGAAGGACTAGCCTCACTATGGGTAGATCTTCACGAAGTAGGCGATCTCCTTGCTCGTACAAACTTCTTGGTTCAACTCCACAACACGAAGTAGGAGGCTCCCAAGCAACACCTAACCAATCTAGGAGGCACCACCCTCCAAAAGGTAATTGGCTTGATAGTGATGATGAAGTCCTTGCTCTTGTGCTTCAAGATGATAGACTACTCAACACACAATCACTCTCTCACAGATTTGGCTTGGAAGAAGGGATTGATTGGGTGGAAAGCTACTTGGGGAGGCTAGAAATAAAGATCCATATGCTTGGAGTGGATGATCTTGATCTCAAAACAAGGGTAGGTGGTTCTCTCTCAGAAATTTGGATATGGGAAGTGGGGAACTGTTCTGAGTGCTTCTCTTGTGAGTGGGATGTGGTGGAGGGGTATATATAGGCATCTCCAAAAATCCAACCGTTACAACATTATTGGCCATCTCAGTGAAACCGAAGCAAAACTCGGTTCTACCGATATGTCAAAAATGTGGCAACTTTCGGAATCTCGGTGAGACCGATATAGAACTCTCGGTGGTACCGAAACCGGTGGCCGAGGGCAGTTCCCAAAACTCGGTGAGACTGAAACATAAACTCGTAATTTCCGATTCTATGAAAATAGTTAACCAAATCGTGGTCACCAAATCTCGGTTGCACCGATGCTGTCTCGGTTGTACCGAAGAGCTAGGGTTTTGCTAGGGTTCTGTCTTGAGTAGAAAATCGGTAGAGCCGGATGAAAACTTGGTGGCAGCGATTTTATGAAGTTGGGTTTAGACAGAGATTTTGTGGGAGAGCTTGTGGGTGTTTTTGGTGGCTAGCACTTGTCCACGTGGAGAAATTTATTCGCCAACAATACCTTACCCCCTTTTAATAGTATTGGCTTTCTATGGACTCAAAGTGATTTCTCACAAAGTAAAATGTAGAGTCTTGTAGCTTGAAGCTTTGCCAATCCATTCCTTGCATCTTGTGGTATCTCCTCACAACTTATAGCCATCCCATCATTGGACTTTTCCTGAAATATACTTAGTGGAAACATGAGTCCAATGACATATATGTTGTTATTAATTACCAAAACCACCAAGGGAGCAAATGTGCTTTCAATGGTGAAGTCATCAATATATGTGTATATTGACTTAGGAGCCAAGTAAGAATACTTGATCATAGGTCATACTCATCGTTTAAGCACAAGTGGAGTTGCCACTTTTACATAAAGCTTTTAATGTGTTCACATCTTAAGAGATGCTTTGATTCAAGACTTAGAGTAAAGCTCCCCCTTGATGTTACATCCCCCTAAGAGGGACAAACTAACCTTGGGTTTTTTCATTGAAGACTTCATGTAGGTGTTGTAGTAGTGGATGCTCATAGTTGATGAAGATCATCTTGAGTTGGGAGCAATCCTTGTTGTTTCGTACTCTTGTCACCTACATGGGTTAGTCCCACACAAGGAACAAATACAAGGATATCTATGGACATGGAGTGAAACATATTTAGATGATGTCCATTGATTCTTTAATTACCTTGTCCCTTGCTTGCCCACGAGGGATTTGTGACTCCTTGAACTATTGCATAAGGTTGGAGTTGATTGCATTAGTTCTTGCCAATGATGAATGTGAGTGAAGTTTGTTGGCGGAGTCACCCCTCAAGAACTACTCTAGTTCTTCTTCTTTGGGACCCACATCAACTTGATGGGGATCCTTGGAGTTCAAGTAGCACTTGCTGAAGTAGAGCTTGTAGTAGCCTTGGGAACCCACTTGACCATGGCTTGGGATTCGTCTTCAAATGTGTCAATCTCCTCCTGAAGCTTATCCTTGCCCTTGAGCTTGTGGTCTTGTGGTGGAAGGCCATCTTTGTCTTTTGTTCCCTTGGGGAGAGTAGGATCATACTTCTCCCTTTGAGGAACAAACTTCGGCTTGGGGTATTGACCTTCTTCCCATTCAACTCCATTTGCGTTGAAGTAGCCAATGCCTTGGTTCTTCCAGTGTCCTCCATGCTTGCGTACAATCTCCTCAAATTGCTTATTTCCGTCAAGAGTCTTGTAGACACCTTTCTCTATAATTCCTTTCAATAAATCATTTTCTTGCTCAAGTGTAATGAGCCCGGAGTCCCGCATCACTGATGTGGTTAACGACCACCACTCGGCCCACCCCGGCTCCACGCATGACGACGGAGGGTCTTCCGGTACAAAACACATGGAACACCCTCCATCTCCGTAAGTTCTATCCATGCTCCACGGATAGGAGCGAGATGGAGCTGTACATGCTCTAGTACTCTCTCTACCCATGTTGCCTCCGACACGTGAGAGTCCCTTCCCACTCTTGTGGAAGCCCCATGCTCAGCGCTGGCGTACACTGGCGGACACTCCTACCCACTCTCATGGAAGCCCCATGCTAAGCCCTGGCGGAAGCTCCTGCCCACTGTCGTGGAAGCCCCATGCTTAGCGCTGGCATCCTACTTACTTGAGGGCCCCTCGGCCGTCAAATCCTCAAGCTGACCCATTTGGAACACGACAGCATGTATCTTTCTCTTGTGTGATGAACCTCCTTCATGCATCAGTAAAGCCTACTTTCTTCAGAATTTTGTGTGCTTGCAGCTGAGCATACCTCAGGAGGGGCGCGCGCTCGTGATCTCCCCCCAGGTCTGTCACGCAAGCGGGGGCTGGGCACGGTGTTTGTACTCGGGTCAGTCCCTGCAGCACTGCAAAACCCAAGTGACTGAGCTCTGGCTCGCGGGCCTTCTCTCGCGTACGTCACCTCACTAGGTCCTTGGTGCTCTTGTCTCCTCGCGTAACACCCACAGGCGACCTCGCGAGTGCGCCCTACTGCTCTACTTGCGCAAACTTGGCAATCTCCCTGGTGCAGGGCATCGAAGGCTTCAGGAGTCCCCCTCGAGAGGCCTTGCGAACGGCGTCCCACGGACAGAAGGCTTCGCGAGGGACCGTGCCCCATGAGCCGCTCCCTGCGGAGGACTTGCTCCAAGCCGCGCACCTCAAAGGAGCTAAGTCTAAAAACCCCTCGGGTTTCCTCCCCCTCATTTCCCTTTTGAGGCGTCCTAATTTCCTCGGCATGAGCCGCCCGCGCGTCAAGGGGGGGACCCTGAGCATCAGGCCTCAGGGACTCCTACCAGCCCTAGAGCCCAACACCCTCTGGCCTAGCTGAGCCCTCGCTCCAGGTATACCAGCGATGGTGCGGGGGTTGGGTTCCAGCGACGTAGGGAACAAAGGCAATGTAAAAGGGAAAGAAAGGTCTCGGGAGGTAAACAAAATTTCATAAAACATTGAGTACTTAAGAAAAAGTGCCATACAAATGCCTTCACGCCCCCACGGGGCCGCATCTACCCTATTACAGGAAGGAGAGCAAGAAGGGCTCAGGCAGCAGAGCCACTGTCGGTGCCAGCAACGACAACATCTTTGTCTTTGCCGGACCCCTCCCCGCCGGGTGCGAACCGCTCTAGGCGGCTTGCCACATGGTCTTCCACCGCCCTCGCGAGTTTGCCTCGAAGCTCCTCAGGGACCGGAGATAGCACCTGGTTGAAATTGAAGTCGTTGTCGACGCGCAGCAGGTTGCTGAAGACGCGGGTCGATGCCTGGCTCAGGAGGTCGGTGGCATTCGGCGTCACGGATCTCGTTCCACTGGGTGGATCCTGCCTCTAGCTACTCCATTAGCCTCGTGAAGAAGGCCAGGTAGCTAGCGTCGTAGGTGTCCCGAGGGTCCTCCACCCTCTCGACAAAGAAGGCAGCGACGGTGCAGGGGGCGCGCTCCGCGAGCTCTCGGAACAACTTGGAGGGCACGTGCTGCTCCCCACGTCTATAGGCAACCTCGTCACGGGTCCGCTGGGCCTTGTTGCTGACAGCTCCCACCTGCGCCTGGAGATAGTCCAACTCGCGGCGGGTCGTGGCCTGGAGCTCCTTCACGCTCCGATTCTCGGCCTCCGACACCGCAAGTTGCTTCCTGAGTCTGGGGATTTCAGCGCCAAGCTCGCAACGCCTCTTTGTGAATTCGTCCTCGTGCGCCTGCAAGTTCTTGGAGTATTTGTCTGCGAGGGCCTTGGTCCTCCGCGTGATCTTGACCTAGGCATGCTCATCGATCTCCACCTTGCACTTCGCATCCCTCTCTTCGAGCGTGGCATTGACTTTCCCAAGGCGCTCTTTGTAGGAAGCCTCGCCGGCTGCCACGGCGAGATCCAGGTTATCCAGGCGCTCTCGCTCCCTCTCCTTCTCGATGGTTGTCCGCAGGAGTTCATGCTCTCGGGCCTCCATGTCCAGCTCCAGAACCGTCACCTTGCTCTCGCGCCGGGCAACCGCCTCCTCGCGGGAGGCGAGTTGGGCCTCGCGGTCTGCGCCGCGCTTCGTGAAGGCCTCCTATCACAGCCCTAGTTTTAACTTTGCTTGTTAGTGCATTCATGCATGCATTTAAAATTAAAATGAATTTGAATTGGGGGAATTATCAAGCCTCATAAATCATTTTTGTCAAAAACAAGCAAGATAAAAATTACTTCAATTCAGTCCAAGAAAATGTTTCAACTATTCTATAAAAATATTGGCTAGGGTTTAAATACAAACTAATAATTTTGGAGTCACAGAAATATTTTATCTTGGGCATTTGAATTAATCCAACAACTAATTGCGATGGATTTATATTTACTATATATATAATATAGATCCATATATTCTGAAATTTATTATGTGGCACTGGATAAATCCATTTAACCCACATATAAATACTCATGAGTTTTGAAAATGGTTTTATATTATTATAAACGAAAACACATACAAGAAAAGGGAAACAGAAGCAAACAAAAGAACATGCCTCACCTGGCCACTTACCTGGCCCAGCTGGCGGCCCAGCCCACCAGGGGCGAGGAGGTCTTCTTCCTCCTCTGGCAAAAGGACGCGGCGTGTGGCCGGTGCACGCGAGCACGCGCTCGAGCCACCTCTTGCTTGCCCTGATCTAGATATGGACGCCGAGACCCCTCCCGTGCACGTCTCCTCTCTCCCCATGCTCATCCCCTCCCCCTGAACCTCTCTCTCTCTCACCCAGACCCGAAAGCCATAGTCTCCGCCGTTCGCCATAGTCGCGGCCTCTGACCTTGCCGAGCCTCACAGACCCATCCCATAGCTCCGTCATCGAGCAAAGCTCCTCCACGTCGAAGGAATCAAGCCCCGGATCCCTGCATCGCTGGCGTCGACCCCATCTCCAAGCTCCGGCCCCCGACAACCTAGCCGTCAATTCGCGGCAAGTGACGCATCCCAGAGCTCGCCATCGCCTCTGCTGGACTCACCATGAGCTCCTGCTCCTCTCTCCTCTGCCCCCTTCGTCTAGCTCGGGCTGTAGCGCCACTCTCCGCCGGACTCGAGAGTTCTCGCCGCCGCCGAGAAGCTCGCCGTTGCTACCAGCCCCGCCCGACCAACCCAAGCACTCCGTCGTGCTCAGGGACACCCCAGCGGGCCGTATCACACCTCAGGTCGCTCGCTCGTGCACCGTAGCCCTCGCGCCCGTGTAGGCCGTAGCTGCGCTTCCGTGGAAGTCGACGCCGTTGAATGCTCCGACCACCCCCGCCTCCGGTGTTTGCCCCATCGGATGCGCGCCGCTCCCACGAGCTCATAGAGCCTAACCACACGCGAAATGGTGTCCTGTAGCTCTAACACGAGAACCTCCGGCGAAGCACCGCAACATTTTATGGTCACCGGCTTTTAAACGCCGGCGCCGCTGCCGTGGCACATCCTTAGCCCGCTAATCGGCCCCTGAGCAACTGCCATTGGGGCCCACGTGGCTAATTAAGCCCCACTTAAATTATTTTAGTTTAATTAAGCTAGTTTAGCCACTATATCATTGATAGGTGGGTCCTTGTTGTCAGGTTTGACCTGGACCAGGCGCCTTTGACTTGCTGGTGTCATGATGATGTCAGGCTGATGCAATTAATAATTTTCTGAAATAAAAGGAATCCAGGAAAATCCAGAAAATTCTTTAAACTTTGAAAACTCATAGAATTAATCTGTAACTCAGATTAAAATAATTTATATATGAAAAATTATCAGAAAATCCAAAGAATCTGATGGTATCATTTTCAAGCGTGTTTGGACAACTTATACACACTGTTTAGGACAATTTCATTAAAGGCATTTAAATGCTTATAAATGGAGTTGGAATTTATCTATATTGATCAAATAACTTCCGTTTAACTTGTGATCACTTGCATTAGATAAATCCAGCAACATGTTAACATGCCATGATCATGCATCATTGTGAAGCATTTGCCGTGCTTAATTTGTTCTTTGTTTGATCTTGTCGATAGACTTGCGAGACGTAGTTATCGACGACATCGAAGAACAGTCGTGTTCTTCATACTTTCAGGCATGCAACCCCCCTTGAGCATTTCCATACAATCCCACTCTCTCGCTCTTGCCCTCATTTCATTGCATTAGGACAATGCGATTCAACTGTTACTGGTGCTTCGGTAGATGAACCCATTCCTCTGCATGACCTGTCATTGTCATAGTAAATAGCTGAACCAGGCAACCTACCATACCTGGTAGATGGTTGAGCCATGTTGTGCCATTACCCTGTTATGCTTGCTATGCTTAGAGTTTTGTCAGGTCTGATTAATCTGGGTGATGAACTGGAGTGAAATGGATATGTTCTGATGATGAGACTTAATTGTTGAACCTGTTTTGGTAAAGGTAGCAATGAGAGGCCATGTAGGAGTACATGGTGTGTTGTCTCATTGATACCGCTCATAGGAACTGAGTTCTCGTGTTTGTGTTCCAAGACTAGATACTACCGCACATTGGGCTCCGGTAACTCAAGCTCTCTCAGCCTATTAACCTACCATGTTCTCTGCCCAGGAGTCGCAATAGTTCGAAACGTTGATAGGATGTGGCCGGGCCTGCAAAGTGAATGAACGACCCAATCAGGAGCGGCTTGGGGCCCTTCACACAACTTCTGAGTCCGAATCATGAAACACGGCCGGATTCTCGAATGTGGTAACCAACTTAGTTATGCGACTGCCTTGGGCTAGAGTAATTGTAAGTTAACGTCCGTGGCCGACTCCCTCGCTGGGCTTCCGCTTGAAAGTTGTCGGGTGCCTTTTTACGTGCACATGGCGATAAGTGGTGGGAGCATGTGTGACGAAGTACACCCCTGCAGGGTAAACTATCTATTCGTATAGCCACGTCCGCGGATATGGACTACTTGGGGACTTGCATTGTTCATAGATGACTTTAAATGGATACTCTAAAATGCTCCAGATAAGCATGAGTGCTATAGATGGCTTCTCGTAGGAAGACGAGAGAGGATCCATAGTGGTGTATTGATGTGGTGAATATGTGGACTCGTGTGCGATATCGCACCTCAAAGAAAGTACTCGTAGTCATAGTACAGGTCAGCCAAAAGTCAAAGATGGATTGTTGCAATAAACTCCACAACCCCCTTTGTTGATAATGTTGCATACGTAGATAGTTCTGATGTAAGTCTTGCTGAGTACCTTTGTACTCACGGTTGCTTAATTTATGTTTTTGCAGAGGAGACGTCAGTCTCATTAGTGATTCTTACGACGTGAAGTTCGATGTTGACCGGATTAGCTTGGGAAACCCAGACAGAGGTCTGGCTCCTTTGGTAGGGTCATTGTAGATTTTCAAGCTCCTCCAGCCACTTTTAGTAGATGTCTGTACCCAGACATATTATGCTTCCGCTTGTTGCTTGTATGGCTTTGAGTGTTGGGTCATGTGACCCCTGTTTGTAATATTACACCTTGTTGGCTCTTATAAGTCTTTAATGAACACTTTGAGTCATAGAGTTGTGTTGTGATGCCATGTTGTATCTACGCATATTGTGTATGTTGTGCGTACGTGTGACGTGCATTGGTATGTGTGGGATTCGACACCTAGTTGTGTGCCTTTAGTAGCCCTCTTTACAGGGAAATGCCTCTTTGTGCTTCCACTAAGCCATGGTATCTTGCTACTGCTCCGGACACATTGATTGACCGGCGTGTATCCTTCTTTGCTGTTGTGTCTGTCCCTATGGGGAAATGTCTCGCAGTGTAAGGGAGTCCATGTAGCTTGTTATGACTCGTCTACACACACTGATGACCGACACCTACATTGTTGGGTTACATATGCATGTTCCTGTACGAATGTGCTACTTAGGTTCTATGACTAGTCAGGTCGACCTGGGTACTCTGGCGTATGATTGCTAGCGACATAATCATATGCGTGAGCCAAAAGACGCAAACGGTCCCGGCCAAGCTAAGGTGGCAGCCATGGGGATTACTGTGCGTGAGGCCGCAAAGTGATGTGATATGTTACAAGCTGGATTCATATGACTTAGGATCATGGTCTTGCCAGTGTTGGTATCAGAGCTTGACTGCGTGTAGGATTACCAAGCCAAATTGGTCGATGTTGAGTCTACAACTGCTTTAGTTATATAAGGGAATTGATTGTGGAAGGGAACATAAGATTCTTTTGACTCCTTTCCTCGTGTCATTCTAATTCTGAGTCACCCTATTCTTTCCTATGGGGTTTGAGAACTAGGCTTTCTCATCTATCTATCAGGATGACAAGTTACTATGATGGAGACTTATAGGAAAGTTATTGTCCTCCTGGATCAGTGTCTCCTTAAGAATTCAGTTGTTATGTTGTCACTTTTCATGCAGGTTGCCTCATATTTCACGCCCGTACAACCGTTATGATGTCCGAGTTATCCAATGTTAGAAAAAAATCTGATGCAATTGCAAATTCCTTCCTCTAGTTCCCGATGTCTTTTGGCCAGACAAAGCACACCAAAAAATATGTTGAGGTACTCCGTTACCTTGACGTATATGCCGAAGGTGTTGTGAAACCATGTTATCAGCAAACCACCCAGTAATTCAACCATGTTCTATGATCCCAGTGTGATAATTCTGGCCCTCATTATTGAAAGCATCCTGTGATGTTATTTAGCTAATAGGTATTCTATCTCTGGGTTCTTGAACCCAAGAATAGTAACCTTGTTGATAGTGTTTGCTCATTCCCGTTGATAGTGTTTGCTCGTTCCTTTATGGTGATTAGTAACCTTGTTATAGTCCTCAAGGTTCTGGTTTATCATTCTTCCAATACCATGAACCAGCATGGTAGAACTTCTTCGTGAGCTGAAGGTCGCAACAAGAGTGCTCCTGAGGAGTTCTCCATTCTATAATTGTGACTCTGCCAATTCTACTTTTTTGCATGGGTTATCTGGAAGAATTATGTCGAACTTGTTCGACGAATTTAGCCTATGCCTCAACAACTCAGAAAAATCATGTGCTCTTGAGTTGCCCTCTGTAGTTGTATTCTGTCCTCCTTCTAATAGTGGATAAACAAGGGTATGTCATGCATTCGTGTTCTCGATGCCTATTACTCTTGTGGTCCGTCGTGCCATTGTAGTCAAGAGTGGCTAGGAGAAGCAAACTCCAGTACCTTGTCCATTTCTTGGATTGGGTCAAAGCAGTTGTATTCCGTACATCAAAATGCCAATCCAGTGCTCTGTTCTACCTTGGAGTATTACCCTCTTAGGTCAAGAATATCATGGGAATTGCACTATCTCCTATGAACTTTTGACACATTGATACTTCTAGCGTTGTTCATTCTTCGGTCTCCGTGTTGGTTGTAACCGGAACATCGACAAGTGAACTGTGATGTGTGAAATCAATACTCCCGACAACTCCATTGCTTGGAAGTTAATGGACAATAACTTCATTCTTCGTGTGTTGGTCATTGAATCACCATTCTAAGATTGGTCGTGCTACCTAGTCCATTTTTCCTGGTGCACTCTTCGATCAATGAGTCAGGATTGTGTAATCCCTCGCCCTTTGGATCATATCGTCTTGCCCTGAAAAGCAAGATTGTTCTCGAGCTCAAAAACATATCAGTGGTTCGTGATTTTCTGAATATCTTCTTGGAAGTATTATCAGGTTGTTCCCTAACTGTTATGTTGAGTTCGTGATCAAGTTGGTTTTTTGTTATGAACCACCCCTTCTCCAAGAATCTGTGTTGGATACCCCCTGAACTAGTTGGTTATGCTAAGAAATAACTTGGAGAGTTGGAAGATAAAAGCTTCATCTGACTTAGTTCATTCCAAAGGGATATCTTGTGTTTGCGTGTGTGTGTGTCAAAGAAACATGATACATTCATTGGTTGATCCTTGTGATCAATTGTCTTGCCCAATCTTTATTTGAGTGTGGGCTATCGTCATTAACGATAAGAGGTGGTGTTCCAACAAGATTTTCAATTGCATTATAAGTATCCAAAGTATGACACATTAAGAAGTTCCCACCGGTGATGGTGTCCAGGACAAACCTACACCAAGTTGTCACACCAACATAGAAATTATGAAGCAAATTGGTGGTGGATAGCTTATTAGTTGCTTTATTTTGGGCATGGAAAATCCTATACCACACATCCTTCAAAATTTCTCCTCCCCTTTGTGTAAAATAGATAACATCATTATTGGGAGTGACACGCACAAAAGAAAAACTAGCCATGACTTCAACCAAGAACTAGTAACAAGCAAAGGTAAATAGTTTTGTATTTTTTATTTTTATGAGACAAACTAAATATAATAGCAAATAAAAAGAAGAACAAGTGAATGAAATTTTGTGTGAAGTTACTTGATAGTTGGTGATCGTATTCCCCGGCAACGGCGCCAGAAATCCTTCCTGATACTCGTGATCCGCGTTGGGTTTTTCGTGAAGAGGAACGAGTAATCGCAGCACAAAGTGGGTAAGTATTTCCCTCAGTTATGAAACCAAGGTTTATCGAACCAATAGGAATACCAATCCTCAACCGTCTTCAGCGGCTGCACACAAAAGAACAAACAACTTGCACCCAACGCCGGCAAGCGGTTTGTTAATCCCCTTGATCTCGTTATTTGCAAGCAAGTGAGTTGTGTAGATAATTGTGGATAATAGTAAAGTGCAAAATAAAATAAAAGGTAATAAATAACAGCAAGGTAATGACAGCGTTTGTGAATTTATAAGTGAATAGACCCGGGGGCCGTAGAGTTCTCTAGTGGCATCTCTCATAAGCAAAGCATACGGTGGGTAAACAAATTACTGTTGGGCAATTGATAGAAAAGCGAATAATTATGAGATGTTCACGGCAATGATCATGTGTATATAGGCATCACATCCATAAGAAAATAGGCCGACTCCTGCCTGCACCTACTACTATTTCTCCACTTCAAAAGCGCTTCTATGCTTGCCTCTCTACGTATTAATTTCATGACAAACGGAGTAATGCTTGGAGAACGATGACATGATGTAGACAAAGTAAACTCAACTAATATGAATAAACCCCATCGTTTTGTCCTTAGTAGCAACAACACAAAGATAAAACTTGTCCCCTTCTGTCAATGGGATATAGAAACTCGTCAGGTTGAACTTACTACAACGCACCACTCCCACCAAAGAAATATCAATCTAGTTGGCCAAACCATCTCAATAGATCGGAGAGCATTACAAAGCTATGATGATCATGCAAATAAGAATCATAGTAATCAGGTTTGACTCAAATACTTTTCATGAGTAATCTGAACATAACTCACAATTCATCGGATCCCAACAAACACACTATCCAAAGGGATTACATTCGATAGATCAAGGCAAAGATGCGATGAACATTGTATTGAAGACCGAGAGAGAGAGATTGCCATCTAGGTACTACCTACGGACCCATAGGTCTGCGGTGAACTACTCACACATCATGGTGAGGGAAGCAAGGTTGATGAAGAGGCCCTCCATGATCGATCTCCCCTCCGGCAGGGTGCCGGAATGGAGGTGTAGATGGCCTCCCATCGGAATAGAGACTTGCGGCGGCAGAAAAGTGTTTCGGGAGCGCTTCTGGTGTTTTTAGGGTAGATGTGAATGTATAGGCCAGATAACGACGTCAGGGGACACTCTAGGGGGCCACAACATATCTGGCCGTACCCCCTAGGGGTGCGACCAGATGGCTTGTGGGCCCCTGGTGCATCTCCTGGCTGTCCTCCGAAGCTTCAATGTCTTGTATGGGTCCAGAAAAAATCACGAAAAAGTTTCGTGGGAATTGGACTCCGTTTAGTATTGTAACTCTGAAAAGGAAAAAACACACAGAAAATAGGAACTGGCACTGGGTCAATAGGATAGTGCTCATAAATATTATAAATTGGTAAATAAATACCCAAAAAGTATCCTAGAATGATAATATGTCAGCATGGAACAATCAAAAATTATAGATACGTTGGAGACGTATAGTTAGGTGACTACCTTGGGCTAGAGTCGTTGTAAGTTAACGTCCGTGGACGACTCCCTCGCTGGGCTTCCACTTAAAAGTTGCCAAGGTGCCTTTTTACGTCCACATGGCGATAAGTGGCGGGAGCATGTGTGATGAAGTACACCCCTGCAGGGTAAACTATCTATTTGAATAGCATGTGTGATTCTTACTACGTGAAGTTTGATGTTGACCGGATTAGCTTGGGAATCCCATACAGAGGTCTGGCTCCTTTGGTAGGGTCATTGTAGATTTTCTGGTTCCTCCAGCAACTTTTAGTAGATGTCTGTACCCAGACATATTATGCTTCTGCTTGTTGCTTGTATGACTTTGAGTGTTGGTCATGTGACCCATGTTTGTAATATTACACCATGTTTGCTCTCATGAGTCTTTAATGAACACTTTGAGTCGTTGAGTTGTGTTGTGATGCCATGGTGTATCTACGCATATCGTGCATGTTGTGCTTACGTGTGACGTGCATTGGTATGTGTGGGATTCGACACCTAGTTGTGTGCCTTTAGTAGCCCTCTTTACAGGGAAATGCCTCTTTGTGCTTCCACTGAGCCATGGTAGCTTGCTACTACTCCGGACACATTGATTGACCGGCATGTATACTTTTTTGCTGCTGTGTCTATCCCTATGAGGAAATGTCCCGCAGTGTAATGGAGTCCATGTAGCTTGCTATGACTCGTCTACACACGCTGATGACCGACACCTGCATTGTTGTGTTACCTATATATGTTCCTGTACGTATGTGCTACTTGGGTTCTATGACTAGTCATGTCGACCTGGGTTCTGTGGCATATGATTGCGAGCAACATAATCATATACGTGAGCCAAAAGATGCAACCGGTCCCGGCCAAGGTAAGGTGGCAGCCGTGGGGACTATCGTGCGTGAGGCCGCAAAGTGATGTGATATGATACAAGCTTTATTCATATGACTTAGGATCGGGGTCCCGACACCTCGACCTCTGACGCCGCTTCTTTGAGGCATCGGACGGCCTCTCTTGCATCCCAGATCAACCCGTCGATGAGGTCCCGGTTCTTCCGGACGTTCTCATCGCTTTCCCTCCGCGCGACATCGTCTTGGCGGCGGCCCAGCTTGACGGCCACGCTTCCAGCTGCCGCCAGCCTCCCGTGAGACGCTCCCGCTCCTGGCGGAGGTCCTCCTCCTCGGCCGTGAGGACGGCCTACCGGGATATGAGGTCCGATCGGGCATGGCACAACGTCCTATTCCACAGCAGGGTGCTATGTCTCACTAGGGATAGGACCCAGGACGCATCCGGTCCCTCCAGCTCTGGCCCCGGCGGCCCTGAGGGCCCGCGGGTGTAGAATCGAAAGTATGTCTAGAGGGGGGTGATTAGACTACTTGAGCAAATAAAAATTCTACCTTTTCCCAATTTTAAGTGTTGGCAGATTTTACAATGATAGCAATTCAAGTACACCCTACACATGCATGTCTAAGAGTATAGCAGTGGAAAGTAACAACAAGCATATGTAGTAGAGGGTAGGAAGGAAGATCAAACGCAATTTGAAGACACGAAGATTTTTCCCGTGGTTCCGGTAGGTGGTGCTATCGTACGTCCACGTTTATGGAGTCTTCAACCCACGGAGGGTAACGGTCGCGAGAGTCCACGGACGCCTCTACCCATAAGGGTCCACGAAGTAGCAACCTTGACTATTCCATAACGGCTTCCGTCCATGAAGGACTAGCCTCACTATGGGTAGATCTTCACAAATTAGGTGATCTCCTTGCCCGTACAAACTTCTTGGTTCAACTCCACAACACGAAGTAGGAGGCTCCCAAGCGACACCTAACAAATCTAGGAGGCACCACCCTCCAAAAGGTAATAGGCTCGGCAATGTCGATGAACTCCTTGCTCTTGTGCTTCAAGATGATAGACTCCTCAACACACAATCACTCTCTCATAGATTTGGCTTTGGTGGAAGAGATTGATTTGGTGGAAAGTAACTTGGGGAGACTAGAGATCAAGATTCATATGGTAGGAATGGAATAGCTTGATCTCAACACATGAGTAGGTGGCTCTCTCTCAGAAAATTTGATGGGGCAAGTATGGAATAGTTCTGAGTGCTTCTCTTTCGAGTGGGTGGTGGTGAAGGGGTATATATAGGCAACCCCAAAAATCCAACCGTTACACATAAAGTACTAACTCGGTGGCACCAAAGTATACAACTCGGTGGTACCAAAGTGACCAAAAGGCAGTAACTTTTGAATCTCGGTGAGACCGATACACAACTCTCGGCAGTACCGATTAGATGACCAACGGTCAGATTGCACGACCCGCTAAGACCGATTCTCAAATTTCGGTGGTACCAGTTCTTGATAACGGCTAACCAGAGAGTTGGTCCAAAAACTCGGTGAGACCAATTCACAAAACTCGGTGGTACCGATTCTTGAGAATGGCTAACCAGGAAGTTGGTCCAAATCTCGGTGAGACCGATTGGCAAAACTCGGTGGTACCGATGCTTGAGAATGGCTAACCAGAATGTTGGTCCAAATCTCGATGAGACCGATTGGCAAAACTCGGTGGTACCGATGCTTGAGAATGGCTAACCAGAAAGTTGGCAACTGAACTCGGTGGCACCGAAGTGGAAATCGGCTGCACCGATGGGCTAGGGTTTGGCATGGGTTTATCTAAGTTTGGGAATCGGTGGGACCGAGTGGAAATTGTTGGTAGCACCGATTTGAGTGGTAGGGTTCTAGACAGAGTAATTGTGGAAGAGCTTGTGGGTGTTTTTGGTGACTATCACTTGTGCACGTGGAGCATCTTGTTCACCAACAATACCTTACCCCTTTTTAATAGTATTGGCTTTCCTATGGACTCAAATTGATTTCTCACAAAGTAAAATGTAGAGTCCTCTTGCTTGAAGCTTTGCCAATCCATTTCCTTGCATCTTGGGGTTTCTCCACAATCCTTTTGCTAACCTATCATTGAACTTTTCCTGAAATATACTTAGTGGAAACATTAGTTCAATGACATATGTGTTGTTATTAATTACCAAAACCACCAAGGGAGCAAATGTGCTTTCAATCCCCCCCCCTTTTTGGTAATTGATGACAACATATAGATCAAAGCTTCGACATATGATATAATCAATGAATATAATCGTCGCTTTGAGAAGTATGTGATAAGCAAGAGCCCCCCCTAAATTTGTGCATTATTTTGAATTTGCGTTTGAATGCAAATGCACAATCGATTAGGTACATGGGGCACTCTTTCATGTCACATACAACTTGGTGGTGTGCGAGAATAATAAGAATGAATATAATAGCACAACACAATCAAGCAAAGGTGAATGATCATATCATAAGCATCACAAGGATAGGAAATAGTAGCAATACACATCAAGTGTATGATCAAACACCAACAAAGTTTAACACAAGCAAACCAACCAAAAGTTATCAATGTTTTGAAAAGTGATAAAAAGCAACGCTCTCTCTCTCGAAGCCAAAAGATCTATATACATCTTCTCCCCCTTTGGCAACAAGTTACCAAAAAGTTCAAAGGTATATATCTAAGCGCTCTTCTGGGCTGATCTCCTTCGGTGACTGATGAAGGAGTCGAGAGAGCGGCTGTCGGCGTTCTGGGAACGGGGGTACCCAGACCTGCCTACCTGCGGCCCAGGGCATGGCCCACTTCGTCAACCAACGCAGCCAGGCGCGGCCCCACCCAAGGCAAGGCCCTCGTGAGGGCCCAAGCCTCGCGAGGAGGAGGAGCATCAAGACCAGCAAGGGAGGGGCCTCCTCAGATCCCCTCCGGAGCGGCGGAGATTTCTATGCAAGGCCCGGCCTCAGGAGTCAAGGGTGATGCAAGGAAGGACAGGCGGGCGCCAGCGCGCCAGACGGCATAGTTTCCCCTTTTGTGCAAAGGAAGCAAGAACATACGCGGGTTCCCAAAGCACCCCCCAAAGGTTTCCATTCTGGTGCAACAAGACCGCAACCACCGGCCCCGCAGGGCAGATGTCATCGCTGAGCCCATCCCTACACCGTCGACAGCTAATTTGCAGGCGAAGACCGCCTTTGGGCAGGGCGAGCACGTACCCTTGTCCCCCTTCAAAATTGGCCGTTGTGGGATCCCTTCCCGCCTATGCGATAAGGGAAGAGGACCCGAGCCACCGCTATATATAGAGGGTAGGCTGCATCGTAGAAGGGGATCCGGATCCATTCCACCACTCATCCACCACCGAGCCACAGAGGGCCTCGAACACCTCTAGGGAGCCCTCAGGAGGCCCAGAAACACTATACTTGTTCATCCACCCCACCTCCTCGAGAGGCAATCCACCAAAGCAGGAGTAGGGTATTACGCTTCGCAGCGGCCCGAACCTAGGTAAACTGTCGTGTTCATCTTCTTCCTCGTCATCGTGCGAGTTCGTTGCTGTGTTCATCGAGTAGCGAGCTAGGTTGGGCGAGGCTGCAGGGGATCTTCGCACACGCCCCTGTGTTCGAATCTTAAGGGTTTTGCGGACCCCGAAATCCGACATTTGGCGCGCCAGGTAGGGGACGTGTCGAGGTCTTCTCCAAGCTTCGTTCTTCCCAAGCTTCGCTGCTCCGATGGCCGGCGCTCAACAAGCTTCCCCGGGCCACGGCGGGTCGGTTTCGGTCAACCCCGCCGCGGCGATCGGAGGCCCACGCCCCGGCTGCATGGTGCCGAGCGGTCAGTACCAGGTCGCCATCATCACCTCCACCGTCACCGCTTCTCGCGCCTCTCAAGCACACGGCGGGCGGGCGGTGCCCCCGGCACCGGAGGCACGCCGCATCTACGTGGGGGACCTCGACGCGCACGATGCGCTGCTGCTGGCAAGCGAGATGCTCCGCCACCGACCAACGCATGGGGGCTTCGACGCATGGGCCGATCACATCGCGGAGCTGGTCACCGTCGCGCAGAGGGCCATCTCCCCTCACTCTTCTTCGAGGCCGCAGGCGCCGGGCGCAGGAGGCTCGCATGCCGCGCCCACTCCCTAGCCCGCCGGCGGAAGGACCCCTCCAGCACCGGACGCGTCCGAGCGGGGCGCGCCACACGCTGTGCTTCTGCTCCTACGAATCCCGGTGACCGGTTTCGGGGCGCAGCCTGGCCACGCCGACCAGGCGCATGGAGGGAACGACGGGGCGCCCCGCGCGTACACCGACACGCATCTCCGCGACCCGACGGCCCCTCAGCAGCCTGGGTTAACCAGGCGGGAGCGCACCATCCGGCGCAGTGAGCAGGCGGCGCAGGCGTCCGGACAAACAAGCAACGACGGCGAAGGCGCATCGGGTCGCCATGGGAGCAATCCACACCAGGAGACACGCGGCCCACCCAACGGCGGTGGCAGAGGTAAGCAACTCCGCTCTGAGGCATGGCGCAGGAGGGTCTGCGAGCGACGCGCACGGGGTGACTTCCCGCCGCCGCCAGGAGGGACCGCCCCCGGCGCACCGGCGGGCGGCTCAGGAGGCGGGCCGAGCACCTACGTGGAGCCCTACTAACCATGCTACGTCGTACCGCCTGGCGGGGAGGTGGGTCAGGCGCCCGCCGTAGGCGCCAGCACCCCCCATGAGTAAGGAACACCCTGGGCGTCCTCCTCGAGCCGGGCCTGGGGGCTCCCGTCAGCGGAGCACCGGGCCCGGGCGGCGCGAGCAGGAGGGCGCCCCCAAGCCGCGGGGCGCGGCACAAGCCGGCGCCCCCGCGGGCAAGTGACGCCGGACCAAGCCCTCAGGCCTCAGGAGTAATGGCCTGGGGGGAGCAGCAAGACACAAGCAGCGCGGGCCACCCGCGGCAACTACGGCGCCGATACGGCCTCGGAAGGCCGGGCCTCACGAGGCCCTCGGGACCTTGTCCGGAGGGCGCACGGACGCCTCACGAGGCATGCTTCATCGACAAAACACCCTTATGGCCACGCCGATGCATCGTGCTCATGTTTGGGCCTCGGGAGCGCAATCCTGTGGTCGCGCGGGGAACGATGCAATCGGGTTAGGGTCGTAAGGGCGCGCAACCGGGCAGAAATGCACGGGATGGTTCTTGATGGAGTTGGGAGCCACCAGGCCACGCGCCTAGGGGCTTGCCCAGCTATCTACGGCCGTGACACTCTCACGTAATAATGAGCGGGCTGTATACGCTCGGAGCCCCCCGAGGACGCGGAGGGGTTCCTCCCACGCAATGTGGCAGCCACAGCCCAGAGCTGGCGGAGAAGTCAACACTGCCCGTCAATGGCTATGCCCATGCAACGTGGATGCCCTACGCTCAACGCTGGGGGAAGACGAAGACTAGCCTAGGGGCCAGACGCGGCATTTGCTTGCTTCTTTTTGGTGTTCGAGCTGCTATTTTTTGGACTGAAATCTGAGGATTTCGCAACTCTATATTTAAAAAAATAGGGCGTGAACTTTTCTCTCTGCGTTTTCTCATTTCGTCAAACTTGAATTCTCTCTTTCCGAATGGTGTTTCGCAAGGAGCCAAATGCTCCACGCCGCCCCGAGGCGCCACAGAGCTGGACAGCGAGGTCTTGCCGCCTCAAGGGTACGCATCTTTTAGCTGTCGACCCTCGCTTGGGGGCTCCGACCGCAGCACGACACCACAGCATGGAGTCTCGGGAGGCCCCTAGGCCTCATGGGGCGGCAACCGGAGGAACGGAATGGGGGATCGCTCGAGCGTCAAAGGGGGCTCCTAAGCAGCACGCCTCAGGAGCCTTACTGGTCACATAGCCACTCGCCCCCCTGATGTCGTCCTTGGTTTCCAGTCGGCATCAGGAGTGTCGGGGCCTCGCCCCGTGAAGTGCGTCCTTGGTTTCCGGTCGTACCTAACGGTGGTGGGGAAATGTGCGGGACTGGGACTTGTCGACGTAGAGAGGTTTGAGCGTCAAAGGGGGCTCCTGAGCAGCACGCCACATGAGCCTTACCGGTCATATAGCCACTCGGCCACCTTGGTGTCGTCCTTGGTGATCCGGTCGGCATCAGGGGTGTCGAGGCCTGACCCCGTGGCTGCGTCCTTGGTTATCCGGTCGTACGCAATGGTGGTCGGGAAATGCGCGGGACTGGGACCTGCAGACGCAGAGTGCCGAAAGGGCCCCCAAACCGTCCAGCACACAAGAAGGAGGTATCCTTGACGGAGTCGCGGTTTGACTAGACAGCTCAGTCATGCCTCGCGACGTACGGGATCGCCAGCGTCATACGAGCTAAGTACACTGCCGAACCAAGCAAGAACCTCTTGGCCTGATAACGAACCGAGGACGGGATAAGGATTACGCACACTAATATGAGGATGCAGGTACTAAGGTCACCGCGCACGACCGCCGAAGCCCCTGAGGAATGAAGCAACAGGGAAGGCGACGCACGGGGAGGGGCTCGATCGCGACGAGCCGCAAGGCCCAGGGCCTGGCAGAGGCGGCGACTGCGAGTCGTCCCTCAAGGGGAAGAGCCTCGCGAGTGCACTACCGATGGCTGACGCGGGGCAGCGTCAACGACGGCTCCGGGCCCCGCGCGGGAAAGCTAAGTCACGTCATGGCCAGCGAGCAACCAGCGGTTTGAGGAAGAAAAACAAGAAGGCGAAGGTAACATGCAAAAGATTAACGCCCCTCAGGGCAAGGTTCTCCTTCAAACTGTATAGGAACCGGAAGGGAGGAACAGAGGACGCCTAGGAGGAGAAGCCGCTGTCGCCGCCTGCGCCGCCGGCCGGCTCGGCGTCGGAGTCGTCCTCCTCGCTGGAGGCGGGCACCTGGATGAACCGCTCCACCATGGCCTCCACGTGCGGGCGCACCTCATCCCGGAGGGGGCGTTGGAGCCCGTCAGGCACTGGCTCCCCGAGGCGCCGGAGGTCGAGCTGCGGAGCAAGGCGGCGCAGGTTGGAGAAGACGAGCGTCAAGGCGAGGTCCAGAAGGTCGTGCGCGTCGGACACGTTGTCCGCGTCCACGCGGGAGAGGCCGGTCTCCAGCGCCTCCACCACCTTCTGGAAGGATTCAAGGTAGCCCCCGTCGCCGCGCACGTTCGGCAGCGCGGGGGCGTCCCCAACAAATCGGCTCACTGCGCCGGCCGCGCGGCTGGCGATGCCCTGGAACTGCTTGGCGCGCTGGGATTCCAGCAGCCTGGCGTGCGCCGCCTCGTCCTGGGCGGCCTGCACGGCGTCGGCCGCCTCCTGGACCTGGGTCTGAAGAGACGACAGCTCCGCCCTGGCCTCCGCTTCGCCCCGGAGGGCGGCTTGGAAGGCGGCCTCGGCGGTCGTCAGCCGGGCCCGCAGCGTCTCCGCCTCCTCTTGAAGCTCGCCAAGCTTGCGTTTCTTGGCCGCGGGCGCCCTGGGGAAGAAGAGGATCATGCTCGGAATGGCGGGCGAAGCGGCCAAGGAAAAGGGAGGCAACGGAATACTCACTCATCGACCAGGGCCCAGCGCCGGCCCTGAGGGCCCCCCGCCGCTACCTCCGGAGGATGACGAGGGAGCCGGCGGAGCCGCGCGCTTCCCTGCGCCCGCACCATTGCCTCCGGACGCCATGAAGGACGAGAAGACGGAAAGAGAGGGGGTTTTCTCGGCGTAGCAAAGGAAACAAGAAGAAGCAGGAGGATGACTCAAGATTGCAATGCCGTCCCCTGTCGGGCACCGGGCGGATTTATAGGCGTATCTGCAGCCGCCAAGCGTCGTGGGAGGGCAGGCATCGTGCACCTCTCGGGCGCCGCGAGGCGGTTCGATCAGTGCGGTACCATCCACGTCGCCTCCCCTGCCAACTGAAGGGTCACATCCGCGTGGCCCGAGGGGTGGGGGCCCGAAGCAGCGGCAACATTCAATGGGAAGCAATGATGGCCGGCGCAACGCTCGGGCATCGTGTCAGTTTGACCGGAAGCGGTTCCGGACGCCTCGGGGAGCGGAGGCGTCGCCGTCCGGGCATTCGACGCGTGTAAAGCCTGGCCCGCAGGCAATTGGGGCCCGCGACGCTCCGGGCCGTCCTCAAGGCTTTGCCCGAAAGCCAGCTCGAGCGCGCCTTGGGCCCGGGGGCTACTGACGGCGTTTTGGGAACGGGGGTACCCAGACCCGCCTGCCTGCGGCCCAGGGCATGACCCACTGCGTCAACCAACGCAGCCAGGCGCGGCCCCACCCAAGGCAAGGCCCTCGCGAGGGCCCAAGCCTTACGAGGAGGAGCATCATCAAGACCAGCAAGGGAGGGGCCTCCTCAGGTCCCCTCCAGAGCGGCGGAGATTTCTATGCAAGGCCCAGCCTCAGGAGTCAAGGGTGACGCAAGGAAGGACAGGTGGGCGCCAGCGCGCCAGACGACACAGTTTCCCCTTTTGTGCAAAGGACGCAAGAACGCACGCAGGTTCCCAAAGCACCCCCAAAGGTTTCCATTCCGGTGCAACAAGACTGCAACCACCGGCCCCGCAGGGCGGATGTCATCGCTGAGACCATCCCTGCACCGTCGACAGCTACTTTGTAGGCGAAGACCGCCTTTGGGCAGGGCGAGCACGTAACCTTGTCCCCCTTCAAAATTGGCCGTTGTGGGATCCCTTCCCGCCTATGCGATAAGGGAAGAGGACCCGAGCCACCGCTATATATAGAGGGTAGGCTGCATCGTAGAAGGGGATCCGGATCCATTCCACCACTCATCCACCACCGAGCCACAGAGGGCCTCGAACACCTCTAGGGAGCCCTCAGGAGGCCCAGAAACACTGTACTTGTTCATCCACCCCACCTCCTCGAGAGGCAATCCACCAAAGCAGGAGTAGGGTATTACGCTTCGCAGCGGCCCGAACCTGGGTAAACTGTTGTGTTCATCTTCTTCCTCGTCATCGTGCGAGTTCGTTGCTGTGTTCATCGAGTAGCGAGCTAGGTTGGGCGAGGCTGCAGGGGATCTTCGCACACGCCCCTGTGTTCGAATCTTAATGGTTTTGTGGAGCCCGAAATCCGACAGCGGCATCAGCGAAGACTTCTACAGACGTCATGGACGGAGTTGGAGTAGCAACTGGAGGTGCTGGAGGAGCTGAAGGAGCTGCGGCAGGTGTTGATGAAGAAGGTCGAGACTCTGGAACTCGCACTGTAGCAGATCTGGGCTGAGTCCTGAACTGAGTGGCTGTCCGGAGAGGTGGACTATCCTAATCATCATCAGTAGTGTGGGGACTGGGCATGCCATCAACTTCCTTCTTGAGCTCATTCACAGTCACTGTGAGCTCATCCACCTTGTTGTTGAGAGTATGAAATTTGGTGTCAACAATCCTCGAGAGGCTCTCCTAGTTCTTCAGAATGTTCCCAATGTCCTTCTGCATGCTGAGAACAGAGCTAAGTAGGAGATCCATCTGCTCAATCCTAGACCTTGGCACCTGAGAACTGGAGTCTCTGGCTGCCTCTGCATGTGCCTGTGCTGTAGCTGAGGTGAGATGATCTGGGTCCATCACCGCAACGTTGACTTGTAGCTCTGGCAATAGTGGCAAATGTGGTTGGTCAAGTGCAAATATGTGCTTCTCCAACTTGGAGTTGATGAGCATCTGAATATAGGGTGCATAGCAACATGAGCGCTTCTGATCAGCAGTAACCCTCTTCACAGTCTCCACAATCAGATCCATCACTCTGAATCTCGTATGTTGATCTAGATGGAGCAACATGTTGATAGAATAGCCTCTTATCATCGTCTCATCTCCAGACTTAGGCATCAAGGTATGCCTCAAGATAGTGTTGATCGTGCGTAGACGAGCCTGGAGGAAGTAAATGGATCCTAGCTTGTGAGACTTCAGATGTGCAACAGGGATCTCATTGTACATGTTCTTCATGGCATTGTGGCTTGCCTTGGGCTCATTGGATACATCAATGTCACCATCTTCCACCTCTGGGACTCCTAAGATGGCAACCCACTCCTCAACTGTGGATTCATACCTTGCACCTTCAGTTATCCATACAATTCTACCATCTCCATAGAAATGAGCAGTGGAGTAGAATTGCATGATCATTTCATCATTCCATGTAGTAAACTCCTTACCAACAAACTCATCAAGTACAATGCAATGAAAGTTGTCTTGCACACTTGGGAAGTAATCCTCATTATCCTTGATGTACTTCCAGTCCACAAACCTCATATCACTTACAGCAGGGTTCTTGTCAAGCCAAATTGTTTCATAGAAGTCTTGCTGTTCTTTTGTATAGAACCTATAGTCCACAGCAGTCTTCCTCCTCTGTGAATATGGATCAATAGCTCTCCACTCTCTCAAACCTGAGTCCTTCCTCTTCTTCATATCCTTAGCTAGCAAGTGGCTGGCATTATGCTCTGGAAAGTGTGGCCTTAGCTTCATCAAAGCAGACATAGCATCCTCCTCAGCATCTCTGGAGGTAGATCCCTTGTTCTTCTCAGAATCTGGAATCTCTCTAGATGTCCTCTTTGGTTTGGGGGCTGTGGGCTTCTTGGATCCAGCTAGTTTGCCCTTGGGAGCTGCTTGGCAAGGCATAGCATCAGACATCAATTTCTTCTTCTTCTTGGGAGGAGCCTTGGTAGTTGGCTCTTCCTCCTCTTCTTCCTCATCTAAATACTCTGGAGTAGAAGGAAGAACTTTAGCTTTAACAAATCTTGTCCTTTCTCTCTTCTTCTTCTCCCCAACCTTCTTAGGCATATACTTCTTGGAGGTCTCAACAGTCATTGTTGCCCTGGCACTCTCTGGTGCTCTCACTGACCCTGAGCTAGCATACTCTTTCCTTATAGCCTTCTTCTTGGAAGTAGTGGCAGCAGTAGTGCTCTTGGCAGTAGCATCTTTCTTGGGCAGCTCTTCTGGAATAAAGTCTTCATCCTCCTCATCAGAATTGAGCTTTCTTCTTGCCCTGGTTGCATCTTTGGGCAAATTTGGTGAGCTAGGAACATCATCATAGCTCCCTTCAGGACTAGTGCCTAAGCTCATGACAACATTCTCCTCTCTGAAGTTGTTCTCACTGTCATCTGAGCATGCCATCTCTGACCCTGTGAAATAGAGTATAGAAGAGTGGATAGGTTGAGTCATCACAAACTTGCAGAAGGTTTTCTCAAATTTGAACTAAAATTTCTTAAGATTTGCATTCTGCCAAGTGAATTTCGGTACTACCGATGCAAACTTTTCGGACCCACCGAGACAAACAACCAGCTAAATAGAAACTTGGCACCACTTTCGGTGAGACCGAAAATGGGCACTCAGTTTCAGCGAGGTTGTTCTCAGTCGACTAGAAGAGGGAATCGGTGAAGCTGATTCTTTTGCTTCGGTGTTACCGAGATTCAAGTCGCGGACGGCAAACACTAAAAAATCATTCGTTCGCTAGTCTAATGAAACTTCTAGTGGATAGATCGATCTCAAACTTTGGCTTATCGATGGAAAAGTCCTAATGCGCAAGATTCGGAGAGGGGAGTGCACGAGGGGTCGAAATCGTACCCTAAGTTGGTGACGATCTCGCTACGGCGGTGACGGGGGGAAAGAATCCGTCGGCGGCGTGGACTTCCAACGGCGTAGGCGCTCGGGAAGATGAAGGCGACGACCAGGGGTCTTGTTTGGCAGCTAGGGTTTTTTGGAGGGGATGACGTTTGAGGAATTAATTTCAAAAGTCGGGTCCGCCTCTTTATTTACCCGTGGCTGTCGGTGACACCGGTTCTAACTTTTCGGTGTCACCGAGTTTCTCTACGGCCAGCTGACAGGGAAACTCGGTGTAACCGAGAAGATGGAATCGGTGATACCGAGTGTGAAAACCAGATCAACCCTAGGCATTCGGTGATATCGAGAATTTGGTATTGGTTCCACCGAGATGCACTTGGGAGGTTTTAATGGTCAGTCCTTTGTCGATACGGAACTCCGAGTGCTCCTCACACAGAGAGATTGAAAAGTCCTTGTTCAAATTTTGTGATGCAGCAAGAATGGAATATGAGACGAGAAAGCATAGATAGCTAGAGAGTGGTCCTAGGCATTCTTGTCCATCCAATTGGCAAAAGAAAAATCAAAGTCCAAATAGCAACAATTGGATGTCCTCGAATGGATAAATAAATGCAAACCAACATGCTCACACAATAAGATGTCAAATGAAATCATGGCAACATGCACATACATACTAGCATCTATCAAGCATTTTGGCGATGACGGAGTCATCTATATATGAGTATATTGACTTAGGAGCCAAGTAAGAATACTTGATCATAGGTCATACTCATCGTTTAAGCACAAGTGGGGTTACCACTTTCACATAAAGAATTTAATGTTGTCACATTCTAAGAGATGCTTTAACTCAAGTCTTAGAGTAAAGCTCCCCCTTGATGTGACATCTCCCCATAGGAGGGATAAACTATCCTTGGGTTTGTCGTAAAAGACTTCATGTGGGTGATGTAGTGGTGGATGCTCAAGGTTGATGAAGATCACCAACAGTTGGGAGCATCCTTGTTGTTTCCTTAATCTTCTCACCTACATGGGTTAGTCCCAACACACAAGAGACAAATGCAAGGATATGTATGGACATGTAGTGCAAAGCATACATGATGATGTCCATGGATTTGTTGATTACCTTGTCCCTTGCTTACCTTTGAGGGAATGTGTGACTCCTTGAACTATTGCATGATGTTGACGTTGATTGCAACTAGTTCTTGCCAATAATGAATGTGAGTGAATTTTCATTGGCGGAGTCACCCCTCAAGAACTTCTCTAGTTCTTCTTCTTCGGGACCCACATCAACTTGATGGGGATCCTTGGTGTTGAAGTGGCACTTGTAGAAGTTGAGCTTGAAGTAGCCTTGGGAACCCACTCCACCAAAGCTTGGGATTCATCTTCATATGAGTCAATGTCCTCTTGAAGCTTGTCCTTACCCTTGAACTTGTGGACTTGTGGTGGAAGGTCATCTTGAGTGTTTGTTCCCTTGGGAAGAGTATGTTCATACTTCTCCCTTTGAGGAACAAACTTGGGATTGGGGTATTGACCTTCTTCCCATTCAACTCCATTTGCGTTGAAGTAGCCAATGCCATGGTTCTTCCGGTATCCTCCGTGCTTGCATACAATTTCCTCAAATTGCTTACACCCGGCAAGACTCTTGTAGATACCTTTCTCTATAATTCCTTTCAATAAATTGTTTTCTTTCTCAAATGTAAATTGGCTAAGAGAATCATCATTAGTGGAATCAATAGAACTACTAGAAGCAACATCATTAGATTTAGCATTTTTATTGTTGCTACTAGATGAAGAACCTTTATTGCCTTTGTTACTAGTTTGTCTAGGTTTAACTTGTGGCATGAATGTAGACAAGAGTAATCATTTGGCTAGATAAGATTAAGTCTTCTTTCGGAGATCGTCATTGATAGCTTAAAAAAACTCATGTTCTTGGTCCAAGGTGAGCTTCTCGAAGCGTAGATTCTTATGAGTCCTTACAAGCTCTCTATGATCTTCTAGAGTAGATTCATGGGCTAACTTAAGAGTGTTTAATTCTTTAGTTAGTTGTTCTATTTTCATCTTATCATCATCAACCGACTTATCTTGACTAGCATGAAAATTATCAAGTTCGTTTTGACTAACATCACTAGTTTTATCAAAGAGAAAGTCATCATCACCAAGTAAATCATCTTCATCACTATTGAAATCAAGATACTCGGGGTGTGATACCTTGGGGCCTTTAGCCATGAAGCAACGTCCACTCCCTTCATTTGGTGAATCAAATAGATCATAGGAGTTGGTTGTCACTAGTGCAAGTCCGGCAACACCTTCATCTTGACTATAGTCGGAGTTGGAGTGATAGCTTCTCTCGGAGTTGTTGTCGGATTCGGAGCCAGAAACCCATTCACCAACATGAGCTTGATGCCTTCTTCTTGATTAGCTCTTGGTGTACTTGTCCTTCTTCTCCGAGTCCCTACTTCTCCTTGAGGGTCTTCGTTCATAACGATCATCTCTACTCCTTCTTTCTCTTTGAGGTAATTCATTCCTTGAGCTTCGTCTTCTAGGTGACTCTTCTCTTCGTTTGTAGGGAGCCGTGCACTCATTGGAGTAGTGTCCGGGCTTCCCACAATTGTAGCAGTTTCGGTCACGACTTGACGAACGCTTCTCTTCATATCTTGAGTTGGAGCTTCGTTCTTTGCCTCTATTCTTGTAGAACTTGTTGAATTTCTTGACCATGAGGCTTATCTCTTCATTGGTGACAAGGTTGTCGCTTGAAGTTGCGGGAGCTTCACTTGTGGCTTTGTAAGCACCGCTAGACTTGTTGTGAAGCTCTTCTTTATCTTTAAGTGTCATCTTATGAGCAACAATCCTTCCAATGACTTCCGTAGGCTTGAGATCTTTGTACTTGGGCATCATTTGGATCAATGTGCACACTGTGTCGTATCTCTCATCCAAAGCTCCATGTATCTTCTTGATGTTGAATTTGTCAGTCATTTCTTCGCTTCCTAAGCCAGCAATCTCATTGGTGATGAGAGCTAGCCTAGAGTACATCTCTTCGACTCCTTCACCATCCTTCATCTTGAACTTGTCAAGCTGACTTTGAAGAACATCCAACTTGGATTCTCTCACGGATTCGGTACCTTCATGCATATCAACCAAAGTATCCCAAATCTCTTTTGCATTCTCAAGACGGCTGATTTTGTTGAATTCTTTGGGGCATAGGCAGTTGAAAAGAATGACACATGCTTGAGCATTGTATTGCAACATCTTCAATTCATCCGCGGTCGCTTCACGATCCGGTTCCTTTCCCTCACCAAAGAATTCACCTTGCAAGCCAACACAAACAACAACCCAAACGGCAGGGTTATGACCAAGAATATGCATTTTCATTTTGTGCTTCCAACTAGCAAAATTTATGCCATCAAAGTACGGACCTCTACTGTGATAATTTCCCTCACTAGACGCCATACTCTCCTAGGTTGTGAGACCAATGCAATAGAGACCAAAGCCCTGATACCACTTGTAGGATCGAAAGTATGTCTAGAGGGGGGGGTGATTAGACTACTTGAGCAAAGAAAAATTCTACCTTTTCCCAATTTTAAGTGTTGGCAGATTTTAGCAATGATAGCAATTCAAGTACACCCTACACATGCATGTCTAAGAGTATAGCAGCGGAAAGTAACAACAAGCATATGTAGTAGAGGGTAGGAAGGAACATCAAACGCAATTTGAAGACACGAAGATTTTTCCCGTGGTTCCGATAGGTGGTGCTATCGTACGTCCACGTTTATGGAGTCTTCAACCCACGGATGGTAACGGTCGCGAGAGTCCACGGCGGGCTCCACCCATAAGGGTCCACGAAGTAGCAACCATGACTATTCCATAACGGCTTATGTCCACGAAGGACTAACCTCACTATGGGTAGATCTTCACGAAGTAGGCGATCTCCTTGCCCGTACAAACTTCTTGGTTCAACTCCACAACACGAAGTAGGAGGCTCCCAAGCGACACCTAACCAATCTAGGAGGCACCACCCTCCAAAAGGTAATAGGCTCGGCAATGTCGATGAACTCCTTGCTCTTGTGCTTCAAGATGATAGACTCCTCAACACACAATCACTCTCTCACAGATTTGGCTTTGGTGGAAGAGATTGATTTGGTGGAAAGCAACTTGGGGAGACTAGAGATCAGATTCATATGGTAGGAATGGAATAGCTTGATCTCAACACATGAGTAGGTGGCTCTCTCTCAGAAAAATGGATGGGGCAAGTATGGAATAGTTCTGAGTGCTTCTCTTTCGAGTGGGTGGTGGTGAAGGGGTATATATAGGCATCCCCAAAAATCCAACCGTTACACCTAAAGTGACCAACTCGGTGACACCGAAGTATAAAACTCGGTGGTACCGAAGTGACCAAAAGGCAGTAACTTTTGAATCTTGGTGAGACCGATACATAACTCTCGGCGGTACCGATTAGATGACCAACGGTCCGATTTCATGACTCGATGAGACCGATTCTCAAATTTCGGTGGTACCAATTCTTGACAACGGCTAACCAGAGAGTTGGTCCAAAAACTCGGTGAGACCAATTAACAAAACTCGGTGGTACCGATTCTTGAGAATGGCTAACCAGGAAGTTGGTCCAAATCTCGGTGAGACCGATTGGCAAAACTCAGTGGTACCGATGCATGAGAATGGCTAACCAGAAAGTTGGTCCAAATCTCGGTGAGACCGATTGGCAAAACTCGGTGGTACCGATGCTTGAGAATGGCTAACCAGAAAGTTGGCAACTGAACTCGGTGGCACCGAAGTGGAAATCGGCTGCACCGATGGGCTAGGGTTTGGCATGGGTCTATCTGAGTTTGGGAATCGGTGGGGCCGAGTGGAAATTGTTGGTAGCACCGATTTGAGTGGTAGGGTTCTAGACAGAGTATTTGTGGAAGAGCTTGTGGGTGTTTTTGGTGACTATCACTTGTGCACGTGGAGCATCTTGTTCACCAACAATACCTTACCCCCTTTTAATAGTATTGGCTTTCCTATGGACTCAAAGTGATTTCTCACAAAGTAAAATGTAGAGTCCTCTTGGTTGAAGCTTTGCCAATCCATTTCCTTGCATCTTGGGGTTTCTCCACAATCCTTTTGCCAACCTATCATTGAACTTTTCCTGAAATATACTTAGTGGAAACATTGGTTCAATGACATATATGTTGTTATTCATTACCAAAACCACCAAGGGAGCAAATGTGCTTTCAGCGGGCTGCTGCATCATTAGACCAGCCCAGGTCTCCACCCGAGGGGGCCTCGTTCCCCTTCGGGCGACCAGGATCCTCCTCAACCTCCCCCTTGACTCCCCGCTCCTACCGGCAGCTCGGTCGTGCGGGAGAGTTAGGCGCGGCCGCCTCCGGCTCGTGGCGCCCTGGCGATCGCGCGAGACTTGTGGTGGCCGCCATGGCGGAGCCCGTCTCCCTCTTGGGGCAGGTCTCTTCTGGAGGCCCTCCTCCTCTGACAGGAGGGGAGACCTTCTCGAGAGGCTCGGCGAAGGCCGCTGTCCCATCCCTGCTGGCTCAGCCGCGCTGCTCAGGACTCGGCGGGGTCGCCAGCGTGACATTCGCTCCTAGCTCCCATTGAGACACGACCGGCCCTGCGGCATCCTCGTCCCGGGTTTCCTCCTCCTTCTTCTTTTTCTTCGGCGGGGGGCTCCTCCGGCATGGTTGGTGGTGAGACCAAGCCGAGCAAAGTGGAGCAGTGAGCGAGAGAGGTGCACTGAGCAAGGAGGCTTACTTGTCTTTTGGGGCCCATCACCTCCTCTTCAACCTCCCTCCCGGGCAGCTGCTACTGCATCTTCCCCGAGGTTCTCTGGGGCCTCCTCCTTGGGCTGTCTCGTGAGGCCTGC
The DNA here is from genome assembly GCA_039707655.1 of Elymus sibiricus. Taxonomy (NCBI): domain Eukaryota; kingdom Viridiplantae; phylum Streptophyta; class Magnoliopsida; order Poales; family Poaceae; genus Elymus; species Elymus sibiricus. Next base: position 165,078,055 of record CM077663.1, on the reverse strand, counting down.
CTGGGCCCCATTCTGGAGCCCCGACCGACGGGGTTGCCCCACCCGGCCAGGGGCTTTCCATGCCAAGGGGCCCTTCCTCTGGGGGCACAGGGCACCGGGCCCAGGCTCAGGACCCCCCGACGTCGCTGCCACCGCCGCTGTAGGCCCCCATCGTTGGCTGGTGGTGGTGGGGTGGGGGGGGTGGGGGTCGTCGTCTCGGTCCCGACGTCAGTGGCGGCTGCCAGCTCGACACCGACATCGCCTCCGGGGATCGACATCACTTGGACAGGTTTATCACGCATCCTCCCGATTTCTGAAGTAGTAGATTGGAGTCACCGCGAGCGGCGGAAACGACGCCCCAACTGCGAGGAGAACATTCGCCAACCCCTCCACCACCTTCATGTCAAGGCGATCGGCACCTAGCCTCATGGGGTCCTCCAGGCCCGAATGGGTCCATACCGGACATGCGCTCCTCCGGAGGGGAGCAATGCGCTTACCCATGAACTCCTTGACGACCATGCCCGCTATGAGCCCGCCAGCTTGCAATACCTACATCCTCGCCATGAGTGTCTCCAGCGTGGCGTCGACCAGCTCGGTGTGCCCCCACCTGGAGCTCTGCACGACTGGTGCCTCCGGGGCTTCGAGAAGGGGGCTGTACTGGCATGCGTCCATGTATACCCAGCGCTCCCTGAAGCCTTGCACCTCCTCGGGTAGCCGCATGTCGATGATGTGCGCGCGTGCGCCCGCGGCCATCTAAAAGGACACGCAGCCCAAACATTGGTCTGTCGCGGTCAGTTGGAGGCGGAAGAACTTTCGGAGGAAAGCCAAGGAGGGCATCACCCCCAGTAATCCCTCGCAGATGTAGGCGAATACGGAAAGAAGGAGGACCGAGCTCGGGTGCAGGTGCAGCGCGTGACCCTGGTAGTGGGTGAGAACGACATTGAAGAAACCAGAGACGGGAGGCACCAGCCCTGTGAAGACGGAGTGTAGGAAGAATGGGTATGTTGTGGCCGCTCGCTGAGTCACGGGGTGCGACGCCGGCCAGATCTTCGTCACCCCATTCCCGTTGTGGGTGCCGGACATCATCGGCCGCACCTTGTGTAGGCCCTCTTCGTTGAGGATCAAAGGCTTCCGCAGCGCGGGCCCTGACCCGGGCGGGGCCGGAGGCCCCGGTGCGGCGGCCTCTTTCTTCTTCCATTTCCCACCTGGGGCCATGGCAGAGGAGAGATTGGAGGTGGGAAGATAACGAGCAGAGGAGTTGCTTATGCGCTAGACGGAGGGCGAGTTGGGGATGGCGGAGGAATGATGTGATTTCGCCCGCGCACACAGGCTTTATTGTCAGGACGACGGTTCCAAGGCGTCGTGGGGAGTGGGGCATTCCACCCCGTCAAATCCGCCATGCGTCGCCTCTGGGCCCGGTAGATCAATGGGCATCGCGTTGCTTCGTCCCCAACGTATAGAACGTGCGCGCCGCGGGTCCGGGGGCTACTGTCGGCCCAATGGGAACCGGGGTACCATGCCCCGTCTGCCGTTGGCCCTCAGGATGATGCTTGCGTTGGCCCACAAAAGACGGCTCTGCCGCGGCTGCCCCGGAAGAAGCTACCTCGGGAGGGGCAAGCCTACCGAGGCTCCTTCCCACATGGTCAAGCCCTGCGGAGGCTGCCAGGCAACAGATCATCTCGCAAGGCTCTCCACGCGAGGCCGCCTCACGAGGCTTGGCGAACGACACCAGACGCGGGGCACCGTGCCCACCACATGGATGACGTCCCGATGTTAGGACAAGGACGGCGGGGTGGAACAGGAGCCAGGTTTCCGCCTTGGTGATAAGGGAGCAGCGACGCATGTCTCCCCCAAAGCAGGTTCCCAAAGCTTGCCATTCCGGTGAAAGAAGATCGGGACAGACCAACGCTAGGACGGAGGTCATCGCCCAGCCCACACGTGTTTCATGAAGACTTCGTTATCAGGCAAAGACCACCTTTAGTCAGGATAAGCCTGGGCTCCTGTCCCCCTTCGAATTGCCTCCCTGTGGCCACCCTTTCCTGCCGATATTTTCGGGGAAGAGGACCGAGGCACTACAAAGGGGGAAGGGACGCTTCCATGTAAGGGGATCGAGTCATTCCCTCCCCCACTCCTTGTGTACTCGAGCCACAAGCTCCTCATCACAAAGCAATCAAATCACAAGTAGGAGTAGGGTTTTATACCGCACGGTGTCCTGAACCTGGGTAGCTCGTGCGTCCCCGTTGTTTCCGGTGAGAAGGAGTGAGCTCGCCATCGACCTTGTTGTGTTTTCCGTCGTGTTGCAAGTCGCCAAGCCAAGCCCCCCAGTGTTCAAACCATGTTCTTGGAGAAGTTCTTGGACGCAGATCCTAGAATCTGACACAAAGAGCGTGGCGGCGGTGTTGAGCTGATCGCTGACGGTGAGCTTCCCGCACATCTTGATGTCCATGACGCCCATGAAGAACATGAATATGATTGCGGTATCAGAGGCACGCATGATCTGGTTGCGCACCTCACTGAAGCGCTTGATGTATTTGCGGAGGGTGACCAGGCTGCTGGTGCACGGCGTGCAAGTCATTGAGGGTGAGGGGACGCTCGTACGTGCCCATGAAGTTGGAGATGATCTGCGCGCACAACTCGGACCAAGAAGAGATGGAGACTTTGGGGAGGTTCATCAGCCACGAGCGCGCCGTGTCCTTGGTGGCCATAGGGAACCATATCGCCATGACCTTTTTGTCACCGCGCACAGCTTCGATGCCGATGGCGTTAAGCTACAGGAACTCCGTGGGGTTGGTGGAGACATCGTAGCGAGGAGGCAGCTTCGGCTTGAAAGGCATGGGCCACACCATGTAGCGCAGCTCGGGGGCGAAAGCGTGGCAGCCCCCACTGCTGGACGGAACGCCGCCAGCAAGAGCGGCGTTCTGTCGCCCGGTCGCAGCGACATCCTGGAGGGTGCGGTTCTAGTGCTCGCGTTGCCTCTCATGGATCACACGCGCGTTGGGGGCCGCGCGGTAGATGATCTGGCAGCTTGGATCTGCGTGGGGCGGCGAAAATGCTCCGTGGGACGGCTCCAGAGCGGGCGCACCATGACGAGGCCCATTGCCCTCACTGGGCGGAGTAGGTCGAGGAGGAGCATCCCGCCCTGCTCTTGCGCCATGTGATGGAGGAGGAGGAGGCATGGAGTTGGCGAGAGCCGATGCATCTCCTGCAGTGTTGACGAACTCAGTGATACGAGCGAGCCAGGTGTCGTAGCCGACTGGAGTCGGCGGTAGCACAACAGCTCTTGCGCCACGAGGAGCGCGGCCTGCCGAGCTGGCAGGCCGTGGCGACCGTGTGAAGACTCCGTGGCGGTGCACGCAGGCGGAGAGTTCGCCTGCACGTAGGGATGGACGGAGGAGGCCTCCGCCTTCCCTGTCGCGGGCTCGGTGGCGACATGAGGGTTTCGGCGGCGATTGGCGTTGACGACGGGCTCCGTGCGGACCATCATGGCTATGGATTGTGTCGGAGATCTATTTTCTGCCTGCGGGATACCTCTCAAGAACCCGGTTCGAACACTGGGGAGCCGAGCGCAATCTACTCCTCGACCAAGGTAAAGCTACCTGCACAGAGCATGAAGGAGACGCACGAATTTACCCAGGTTCGGGCCACCTTGCGGTGTAAAACCCTACTCCTGCTGAATGGATTGCTCTCTGGCTTGAACAAGGGCTACAAAGTTTTTGGGAGGAAGAAGACCTCTTGGCCGAGAATGAAAGCTCAATCATCTGGCCCCTTTCTACGGTGGCAGGTTGTCCCTCTTATCCTTGACTTGGGCCTCTTTGCCCAAAACATTGGCGGGAAAAAGGCGACCACATAGTGGCAATTCGAAGGGAGATAAGCACCCAGTCCACCCTGACAAAAGGTGGTTTTCATTCTGCAAAGGTGTCATCCATGACACGCTCGTGGGCCCGCCGATGACACATGTCCTAGAGGGCAGCGTCACATTGGTCTCCTTGCATCGAAATGGCAATCTTTGGGGTTCGCCTTGGAGGAGGAGGACAGCTTGCCAGCCTTTTATCACAAAAGAGGAAAGATCATCTATCTGTACCCATGGCATGGTCCTTGCTGCCCCAGCCAGCACAAGACGTCATCCACATGGCGATCCCATGATCGCGCGGCCTGCGCCGCACGGGCCTCCCTAGCGAGGGGGCACGGGAAGCAGCCTCGCGGAGGGAGGTCTCGCAAGGCCACCTGTGGCTTGGAGAGAAATATCTTGATCTGCTTGGAGAGAGGGAAGCCAAACGGACCGAGCGCCTAGCGCGATGCCTTAGTCCTGTAGAACCCCAAAGTGGGTTGCTCCTGAGTTGGGCCCTCCGAGTGTCGGTGACTCGGCATCTGATACGTCCATTTTGCATCATGCTTTTATATCGATATTTATTGCATTATGGGCTGTTATTACACATTATGGCACAATAATTATGCCTTTTCTCTCTTATTTTACAAGGTTTACATGAAGAGGGAGAATGCCGGCAGCTGGAATTCTGGACTCGAAAAGGAGCAAATCTGAGATACCTATTCTACACAACTCCAAAAGTCCTGAAAATCTACGGAGAATTGGTTTGGAATATATATAAAATATTGGGCGAAGAATATACCAGGGGGGACCCACCAGGCAGTCACAAGCCAGGGGGGCGCGCCCTACCCCCCTGGGCGCGCCCCTGTGGCTTGTGGCCCACCTGGCAGGTCTCCGGAGCCCATCTTCTGCTATATGGAGTGTTTTGACCTGGAAAAAATCCTAAGGAAGCTTTCGGGACGAAGCGTCGCCGTCTCGAGGCGGAACTTGGGCAGAACCAATCTAGGGCTCCGGTGGAGCTGTTCTGCCGGGGAAACTTCCCTCCCAGAGGGGGAAATCGAAGCCATCGTCATCACCAACGATCCTCTCATCGAGAGGGGGTCAATCTCCATCAACATCTTCACCAGCACCATCTCCTCTCCAAACCCTAGTTCATCTCTTGTATCCGATCTTTTTCTCAAAACCTCAGATTGGTACCTGTGGGTTGCTAGTAGTGTTGACTACTCCTTGTAGTTGATGCTAGTTGGTTTACTTGGTGGAAGATCATATGTTTAGATCCTTAATGACAATTAATACTCCTCTGATTATGAACATGAATATGCTTTGTGAGTAGTTACGTTTGTTCCTGAGGACATGGGATAAGTCTTGTTATAAGTAATCATGTGAATTTGGTATTCGTTCGATATTTTGATGAGATGTATGTTGTCTCTCCTCTAGTGGTGTTATGTGAACGTCGACTACATGACACTTCACCATTGTTTGGGCCTAGAGGAAGGCATTGGGAAGTAATAAGTAGATGATGGGTTGCTAGAGTGATAGAAGCTTAAACCCTAGTTTATGCATTGCTTCGTAAGGGGCTGATTTGGATCCACGTGTTTCATGCTATGGTTAGATTTATCTTAATTCTTCTTTCGTAGTTGCGGATGCTTGCGAGAGGGGTTAATCATAAGTGGGAGGCTTGTCCAAGTAAGGGCAGCACCCAAGCACCGGTCCACCCAGATATCAAATTATCAAAGTAACGAACGCGAATCATATGAGCATGATGAAAACTAGCTTGACAGAAATTCCCATGTGTCCTCGGGAGCGCTTTGCTTTATATAAGAGTTTGTCCATGCTTGTCCTTTGCTATAAAATGGATTGGGCCACCTTGCTGCACCTTTGCTACACTTGTTACTTGCTACCCATTACGAGTTATCTTATCACAAAACTATCTGTTACCGATAATTTCAGTGCTTGCAGAGAATACCTTACTGAAAACCGCTTGTCATTTCCTTCTGCTCCTCGTTGGGTTCGACACTCTTACTTATCGAAAGGACTACGATCGATCCCCTATACTTGTGGGTCATCAAGACTCTTTTCTGGCGCCGTTGCCGGGGAGTGAAGCGCCTTTGGTGAGTGGAGCTTGGTAAGGAAAAAAATTATATATTGTGCTGAAATTTACTGTCACTTGTTACTATGGAAAATAATCCTTTGAGGGGCTTGTTCGGGGTATCTTCACCTCGACCGGAAGCACAAAGAGATGATCCTCAACCTACTGCACCTACTGAAAGTATTTATTATGAAATTCCTTCGGGTAAGATAGAGAAACTGCTAGCTAATCCTTATGCAGGAGATGGAACACTACATCCTGATTTGCATCTAATCTATGTGGATGAAGTTTGTGGATTATTTAAGCTTGCAGGTTTGCCCGAGGATGATGTCAAGAAGAAGGTCTTTCCTTTATCTTTGAAGGAGAAGGCATTGACATGGTATAGGCTATGTGATGATATTGGATCATGGAACTACAACCGATTGAAATTGGAATTTCATCAGAAGTTTTATCCTATGCATCTGGTTCATCGTGATCGGAATTATATTTATAATTTTTGGCCTCGTGAAGGAGAAAGAATCGCTCAAGCTTGGGGGAGGCTTAAGTCAATGTTATATTCATGTCCCAATCATGAACTCTCAAGAGAAATTATTATTCAGAATTTTTATGCTCGGCTTCTCGTAATGATCAATCCATGCTCGATACTTCTTGTGCTGGTTCCCTTATGAAGAAAGATATTGAATTCAAATGGGACTTATTGGAAAGAATTAAACGCAACTCTGAAGATTGGGAGCTCGACGAAGGTAATGAGTCAGGTATAAACCTTAAGTTTGATTGTGTTAAATCCTTTATAGACACCGATGCTTTTCGTGAACTTAGCACTAAATATGGACTTGACTCTGAGATAGTAGCTTCTTTCTGTGAATCTTTTGCTGCTCATGTTGATCTCCCTAAGGAGAAGTGGTTTAAATATCATCCTCCCATTGAAGTGAAAGTAGTTGAACCTATTATAGTTGAAGAAGAAACTATTACTTATAATGTTGATCCTGTTATTCCTACTGCTTATATTGAGAAACCACCCTTCCCTGTTAGAATAAAGGAACATGCTAAAGCTTCAACTGTGGTTCGTAAGAGTTGTACTAGAACACCTACGCCCCCTGAACAAATTAAAGTTGAACCTAGTATTGCTATGGTTAAAGATCTCTTGGTTGATAATATTGATGGGCATGTTATTCATTTCTGTGATGAAGCTGCTAGAATTGCTAGACCTAATGCTAGAGATAAACATAGACCTGTTATTGGCATGCCTGTTGTTTCTGTTAAAATAGGAGATCATTGTTATCATGGCTTATGTGATGTGGGTGCTAGTGTGAGTGCGATTCCCTTCACCTTATATCAAGAAATTATGAATGATATTGCACCAGCTGAATTAGAGGAAATTGATGTTACCATTAAGCTGGCTAATAGAGATACTATTGCACCAATTGGGATTGTTAGAGATGTTGAAGTCTTGTGTGGGAAAATAAAGTACCCTACTGATTTTCTTGTTCTTGGTTCCCCACAAGATGATTTTTGTCCCATTATATTTGGTAGACCCTTCTTGAATACTATTAATGCTATGATTGATTGTGAGAAAGAAACTGTTACTGTAAGTTTTGGGGATGTGTCTCATGAGTTCAATTTCTCTAAATTTCGTAGACAACCCCATGACAAGGAATTGCCTAGTAAAGATGAAATTATTGGCCTTGCTTCTATTGTTGTGCCTCCTACTGATCCTTTAGAACAATATTTGCTAGACCATGAAAACGATATGCATATGAATGAAAGGAATGAAATAGATAAGATTTTCTTTGATCAGCAGCCTATTTTCAAACACAACCTGCCTGTTGAAATACTTGGGGATCCTCCTCCACCCAAGGGTGATCCCGTGTTTGAGCTTAAACAATTGCCTGATACTCTGAAATATTCTTATCTTGATGAAAAGGAGATATATCTTGTTATTATTAGTGCTAACCGTTCAGAGCATGAAGAAAAGAGATTATTGAAAACTATGAGGAAGCACCGTGCTGCTATTGGATATACTCTTGATGATCTTAAGGGCATTAGTCCCACTCTATGTCAGCATAAAATCAATATGGAGCCTGATGCTAAACCAGTTGTTGATCACCAACGACGGTTAAATCCTAAAATGAAAGAAGTGGTAAGAAATGAGATATTAAAGCTTCTGGAGGCAGGTATAATTTATCCTATTGCTGATAGTAGATGGGTTAGTCCCGTTCATTGTGTCCCTAAGAAGGGAGGTATTACCATTGTCCCTAATGATAAAAATGAATTGATCCCGCAAAGAATTGTTACAGGTTATAGAATGGTAATTGATTTTAGGAAATTAAATAAAGCTACTATGAAAGATCATTACCCTCTACCTTTTATTGATCAAATGCTAGAAAGACTATCCAAACACACACATTTTTGCTTTCTAGATGGTTATTCTGGTTTCTCTCAAATACCTGTGTCAAAAGAGGATCAAGAAAAGACCACTTTTACTTGTCCTTTCGGTACCTTTACTTATAGACGTATGCCTTTTGGTTTATGCAATGCACCTGCTACCTTTCAAAGATGTATGATGGCTATATTCTCTGACTTTTGTGAAAAGATTGTTGAGGTTTTCATGGATGATTTTTCCGTTTACGGAACTTCTTTTGATGATTGCTTGAGCAACCTTGATTGAGTTTTGCAGAGATGCGAAGAAACTAATCTTGTCTTGAATTGGGAAAAGTGCCACTTTATGGTTAATGAAGGTATTGTCTTGGGGCACAAAATCTCCGAAGGAGGTATTGAAGTTGATAAAGCTAAAGTTGATGCTATTGAAAAAATGCTGTGTGCTACGAATATCAGAGGTATAAGAAGTTTCCTTGGTCATGCTGGTTTTTATAGGAGGTTTATTAAAGACTTCTCTAAGATTTCTAGGCCTCTCACTAATCTTTTGCAAAAAGATGTTCCATTCGTTTTTGATGATGATTGTGTAGAAGCATTTGAAATTCTTAAGAATGCCTTGATTTCCGCACCTGTTGTTCAACCACCTGATTGGAACCTACCCTTTGAAATTATGTGTGATGCTAGTGATTATGCTGTTGGTGCTGTTCTAGGACAAAGAGTTGATAAGAAATTAAATGTTATCCATTATGCTAGTAAAACTCTAGACAATGCTCAAAGAAACTATGCTACCACTGATAAGGAATTTTTAGCAGTTGTGTTTGCTTGTGATAAGTTCAGACCTTATATTGTTGATTCCAAAGTAACTGTTCACACCGATCATGCTGCTATTAAATACCTTATGGAAAAGAAAGATGCTAAACCTAGACTTATTAGATGGGTTCTTCTGCTCAAGAATTTGATTTGCATATTATTGATAGAAAGGGTGCTGATAACCCCGTAGCAGATAACTTGTCTAGATTGGAGAATGTTCTTCATGACCCACTACCTATTGATGAACAATTAGCTATCATAAATGCTTCACATAATGCTCCATGGTATGCTGATTATGCTAATTACATTGTTGCTAAATTTATACCGCCTAGTTTCACATACCAACAAAAGAAAAAGTTCTTCTATGATTTAAGACATTACTTTTGGGATGATCCACACCTTTATAAAGAAGGAGTAGATGGTGTTATTAGACGTTGTGTACCTGAACATGAACAGGAACAGATCCTACGCAAGTGTCACTCCGAGGCCTATGGGGGACACCACGCTGGAGATAGAACTGCACACAAGGTATTACAATCTGGATTTTATTGGCCTACTCTCTTCAAGGATGCTCGTAAGTTTGTCTTGTCTTGTGATGAATGTCAAAGAATTGGTAATATTAGTAGACGTCAGGAAATGCCTATGAATTACTCTCTTGTCATTGAACCATTTGATGTTTGGGGTTTTGACTATATGGGACCTTTTCCACAGTCTAACGGGTATACTCATATTCTAGTTGCTATTGATTATGTTACTAAGTGGGTAGAAGCTATTCCAACTAGTAGCGCTAATCATAACACTTCTATTAAAATGCTTAAAGGAATTATTTCCCTAGATTTGGAGTCCCTAGATATTTAATGACTGATGGTGGTTCACACTTTATTCATGGTGCTTTCCGTAAACTGCTTGCTAAGTAGGATGTTAATCATAGAATTGCATCTCCCTATCATCCTCAGTCTAGTGGTCAAGTAGAATTGAGCAATAGAGAAATTAAATTGATCTTGCAGAAGACTGTTAATAGATCCAGAAAGAATTGGTCTAAGAAACTTGATGATGCATTATGGGCTTATAGAACTGCTTATAAAAACCCTATGGGTATGTCTCCGTATAAAATGGTTTATGGTAAAGCATGTCACTTACCTCTTGAACTAGAACATAAAGCTTATTGGGCAATTAAAGAGCTCAACTATGATTTCAAACTTGCTGGTGAGAAGAGGTTATTTGACATTAGCTCACTTGATGAATGGAGAACCCAGGCCTATGAGAATGCCAAGTTGTTTAAAGAAAAGGTTAAGAGATGGCATGATAAAAGGATACAAAAGCGTGAATTCAATGTAGGTGATCATGTCTTGCTATACAATTCTCGTTTAAGATTTTTTGCAGGGAAACTTCTCTCTAAATGGGAAGGGCCTTACATTATCGAGGAAGTATATCGTTCCGGTGCCATCAAGATCAACAACGCCGAAGGCACAAATCCGAAGGTGGTAAACGGGCAAAGAATCAAACACTACATCTCAGGTACTCCCATAAATGTGGAAACTAATATTATCAATACCATAACTCCGGAGGAGTACATTAGGGAGACCTACCAGCACGTTTCAGACTCCGAAAAGGAATAGGTATGTGGTACGGTAAGTAAACCGACTCCAAAACTTTTTCAATAGCAATTTTTCTCCGTTTTGGAATATTTAAAAAATTAGGAAAATTTAAAGTAGTCCGAAGAGTGCACGAGGAGGCGACAAGCCAGGGGGGCGCGCCCCTGTGGCTCGTGGCCACCTCGTGTACCCTCCGGACTCCGATTTCTTGTGGTATACTCCTTTAGGTCGGTAAAAATTCATTATATAATCTCCCGAAGGTTTTGACCTTCGTACCACGACAATACCCCCTGTTTTCGTTTTGAGCTGTTTTTGCAGCAGATTTAGCGCAATATGTCGTCCCAAGATTTAGATGGGGAGAGCTATATATCACATTATCTTGCCAATCCCAAGCTCTATGGGGACTTATATCCTTATGGATTGTTCTCGGAGGAGGAGCAAGAAGGCAAGTGAGGAAGAAAGCTCGGATGGAGAGGAGATCTCCCTGCCTCGACCAGGAGATATGCACGTGGAGTTCAGGAAATCGAGCCTTCCAAATACAAGGAGGAAACCCAAAGTTCTATTTATCCCTTCTCGTTTCCTGCAGGAGAGCAAGCAAGAATTATGTCAAGGGATATTGAAGCTCGAGCAGGAAGTAGACGATCTGAGGGAACGGAATTTTATGCTTAGGAGGAAACTGGATAAGCCTCCAACCTCATCAACAACTCCAACATCACCACCTCCGAAGAACGACAACTAAACACATGGGTATGGGCACTCCCCTTGGCTTGTGCCAAGCTTGGGGGAGGTGCCCCGGTATCGTATCACCATCACATCTTTTACTTTTATCGTTTTTCTTAGTTCGATCCTTTTGGTTATATCTTGATCTAGTAGAATAAAGTTTGTAGTGTGATCTAGTTTTGAGTTTTGCTTTATGTTCCCCCTATGTAAGCAAGTCCGAGAGTTATATAATAAAGAGTAGTTTTGAGTTGAGGGCTTTGCTTGCTTTCTATGATCTTGAGGAAAGAAATAGAAAGATGTATAAAATAAAAAGCAAAGAATATATATGATAATCTTATGGGGGGTGATGACTTCACATATAAGAAGTATGTTGATTGAAATTTGTTGTGAGTTGACAAACATAGCTATTGGTCATTGTTGCAATTAAAAGGAAGTAATAAAGAAAGAGAGGTTCACATATAAATATATTATCTTGGACATCTTTTATGATTGTGAGCACTCATTAAAATATTATATGCTAAGAAGTTGATGTTGGACAAGGAAGACAACATAATGGGTTATGTTTGCTTACTTCCGAATAGAAGTTATATGGTTATAGATCCTTTAACATGTGACGCTTGCTTCCACCCCATATCAGCCAAAACTTCCGCACCAAGTAGAGATACTACTTGCGCATCCAAACACCCTTAACCCAGTTTTGCCATGAGAGTCCACCATACCTACCTATGGATTGAGTAAGATCCTTCAAGTAAGTTGTCATCGGTGCAAGCAATAAAAATTGCTCTCTAAATATGTGTGATCTATTAGTGTGAGGAAAATAAACTTTATACGAACTTGTGATATGGAAGAAATAAAAGCGACAGACTGCATAATAAAGTTCTTTATCACAAGGGGCAATATAAAGTGACGTTCTTTTGCATTAAGGGATTGCGTATCCAACTATAAAAGCGCATGACAACCTCTGCTTCCCTCTGCGAAGGGCCTATCTGTTACTTTTATCTTCTAGCACTTATCTTTATGCAAGAGTCATGGTGATCTTCACTGCTTCCTTTATTTCGCCTTTATCTCTTGGCAAGCGCCATGTGTTGGGGAATGATCTAGACACATATATCCACTCGGATGTGGGTGAGCATGAGTTATTTCTGTTGACATTACCCTTGAGGTAAATAGTTGGGAGGCAAAACTATAAGCCCCTATCTTTCTCTGTGTCCGATTGAAGCTTTGACCTCATAGGTACCGTGTGAGTGTTAGCAATTATGAAAGACTAAAAGATGATTGAGTATGTGGATTTGCTTTACAGGCTCTTATATTGACTCTTTCCGAAGTAATGATAAATTGGAATTGCCTCAATGACTGAGATCATAGTTTGTTGGTTCTCAATAGAATTCTTGATTCATACTTTACCTTGTGAATGAATTGTTACTCTAGCATAAGAGATTAAATGTCAATATATGCTGCTATTCTAAAGATGACCATGATGCCCTCATGTCCGTATTTTATTTTATCGACACCTCTATCTCTAAACATGTGGACATATTTATCGATTTTGGCTTTCGCTTGAGGACAAGCAAGGTCTAAGCTTGGGGAAGTTGATACGTCCATTTTGCATCATGCTTTTATATTGATATTTATTGCATTATGGGCTGTTATTACACATTATGGCACAATACTTATGCCTTTTCTCTCTTATTTTACAAGGTTTACATGAAGCGGGAGAATGCCGGCAGCTGGAATTCTGGACTGGAAAAGGAGCAAATCTGAGATACCTATTCTGCACAACTCCAAAAGTCCTGAAAATCTAGGGAGAATTGTTTTGGAATATATAAAAAATATTGGGCGAAGAATATACCAGGGGGGACCCACCAGGCAGTCACAAGCCAGGGGGGCGCGCCCTACCCCCCTGGGCGCGCCCCTGTGGCTTGTGGCCCACCTGGCAGGTCTCCGGAGCCCATCTTCTGCTATATGGAGGGTTTTGACCTGGAAAAAATCATAAGGGAGCTTTCGGGACGAAGCGCCGCCGTCTCGAGGCGGAACTTGGGCAGAACCATTCTAGGGCTCCGGCGGAGCTGTTATGCCGGGGAAACTTCCCTCTCGGAGGGGGAAATCAAAGCCATCGTCATCACCAAGGATCCTCTCATCGAGAGGGAGTCAATCTCCATCAACATCTTCACCAGCACCATCTCCTCTCCAAACCCTAGTTCATCTCTTGTATCCGATCTTTGTCTCAAAACCTCAGATTGGTACCTGTGGGTTGCTAGTAGTGTTGATTACTCCTTGTAGTTGATGCTAGTTGGTTTACTTGGTGGAAGATCATATGTTCAGATCCTTAATGACAATTAATACTCCTCTGATTATGAACATGAATATGCTTTGTGAGTAGTTACGTTTGTTCCTGAGGACATGGTATAAGTCTTGTTATAAGTAATCATGTGAATTTGGTATTCGTTCGATATTTTGATGAGATGTATGTTGTCTCTCCTCTAGTGGTGTTATGTGAACGTCGACTACATGACACTTCACCATTGTTTGGGCCTAGAGGAAGGCATTGGGAAGTAATAAGTAGATGATGGGTTGCTAGAGTGACAGAAGCTTAAACCCTAGTTTATGCATTGCTTCGTAAGGGGCTGATTTGGATCCACATGTTTCATGCTATGGTTAGATTTATCTTAATTCTTCTTTCATAGTTGCGGATGCTTGCGAGAGGGGTTAATCATAAGTGGGAGGCTTGTCCAAGTAAGGGCAGCACCCAAGCACCGGTCCACCCACATATCAAATTATCAAAGTAACGAACGCGAATCATATGAGCATGATGAAAACTAGCTTGACAGAAATTCCCATGTGTCCTCGGGAGCGCTTTGCTTTATATAAGAGTTTGTCCAGGCTTGTCCTTTGCTATAAAAAGGATTGGGCCACCTTGCTGCACCTTTCCTACACTTGTTACTTGCTACCCGTTACGAATTATCTTATCACAAAACTATCTGTTACCGATAATTTCAGTGCTTGCAGAGAATACCTTACTGAAAACCACTTGTCATTTCCTTCTGCTCATCATTGGGTTCGACACTCTTACTTATCGAAAGGACTACGATAGATCCCCTATACTTTTGGGCCATCAGCCTCCAGGAGATGGGCCGTGGTACCCTGGTATCCATTGGACCGACAGATTTTATCGGGGGGTATAAGACATGGACAAGTTAGAATAGAATACCTATTATGTAATAATGAAATATGAATCAATTTATAATAGTACCTAAAGTATCTGATCTCTTTATTATACTAACGGATCTCACAAGGTTTTGTTGAGTTTTTTCTGTCAAAGTTTTCAAGTTTTGGGTGAGAGAACGATGGATGAAGGAATAAGGAGTGGCAAAACCCTAAGCTTCGGGATGCCCAAGGCACCACAAGGTAATATTCAAGGAAGACCCAAGCTTCTAAGCTTGGGGATGCCCCGGAAGGCATCCCCTCTTTCGTGTCCAATCTATCGGTACGTCACTTGGAACTATATTTTTATTACTCACATGATATGTGTTTTGCTTGGATCGTCGTGTGTTTTATTTTGTTTTCCCTTTATTTTTTCACAATCATTGTTTGCTGGACACACATATTTGAGAGAGATGCGTGGTTATCATAATTTGTTAGAATACTCTATATGATTCACTTATATCTTTTGAGCTAGGCAGTTGCTCTAGTGCTTCACTTATATCTTTTTAGAGCAGGACCTAAATTTTATAGAAATGATTGAACTCTCATGCTACACTTAAATATTTTTTAGTGTATAATAAGAAATAGGAACGGTAAATGGCACGAGTTATAAGACTAGTCCAAAAAGGATAGGTATTCAAGGGGGGTATGATAAAAACTTTCATGTAGCTCACTAAAGAAGAAACATGAGTTGATTATATTGATATAGTAATATGAAAGGGCATACATACATGATTGTTGGTTAGTAGAAATATCGGTAACTAAAGTATTAACATGGCATGGTGATGATGTGTGAGCATTTTTATGTCTGAAATGAAATCCTTTCTTGTTGTTTGAATCGGGGGCGCGTGATGGTTAACTCCTCCCAACCTCCTCCCTAGGGGTATGCGGTAGTACTTTGCTTTGAGGGAGCTAATAACGCTTTGCAATAAGTATGTGAGTTCTTTATGACAAATGTGAATCCATGGATATACACACTCTCACCTTTCCGTATTTTCTAGCCTCTTCGGTACCGTGCATTGCTCATTCTCTCCTCGAGAGTCGGTGCACCCTTCGTTGGTGCATCCAAACCCCGTGATATGATACGCTCTATCACACACAAGCCAACATATATCTTCCTCAAAACAGACACCATACCTACCTATCATGTCATTTCCATAGCCATTCCGTGATATTGCCATGCAACTTCCACCGTTCCGTCACATGACTTGTGTGTTCATCATCATATTGCTTCGCATGATCATATAGCTGACATAGTATTTTTGGCAAAGCCACCGTTCATCATGTCTACATGTTACGCTAGAGCATTGCACATCCTGGTACACTACCAGAGGCATTCACATAGAGTCATAATTGTTTTATGTTGAGTTGTAATATTGAATCGTAAGTTAATAAAGTGTGATGATCATCATTATTAGAGCACTGTCCCAGTGAGGACAGGATGATGGAGACAATGATTCCCCCACAAGTTGGGATGAGCTCCGGACGAAAAATAAAAAAATGGGAGAGGCCAAATGAGCTCACCAAAAAAAAAGAGAAAAAGGGAAAATAAAAAGAAAAAAATAAAGAAAAACAAAAACAAAAAAGAGAAAATAAAAAAATAAAAAAAATAAAAGAAAGAAGAAGAGAGAAGGGGCAGTGTTACTATCCTTTACCACACTTGTACCTCAAAGTGGCACCATGTTCTTCATATAGGGAGTCTCCAGTTTTATCCTTTTCATATGCTAGTGGGAATTTTACATTATAGAACTTGGCTTGTATATTTTGATGACGGGCTTCGTCAAATGCCCAAGGTCTTCATGAGCAAGCAAGTTGGATGCACGCCCACTTGGTTTCTGTTGACCTTTCATACACTTATATCTCTAGTGCATCCGTTGCATGGCAATCCCTACTCCTCGCATTGATATCTATCGATGGGCATCTCCATAGCCCATTGGTACGCCTAGTTGATTTGAGACTTTCTTTTCCACTTTGACTTCTTTAATATCTACCACCATACTCTATTCCACCCATATGCTATATCCATGGTTCACGCTCATCTATTGCGTGAGGTTGAAAATATTGAAGCGCATTAGAAGTATGATCGAATTGCCTGATTTGACACGGGGGTGCTAATGATTTATACTTATGCGATGAAGACGGAGTCATGCCATGCTTGATATGATAAAATGAGTAGGGAATAACATTCTTTAAGGATCATATATTTTGAAAAGTAATGATTATGTTATTTATGTTTATGGATATTATTATGTTGATATCAATTAGTTCATCATTTCTCAATGATCATACTAAAAAGAGATTATGTTGGGTAGCATGTCACATTAAAAATTATGTTTTTATCATTTACCTACTCGAGGACGAGCATGAATTAAGCTTGGGGATGCTGATACATCTTTAACGTATCATAATTTTTTATTGTTCCATGCTATTATATTATCAATCTAGGATACTTTATTTGCAATTGTATGCTATTTTATATCAGTTTGGGAACTAACCTCTTAACCCAGTGCCAAGTGTTAGTTATTGTTTTCTGCCTGTTTTTGGTTTTCCAGGAAATTTGTAGCAAATGAAGTCCAAACGTTGCAAAACTTTTTGATGATTTTTTTCTGGACAAAAGAGACCCAGGAAGATTCGGGAGGAGTCAGGAAGCTGCACGAGGTGGCCACAAGGCACCTTGGCGCGCCCAGGGGGTAGGCGCGCCTAGGTACCATGTGGGCCCCCTGTGGCTCCGTTTGACCTAATGCATGCTGGAGATATGCCCTAGAGGCAAGCATGTGATGATTTTGTTTCCTATGTATTCATGAGTATTTTGTTTTGTCCTTGAACATCATCAGTGATATGTATCAATAAGTATGTGACTTATTTGTGATACTATATATTGTATGATGATTGTTCTAATAGTCCCTAGTTGTTAAGGTTATGCGGACACATATCCTTTACTAGTATACGATTCAGTTGATGACTACGTTTCACAAGTCATGTGCATAGAGATGCTAAACTGATAGTATGGACTCGTGGATTGAGATCACCGAGTTGGATATACTCACTTTGAGACACATCAAGATGACGTCATCTGTTAGTCTCAAGTACAATGTATATGCCATGTCCTAGACCTGAGGTCCTCTCATGTTCTCGGGATGAGGATCGACTTACTTAGGGTCTATCAAACTATACTCCGTAACTGGGTAGTTATAAAGGTAGCTTTTGGGTGAGTCATGAGACATGCCGCGAGACATGGTTGACCAATATGTGATTTGCCCCTCCGTGAGGAGAGATATTCTCTGGGCCCTCTCGTGTGATCAGATTCAGGAAGCATGGCCATGCAACATGGGTTAAGTGTTAGCCCAGTTCGGGAATCTACATCATGGTTTCGAGAAGAAATGTCGAGCTACCACAAGGGTGACAAGTACTCGCCTTGAGCTCTACAACCTATATCATGAGGCAAAAGGAATGTTGTATATGACACATTGTCGAGGTTCGTCTAACGACTTTGCGCACACATGGGAGTTGGCACGTTCTGCTAGGAGCCGCTACCGACTATCGACTCGAGTCGTGTCCATGTGTACATGAACCTATAGGGTCGCACACTTAAGGGATTGCAGCCCATTCGGATTGGATCCGAATGGAAAATGGGACTAGACTTGTCGTGGGCCTCAAGTGTTGAGCCCACCTCGGAGGTCTATATAAAGGGGAGTGGACACACCTTTCAGGGTTGATCCTTTCTCTCCCATCGACAACCACCGCCACTCCGCACGCCACCATGCCATGTCCTAGCAGTTCGTCGCCCGACGTTGCCCCCGTACGTGTGGATACCTTGGAGGCATCGCATCTGCGGTGCTTGGACGAACCGTTCGAAGGATCCGCGAGGGGCTATTTGTGAGAGATCACTGCTCGTGAGAGATTGGCTACAGGAGGAGGAGACGAATTGGCTGATCGACTACACGCATCACCAACTCTACTTCCGCTGCGGTGACTGTGCGTCTAGTGGTAAACCCGATCCCGTGATCTATTTCCAGCAGCATGTTCTTGGGTGCGCGGTAGAATTTTTTTATTTGGCGCTAGCGTAGCGTACCGCGTGTTCCAACAGTGGTATCAGAGCCTCCGCTGTGTGGTGATAGATTCGGTGATTTGCATATGAGATATGTAGATCGGTTCAGGTGCGGGTCGGTGAGATCAGCCGTGCATGTCAGTGTTGAACGTTAGTTTCGTGATCTTGCTTCCGTGATCATGATGCAGAGGTCGTGACATGAATTACCCCTACCAGTCAGTTTCCGCCATCGGGGTAGACAGTGGAACGTAAATCCAGATGCAGCACGGGAAGATCAATGAGATTGATCGAAATGGAACAAAGATCGACACCGTCCAAATGTGATTTCCGCAGTGCTGAAATCTGTTGGAGCGGTCACAGTAAAACATGCATAACTTTTGCATACGAACTCCGTTTTCGCTCCACGACCTGTCAAACTGAACAGCACCAAAAGATGCATTTGACCTTCAATTGCTTTGTCATTTTTGTTGATATTTTCGAGGTCAAAATCCTCTTGGAAAATAGAGCTTCAGACGGTTTTATTTTCGGCGGTAGAACGTCTGACTTGTTTTTGCAGGGAATGCTTGTGATTTGGTATAGCCCATGAATGTTGCTTGTAAATTATTAAATCATGACCTGCATGTCCTGAGTGCGGCAACCGGCTGGAGCCATATGGTTGTCCCATTATTGTATTAATGACCTACGTGTCAACATGAGATGCCTTGTAATGTAATTTACTCTCATAGCTATTAGTTTGTAATAGCATAGTATCTTATGTAACACTTGGCGGTTGACACCATGTGTGGAGATGGAGATCACCACCAGGGCAACCATGCATGGAGATGGAGATCGCCATGGGCATGTAGCGCATGTGGAGATGGAGATCACCATGCGTTAATGAAAGGGGCTATACCATATCACACCTTTATATACTTCATGTGAAAGTTTATCCCTTTTATGTGCCCTTCTTTTGCATGATAGATGTTTTAAGTAGGGTGATCCCTCAAAGATGTCAAGCAAGATTGCCTCCCCAATTGCTGCACCATCACATGTTAAGTATTTTTAGTGATGGGCCTATAAAATTAGGGTGCTGCTAATTCTCCTTAACGTAGTGTGTTTGTGTCGGACACTTACGAGCGAAGCATTGGTTAACTTGTGGTGGCTATCAAAACAATTTTGGGCCTCCAGGCATAAGAGGTTGCGTGGCATGAGATGTCCCCAACAAACAAGAGTTGCATAGAGGTATGATTAGCAAGTGTCGCTTACCAAGTGATCTAGTCTTCTAGCGGTGATGCAAAAGCTCACTAGTTGAGATGTGGATCTTGGATCTTGAATCGCTAAGAATCAACGGAGGGATGTTGATTTTAGTTTGAGTAATGTTCTTATTAAAATGTTTAATTTGAATTACTCTTTATGAATACATGTCTTAGTGTTTTGTATATTTCTGTTGTAGATCAATGGCACCACATGCTCAACCCAGTTTTTCGTTGAAATCAATCCTAGAAAAGGATAAACTGAATGGAACAGACTTTACCACATGGTATAGAAATCTAAGAATTGTTCTCAAGCATGATAAAAGGAACATGTTCTAGAGGAACCCCTTCCAGAGGAACCTGTCGAGAATGCTAATGCCAGGACCAAGAATGCCCACTAGAAACTCGTTGATGAGTCAAACGAGATCAACTGTCTCATGCTGGCTTCTATGGAGCCCGATCTGCAGCATCATTTCAAAAACATTTAGGCTTTCGATATGATCGAGAACTGCAAGAGCATGTTTCAGATGCAGGCAAGGACCGAAAGGTTCAACGTCTGGCGATCCTTGATGGATTGTAAGCTGAAAGAGGGTGATCCACTGAGCCCGCATGTGATCAAGATGATCGGATACATGCAAGCTTTGGATCGGTTAGGCTTCCCACTTGGGGACGAATTTTCCATGGATACAATTTTGCTTTCTCTTCCGACTAGCTATGGGATGTTCATCTCGAACTTCCATATGCACGGCATGGAAAAGAAGCTCACTGAATTGCATGGGATGCTAAAAGTGGTAGAGCAGGATATCAAGAAAGGCACGCATAAATTGTTGATGGTGTAGAACGCGGCAAAGTTCAAGAAGAGCTGGTCCAAGAAAAAGACTAAGGCAAAGGGCAAAGAGGCAACTCCTACTATCGCCGCCGTGCCCAAGTCCGGACCAAACACGGGGACCGTTTGCTTTCACTGCAAGGAAACCAGTCACTAGAAGAGGAACTGCAGCAAGTGGCTTGCCCAGATAGGTAAGAAGACTGGAAGTGTTACTTCTTCTTTAGGTACACTTGTTGTATATGTTATAGACATTTTTCTTGCTGATATTTCTAGTAGCTCTTGGGTATGATACTGGCTCGGTTGTTCACATATGCAACTCAATGCAGGGGCTAAGAAGGACTAGGAATGTTGCAAGAAGAGAAGTTGACATACGCGTCGGGAATAAAGCAAGAGTTGCTGCATTAGCCGTCGGCACCATGCAACTTAATTTATCTTCAAGATTTTAATGGAACTTGATAATTGATATTATGTTCCTGCATTAAGTTGAACATTATTTCAGCCTCATGTTTGATGAGGCAAGGTTATGAATTCAGTATTACGGACAATGGTTGTTCTATTTACTTGAATAAAATGTTTTATAGCTTTGCGCCTGTTGTGAACGGGTTATTTATATTAGATCTTGAAGGTGAATCGGTCTATAACATAAATGTCAAGAGGCATAAGCCTAAGGAGATAAATCCAACTTACATCTGGTATTATCGACTAGGACACATTAGTCAAAAGAGCATGAAGAAGCTCCTTGATGATGGAATTCTGACTTCATTTGATTTTGAATCATTTGAGACATGCGAGTCATGCCTACTCGGCAAGATGACTAAGACTCCTTTTGCAAAGAGTTGTGAGAGGGCGTCTGAGCTATTGGAACTTATACATAGTTATGTATGTGGACCAATGAGCACGATATCTAGAGGTGGTTTCCAATACTTCGTGACTTTTACCGACGATTTTAGTAGATATGGATATGTCTAATTGATGAGGCACAAGTCAAAAACTTTTGAAAAGTTCAAGGAGTTTCAGAACCAAGTGGAAAATCAATTCGGCGAGACAATCAAGCTTATATGATCTGATCGTGGCTGTGAGTATATGAGCGAGGAGTTTGATGATCATCTGAAGAGCCGTGGAATAGTTCCACAACTCACTCCTCCAGGTACGCCACAGAGAAATGGTGTGTCGGAACGGAGGAATCGGACTTTGTTAAACATGGTCCGATCGATGATGAGTTAGTCGGATTAACCTTGTCATTTTGGGGATACACTCTAGAAACCGCAGCTTTCATACTAAACAGGGTACCATCAAAGTCCGTAGATAAGACACCATATAAGATATGGACAACAAAGAGTCATAGTTTGTCTTTTCTAAAGATTTGGGGTTGTGAAGCATATGTCAAGTGACTTCAGTTAGAGAAGCTGACACCCAAGTCGGACAAGTGCATATTTGTGGGATATCCGAGGGAAACCTTGGGATATTACTTCTACAACCATGAACAGAGGATAGTGTTCGTCGCTCGACATGGAGTTTTCCTTGAGAAAGAGTTTCTCAATTGGAAGGCTAGTGGGAGGTCGGTCCAACTCAAAGAAATCCGAGAGCCACACGGGGACGTTCCGACAAGTGATTCAATCACACCGAAGTTGGTCAGGGAACCCATTGTGGAATCGGCGCCGGTTCCACGTAGGTCAGAAAGGTTGCGCAATATGCACGACTGCAATGTGTTGTTCTTAGAGAACAACGAACCGACAACGTATGCGGAAGGAATGGTGAGCCCTGATTCTGAGTTATGGCTTGAGGCCATGAGATCCGAATTAAAGTCCAGGATGATAATCAAGTTTGGAACTTGGTCGATCCGCCAGATGGCGTTCGAGCCATTGAGTGCAAATGGAGCTTTAATAAGAAAACTGATATGGATGGAAATGTTACAGTCCATAAGGCTCGACTTGTCGCTAAAGGTTATCGACAAGTTCAAGGAGTTGAGTACGGTGAGACTTATTCACCGGTAGCGATGCCTAAATCAATTAGGATCATTCTTACTATAGCTGCATATTTCGACTATGAGATATGGCAGATGGATGTCAAGACGGCTTTCCTTAATGGAAATTTAAATGACGACGTGTATATGATGCAGCCCAAGTGTTTTGTTAATCCAAAGAATGCTGGCATGGTATGCATGCTTCAGAGATCCATTTATGGATTGAGGCAAGCATCTCAGAATTGGAACATTCATTTTAATGAAGCGGTCAAAGAGTTTGGCTTCATCAAGAACGACTATGATCATTGTGTATTCAAGAAGGTCAGTGGGAGCTCAGTTGCATTTCTGATCATGTATGTGAATGACATATTGTTGATTGGAAATGATGTTCAAATGCTTGAATCTGTCAAGGACTCATTGAAAAATAGTTTTTCGATGAAAGACTTGGGAGAAGCAGCTTATATTCTGGGAATCAAGATCTATAGAGATAGATCGAGAAGGCATATTGGATTAAGACAAAGTACGTATATAGACAAGGTGTTGAAGCGGTTCAACAAGCAAGATGCCAAGAAAGGGTTCTTGCCCATGTCACATTGCATTAGTCTTAGCAAGACTTATAGTCCCTCGACTCCTGATGAGCGAAGACACATGGATGGGATTCCGTACGCTTCGGTTGTCGGGTCCATCATGTATGCTATGGTATGTACTCATCCCGATGTTAGCTTTGGTCTAAGCGTAGTAGGCAGATACCAGGCTGATCCAGGCGAGAGTCACTGGACAACGGTAAAGAATATCCTTTAGGGTTTTTTATATCTGTGCCCCTGGTTCCTTAGTATTACTCACTGAACCCCACGCTCTAAAATTTAGCTCAGTTTTCCCCACTCGCTTGTCCGAAACCCTCACAAAAGCCCAAACTGGACGTTTGCCGTCGAGTCAAGCTTTGACCGTTAATCTGACGAGTGGGGCTAGGTTGGCAGTGGACTGTGTTCGGCCGTTGAACCTGACAGGTGGGCTCGTGGCGCTGGTTGGACCGTTGGGCTTCTGATGACTGTTGGGCCACTCTTAATTGCATGCTGCAGCTGCCTGTGTTATGCCGCCGATGCAGCCTGGGCCTGTGATGCATGCGCGCGACGTAGCTTTTTTCTGCATGCATGCGTGCACCGCCATGGACATAGCCTTGCCTCGCCTCGCTCGCGTCTCCTTGCCTCGCGTCTCGCACGCCGCCAGGGATGTAGCCTACCTTTTCTGCATCACGCGTGCGACGCCAGGGTGCAGGCACCACCACGAACCGGCATTTCCTCGCCACGGACCGGCATGCAGCCACGGACCGGCATGCACACGCGTCTCACGTCTCCTCGATTCAGAGCGGCGGCGTTTCAGGGCGGCAACACAGGGCGCTAGGGCGCACGCAACCACGCTAGGGCGCACGCAACCACGAACCGGCATATCCTCGCCTCGCTCTCCTCGCCAGGGAGCACGCGTTTCAGCCACGCTAGAGTCGCAGAGGGACGCCGCTGGCTTGCAACACAGCTGTTTCAGCTTTCTCGGTCCGCTCGTGTCGATGGCTGGCGTCTTGATTCAATGCCTAGCGTCGATTCAGTGGCTCGCATTGAGTCAGTTGCCTATTAAATCCCATGGCATACCGAGCCCAGCCATCTATTTAAACCACCCACCCCTCCATCTCTTCTCCACAACCTCCATCTCCGCCGCTCCTTCTTTTCTTCATCCAACTCCAAAGCAGTTTCGAAGCGAGGCGAGTAGAGAAGATGCAGTACAACGGCCCCACCTTCTGCTTCCCACCCACTGTGCCGGAGAGGAGGTACCCCGCCGGCGTCGTCGTGGAGACCGCGCTGCGTGTGTGGGCGATCTCAAGGTGGAGGGGTCCAAGGGAGTTGGCCCAGGCGTTCCTCCATTTGGGCTTTGGCCACCTCCCGGTGGGCTCGCCGGTCATGTTCTGCCTGGACGAGATGCGTCTGAATGCATCCTCTCTGGTGACCGGGCTGCTCGCGCACTTCACCAACCGCTTCAACGCGTTCTATCTTCTCAGGCAGGTGTTTTGGTGTGGCTGCGAGTTCATCGCTTTCACAACCTACAACATCTTCACCGACGTTGACAACATCTTCCCTACCACCAACGCTATGCATAGCCTCCCCTACTACATCGGCGAGAACGGCATGGAGGAGGACTACTGAAGATGGCACTGAAGGCAGGCCGGTTTGTCGTGAAGATGGCGCTGAAGATGCCATAGTGTTGCCCTAGTTTGTTGCCCTAGTGTGTTAGGGCTTTTAATTTCTACTACTATTATTGTATCGTTTGTTAAGTTGTACCGTGAACTTGCCTCGTGTTATATCGTGTTATATGTAAGAACTTTTATTTATATATCTATGTTATGCTTGTGTTATATTTGGATTTTTTGGCTAGAATGTAAGGGCTTTTATTCATGCTGTGTTATATTTGGATTTTATTAGAAACAACAAAATCAAATCTGACAAAAAAGGATACAAAAGCTAGAGCAAAAAGAGCAAAAAAATTATGAAGCTTTTATTCATGTTTTGTTATATTTGGATTTTATTAGAAACAACATAATCAAATCTGTCAAAAAAGATACAAAAGCTAGAGCAAAAAGAGCCAAAAAAATATGAACTATAGCATGGTGATCCCTGCCTATAAACTTGGTATAAACCACACAGTGTATAAAAAAGCTCACCTTTGCCTCTATGGTGATCCCTACGGCATGCAACATGCACATATAATAACCCTATAATATAGGGATACAACATGCACCATAGAGTGTGACAAGTAGGACCAGATATTATTTTTACGGGATATTTTTATTTTAATCCAATCACAAGCTTGGAGGCTGCCTCTACATCCCTTAGCATGCAACATGCACCATAGAGTGTGACAAGTAGGAGAGGAAGCATGCAACCATGTCACATGGACATATTGCAATGTTAATCATAATAATTGTTGGTGGCTAATTGTTGAAAATGTTGGTGGCCATATTGCATGAAAGAGCAATCAAATAAATGTTGGTGGCTAATTTTTGAAATGTTGTTTTGGAGATTAAATTTCGAACGTAAAAAGGAGAAGCAGAAAAAAAACAGAGCCATCACGTGCACTATTTTTTGTGGGTCTTTTTAATCTTTGGAGGTGGGTTGGGGGGTTAGACAGTCACCTTGCCACGGCCCAACAAAATATTGGTTTAGGTTTGGGCCCAACAACTCAAGTTACCCTTTGTTTTCTTGCACTCGGTGTGGTGTGTTCTGAAGAAACTGAAACTGTCAAAAATTAACAGCTAGAGAGATTCAGAGATCGAGTAAGCAAGTCCAAATAGATTCAGAGATTCAGAGACATTGAGCATTACACCACATTAAGCTTACACCACATTAAGCTTACACCACATTAATCATACACCAAATAGTTTAAGCTTACACCACATTAAGCATACGATCCACACATTGAGCATTTAAGCTTAAGCTTACACCACAGTAATAACATCTCTTAACGAGAGATGACTAGCAAGTAAGCAAGTCCTAGAGCAACTACAGAAAAATAAAATCCTAAAGATATCAGATTGGCCTGCTTCTTCAATTCAATAATCTGCTTCAAATTCTTGTTCATCTTCTTTAATTCCCCCTTCAGATCCGCATCCACCACTGTCGGAGCAACACTGTGGGAGACCAAATTCTCCAAGGCTGGCGGCGGATTGAGCTCCCGGCTTGCGGCCCCATTCAAATCATTCAAATCAAGCAAGCCCTCCAGTTGAAGCCTCGTAACGTAGTGGTCTAGCCATTCAAAATAATTGCATTTCTCCACGATCTGAAACGAAATCATGAACGAAATCAGAGGAAAAAGAAAAAGAATTCAGATCGAGAATGATGGAAATCAGAGCGGAATCATGAGACGAAGTCGCGCCCATAGTTGCCATTCTTTCTCTCCTTCGAGGTCCACCGTCTCAATGGCGCGGTGCGTGGGCATTTAGGACATGGCTCCATGGGTGCTAGACCATACACGGGCCACGAGGGTTGGGAGGCTGAAGTGGAGCTGGACATGGCTCTCGTCGCCGGAGAAGAAGAAACATATTAGTGGTGGTCTCGTCGAGGTAGAAGAAGGAACAGAAGAAAGGAGGCTATGGTGGGCAGAGTGGCTGCTCTGTCTCTCGTGGCTGCTCTACTCTCGTCGCGTGGAGAAGGAGGGTGCTCGCGGATCGCCAACTGATCGAACGACGAGGAGCGTGCGAACGGAATTCCTTCTAGAAGAACCTATCGGATGGCTGTAATTTGGAGCTAGCGTATGATCGGACGGCTGTAATTTGGAGCTAGGGTTTGGAGAGATGCTGCGGGATTTAGAGCCGGTCAACTGGGTTATCTTAGGTTTGACCAACATTCAAATGATGATAACTAATTCAAAAAAAATCGAAAAATTATGAAACCTTCGCGGTTCGTCGTTTTATAAGACATAGTAACAGTAAAAATAATATAAACTTGGTATACGGATAATTTTACCAAAAATCATTTTTTGAATTGAGGTACCACAATCAACTTAAAATGGGGAGAACTAATTCAAAAAAAATTGAAATATTGGAAAACCAGCGCATAATGCCGTCTTATGTGACATGGCTTAGACAAAAAATAAGAAACTTGGTTTTAGAACATTTGAGTAAAATCTCCTTCACACAAATGAGGTATCGCGTACGACGATGTATAAAATTCAAGGATGATAGTGAGAGAGGTTTAGGTTTCCAAAAAATTCAAATAAATCAGAAAAATCACCAAAGCTTCATCTTTGAGTGAATAAGAAGGATATGAACTTATTTTTTCATTTTTCAAAATTTGAACTGTTTTTCTTATGGTTTTCTATTAAAGCATCTTTTTAAACAAAAAAATTAAAAAATCTGAAGTTTAATTCAGTAAATATTGAGAGTTTGAATTGACATTCTATAGATTGAATAGCTCTTACTGAAAAATATTTGGCTCGTTTAGACAAGATCAAAAAAAAAGGATTGATTACAAATGGGGCCGTTTACCATAGCTTTGGAGCTCATTTCTACGAGTACATTTGTCATTGCTACGAGTACTGTGAAAAGAAACTTTACCTCAAATTTTGGTTAATAAAACATAGCAACATCACACCACAAAGCAATGGACTTCAAATATGGGTATTGGTTCAAATTCAAATATTGGTTCAGATTCAAATTTTGTCTGAAATTTGAATTTTACAAAGCTTCAAGTTTTCACAGTACTAGCATTATTACATCATACAAATAGCATTATTACACATTCAAGTTTTCACAGTACTCCAAATTGACAACAACACCTTAGACCTCAAAGTTTTCAAAGTTCAAATTCAAAATTTTGACTTGCTCCTTGTGTGCCCGGATGGCTTCACCGTCTTGCTCCTGGTTTCCCTAAATGGGATAGGGTGCTGAATAAGCTTCTTGTTCCTCTTCACTCGGGGTGGTGGGGTTGGAGATGCTGATGGAGCACTGCCCGAGCAAGTGATGACCATTTGTCGGTCATCTGCAGGCTCAACAATCGTGAAAGGAACCATAGCTTCTTCCTCATCCCATAAGGCTTCAAAACCTTCATAAGCCATGGCTTCAAATTCAGATGATGTTTCAACCGGAGCTTCTTCCTCTCTAGGCCTTTTCTTTCCTTTACTTCTTCTAATTAACTCAGAGCTGGATCACAACAGAAATAATGTTACAAGCCATCAAAGAAAGAGAACAAATGAATAAAAAAGAGAAGGATGCACACATACCAAGCTGCTGCTTCAATTGCCTCTCCATTCTCCTCTGCAATTGTTGCATTCTCCTCTCCTGCTGCATTCTTCAGCTGCATTTTCCTCTGCATTTGCTGCTGCCCATTGTTCCTCTTCTCCAAATGATGCATCCACTGCATTGGTACAAGTCCTAGCAATGTGCCCTAGGATTCCACATTTTTTGCACTTATGCTATTTTGGAACACGACCCTCTTCACCTGCTCTGTACCTGTTTTTCCTTGGTCTTCCCGGTGGTCTAGTCAGTACAGGAGAATTGAGCTTGAACCCTGGATCTACTATGTTCCATTGGCTTTTCCCAAGAGTACAGGCACATTGGAAGCATAAGCAGCCCTAAATTTGGCAACAGAGAAATATTCAGATATGTACTGATCAACTTCACCCTCTTCACCCCCAATAACAGTCATGAGATGTAGGGCATGTATGCATGGCTTCCCACGGATCTTCCATTGCCTACAACTGCATTCCCTAGTTGCTAGGTTCACTGGATACCTCCATTCCCTATCTTTACTGTCAGTATATGTTACCTCTGCCTCGTATGTGGAAGAACGAATGCATTTCATTCTGAGTCCTCTTGCCTTGGCATGCAATGCCTTAATAAGAGATGGCGGCATCAAATGGCCAACATATTGTGTTTCTGCAATTCTTTTGCGAAGAGCCATTTTTATCATGATCATCTGCCTAATCTTATCAAATGCTTGCCACAACATAAGCCCTTTCAGTGACTTGATCTTTGCATTGAAGCACTCTGCCAAGTTATTGGTCACATAGTCTACTTTGCAGATTTCATTGAATTTGCTTCTCGACCACAGCTTTCCATGATGTGCATCCATGTACTCCTTCACCAAAGGATTGTGAGCATACAAAACTCTCAAATGGTGCTCATGCTTCCTCTCATTGCATGTGTATGATGCTGGCCATAGATTCTCATCATAAATTTTACCTTTGAACTTCTTTTTGAAATTCTGAGCAAGGTGTCGCATACATTCCCTATGCTCAACTCTAGGGAATACAATTTCTACTGCACTCTCCAAACCCTTGCAAGCATCTGTGTGTATAGCTAAACCTGGGGGTGTACCTATAATGTTGCAAAACTGTTGCACAAACCAGACCCAACTTTCCTCCGACTCTGCCTCCACCACACCAAATGCAAGTGGGAATAACCAGTTGTGTCCATCAACTGCAGAAGCTGCCACTAGCTTCCCTCTCCATCTTCCATTCAAAGTAGTTGCATCAATGGCCAAATAGGGCCTGCAACCATCTAGAAACCCCTGCCAACAAGCCTTGAAACAAACAAAAGCCCTCCTGAAGCACTCCTTCTCAAATGACTTTCCTTTTATTTTGTATTTAACTGTATGCTTGTCAATCTCTACAACACTCCCTGGACTAGCAGCTTCCACTTCAGCTTTATATGTATAAAGCAACTGAAAGCTCTCATTCCATGAACCATTAATCCTGTCAAGAGCTATTTCCTTAGCATAAAAAATCCTCATGTAAGGAATATCAATCTTGTACTTCTCAAATAGCTTTCCATGGAGTGCTGTTGGACCAAGTGTTGGTGTTTGTCTCAACCAATCCAAGATTGCATCTGCCACCCACCTAGTCTTTGCTAGCTTT
This sequence comes from Elymus sibiricus, assembly GCA_039707655.1. Taxonomy (NCBI): domain Eukaryota; kingdom Viridiplantae; phylum Streptophyta; class Magnoliopsida; order Poales; family Poaceae; genus Elymus; species Elymus sibiricus. The sequence goes on along the minus strand of CM077663.1, from coordinate 165,047,992 downwards.
GTTTTAGCCTTTCCCCCTCCCCCTCCAGGTGGACAAGTGTGTTCGTGTTCATTCTTTTTTATCTGAAACAAATTAGAAAATGATGTCAACTTAATAAAACAACGCACAATTATCTAAAAATAGACTCAATCAATAAAATATATACACAAACCTGAATAATCTTTCTCCTCAACATATTTGATGCATGCAACTTCCATCTACACCTGGGGTATGGGCATTTAACAGTAAAACTTTTTGGCTCACTCCTGATAATCACATAATCATTTTCAGTGAGAATGCAGAATGTTGTCACTGCATTACGATAGTCCACCATCGACTGGAATACGGTGCCGACAGCAAGCTGAGGATTTTCCCTGTTCCACTCAATTGTTGGCATGTCATCACCATCATATTCATCTACTAAGCTGTCAATGTTCTCCTCCCTCTCTTCATCGTCAGTGTCATCAAATCTAGCACCGGTGACAGGTTCCTCCTGATATTCATCCTCCATTGCTTGTTGGCTGACTATATCTACAAGTTTAGGGAACATCTTCTCATCCTCATCATCAAGCCGAGGCACTTCCTCGTCTGGCTCTGCATCTTGTTCCACATTGGCTGTAGAAGCGACAGGAGAATTGGCACAATAGGAGGCAGCAGGTATTGTGACTTTCAGAGCCACTAGCTCTACTTGGTCTCGACCTACAAGGAGTGCCAAGGCGCTCGCTATTAGCAGAGACAGAAGATTTCCCAACACCCTTCCCACTGTCCCGTTCATTGCCCCGTGGCTGAAGCACCTCGACAACAATTTTACCGAAGCGCCTTTCAGCATTCAAAGTAAAGAGCAATCCCAAATGCTCGTCGCAAGTTAGTGGGAGAAATTGTTGCTCGATACTGTTGAAATATTTCAGTTCAACAACATCGGCATCAGTCCACCCATATGGAGGAGAACTGAATGCATCCCGTAAAGCTTCGAACGAAATGCTGGTTTCTACCACCTTTGGATAGAAAAATCTATTCATCAAATGCGGTTTTCTACCACTCAGCACACTAACTTCCATTTTAACCGCCAGCCGGAAAGCAAGATCAGGATCAATCCTATTCGATTAGCAAATAAAGGTTCGAGTTAGGCCAGCAAAATTGGAAAGATTAACGCGACCACCAGTCAAATACGAGCTAACAAACGAATCAGTGCATCAATTAGAGAGAAAACGATGCTTACCCAGGGGTAATCCATGAATTATCCACCGCCGATTCAACCCAATCCTCTCCTATATCGATGGGCCAGAGCAGGCGCTCCCCCGACATCGTTGCTTAATCCAGATGGGGGGTGGGGGTAGATGTGGCAGAGGGCACAACGGCAGCGGGGGTGGACTAGGGTTAGAAGGTGCAGCGCACGACGGTGACGGAGGCGGCATAACGGCAGCGGAGGCGGCACAACGGTGGCGGAGTGGCTCGATCTGGTTTCAGTTAGACAGGCTGGTCCGACGTGTCTCTTTGCAGCCCACACGTTAGTAAGCAATGGTCAAAGAAGGACCCTTTGACATGGCCCCACTAGTCAGGTCCAACGGTCGGCCCCACTCGTCAGAGTTAACTGTCAAAGCTTGACTCGATGGCAAACGTCCAGTTTGGGCTTTTGTGAGAGTTTCAGACAAGCGAGTGGGGAAAACTGAGCTAAATTTTATAGCGTGTGGATGGCTGAGCAAGACTAAGGAACCAGGGGCACAGGAGTAATAATACCTATCCTTAAATACTTGAGAAGGACAAAAGATATGCTCCTGGTTTATGGAGGTGAGGATGAGCTCGTTGTAAAAAGTTACACTGATGCCAGTTTCCAAACCGATAGGGATGATAGTCGATCACAATCTGGGTTTGTGTTCATTCTGAACGGAGGACCAGTGAGCTGGAGGAGTGCCAAGCAAGATACGGTAGCTGATTCTACAATGGAGGCTGAGTACATTGCGGCTTCTGAAGCTGCAAAGGAAGTTGTTTGGGTGAAGAATTTTATTTCTGATCTTGGAGTGGTTCAGGACTCGTCCAATCCATTGGACCTCTATTGTGATAATAGTGGTGCTATCGCACAAGTCAAGGAACCACGGAACCATCATAATACCCAACACATACTAAGAGCGTTTTAACCTCATTCGCGACATTGTCATGAGAGGCGATGTAAACATATGCAAGATACACACGGATGCAAATGTTGTTGATCCATTAATGAAGCCCCTCTCGCAGTCGAAGCATGAGGTGCACATGAGGTCCATGGGCATACGATGCCTAGATGATTGACTCTAGTGCAAGTGGGAGACTGTTCGAGATATGCCCTAGAGGCAATCATGTGATGATTTCGTTTCCTATGTATTCATGAGTATTTTGTATTGTCCTTCAACATCATCAGTGATATGTATCAATAAGTACGTGACTTATTTGTGAGACTATATATTGTATGATGATAGTTCTAATAGTCCCTAGTTGTTAAGGTTAAGAGGACACATATCCTTTACTAGTATATGATTCAGTTGATGACTACGTTTCACAAGTCATGCACATAGAGATGCTAAACTGATAGTATGGACTCGGGTATTGAGATCACCGAGTCGGACACACCCACTTTGAGACACAGCGAGATGATGTCATCTGTTAGTCTCAAGTAAAATGTATATGCCATGTCCTAGACCTGAGGTCCTCACATGTTCTCGGGATGAGGATCGACTTACTTAGGGTTTATCAAACGCTAATCCGTAACTGGGTAGTTATAAAGGTAGCTTTTGGGTGAGTCGTGAGACATGCCGCGAGACATGGTTGACCAAGATGGGATTTGCCCCTCCATGAGGAGAGATATTCTCTGGGCCCTCTCATGTGATCAGATTCAGAAAGCATGGCCATGGGACATGGGTTAAGTGTTAACCTAGTTCGGGAATCTGCATCACGGTTTCGATAATAGATGTCGAGCTTCCACAAGGGTGACAAGTTCTCGCGTTGAGCTCTACAACCTATATCATGAGGCAAAAGGAATGTTGTATATGACACATTGTCGAGGTTCGTCTAACGACTTTGCGCACACATGGGAGTTAGCATGTTCTTCTAGGAGCCGCTACCGACTATCGACTCAAGTCGTGCCCATTTGTACGTGAACCTATATGGTCGTACACTTAAGGGATTGCAGCCCATTCGGATTGCATCCGAATGGAAAATGGTACTAGGCTCGTCGTGGGCCTCAAGTGTTGAGGCCACCTCGGCGGTCTATATAAAGGGGAGTGGGCGCACCTTTCAGGGTTGATCCTTTCTCTCCCGTCGACAGCTACCGCCACTCCCCACGCCACCATGCCATGCGATCGGAGCTACAAGTCCGCCAGCCGACGCTGCACCCGTATGTGTGGATACCTTGGAGGCATCGCATCTGCGGTGCTGGACGAACCGTTTGAGGGATCTACGAGGAGCTGGTCGTGAGAGATCACTCTCGTGGGAGATTGGCTACAGGAGGAGGAGACGAATTGGCTGATCGACTACACGCATCACCAACTCTACTTCCGCTGCGGTGACTTCGCGTCTAGTGGTAAACCCGACCCCGTGATCTATTTCCAGTAGCATGTTCTTTGTTGCACGGTAGAAATTTTTTATTTGGCTGTGGGGACCCCGACTCATATGTCGTGATCACCGAATGCACGTGTACAGTGATCCCAGAGATCAATGCTCACTGAAAACACAGAAGCTGAATAACAAGAGTCTTACATCCATACTTAGCGTCTTACACAAATAAAGACCATGAAGGTCAAGTCTTACATAGATAGGGCCATGAAGGCCGAACAACAAACATAACTTGCAGCGGAAATCTTGATCGAAAGCGTAGACCCATGCCATCTTCCTTAACCCTATAGGCATTCTGACTGGGAAGCGTCCTAGTTCGCATGTTCGTCACCAACGAACTCTTCACCATATTCCTGCTCTTCCATGCCTGGCCAATTAAATAACCAGTGGCAAGCCAATGAGTACTTTGAATGTACTCGCAAGCAACCCATGTTTTGGAACAAGGTATAACAATGCATGATATAGCACTAAGTAGGTAATTTTGTAGAAAACTAATTTTGAGGGCAGTGACATGATCAAGTAACTTAAGTAAGCATGCATCAACAGTTGGCAGGTATTCATGTGAACAAGTCACATTTATCATCATAAGCAGGGGGGGTGAACATCTCATTTTCAAGCACCATGCCAAGTCATCAAACGTACTTCAAGTATCATCTCTGTGTCACCCACCCCCCCCCCACACACACACCAAGTTTAGTGAACACTGGACGTAGCACAAGAGCGGTCATCCAACTGTCCTTGACCGTGGACACGGCTATTCGAATAGTTTTACACTCTGCAGAGGTTGCACACTTTACCCACAAGACTCGGGGAACTTCCGTGTCATCCACGACTCGCGGCATATAACATACCCAAGGTAAGCACCCGAACAATACCTTTCCCTTAACGACACTAAACAAAGAGTCCACTCGTTGGTCCGTATCTTCATGATATACAAAACACGAGCATCGCTCCACATAGTACCATCCATGAAGGAACACAACGGTGTGCCCGGTGCCTGTAAAGACAGTGCATGGTTGCCCTACCAGGCACGACCCCGTATCGAGAGAGTAACTCATACTCTCCCGCCACTAGTAATGCGGGCTCCCTGCTAGCATCGACCAAAGTAATCAACAAAGCCCCGTCCCATAAGGGGTATCGTGGTTGTACATGTAAGGTTGGAATAACGATCGCAACTTACACCAATCCGCTTTGGAAAACCACACACACTCACTTGCTTCGGTACACCACTTCTTTATCGAGTGGTTACCTAGCCCAACAACATCTCCCTCGGGCATTAGTGGCACCCGACGGGGTTTTTGAAAAGTCTTTGAAAACACTTTTGTATCCATCAGCATGCAAATCCCCATGCCATTTGCGTAGCATCTACTAAGCATCCTATCTACTCCCACCCGCACAACCCTCATAAGGAGGTAGGGTTATGGACAATGCAAGTATCAACAAGAAAATAGTGGAGGCATCCCACCAAAGTGGTCACCACATCAACATGATCAACAACACGAAATAAAGTGCTATATGCCATGCAATAAAAGGGTTTCATAGTCATGGTTAAAGGGCTGCTTGCCTGGCTCAACAAAGTCTTCGGGGTCTTCAAAGTATTCGGGTCCAACTCCCTTGTTAATAGCGCAATCTACCGTCGCGATAATAACGGCAATAATAAGAATTACCACAAAAACAGAGCACAAACTCCACTTCTAAAATGTTACCCTACTCTGAAAAATACTACATATAAAACTAAAAATATTTGTCTATGGTTTTGTAGTGAAAAAGATTTTGAAAACTTTTTTAATAGTGGCTAAAAATATTTAAAACTAGGTTTTAAATAAATCCAGTACATAAAATGGTTTCAAAAATTTTCACAAATAGCATCAATAAATACTACACAATATTCTAAGATTTGTGGTGGAAGAATTATGTCAATAGGACAATTATTTTGGCCTGTGGAATTTCTGGAAACTAATGCCAGAAAGAAAAAGAAAAAGGACCACAGTGCCCCATGGGGCAGAGCTAGCCGCAACTGAGCCGGCCCAGGAGGGATCCAGCCCAGGCGAGGGGGCACGCGCGCGGCAGCCGGGGTTTCAAACCCGACAAGCCGGCCCCATTAGCCATAGAGAGAGGGGGAGACGAGAGAGAGGTGGGGATGACAGGTGGAGCCCACCTGTCATCTCCTTCCTCGCGACAGGGAGACAGCGGCGCTCACCGGCGATGATTCCGGCCACAGCGAGGTGAGCGAATGACGGGGATGGACTCAGCGTCGAGCCGCCGTTCCTCTGGAGGTGGAGGTGGTCTCCGGGGCTCAGAGGTTCGCCGGCGACATGGTGGCCGTGGCAGAGGGGCTCGACAGGTGATCGCCAGGGCCGTGTTGTGTTGCAAAACGAATGAGGAGGAGGGGGAAGGGTGCTGCGGTTCCAGATCGAGAAAGAACGAAGGCCATGGAGGCTCACCGTGGCCGGACGGTGGCGGACCCGACGCGGCGGAGCCCTGCTCTATCCCGAGCGCTCGAGCTCCAAAATGAAGGGGACGAGGTGCGGGAGCACGATTGGGGGAGGAGAAGGGATCCAGAGGGGAGAGAGAGAGACTCGGGGAGGCCCTTTTATAGGTGCATGGCGGTCCACCGCATGGTGGTGCGCCGGCAAGGCCATAGCACGAGCTGTAGGGCGTGCAAGCGAGCGTGGGCGTGTCTGTGGTGTTGCTTGGGAACGTCCACGACTAGGGGAAGCAAGAGGGGGAGTGGGGGTGCTCGCGCGTGCGAGACCCGTGGTTGGCCGAGAGGGGCGGCCGCGGCACGCGTGCGGGAGGTCGCCGGAGAGAGAGAGGGAGAAGGGGCCCGACCACTTGGCGTGTCCCAGACATCGAGGCAGCCTCGGGGGACACGATTGGGAGGCCCGAGGCTATCGGGCGCTACGATTGGGCCATGGCTACAGTGCGGGTGCGCACTGTAGCGCGCTCCAGAGCGCGCGTATGGCATGCCATGGCATGCCAACGGCGTTTTGGGCGCGACCAACCATGTCCAGTGGGCCTAGGGGGAAGTAAACAAGGTGTGGGTGGCTTAGGATGCTCTGAGGGATCAATAGAATAGAGAGGAGGTGGAGAGAGAGGAAGATTCTGCTGCCCAGGATGGGAAATTTGGGTTATACCCTACTTAACCATTGAGCTGAGCCATGGATTTTTGCTGGAGGTGAAATACATCAATGTGGAGTTGTGGTAAAAAATTGGGGGCAAGGAGAACAAGTTAAGAGGTGGAAACATGATTTTTACCAAACATACAGAAGGTGTTTGATGTTGATTTGGGCAATCAAATGGAGTTTGATTGCCATGAGATTTAACACGATGGAATTGTAGGAAAAAATAGTGTGGATCGCCAAGTTTGAGATGATTTGAAGAAAGTTGGCAATGTAAACTTGGTAAACCCTAGAAATCAACAAAATCAGATTTCTGTAGATCTAGGCATGCTAAACTAATCTCCTAAATGAACGACTTGGTGTAGTAGCATTATTTGGGGATTAGAACATGTCCACAAAGTTTGGGGGCAATAGGAGAAACTTCACAATGTAAAGTTGTTCAAAGTTGATTCTGGACAGAGAGGGTTTTGGAATATTTTGGTGAAACAAATCAATCGGGATTGAGATGAGACTTTGCAAGATCATCACATATAGCATTTGTGAATTGCTTGAATTTTCCTGGATTTTATTGAGAATATTTCCTATAGAAATATTTCAAATGCTTGATTTAAGGAGAGAGGGTTTTACCCATTATGTTGAACATGACCATGTGTTGAAACTCATATATATGGAAAATATATGTCCGCTGAATTTCCCTAAATTTTCTCAAATATTTTCAAAACATTTAAATAATTTTTCCCTATGAAAAACTATTTCTGGCCTTAAGAAAAAGCCTTTAAATAAAATAGTAAAATAATCTTTAAAAATAACCTTTTATGGTTTTGGGAAGTCATATATATAGTAGGTTGCAAATAAGGTCTTTGGTGCAAAACATTCCACCCTATTTGAGGACTTGTAGTACAAACTTCAATTCAGGGGTTTTTGAAAACCTAATTTGAGTAAATCCTTTTTGGCCAAAATAATATTTGATAAAAATAGTTTTGGGTACTATACACATGGTTTGATCATTGGGCAAGATGTTTGGATCAAGGAAGGTGAAGGTGGAGAGAAGAAGAACCTATGAGTGCCATAACACAATCAACCAAACAAGAAAGCATCAAACAATTCAAACAAGCACATGCACTCAAAAGTTTTAAATGCTTCCAAATTTTGTAAATCCATAACATAGCTAGGTGATACAAACACAGGGTGTGACAGACCTACCCCCCTTACAAGAATCTCGTCCCCGAGATTCCTAGGCTAAGTGCTAAAAATATAAGGGAACTCGGATCTAATGTAGTCTTCTCGCTCCCAGGTTGCTCCTGCTTCAGTGTGGTTGCTCCATTGGACCTTGAAGTACTTGATGGTGCGGCTTCGGGTGCAATGCTCCGCTTCATCCAAAATACGAACATGCCTCTCACGATAAGTGAGGTCTGGCTGAAGGTCGATCGCTTGATGATCGATGTCCTTGTAGAGGTCGGGGCGGTTGGGGACTTGAAGACACTTCCGGAGTTGTGACACGTGAAATACGTTGTGCACATCCGATAGCTCGGAAGGTTGCTCTAGCTGGTAGGCAACTTCTCCTCGTCTGTCGGTGATCTTGAAGGGGCCGATGTATCTTGGTGCAAGCTTCCCCTTGATGTGGAAATGCTTGGTTCCTTTGAGAGGCATGACTCGGAGATAAACATGGTCTCCAACACGGAAACTCATGTCCCGACGGCGGGAATCGGCGTAGCTCTTCTGCCGGGTTTTGGCGGTCTCGAGGCGCTCTCGGACGAGTTGAACTTGCTTTTCTGCTTCGCGGCGGATGTCTGATCCAAAGACTAGTCCTTCTCTGGTTTTCGACCAATTGAGGGGAGTGCGGCACTTGCGTCCGTACAACACCTCAAATAGTGCCATCTGAAGACTCGACTGGTAGTTGTTGTTGTAGGAGAACTCGGCGAATGGTAAGCAATCTTCCCACTTGGCTCCATATGCCAAAACACAAGCACGGAGCATATCCTCGAGTATCTGATTTACTCATTCTGTCTGTCCTCCGGTCTGAGGATGAAAAAGCAGTGCTAAAAGACAACTTGGTTCCCAAGGCTTCTTGGAATATATTCCAGAATATCGAGGTAAACTGGGTACCTCGGTCTGACACGATGTTCTTTGGAACTCCGTGGAGGCTCACGATCCGGTTGATGTAGAGGTTGGCCAGTTGGTTTCCGTTGTAGGTCGTCTTGACGGGAATGAAGTGGGCTACCTTGGTCAGGTGATTGACAATGACCCAAAGGGAATCATGTCCTTTGCTTGACCTCGGCAATCCGGTGTTGAAGTCCATCCCGACTTTGTCCCACTTCCATTCAGGCTCTTTGAGAGGTTGCAACAATCCAGCGGGTCGCTGATGCTCAGCCTTGACTCTCTGGCATATGTCACACTTAGCAACAAAGGTACCTATCTCCCGTTTCATGCCATGCCACCAGAATCTTGCTTTGAGGTCTTGGTACTTCTTGGTTCCTCCAGGTTGGATGGAATACAGAGTGTTGTGCGCTTCTTGCAAGATCAAATTCTTGAGCTCAACCTTGTTGGGTATCTAAATGCGCTTCCCAAACCATACGACTCCTTGCTAATCCACTGAGAATCCTGGGGCCTTGCCTGCCTTGATCTTCCTCTTGAAGCCTTCAATGCTCTCGTGTCCCTTCTGAGCTTCCTTAATATCTTCCATCAAGGTAGGCCTTGCTTCGAGGTTGGCTAGGTATCTAGGTGCAACTAGTTCCAAGCCGAAGCTTTCAAGCTCTTCATACAAGGCGGATAGCCTTTCCTTAATCATAGCATTCAAGGAACAAGCCTTTCTGCTTAAGGCGTCTGCTACCACGTTAGCCTTTCTAAGGTGGTATTGAACACTGAGGTCATAATCCTTGATCAACTCCAACCATCTTCGCTGCCTCGTGTTCAATTCCCTTTGAGTGAAAATATACTTCAAACTCTTGTGGTCTGTGAATATCTCACATCGCTTCCCCAGAAGGTAATGTCGCCATGTTTTCAAGACATGAACTATGGCTGCCAACTCGAGATCGTGAGTGGCGTAGTTCTCTTCATGAGGACGTAGCTGTCTGGATAGATATGCCACGACTCTGCCTTCTTGCATCAGAACACCTCCAAGCCCGGTTCTCGACGCATCACAATATATCACAAACTCATTGTGAATATCGGGGGTGGCCAAAACTGGGGTTGTGGTCAATCTCTTCTTGAGCTCTTGGAAGCTTTCTTCACACTTCAGCGTCCATTCAAACTTCTTGTCCTTCTTCTAAAGCTGAGTCATGGGTCGGGCAATGCTCGAGAATCCTTCGATGAACTTGCAGTAATATCCTGCGAGTCCGAGGAGGCTTCTAACTTCCTTCACATTGCTTGGGGATTGCCATTCAGTCACAGCTTCAATCTTGGCAGGATCCACTGACAATCCTTCTGCAGTCAACACGTGACCCAAGAATCCAACTTCATGCAGCCAGAATTCACACTTGCTGAACTTGGCATAAAGCTGGTGCTCTCGAAGCTTGTCTAGGACCAATCTCAAGTGTTGCTCATGCTCTTCTTCAGACTTGGAGAAGACGAGTATGTAATCAATGAAGACGACAACAAACTTGTCCAAGTACTCCATGAAGACTTTGTTCATGAGGTACATGAAGTAGGCAAGGGCATTGGTCAACCCAAATGACATGACCGTTTATTCATACAGGCCATACCGGGATACAAACGTCGTCTTGGGAATGTCTTGGGGTCTGATCTTCAGTGGGTAGTACCCAGACCTGAGGTCGATCTTGGAAAACACCTTAGCTCCATTCAGCTGATCGAACAAGTCTTCAATCTTGGGGAGTGGGTACTTGTTCTTTATTGTGACTTCATTGAGAGAACGGTAATCCACACAGAGTCGGATAGTTCCGTCCCTCTTGGACACAAATAGAACAGGGGATCCCAATGGAGAGGCACTAGGGCGAATGAATCCTTTTCTGAGCTGCTCTGCAAGTTGCTTCTTCAATTCGGCCAACTCTTCGGATCCCAATCTATAGGGCTTCTTATAGATGGGTCCCGCTCAGGGCATTAGTTCAATGATGAACTCAATGTCACGGTCAGGAGGCATTCCGGGCAGCTCATCAGGAAATACATCCGGGTATTCACATACCACTGGCACTTGATCCAACTCAATTCCCGACAGACAGTTAGCCTGAGGGGATTGAGCGAAGGCCGGGTTGGGGACATATTTGACTTCCACTCCTTGGCTATTGGTCATGGTGACAGTCCTCATGGCACAGTCTAACAAGCCTTGGTGTTTGGTCAACCAGTTCATGCCAAGGATGACGCCCAAGCCCGGTGAATCCAAAACTATGAGGTCTGCTAGGAAGTCTACCTCGTTAATGCCGATCCTTACTCCTTTACATCCTATCTTGGACTTCATAACTGATCCCAGGGTTTGTATCAACATGTGACTACCCAGGGGTGTAGGCTTCATACCACTCTCTAGTGCAAACTTTTGAGTAACAAAAGAATGCGAAGCTCCACAATCAAACAGAACGGTTGCTGGAGTTGAGTTGACGAGGAACGTACCCAGTACGACGTCCGGGTCTTCCTGGGATTCCTCAACGGTGACGTGATTCACACGACCCTTGCCATTGTTGGGCTGGTTGCGGGGAGCTAGGTTCCTTGGTGGCGCTCCACGACCTTGACCTTGGTTTGGCACATTGGGGCGCGGTGCATCTGGCTTCTTGTTGGGGCATTGCTTAGAGATGTGTCCAGGCTGATCACACCCAAATAAAATGACCTAACCATAGTTGTTGTTGTTAGTGCTCCTGTCGTCGTTGTTGTTATTGGGGTTGTTGTAGGCTGGCCTAGGATTGGCATACTACTGAGACTGGTAGCTCGGACGAGATGCAGGAGGTCTAGCCTGCTCGGGTTAATAGGTCGGCTTGGCTGGGGCTGGCTGCCAGGGCGAGGCTTCTAGTTGCTGGAACTACCCTTGCTAATCATCTTGCGCTTGCGAGTATCGTCCATGGCACGAAGCTTGTCCTCAAGAATGAGGGCCTTGTTCACCAGGTCGAAGAAGGTCCGATAGTCGCTGACAATGAGTTGATACTGCAGGGCTTGCTGGAGTCCTTCCATGAAGCGTTCATTCTTAGCAGCTTCAATGTTGACATCTTCAGGTGCATACCTTGATAGCAGGTTGAACTTCTGCATGTACTCCTTGACAGAGCCACTTCCTTGCTTCAGCGCTCGGAATTCTCTCTTCTTGATAGCCATGATCCCAGAAGGAATGTGGGCGGTGTGGAATCATTCCTTAAAGTCAGCCCAGGTGATCACACGGTCACCTTGCATGACCTTGAATCCATCCCACCAAGCTCTGGCGGTACATCCGAGGCAGTGAGAGGCATAAAGCACCTTCTCACGATCCTCGTTGCAATTGACCAGTGCAAGGAGGTCCTCGATGGTGCAGATCTAGTCATTGGCATCTAGGGGTTCAGCAGTCTCGGTGAAGGTTGGGGGCGAATTCCTCATGAACTCAGACAGAGTGGAGCGGCCATTGCTGTTCCTGCCTTGCTGCTGGTTGTTCACAAGGAGTTGAGCCATCTGCTGGATAGCAGCAGAGTTGGCCTGGCGTTCCTCCTGGAGAACTCGGAGAAACTGAGCTATGGTCATGTTCTCCGGTGGAGGTGGTGGCGGGGGAATGTCGCCTTGTGGCTGCTCCTGGTGATCTCCAGCGTGAGCAGCCCCACCACCACCCTGTTGCTGGCTGGAGTTGTCGGCTTCAGGGTTGGTGAAGGAGCTGTTGCGGGTTGCATTCACCATCCTGTTTGGAGCAGCCAAGTCAAACAACCGGACAAAAAGGGGAGGGGAAAGAAGCAATGGAGAAGGCGCGCCTAAGGGGGTTGGTATAGTGCAAGTGTGGTAAGACAAAGGACGAAAAGTCCAACACATATTAAGATAGGATAGACGATGGAGTCGCTTACATGTTGCCTAAGGCAAAAGCGCGACTTGCATCAGAACACAAAAAACAAAAGCAAACAACAAGCACACATGGTTTCATTTGAACCATTACACGGAGTCGACTTCGCATGAGGGATACATGACTGATCCTACCCTAGGGGTTCTCGGACTCAAGTGGTAGAGTGCTCTGCCTCCTGTCCAGGAGGGAATGGGTGACGAGAATCCAGAGGTTGCTACTCGTCCTTGGGCTAAGATGTCTGTGGTCTGGCAAAGTAGCTCTCGGGTGTGGTGAAGTTCCTGGCGGAGCTTCACGAATTCCCTAATCAGGTTGTAAGCCAGACTGTCGGCAGAGAGGCTGAAGTAGGTCTGGATCCTGAGCGGGGTGCCATCTTCCTTGGATGGAACCAACGTCTGACTTTAGCCAATGTCGTCCTTTCTAAAGGGTAGATAACGAGTGGCTGGCTCGTCGGCGATCTCTGGGATGCTGTCTCGAAGGTGGACAAGTGCCTTGAGTGCTGCCGTCTCGATTGTATTCTCCAGGGTCTCACTACTGGAGTCAGGTGCTTTGCCGTCTGCCATGGCGGACGGCAAAGGGTAGGTCCACTGACGGCAAAGCCTTTGCCGTCCGCCAGCAGACGGCCACATTTTCGGCACTGTGAACTCCGGTAAAGGGGTACTTTGCTGTCTGCCTGGGCTCAGCGGACGGCAAAGAAATTTTGCCGTCAGCCTGCAGATGGCAAAGCAGCTGGACGGCCTATCACTAGAGTTAGCCCCGTTAGTGGCTAACGGTAGCCTTCGTCGTCTGCCACTGACGGCAAAGAGCTACGTCCCTTTGCTGTCTGCCCCCGGACGGCCATGCCGCACGCCCCTTTGTCGTCCGCCCCCGGATGGCCATGCCACACGGCCCTTTGCCCTCTGCCCCCGGATGGCAAAGAGACCAAATGGCCCCAGGCCTTCTGCTCCCAGGTTGTATAGGGGACTGCCACGTGCCACCTTTGCCGTCTGTGGCAGACGGCAAAGAGGCAGTATTGCCCCTGTTTTTTCTATTTTTTGTTATATCCAACAATTTTCACATATATTTCACAGAAACCATATTATTGCCATACTGATGATCATCCAACAAACATACCAAATCAAAAGTATCAAATGTCACATTGTTCACCATATTACTATAGTTTCATCCATACATACATAGTTTCATCCATATGTAGCAAGTTTCACATTGTTCATCGATACAAAATCAAAAAAACAAGTAACACAAGCACTCCATCAACCACAAGCACTCCATCAATGCAAGCTTCCATGAAGTGAATCTAATCTGCAAAATGGGAAATAACTAAGTTAGATGAAGAAGACTAGAAGAAGAAGAGGAAGAAGAAGAAGAGGAAGAAGATGAAGAAGCGTTTTTCTTCTCTTTTTCTTTCTCCTCTTGTTTTTCTTCTTCTTATTGCTTATTTGTGTCATTTTAGAGCTAACCTAGGTAATTACCCCATTTTTAACCTAACTAAGCTTATTGTGTCATTTTGCAAGAAAATAAGCTAAGTATATGGCATTTATGAGGTTACCAAATCTATTATGCCATTTTTGAGTTAACTAAGCTTATTATGTCATTGTGGAGTAAACAAAGCTAAGTATAGGTAATTCTGGAACTAAGTGAGCTTATTATCTCATTTTGTAGGAAGCAAAGCTAAGTATAGGTCATTTTAGAGCTAACTTAGGTAAAATAGGTCATTTTGGAGGTAAGTAAGCTTACTATGTCATTTTAGAGGAAACAAACTAACTTAGGTAAAATATGACATTTATGAGCTAACCAAGGTTATTATGCCATATGTTGAGCTTGACTTTCGGTCTTTCGAGGTTTTCCTTAGAAAAACTCTCATGCCTCATGGTGTGTATGGTGCGCACTCACTCACACTTATATGGTGGTGTATGTTGGTGGACACTACCTAACACTAATATTTCGACCGTTGGTGATGGTCGTTTCCCCTTCTCCTCTCCCGCAATATACCAAGGTATATATTGAGAGAAGGAGAAGAAGAAACGACCCCCGCGACAACAGTCGGGATTCCTCCATCAAAAAGAGGCATGAAACTCTCACAAGGAGCTCCGACAGACCGAAAGTACGTAATTTTGTCTAAGTGCTAAGTTTGTCTTTCTTTGATAAAATGAGCCAAGTAAGTGGCATATTAGGGCTTACCGTCCTCGTCATCACGGAGGTGAAGCACCGGGGTTGCTCGGGCCGGTTTCACCTGGAGAAGGCTGCCCTGGAGAAGGGTCGTGCGATGCGTTTCGGGAGATATTCTGCACCAAAAATGATTTGCAATGTCTCGTTAGCATGATGACACTGAAAAGATCATTGCATTCAAATGAAACTCACCGTTCCAGCCGTGGTAATGACTGGCATCGACGGAGGGATCTGGCCGGTCTTCTCGCACATAGACTGCACATTTGGTTTTCACAAGTCAATGATATTAGTTATTAATGAAACGAACATTAAATGCAAGATTTGGCAAATATGAAGAATAAACTTACCACGAAGAGCTCGTAGATGGCCCGGTGAGACGCATCGTTCCGTGTATATAATTTAAGTGTGTCATCATATACCTAACATGAACTAAAAATATATATATATGTATAGAATAAAAGTTGATTACCTGACCTGAATTAATAATAATCTTGATCGTCTATATATTCTCCGGGATCAATAAATGCATCATCATCATCACTATCATCAATAAATGCATGATCATCATCACTATCGGGAACAACGTGTGGAAGGCCCTCTTTATGTAATCTGTCAAGCATTGATAGGTCATCCACAATAGTAACCTCTTCTTGTTCCGGCTCTTCCTGTTCCGGCTCAGGGGTTAAGTCGGATTCACTATCGCTGTCTACTTCAATGTTTCGGGGTGAAGTAGAGTGGTTCTTGAAACGTTTTTTGGAAATACGTGTTTCTTGGAAGAATTCTCCTTCATATGTGTCTGGGTTAATGTGAGGTTCATAATCCTCTTCATTGAAGGGACGTGGTCTAAAATGTGGCGGCAATTCATAAACGACATCCCAACCTTTCAGATTTGGATCAGTTTGGCAGGCCCACGGTAGATAGAAAACTTGGGTCGCCTGTTGAGCCGTAATATAGACATTGGGAACATCTAAATGGGTGCTTTGTTTGATTTCGACTAGCCCTATATGTTCATGAGACCTTCTAGTCTCCTTCAGCTGGAACCAATAACATTTGAAGACTACGATGTTCGGTGGGTTTTCACCATAGAATAGAAGTTCACAAATTGCTTCAACTCTTCCATAATACTCGGTACCTCCTTCGCCAATAGCAGAGACACAACAATCTGTAGTCTTTAGGTCGGGCATAGATAACTCTTTGCCAAAGGTATGAAAGCGATACCCGTTGATGTCGTATTTGTCAAATGAACGGACCTTATAGTCAAAACCATTAGCGACTTGTCTCAACTCGGCGTCCATAGACTCTAAATTAGCCTACAAGTTTAATACGAAAGGATTGTTGCATTAGCCGCAAATTAGACGAACAAATTAAATGGTCCATTAATGGTAATTACCATTTGTTTGAACCAAGAGATGAAACCGGGATTGCCGCCTCCATGCTTCGCCAGAAGCTCATACACTTTGACGGTATCCTTTTGGATGACCGCTCCATCCAAGAATTTGGCGACATATCGACTATATCAAATATCCAGGAATAAGAGCAGTTCAAAGGAATTACAAGTTGTGAAACAATAATGTATCGAGAACTTACTCGATGTACGGCCGCACTTCTGTTAGGTTGTTGAAGATATACAACGAAATGGTCCGCCATTCATCGACATCCAACGCTTTTGCTTTCGAGGCACCGGCTGGTGCGAGCTTCCCTTTGAATAGGCTGAGGTTGGATTGACTTTTTTAGGGTCGCCATCATTGTACCGAGGATTCGGATTATGCAAATGACGATTTTTGGCTTTGTAGTGTGCTGTCACGAAGTTTGCCGCCCCCTCAGTAATGAATGCCTCGGCCATCGATGCTTCAATTCTACGTTTATTTTTACGTTTTGCTCGAAGCGTCTTCTGCATCCTCTCAATTGCGAAGCACCAACGATTTTGCACGCCCCCCCCCCAATCTTGCGTCGGTCGGGAGATGCAAAATCAAATGCTACATTGGATTAAAGAAGCCCGGTAGAAAGATCTTCTCTAACTTGCAGATCAACTCCGACGCCAACTCTTTCATTTCATCTAGCACGCCAGGCGATAGTTCTTTCACATAAAGAGAACGGAAGAAATAGCTTAGCTCTGCCAGTACTAGCCATTCATCCTCAGGGATAAAGCCACGCAACATCACCGGCATTACCCGCTCAAGCCATATGTGCCAATCATGACTCTTGAGACCAAATATTTTCAGTTTGTCAAGACTCGCTCCCCTCTTTAGATTCGCTGCATAACCATCGGGGAACATCAACTGCATTTTCACCCACAAGATCATTTCCCTCATAGCTGGCCTTCCAAGATTGAACCATGCCTTTGGCTTCGTCCAGTCCTACTTTCCTTTCGGTTGTCACATGTTTTGTAACGGTCTATCACATAGAGCCTCCTGATCGATTCTAGCCTTAGGATTATCCTTTGACTTCCCATCTATGCCGAACAATGTACCAAAAATGGCCTCGGCGATATTCTTTTCAGTGTGCATCACGTCAATGTTGTGTGGGCAAAGGAGGTCTTTGAAGTAAGGCAGATCCCATAAGCATGACTTGTGAGTCCAGGCGTGTTCCGTATTATACCCTTTGAAATACCCTGGACGGTTTGGATCAGGCTCGAGAGCGTTTAACTGATCCAGGATCTGTTGGCCTGTCAACATGGGTGGTGCAGAGTTTTTGACAACTCTACCTTTGATGAAATTCTTCTTGTCTTTTCTGAACTTATGGCGAGGATCCAGGAACTGTCTATGCATGTCGAAGCAAGAAAACTTGCGACCCGCCTGCAGCCAACGGAACTGAAGAGTTGCCTTGCATGGGGGGCACAGGAACCTTCCATGCACACACCAGCCAACGAATAGCGCATACGCCGGCAAGTCATGCGTCGAGTACATGTACCACACATGCATTTTGAAGTTTTTTTGGTAGCGGCATCGTATGTCTTGATCCCATTATCCCAAGCTTCTCTACTTTCATCCTTAAGCGGTTGCATGTACACATTCATATTCTTCCCCGAATAGTTGGGCCCTGGAATTATCAACGTCAGGAAAATGTTCTTTCTTTTCATAATCTCTCCGGGGGGGGGGGGGGGGATTGAGTGGAATGACAAATACAGGCCAACAACTGTATTGGGTTGCCATCATACCAAACACATTGAACCCATCCGTGCTGATGGCGACTCGAGGATGCCTTGGATCTGCTGCTTTATCCTTATGTAATGCATCGAAGTGCTTCCAGCCAAAAGCGTCTGAAGTGTGTGCCAACATCTGATTCCCATCTGCATCTAGTTCGGTTCTTTTGCCCAATTTGTGCCATGTCATCTGTCTGGCCGTCTCTTCGACCATGAAAAGACGTTGAAGTCTTGGTACGATTGGTATATAGCGAAGAACGTTAACAGGGATTTTTGTCTGAATCTTCTCACCCATACCGTTGTCTACGACAACATACCTGGAAGACTTGCAAATGGGACAATAGTTCAAGTCCGCATACTCAAGCCTAAATAAGGCACATCCATTCTCACAGGCATCTATCTTCTCATAGGGCATCTTAAGTACATGGAGGATTTTGTCCGACTGGTACAGGTTTGCAGGCAGTACATGGCCTTTGGGTAGAAAGCGTCCAAATATTGTCATCATCGCGTCGTAGCATTCTCTGCCCAGGTTGAATTGAGCCTTCAGAGCCATTACTTGCGCGATGGCATCCAGCTGACAAAGCTTAGTGTGCTCGTGGAGAGGACGTTTTGAAGACTCCAACATTTCATAGAATGCCTTTGCAGATTCCTCCATCTCATCGTCCGAATCCCGAGCATCATCAAAGTCTTGCACCATGTCTTCGATCCCAGTACCATGCTCGTCGGTGCGACGATGAACCACCTCAGATCTGGCACGTTGGGCAGACTCACCATGAAAAGTCCACACCGTATAATTAGGCTTAAAACCCCACTTCTGTAGGTGTTTACCCATTTCACCCTCTGTCTGCTTTTTAATGTTGTCGCACTGGGGACAGGGACACCATGTTTTTTCCTGGCCATTTGCAAATGCGGCTCTCACAAACCCCTTGGTATTTGTTAACCATTTTTGGTCAAGTCTTTCTGACTGGTGTGACCGGTGTACATCCATGCACGATCACTCATCTTGCCTAGCTACTGGACACACAAGAAATATATATATAATTCGGCATATATATTCATCAGTTAATCAAGTGTGTCAGTTTTATTACGTCCATGCAACCTACACGCTAATAGGTAAAGATAGGTCCTAATCCCACCCGAGTATGTGTAGATTGGGTTCGTTTTCCCATGCTCTGCTCCGGATCCGACGCAGAATTTCGGCAGCACCTCCCCGCTGTTCTCCTGATACACGTCTCGGCAATAAGCAGAGAGGATGTGTACCCGGAGAACAACAGGGAGGCACTGACGAAATTCGGCATCGGATCCGGAGCAGAGCATTCGAGAAAACGAACCCAATCTACACATACTCGGGATGTCTGTGGATAACGTTGGACAATTCGAAAGGATGACGGTTATAAATATGCAAGGACATGCATATTTATAGATGCCGCCCTTTCGAACGGGAGACGCATACTGGTCACGCATACTGTTCATTTGAAGACACGTATAGCTAGCATGTTTCATCGGCACAAAGACCGGAACAGAGCAAATTAAGGGGGGGGGGGGAGGAGATGTCATTTGTGCTCACCCACGAACGCAGTAGGGGAGCTCGTCCAACGCACAGGGAGGTCGTCGAACAACTGCACATTGAAATCCACCCGATCAACACAAATATGATGTTTTTTAGAACAAAATGGGAAAATATGTGACCTAACTCATAATTTACAAAACTACTTTGCCGTCGGGGGTCGGGGGTCGGTGGCATCGGTAGTCAGTGGCGTCGGGGGTCAGTGGCGTCGGGGGTCGGTGGCGTCGGGGGTCGGGGGTCGGGGGTCGGTGGCGTCGGGGGTCGGGGGTCGGTGGCGTCGGGGGTCGGGGGTCGGTGTTGTCGAGGGTCGCGGGTCGATGGCGTGGGGGGTCGGTGGTGTGGGGGGTCGAGGGTCGGTGGCGTCGGGGGTCGGAGTGTCAGGGTGTCGTTTTCTTCTTCTTCCTCTTCTTCCTTTTCTTCTTCTTCCTCTTCTTCCTTTTCTTCTTCTTCTTCTTTTCATTCTTCTTCTTTTCCTTCTTCTTTTCATTCTTCTTCTTTTCCTTCTTCTTTTCATTTTTCTTCTTCTTATTTTTCCTTCTTTTCCTTTTTCCGTTTTTTTCCTTCTTCTTTTCTTCTTTTTTTTCTTCTAGTTTTTTTCTTTTCTTCTATTCTTCTATGTTTTTTCTTTTCTATCTAAGTTTTTTCTACCTAATAAACTAACTATCTAATTCAACAGAAAATAAACTAACTACCTAATAGAGATCTATTAAAAAACAGGAAAAGAAAAAACATGAAAAAAGGGGGGGAGAGCCCAGGGGTAGGAGCTCACCGGGGGGGGCAGGGGGCGTCGAGCGGCCGGCTACGGGGCCGCCGGCGTCGGGGCGGCGGCACCGCAGCGGGTCGTCGGGGCAGAGGGCGCCGCTGCGGGGCAGAGGGGGCGAGGCGGCGGTGGCGACGACGGAACTACGAGGCAGGGGTGCGAGCGGGACGGGGAGGGTGCGGCCGCGGGGCGGGGGCGCGGGGCGGCGGCACCGCGGCGGGGCAGAGGGCGCGGTGCGGCGACGGCGACGGCGGAGCTGCTAGGCTGGGGCGCGAGCGGGGCGGGGAGGGTGCGGCCGCGGGACAGGGGAGCGGCGTGGCGGGGGCGCGGGGCGGCGGTGACGACGGCGAGAGGGAGAGGGGGAGAGAGATGAGCGCGCGGCCGGGGGCGAGTGGGGAACGGTGGGGCGGGGGCTACCGTTAAGGGAAGGCCCTCTTTGCCGTCTGTTAGCAGACGGCAAAGGGGTGACCTAGCCAACGTCGTGGCCCCGTGGGGCCCACTATCCTCTTTGCCGTCTGCCATTGTCCTCTTTGCCGTCGGCTGGCAGACGGCAAAGAGAGGACATACGGCTTAACTGAATTTTGCGATCAGTCCTTTCTTTGCCGTCTGCTTTCACACAGCCGACGGCAAAGTCCTACTTTGCCTTCAGCTGGCAGACGGCAAAGGTATGTCTTTCTTCACGCTTCAGCGTCCATTCGAACTTCTTGTCCTTCTTCAAAAGCTGAGTCATGGGTCGGGCAATGCTCGAGAATCCTTCGACGAACTTGCGGTAATATCCTGTGAGTCCGAGGAAGTTTCTGACTTCCTTCACATTGCTTGGGGATTGCCATTCAGTCACAACTTCAATCTTGGCAGGATCCACTGACAATCCTTCTGCAGTCAACACGTGACCCAAGAATCCAACTTCATGTAGCCAGAATTCACACTTGCTGAACTTGGCATAAAGCTGGTGCTCTCGAAGCTTGTCTAGGACCAATCTCAAGTGTTGCTCATGCTCTTCTTCAGACTTGGAGAAGACGAGTATGTAATCAATGAAGACGACAACAAACTTGTCCAAGTACTCCATGAAGACTTTGATCATGAGGTACATGAAGTAGGCAGGGGCATTGGTCAACCCAAATGACATGACCGTTTACTCATACAGGCAATACCGGGTTACAAACGCCGTCTTGGGAATGTCTTGGGGTCTGATCTTCAGTTGGTAGTACCCGGACCTGAGGTCGATCTTGGAAAACACCTTAGCTCCATTCAGCTGATCGAATAGGTCTTCAATCTTGGGGAGTGGGTACTTGTTCTTTATTGTGACTTCGTTGAGAGAACGGTAATCGACACTGAGTCGGATAGTTCCGTCCCTCTTGGACACAAATAGAACAGGTGATCCCCATGGAAAGGCACTAGGGCGAATGAATCCTTTTCTGAGCTGCTCTGCCAGTTGCTTCTTCAATTCAGCCAACTCTTCGGATCCCATTCTATAGGGCTTCTTATAGATGGGTCCCGCTCTGGTCATGAGTTCAATGATGCACTCAATGTCGCGGTCAGGAGGCATTCCGGGCAGGTCATGAGGAAATACATCCGGGTATTCACATACCACTGGCACTTGATCCAACTCAATTCCTGACAGACAGTTAGCCTGAGGGGCTTGAGCGAAGGCCGGGTTGGGGACATAGTTGACTTCCACTCCTTGGCTATTGGTCATGGTGACAGTCCTGTTGGCACAGTCTAACAAGCCTTGGTGTTTGGTCAACCAATTCATGCCAAGGATGACGTCCAAGCCCGGTGAATCCAAAACTATGAGGTCTGCTAGGAAGTCTACCCTGTTAATGCTGATCCTTACTCCTTTACATCCTATCTTGGACTTCATAACTGATCTCGGGGTTTGTATCAACATGTGACTACCCAGGGGTGTAGGCTTCATACCACTCTCTAGTGCAAACTTTTGAGTAACAAAAGAATGCGAAGCTCCACAATCAAACAGAACGGTTGCTGGAGTTGAGTTGACGAGGAACATACCCAGTATGACGTCCGGGTCTTCCTGGGCTTTCTCAATGGTGACGTGATTCACACGACCCTTGCCATTGTTGGGCTGGTTGCGGGGAGCTGGGTTCCTTGGTGGCGCACCACGGCCTTGACCTTGGTTTGGCACATTGGGGCGCGGTGCATCTGGCTTCTTGTTGGGGCATTGCTTAGAGATGTGTCCAGGCTGACCACACCCAAAGAAAATGACCTAACCATAGTTGTTGTTGTTATTGTTCCTGTCGCCGTTGTTGTTATTGGGGTTGTTGTAGGCTGGCCTGGGATTGGCATACTACTGAGGCTGGTAGCTCGGACAAGGTGCAGGAGGTCTAGCCGGCTCGGGCTGATAGGTCGGCTTGGCTGGGGCTGGCTGCCAGCGGCGAGGCTTCTAGTTGCTGGAACTACCCTTGCTAATCATGGTGCGCTTGCGAGTGTCGTCCATGGCATGAAGCTTCTCCTCAAGCATTAGGGCCTTGTTCACCAGGTCGAAGAAGGTCCGACAGTCGCAGACAATGAGTTGATACTGCAGGGCTTGCTGGAGTCCTTCCATGAAGCGTTCCATCTTAGCAGCTTCAGTGTTGACATCTTCAGGTGCATACCTTGATAGCAGGTTGAACTTCTGCATGTACTCCTTGACAAAGCCACTTCCTTGCTTCAGCGCTCGGAATTCTCTCTTCTTGATAGCCATGATCCCAGAACGAATGTGGGTGGTGCCGAATCCTTCCATAAAGTCAGCCTAGGTGATCACATGGTCACCTTGCATGACCTTGAATCCATCCCACCAAGCTCTGGCGGTACCTCCGAGACAGTGAGAGGCATAAAGCACCTTCTCACGATTCTCGTTGCAATTGACCAGTGCAAGGAGGTCCTCGATGGTGCAGATCCAGTCATCGGCATCCAGGGGTTCAGCAGTCTCGGTGAAGGTTGGGGGCGAATTCCTCATGAACTCAGACAGAGTGGAGCGGTCATTGCCGTTCTTGCCTTGCTGCTGGTTGTTCACTAGGAGTTGAGCCATCTGCTGGATAGCAGCAGAGTTGGCCTGGCGTTCCTCCTGGAGAACTTGGAGAAACTGAGCTATGGTCATGTTCTCCGGTGGAGGTGGTGGCGGGGGAATGTCTCCTTGTGGCTGCTTCGGGTGATCTCCAGCGTGAGCAGCCCCACCATCCCCCTGTTGCTGGCTGGAGTTGCCGGCTTCAGGGTTGGTGAAGGAGCTGTTGCGGGTTACAATCACCATCCTGTTTGGATCAGCCAAGTCAAACAACCAGACAAAAAGGGGAGGGGAAAGCAGCAATGGAGAAGGCGCGCCTAAGGGGGTTGGTATAGTGAAAGTGTTGTAAGACAAAGGACGAAAAGTCCAACACATATATTAAGATAGGATAGACGATGGAGTCGCTTACATGTTGCCTAAGGCAAAAGCGCAACTTGCATCGGAACACAAACAACAAAAGCAAACAACAAGCACGCATGGTGTCATTTGAACCATTACACGGAGTCGACTTCGCATGAGGGATACATGACTGATCCTACCCTAGGGGTTCTCGGACTCAAGTGGTAGAGTGCTCTGCCTCCTGTCCAGGAGGGAATGGATGGCGAGAATCCAGAGGTTGCTACTCATCCTTGGGCTAAGATGTCTGTGGTCTGGCGAAGTAGCTCTCGGGTGTGGTGAAGTTCCTGGCGGAGCTTCACAGATTCCCTAATCAGGTTGTGAGCCAGAGTGTCGGCAGAGAGGCTGAAGTAGGTCCGGATCCTGAGCGGGGTGCCATCTTCCTTGGATGGAACCAACGTCTAACTTTTGCCAATGTCGTCCTTTCTGAAGGGTAGATAATGAGTGGCTGACTCGTCGGCGATCTCTGGGATGATGTCTCGAAGGTGGACAAGTGCCTTGCGCGCTGCCGTCTCGATTGCAATCTCTAGGTTCTCCATCTGTGGTCCTGCAAAGAACCAACTCATCGGGGAGTCGTTTGCCTTTACAAACACCTCAACGTGGTACTCCTTTGTGACGGCATTGACCCAGTGCTCGTGGTAGAGGAAAACGGGTGGTTGGTGAAACTGGCATTTCTCCTGGCTATCCTCAAGGAGTAGGGGAAAGTCGGATGCTAGGAGGGCTTCGGGTACGATGGCCATCTACAAGGTTTGAAGGGAGGAGAGTAGGTAAGGGTTTGAAATAGGCTTGAAGAGAAGAGAAGTATAGAAATTGTTGCACCTAGCAACTAATCACAGTTTTTTAAAAGGGTTTTATCCTAACTAACGTCCATGCTATCTAAGGGCTTCCTACAGTCAGGATGGCTCTGATACCAGCTCTGTGGGGACCCCGACTCATAAGTCGTGATCACCGAATGCACGTGTACAGTGATCCCAGAGATCAATGCTCACTGAACACACAGAAGCTGAATAGCAAGAGTCTTACATCGATACTTAATGTCTTACACAAATAAAGACCATGAAGGTCAAGTCTTACATAGATAGGGCCATGAAGGCCGAACAACAAACATAACTAGCAGCGGAAATCTTGATCGAAAGCGTAGACCCATGCCATCTTCCTTAACTCTATAGGCATTCTGACTGGGAAGCGTCCTAGTTCGCATGTTCGTCACTAACGAACTCTTCACCATATTCCCGCTCTTCCATGCCTGGCCAATTAAATAACCAGTGGCAAGCCAATGAGTACTTTGAATGTACTCGCAAGCAACCCATGTTTTGGAACAAGGTATAACAATGCATGATATAGCACTAAGTAGGTAATTTTGGAGAAATCTAATAGTGAGTGCAGTGACATGATCAAGTAACTTAAGTAAGCATGCATCAACACTTGGCAGGTATTCATGTGAACAAGTCACAATTATCATCATAAGCAGGGGGGTGAACATCTCATGTTCAATCACCATGCCAAGTCATCAGACGTACTTCAAGTATCACCTCTGTGTCACCCACACACACACACACCAAGTTTAGTGAACACTGGACGTAGCACAAGAGCGGTCATCCAACTGTCCTTGACCATGCACATGGCTATTCGAATAGTTTTACACTCTGCAGAGATTGCACACTTTACCCACAAGATTCGGGGAACTTCCATGTCATCCACGACTCGCGGCATATTACATACCCGAGGTAATCACCCGAACAATGCCTTTCCCCAGACGACACTAAACAAAGAGTCCACTCGTTGGTCCGTATCTTCATGATGTACAAAACACGAGTATCGCTCCACATAGTACCATCCACGAAGGAACACAACGGTGTGCCTGGTGCCTGTAAAGACAGTGCATGGTCTCCCTACCATGCACGACCCCATATCGAGAGAGTAACTCATACTCTCCCTCCACTAGTAATGCGGGCTCCCTGCTAGCATCGACCAAAGTAATCAACAAAGCCCTGTCCCATAAGGGGTATCGTGGTTGTACATGTAAGGTTGGAATAACGGTCGCAACTTACACCAATACATTTTTGAAAACCACACACACTCACTTGCTCTGGTACACCACTTCTTTATCAAGTGGTTACCTAGCCCAACAACATCTCCCTCGGGCATTAGTGGCACCTGATGGGGTTTTCGAAAAGTCTTTGAAAACACTTTTGTATCCATCACCATGCATATCCCCATCCCGTTTGCGTAGCATCTACTAAGCATCCTATCTACTCCCACCCGCACAACCCTCAGAAGGAGGTAGGGTCATGCACAATGCAAGTATCAACAAGAAAATATTGGAGGCATCCCACCGAAGTGGTCACCACATCAACATGATCAACATCACGAAATAAAGTGCTATATGCCATGCAATAAAAGGGTTTCATAGTCATGGTCAAAGGGCTGCTTGCCTGGCTCAACAAATTCTTTGGGTCTTCAAAGTCTTCGGGTCCAACTCCCTCGTCAACAGCGCAATCTATCGTCGCGATAATAACGGCAATAATAAGAATCACCACAAAAACAGAGCACAAACTCCACTTCTAAAATGTTACCCTACTCTGAAAAAATACTATATATAAAACTTAAAATATTTGTCTAATGTTTTGTAGTGAAAAAGATTTTGAAAACTTTTTTAACAGTGGCTAAA
Source organism: Elymus sibiricus (assembly GCA_039707655.1). Lineage (NCBI taxonomy): Eukaryota > Viridiplantae > Streptophyta > Magnoliopsida > Poales > Poaceae > Elymus > Elymus sibiricus. Next base: position 165,021,650 of record CM077663.1, on the reverse strand, counting down.
AATATTTAAAACTAGGTTTTAAATAAATCCAGTACATAAAATGTTTTCAAAAAATTTCACAAATGGCATCAATAAATGCTACACAATATTCTAAGATTTGTGGTGGAAGAATTATGTCAATAGGACAATCATTTTGGCATGTGGAATTTCTGGAAAGGGCCACAGTGCCCCATGGGCCAGAGCTAGCCGCAGCTGAGCCGGCCCAGGAGGGATCCAGCCCAGGAGAGGGGGCACGCGCGCGGCAGCCGGGGTTTCAAATCCGACAGGCCGCCCCATCAGCCAGAGAGAGAGAGGGGGAGATGAGAGAGAGGTGGGGATGACAGGTGGAGCCCACTTGTCATTTCCTTCCTCGTGACAGGGAGACGGCGGCGCTCAATGGCGATGATTCCGGACACGGCGAGGTGAGCAGATGATTGGGATGGACTCAGTGTCGAGCCGCCATTCTGTTGGAGGTGGAGATGGTCGCCGGGGCTCAGAGGTTCGCCGGCGATGAGATGGCCGCTGCGGAGGGGCTCGGGAGGTGATCGCCGGGGCCGTGTCATGCTGAAAAATGAACGGGGAGGAGGGGAATCGCATCAGTGGGTTGCTACGGTTCCAGATCGAGAAAGAACGGAGGCTGTGGAGGCTCACCGTGGCCGGACGGTGACGGACCCGACGCGGCGGAGCCCTACTCGATCCCGAGCGCTCGAGCTCCAAAATGAAGGGGACGAGGTGGGGAGCACGATTGGGGGGAGGAGAAGGGATCTAGAGGGGAGAGAGAGACTCGGGGAGGCCCTTCTATAGGTGCATGGCGATCCACCACACGATGGTGCGCCGGCGAGGCCATAGCACGAGCTGTAGGGCGTGCAAGCGAGCGTGGGCGTGTCTGTGGTGTTGCTGGGGAATGTCCACGACCAGGGGAAGCAAGAGGGGGAGCGGGGGGTGCTCGCGCGTGCGAGACACTTGGTTAGCCGAGAGGGGCGGCCACGGCACGCGTGCGGGAGGTCGCCGGAGAGAGAGGGAGGAGGGCGCCGACCAATTGGCGTGTCCCGGACGCCGAGGCAGCCTCGGGGGACACGATTGGGAGGCCCGAGGCAGTCGGGCGCTACGATAGGGCGACGGCTACAGTGCGGGTGCGCACTGTAGCGCGCTCCAGAGCGCGCGTATGGCATGCCGTGGCATGCCAATGGCGTTTTGGGCGCGACCAACCCTGTCCAGTAGGCCCAGGGGGAAGTAAACAAGGTCTGGGTGGCTTAGGATGCTCCGAGGGATCAATAGAATAGAGAGGAGGTGGAGAGAGAGGAAGATTCCTGCTGCCCAGGAGGGGAAATTGGGGTTATACCCCACTTAACCATTGAGCTGAGCCATGGATTTCTTGCTGGAGGAGAAATACATCAATGTGGAGTTGTGGTAAAAAATTGGGGGCAAGGAGAACAAGTTAAGAGTTGGAAACATGATTTTTACCAAACATACAGAAGGTGTTTGATGTTGATTTGGGCAATCAAATGGAGTTTGATTGCCATGAGATTTAACAGGATGGAATTGTAGGTAAAAATAGTGTGGATCACCAAGTTTGAGATGATTTGAAGAAAGTTGGCAATGTAAACTTGGTAAACCCTAGAAATCAACAGAATCAGATTTCTATAGATCTAGGCATGCTAAACTAATCTCCTAAATGCACCACTTGGTGTAGTAGCATTATTTGGGGATTAGAACATGTCCACAAAGTTTGTGGGGAATAGGAGAAACTTCACAATGTAAAGTTGTTCAAATTTGATTCTGGACAGAGAGGGTTTTGGAATATTTTGGTGAATCAAATCATTTGGGATTGAGATGAAAATTTGTAAGATCATCACATATAGAATTTGTGACTTGCTAGAATTTTTTTGGATTTTATTGAAAATATTTCCTATAGCAAAATTTAAAAGTCTTGATTTAAGCAGAAAGGGTTTTGAAGGGTTTTGCCCATTATGTTGAACATGACCATGTGTTGAAACTCATATATATGGAAAATATATTTCCACTGAGTTTCCCTAAATTTTCTCAAATGTTTTCAAAACATTTAAATAATTTTCCGTATGAAAAACCATTTCTGGCCTTAAGAAAAAGCCTTTAAATAAAGCAGTAAAATAATCTTTAATGGTCTTGGGAAGTCATATATATAGTAGGTTCCAAATAAATTCCTTGGTGCAAAACATTCCACCCAATTTGAGGACTTGTAGTACAAACCTCAATTCAGGGTTTTTTGAAAACCTAATTTGAATAAATCCATTTTGGCCGAAATAATATTTGATAAAAATAGTTTTGGGTACTATACAGATGGTGTGATCATTGGGCAAGATGTTTGGATCAAGGAAGGTGAAGGTGGAGAGAAGAAGAACCTATGAGTGCCATAACACAATCAACCGAACAAGCAAGCATCAAACAATTCAAACAAGCACATGCACTCAAAAGTTTTAAATGGTTCCATATTTTGTAAATCCATAACATAGCAAGGTGATACAAACACAGGGTGTGACATTGGCGCTAGCGTAGCATACCTCGTGTTCCAAGAATTCCACTTTTATAAATTCTCAAATATCTGGAAACCAACAGAGAGCCACCCAAAACACTTTTTCCGTCACCGCAAGCCTCTGTTCCGATGGGAAGCCATCTGGAGATCTTTTCCGGTGATCTGCCGGAGGGGGAATCGATCACGAAGGCCATCTACATGAACCTGAGTAGTCCATCACAGACCTACTGGTCCATGGCTAGTACCTAGATGGATCTTCTCTCTCTTTGATATTTAATACAAAGTTTATCGCGATCTTCACGGTGATCTATTCGATGTAATCTTGTTTTGCGGTGTGTTTGTTGGGATTCGATGGCTTGTGGGTTTATGATCAGATTATTCATGAAAAGATATTGTGTCTCCTCTGAATTTAGATATGCATGATCTTATAGCTTCGTGTTTCTCTCGGATCTATCAGTTTGGTTTGGCCAACTAGATTGATTTATCTTCAGTGGGAGTGGTGTGTTGTGATGGGTTAAATCTTCTGATGCTCTGTCCTCGTGACAGAACGGGTCAAGACACATATTTGTATTGTTTCCATTAAGGATAAAACGACAGGGTGTGAACATATCCCTTGTCTTACTTTTTCTACATCATGTCATCTTGCTCCTAGCATGACTTCTTTGTCATGAACTTAATACAATAGATGCATGCTGGATAGCGGTCGATTGGTGAAGTAGTAGTAGTAGATGCAGACTCGTTTTGGTCTACTTCTTTATGGACATGATGCCTATATAAATGATCATTGCCGTGAATAACATGCCATAACTATGCGCTATTCTATCAATTGCCCAACAGTAATTTGTCTACCCATTGTATGCTACTTTTGAGAGAGAAGCCTCTAGCGAACAGTATGGCCCATGGGCTACTGAAATATAAAAACGAAAACATCTTTGTTACCTTCCTTCACTGTATTTACTTTTATTTTATTTTGCATTTACAATTTCTATTCTATCAAGATTTAATCCTTGTAAGTAACGAGTTCAAGGGGCTTGTCAACCCTCTTACCGGCGTTGGTTGCAAGTGTTTGCTTTTGTGTGTGTAGGTGCTTTTTAAGGGAATTTGCATTGGTTCTCCTATTTGTTCGATAACCTTGTTTCTCACTGAGGGAAATACTTATCTCTACTATACTACATCTCCTCTCCTCTTCGGGGAAAATTCCAACGCAGCTCACAAGTAGCACCTGCCAGGTGGAGCCAATCTTGGCCAATTTGTTAGGCGCCTCGTTGTCCACTCGGGGGATATGGTGGAACTCGCAGCCCTTGAAGCTATCGGTGATCTGCTGGACAAGGAAGCGGTAGCTTGCCATGTTGGCATCCCTGGCGTCCCACTCGCCAGAGTCCTGCTGCACCACCAGATCAAAGTTGCCAAAGCAAAGGATGCGCCGGAGGCCAATCTCCTTGGCGTGCTGGAGGCCATGGACGAGCGTCTCGTAATTGGACATGTTGTTGGAGGCATCCAAGTGGATCTTCTGTGTGTACTTGAGCCGGTTGCCCTTGGGGGAGTAAAAGACAATGCCGGCTCCCAAGCCGGTGGGCATCTTCGAGCCGTCGAAGTGCATGTGCCTATGCATCGAGTCGAGAGGTGGCGACAGGTATTGGGTCTCGGCCTAGTCGACGAGGAAGTCGACCAATGCCTGGGATTTGCTGTTTGTGTGGGGCTTGTACTGGATGTCGTGGTCGGCCGGGTCGATGGACCACTTGGCGATCCGGCCGGTGCCGTCCCAGTTGCCCATGATCTCCGAGAGCGGCGCCGTGCTCATGACTGTGATGGTGTGCTCCTTGATTTATTGCTTTAGCTTCTTGGCAGCGAAGTGCACGCCGTAGCACATCTTCTGGTTGTGGGGGTAGTTCTGCTTGGAGTTGGAGAGCACCTCGCTCAAGTAGTAGACGGGGCATTGGACCGGCTGCGCCTTGCCGTCCTCATGTAGCTCCACCACCAGCACGACACTCACCATGTGCATGGTGGCCTCAATGTAGGTCAGCTCTGTCTCCTTCTCAGCCACCGCGGCCAGGATGGGTGCGGTGGAGAGCATGCACTTGAGGTCGTGGAAAGCTCGTCCACCTGGTCGAACCACTCGAACGAGGCCGTTTTCTTCATGAGCTGGTACACGGGCAGGGCCCTCTCACCTAGCTGGCTGATGAACCGGTTGAGCGAGGCCAGGCAGCCAGTGAACTTCTAGACGTTGTGCAGCTTGGCTGGCTTGCGCATGCGCTCGATGGCTTTGATCTTCTCCGGGTTGGCCTCGATCCCACGGGAGGAAATGAAGAAACCGAGGAGCTGGCTGGCTATCACGCCAAACACGCACTTCTCTGGGTTAAGCTTGACCTTGTACTCATGCAGGTTGGCGAAGGTTTCCCGGAGGTCATCGAGGAGGCTGAAATGCTGCTTTGTCTTGACGACGATGTCATCAACATATACGTGCACGTTCCTGCCAATCCGAGGCAAGAGGCACTTCTGCGTGCAGTGCTGGCATCGAAATGTGGTGTCGGTGTTCCTCAAGCCAAACGACATGGTAATGTAGCAGTAGGCCCCGAAAGGGGTGATGAAGGAGGTCTTGAGCCGGCCGGTCGGGTCCAGCTTGATCTGGTGGTAGCCGGAGTAGGAATCCAGGAAGGGCAGCATGTTGCAGCCGGCTATGGAGTCGATCACCTGGTCTATCTGGGGCAGAGCGAAAGGATCCTTGGGGCACGCCTTGTTCGGGCTGGTGTAGTCAATACACATGGGCCAATTTTCACTCTTATTTAGGACGAGGACTAGGTTGGCCATCCACTCAGGGTGGAAAACTTTCATGATGAACCCGACTACGAATAGCTGGGCGATCTCTTCACCGATGGTTCTTCGCTTCTCCTCGGAGAAGCGATGGAGTGGTTGCTTGACCGGCTTGGCACACGGCCGCACGTGGAGTTTGTGCTTGACGTACTTCCTCGACACACCCATCATGTCTTTTGGAGACCATGCGAAAATGTCTCGATTCTCACGGAGGAAGTTGACGAGCTTGCCTTGCTATTTGCTGTCGCGGCGGGAGCCAATGGTGATGGAATGCTTAGGGTTTGTTGGGTAGAGGGGGACTTGCTTGGTGTCTTTGGATGACATGAATGCCACCTTGCTAGCCGCGTGTCGAGGTGGAGCCGGCACGGCCCGCTGCACGCTAGCGAGGGCCATGAGCCAGTCGAAGAGGCGCCTCTCTTCGACGATGACCAGGGACTCGGCCAGCCGGCTGCCGTCTTGCGCACACTCGAGGGACTTCTTGTAGTCGTCGTCGACGGTGATGATGCCCTTGGGACCAGACATCTTCATTGTGAGGTAGGCGTAGTGGTGGACCGCCATGAGCTTGGCTAGCATGGGCCGGCCCAGAAGAGCCTGATAGAGGATGTTTAGGTCCACCACCTTGAACCAGATCAGCTCATGGCAGAAGTGGCTCTTCATGCCGAATAGGATGTCAAGCTGGATCTTGTCAATGGGGGAGCAGGATTGTCCCAGCACGATGCCGTGGAACACCATCCGGGTCAGCTACAGGTGCCTCTCCTTGAATTCTAGCTTGAGGAAAGTGTCGCAGTAGAGGATGTTGATGCTGCTGCCGCCGTCGACGAGCACCCGCAAGAAGTGGCAGGTGAGCCTCTCAGAGGCGAAGGTGGGGTTGAGGACTAGGGCATAGCCGCCAGGCGTGGGCATCACAACCGGGTGGTCTTCTTGGCTCCAGATGATCGGCCTTTCGAACCAATGCATGAACTGGGGAAACAAGGGAACAATCACATTCACCTCGTACTGGCGCTTGCACTGGGCATGCTTGCCATTGTCCTTGCTGGTTAAGACAATGAACACCCCGTCCTGGTCGGGAAACAGGTGTAGGAGGTGACTGTTGGCCGGGGTCGGGGCCGGAGCCAGAACCGGCGCTCGGGGAGGCAGCAAGGGAGGCAGCGGGAGACCTTTGCCCGGGCCAACTGCTGGGCAAATCTGCACTGTCGGGTCGTGTGCGTAGAAGGCTTCGCGCCGCTATGCATTTTGCATAGCGCGTCGAGCATCTTCTCGAAGGTGAGCTTTGGTTGCTAGGGGGCCTTGCTAGTATGTTGCCGCCGGCTGCTGCGCTAATCGGCCGGCTTCTCTTCCTCGATAGTCGTGACCTGTTGGTGGCCGTAGCAGGCGTTGGGCGGCTCGCCCTTCCGCTTGTTGTTGTTGCTTAGCTGTTGCTGCTACCGGTTGTCTCCAGCAGACAGAGGGTTGGCCGGCTGGGTCAACTCAGACCTTGACTCGCATCGCGTAGTCGGTCGTGTCTTACTTGTCCGCCTTGGCCATGAGCTCCGCCATGGTCGGCGGCTCGAAGAGCATCAGGTTGTGCTTGAGCAGGGTGCCGTCTCGGCAGCGCTCGTGACATATTGGATCGCCTGCACCTCGTGAACCCCCTCGCAGGAGTTCCGCAGCTCGGTCCAGTGCGTGAGGTAGTCGCGGAGGAACTCGTCTGGCACATGGAGAGCTCCCTGGGCCGGCTAGGGTGCTTGTAGGTGCTGGTGAAGTTGCGCACGAATGCCTCCTCGAAGTCGACCCAGGTGTTGATGCTGCTAGCTGGCAGGCTGTTCAGCCACGTGCGGGATGACCCGAGCAACATGAGGGGGACGTAGCACACTTGTCGGATTTCGGGCTCTGCAAAACCCTCAAGGTTCGAACACAGGGGCATGTGCGAAGATCCCCTGCAGCCTCGCCCTACCTAGCTCTCTACACAATGGTTAGGATGATGAACTCGCACGATGACGAGGAAGAAGATGCACACGGTGATTTACCCAGGTTTGGGCCGCTGCGAAGCGTAATACCCTACTCCTGCTTTGGTGGATTGCCTCTCGAGGAGGTGTGGTGGACGAACTAGTACAGAGGTGAGGAGCCTCGCGAGGGCGCTCGGGTGGTGTTCTTGGCTCTCTGCCTTTCTTGTTGTCTCTCTCTCTCCCCGGTGCTACCTAGCCTCTATATATAGCCGCGGACCGGGTCCTCCTCCCTTATCGCAATGGCGGGAAGGGATCCCACATCGGCCAAATTCGAAGGGGGACAAGAGTACATCCCCGCCCTGTCCAAAGGTGGTCTTCGCTTGTAAAGTAGCTGTCGATGATGCAGAGGTGGGCTCGGCGATGACATCCGTCCTGCTGGGCTCGTGGTCGTGGTCTTGTTGCACCGGAATGGAAACCTTTGGGGGGCGCTTTGGGAACCCGCGTGCGTCTTTGCTCCCTTTGCACCAAAGGGGAAACTGCACCGCTTGGCGTGCTGGCGCCCGCCTGTCCTTCCTTGCGTCATCCCTGACTCCTGAGTCCGGGTTCTACATAGAGATCTCTGCCGCTCTGGAGGGGGCCTGAGGAGGCCCATCCTTCGCTGGTCTTGGTGCTGTTCTTCCTCGCGAGCTTAGGGCCCTCGTGAGGGCCTTGTCTTGGGTGAAGTCGTGCCAGGCCGTGCTTGGCTCATGAGGTGGGCCATGCCCTGGGCCGCAGGCAGGCAGGTCTGGGTACCCCCGTTCCCAGAACGCCGACAGTAGCCCCCGGGCCCAAGGCGCGCTCGAGATGGCTTCCAGGCGAAGCCCTTGAGGATGGCCCGAAGCGCCGCGGGCCCCAAACGCCTGCGGGCCAGGCTTTACACGCGTCGAGCGCCTGGGCGGCGATGCCCCCGCTCCCCGAAGGTGTCAGGAACCGCCCCAAGTCAAACGGATGCGACACCCGTGCGCAGCGCCGGCCATCATTGCCCTTCCTTGAATGCTGCTGCTCCCTCGGGCCTCCACTCCTCGGGCCACACGGATGTTACCCGACACTGCGCTGATCGAACCGCCCCACGGCGCCCGAGAGGCGCACGACGCCTGCTCTCCCACGAAGCTTCGCGGCTGCAGTCATGCCTATAAATCCGCCCCGCCCCTGGCGAGGGGGTGCATTGCAGCCTTGAGGCGTCTTCTCGCTCCCATTGTTCCACAGAAAAACCCTCTCTTCTTCCCAGCTTCTCCTCTCCCATGGCGTCTGGAGGAAGTGTTGCGGGCGTGGGGAAGCGCGTGCGATCGTCGGCTCGCCCGCCCTCTTCTGGAGGCAGCGGCGGGGGGGCCCCGGGGTCGGTGCAAGCCCGCCGGCGCTGGGCCATGGTCGATGAGTGAGTACTCCGCCGCCTCCTTCTTTCTTAGTTGTCTTGTCCAGTGCTCCGGACCTGATCCTCTCCTCCTTCCAGGGCGCCTGCGGCCAAGAAACGCAGGCTCGGCGAACTCCAGGAGGAGGTGGACGCGCTGCGGTCCCAGCTGACGACCGCCGAGGCCGCCTTCCAAGCCGCCCTTAGGGGCAAAGCGGAGGCCAGGGCGGAGCTGGCGTCCCTCCAGGCCCAGGTTAAGGAGGCAGCCGACGCCGTGCAGGACGCCCAGGACGAGGCGGCGCATGCCAAGATGCTGGAGTCCCAGCGCGCCAAGCAGTACCTTGGCATTGCCCGCCGCGCAGCCGGCGCGGTGAGCTGGTTCATCGGGGAAGCCCCCGCGCTGCCGTGCGCACACGGCGACGGGGGCTATCTTGACTTCTTCCGGAGGGTGGTGGAGGCGCTGGAGACCGGCGTCTCCCGCGTGAACGCGGACAATGAGTCCGACACGCGCGACCTCCTGGACCTCGCCTTGACGTGCGTCTTCTCCAACCTGCGCTGCCATGCCCCGAAGCTTGACCTCCGACGCATCGGGGAGCTGGTGCCTGACGAGCTCCAGAGGCCCCTCTGGGATGAGATGCGCCCGCAGGTGGAGTCCCTGGTGGAGCGGTTCATCCAGGTGCCCGCCTCCAGCGGGGAGGATGATTCCGACGCTGAGGCGGCCGGCGGCGCGGGCGGCGACAACGACTCCTCCCTCTAGGCATCGCCTGTTTCCCTTTCATGGTTCCTGTAATATTTAAGAAGAACTCGCCCCCGGAGGGCACTAGCCTTTTGCATATTACCTTTGTCCCCGTCCTTCCTTTTCTTAAATCGCCGGTTGCTTGCTTGCCGTGACGTGACTTAATTTCTTCGCGCGGGGCTTGGCGTCGCCGCCGAAGCGGCTTGGTGACGACGGCCGGCGGGGCCCTCGCGAGGCTCTCTCTCGTGAGGGGCAGCTCGTGGCCGCCACTCCCCGGGTTCATGGCCTTGCTGCTCGTCGTGGCGGGTCCCTCCCCTCGTGCCGTTTTTCCTGGTGCCTCAGGCCTCAGGGGTCTCGGTAGCCGCGCGTGGTGGCCCGCAGTACCTGCATCCTCACATTAGTGCGCACAACCCTTATCCCATCCTCGGGTCATCATTAGATCTGGAGGCTCTTTCTTGGTTCGGTAGTGTACTTAGCTGGTATGGCGGTGACGATCTCGTGCGTCGCGAGGCGCGGCCAGGTTGTCCAGATATCCCGGGGACTTCTACTTCTTATGAGTGAGGCAGGTTGGGAGCCCTTTCGGCACTGTGTGTCTGCAGGCCCCAGTCCCGCGCATTCCTCGACCACTGTAATGTACATCCGGATCACCAGGATGCAACTACGAGGTGAGGCCTCAACACCCTTGATGCCGACCGGATTACCAGGACGACATCAAGGGGCGAGTGGCTATATGACCGGTAAGGTTCCTGAGGCGCGTTGCTCAGGAGCCCCCTTTGACGCTCAAGCAGCTCTACGTCGGCAGGTCCCAGTCCCGCACATTCCTAGACCACCGTAATGTACGTCCGGATCACCAGGACGCAACTATGAGGTGAGGCCTCGACACCCTTGATGCCGACCGGATCACCAGGACGACATCAAGGGGCGAGTGGTTATATGACCGGTAAGGCTCCTAAGGCGCATTGCTCACGAGACACCCTTGATGCTCAAGCGGCTCCCCAAAAAATTTTGTTTCTTGCCCCGAGAGGCGCGGGCCTCCCGAGGCTCCGAGATGGCGCGTCGGGCGGTGGGTGGAGCCCCCGAGCGAGTATGAAGCGACACGCGCCTGCTGACTCACCCGGGAGTGCCATGCGAGGATCCGGGCGCCAAGGCCTTGGCGAGGTGCGAGCACCGTGCCCCCAGCCCCCGCTCGCGGGGTGCGAGGGGGAGGGAAGCAGGCGAGTGCTCGACTCGAAGAGAGGGAACCCAAGATAGGAAATGGCGACGAAAATAAATCCCTTACCCCTTTTATTAAAACATGGTTGAAGAAAACCCCGAGCTTTGTTCCAGAAAAGTTGGCAAATTCAAACATCAGAAGAGCAAATAACAGGCGCGTCCGGCGCCTAGACTAGTCTTTATCTTCGTCTTCCCCCAGCGCAGAGCGTAGGGCATCAATGTTGCGTGGGCATAGCCATTGGAGGGCAGTGTTGTCCGCCAGCGCGGAGCATGGGGCTTCCACTTGGGCGTGGGTGGGAACCCCTCCGCGTCCTCAGGGGGCTCCGGGCATATACATCCCACTCATTATTACGTGAGAGTGTCACGGTCGTAGATAGCTAGGCAAGCCCCCTGGCGCACGGCCCGGTTGCTCCCAACTCCGTCAAGAGCCATCCCGTGCATTTCTGCTCGGTTGCGCGCCTCTATGACCCAAACCCGAATGCATTGTTCCCCGTGTAGCCGCAGGATTGCGCTCCCACGGCCCAAACATGAGCACAATGTATCCGGCACAGCCATAAAGGTGTTTTGTCGATGAAGCCGCCTCGTGAAGCGTCGGGGCGCCGGCCGAACAGTGTCTTGAAGGCCTCGTGAGGCCCAGCCTCCCGAGGCTTCGTCGGTGCTCCGGCTACCGCTGGTGGCCCGCGCTACTTGTGTCCTGCTGCTCCCCCTAGGCCATTTCTCCTGAGGCCTTGGGGCTCGGCTCGGTGTTGCTTGCTCGCGAGGGCGACGGCTTGTGCCGTTCCCCGCGGGCTCGGGGGCGTCCTCCCTCTTTCTCCCGCTCGCGTTGTCCAGGCTAGGTGCTCCGTCGGTGGAAGCCCCCAGGCCCGGCTTCGGGAGGACGCCCAGGGTACCCCCTATTCTTGGGGGGTGTTGGCGCCTGCGGCAGGCGCCTGATCCCTCCCACCGTCCGGAGGTACGACGTAGCCTCTGCCACCGTCGCTGGGTGGCCGCGTGCTTCCTGACGGGGATTGTTACCTTGGCGATCCGATGCGCCTTCGCCGTGGTTGCTTGCTTGTCCGGACGCCTGCGCCGCCTGCTCCCTGCGCAGGATGGCGCACTCCCGCCTGGTCAACCCAGGCTGTTGACGGTCCGCAGGGGTACAAGAGTGCGATTCGGTGCATATGCGGAGCGCCCCGTTGTTTCCTCCGTGCGCTCCATCGTCGAGGCCGGGTGGCGCCCCGAAACCAGTCACCGGAATTTGGAGGAGAAGGAGCACGGTGTGCGGCGGGCCCCGTTCGGGCTCGTCCAGGGCCTGAGGGGGCATGCCGCCGGTGGGCTGGGCGATAGGTGCGGCGAACGAGCCCCCGGCGCCTGACGCCTGCGGTCACGAAGGAGGACTAGTGGCAATGGCCCTCCGCGCGACGGCGACCAGCTCAGCGATGTGGTCGGCCCATGCGTCGAAGCCCCCGTGCGTCGGGTGGTGGCCAAGCATCTTGCTTGCCATCATCAATGCATCGTGCGTGTCGAGGTCTCCCACGTAGGTGCTGCGCGATGTCGGTGCCGGGAGCACCGCCCGTCCGCCGTGCGCTTGGGTGGCACGAGGGGCGACGACGGTAGAGACGACACTGGCGGCTTGATACTGACCGCCCAGCGTCGTGCCGCCGGGGCGTGGGTCTCGGTCTGCAGCGGTGGGGTTGGTGAAGACGGATCCGCCATGGCCGGAGGAAGCTTGTCGGGCGCTGGCCATCGGAGCGGTGCGGCGAGGGAAGAGCAGGGCTTCGAGGAAGATTTCGACATGCCCCCTACCTGGCGCGCCAAATGTCGGATTTTGGGCTCCGCAAAACCCTCAAGGTTCGAACACAGGGGCGTGTGCGAAGATCCCCTGCAGCCTCGCCCTACCTAGCTCTCTACACAATGGTTAGGATGATGAACTCGCGCGATGACGAGGAAGAAGATTTTTACCCAGGTTCGGGCCGCTACGAAGCGTAATACCCTACTCCTGCTTTGGTGGATTGCCTCTCGAGGAGGTGTGGTGGACGAACTAGTACAGTGGTGAGGAGCCTCGCGAGGGCGCTCGGGTGGTGTTCTTGGCTCTCTGCCTTTCTTGTTGTCTCTCTCTCTCCCCGGTGCTACCTAGCCTCTATATATAGCCGCGGCCCGGGTCCTCCTCTCTTATCGCTATGGCGGGAAGGGATCCCACATCGGCCAAATTCGAAGGGGGACAGGAGTACATCCCCGCCCGGTCCAAAGGTGGTCTTCGCCTACAAAGTAGCTGTCGATGATGCAGAGGTGGGCTTGGCGATGACATCCGTCCTGCTGGGCTCGTGGTCGTGGTCTTGTTGCACCTGAATGGAAACCTTTGGGGGGTGCTTTCGGAACCCGCGTACGTCCTTGCTCACTTTGCACCAAAGGGGAAACTGCACGGCCTGGCGCGATGGCGCCCGCCTGTCCTTCCTTGCGTCATCCCTGACTCCTGAGTCCGGGTTCTGCATAGAGATCTCCACCGCTCCGGAGGGGGCCTGAGGAGGCCCATCCTTCGCTGGTCTTGGTGCTGTTCTTCCTCGCGAGCTTAGGGCCCTCGCGAGGGCTTTGTCTTGGGTGAAGTCGCGCCAGGCCGTGCTTGGCTCGTGAGGTGGGCCATGCCCTGGGCCGCAGGCAGGCAGGTCTGGGTACCCCCGTTCCCAGAACATCGACAGCACTGCTACACGCTTTTTGCCTCTACCGATGCCGATGGCAGTGGTGTAGTCAATCAGCCAGTCCTCCGGTTTGACCGAGCTGTTTTACTTGGCGGTGTCGTGGGGCAATGTGAAGCCGGTGGGGAAGGGCTTGTTGCTTATGCGCGAGCCGAACCAAGCTGGACCAATCGAGCCCTCCTCCTCCATGAGGAGGGACTCTAACAGCCACTCGATCTAGCGTTGGGCATCGTGTTCGTTTTGGGGCACGTGGGTCCCCAGTCGGTCAGCGAGTGGCTGGCGTACAACCGGCTCGACGGAGGTCGGGCGCTCCCGCCATGCAGGTGGGGCCCACGGAGCCGTCTAGGGACTGTCGTCATCTTCCTGGACATCCAGTAGGCTAGTGATAGCCGGCTGGTCGTTGCGACGCCGGGCCCGGCCACCACGGTTCTGGCCGTTCCTTTCGCTAGAGGAGCCGGAGAGGATGCGTGTAGCGTGTGCCGGCGACCTCCAGCTGGCAGTTGTTCATTGCCCTGAAGAGGGGGGATTCGGAGACGGCGCCGGCTAGCTCGAGCCGAGCTGGCAACATGTTGGCGGCGGTGATGAGATCGCGGACGCGCTACTCCTGCTGTAGATTCTCCTCGCCCTCCATGTGTTCCAGGTTAGACACAGCCTCCTGGGCAGCCTTCATGTTGTCCGTCGGGGTGTCATAGGTGGGCATGCCCGTCCCAAATAAATCGTCAACCGTGCGGCTGCGACGATGCACCTCCCCGCGCCGGCTGGGCTCAATGCCACCTGGAGTGAAGCAGTAGACGGTGTTGTACTCCTGCTGCGTGGACACCATCTGGCGGCAGGTTTATACGTCTCCAACGTATCTATTATTTTTGATTATCATTCTAGGATACTTTTTAAGCATTTACTTGATGTTTTATATTATTTTTGAGCACTAACCTATTGACTCAGTGCCCAGTCCTAGTTGTTTTCTACTTGTTTTTGGCCTTTCAGGAATACTGTACCAAACGAAATCCAAATACCCCGAAACTTTTTCATGATTTTTTCTGGACAAAAATAAAACCTGGAATGTTCGGAAGGAGACCGGAAGCCACAAGGTGTGGCGCCAAGCCAACAGGGCGCGCCCCGGGGGGTGCGGGGTGGCCGCGCCCTCATGGCTTGGGGCCACCTCCCACGGCCTCTTGACCTGATCTCTTTGCTATAAATTCACATATATTGGGAAAACCCTAGAGAGCCTCCCGAAGCACCTTTTCCGCCGCCGGAAGTCTCTCTTTCGCCGTGTGCCCATCTGGAGCCTTTTTCGGTGCCCTGTCTAAGGGCGATCGATCATGGAGGGCCTCTACATCAACCTTGCTGCTCCCATGGTGATGTGTGAGTAGTTCACCATAGACCTACGGGTCTGCAGTTAGTACCTAGATGGCTATCTCTCTCTCTATGTTCTCCAATGCAAAGCTCATCGTGATTACCGTGGTGATTTATCCTATGTAATCACCTTTGCGGTGTGTTTTTTGAGAACACCATGAAAGAATTTATTAGTTCTCAAAAGATTTTCAAAACTATTGTAGAACAAAAGTTGCATAAAGTTGATGATATGGCTAGAAACATGGATTGGATTTCTCATGGTATGGAAACTCTTAAAAGTAAAACTTTGCCACCCAAGCATGATATTAGTGATTCTATTAAATCCATCCAAATATTTATTAATGAAAGTAAGGACAGGACCACTAGGTTGAGAGCTAAGTGAGAGTTCATAGAAAAGGCGCTTCCACCTGGTTTTACCATAATCATGATGAAGATCTTAAAATGATTGTTACTTCTCCCATTGAATCTTTGTTTACTAATCTAAAAATAGATGATAAAGGGACAAGAGATGAGTGAACTTCAAGTAGAAGGCGTCCCATTTGTTCGGAGGGTGATGATCTTAATGATAAAGGTGGGTTTGGAGAGGTCGAAATTTTAACTAGTGATGTACCCACTATCTTGGATCACAAGAATTTCAATTATGATAATTGCTCTTTAGTAGAATGTATTTCCTTTCGGCAATCCATAATTAGCTCACCTAATGCTTATGAACAAAACAAGGCTTTTACTAAACATATCGTAGAAGCTATGCTAAAAGCTCATGAAAAAAAACTTGAGTTAGAAGTTTCTATTCCTAGAAAGTTGCGTGATGATTGGGAACCTACTATTAAAATAAATCATAAGGAATATGAGTGCTATGATTTGTGTTATCTTGGTGCTAATGTGTCTACTATATCGAAATCTTTACGTGACGTGCTAGGTCTCACCGAGATAAATGAGTGTTCCCTTAACTTGCACTTAGCAGATTCTACTATTAAGAAACCATTGGGTAGAATAAATGATGTGCGCATTCTTGCTAATAGAAATTATATAACCATGGATTTCATTATGCTTGATATTGAATGGAATCCGTCTTGTCCAATAATTGTTGGTAGGCCTTTCTTACGAACTATAGGTGCGATTATTGATATAAAGGAGGGAAACATAAGATTAATATTCCCACTAAAGAAATGGATGGAACATTCCCTAGAAAGAGAATTAAACCACCTTATGAATGTAGCACGAGGGCCACCAATGGATCGAGTGTCAAAGATGACAACACTTGATACTATGCATTATGCCTAGCTAGGGGCATAAAACGGTAGAGTTTGTTGGGAGGCAACCCAGTAGTTATCTTTAAATATTTGTTTTTACTTTCTGTCGTGATAAAAAGATTTTTTCTACTTTAATTATTGTGATTTTATATTTTAATTAGTGTTTGCGCTAAGTAAAGCCTTTGGGATTGATTTGGAAGATAGTAGAATTGATACGGTGCAAAAACAGAAAATTTTGCTTCCAGTGCAGAATTTCTCTGATTTTACTGGAACATCTTTTTTATCTGAATATTTCACAAAGTATTGGTATAAATTCCCCAAGTTGTCCTAATTTTTAAGAATTTTTGTTGTTACAGAAGTATGGTGTTTGTGAAGATCATTACAGATTGTTCTGTTTTAGACAGATTCTGTTTTTGCTTGCATAGTTTGCTTGTTTTGATGACGCTATGAAGTTAGAATACATTACCTTATGCAATAATAAAATATGAATCAATTTATAATAGTACATAAAGTTTTTGATTTACCTATCATACTAACGGAGCTCACGAGTTTTCTGTTGAGTTTTTTGTGCTGAAGTTTTGAAAATTTGGGTGTGATCACGATGGATGAAGCAATAAGGATTGGCAAGAGCCTAATATTGGGGATGCCCAAGGCACTGCAAGGTAAAATTCTTGGAAGACTCAAGCGTCTAAGCTTGGAGATGCCCTAGAAGGCATCCCCTCGTTCGTTTGCATTCCATCGGTATGTCACCTGGAGCTATATTTTTATTCATCACATGATATGAGTTTTGCTTGGAGTGTCGTGTATTATAGTGGGTTATGAGACTAGTCCAAAAATAATAGGTATTCAAGGAGTGCTAAATCAAAACCTTCATGTAGCACTGAAAGCACAACATGCTCCCTTGGTGGTTTTGATAATTCATGGCAACATACATTGTCTCTTGGACTAATACTTTTACCTAGTGTATTTCAGATAAAGTCCACAGAGAGGGTTCGCAAAAGGATTATGGAGATTGTGGAGATACCGCAAGATGCTATAAAATAGATTGGCAAAGCTTCAAGCAAGAGGACTCTATATTTTACTTTGTGAGAAAGCACTTTGAGTCCATAGGAAAGCCAATACTATTAAAAGGGGGTAAGGTACTGTTGGTGAACAAGATGCTCCACGTGCACAAGAGATAGTCACCAAAAACACCCACAAGCTCTTCCACAAAAGTCTGTCCAAAGTCAAATATCCAAAATCGGTACAACCAACACTTCCCACTCGGTGCCACCGATTCCCAAACTCAGACAGACCCATGCCAAACCCTAGCACATCGGTGCAATCGATTCCACTTCGGTGCCACCGAGTTTGGGTTGCCAACTTTCTGTTACCTCGATTCACAAAATCGGTACCACCGAGTTTGTTGGATCGGCATCACCGAGTTGCGCAATCTGAGCGTTGGTCACCTTATCGGTACCACCGAGAATTATATATCCGTCTCACCGATATTCAAAAGTTGTCACCTTTTGGTCACTTCGGTACCACCGAGATTCACACATCGGTGTCACCGAGTTGGTCACTTTAGGTGTAACGGTTGGATTTTTGGGGATGCCTATATATACCCCTTCACCACCACCCACTCGAAAAAGAAGCACTCAGAACTATTCCATACTTGCCCCATCCAATTTTCTGAGAGAGAGCCACCTACCCTTGTGTTGGGATCAAGCCATTCCACTCCAACCATATGAATCTTGATCTCTAGCCTCCCCAAGTTGCTTTCCACCAAATCAATCTCTTCCACCATAGCCAAATCTGTGAGAGAGTGATTGTGTGTTGAGGAGTCTATCATCTTGAAGCACAAGAGCAAGGAGTTCATCGACATTGCCGAGCCTATTACCTTTTGGAGGGTGGTGCCTCCTAGATTGGTTAGTGGTCGCTTGGGAGCCTCCTACTTCGTGTTGTGGAGTGAACCAAGAAGTTTGTATGGGCTAGGAGATCGCCTACTTCATGAAGATCTACCCATAGTGAGGCTAGTCCTTCGTGGACGGAAGCCGTTATGGAATAGTCAAGGTTGCTACTTCGTGGACCCTTATGGGTGGAGCCCTCCGTGGACTCTCGCGACCGTTACCCTCCGTGGGTTGAAGACTCCATAAACGTGGACGTACAATAGCACCACCTATCGGAACCACGGGAAAAATCTTCGTGTGCCTCATGCATTTGATCTTCCTATCTCAACTCTTTACTTCATGTGCAATGTCTTTATTTTCTGTTGCCATACTTGTTGACATGCATGTGTAGGGTGTGCTAGACTTTCTATGATTGTTAAAATCTGCCAACCAATTAACTTGGGAAAAGTTTAGGTTTTAAATTCCTGCTAGTAGTCTATTCACCCCCCTCTAGACACTCTTCTAGTGATCCTACAAGTGGTATCAGAGCTTTGGTCTCCATTGCTTCGGTTTCATCACCGTGGAGGAAGATGGATGTGTCTAGTATAGGGAGTTTGTGTTGTAGAGTGCCTATTCTTGATGGGGAGTACTATAGTCAAAGGAAAACTTTGATGCTTGAGCTATTTAATGAATTTCAATTGAGAAAATATGTTAAGAGCCCCTATGTACCTCCCATTGATCCTTTACATCCCACACATGAAGAGGAAATTGATATGCTATGCAATCTTAGAACTGTTAATCTCATCGTTAGAGGATTGCCTAGAAATGTGCTATCAAATGAAGAATTTTGAATGTGCTTATACTTTGTGGAACGACTTGGAGAAACGATATCCAAGTTATTCATTGAGTAATCTTGAAGAAATCCTTCATAAAACTATTGCCTTTCACAAAATGACGCCTAGTGATCCCAAGTTTGATGATTATCTGTTTGAGCTTAGAGACCTCATGCGTGCTAAAGGAGATGTCATAACTATCAACAACATCATTGTAGAAGCCATTCGAATTCACAAGTTTGAACATTGTCATGATCACAACACTAACGAATCTCTTGCTCCTTGTGACGAGGATTTCTCACATGATGATGACAATGTGGAACATGGCTACTATGATGAAGATGAGTTGTTCGACATCGAGTATGAGAAGATCATGAAGAATCTAAGTCTCATGGCAAACTTCAAGGATTACATGTCCGGAGGAAAAGAGTGGATTCTCGATAGCAGATGCACCGATCATATGACCGGAGATAGAGAGATGTTTGAAGAGATCACACCAAACCATGGACCGCGAAGGTACGTAACGTTTGGAGACAACTCCAAGGGTAAGGTACTTGGTCTTGGTAAGGTGGCCATATCCCATGATATCTCTATTCAAAATGTTATGCTTGTTGAATCCCTTGGCTACAATCATCTTTCCGTATCTAGACTTGCCGACTTTGGTTTTAATGTGCTATTCACAAAAATAGATTGCCAAGTGTTTCGTCAAGATAATCATAAAATGGTCTTTACCGGTTTCCGTAGAGGTTATCTATACATTGTCGATTTCACTAAGAGATCCAAACCTCGTACTTGTTTAATTGCAAAATCTTCTAAAGGTTGGCTTTTGCATAGAAGACTAGGACATGTTGGCATGCGTAATCTAGACAAGCTTATCAAAGGTGATCACATACTTGGTGTTAAAGATGTTATCTTTGACAAAGAAAGACTTTGTAGTGCTTGTCAAGCTGGAAAGCAACTAGGTGGAAGTCATCCCGTAAAGAATATCATGACTACTAGGTGACCACTCGAGTTACTTCACATGGATCTTTTTGGTCCCAATGCTTACAAGAGTCTCGGTGGAAATTCCTATGGTCTAGTTATAGTTGATGATTTTTCCAGTTTTACGTGGGTATTCTTTCTTGATGATAAGTCGCAGGTACAAAAGATCTTCAAGAACTTCGTTCGCAAAGCGCAAAATCAGTTTGAAGTGAAGATCAAGAAAGTTCGGAGCGATAATGGATTGGAGTTCAAGAACACCCATGTGGATACCTTTCTTGACGAAGAAGGTGTCTCACATGAGTTCTCGGCTATGTACACGCCTCAACAAAATTGAGTTGTTGAGAGGAAGAACCGGACGCTTATTGAGATGACAAGAACGATGCTTGATGAATACAAGACGCCAAGGCACTTTTGGGCAGAAGCCGTGGAAACAGCATGTCATGCCACAAACCGACTTTACTTGCACAAGCTTCTCGGTAAAACGGCATACGAGCTACTCACCGGTAACAAACCCCAAGTTGGATACTTTCGTGTATTCGGCTCAAAGTGCTACATTCTTGATAAGCATCGTCGTACTAAATTTGATCCTAAATCTCATGAAGGATTCCTACTTGGTTACGGATCGAACTCTCACACTTACCGTGTCTACAACAACTTCACTCGAAAAGTTGAAGAGACGGTAGATGTGAAGTTTGATGAATCTAATGGTTCGCAAGTCGAACAATTACCAAATGATGTAGGTGATAAGGACCCTTCGGAAGCTATCCAAGACTTGTCCATCGGCAAGATTCTTCCCATGGAGGTGAAGGAAAGTACTTTGGCAACTCAAGTGGAAGCCCCTACTTCACGACAAGGTGAACCTCAACACGACATGGAGGCATCCACAAGCGGTACACGACAAGATGATGAAGAGGAGGAAGTACATCATGAAGACCCACCACAACCTCCTTCACCACCACCTCAAGGGAACGACACCTTCAACAACAACGAAGATGAAGATGATGATGATGAAGAAGCTCCACCATCCAACAAGCCTAAGCTACCCCGAGTTCGAGTCTTTGGTGACATACAAACCGGGAGAATCACTCACTCTAAAACTCGCCTAGCTAACTTTTGTGAGCATTATTCTTTCATCTCTAACATTGAACCCTTGAAGGTAGAACAAGCTCTTGAAGACCCGGATTGGGTGAACACAATGCATGAAGAGCTTCACAACTTCGAGAGGAACAAAGTGTGGACACTCGTGGAGAAGCCCGAGGACGAGCACAACATCATCGGAACCAAATGGGTGTTTCGGAACAAGCAAGATGAAGACGGTCAAGTCGTACGCAACAAGGCACGTCTCATAGCCCAAGGATATACGCAAGTCGAAGGTATGGACTATGGTGAGACCTATGCCCCCGTCGCTAGACTTGAAGCTATTCGCATTCTTCTTGCTTATGCCAATCACCATGATATCACGCTTTATCAAATGGACAATAAAAGTGCCTTTTTAAATGGTGAGATTGAAGAAGAGGTTTATGTTAAGTAACCACCTGGTTTTGTGAATCCTAAGAAACCTAATCATGTTTACAAGCTTCGTAAAGCACTTTATGGTCTTAAGCAAGCCCCTCGTGCTTGGTACAAATGCTTAACGAAGTTTCTCATTGAAAAAGGTTTTGAAATTGGTAAAATTGACGCAACCTTATTCACTAAGAGAGTTAATGGTGAATTATTTGTGTGCCAAATCTATGTGGATGATATTATCTTTGGATATACTAACCCACAATTTAGTGAAAGATTTGGAAGGTTGATGTGCGAGAAGTATGCGATGTCCATGATGTGTGAGCTGAAATTCTTTCTTGGTTTGCAAATCAACCAAACAAGAGAAGGAACTTTCATCTCTCAAACTAAGTATACCAAGGACTTGATCAAGAAGTTCAACATGCAAGAGTGCAAAGGTATGAAAACTCCTATGCCTACTAGTGGACATGTTGATCTTACCAAGGAGGACGAACCGGTTGATCAAAAGGTTTATCGATATATGATTGGTTCATTGCTATATCTATGTGCCTCTCATCCCGATATTATGCTTAGTGTTTGCATGTGTGCTAGATATCAAGCTGCACCTAAAGAGTGTCATCTTTTGGCCGTAAAACGTATTGTGAGATATTTGATACAAACACCAAACTTTGGCATTTGGTATCCCAAGGGATCTTCCTTTAACCTTGTTGGCTATTCCGATTCGGACTACGCCAGTGACAAGGTTGATAGAAAATCCACCTCGGGTACTTGTCAATTTCTTGGTATATCTCTTGTGTCTTGGTCCTCCAAGAAACAAAACTCGGTATCTCTATCTACTGCCGAAGCTGAGTATATTGCTGTCGGATCGTGTTGTGCACAATTACTATGGATGACACAAACGCTTAAGGATTATGGAATCCATGTTGAAAATGTTCCATTACTTTGTGACAATGAAAGTGCTATTAAAATTGGTCATAATCCTGTGCAACACTCTCGAACTAAACATATTCAAGTTAGACATCATTTCATTCGTGATCATGTTGCCAAAGGAGATATCGATCTTAAGCATGTTCGTACTAACAAGCAATTGGTCGATATCTTTACTAAGCCACTTGATGAGAAAACATTTTGTTACTTGAGGAGTGAGTTGAACATCATTGATGCTTCAAACTTGAGCTAGACTCACTCGGATGCTTGCAAGGGCATGAGCTTACTTGATACTTCCATGATACTCTTGACATATTACTCTATTCCATGGAAATATATGCTCCCTTGCATTGCAACTAACCTTTTGTAGGTACTTGGAAGAACTTCATTCCACAAGATTGCCAACAACTCCAATCATAAGCAATCTTGTCATGACCATGTATCCACAACCCCTCTTGATGATGGAAGGAAGAAGACAACAAAATCATATCCTTGACACATATTTGTACTTCACAATTTGTATCGTGTCATATCATGTTCTTCCTTGCTTGACTAACCTATGTAGGTGACAAGTGTACTAAAACGAGAAGGATTGCTCCAAACTCAAGATGATCTTCATCAACCTCGAGCATCCTCAACAAGTTCACCTACAAGCCACGTCATCAACATCACTCAAAGGTATGTACTCATATCCTTGAAAAGGCTTTACTCCAAGTCATGAGCTAAAGCAACTCAAGTAATATGAAAACATTAAAATGCTTAATCGAAAAATGGTAACCCCATTTTGAGCTTAACGATGAGTATGACCTATGATCAAGTATTCTTGCTTGGCTCCTAAGTCAATATACTCTAATATAGGTGACCTAGTCACATCCCATCATCTAGTTAAGAATCTTGGTTGGTTCATTCGCTATTTTGCAAGATTTCTTCGAACCACTCAAATCTTATCTAGTTGATATCTCTTTGTAAAGTCCTTTGCATTCCCTTTGAATATTTCTTTTGACACTTTGTTAAAAGTTTTCTAAATTTATTTGCAAGTTTCTCAAACATTGCCAAGTTTCTGTTTTAGCCTCGGAGCCGCCGATACAATTAACTCGGTTCTACCGAATTAGGAGATGAGCTGCAAAACAACATCTCGGTACCACCGACTTGTTTGTCTCAGAGCCACCGATTTGATTTCTTCACTTATTTGTGTTCATAATTGCAAATCTTTGTTTCCTTAGTGATCCTATTGTGATATTTTCAATTCTTCGATGATCCCCTCTTTAAAAAAAAATTTGGGGGGAGAAATCTTATTCAAGGATCCCTAACTCAAAGGAGGAGAAGTCTTACAAGCTCTCAGATCATCCAAAGGGAGAGAAATTATTTTCCATGATTCCCTCAGTTTTTAATGCTATCTATGATTCTCATTTCTGTGAACCCTACACTCAATGACCCTTGTTCTCAAGGATCCCTTCTTAATCAATGATCCCTGTATCTGACCCTGTGTATGACCTTTTTGGAAATTAATGCCAAAGGGGGAGAAATACCAAAGCTTCAAAGCTAAAAGGGGGAGATACATGCTTATGCAAAGGGGAAGATATAATCAAGGGGGAGAATATCAAAGTTTATACTTATATGGACAAGGGGAGAATACCAAAGTAGGGGGAGAAAAATATGTTCGGGAGAAAATATATTTCACTTGACTACTCATGTTAGACTTTTCTCACCCTATCCAATCCCAATATCTACATGCTAAGATTCAGGGGGAAAGGATGATCTACTATTTTCATATCTAAGGGGGATAAAGCTCTAAATGATCTTGGAGACATATCAGTCTTAAGGAATACTATCTTCTATATGTTCTCCATATCTTGGCACTATTGAGCTCTATTGCTTTTGATTAGCAGAATACTCTTGTGTTTCCTAACATTGTTTTCTCAAGTGTATTTCTACTACCAGAATGCTCAAGAACTCAAGGTAAGTATATGCATCACATCCTTGATCAAGATGATCTCTTGCTTCTTGCACATATTGTTTGCAAGAGTGAAGTCCTGAACAAAGATACATCTCATTCATATATATTTGATGCATATAGCCAAGATACACATGGCTCCATATATCTCTTCTACTATATGTGTGTCCATGCATTCCAAAGCAACTATCCTTTAAAGGGATTGCACACATTTAGGGGGAGCAAGTCTAAGTCATGTGTCTCTCATAGTCTTCATCATATCCATGCATATATTTATTTGAAGCTTTGATTGTATGTTGTCACCAATTACCAAAAAGGGGGAGATTGAAAGCACAACATGCTCCCTTGGTGGTTTTGATAATTCATGGCAACATACATTGTCTCTTGGACTAATACTTTTACCTAGTGTATTTCAGCTAAAGTCCACAGAGAGGGTTGGCAAAAGGATTATGGAGATTGTGGAGATACCCCAAGATGCAAGAAAATAGATTGGCAAAGCTTCAAGCAAGAGGAGTCAACATTTTACTTTGTGAGAAATCACTTTGAGTCCATAGGAAAGCCAATACAATTAAAATGGGGTAAGGTACTGTTGGTGAACAAGATGCTCCACGTGCACAAGAGATAGTCACCAAAAACACCCACAAGCTCTTCCACAAAAGTCTATCCAAAGTCAAATATCCAAAATCGGTGCAACCAACACTTCCCACTCGGTGCCACCGATTCCCAAACTCAGACAGACCCATGCCAAACCCTAGCACATCGGTGCAACCGATTCCACTTTAGTGCCACTGAGTTTGGGTTGCCAACTTTCTGTTACCTCGATTCACAAAATCGGTACCACCGAGTTTGTTGGATCAGCGTCACCGAGTTGCGCAATCTGACCGTTGGTCACCTTATCGGTACACCGAGAATTATATATCGGTCTCACCGAGATTCAAAAGTTGTCACCTTTTGGTCACTTCGGTACCACCGAGATTCACACATCGGTGTCACCGAGTTGGTCACTTTAGGTGTAACGGTTGGATTTTTGGGGATGCCTATATATACCCCTTCACCACCACCCACTGGAAAAACAAGCACTCAGAACTATTCCATACTAGCCCCATCCAATTTTCTGAGAGAGAGCCACCTACCCTTGTGTTGGGATCAAGCCATTCCACTCCAACCATATGAATCTTGATCTCTAGCCTCCCCAAGTTGCTTTCCACCAAATCAATCTCTTCCACCATAGCCAAATCTGTGAGAGAGTGATTGTGTGTTGAGGAGTCTATCATCTTGAAGCACAAGAGCAAGGAGTTCATCAACATTGCCGAGCCTATTACCTTTTGGATGGTGGTGCCTCCTAGATTGGTTAGGTGTCGCTTGGGAGCCTCCTACTTCGTGTTGTGGAGTGAACCAAGAAGTTTGTACGGGCAAGGAGATCGCCTACTTCGTGAAGATCTACCCATAGTGAGGCTAGTCCTTCGTGGACGGAAGCCGTTATGGAATAGTCAAGGTTGCTACTTCGTGGACCCTTAAGGGTGGAGCCCTCCGTGGACTCTCGCGACCGTTACCCTCCGTGGGTTGAAGACTCCATAAACGTGGACGTATGATAGCACCACCTATCGAAACCATGGGAAAAATCTTCGTGTCCCTCATGTGTTTGATCTTCCTATCTCAACTCTTTACTTCATGTGCAATGTCTTTATTTTCCGCTGCCATACTTGTTGACATGCATGTGTAGGGTGTGCTAGACTTGCTATGATTGTTAAAATCTGCCAACCAATTAACTTGGGAAAAGGTTTGGTTTTAAATTCCTGCTAGTAGTCTATTCACCCCCCTCTAGACACTCTTCTAGTGATCCTACAAGCACATAAAAGATAAATTGTGGGTTAATGGTATTTATGTGGTAATATGAAAGGGCGTGAGTACATGGTTGTTGGTTAGTAGAAATATCGATAGTTAAAGGATGTTAACTTCCTGTTCATCTAAATATTGGTTATGGCATGGTGATGATATGTGAGCATTCTTATTCCTCATTGAAATCCTAGTGTTGTTTTGGTCGGAGGCACGCGATGGTTAATTCGTACAAACCTCCTCCCTATGGACATGCGAGTAGTACTTTGCTTCAAAGCTAATAAAGCTTTGCAATAAGTATATGAATTCTTTATGACTAATGTGAATCCATGGATGTAAGCACACTCACCTTTCGATATCGTGCAATGCCTATTCTTACCTCGAGATCGGTGCAACTTTTGAAGGTGCATCTAAACCCCGTGATATGATACGCTCTGTTGCACATAACCCTCCTTATATCTTCCTTAAAACAGCCACCATACCTACCTTGTAATAGCGCAAGCCGGACACTCCAGATGCCTTCCATTTATTTTCGTTATCGCCGTGTGTTTTATTTGTTTGTCGCAGTCATCTCCGCATCATTTGCATTGCATCGGCACTCCGTTGCCATCATTTTTCAAAACTTACATCCGTTCGTAGTTGCCATTTCCCCCGTTGTCTTCGTCGATCATTCCGAGATCAATCACACACGATGCGCCCAGGGCATCATTAAAATATTGTTTTAAAAGTGCATTTAAAACTTTCTTGAATTGGGTTGCAGGTTGGCATGCAGTCTTATTATATTGTAGGTAGACTGTCTGCCAAATTTTGTCACATTCGGAGTCCGCTTGATAGCCCCAAACCGTTAAACATATAGCGACACTATAGATGGATAAAACATTGGACGTTTTCGTAAATGAATCTTGTTGCTGGGCTGTCCGTTCTCCCTCTCATCTCTGCATAGCCACTCAGTACAGTGCACCGATCCGCTCGCAACCTAGTCCGAAAACTCCCCACGGACCCAAACCCGACGGTCGTGACCAGTGCGTCCGGATCAACCCCGAAATACCCCAAACATTTTTCATTTCTTCATTGGACACCCCTAACCTATTTTTCTCGACCATCCGATTTGAATTGAGGGTTCAGATCTGCCCAAAATACTTCACTTGCTCCCCTTCCTATAAAGAAGAGATGAAACCCGAGCCCCAAACCTACCCTAACCTAGAGCAATTCCCTACGCCACCGCTGCTCTTATTCCCCCCTCGTTTTCAACACCAAACCAACCACCTCCAGATCAAACCGGCTCATAGCTGTCGCTCCTCGTTTTACCCGCCGGACAAATCGCAGCGGCCTCCGGCCAGCTCCCTTGCTTTCTGCGCCACCCAACCAACAATGTTGCCTCGCAGCCCCAATCCTCCTCTACCCGAGCGGACGCATCCACACACTCGTAGGAACCGCGCCGCTTGAGTAGCAGCAAGGCCGCGCCTGAGGAAGTTGTCTCCTCTGCTCCGTCTCGCGCGCTCAAGCCAACAGGGGAGGAGCTCCTCTATGACGTGCTCCTCAGCATTGCCTAGCGTCGTCGGTCCAGCAGATGAGCACTGCGCCGTCCTCTCCCTCCTTCCTCCCATGCTTCTCTCCCTGATGCCCATCTCGCTCTATCTCCTTTCTTTTGAATGCAGCCATGAATGCCCGTCCATGGAGGTGAGCCGCGCGGCTAGCCACCCCAACCTCCCGATCCAGCCCTGGAACGGATGGATCCATCCATCTCCAACTTCCTACGCCCGTCGCCTTGCGTCCCCGCGCTGTCCCCGCCATGCCAAGGTCCAGCGCCACCATGCCTGCTCTTCTCCAGATCGAGGAGGAGGACGAGCGCCTACTCGAACCGCTCGTTCGCTCACCACCAACTCATGTGGGCCACGCCAGCGCCGGGCCGCTAGCCCAAACGCGTCGCTTGTGCCAGGTTGTGATGTTCCAAGGCCCAGTTCGCCCCAGCCGGTCCAGCATGGCCGCTCCACCGACCTGGCTTCTCACCCACTAGGTGAGGACGCCCAGCTCGTATCCTACGCTCTGTACGACTTATAGTATCATGCATCCACAGTTTAGACTCATATAGTTTTTTTCCAGCTCCAGCGATTTTATCCAATTTCCCAGGGAATTGCACTTTACAGAAAAGTCCTGAATGTTCATGCATATAATAACTCATCAACCGTGCATCACATCTAAAAACTTTATTTATGAAAAATGCTTAGAATTTTGTGTAGATTAATAATATCCACCTTTCAACCATGCATGTTAAAAATGTTTAACTTGTTGTTTGAATGTAATTTGTATTAATGCCATGCTAAAATGATTTATTTCATATCTAAATAACGGTAGCTCCGATTTAAATGATCCACATATGTAACTTGACTAGAAAAACATGTAGAATAACATAGTGCATTTTGTTTTCATGTTTACCAAATATAAAATATGTTTAGTGCAGATCTGGGCAAAATTCAAATTTGCATATGGGGTCGTTTCGGAAATGCTATATGTTGCTTCCGGTCTTATTTAAAATGCCTAGATGTTGTAGTTGTTTATGCTTCACCTTTTGCGATGTTTAAAAACTTTTAAACTTGTCGTGTAAATAAATGAGAGTGAACTAAATGATTCTAACGTGGAGTTTCGTCAATATGCAACTCGTTGCATATTGAACTTCACTTAATTTGTAGTGTTTGAATGTTGCATCTTGCCATGCCATGCATATTTAAATGTGACATGCATCATCCTTGGTTGTGCATCATGTCATAAATATGTTGTGGTGTTGATTCTGTCATTGATTTGTTTCCGGTTTGCTTCTTCTCGATATAGTTCTGAAACCGTTTTGGAGTGTGAGGATTCGTTTGACTACGTCCCGTTCGTCTACTTCACAGATTCATTCTTCTTCCAAACGGGATCTCAGGCAAGATTATCTTTTTCTGGATACAACTACTATCATTGCCATGCTAGTTTTCTTGTTTCTATCGCTATGTCTCGCTACTTACCCCTTGTTTGTCAACCCTCCCAAAATGCCATGATAAGCCTCTAACCTCCACCTTTCCAGCAAACCATCATTTGGCTATATTACCGCTTGCTCAGCCCCCTCTTATAGCATTGCTAGTTGCAGGTGCAGGTTGTTCCATGTGATAACATGGATATCTTGGGATATCACAATATTTTTTCTATTTAATCAAATGCACCTATATACGTGGTAAAAGGTGGAAGGTTTGGCCTTTTGCTCGGTGTTTTGTTCCACTTTTGCCACCCTAGTTTATGTGTACCGGTATTATGTTCCATATCGAGCGCTCCTAACATGCTCGGGGTTGTTATGCCCCCCCCCAAATTATTCGTTTTGGGATAAATATCTTCTGGCAAGGCCCAACATTGGTACTACATTTCCCTAATAACTAATAAAACTTTCATAGCGACCCGTCGGCACCCGCGGATAATTAATTAACAATGTGAGCCAGCGCTCCTCATGAGTGTTGGTACAAAATAGAGAATTGTGTGGGGCAAATCCGGGGCAACTCGGGAGATTTCTATCAAGACACTGTATGTGTAGCTCATCCGTCGTGTCCTGAGAACAAGATACGCAGCTCCTATCGGGATCGTCGACACGTCGGGAGGCCTTGTTGGATTTGTTTTACCTTTCTTGATTGTCTTATGCACCGGGATTACGAGGATACTTTGGGCTATCTCGAGGTTGAGGTTTTCCACTACAGTTTGTGGCTAGTTTGTGATGGATGAGTTAAAGCACCCCTGCAGGGTTAAATCTTTCTAAGAGCCATGCCCGCGGTTATGTGGCTACTTGGAAATTGTTTAACATCTGGTTATAGTAACCGTGTGCGTAACTCAAATAAAATACACGAACCGTGTGCGTAACCGTGACCATCTCTTCTTGTGAGGTTTGAACCAAGAAGGGAACATGGTGGGGTTATGACTGACTCGGAAGTAGGTGTTCATGACACTTATTGATCATTACTAGCTCACGTCCGTTTATGCGTAGATCACTCTTCTTATTCTTGTACTCGTAAGTTAGCCACATATTCAAATGCTTAGTTCTCCTGCAACCTCACCACTTAACCATACCTCACCCATTAAGCTTTGCTAGTCTTGATACCCTTGGAAATGAGATTGCTGAGTCCCCGTAGCTCACATATTCCTACAACAATAGATGTAGGTACATGTAATGCGATGATTTGACGTGAGCGCGATGCTTGTTCTATTTGGACTCCTTCTTCCTCTTCATCCATTATAGGTTGGGTTCTAGGTCGGCAGCCTGGGATTAGCAAGGGCGGACGTTGTCTATTTTTTTGTTTGATTTCATCTGTAGTCAAATCCTTCTCTTCCGTATGAAGATTGTGATGTATTGATGTATTGATATATATATGTTGTAGCCCGTGGCGAGCATAAGCCAGCTCCATATACTCATTTCTTCTTTACATGTATTGTGACGATTTCTATTCTTGTGAAATGACGCAATGTGTTTCTATCTATATCAAGGCCCTCGAGCTAGGATGAGGATAGTACCACAACTTGGGCGTGACAAATTAGTACTAGAGCAGTATCGAACTAGGAGCCCCCTTGATTTATCGTACTTGGCCGATTCGAGTCTAGAAAAAGTATTTTGAGTCTAGTTATATATCGGAGAGTAGGAATTCTTTTTCCTCCTCTTCCCTTCGTCGCCCTGGTGAGGATTCATGATGTAGGAATTTTAATTCTGTCCCTCTTCTTAGTCAATTTGTTTTAGGACCACGCGTGTATTTTGGAACCTCTACGATGTCGGCGTGACCGATTTTTTTTTTCTTGATGCCTCCTATCAATGGGTGGTGTCCGGGGGAGTTGACCATGAAGGGATTCTTGTCACACTCGCTATCATTCAGTTTCCTTAGGATTTCAGGACAAAGATGTTCGAAATTGCTTCAATACTATTTGTGCCGAGAGCAGTTTGGCATCACCTAGTACTGGGGAGAGCGGCCAGATGTACTGCCATATTTAGTATCGTTGTGATTACGAGGGTTTGAGATAGATTAGTTTCCAAGATCTCTGGTTATGTGTTGACGGTTGTGATACATTTGGAGCGTAGTACCATGTTAGCAGCAGGCGAGCTGACCCTGCTCCCTTAGCACAAAAGAACCAATCCTCCTCATCCGTGCCTGCTGGCACGGCTCCTGGCGCCGCTTGGCGTGGCGCGCGTCTTCCATGTGAAGGAGCAGGACCGCGTGGCCCCGTTGAGCCGTCCTAGGTTAATCCACCCCGCGAAGGCCCCACGGGCATCCTCGGGGCGACCCCGCGAGGGGGGCTTCGCGATGATCTTGACGATGCTTGCTAATGTATGCCTCGCTAGGCAGGGGGGGCTCACGAGGTTCTTGATCGTGAAGTCTAGCGGTGGGCCTTGTTGGGCTCATGGCATGCGTCGCGTCTTAAGCCGCAGGCAGACGGGCCTGAGTACCCCCAGTCCCATGGGCCCGACAGCATAGTTATGCAGTATTTATTCACAACAATGATCATGCATATAGGCATCACATCGATAAACAAATACACTGACTTCTGCCTGCATCTACTACTATTACTCGACGCATCGACCGCTATCCAGGATGCATCTAGAGTATTAAGTGAAACAGAGTAATGCTTGGAGAATGATGACACGATGTAGACAAAGTAAATCCAATTAATATGAATAAACCCCATCGTTTTATCCCTAGTGGCTGCAATACAA
Organism: Elymus sibiricus; assembly: GCA_039707655.1. NCBI lineage: Eukaryota > Viridiplantae > Streptophyta > Magnoliopsida > Poales > Poaceae > Elymus > Elymus sibiricus. The sequence continues at coordinate 164,990,192 of CM077663.1, read as the reverse complement.
ATACGTGTCTTGTCCCCTACTTTGTCACTGGGATGTAGAGCACCGCGAGATTGAACCCACTACAACGCACCTCTCCCACTGAAGATAAACGAATCTAGTTGGCCAAACTAAACCGATAGATCGCAGAAAATTATGAAGCAATAACAATCTTGCAAATAAGAGTTCAGCGAAGACTCAAATCTTTTTCATTAATAATGTGAACATAAACCCACAATTCATTGGATCCCAACAAAAACACCACAAAGATTGATTACATAAGATAGATCACCACGGGAATCGCGGTGATCATGGCAACAAAATATAGTGAGAGAGAGCCATCTAGGTACTAACTACGGACCCGTAGGTATGTGGTGAACTACTCACACATCACCATGGGAGCAGCAAGGTTGATGTAGAGGCCCTCCGTGATCGATCCCCCCTCCAACAGGGCACCGGAACAGGGCTCCAGATGGGCACACGGTGGAACAGAGACTTGCAGCGGCAGAAAAAGTGTTTTGGGAGGCTCTCTAGGCTTTTTGGGATTAATGTGAATTTATAGGCTAGAGAACAATGCCGGAGGGTTGGGGAGGTGGTCCCTAGCCATCATGGCGAGGCCACCCCCCTGGGTGCACCCTATTGGCTTGGGGTCACCATGTGTGGCCCCCGGTCTCCCTCCGAAGCTTCCAGGTCCTTATTTTGTCCAAACAAAATTGACAAAAAGTTATGGGGTATTTGGACTTCATTTGCTATGGTAATCCTGAAAAGCCAAAAACATGCAGAAAACAGCAACTGGCACTTGGCATTGGGTTAATAGGTTAGTGCTAAAAAATAATATGAATCAGCAAATAAATGCCCAAAAAGTATCCTAGAATGATAATATTTTAGCATGGAACTTTCACTGGTGCAGCGACGTGCAATACAAACAATTTTAACCCCTTTCCGCGACGTACATTGAAACCGTCGCCTTGCATGTGTGGGCGATAGCGGGGGTCGATCCCACATGACACCGAACAATCATCGGCAATGGTGTCCAATGAACACAAACGTTTGGCAAGACTAAGCATATGAGATGTAGGTATCTATCACAAACGAGAGTCACCGGTGAACCGTTTGAGATATGGTGGACTTCCCATACGGCGCATCCTTGCAAATCATGTGAGATCACACTAATATCACAAACACTTATGTTGGACGAACCGTTGGCGATATTTAACTAAGACGATAATTTAACCGTCGTACAAGTATCGGATAGGTTTAAGAAACGTCTGAATGTCGTACTCGCATCCGACAGGATAAGTATCGCACGCGCTATTCTGTGGTCCAACGTTTGCGATGCATACTACATCACAAACAGTTTATCATTTTAAATTGTGTGCGACAGAGATTCTATCACCAACTTTGAATTCGGTTGCACCGTTTGTTATATTATCTGAAATCACACACGGTTTGCAAACAACAACTGTCTGCATGGGCGCACACATTTTCTATCTGTGAAACGTGTCAGATCATGAGGTATATCACAAACGTTGACTTACAAACCGTGTGCTGCGTAATGACCCGCAGAGCATTTTATTATTATTTTAATCGCTACAATTTAAAATTGTATAGAATTTGAATTGGAAAGTAGGGAGTAGCTTTTTTACATATACATAGATAGGTACATCAACCAATGCATTATTCCATTCACAGGTACATACGTTCAAGAATTACATCAACGAAATAATTACATAAGCACCAAATAAAGAATGATGAACGACGGTTGAATACTTGTATTAAAGACGGCAAAGAAAGAGGCAAAAGATATTCTGATTGCTGTAAAAGGTGAAGCGAAATGCCTGTTGTGTGCCCTCTTCCATGTCGTATGCACACATGACTCTAGCCCAATCCCATTTGATGGCCGACCGCCCATCCTTCAATATCTTCATGACTTCCAGATAGTCATTCTAGTCTGGTAGAAATACATGTACATTTGCATGTCCAATAATCATGTAGTTTGAGAGGTGATCTTGGGTAGACTGGGTTGGGAACCACTGCAAAGGAGAAAGATACAGAGATTGTCATCTAACAACTCATTATGTGCAATTAAAAGGGTACATAGTTCTGAATTAATATACTTCATATCACTGTTGTCTTAGACAAACCATAAATAAATAGTTTTATTGCCACATTTTGACCCATTGTACTAGCAATCTTTATTAGTTATGATGCTCTCTCCGTCCCACTATATAAGATCCAATTACATGCAATGCATGGACATATTTGATGTATTAGCGTCTTATATTATGGGGCGGAGGGAGTATAACATGGGAAACAAATATAGCCATCTGAACCAAAAACCATTAAAATAGGCATATGCTCACTAGATCAGGCTTGACAACAACCAAACAAAGTCATTCATAATGGTATTGTTGAATTTGCATAGAACAAAGCTTGTACTTAAACATCAAATTGTATAATTGAACATCACAGAGTGAAAAAAAAACAGGGGGTGTATTACCTACACCAGGCTTAACAAGAAATAAATATGGCCATTGAACTGGTATTAATCAAATTGTACCGGACATTGTGAATAACTAAATAAACAAGGCATACTACAGCAACCAAATACTCATTCATATCGGTATTGTTGAAATTGCATAGAACGTAACATGTGCTTAAACATCAAATTCTATGATTGAACATCACATTGTTAGAAAACCGAAATAAACAGGGGCATGTTAACTACACCGGCTTTAACAGGAACCAATTGTATGATTGAACAACCAAATCTAGCAATTGAAGCTGGACATATGTTCACAACAAACAACCAAAAACTAATAAACAAGGTATATGCTCACTACAGACAACCAAACATAGGCGTTCGTGAAATTGAACTGAACAATTCATACTCCAGCGTACGACGCACTTGTAGAAGACAAATTGTCATCGTTAATGAGGCCTGACTTGGCAGCTGACGATGCCAAAACATTGCCATAGAACGCGACTTCCATAAATGACAAAAGGGTCTCGTTGGCAATGAAGGAAAATTCCCGAGAGCAAAGCAGAGTAGATCAGATGCATACTACAAACAACCAAATATAGGTATATGCTAACTACAGACAACCAAACATAGGCAGTGAAATTGAACCGAACAATTCATACTATAGCATATCAAATTGCACTTTTGAACATTACAATTCATACTCCAGCATAGGAAATTCCTGACAGCAAAGCAGAGTAGATCAGAGGCATACTACACACAACCAAATATAGCAATTGAAACTGGACAAATCATAACCACAAACCACCAAAAAACCTTTAAAGGAAGAATATGCTCACTACAACAGACTTAACATCAACCAAACAGTCATTCATATCAGTATTGTTGAAATTGCATAGAAGATAGAACGCACCATGTGCTTAAACATCAAATTGTATGATTCAACATCACATTGTGAGAAAACTGAAATAAACAGGGGCGTGTTAAATACACCAGATTTAACGGGAACTAATTGTATGATTGAACAACCTAATCTAGCAATGAAACTGGACATATGTTCACTACAAACAACCACATATCATGCTAAACAAGGTATATGCCCACTACAGACAACCAAATTAACGCATCAGCACTGAAATTGAACTGAACAATTCATACTCCAGCATATCAAATTGCACTTTTAAACAATTCATACCCCTTGGAAGAGCCTCGACTGGGGGTGCACACCGTGCGCACCCTGTGGTGGCAGCTTATGTCCTTGCCTTTGGAAGAGCACGTCTGCAGGGTGACGTCCCTGATGTCGTGGATGGGCTATTTCCCCTTGGAAGAGAGGGATAGGGTGCCCTTGTCGTCGTCGTCAATGAGGTCTGACTTGGCAGCTGATGATGCCGAGCCACCGCCACTAGAACGCAACTTTCAGAAATGACAAAAGGGTCTCGATGGCGATGAAGGCAAAATCCTGATAGCGAAGCAGAGTAGATCAGTGGCCCAGGGGCATGGAGGAGATCCAAGGAGGTTGAACCCGAAGGGGTGGGGGTGCATCACTTAACCTGTGTCATAGCCCGCGCCAATCCATTGCTGTCAACGAGCTCGATGTCGTAGCCGACTGTCGGGACATACGGACATGCGCAAGCCCGCTTATTAAAATCCTCGGGTCAGTCATCGTACTGAGCTTCCCCGGGGGGCCTCGGTGGCCACCTCGCCGTCGTCCAGCGGACAGGCCTCGAGATACCTCTTTTTGGCCATTCGCTCCTCCAGCTCCCTGGGAAGCATAGCCGGGCTGAGGCAGCGATGCTGTGGAGTGTGGGTGAGGATGGGGACGGGGATCTGTGGCAAAGAGGGTGCTTCGTAGGCCGAAACTACGGGGTGGACCAGAGTTGTGCGTGCATTCGACATGGAGGAGCACTACTGTCGATTGGACGGACGACTCTAGTCCAACCCCCTTGTGATGGATCTTCATGAGGACTTCGAGATAGTCAAAGGAAGGCCTGCAGAGGATGACGGTGGAGTCAGGAGCGGCGGCGGCGGCGGCGGGCTAGCTAGGGTTTGAGCGAGGGAGAGGAGTGGTGCATGCGGGAGCGGAGATTTTCCTTTTTTTTACGTAATCTGAGCAGAGGTTTTGTGGTGGGGGGGGGCAGGTGGTGTTTGAGGAAATGCCGCGCGGCTACTGGAAATTTTACTAGGCGGGAATGCCAGGATGCCGGGGCTACTGAAAATTTAGATTACGAGATTGAAGCGGCGCGGCCAGGGCGGGAGCAACAAACATCGCACATAGCAGAAATATAATAAGTGTGTGCTATCAAAAAGGAAAAAACCGAGGAACAACCATTTTTCAAATGGCTCAAGGTGATAGTAGATATTTTTACGAGGAAAGTCTCGTCGAACCTAATCGTGTCCGGCGCCCACCGGTGGAACGTGCTGATGTGCCAGCGGCGGAGGAAATGGTTTCTGTTGAGTGTACAATCGCAAACGGTTGTTACATTCGAATCGTTTGCTATTTACTCCTAGGATAAAAATATATAGGACCATTTCGTCAAAAAAATGCGAGAAAGGGGTCAGAACACATACACGCCTGCATGTGGAACAAAAATATGTATGCAGAGGGTGGTTTGATCGTTCAAAATACCCAATGCGCAACTTTGATGTGGCACATTTCTCCTCCGTCGCCACTTCGTGTCGGTGGAGGGGGAATCCTAGCCACGAATACATGCCCCCAAACAGGTCTTGCGTATCACTCATGCCGTAACACGAAAATGAAACATATACATATACCACCATGGTCAAACCACCCGATCTCTTTTCCGGTCAAAGGTGGACTATGGACCATGCGCCTCGCAGCACAGACATCCCGACCAAAGAATCAACATTTTGGTCAAACCTCTCCCGCTGTTGGTCGAAAGGATGAACATCCACCGAGGCCCATGAATGGGCGTGACATCGATAACCTTGCAGTGCAGTGTCGAAGACAACCATCACCTGCTGGTGGTGGAAACATATGTACGGAAATGTTGTGTTTGCGTTTGAATTAATTTATATATACCTCATGTGCAACTTTGATGTGTCACATGCTTTGGAACAGGATAGACCCCCCCCCCCCCGAGCTAGTGTTCATGACACGTACAACTAGTATGCTGATCATTGATGGGAACGATTCACGCATACTTACGCGTGTGCTCAGACATGGGTAAGGAAACTCAAATGACCTATATGATATATACCATAACACAAAACAATTGAAGAATCCACCATGATATACTCTCTCTCGTTGTCAGTCAATGTGATGGACATCCACACGGGCCCAGAAATGGAGTTTCCAACGACAACCACACAAAGGAGTATCCAAAGACAATCACCGTCTAAGCGTGGATCAAACATATGCATGGAAGTGTTGTGTGATGTTTACCTACCCAGCAAACAAACTTTAGCGTGGCACACCTTCCTCGGGAATCTTAAAGTCCGCACAGAAAGTGTGGTTCACGACGCTTAGTATATATATATATATATATACCCACCCCCATTCAAGCCGATGGGAGAGACATTCATGCATACCTACACACACTCAAATTATACCATGTAATCTCACACCCATGGCCTACCGCAAACATCGACCAAAAAAGAATCCACAATAATTAAACTCTCTCGTTGCGGTACAAAAGTACGCGAGGCCACATATGGGACACTAATAATTGTGCGAGGGGGCGGTGTCCGAGGACAACCACCGCCTCCATGCTGCCCTAGTTAACATATCTACGGAGGTGTTGTGTGATGTTTTGAATACCCAATACACACCTTTCACGTGGCACCTTTGCAAATCGAAAAAAACGGAGGTTCACAACTTGTACAATGAGCACGCACATGCACACATGCGCCCAAACTTTTGTGTGTAATCTCACCATGATATTCGCCGAAACACGGACTAAGATGAATCCAGCTTTGATCAAACCCCTCTCGTGCGCGCCATCCAAGGTGATCGACCACGCGGGGCAACGAATGTGTGTCGGTGGTAAACGCATGAGTGAGTGTACGAGGACCACCACTGCATGCATGAGACACAAACGTCTGCATGAAAACGGTAATGATCGAGCTGCTTTAAATATGTACCCAATGCACGACTTTAGACGTGGCACGTGTGCCTCACGTGAAGCTGTCATGGTTACAACCGTTATCCGCATCCCCATGGGTGTTTACTCTATTAGGGCATGGAGAAGTGCCAGCTTGAATTCCCATGGGGAAGATGGTGGGTCAAATACCTTACCTAGCATGCAGGACGGGGATGGGGATGGGACATACATAGCATTACCCGCCTTAACCATGAAATAACTTACATGTGGGCTCTGAAATTAGTAGACCCCACGTAATTTGCGCCCTCGGTCACCCAAATTTCCACAAATCCCACCCATCTGGCCCAAATATCCCTAATAAATCCCAAACTTAGCCACAACATATTGTTTATTGCGTTGAAATACTATTTTTTTGCTGAAATACCATCGAATATTGTTCTTAAATGCATGTTGGGTTTCCCCACGGGGATAAAGAAATGGCAACGGGGATGTGAAACTTTTTATCCCCGCGCACAGGTACGGAGACGATGACGGGAATGGGAGGGCGGTGATGGGGACGGGGATGGGAAAGTTTTTATCCCCGCGCATGGGTACCGAGACGGTGATGGGAATGGGAAGGCGGTGATGGGGACAGGGATGGGAAACTTTTTATCCCCGCGCACGGGTACCGAGACGGTGACGGGAATGGGAGGGAGGTGATGAGGACATGGATGGGACTCCAATATACCCGCGTGAGTAATCCCCCATTGTCAGCTTGATGCCTAACTAACCGGACAACCCCACGTGGTGGCGCCCATACGACGCGTATTGTGTGCCGGACCCCACACCCCACTCGTCCCACCACACCACCGTCACTTTGAGGCATGCATGTCAAACTTTTTTATGTAGTGCACATGTGACAATAGTAGTGAAGTGTTAAAATTTGATTTTTAAAGAACATTAAGACATTTTATACATTAAATTGATTCCTTAGTATTTAATTTGTAAATTTCAAATTTGAACTATATGCACATGCGGTTGTGCGCCCGAATGGATTAGAAATTCATTTTTTTGTCTTGGGTACATGTTTAGTCCCCATGGAAGGAAAAACAATAAATTTTGAACATCTCGGGGCCGCAAACATTGACTCTTGGCTTTAAAATTCCAGCAAACGCCCAGCTAAGCTAGAATTCATGGAACATTTGACATGATTTCATGATAGGGACCTTATAGGTCGTGGTAAATAAATCGTCCAATTTTAGAGAAGTTTTCATCTAAGCTTCTTGCAAACGGGGGCTTATTAATAGATGCAACACAGAACCGTCATGTTTACATCGCAAACGGTTTATTAATCCAAACTGTTTTTATTTAGTCCACGTATTAGCGTTGGTTAAAGTCAAGCTTTGTAAACTTTGACCAAATTTAGAAAAAAATGTTAATGTTTACAATTAAAAATTATTACCATTAGATTCTTTATTGAATGCACTTTCACATCATATATATTTGTCATGGTAATTATTTCTATTTCTTTCTTTAAAGTTGGTCAAACTGTATCAAGTTTGACTTGAGTCAACTCTAATACGCAGACTACTAAATAAAAACGGAGGGAGTAAGTGCCGTAGCTTCGTAGAAAAACAATACACGCCCCACGATCCGTGCGCACAGATATGATTTGCCGTGATGCATGCTAGCAGCTCGCATCGCAGGCTGACCGGGATGCGTGCGAGAAGGTGTGTGAATTGATGGGAGGCGTGTTCGCTACGAAGTTTCGCAGGGAGACGTGCCGTCAGGCGTTTGAATTGACGGTGCGCATGCCAGCAGTCCGGCACGTAGGCGGCTCACTGGGAGGCGAGCCGTCCCTTTAAACCGCCGCCCGCCTCCCTCTCAAGTCCCAACTCCCCTTTATTAACCGCGCCCGAGCCACTGGTTTTAACATTCTCGCTACTCACAATCCTCTCTCAAACCCTGCATCCTCGCCGCCGTTCTCAATCGCCATCACCGGCCTCCCTGCACCATGGGAGGGAGTAACCATGCCGGTGCGGGCGAAGCACCCGAGCACAGCATGAAGGTGGGCACAGATATTGCTGTCGTCGGAGATGACGTATCGCCCGGATAGCAACGCGGCCTTGACGTTGTCACCGCCGCCGTGCTTCCCCAGTCAGAGCCAGTGGTCCACATCGACTCCGACGAACACTCCAGCGACGACAACGACTCGGATGGAGAACCAGTTGGTCATATATACCCATTTTTGGTAAATATATATAAAAGGCTGATTGGTTTGCTACCAACATCTGGCATTGCTGCCAATAATTGGCAAAATCAAAAGTTGTCAACATTTCGCAACCTTTTGTGAGATTGATAATGAGAATTGTTATGAACCAATCTCTAACCCACATTTGGCAGTTGATAAAATATGGCATGCCAACTTTTGGCATCAAACCAATTAGCTTCGATTTAGGGTTCACGTTATCGCATGAAATATTATGTTTCATAAACTCTGCCTTGCAAATTCGCATTATAAAATATACGGACGTCACATTTTTTACTATGTATAGGTGCTATCTGACGATGTGGACAGCGAGGATGAAGACGTCTAGGAGAGGTTCAAGAGGCAAATGCTGAGAGAGCTTATGGCTGGAAAGCATAACAGGCATGTCAGGAAGAATGGGGGCTATGGATGCCCGTTCTGCAACCATAAGATTAACATCACGTACTCTAGTGTTCTGGCGCATGCAAGAGGACGAGCCGTTGGCTCCTTCAAGCAGAAGTATTCTCGCAGGATAGCGCACGCCGAGTACGCCCAGTTCCTGGAGAATCTTAACGATCAAGCATGAAGATGAGATGTTGGATTGAATCTATCTAGTTTGTGTGTATTATATATGTGCTTTTGTATTATATTTTTTCCCGAGATTGAAACTGTGTGACGACTTTCATTGTGTGGTATCTCCATCACACCAGAGTGCTAGTTTACTTGAGTTGAGAGTAATATTTATATAGGATTTATTACACACGGTTGGATCTGATAAGCCGTTTCCTCCAAAGCACATTATTCTAGGACAGAAAACCCTCTGCACCACTTCAAAAAAAAACATCAACACCCACACGTCACAAAACCCTCGCCTGCTCCCCTCCCCCTCCCCCTCCACAGAGTAGCACCTACACTAACGCTAGTACTCTGAGACTCTCCATGCATGTCTCACCGCCTATCCCCACAGCAACCACTTAGATCGACGCCTGTCACCGCCGTCGGCTGCCGCAAAACGCCACTGCATATCTCCACTGCCGATTGCCACGGCCTATCGGCACTGACTTTCTCGACGCTGCTCGCAGTCGACCCAGCTCGCCTGATTGGGGAATCTTCGGAACTGGTTTTTCCCCCATGAAGAACCAGGTAACTAATCTACTGAAATATTTCGGCTCATCTCTTATCCTAGTCCGTTGGCCCCTTTTAATCACCCGTTCGAAATCGCCGTGGATTCATGTTTCTTCTAGCTGATTCGAGGGTTTTCATTCACAGAGTGTACTGTGCAAGAACACATCAGTGCTATGCGGTCTCGGCCAAAAAACCGAGGAGTTCCATCTCATCGTACCAAATGACTTCACGAAGCGCACGGTATGTTCAATCTCTCACTACCTGTGTTGACATGCATGGTGTCAGCGTTCTGGGAACGGGGGTACCTAGACCTGCCTGCCTGCGGCCCAGGGCGTGGCCCACTTCGACAGCCTGGTATGGCCCGGAGCGGGATCGCCCAGGACAAGGCCCTTGCGAGAGTCCCACCCTCGCGAGGAGGATGACACCAAGACCACCAGAAGGAGGAGGCCTCCCCAGGCTCCCTCCCGAGGGGCGGAGATCTCTATACAATGCTCAGCCTCGAGAAGCTGAGGTGACGCCAGCAGGGCCAGGCGGGCGCCAGCGGGCACAGGAGAAGCAGTTTCCTCTTTGGTGTAAAGGAGGCTAGGACATACGCAGGTTCCCAAGACATTCCCCCAAAGGTTTCCTTTCCGGCGCAACAAGACCAAGACCATGAGCCTCGCAGGACGGACGTCATCGTCAAGCCCACCTCTGCATCACTACCAGCTACTTTGCAGACGAATACCACCTTTCGTCAGGATAAGGTGTACTCCTTGTCCCCCATCCATTTTGGCCGTTGTGGGATCCCTTCCCTCCAATGCGATAAGGGGAGAGGACCTGTGCCATTATAAATAGAGGCTAGGCTGCACCGTAGAGGGGGGATCCGAAACCACCCGAGCACCCTCGCGAGGTTGCTCACCACTGTACCAGTTCTTCCACAAACCTCCTCGTGAGGCAATCCACCAAAAGCAAGAGTAGGGTTTTATGCTTCGTAGCGGCCCGAACCTGGGTAAATCCGCGTGTTAGCCTTCTTCCTCGTGATTGTGTGAGTTCGATTCGGTCGGGCTGTGGAGCCGAGAGCTTGAAGCCGAAGCTGGTGGGGATCTTCGCATGCGCCCCTGAGTTCGAACCTCTTTGGGTTTTGCGGAGCCCGAAATCCGACCTTTGGCGCGCCAGGTAGGGGCATGTCGGAATCCTTCCACAAGCTTCGCTTCCTCTCTGCTCTGCCGCTTCGATGGCCGACGCCCATCAAGTTTCCTTCGGCCCCGGCGGTTCCACCTTCACCAACCTCGCTGCCACCTCTCATGACACGTGCCCTGGGGGCTCGGTGTTGGGCAGTCATTACCAGGCCACCAGCGTCGTCGCCACCGCCATCGCCGCTCGTGCCGGCCAGGTGCCTCCAGGCTCAGCACGCCCGCCACCGCGGCAGAGCGCCCACCTCCTGGCCCCACCCACGATACCGCCATCACCTTGCGTCCACGTGGGAGATCTAAACGCACATGATGCGCTACTGATGGCAAGTGAGTTGCTTCGTCATCGCCCGATGGGCGGGGGCTTTGACGCCTGGGCGGACCACATCGCCGAGCTCGTCACCGTCGTGAGGAGGGCCTGGGCCCCGCGCCTCCCCTTTCAACCCCCGACGCTAGGCGACGGGGGCTCATCCACCGCACAGTTCCCTTCATCGACTGACAGCATGCCCGGCCCACGCCCGGGTGAGCCCGAGCAGGGTCCACCCCACGCAGTGCTCCTTCTCCTCCGGGTCCCAGTGACCGGCTTCGGGGCACCGCCCAGCACCGCCGGTGGTACATATGAAGAAGGTGACGGGACACTCCGCATGCGCCTCAACGCGCGCACTCATGACCCGGTGGACCATCAACAACCTGGGTCGTCCCGGCGTGAGCACGCCAACCGGCGCAGGGACCAGGCGGCTCAAGCCTCCGATGAAGCGGGTAACTATAACGAAGGCCCTCTTCAAGCCGGGCCCAGGGGCTCCCACTGGGGGAGCACCGGGCCAGATTGGTGCAAGAGAGGGGGCGTCCCGGGATAAGCGGGGCCGTGGCGCGAGCGCCGCCCTCACGAGAGAGCAACGCGAAGCAGGGGCCCCTGGGCCGCAGGAGCAACCGCCTAGGGGGATCAGCAGGATACAAGCAGCGCGGGCCACGCGTGGCTCCGGGGGCGCTGGCGCGGCCCTCTGGAGGCAGGGCCCTGCGAGGTCTCTGGGTCGCGGCCTGGCCGGCGCCCCGACGCCTCACGAGGCGGCTTCAACGACACAACACCCCTATGGTGACGCGGGGTGCGTTGAGCTCATGTTTGGGCCGTGGGTGCGCAATCCCGTGGCTACGCGGGGAGCAATGCACTCATGTTTGGGCCGTAGGGGCGCGCAACTGCGCAGAAATGCGCGGGATGGCTCGTGACCGAGTTGGGAGCACCTAGGCCTTGCGCCTGGGGGTTCGCCCAGCTATCTCCAACCGTGACACTCACGTAATAATGAGTGGGCTGTATACGCCCGGAGCCCCCCGAGGACGCGGAGGGGTTCCCACCCACGTCCAAGTGGAAGCCCCATGCTCCATGCTAGTGGACAACACTGTCCTCCAATGACTATGCCCACGCCTAGTGGAGGCCCTATGCTCTGCGCTGGGGGAAGACGAAGACTAGCCTAGGGGCCGGACGCGGTAGTTCTTTGCTTCTTTTTGTATTCGAATTTGCCATTTTTCTGGAATGAAACCCGAAGTTTCGCAACCTTATTTGAAAAAGGGGTGAGAATTTTTTCTCCTTGCAATCTTTTTGGTCTTGAAGTCTCGTTTTCTGAATCGGCACCTGTCTGTCCCCCCCCTCACGCGCCCCGCGAGCGGGGGCTACACGAGCACGGTGTGCACACCTTGCCAAGGCCTTGGCATCCTGGTGCTCACACGTCGCTCTCGAGCGAGCCGACATGCGCATGCTGTCTCAGTGGCACCCATCTCCTGGCCATTATTGAGCATCGCGACTCAGCATACCAGCGACGATCGACCCTCGCTCGGGGGCTCCAGCCACAGCTTGGCATGTCGCCATGTACCCTCAGGAGGCTCGGGCACCTCTCGAGGCAGGAGCTGGCAAGGAAAGGTAAGGGAGCAGCTCGAGCGTTAAGGGGGACTCCTTAGCAACGCGACTCAGGAGCCTCACTAGTCACGTAGTCCCACGCCCCTTGGTCGCGTCCTGGTGACCCGGACGCCCCAACGGCGGTCGAGGTATGCGCGGGATTGGGCCTTGCCGATGCAGAGCACCAAGAGGGCTCCCGAACCGCCTCGCTCGCAAAGAAGAAGACCTCCCCTGGTGAGATCCCCGAGCTCCCTAGGCGCTCCAGCTGCACCCCACAACGCACGAGCTCGCCACGGCCTGCCAAGCTAAGTACCCCAACCGTAATGAGCAGGAATTTTTTGATTTAATGGCAACCCAAATATTGGGGCATGAGACGAGAACACTAACGTGAAAGTGCAGGCGCTATGGTTAATTGCGTGCCCCCATGGGGCCTCCTATGGCTCCGGATACAACAAGGACGGCGCAAGAGGGAGTTCGGCTTCTCTAGGCATCGCCGCTAAAACCTCGGCTTTGGAGCGGCAGGCGTCTCCTCAGAAGTGCCCACCTCGTGAGGTCCCGGCGGGCTGCTATCGCTGGACGCTGTGCGATACCCCCGCGGAGCCCCCGAGGAGCGCCAGGCGTGGAGCAGTGGCACAACAAGGCAAGCGAAGGCGTGAAGGGTTGTGCGGAGGCACACCGACGACGACGCAAAACCCCGCGGAAGAGATGGGGACGCGTCGCACAAAACAAGCAGTCGACAATTTAAAAAAGGGGAAAGTGAAGGTATAACACAAAAGTTTAACGCCCCCAGGGGCCAGGTGCTTCTTGATGCAACATGAACCAAAAGGAAGAGAGCAGGGGAAGCTCAGGCGGAGGAGGCGCTGTCCCCATCGTGACCCCGTCAGCCACGGCGCCGGAGTCGCCACCCTCTTTGGAGGAGGGCTCCTGGACTAACCGCTCCACCAGGGACTCCACCTGCCTGCGCACCTCGTCCCTGAGAGGCCTTTGGAGCTCCTCGGGCACCGGCTCCATCACGCGGGAGAGATCAAGCTCTGGGGCGTGGCGGCGCAAGTTGGAGAAGACGCGCGTCAGCGCGATGTCCAGAAGATCACGCGCGCTGGACTCGTTGTCTTCGTCCACCCGGGAGACACCAGTCTCCAACACATCCACCACCTTGCCGAAGAAGTTGAGATAACCCCGTCGCCGTGCGCGCACAGAAGCGTGGGGGCTTCCCCGACGAACCGGCCAACTGCACCAACCGCACGACAGGAGATGTCCAGATACTTCTTGGCATGCTGCGCCTCTAGCATCCTTGCGTGTGCCGCCTTGTCCTTAGCTTCCTGCACGGCGTTGGCTGCCCCCTCAATCTGGGCTTGGAGGGATGCCAGCTCTGCCTTGGCATCGTCCTCACCTCTGCGCGCGGCCTGGAGGGCGGCCTCTACGCCCACCAGCCGGGCCTTGAGCGCGTCGACCTCCTCCTGGAGTTCATCGAGCTTGCGCCTCTTGGGCGCGGGCGCCCTGGGAGGAGGAGGCGATCAGGAAGCATGTCGGGCATGGTTTGCAAGGAAGAGAGGAGGACGACGAAACACTTACTCGTCGGTGACGGTCCAGCGCCGGCGTGCCTGGGCCGGCCTCGAAGGCCCCCCGCCGCTGCCTTCGGAGGGCGGTGGCGGGGCCAGAGACCCCGTGCACCTCCCCGTGTCGGCTGCACTTCCCCCAGACGCCATGGAAGGGAAGGAAAGAGAAGAGAAGGGTATCTTAGGAAAAGGGGAAGCGAGAGGGCGTGTCAGGATGGCATGACCCGCCGGCGATGTGAGTTTATAGGCGCAACTGCGGTCCATGGGGCGTCGTGGGGAGTGGAGGCGGCGCTTGCTCCCCAGGCACCACGTGCCCGACTCGACCGGCATGCCACCCTGCTTCACATCGACTCGCCTGCCCTCGTCGGGTCACAACCGCGCAGGTCGAGGGGAGAGAAGACATAAGGAGACGGCTACATTCAAGGAAGGGCAATGATGGCCGGCGCTGTGCGCAGGCTTCGTGTCAGCTTGACTCGGGGCGGTCCCCGAAGTCTGTGGGAAATGGAGGCGTCCACGTCTCGTTACGCGCCATGCATCAAGTTGGGCCCGCAGGCAATTGGGGCCCGCGACACTCAGGTCGGCTCCATCGGCTTTGCCCCGAAGCCAACTCAAGCGCGCCTTGGGCCCGGGGGCTGCTGTCGGCGTTCTGGGAACGGGGGTACCCAGACCTGCCTGCCTGCGGCCCAGGGCGTGGCCCACTTCGACAGCCTGGTACGGCCCGGCGCGGGATCGCCCAAGACAAGGCCCTCGCGAGAGTCCCACCCTCGCGAGGAGGACGACACCAAGACCCCCGGAAGGAGGAGGCCTCCCCAGGCTCCCTCCCGAGGGGCAGAGATTTCTAAGCAACGCTCGGCCTCGAGAGGCTGAGGTGACGCCAGCCGGGCCAGGCGGGCGCCAGCGGGCACAGGAGAAGCAGTTTCCTCTTTGGTGCAAAGGAGGCAAGGACGTACACAGGTTCCCAAGACATTCCGCCAAAGGTTTCCATTCCGATGCAAGAAGACCAAGACCACGAGCCCCGCAGGACGGACGTCATTGTCAAGCCCACCTCTGCATCACTACCAGCTACTTCGGAGGCGAAGACCACATTTCGTCGGGATAAGGTGTACTCCTTGTCCCCCTTCGAATTTGGCCGTTGTGGGATCCCTTCCCGCCAATGCGATAAGGGGAGAGGACCCGGGCCATTATAAATAGAGGCTAGGCTGCGCCGTAGAGGGGGGGATGCGAAACCACCCGAGCGCCCTCGCGAGGTTGCTCACCATTGTACCAGTTCTTCCACAAACCTCCTCGTGAGGCAATCCACCAAAAGCAGGAGTTGGGTTTTACGCTTCGCAGTAGCCCGAACCTGGGTAAATCCGCGTGTTAGCCTTCTTCCTCGTGATTGAGTGAGTTCGATTCGGTCGGGCTGTGGAGCCGAGAGCTTGAAGCCGAAGCTGGTTGGGATCTTTGCATGCGCCCCTGAGTTCGAACCTATTTGGGTTTTGTCGAGCCCGAAATCCAACACATGGCCTATACTTTTTCTGAACCTATACTATATATTGCTACATTTGGGTAAAAGGTGCCACATGCAGCATTTGCGTCAAATGCGATTTCTTCTCTTTTTCTTATTCTTCTCCTTCTATATTAGGCAAATTAATGCTGTATTGTTCTTTCGTTACTCTCAAATATATTTGCACGACATCATGGTTACATTATCTCTTTACTTGTAATTTCTTGTCCTTTCATATGAACTGTTGCACTGTTCTTTTAACTACTACTCCCATACTATCATGTTACCCTGTTCTTTAACAATCTTATCAATTCCTGTAGTACATCCCTTGCTTTGCAATGACAACTGTAACACTAAATCTTGGCCTTTACATAAATGAAGACTCCAGGGATGTCATATTGAGCACAAACCATGGATTTACAATCGTTGTTTCTGTAAAACTTGATGAAGATTGTCACTGCTATTTTGAAGAAGGCCTTTGGGGAGAAATATCTAAGTTTTATGTACTGAAAGCTGGCACTAAAATTACGCTCCACCTAAAAGAGCCTTACCATACGATAAATGCTAACTTCCCCGACGACATTCTCCATTCATGCTTTGTTGGAAGTAAGTGTTATTTCTAGTATCTGCATGTTGACTTGCATAGCAATATCAATGTAACTGTGTAGTATTTAAGCAACCAATTGGGATTTCATTTTCTTAATTTGTTAAAACTGTTCCTGCCTAGTAACTTGTAATTACCAATGCACTATTCTTCTGCACTGATATAGCTAGCTACATAATCACTATCCTCTCACTGCTCTAATCTTGATAGAAAGATACGCTGGCGGCCATTCTCCGGACGTGGATGTCGAGGTTGCCAACAAGCGGAGGCAGGCTGAGCCAGAAGCACAAGCGCCTCCGATAGGCCCAGACCTCATCAACATCCTCCCCGACGATATGTTGAGAGTCATCATCTTCCTCCTCCCTATCGAAGATGGCGTGCGCACAACTGTCCTCTCCCGGCGGTGGTGCCCCCTATGGCGCTGCGCCCCTCTCGGCCTCATCAGCGAGCACATGCTCTGCACCGGCTATCGCAAACGCTTGGATGCATTGTCCCAGATCCCCGTCACGCACTGTGGCCCAATCAAAGGCCTTACTATGGGTAAGTTCCATTCCAATGGCAAGGACCGAGCCAAGCTTGACGAGTGGTTCTTATGGACCGCCCTAGATCAGCTTGAAGAACTCACTTTTAATGATGGACATATGCGCCCGCTGCCACACTCCGCGCTGCGCCTCACGCCAACGCTGCGCATCGCCAGGTTCACGAACTGCCATTTCCCCCAGATTAACGCCAATCCTGCTCTTTTGCTACCTCAACTGAAGCACCTTGAGCTCGTCGCCGTCTACATCGCCAACGACGACATGGAGCGCCTGCTCCGCGGCTTTACTGCGCTCGAGTACCTTCATCTTCAGGTGATCAATGGGTTGAGTAGCCTCCACATCACCACCATGAGTCTCCGGACAATTTGTGTGTATTGCTGGTGCTGCAACAGGAGATCGCACAAGGTGAATCACCAAATGGTCATTGAGGATGTGCCTTTACTTGAGAGATTACTTGTTGTTGATCAACAAGGTCCAACAAGAATCAGGGTCATTCAAGCGCCGAAATTGACAGTGTTTGGCTACTCGCCCATCAACTTATCCGAATTTGTTTTTGGATCCATAACCTTCCAGGTACAACAATCGCCCTCTGCTCATTTTTGAATTAATTTTTTTCCTCTATTCAAGATGTATGTTCATCTGTCATCCAGAAAATTATATCGACAAGCTCGACCCCGTATTTACGCATAGTGAAGGTCTTGGAAGTAGAATCTATCAACCCCGACATGGACCAAGTTGTCAGATTGTTGAGACTCTTTCAGTGCCTGGAGAAGCTATATATCGAGGTGATGCTCTTTCATGTTAAATTTTAACAAGGGAGTTCAATTTTTTAAACCCTGTAAATCATAAGAGGTCCCTTGGGTGTCCAAGCACTAATACATTCTCTTCTTTTGCAGATGCGGTTTGGCCCGGTAGTGGATAATGTGATACAATATAACAATCCCATCGAATGCCTTGATCTCCATCTCTCAGATATTACTTTGAACTCCTACCGAGGGACCTTACCGGAGATTATATTCGCCAGGTTCTTTATTGTGAGAGTAAGTGTGCTAAAGATAATGAGATTTTCCCTACATTTATCGCGCAAGAAAGATTGGTTTGCTGATTAGCTACGGCGACTAGGATAGAAGGGAAAAGGCTCTGCAGAAGTTCAATTTTGTTTTGTAACTTCAGTTGACAGACTATTCGGAAGTCCTTATGTCAAACCAATAAATGACATGTCAGTGGCAGATCCCGTTGCAGAAATATTGAAGTTGCCAAGCTAGTAGTAATATCAGTATGAACCTATCATATATGTTCGTGTTCAGCTGATTAGCGCGGGCGTCTACAGCTGCATGACAAAGTTTCTGCATAAGTTGAATTTCATTTCTATTATCGGTTTGAACCTTGTAATCTTTGAATTTGAGCCTTGAAATGCTGGAATTTGAACCTTTGTACTATTTGTCATTTGTGATACAACCATGCAAATGGCATCTTATGAAGGAGGCTCGTATGTTGGTAGTACCATCTTTTCCTTAGTTTGCAATGTACGATTAATATCTGGACATTAATATGCATTTGACGATTAATATCCGGACCTTAAGAAGCAGAACCACGACCGAGGGTATCCTGCGCGGCTCCAATGGCGCTCCTAGTGGCTGCCGATGACGAGCGCCAGTTCACCATGCATGCCGTAGTGGACACGCACAAAGTGGTCTGGTTCGACCTTGCGTCCCACCGCGTGCTCTGCTCTCGCGTCCCTTCACGTGGTCTTCTCTCGCGCCCCCCGTGCGCACTCTGCGAGCGGTTGGGGCCGGCCCACGATCACGTTCGGGGCTCCATATGCATGCGGTTGCGCCACGCGCTTCGCCCCATGCAGTTACGTGCTTCCTTGACTGAATCACGCGCGCGCTGCAAAAACTGCCATCCGGAAGTGTCGGTTTTACAGGACGTCCGGCCCCCATTTATATACATGGCCATTAACCATAGTCTTTTAATGCTTTCTATCGCGCCCACAACACAATAAGCACACCCTCGACGACGCATACAGAGAGGATGTCCAGCGGCGCTCCAATGGGGTACGACGACCATCATGTGGAGACCCACATGAGGAAGACGAACCTCACGGTGGTGTACACCAATGACCCGGGCATGGTGGAGGACTCCATCGGCACTATGGAGCGGTTGCTTGATGCGGATGACAAGTACAAAGTGGTCAGCTTCGACCTCGCGTACACCGGCGGTTGTGCCGGGCATGATCAGAAGGTTGTCGTCGCCCAGTTGTGCATCGGCCATCACGTCCTCCTCTACCACTACTGCCTGACCACAGTGCCTTGCGAGCGTTTCACCAGGTTTGTCAACAGCCCCAACTACAGGTTCGCTATGGTGGACACCACCGACGATCCAAAGGTGCTCAAGACTTCGGGCTTAGCCTGCCAGAAGCTTGTCGAGATCCGCGGCCACTACAAGGTCTGGGACAGCAAGAAGAACAAGGACTCCCATGTTGACCTAGCCGAGGCCATCATCGACCCCTACTACAGAGACATGAAGGCTGAGTGCGACAAGAACAAGCCTGTCTAGCACAGGGGCTGGGTGAAGAAACTGGATGAATATCACCTCCAGACCGCAGCAAAGCAAGCGTACACTTGCTACGAGATGTTCTGGTGGATCATTGACATGAGGAAATGCCTCCTACCTGAAGACGATGTGGGATCGATCCACAAGCAGAGCGGTGGCGGCAAGCGTCACAGGAAGTAGATGATTTGATGATCGTTGCTCATACTCCATCTACGCCGAAATATTTGTAGTTTTAGAGGGATAAGTTTATTATGCATGTAATAGTTTATTGAGGTGTGTGCGCCAATGTTATGTGTGTAGTCACTTATGTATTTGGATGCTTAATTAGGTTATGGCAATCATGTTGTTATGTGTGTAATTGTTTATTGAGGTGTGCCAATGTTATGTGTGTAGTTACTTATGTATTTGGATGTTTAATTTGGTTCTGCAATCATGTTGTTCTAAACAGAACTACAGAAGCATAGATGTTTGTGGGCAGATTGAGCAAATCACATCGCATGCGGAATAAACAACCATATCCGTCGGTGATGATTCCATCAGTGCCTGACAGTTCTTTATCCGGAACCGTTTGCCCACAACACATCCGAATGGCCTGTCTATGTTGTACATCACACACATCTTGATCTGAGCAACCATTTGTGTTGTTTTTGCTTATCACACACAGTTCATCCCAGTGGCCTGCATGCTGTCTATCACACACATCTTGATCTGAGCAACCGTTTGTGTTATTTTGCTTATCGCACACAGTTCATCCCAATGGCTTGTATGCTGTCTATCACACACATCTTGATCTATGTAACCGTTTATGTTATCTCATCTCATCACAAACAGTTCATCCGAGTGACCTGTGTGCCATCTATCGCACACGTAATCATCTGGACAATCGCTTGTGTTCTGCTGGATCAATGCAAATAGTTTGTCAGGGTGAACTGTATGTCGTACATCGCACACACTTGCATTTTTGTAACCGTTTGTGTTATATTGTACAATCGCAAACAATTTATCTGGGTGAACTATTTGCCATAGATCGCACACGCAACTCTTTTTGGGATCGTATTTGATGGGTCTATCATCGCACACAGTTCGCGTCATTAGCGACAGAGCTATAACTATACCGTTTGCGATTTGGTCATCGCACACAGTTTCGTCGAAGGGTCTCTGATTGCTATGTCGTCTTTGGACCATTCTGTAGTAGTGTATAAAAAATTATAGATACGTTGGAGACGTATCACGAGCGTACTTGGGACCCTGAGTGATCTCGTAAGAATGAGGATTGATCCTCTCTGTTTCTCGGGGGAACTCCTTCAATCACGTTCGCGTGCATCTAAGTGAAGTGGGACCTGCGGGGGGCATTCGACGGACCGAAATGTGTTGTTTGGGCCGGTGGGCACAAAGACCACTCGGACCAATTTCGTTGCGGGAATTCCACAAACTCGAAACGTGGGCGACGCGCGCGCATGGAGCGGAGCGGTTACGTCGCGGTAGTGGGGAAAGTGGGCATGGCGCCTCGATTACCGTGCCGAGGATTTTGCCACTTGCCTTAAAGGTGCTGTCTGCGGGATCTTGCCGCGCTCGCTGATTGACGGCTAGAGATTTGCCGACGTGAGGTATAAGTGCGACGGGCGGAGATTGGGGAAGAGCATCAGATCTCATTTTCCCTCGTCGACTCCTCCGCCACTCTACCACTCAGCCGAATCCTTTCGCCCAACTCCCACCAGCGACTCGTCCTCCAGCGCTAGCCCGACCGAAGAAGATGATGAGGAGCTTGACGGTGAAGGCCTGGCGGGCAAAGAAGGGGTCACACGGGTCTTCCTCGAGCGCCGATGCGTCGATGGGGCGGATCCAGGGTGACTGTCTGGTGTCGCGAATCACCGAGGGCCGCTTGCTGGAGTTGGAGAGCCAAGGACTCTTGGATGCAAGGAGCTGGCGACTGCCAGAGGCGGGAGAGCTCGAGCTATCGCCACAGGGGGACGAGCGGGTCCTCCTGGTAACCCACATCGAGCGAGGTTTCTCCCTACCCCGCATCCGTTCTTTCATGCTTTTTTCAGTTATTTCAGGGCGCAATTCCATCATGTCCCCCCAATGTTGTCTCCTATTTGGGCACTTTCATCTTCCTCTGCGAGAATTTCATCGAGTGTCCTCCCCATTGGGGGCTTTTCAAGCACCTTTTCACTTGTCGTGCCATGTGCATGAAGAAGTACTCCCCGAAGTGGGAGAAGACCAATGTGGTCCAATTGTGCGGCAAATTACGAATACAACTTAGAGAAAAGGTTAGTTTCCTATCGATGTCGTTCCACGACTCAGTGAAAGGGGCGGTAGGACTCCTGGTTTTACTGCAAGGATGTCCCAGTTGTCGGTGTCGAAACCGGCGGATCTCGGGTAGGGGGTCCCGAACTGTGAATCTAGGAACGATGGTAACAGTGGACGAAGGAGACGGTGTTTACCCTGGTTCGGGACCTCGTGTGGAGGTAAAACCCTATGTCTTGCTTGATTATATTGCTGAGTATGATGGTTTACAGAGTAGATCTACCTCGAGATCACACGAGCTAAACCCTAATGAGTTGAGTTGGCCCTTTACGAACTAAGCCCCCTGGTTTATATAGACACCGGGGATACCTAGGGTTACATATGGCCGGTTTCTATCTGGGCACAGATACACACATTCTTTCTTGGAGGACACACCAAGTCTTTGGGACTCCTCCTTCCGAACACGGGATTGTTTGATAACTTGACTGCCTCTGTACGGCCCACAAGGGATGAATCAACGGCCCGAGGATCCCTTAGTCCCGGACTCCCTCAGTAGCCCCCGAACTTGCCTCCAACGCCGAGACACTCTATGTTCGGCAGCTTCGTTCACCAAGGGAATTCGGTTTGCGAGGCGAGATCTTCCCTTCTCCGATTCGTCAAATGATAACCTAACCATACTAAGAACCCCCGATCACCGGAAAAGGCACGGGCGTACAACATTGATTTCCTTGCCCGAGTCCCAATGAAACTCCTCGATTCCTACGCCTCAATAGAAAACAAGCATCCCAACAGTCCTTTTACGGAAATACCCTTGACAAGCCGAGGGATAAGTGCCTATTTATAGCAAGTCCAACTTGTCGCAGGAATCGCTTCTCCTCGTCCGTCTCCAAGAAATTCTAGCATCAATCAAACTTTGGAGGTATGACGAGCGCCCAGGCTCTTCCTTGCGCCCTCAAGGCCCCCTTCCCGGTGACTGGGCCAACTGCTCCGTTTCTCTCCTCCAACTGCGTAGTATTGAGACGAAGGGATACCTCCCTGCCTCAGATCTGGCAGCCACTGGTGCAGGGCTTACCTCTATGAACGGCGTGGCTTTCGCGGAGAACTTCCCCGCCCCCCGCCAAGACGAGAGGGTATGCTTCACCTCCTTTCTCCTGCGAGGCCTGGGTTCCCCTATTCACCCCTTCTTGAGGGGCCTATTGTAGTTTTATGGGATTCAGCTCCACAACCTTACCCCCGGGTCTATCTCACATATCTCGAGCTTTGTCGCCCTCTACGAGATGTTCCTCGGCTACGAGCCCCACTTTGATTTATGGCGAAAATATTTCTGCCTCGTCCCTCGAACTCGAGGAGGAACAATCCGGGAAGTGGGAGGAGCCGAGGTGTGTCGCATAGCTGGGACGGGGTACCTTATCGGAACTCCGAAAAAGGAAACCGAAGAGTGGGCTTTGGAGTGGTTCTATTTTGAAGACGTCCCCCTATTCGACCCAGCTCGAAGGGGTCTGCCCGAATACTCCGAGGCCCCTCTAAAGAAGCGATTCAACTGGCGTCCGAGGAGCGCTTCTCAAGAGGAGAGCGCCGAAGTAAAGTGTCTATCCACCAAACTGAAGCTGCTAGGTCACAGCAAGCTGACCATCATCGACGTGATGCCGCTGCTATAACCCATTGTGTCCAGCCCCTGCAACAAAAGATCCACCCCCTATGGTCCTATAACGGGACCAGTGACACAGCCGGTTGCCGAAGACAAGGGCCTGCCGACCAGACGGCGTTGGCGGTCATGTTAGCCAATCTCTTCACAGGAGAAAAGGAATATTTTGTTCGTCTGGCGACCAGGGAAGGCTACTCGACCCATAACCCCATTGAATTGGTAAGTCCATTCATACTCCCCTCCCCTCGGGTAATTAATGCCTGATTTTACTAACCGAAAGTGAGTTTTTTCCTGAACAACAATGGGGGCGTCAGGTCAAGACAGTTAAATGTCCCGCCCCACAGCGAAGGATTACTCCCGCGGCGACGACCCCGGTTTCCACGATGATTCGGAGACTTCGATTGAGTTCGTGGACTGAACCTTCTGTCAGAGGAGCGTTGATGGGTCCAAAGTGGCCCTCCAAGCCGATCATCCTGGATCCCTCCCTTTTTCTATGACGGGCAAGCAAAAAGCCTCCTCTCAAAAGAGACGTCCGTCTCCCGTGATCCCGATCTCGTCGACTTCTGTCCCCAAGGGCTGACGGTCTACACGCCGGTCACCCTTAGAAACTACTCCATCAGGTTGCGTGCCTAACAACGGCCGGGCTCTCTCGCCAGAGAAGGCAGAGGAAGTTGTACCGACCACTCCTTCTACCAAAAGGTATTCGCCCTTTCAATTCGATCTCTGTTCTTGTGTGTTCCGAATATTCATGCTTTTTTAACTGTCATAATCAGGAGACGAGTAGAACCACCTCCGTCCGAAGACGCCAAGAAAACGCTGGGCCATCCCAAACCAAGGTCCCGGGTAGATGCCGAAGTGAATGCAGGAATTCCTGTCGTGGGCCAACATCCCGAGGATATAGGGGATGTCTCAGCTACCAACTCCAAAGTTGAAAGTGCGATGAATCACCAACGACGGAGGGAGGCACTGCGTCACGCCATATTTTCCGATCAGGAGTTCAATGCTCTTAACTCCGTAGACTCATACCTCGGGGCCGCTCGAGCTGGACTTGATGGAGCTGCTAAAATAATATTTGCCAGCCTGCAGGTAAATGGTCGGCTCGAAAGGCCGATCATTATCCATAACCCAGTAGCCCCCGAGCCTTAATTTGGTCGGAACGGCCAAATTCAAGGGTCTAAAAACTATATTCATATGCGTGTAGGTTTCAAAGCAACAGAATGAGAAGCTGTCTGCGGATCTCGAGTCAAGTCGAGCAGAGCTGCAGGACGATAGGACCGAACTTGAACAGGTGAAGAAATTCACCTGGGAGGCGCACGGTGAGTACAGAGTATTGCTTCTTGTGCCGGAGTTATTTAAAGGACATCACTTCTGACGAAGGATTGTTTCATAGTAGCCGAGTCCATAGGGCAATTGCAGATGATTTGGATGCCTCCCGACAATCCCAAAGGTATGCTAAATCCCAGCTAGAGGCCGGGCACCGTGTATTGACTCGAAGTCTTGAGGACAAAAACCAGCTCAAAGCGGAAAACCAGCGACAAGCCGAAGAACTTAAGAGCCTGAGAGCTCAATTGGAACAATCCTACCGAGAAAACCAAAGATTGAAGGGTGGCATGTATTGTAAGTGAAAATCTAACCTTCAGCCCACCAAATTCTTTGTATTGAGTGTAAGGAGCATTCTTTTTTTCCTGACCAGGTCTCCTGACCGGGCGTCCCGAGGAAGAAGTTAGCTCGTACGAAGGAGATCTGTTAAAGGAACTCTCCGTTGTGCACGAGCGGGCTCGAAAGGCGATGAGGAGTATGGTGAAAGCCTGGCCGGCTAAGACGCCTCTAGAAGGGATGGCAGAGTTGGCCAAGAAGTTCAGGGGAGCTCGGAGTCATTTTGAGCTTTGGAAGACCTTGGCTTCCCGAGAGGGAGCCCGAGAGGCGTGGGCCATGGTCAAGACCCGCTTTACCAAACTCAACCTGGAGCATATGGCTCGGGTTGGTCCCGTAGGGCCGGATGGTAAAGAGGTGCCAGTGAGCTTGGTTTATGACCAAGTGATGCCTGCTGCTCGAATGTCACAGGAAGATTGTGCCTTGGACACCATAATAGACCATCTTGAGTGACGGCCTTTAGTTTTGAATCTATGTAACAATGAACTTTTTATCAAAACCCTCTGTATCCATGCTGTAAACATTGTCTTAACCGGTCATCGGCCTCTGCCTCCGTCGCCGATAGCTAAGGAGTATTCCGGACTATGCATCCTATAATAACAGGGAAATGTCTCGGGAAACTAAGCAATCGGACCTTGTGGTTCAAACAGACGAAACGTGCATGGGGAGGTATGTTAATTACTATTTAACGTAAGAAACATCTTCCAAAGAAAATAGTTCCTCTATGGGTTCCTTTCTTTAGGTTACTACGTGAACCGTAGATGTCATAGTCGTGTATCCGTATTATGCGGATGATTTTACTGCTTGGGGGGAATAACCCCCATGTACGACAAAAAGTGTCAACTCTACCTTTATTTTCTTCCTCGTCGACCAATTTGTATCATAAGAATGCTAGCCTTTGGCTTCGCCAGTCTGAGGTACGTGTCCTGGTAATCCGGTCATAACAATCACAGAGGTGCTCCCTTTACCCCCTAGCCGAACAATTGGGAACGTAGGGGTAAGCATAGGAGCAAGGCAACCCGGCTTGGCTAAGACTTAAGCCTAATTGGTGCATAAGTGGCACGGAAGGGGTGTTGGGAGAGTGCATATTAGGCAAATAGCCAGAGTAAGTGAGGTGGCTTCTTGACGGTGCCCCCAGGTGATTGCCAGGAGGTAAAACATTTACCGATGAGATCATAGTTCGGTTAAGCCAAACAAAAGTTTAGAGAGAAGGTCTAGCCACTCTTACAAAGGTAAATAAAAAGAAAAAGAAAAGAAATACAAGGGTTTGGTGGGGGACAAGGCGACACCAGTCTATCCGTAGAAGCGCCGGAGGCGAGCTGCGTTCCATGGGTTTGGTTCGAGACGATTGTCCTGCGGATTGCGAAGACGGTAAGCTCCTCCTGTCAGTACTTCATCAACAATAAAAGGGCCTTCCCACTTTGGTTTGAGCTTATGCTTATGCTTCTCTGGGAGGCATAAGACCAACTTGCCCATGTTATTAACTTTAGCTCGAACCCTGCTTTGGTACCGCCGACCCTGCTGTTGATAGAAAGTAGATCGGGCCTGGGCTTTGTCGCGCTCCCCCTCCAAGGCGTCTAGGTCGTCCGGCCGATCTAGCTCGGCCTCTTTTTCCTCGTACATGCGAACTCTTGGCGCGTCATGGATGATGTCACAAGGGAGGACTGCTTCCGCCCCGTACACCAGAAAAAAAGGTGTGTATCCCGTTGATCGGTTCGGGGTTGTACCCAGACCCCACAGCACGGAATCGAGTTCCTCAACCCAATGGCAGTCAGACTCTTGAAGTGATCGGACCAGGCGAGGTTTAATACCGCTCATAATGAGACCGTTGGCCCATTCAACTTGTCTGTTAGTTTGTCGGTGGTACACCGAGGCGTAATCGAGCTTGATACCTAGGTTGGAACACCAGTCCTTGACCTCCAGGGCGGTAAAGTTGGTTCCGTTGTCAGTTATTATACTG
Organism: Elymus sibiricus; assembly: GCA_039707655.1. Taxonomy (NCBI): domain Eukaryota; kingdom Viridiplantae; phylum Streptophyta; class Magnoliopsida; order Poales; family Poaceae; genus Elymus; species Elymus sibiricus. The sequence goes on along the minus strand of CM077663.1, from coordinate 164,963,018 downwards.
TGTGGGACACCGTAACAGTGCACCACGCCGGATATAAAGTCGATGACTGGTCCTGATTTTGCCGAACTTACTGGTTTTGCTTCGATCCATTTAGTGAATTTATTGACCATGACCAGTAGGAATTTCTTTTTCTTGGTCCCCCATTTAAGTGGTCTGACCATATCTAACCCCCATACCGCAAAACGCCATGTGATAGGTATCGTCCGGAGAGCCGTGGAAGGCATGTGGCTTTGATTAGCAAAGAGTTGACAGCCGACACAATGTTGAACGTGTGTGTGGGCGTCAGTTCGGGCAGTGGGCCAGAACAACCTGGCTCGAAAAGCCTTGTCTACGAGGGCCCATGCTGCCGCGTGGTGGCCGCCCATACCTGCATGTATCTCTGCCAAGAGCTGCCTTCCTTCTTCTTCAGATATGCACCGTTGGAGAGCCCCCGTGGTGCTCTTTTTGTATAACTCTCCTTCATGGACCTTGTAGGCTTTTGATCGCCGCACTATGCACCTCGCCTCCGTCTGGTCATCGGGGAGTTCTTTGTGCAGAAGCTAGGAAAGGAAGGGTTCTGTCCACGGTGCGATTATGGCCATCACTTTGTGGGCCGAGGGAGTTTCCTCAATTGTGGAACCGCCGATGATTAACTCATCTGGTTCAACTGTGGGGGGGATGACCTGCTCTTCGCCATTGGTTATGGCGTCCCCGCCGTTGTCCTGCCATGCCACACACGGTTTGAAGAGCCTCTCTAGGAAGGTGTTTTTAGGGACTGGGTCACGTTTGGCGCCCATACGAGCGAGGATGTCGGCAGCTTGATTGTTGTCTCTAGAGATGTAGTGGAATTCTAGTCCTTCGAATCGTGCAGATATCTTGAGGACGGCATTTCTGTAGGCTGCCATTTTTCGGTTCTTAGCATCGAATTCACCATTGATTTGAGAGATGGTGAGATTGGAGTCTCCCCGTACTTCGAGCCGCTGTACGCCCATAGAAGTCGCCATCCGGAGTCCATGCAACAGAGCCTCGTACTCGGCCGCATTATTGGAGTTGGCGTACATGATCTGGAGAACATATCAGATGTTGTCGCTAGTGGGGGATGTGAGGATGACTTCGGCCCCCAATCCGGCGAGCGTTTTAGATCCATCGAAGTACATTGTCCAGTGTGAGTAGGTGGTGTATTCCCTGGCGAGCTCGGCCTCCGTCCATTCGGCGATGAAATCAGCAAACACCTGAGATTTAATAGCTCGACATAGTTTATAATTGATTTCGAACAGGAGGAGTTCGATGGCCCACTTGGCTATGCGGCCGGTGGCGTCCATGTTATTGATTATATCACTTAAGGGCGCTTCGGAGGCCACCGTGACCGAACACTCCTGGAAATAGTGTCTGAGCTTTTGTGAAGCCATGAACACTGTGTAGGCAATCTTCTGATAATGCGGGTATCTGGTTTTGCATGGAGTAAGTACTTCGAATACGTAATATACTGGTTTCTGTACCTGGTGTTTATGGCCCTCGTCCTCTCATTCTACCACGAGTGCTGCACTGACGACCTGGTTCATTGCCGAGATGTATAGCAACATCGGTTCGCCCGTAACGGGTGCTGTCAGTATGGGATTCCTGGCTAGCAGCGTCTTGATTTCCTCTAATGCAGCTGTGGCCTCATTGGTCCATTTGAAGTTCTTGGTTCGTTTCAATAGCTTTTAAAGGGGCAGAGCTTTTTCACCGAGGCGTGAGATGAAGCGGCTTAACGCCGCCACGCAACTGTCACACCCTGTGTTTGTATCACCTGGCTATGTTATGGTTTATAAAATTTGGGACCATTTAAAACTTTTTGAGTGCATGTGCTTGTTTGAATTGTTTGATGATTGCTTGTTTGGTTGATTGGATTTTTGGGACTCAATGATCTTCTTCCCCCTAGAACTCACTTCCTTGATCCAAACATCTTTCCCAATGATCATACCATATGTATAGTACCCAAAACTATTTTTATTAAACATTATTTTAGCCAAAAAGGATTTATTCAAATTAGGTTTTCAAAAACCCCTGAATTGAGGTTTGCACTGCAAGTCCTCAAATTGGGTGGAATGTTTTGCACCAAAGACTTTATTTGGAACCTACTATATATATGACTTCCCAAAACCATAAAATATTAATTTTAAAGGTTATTTTACTATTTTATTTAAAGGCTTTTTCTTAAGGCCAGAAACTGTTTTTCATAGGGAAACATTATTTAAATGCTTTGAAAATATTTGAGAAAATTTATGGAAACTCAGTGGACATATATTTTCCATATATATGAGTTTCAACACATGGTCATGTTCAACATAATGGGCAAAACCCCTTAAAACCCTTTCTGCTTAAATAAAGCCTTGAAATATTTCTACTGGAAATATTCTCAATAAAATCTAGGAAAATTCAAGCAAGTCACCCGTGCTATATGTGATGATCTTGCAAAGTTTCATCTCAATCCCAGTTGATTTGATTCTCCAAAATTTTGCAAAGCCCTCTCTGTCCAGAATCAAATTTGAACAACTTTACATTGTGAAGTTTCTCCTATTGCCCCAAATCTTTGTGGACATGTTCTAATCCCCAAATAATGCTACTACACAAAGTGGTGCATTTAGGAGATTAGTTTAGCATTCCTAGATCTAAAGAAATCTGATTCTGTTGATTTCTAGGGTTTACCAAGTTTACATTGCCAACTTTCTTCAAATCATCTCAAACTTGGTGATCCACACTATTTTTACCTACAATTCCATCCTGTTAAATCTCATGGCAATCAAACTCCATTTGTTTGCGCAAATCAACATCAAACACCTTCTGTATGTTTGGTAAAAATCATGTTTCCACCTCTTAACTTGTTCTCCTTGCCCCCAAATTTTTACCACAACTCCACATTGATGTATTTCACCTCCAGCAAGAAATCCATGGCTCAGCTCAATGGTTAAGTGGGGTAAAACCCCATGTTACCCTTCTGGACAGCAGGAACCTTCCTCTCTCTCCACCCCCTCTCTATTCTATTGACCTCCCAGAGCATCCAATGCCTCCCCCGAGTTGTTTACCCTCTCCTAGACACCCTAGACACTAGTGGCCACGCGCAAAACACCCTTGGCATGCCGTGGCATGCCAAACAGGCGCTCTGGAGCGCGCTACAGTGCCCGACAGCACAGTAGCCGCTGCCCAATGCATGGCCCCAACAGCATTGGGCCTCCCCCTCGTGTCCCCCGAGGCCGCCTCGACGTCCGCAACACGGCACGTTGTCGGGCCCCTCCTCTCTCCTCCTCCCTCGCCCCCTCCCCGCATGTACCGAGCGCCGCCGGGTCGGCCAACCCTCAGCCTCACGCGCGCACGCTCTGTCCTCACCTCTTTGTCTTCCTGTGGTCGTGGACGACCCCCAGGAACGCCCTGAACTCACCCCCGCGAGCCCCCGTACCCTCTGGCCTCGACTGGAACCTTGCCGGCGCACGGGCTCACGGTGGACCATGCCCCCTCTATTTAAGCCGCCCCCGAGCTCATCTCTCCCCTCCGGACCCTATCTCTCCCTCCCAATCGACCACCCCAAGCTCCCACTTAAGCTCCCGAGCCCCCTGTGCTCAGATCGAACCAGAGATCCGCCGCCTCCGGTCTCCGGCGATCTCCAGGTAGTAGGCCCCTCCAGCCCGATTCCTTCTCCGTTGGTCCCCCCTCACCTCCCTGATGGTTTGCCCTCTCTTTCCCCATGCTTTTGCAGTCGGAAGCATTGACGGCGATCACCTCCCGAAGCACCTCCGTCGCGGAACCTCGTCACCGGCGACCCAGGCCTCCCCGTCGACCAACTCCGGCACCTCCCGAACGGCGGCAGCCTCCTGAATCCATTCCCACCCTCACCTGCCGCCGCCGTGCCCTCTGCTGACGCCGGTGAGCCCCGCCTCCCTCTGTCCAGAGGTGGACGACGGACCTGACAGGCGGACCCCGCTGTCAGCCTCCACCTCGCCCGCCTCCCTCTCTCTCTCGCCGACGCTGGGGCCCGCGCGTCAGGTTTAAACCTGGCGGCGTGCGCGCCCGCAGCTCAGCCGGGCTGGCCTGGCCAGTTGGGCCATGGTCGGCCGGCCGTTTGGCCCAAAGGGCACAGTGCCCCTTTTCCTTTTTGTTTTCTGGCATTTTTCCCAAACATCCCACATAAATAATCATTTGTCCAATTCCAAAACTTCTTCCACCACAAATCTTGCAATAATGTGAAGAATTTAATAGTGCCACTTGTGTAAATTTTTGAAAATGTTTTATGTAGTGATTTTATTTAAAACCTAGTTTTAAATATTTTTAGCATCTGTTAAAATAGTTTTCAAAATCTTTTTCACTACAAACCAGAGACAAAGATTTTTAGTTTCTATTGTAGTATTTTACATAGTAGGGTAACATTTTGGAAGTGGATCTTGTGCTCTGTTTTTATTGTGATTCTTATTATTGCCGTTATTATCGCGACGATAGATTGCACTATTGACGAGGGAGTTGGACGCGAAGACTTTGAAGACCCCGAAGACTTTGTTGAGCCAGGCAAGCAGCCCTTTGACCATGACTATGAAACCCTTTTATTGCATGGCATATAGCACTTTATTTCGATATATTGATCATGATGATGTGGTGACCACTTCGGTGGGATGCCTCCGATACTTTTTTCATTGATACTTGCATCGTGCATGACCCTACCTCCTTATGAGGGTTGTGCAGGTGGGAGTAGATAGTATGCTTAGTAGATGCTACGCAAACGGGATGGGGATATGCATGGTGATGGATACAAAAGTGTTTTCAAAGACTTTTCGTAAACCCCGTCGGGTGCCACTAATATCCGAGGGAGATGTTATTGGGCTAGGTATCCACTTGATAAAGAAGTCGGGTACCGGAGCAAGTGAGTGTGTGTGGTTTTCCAAAACGGATTGGTGAAAGTTGTGACCGTTATTCCAACCTTACATGTACAACCACAATACCCCTTATGGGACGGGGCTTTGTTAATTACTTTGGTCGATGCTAGCAGGGAGCCCGCATTACTTGTGGTAGGAGAGCATGAGTTACTCTCTCGATACGGGGTCGTTCCTGGTAGGGCGACCATGCACTGTCTTTACAGGCATCGGGCACACCATTTTGTTCCTTCATGGATGGTACTATGTGGAGCGATGCTCGTGTTTTGTACATCATGAAGATACGGACCAACGAGTGGACTCTTTGTTTAGTGTCGTCAGGGGAAAGGCATTGTTCGGGTGCTTACCTCGGGTATGTAATATGCCGCGAGTCGTGGATGACATAGAAGTTCCCCAAGTCTTGTGGGTAAAGTGTGCAATCTCTGCAGAGTGTAAAGCTATTCGAATAGCCGTGTCCACGGTCAAGGACAGTTGGATTTCCGCTCTTGTGCTACATCTAGTGTTCACTAAACTTGGTGTGTGTGTGTGTGTGTGGGTGACACAGAGATGTTACTGGAAATACGTTTGATGACTTGGCATGGTTATTGAACATGAGATGTTCACTCCCCTGCTTATGATGATAACTGTGACTTGTTCACATGAATACCTGCCAACTGTTGATGCATGCTTACTTAAGTTACTTGATCATGTCACTGCACTCAAAATTAGCTTTCTGCAAAATTACCTACTTAGTGCTATATCATGCATTGTTATACCTTGTTCCAAAACATGGGTTGCTTGCGAGTACATTCAAAGTACTCATTGGCTTGCCACTGGTTATTTAATTGGCCAGGCATGGAAGAGCAGGAATATGGTGAAGAGTTCGTTGGTGACAAACATGCGAACTAGGAAGCTTCCCTGTAAGAATGCCTGTAGGGTTAAGGTAGATGACATGGGTTCACACTTTCGATCAAGATTTCCGCAGCTAGTTATGTTTGTTATTTGGCCTTCATGGCCCTATCTATGTAAGACTTGACCTTCGTGGTCTTTATTTGTGTAAGACGCTAAGTATGGATGTAAGACTCTTGTTATTTAGCTTCTGTGTGTTCAGTGAGCATTGATCTCTGGGATCACTATACACGTGCATTTGGTGATTGCGACTTATGAGTCGGGGTCCCCACAGAGCTGGTATCAGAGCCAGGTTTACTGTAGGAAGCCTTAGTTAGCATGGACGTTAGTTAGGATAAAACCCTTTTCAAAAATTGTGCCTAGTTGCTAGGTGCAACAATTTCTATCCTTGTCTTCTCTTCTAGCCTATTTCAAACCCTTACTGACTCTCCTTCCTTCAAACCTTGTAGATGGCCATCGTACCCGAAGCCCTCCTAGCATCCGGCTTTCCCCTACTCCTTGAGGATAGCCTGGAGAAGTGCCAGTATCGCAGACCACCGGTTTTCCTCCATGAGCACTGGGTCGATGTTGTCACAAAGTAGTACCACGTTGATGTTGTCGTGAAGGCAAACGACTCCCCGACTAGTTGGTTCTTTGAGGGACCACAGATGTAGACCCTGGCACTCGCAGTCGAGACAGCTGCACGCAAGGCACTCATCCACCTTCGAGGCATCATCCCAGAGATGGCTAACGAGCCCGCTACTCGTTATCTACCCTTCAGGAAGGATGATATTGGCGAGAGTTGGACGTTGGTTCCATCCAAAGAGGATGGGACACCACTCAGATTCCAGACCTACTTCAGCCTCTCTGCCAACAGTCTACCTCACCACTTGATTAAGGAGTCCGTGAAGCTCCGTGAAGAACTTCACCACATCCAAGAGCTATTTCGTCAAGTGAGGACGAAGCCAGACAGGATCAAGAAGGATGGAGCCCCCGAGGGACGACCAGCTGTCGCTTACCGAGGAGTACCCCCAGCTAGAGATGCACCCACACGTCGTCGTCGCATGAGTGCGAAGGAGTACCGTGCGCTCTGCACCGACCCACCGACGAAGCATCGTCGGAATGGACCGCCTCGTTCTACGACCCCCTCGACCGGAGACGATGCTCGTACGGACGATGATCAGCAGGAAGACCCAGAGGAGCATGACTACGAGACCGAGCACTCCACCACTTGAGTCCGAGAACCCCTAGGGTAGGATCAGTCATGTAACCCCTATGCGAAGTCGAGTCCGTGTAATGGTTCAAATGAAACCATGTGTGCTTGTTGCTTGTTTTATTGTTTCTGTGTTGATGCAAGTCGTGCTTTTGCCCTAGGCAACATGTAAGTGACTCCATCGTCTATCCTATCTTAATATATGTGTTGGTCTTTCTACCTTTGTTTTACCACACTTGCACTGTACCAACCCCCTTAGGCGCGCTTTCTCTATTGTGGCTTTTCCCTCCCCTTTGTCCAGTTGTTTGACTTGGCTGCTCCAAATAGGAAGGTGACTGCAACCCGCAACAGCTCCTTCACCAACCCTGAAGCCGGCAACTCCAGCCAGCAACAGAGAGATGGTGGGGCTGCTCACGCTGGAGATCACCCGGAGCAGCCACAAGGCGACATTCTCCCACCACCACCTCCACCGGAGAACATGACCATGGCTCAGTTCCTCCAAGTTCTCCGGGAGGAATGCCAGGCCAACTCTACTGCTATCCAGCAGATGGCCCAAGTCCTTGTGAACAACCAGCAGCAAGGCAGGATCGGCAATGGCCGCTCCACTCTGTCTGAGTTCATGAGGAATTCGCCCCAACCTTCACCTAGACTGCTGAACCTCTGGATGCCGACGACTGGATCCACACCATCGAGGACCTCCTTGCATTGGTCAATTGCAATGAGGATCCTGAAAAGGTTTTGTATGCCTCTCACTGCCTCAGAGGTACCGCCAGAGCTTGGTGGGATGGATTCAAGGTCATGCAAGGTGATCGTGTGATCACCTGGGCTAACTTCAAGGAAGGATTCCGCACCGCCCACATTCCTTCTGGGATCATGGCTATCAAGATGAGAGAATTCCAACCGCTAAAGCAAGGAAGTGGCTCTGTCAAGGAGTATATGTAGAAGTTCAACCTGCTGTCAAGGTATGCACCTAAAGATATCAACACTGAATCTGCTAAGATGGAATGCTTGATGGAAGGACTCTAGCAAGCCCTACAGTATCAACTTATTGTCTGCGACTGTCGAACCTTCTTTGATCTAGTAAACAAGGCCCTCATGCTTGAGGACAAGCGTTGTGCCATAGACGACACTCGCAAGCGTAAGATGATTAGCAAGGGTAGTTCCAGCAACCAGAAGCCTCGCCCCTGGGAGCCAGCCCCAGCCAAGCCAACCTATCAGCCCCAGCAGGCTAGACCTCCTGCACCTCGTCCGAGCTACCAACCTCAGCAGTATGCCAATCCTAGGCCAGCCTACAACAACCCCAATAACAACAATGGCGGAAGGAACAATAACAACCACAACTATGGTCAGTTCATTTGCTTTGGGTGTGGTCAGCCTGGACACATCTCTAAGCAATTCCCCAACAAGAAGCCAGATGCACCGTGCCCCAATGCGCCAAACCAAGGTCAAGGCCGTGCAGTCCCACCAAGGAACCTAGCTCCCCGCAACCAGCCCAACAATGGCAAGGGTTGTGTGAATCACGTCACCACTGAGGAAGTCCAGGAAGACCCGGACGTCATACTGGGTACGTTCCTCGTCAACACAACTCCAGCAACCGTTCTGTTTGATTGTGGATCTTCGCATTCTTTTGTTACTCCAAAGTTTGCAATAGAGAGTGGTATGAAGCCTACACCCCTGGGTAGTCATATGTTGATACAAACCCCGGGATCAGTTATGAAGTCCAAGATACGATGTAAAGGAGTCGAGATCAGCATGAACGGGGTAGACTTCCTAGCAGACGTCATAGTATTGGATTCGCCAGGATTGGACGTTGTCGGATTTTGGCCTCCGCAAAACTCTAAGGGATTCGAACCCAGGGCGTGTGCGAAGATTCCCCGACAGCTTCGCTCCTCCCAAGCTCACAACACAGTACCCTGCTCGATGGCGAGGAAGATGATGGCACACAAGAGTTTACCTAGGTTCGGGCCGCTGCGAAGCGTAAAACCCTACTCCTGCTTTTGGTGGATTGCCTCGCAAGGAGGTTTGTGGATGAACTAGTACAGTGGTGTGTTTGTGGGGTGGTTGCTCTGTCTCTTCTACCGAGCTACCTCGTCTCTATTTATAGCGGCTCGGGTCCTCTTCCCTTATCGCAATGGCGGGAAGGAATCCCACAACGGCCAAATTCGAAGGGGGACAGGAGGTACACCCTATCCTGACGAAAGGTGGTCTTCGCCTGCAAAGCAGTCGACGGTGATGCAGCGGTGGGCTTGGTGATGACGTCCGTCCTGCGGGGCTTGTGGTCTTGGTCTTGTTGCACCAGAAGGGAAACCTTTGGAGGGCGCTTTGGGAACCCGCGTGCGTCCCAGCCTTCTTTGTACCAAAGGGGAAACTGTCCCCTCTGGCGAACTGGCGCCCGCCTGGCTCGGCTGGCGTCACCCTTGGCCTCCTGAGGTCGTGTGCCGCATAGGAGTCTCCGCTGCTCAGTAGGGGCCTGAGGAGGCCTATCTCCCCGCGGGTCTTGACGTTGCTTCTCTCGCGAGCCCGGTGGTCTCGTGAGGTCCTTGTGTCGGACTTAGCCGTGCTGGGCCATACTCGGTCGTCGAAGTGGGCCACGCCTTGGGCCGTAGGCAGGCAAGTCTGGGTACCCTGGTATCCAGAACGCCGACAGTAGCCCCCGGTCCGAGGCGCGCTCGAGCTAGCTTCGGGGCGAAGCCACGGTGGGTGGAACGGAGCGCCGTAGGCCCCAATCGCCCGCGGCCCTGACACGGCGCGTGGCGCACCATGAGGCGTAGGCGTCTCGGCTCCCCGAAGAGTCGGGAACCGCCTTGAGTCGAGTTGACGCCCGGTCTGCGCGCCTCCTTGGCCATCATTACCCTCCTTTGAATGCTGCTGACCCTTTGCGTCCTCCCCCGCCTCGGGCCACGCGGATGTGACCCGACGGGTCAGGGGAAGCGACGTGAGGCAGGAGGGCATGCCGGTCGAGTCTGGCTCGTGCTGCTCGAGGTGCCCGGCGACTCCACTTCCCACGATGCCCCATGTGCAGCGGTTGCGCCTATAAACCCGCCCCGCTCGGGGGGCCTTGCCATCTCGTCGCGCCCTCTCGCTTTTCTTCCTTCCAAGTTATCCTCCCCGTCTTCCTCCTTTCCCTTGCTACCCCATGGCGTCCGGTGGGAGCGCGGCAGGTGGGAGGGGGCGCTCGGAGCCCCCGGCTTCACCGGCGGCCTCCGGAGGCAGCGGTGGGGGGCCTTCAAGTCCGGCCCAGGTCCGCCGGCACAGGGCCATCGTTGATGAGTAAGTTCCTTGTCTCCCGCGTCCTTCTCCCGTAATCACAACTGCTACGCCGGTATTGATCGTTCCTCCCTCCCAGGGCGCCCGTGCCCAAGAGGCGCCGGCTCGAGGAACTCCAGGAGGAGGCGGACGCGCTGAGGGTCCAGCTCGCGGGCGCCGAGGCCGCCCTCCAGGCCGCTCTCCCGGGCGAGGCGGAGGCTCACGCGGAGCTGGCGTCGCTCCAGACCCAGGTCCAGGGGGCCATGGACGCCGTGCAGGCCGCCCAGGACGAGGCGGCCCACGCAAAGCTGCTGGAGGCGCAGCGCGCCAAGCAGTACCGGGACGTCGCCCTCCGCGCAGTCGGCGTGGTGAGCCGGTTCGTTGAAGAGGCCCCCGCGCTACCGTGTGCGCACGGTGACGGGGGCTACCTCAACTTCTTCGACAAGGTGGTGGAGGCGCTAGAAACTGGTGTCTCCCGGGTCGACGAGGACAGCGCGTCCAGCGCGCGCGACCTCCTGGACCTCGCGCTGACCCGGGTCTTCTCCAATCTTCGCCGCCTTGTCCCGGACATGGAGCCGGTGCCGGAGGAGCTCCAGAGGCCCGTCAGGGATGAGACGCGTCCCCACGTGGAGTCCCTGGTGGAACGGTTTGTCCAGGAGCCCCTCGACGATGAGGGTGACGACTCCGGCGCTGCGGCGGCCGACAGCCCGGGCAGCGACAGCGGCTCCTCCGCCTAGTCCTCCCCTGTTTTCTTTTCTCTGTTCCTGTCATGCCAAGCAACAGCTGCCCCCTAGGGGCGTTAACTTTTGTGTTTTTACCTTCGTACTCCTTCCCTTTTTTGAGTTGTCGATCGCTTGTTTTGCGTGGCACGTCCCTGCTTCTCCTGCGGGGCCTTGCATCATTGCCGATGCGCCACGGTGCCCCCTTGAAAAGCCCGCGAGGGTATTGCGCTAAGACCAGCGCCGGCGTCTGGCCGGGCCCTCGCGGGACGAGCCCTCCTGAGGGGGAGCACGCCTCCCCCGAGGACAGACCCTTAGCCCTACCGCCTAGAGCGGCCGGTCTCCTTCCCTTGCGCTGCTCTCCCTTGCTCCTGGAACCACAAGAATCCCGAAGGGGTTGCGTAGTGGACCACAGTGCCTGCATTTTCACGTTAGCACTCATGCCTCTTGCCCCGCATTGGGGTCATTGACTGATTAGAAGGCCTTGCATTTGTTTGGCGTGTATACTTAGCTCATTGGGTCGCAGCGGGCTCGAGCGTAGGGAGGCGTAGGCGGAGCGTCCAGGGAGGTCGAGGATCCTACCGAGGAAAGCTCCTTCCTTGCTTTCGGGTAGTCCGGGAGCCCTTTCTTCACTCTGCGTCGACGGGGCCCGATCCTGAGCAGATCTCGACCACCGTAGGACCGTCCGGATCACCAGGACGAAACCAGGGGGCGGAGCCTCAGCCACAATTGGGTCATCCGGATCACCAGGACGAGACCAAGGGGCGCGGAGCTACACGATCGATGAGGTTCTCGAGACGTGCATCCTGGGAACCCCCCTTTAACGGTCAAGTGGCGCTCTTCGTCGGCAAAGCCCGATCGCGAGCAGGCCTCGACCGCTGTTGGGGCGTCCGAATCACCGGACGAAACCGAAGGGAGCGAGGCCTCGGCCAAAATTGGAGCGTCCGGATCACCAGGACGTGACCAAGGGGCGCGGAGCTGCGCGATCGGTGAGGTTCTCGGGACGTGCTGCCTAGGAACCCCCCTTTTAATGCTCAAGTGGCGCTCTGTGTCGGCAGGGCCCGATCGCGAGAAGGCCTCGACCGCTGTTGGGGCGTCCGAATCACCGGACGAAACCAAAGGGAGCGAGGCCTCGGCCACAATTGGAGCGTCCGGATGACCAGGACGTGACCAAGGGGCACGGAGCTGCGCGATCGGTGAGGTTCTCGAGACGTGCTGCCTGGGAACCCCCCTTTTAACGCTCAAGTGGCGCTCTGCGTCGGCAGGGCCCGATCGCGAGCAGGCCTCGACCGCTGTTGGGGCGTCCGAATCACCGGACGAAACCAAAGGGAGCGAGGCCTCGGCCACAATTGGAGCGTCCGGATCACCAGGACGTGACCAAGGGGCGCGGAGCTGCGCAATCGGTGAGGCTCCTGAGGCGCGTTGCTCAGGAGTCCCCCTTGACGCCAAAGCGACTTCCTTACCTTTCCACGGGCCTCCGTACCAGGAGGCTCCCGGGACTCCCGAGGTTTTGTGAGGTCATGCCAGGCCGTAGGCGGAGCCCCCGAGCGGGAGTCGACCGTTTTAGGCGACGGGTACCCCCGAGGTGACAGGTCCTTGCCGGTCTGCTCTGAGAGGCCACGGGGGGCCAAAGGGTGTGGGCCGTGCTTGGCCGGGTGTCAATCCAAATAGAAATAAGACTTCAAGGCCAGAAAGAAGAATCGCGAAGAGATAAAAGTTCCCGCCCCCCTTTTGAAATAGAATCATGAAACCTTCAACTTCATTGTAAAAAGTGGCAATTCGAATCACAAAAAGAAGCAAGCAACCGCCGCGTCCGGCACCTAGGCTAGTCTTTGCTTTGGTCTTCCCCCAGCGCTGAGCGTAGGGCATCCACATTGCGTGGGCATAGCCATTTGAGGGCAGTGTTGTCAGCCAGCGCGGAGCATGGGGCTTCCACTTGGGCGTGGGATGGAACCCCTCCGCGTCCTCAGGGGGCTCCGGGCGTACAGCCCACTCATTATTACGTGAGAATGTCATGGCCGAAGATAGCCGGGCAAGCCCCCAGGCGCATGGCCTAGGTGCTCCCAACTCAGTTTAGAGCCATCCCACGCATTACTGCGCGGTTGTGCGCCTCTACAGCCCGGACCTGTGTGCATTGCTCCCCGCGTAGCCGTGGGATTGCACTCCCGCGGCCCAAACATGAGCGCAATGCACCAAGCGTAGTTGTAGAGGTCTTGTGTCGGTGGAGCCACCTCGTTAAGTGTCGCGGTGCCGACCGGACCCCGGTTGGCGGGCCTCATGAGGCCCCACCTCCCGAGGGCCGCTCCGGCGCCCCCGTTGCCGCGGGTGGCCCGCGTTACCTGTACCTTGCTGAATCCCCAAGCAGTCGCCCCTAAGGCCCCGGGCTCGGCTGTGCGTTGCTTGCTGATGGGGGCGGTAGCCGCGCCGCGCCCCCGCGCTTCCCGGGACGCCCCCCCTTCTCCCCTGCTTGCATGAACCTAGCCATTGCTCCCTCCATGGAAGCCCCATACTCGGCTTGGGGAGAGCGTCCGGGGGCACCTCCCTACTACGGGAGGGTGTCGGCACCAGCAGAGGGCGCCTGATCCTCCGCGCCCTCCGCAGGTATGATGTAGTCTGGAACGTAGGGCTCCGTGTAGAGGCCTTGGCCTTCTCTTGAGTCGCCTCCGTGTGTGTCGATGGCGGTCTCCCCGGGCGGTGGGGTGACGCCATCCTGGGCGCGCTGTCCACAAACCCTCCCGCGGCGGGCTTCGGCCAGAAGTTGCTTGGCCCGGCCACCGCCGAGGGGTGGGCCACGCACGTCTTGCCTTGTGTCGCCTGCCTGATTCTCCCTCGCGCCTTCATTACGGCTACCGGCACGTCCGGCAGCCTGAGCCGCCCGCTCCCTGCTCCGGTTCGCGCGCTCCCGCCGGGACAAGCCAGGCTGTCGTCGATCTGTTTGGGCATGTGTGCGTGTGTCGGGGTGCGCACGGGATGGCCCAGCACCCCCTTAGTGGGCGCTACCGGCGGGACCGGAGAAGCAGAAGCACGGCGTGCGGTGGGCCCTGCTCGGGTCCGCCCGGGAGCGAGGCGGGCGCGCCGTCTGTAGGCTTGGCGACGGGTACGGTGAGCGAGCCCCCGGCGCCCTGGTCCGGTGGTCGCGGGGAAAGGTGGGGGCCCCAGGCCCTCCTCATGACGGCGACTAGCTCGGCGAGGTGGTCGGCCCAGGCGTCGAAGCCCCCATGCGTCAGGTGGTGGCGAAGCATCTCACTCACCATCAGGAGCGAGTCATGTGCGTTGAGGTTTCCCACGTATGTGCGACGTGGCGCCGGCCCCATGGGCGCCGCCCGTCCTCCATGAGCCTGGCCGGGACGAGCGGCGTCGATGGTGGACATGACGCTGGTGGCCTGGTAACGGCCGCCCGGAATCGTGCTGCCATGGTGCGGACCTTGGGTGGCAGCGGCGTGGTCGGCGGGGGCGGATCCTTCGGGGCCGGAAGGAGTTTGCCGTGCTTCGGCCATCGGAGCGGTGAGGCGGAGGAAGAGTGAGGCTCGAGGAAGACTCCGACACGCCCCTACCTGGCATGCCAAATGTCGGATTTCGGGCTCCGCAAAACCCTAAGGGATTCGAACCCAGGGCGTGTGCGAAGATTCCCCGACAGCTTCGCCCCTCCCAAGCTCACAACACAGTACCCCGCTCGATGGCGAGGAAGACGATGGCACACAAGAGTTTACCCAGGTTCGGGCCGCTGCGAAGCGTAAAACCCTACTCCTGCTTTTGGTGGATTGCCTCGCGAGGAGGTTTGTGGATGAACTAGTACAGTGGTGTGTTTGCGGGGTGGTTGCTCTGTCTCTTCCACCGAGCTACCTCGTCTCTATTTATAGCGGCTTGGGTCCTCTTCCCTTATCGCAATGGCGGGAAGGAATCCCACAACGAAGGGGGACAGGAGGTACACCCTATCCTGACGAAAGGTGGTCTTCGCCTGCAAAGCAGCTGACGGTGATGCAGCGGTGGGCTCGGTGATGACGTCCGTCCTGCGGGGCTTGTGGTCTTGGTCTTGTTGCACCAGAAGGGAAACCTTTGGATGGCGCTTTGGGAACCCGCGTGCATCCCAGGCTTCTTTGTACCAAAGGGGAAACTGTCCCCTCTGGCGAACTGGCGCCCGCCTAGCTCGGCTGGCGTCACCCGTGGCCTCGTGAGGTCGTGTGCCGCATAGGAGTCTCTGCCGCTCAGGAGGGGGCCTGAGGAGGCCTATCTCCCCGCGTGTCTTGACGTTGCTTCCCTCGCGAGCCCGTTGGTCTCGTGAGGGCCTTGTGTCAGACGTAGCCGTGCTGGGCCGTACTCGGTCGTCGAAGTGGGCCACGCCTTGGGCTGTAGGCAGGCAAGTCTGGGTACCCTGGTATCCAGAACGCCGACAGACGTCATCCTTGGCATGAATTGGTTGACCAAGCACCAAGGCTTGTTAGACTGTGCCAAGAGGACTGTCACCATGACCAACAGCCAAGGAGTGGAAGTCAAGTATGTTCTCAACCCTGCCTCCGCTCAAGCCCCTCAGGCTAACTATCTGTCGGGAATTGAGTTGGATCAAGTACCAGTGGTATGTGAATACCCAGATGTATTTCCTGATGAGCTGCCCAGAATGCCTCCTGACCGCGACATTGAGTTCATCATTGAGATAATGCCCGGAGCAGGACCCATCCATTGAGATAATGACCGCGACATTGTTCGGGTGCTTACCTCGGGTATGTAATATGCCGCGAGTCGTGGATGACATGGAAGTTCCCCGAGTCTTGTGGGTAAAGTGTGCAACCTCTGCAGAGTGTAAAACTATTCGAATAGCCATATCCACGGTCAAGGATAGTTAGATGTCCGCTCTTGTGCTGCGTCCATTGTTCACTAAACTTGGTGTGTGTGTGTGTGTGTGTGTGTGTGTATGTGTGTGTGGGTGACACAGAGATGATACTGGAAATACGTCTGATGACTTGCATGGTGATTGAACATGAGATGTTCACCCCCCCTGCTTATGATGATAATTGTGACTTGTTCACAAGAATACCTGCCAACTGTTGATGCATGCTTACTTAAGTTACTTGATCATGTCACTTCACTCAAAATTAGCTTTCTGCAAAATTACCTACTTAGTGCTATATCGTGCATTGTTATACCTCGTTCCAAAACATGGGTTGCTTGCGAGTACATTCAAAGTACTCATTGGCTTGCCACTGGTTATTTAATTGGCCAGGCATGGAAGAGCAGGAATATGGTGAAGGGTTCGTTGGTGAAGAACATGCGAACTAGGACGCTTCCCAGTCAGAATGCCTGTAGGGTTAACGCAGATGACATGGGTTCACGCTTTCGATCAAGATTTCCGTTGCTAGTTATGTTGGTTATTTGGCCTTCATGGCCCTATCTATGTAAGACTTGACCTTCGTGGTCTTTATTTGTGTAAGACGCTAACTATGGATGTAAGACTCTTGTTATTCAGCTTCTGTGTGTTCTGTGAGCATTGATCTCTAGGATCACTGTACACGTGCATTCGGTGATCGCGACTTATGAGTCAGGGTCCCCACAGCAGCCTACCAGTCTTTGTACGTGTTTTAGCTTCGTGGGGACCGCTAATTGTGACAAAGCTCTGATCTTGGCCGGATTAGCTTCGATGCCCCTGTGGGAGACTATGAATCCGAGCAATTTGCTGGCGGGGATGCTGAAGACACATTTGTATGGGTTCAGCTGTATATCATATTCCCGCAGGGTGGCGAATGTTCGGCCTAGGTCGTCCACCAGCTGGCTGACGTGTTTGGTTTTGATGACCACGTCGTCGACGTACGCCTCGACTGTTTTGCCGATTTGTTTTTCCAGGCATGGTTGAATCATGCGCTGATATGTGGTGCCTGCGGTTTTTAGCCCGAAAGGCATTGTATTGAAGCAGAATGGCCCATAAGGGGTGATGAAGGTGGTTGCCGCTTGATCAGACTCCTTCATTTTTATCTGATGATATCCGTAGTAAGCGTCGAGGAAGCAGAGTGAGTCATGTCCGGCAGTGGCATCAATTATCTGGTCAATGCGGGGTAAAGGGAAAGGATCTTTAGGGCAGGCTTTGTTAAGGTCTTTGAAGTCGGCACAGAGCCACCAGGATTTGTCTTTCTTTGGTACCATGACCAGGTTTGCCAACCATTCAGGGTGTTTGATTTCTCTGCTGAATCCGGCTTTGAGTAGTTTGGCGAGTTCTTCACCCATAGCTTGACGCTTGGGTTCGGAAAATCGCCGTAGGGTTTGTTTAACCGGCTTGAAGCCTGCAATTATGTTCAGACTATGTTCGGCCAACCTTCGGGGGATTCCGGGCATATCTGATGTGTGCCAA
Source organism: Elymus sibiricus (assembly GCA_039707655.1). NCBI lineage: Eukaryota > Viridiplantae > Streptophyta > Magnoliopsida > Poales > Poaceae > Elymus > Elymus sibiricus. The sequence continues at coordinate 164,945,759 of CM077663.1, read as the reverse complement.
GCGAATATGTCCCAGTTTTCGCATAAGAACGTGCGTAGTGCTTCAGCGACCGCAGGGTCCAGCTAAGCTCCAATGGACGCCGTTTTATTGGGGTCCGTTGGGTGCACCTGAAATTTCATGATTTCTTCTGCGGGTTTGAATGACGTAGACTTTGGCCTTTTGCCGAGGATCACGTCGTCCTTATCTATGATAGAGCGGAGCGTAGTCAGTTCCTCGACGGCCAGTGTCTCAGCTAGTGCCTCGAGGGCAAGCAACGCTGTTTTGTTGTCGGCTCGAAGCGCTCTATCTGGGTCGCCTGTAACTGTGATCACACCATTGGGTCCTGGCATTTTAAGTTTCATGTAACCATAATGAGGTATCGCCTGAAACCTTGTGAAGCCGTCACGCCCTAAAAGGGCATGATAACCGCTGTGAAAGGGTACGATATGAAAAAGTAGTTCCTCTGTTTTGTAGTTATCGGGAGTACCGAACACTACGTCGAGGGTTACTCACCCCGTGCAGCGTGCCTCTCTTCCGGGGATGATTCCTCGAAAGGTTCTGCTGCTTCGCTCGATTCGAGACTTATCGAATTGCATTTTGGCCAAAGTTCCCTCGTAGATGAGGTTTAGACCGCTGCCGCCATCCATTTCTTCTTTGTCCAACCGAAAACCGTCTATTATTGGGTTGAGGACCAGGGCGGCCAGCGCCCGCTCTATGCGGGTCACTGGTTGGTCGTTTTCGCCAAAAGTTATCGATATATCTGTCCCTGATTTCCTTGATTCCACCTGGTGTATCTGATCGAGCTCTCTAAGAGCTCTGTTCCTCTAACCTCTCGAGGAGAATGTCTCGTAGATCGTTAGGACCTCGGGGTGAGTTTCTGGTGGTGTTATCGGACGTCCGCCTGATGGCGAGGCCGTGAGGATGGCCTCTCTACTCTTTGCAACCTGCCTAACGACCCAGCATGCTCGAAGGCTGTGGGATGGGTTGCGTTTGGCGGGGTGGGATGTATGGGGCAAGGACTGTCCAGTAAGCTACCGAGGACTATTTTTTCTCTCATGGGGTATTTGTTCCTTTTTTTGGCAGGCCTGTATCTGGGCGGGTATTGTGGCGACATGAACCTTTTCCAAACTTCTCTAGGTTGTTCGGTGTGGATTTGCTCTGTGTAAAATCGTCGTTCTTCCCGCGTATTCTCCATAGTGCAGTACTTTTCCATCAAGTATGTTAGCTCGGAGAAGTTTTGGACACGACGATGGCCAAGGGTGTTGAGGATTCCCTTATCATGGAAGTTCCGCTAGAAGGCTGCGATCATTTCTATGTCGTTAACACCTTTCATCCTGTTCTTGCTGAGGAGGAATCTGGCCCAAAAATGATGGACCGATTCCCCATGTCGTTGCTTGACCTCCTTCATCTTACCGGGTTCTATTGCGCTTTTAAAGCGCTCGATCTGAGTGGTGGGTGGGAAAAAGTATCGCGCCTCGGCGAGGTGCACGTTCGGTGCCCGGACAGCCGGGTTTTGTTCGGTCGCGGGATTACGCGCAGTACCTCCGATCTCCGCCTCCATGGGCTTGGTGGACGCGTCACCAATAGTGATTTGTCGTGCGGGCCCCAGGTTACGCATTAGGCTGTGCGGAGCTATCACAGCCCTAGATTAGTCATTGCTTATCATGGCATAACCATCATAGCATCATGTTTAAATTTCATCAACATGAAATGGGGATTAACAGAAACCCTAGCACCTCACCTAACCAAACAATTCAACTAGTTGTGATTTTTCAATGGATCCAAAATGCCCTTCAAAAATGTCACTATTGCCGATAAATGTTGGCAACAACATATCAGGGGTGCATTTCATTTTCACAACAAGTTTGGCATTTTAAATAATCCAGCAAAGATGTTGTAAATGGCAAATAAAAGCACTATGAATATTTTAGTTCCTTCAAAAATGCTGAAACTTATTATGGGGCTTGGTAATAATATACTTACCACCCCAGAATAAATTCCAGGGTTTTTGCCTTTAGGGTTTTTGCCCAAACATTTTAAACACAGAGCAAATAAATAGAAAAGAAAACAAAATAGGAAAAGGAGCAAACCTGGCGACTTACCTGCGTGTAGCCCAGCCGGCCCAACTGGCCCAGTGGCCAGTCGTCCCTGACCTCTCGCCAGGAGGACGAGAGGGCGCGTGCCCGACGTGCGAGGCCACGCGCCAGGGCCACCTCCTGCCTGCTAGCTTGCGTGGAAGCCGGAGATAACCTTGCCGATTCCGTCCAGATCGAGCCGACCCCCTCTCTCTTCCCCTTGCCCTCTCCCTTGCTCGTTTCTCTCCATGGCCGAGCCGGCCATGAGCGGGCCGCCGTCGTCTTCACACCCACCGCAGCTGCTTCGCCCAGAGAGCTCGTCCAGAAGCTCCGCCGTGATGCTCCTCATCTCCACGCCGACGCCTGCATCCCTGGAAGCGCTGCAACCCCGCTATCGCCTTCGTCTTCCACCTCCGGCTCCGACGACCGCCGCCGTAGATTCGCCCTCTCCAACGCTTCCCCGAGCCAGCTGAGCAGCGCATCGAGTTCAACGTGAGCCCCTGGTCCCTTTCCCCCTGCCCCTCTGTTCGAATCCTTGCCGTAGTTGTTGCCCCGGGAGCACCCGGAGCCGCCGTCTGCCATGGCCGCCGAGAATCTAGTTGTCGTGCCCTGCTGCCCAATCCAACGAGACCCACGAGCTCCTGGAGCTCCCTCAAGGCTGGCTAGCCCCTCAGCTCGCTCCCTGGTGGAATGCAACCCCACGCACGACCGTACCCGAACTCCGGCCGCCGCCGCAGTCGACGCCGTGCTCGAACCCGACCACCCTGCAACCTCCCATGGCCTCCAATGGATGCGGGCGAGTGCCAGCACGCCGTAGCCGCAAACCGCGCTCGAAACCATGGCCTACAGCTCGATCCCGAGCATCCCCGCCGTCATTTTGGTTTGCCGGCGGCTAACCGCCGGCGACGCTGACGTGGACGTCATTAGCACTAACCTAACGGCCCTTTAGGTCACTGATAAGTGGGCCCCGGCTGCTTATTAACACAGTTTTAAAAATAACCTTCTGGTTAAGTTTAATCACCGTGGCCCCACTGGTCAGTTTGACCTGGCCACGTCACGGTTGACTGGACCCACCGATCAGTGACTGACTGGGTCCCCTGTTGACTGCTGAGTCAGCAGTTGACCTGGTCCCACTGGTCAGCCTCAGTAGATGACCATGTGACACTGACGTGTGGGCCTTGCTAGTCAGGTTTGACCCTGGTCGGCCCTGTTGACCTGATGACATCACCCCTTGGAATTAAAATAAATCATAAATGATTTGTTTATTTTAGAAAATGTTTAAAACTTCTAAAAATCATAGAAAATAATCTGTAAGTCAGATGAAAATAATTTATATATGAAAAATGATCAGAAAGTCCAATGAGTCTGTTTATGCCATGATCATGAATGGTTGAGCAAGTTAACATTACCTAGTAGGACATTTCATGATTAGGATAATTTAATAAATAGTGATGGAGTTGGAATTTGGTATATATTTGAATTCCACTTCACTTAATATGACTATCTATTGCACTAGGTCAATTCAATGCTCTAGCATGCCATATCATACATCATGTTTGTTGCATTGCTTGAATGTGTTCCTTTCCTGTTTGTCGGTGATGTTCCTTCCCGGTAGACGATGGTTCCGACGTAGAGATCTTTGTCACCGATGAAGACTCATTGATATCTTCAGAAGTGTCAGGCAAGCAACCTCCCCTTGAGCATACTGATACGAACCCACTCTCTCACTCCTGCTCTCTTTTACTGCATTAGGGCAATAACGATTCAACTGTTACCTGTTCTCGGTAGTTGAACCCATTCCTTTGCATGAGCTGTCTTTGCCACAGTAAATAGTTGAAACCACTTAGCATGAGTAGCAACTGCTTGAGCCTTGTTGTGCTTACTCATCCATGCTTGCTTACTGTGCCTGCTATGCTTAGAGTCATGTCGTGTCGGGTCTGATCCATCTGGGCGATGAATCGGAATGGCAGTGTTCATGTCCTACTGTGTGAGAGCTAAGTGTGTGAACACGATTTGGTAAAGGTAGCGATGAGAGGCCATGTAGGAGTACATGGCAGTTTGTCTCGTTGGGACCGTCCTTAAGAACTGAGTTCTGTGTATGTTATCCAAGACAAGATACTACCACACATTGGGCTCCGGTAACTCGACCCCTCTCGGCTTATTAATCGCCTTGATCTCTGTCCAGGAGTTGCAACTAGTTTCTGGTGTTTGTAGGAAAAGTGTTGGCGGCCATGCATAGCGCTGCCCGACGGGGTGGGCTATGATGCGGTAGATACACAGTGGCACGGTGTACCAAGTGCTTGGGAACCCTGCACGGTGTACAGTGGCTATGATGCGGTAGATACACAGTGCCCGAACGGTGTGCTTGGGAACCCTACGGACATCGTTTGAGGCCATAGCGGAAACTTCGACCGGACTTCCGTGCGGGTTCAATCTCAAATAGGCGATAAACCTGGACTAGGGTCTAGTGTGATTGACGGTCGTGGCCGACTCCCTCGTTGGGCTTCCGCTTGAAGGTTGCCGAGGTGCCTTTTTACGTGCACATGGCGATAAGTGGCGAGAGCGTGTGTGAAGAAGTATACCCCTGCAGGGTGTAATAATATGTTCGAATAGCCGCGTCCTCGGATATGGACTACTTGGAGAACTTATGTGGTTCATAGTCAAGTGAAATGGATACACTAAAATGCGCAAGATAAGCGTGAGTGCTATGGATGGCCTTCTCGTAGGGAGACGGAAGTGGATCCATAGTGGTGTATTGATATGGTGAATATGTGGACTCGTGTGCGCTACCCCACCTCAAAGAAAGTACTTGTAGTCGTAGTACATGTTAGCCAAGAGTCAAAGCTGGCTTGCTGCAACAAACTCCACAATCCCCTTTGTTGACAATGATGCATATGTAGATAGTTCTGATGTAAGTCTTGATGAGTACCTTTGTACTCACGGTTGCTTCATTTATGTTTTTGCAGATGAGACGTCAGTCTCATTAGTGATTCGTACGACGTGAAGTTCGATGTTGACCGGATTAGTTTGGGAATCCCAGACAGAGGTCTGGTTCCTATGGTAGGGTCGTTGTAGCTTTTCAGGCTCCTCCAGCCACTTTTAATAGATGTCTGTACCCAGACATATGTCTTTCGCTTGTTGGTTGTATGCTCTGAATGATGGGTCATGTGACCCCTGTTTGTACCATTATTCTATGGAGGTTCTCTGGAGCCTTCTAAATAAATGATATGTTGTTGTATGGTTATGTTGTGATGCCATAGTTGTATCTATGCATATCGGGCATGTCGTGCTTACGTGTGACGTGCAACGGTAATGTATCGGATCCGACACCTAGTTGTGTGCCTTAGGAGTACTCTTTACACGGAACTGCCTCTTTGTGCTTCCACCGAGCCTTGGTAGCTTGATACTGCTCCGGACAGATTGATTGACTGGTGTGTATCCTTCTTTGCTGCTGTGTCTGTCCCTTTGGGGAAATGTCTCGCAGTGTAATGGAGTCCTTGTAGCCTGCTATGACTCGTCTACGCGCAGTTGATGACAGAAATGTCTCACGGCGTAATGGAGTCCATGTAGCTTGCTATGACTCGTCTACACACGCTGGAGGCTGACACATGCATTGCTGGGTTATGTATGCCTGTCCCTATACGGATGTGCTACTTGGGTTCCATGACTAGTCATGTCGGCCCGGGTTCTTTGAAATTTGAATGCTAGCGACATATTCACATACCTGAGCCAAAAGGCGCAAACGGTCCCGGCCCAGGTAAGGTGACAGCCGTGGGGATAACCGTGCGTGAGGCCGCAAAGTGATGTGATGTGTTACATGCTAGATTCTTATGGCTTAGGATCGGGGTCCTGACAGGAGCCTCGGTGTCCGGGGAGAGCTCGGATCCGGAGATCGGAATATACACTGTTTTCAACTCCGCCGGTTGGTGAGACACGTCATCAGCCGGACACTCGATGGTGGCGACTAGATGTGTTACCGGAGGGATGCGAATTTCCCTATCATCGGGCTTCAGCCCGATCTAGTCATGAAACGATGTTTGGCGATCGGCCATGCTCAAGGCTTGGATCCGACCGAGTAGCTCGCCTAGCAGTGAGCCTCCGATTGGGTCGGCACCAAGGGCGCGACTGTGGTCGGTCAGTGGCGCTATCGTCCTGGGGTTACTTGATGGTATTCCCGGGGAGTGTGCGGCCGTGGTTGGCTCAGTAGCGTCGATCAAGATAGGTTTTAAGACCGGGCTGGGGGCCCAAGCCATCCCAGCGGCGAGGTTTACTTCCTCCGACGTTAAGGCGCGGGGGTTTGAGAAGAGCAGAGGTCTTTGTCAAAACAAGGTCCCCCCGGGGGTCAGCGACGAACTCTAGGTTCTCGAACCTAACTTCCGAGCCAGGGGCAAAGCTTCCAATCTGGCCAAGACGGCTCGAGGGATTGGCTTGAAGCATAACACTTCCGAAGGCGAGGATCTGTCCAGGAACGAAGACGTCCTTGCTAAAGATCTCTCTGTCAATGATTAGACGAGCCATTGATCCTTTGGCAATTCGCAGCGAAACTCTCAATGAAAGCACCAATGTCGGTGTCGAAACCGGCGGATCTCGGGTAGGGGGTCCCGAACTGTGAATCTAGGAATGATGGTAACAGTGGACGAAGGAGACGGTGTTTACCCAGGTTCGGGCCCTCGTGTGGAGGTAAAACCCTACGTCCTGCTTGATTATATTGCAGAGTATGATGGTTTACAGAGTAGATCTACCTCGAGATCACACGAGCTAAACCCTAATGAGTTGAGTTGGCCCTCTACGAACTAAGCCCCCTGGTTTATATAGACACCGGGGATACCTAGGGTTACATATGGCCGGTTTCTATCCGGGCATAGATACGCACATTCTTTCTTGGAGGACACACCAAGTCTTCGAGACTCCTCCTTCCGAACACGGGATTGTTTGATAACTTGACTGCCTCTGTACGGCCAACAAGGGATGAATCAACGGCCCGTGGACCCCTTAGTCCCGGACTCCCTCATCAGTCGTCGGCGGTCAGTCGGGCCTCTTTCCATACTCAGCGGAATGAGTGCATTCGGTGCTGTTCTTGACCATATCCAAGGAGGAGAAAACGGACGTAGAAATTTTGGTGATGGCAGTGGTGACCATAGTGAGGAAAGGCCTCGACGGGATGGTCATATTGGAGGTTTTTCTCCGGCGGAGGATCCAGTCCTTGCAGGCAAGGGCCCATCCCATGTGGATATATGAGGGGCCGAGTGATCCCACGCGAGCTCACCCGGAGGAGCTCAATGCGAAGGCGCTAGAGGCGAAGCTCATGGCTATCACTTCGGCGCACGATAATCCCAGGGGCACCAGGGTGATCTCCCCCTTGGAGAAGGAGAATCCGCCGATTGAGGTAAATTTGAGTTTCCCTTGTCTGAGTGATTCCGATGCTGTGCTTGATTATCCTTTGATTTATTGTTTTCTTTTAGCTCGGCAGAGTTTCCCAGAAATGGTGAGTGTAGTGCCGGTTGTGAGTGTAGTGTCGATGCGTCGACTGATTCACTTGACCCGAAGGCTACGGAGAAGTGTTAGGCAGAAATAGACGTCGCGTCTTCAATAGGCAATATTAGCATTCGACTCGATTTCACTTGACTGTCATGCTTCTTCCATGCTTTTGTCGTCCGAGTGGCATGCCTCTTCGATTCACTGACCCCGATTGCTTGTAGGGCCACGTGAGGTGATCAAACTTGACGAGGACAACAAGGCCGACCCGTCAAACCCTTCACTCTACAAAGAGGTCCTGATGCAGAATGCCTCATCTTCTTGAGTGACCAGAGTCTCTCGAACCAAGACTGCAGCCCTGATCATTGATAAGGGTGCTACTCCGATGGCCGAAGCAACGCTCGGAGCTGCCCCGTCGGCCCCTTCATCGGTCTTTGTTGCTACCAACCTCTTCACGCTACACCACGTCCCATAGGATCAGGTGGGCGCAAGCAAGGAAGCCTTGATCCAGGTGGAGTTGATGAACGGTCGGCTGAAGGAGGCATACGATGCTAGCAAGGCTTTGGAGAAAAACGTCCGAGTAAGTACTCTCATAAGTACCAACTTCAGTCATGAAGTATGACTTGCATGTAGTGTAGTTTGTTTTTGTTTTTGGTCCCAAGTGGGTTTGCCCGGGGCACACGCACTGGGTGTTCTCAAGGTCCACTGGGGGGGCGCACTGAGCGCACCCACTAGGTGTAGTCCCCGAGACTACCGTCGACTGTGATAGTCGGCGAGAGTCTTTGATTCTTTTAATATTCTGTTACGGCAAGGTTGCTACCCGTAAGCACTCGGTGTGTTCTTAAAGGTTGTTTCACCTGTATGGATCGAACTCCTTTGTCTGGATGGCGGTAGGGTCACGTGGCCGATTGGTGTTCCGCTCTACTGGAACTTGCTCTTGTATCTGATCCCACATTACCTTCCAGTGGGGGGTGGTGGGGTCACGTGGCCGAGTGGTGTTCCGCTCTGCTAGAACTTGCTCTTGTATCTGATCCCACATTACTTTCCAGTGGGAGCACGCTGAGCGCACCCACTGATCGAACATTTTTTCTTGTCGAATCCGACTGACATTATTTTTCTCTCTTTGCTTCTCGTTGGCAGAGTGTCTGCGAGCTCGGAGCTCGATACAACACCATGGAGAAGGAGGTGCAGGACCTCAGGATCAGCCTGGAGGCCGAGAAGGCCAAGAGCACGCGCCTGGAGTAAGAGAAGCGATCACTCGGAGGTAAGCACATATCATCCGACTGTCCCTTGGATCATTTTCTTTCTCCCAATCCGACTGAACTTGCCTCACCAGATGTTTGTAGCAAAAATCTTCAACTTGTTAAGAGTCTCGGGACTTCTATTTCTTTAGAAACCATGAAGGAGACCCTCGCGAAGAAGGATACGAAGCTGGCATCGGCATGGAAGGAGGCCAATTCCCAGATGAAGGTAGCCGAGTAGAAGCTGAAATCAGTAGGGAAGCCGGAGGAGGACAACAAGAGCCTGAAGGTCGCAGTGGAGAGGTCCGTGCAAGAGCTTGCTGAGCTGAAGAACATTACGCCGAGTGGGAATCCAAGTACCAGCTGCTCTCCACTAAGAATCTTGAGTTGGAGGAGTACATTGAGGAGTTCGACGATGAAATGAGTGAGAAGCTCAAAGGTAATCCTCCTACCCGAGTGATCTCTGCTTTGCCTTTGGCTCCTTGCCTGTTATTGACTTTCTTTATTCCTCCGAGACCAGAATTTTGCAATCACATCGTGTCCGAGACTGAGAAGATTGAAAAAGAACTAGACCCATCTCGGCAACTTGTCACACCCTGTGTTGTACCACTTTGCTATGCCATGAGTTTATAAAATTTGGACCCAATTAAAACTTTTTGAGTGCTTGTGATGATTGACTTGAGTGCTATTTGCTTAAGTGCTTGCTTGAGTTTTAATTCACAAATGAATCTCCTTCTCTCAAAACTCATCTACTTGATCCAAACTCCCTGCCCAATGATCATGCCATGTGTATAGGACCTCAAACTATTTTTATAAAATGTTATTTTGGCCAAAAAGCATTTATTCATTTTAGGATTGAAAAACCCCCTGAATTGAGGTTTGTACTACAAGTCCTCAAATTGGGTGGAATACTTTCCCCAAAGACTCTATTTGGAACCTACCATATAAGACTTCCCAAAACCACCAAATTATATTTTTAAAGACTATTTTCCTATTTTAATTAAAGACTTTTTCTTAAGGCCAGAAATGGTCTTTCATAGGGAAAAAAATATTTTTATGCTTTCAAAATATTTTCAGAAAATTTAGGGAAACTCAGTGGACATATATTTTCCATATATATGAGTTTCAACACATGGTCATGTTCAAAATATTGGACAAAACCCTTCAAAACCCTTTCTGCCTATTTCAAGCTTTTGAAATATTTCTATAAGAAATATTGTCAAATAATTCCAGGAAAATTTTAGCATATCACACATGATATATGTGATGATCATGCAAAGTTTCATCTCAATCCCAAATGTTTTGGTTTACCAAAATATTCTAAAACCCTCTCTGTCCACATCCAAGTGTTGGCGTGGAAATTCGCACCGCGCAACACAACGATAATCCTCGCACTTTCGCGGCGAGGGGCGGATGCTTTTCGAGCAAAGCAACAAATAAGGTTCCTCAATTTCGGAGAGGAGGGACGGATGCTTTACGAGCAAAGCAACAAAGATGAAAATAGTAAACGAAAGTAAAAGTACGAAAAAGTAGTAGATGTGTTTGTTCGATTGTGTGTTCCAATCGGCCGTCACCCCCAACATATATAAGAGGCGGCTGGACTTCCCGTACAAGCAAAGGACTCATCTAGGCTTTCCTTACAAGAAAATTACATCAATTCACGTCCTAGAGTCCTAGTTCTGGTCCCGCTCGGATTCAGCCCGAATCTGGTCCAATCTTCTGTCTTGCTCCTTGCGTGGGCCGTGGAATCTGCACATGACCTCCGATGGAGATGGTTCAAACACGAATTTTGTGCGCTTCGACGAGGCCAATAATCCTTATGTTGATCCCTTTTCCAAATAAGGCCATCTTGAATACTCTACGGGGTCATCTTTAATTTCGAGCCGGACTCGGTTATGTAGCTGACTGGACCGTCTGACTCTTGTAGCGTCTCTGCAGGTCGTATACTATGTCGGATGATGATGACTCCAAAATCAAAGTTGACCGTTTCGATGCTACGAACAACTTTCATGTTGAACACTTTTTCATCCGAGGCCATCTAGATAACTATTTGAGCCCATCTTCAGCTTCTGGTCGGATTTGACAGTTTCCACTCCGGCAAGCTTTCCGCGGCAAGGTTTCCATCCCGCCAAGCTTTCACACCCCGGCAAGGTTTCCATCCCGGCAAGATTTCCCCGGCAAGGTTTCTATCCCGGCAAGATTTCGCCGGCAAGGTTTCTATCCCGGCAAGGTTTCCCTGGCAAGGTTTCTATCCCGGCAAGGTTCCCCCGGCAAGGTTTCCATCCCGCCAAGCTTTCTATCCCGGCAAGGTTTCCCCGGCAAGGTTTCCATCCCTCCAAGCTTTCCCACCCCGGCAAGGTTTCCATCCCGGCAAGCTTTCTATCCCGGCAATCTTTCTGGCTGTACCTTGCGGGTCCTTTTCGTGGCAGTAAACGACCTCGGATGAAAATGTGCCCAAAAGCAAAGTTGACCGTTTCGACGTTACGAACAACTTTCATGTTGAACGTTTTTCGATTCGAGGCTATCTTGAATGGATAATTGCTCACGCATTGCATCAGACACTCGCCAAGACGTATCTGGTCTCCCGCGTCTTGTTTCGCCTCTTGACATGGCTGCATTCAGACAGCTCTAACTTTTGCATACGAACTTGGATTGAGACAATTTTTATATGAAAATCAACCGATTCGACGAGACGAAGACAATTCATGTAGAAAGTTTTCTCATATGAGATCATCTTGAGGGCGTAATCAGCCGAATAGTGTTCTGGATACAAAATCCCAGTACTTCGAACACAACTTCGGCGTTAGAGATGAGATCGGATGGCTATGGCCCAAATATCAAAGTTTCTCTTTTCGACGATACGTAACTTTCTCACTTTGAGCACTTTTCCATTTGAGGCTTCTTAATTATGTTTTTGACCATGCCAAAATCTGGTGTCAACACATGCCCCCCTGTTTTTCGGCAAAACTTGTGTGCCGAAAAATAACTTGCACAATGCTTTTTCTAAGGACGATGTCAACACTCCATCGGCCATTTATATTCTTAGGGCGATAATCATATATCGGCCACGTTTGCTCTTAGGGCGATAATCATATATCGGCCACGTTTGCTCTTAGGGCGATAATCATATATCGGCCATCGCCTATTTAGGCTTCTTGCCACACACTTGGATGGTACTTCTTCAGATATTTTCCATTGAGTGCTTTAGCCAGCTTCTCCCCTTGCAAAGATTGTACAAAATATGAATTGCCAGGGACAATCTCTACAACTTTATATGGACCTTCCCAACTCGGCGACCACTTGCCGAATTTTCTATCTTTAGTTCCAATGGGTAAAATCGTTTTCCATACTAAATCTCCTATTTGAAACGACTTTTCTTTCTCCCTTTTGTTATAAGCCTTGGCTACTCTTAATTTTTCTTTCTCAATTTCTCGCAAAGCTCTTAACCTTTCTTCTGGAACGTCATCCATTCTGTCCATCATCAAATCAGTATATTCAACAGCCGACAAATCATTTTGTCTGGCTACCCTAAGAGATTGCAACTTAAGTTCCACAGGTAACACCGCCTCCTGGCCATACACTAGCTCAAAAGGTGATACTTGAGTAGCTCCATGCTTAGATATTCTATGAGCCCACAAAGCTTCCGAAAGCACCTCGTGCCACCTTCTCGGATGTTCTTCAACTTTCTTCTTTATAAGCTTGATCAAAGTCTTATTGCTAGATTCGGCCTTTCCATTAGCTTGAGCATAATAAGGCGACGAATTCAACAATCTAATTCCATAAGATTCGGCAAATTCACGAAATTGATGGGACATAAAAGAAGCACCTTGATCAGTAGTCAAAGTTTGAGGAATACCGAATCTATGAATAATATGCTCCAAAACAAAATTAATTACTTCTCTATGAGTCATTTTCCTCAAAGGAATCGCTTCCGTCCACTTGGTGAAATAATCAGTGACTACCAGGACGAAGCGATGTTGTTTAGAAGACGAAGGATGTATCTCACCAATAAAATCTAAGCCCCATCCTCTAAACGGCCATTGCTTAATTACGGGATTCAACATAGCTGCGGGTGCTAATTGTATGTTGCCAAATTTCTGACAAGCTTCACAGCCTTTATAATAACGGAAACAATCTTCTAACAAAGTCGGCCAATAAAAACCTGCTCTTTTTATCAACCACCGCATCTTATGAGCCGACTGGTGTGTCCCACATATGCCCTCATGCACTTCACCCATGGCTAATCTAGATTGGTCAGAACCCAAACATTTTAACAATAGCCCATCTATAGTTCGGCGATGTAACTCGTCGTTAAACAGAGTATACTTCAAAGCTTGTCGCCGAATTTTTCTATCTCTCGTTTGACTTGGATCTTTTAAATGATTAATCAAAGGAATTCTCCAATCTACAATTTCCGAATTAGTAGCTAATTCGGTCACTGGTGATAGTTCGTTTATTTGTAACTCGGTCTCACCCTTTGTAGCAATCAACATCGGTTTTTCTAAGACGAAGAACTTTCCTCTACTGATATTTTAACCGGATGCTTGCTGTGCCAAAGAATTAGCTCTAGAATTTTCTTCTCTAGGTATATGATGGATGGTGAATGTATCTAGAGATTTAATCATGTCCAAACATCGGTCTAAATAACTTTTTAACAACCCGTCAAAACATTGGAATTCGCCTTTAATTTGTTGCACTACCAGAAGCGAATCACCAAAAGCATCTACATCCTTAACACCCATATCCAGTAAATTTTGTAAACCAAACAAAAGAGCCTCATACTCAGCTTGGTTATTCGTGCAAGGATAATCTAAGTGAACCGATGTTTCATATATAACATTATTAGGAGAAATCAAAATATTGCCGACGCCTTGTCCCTTTCTACAAACCGATCCATCAAAATAAAGTTTCCATGGGCATATGCCAACATAATTAATATCTTCTTCATCCTTAACCCTATGATCAACAATGAAATCAGCGATAATTTGACCTTTCATAGCACGCAACGACTCATACGTCAAATCATACTCTATTAGTGCATAAGCCCATTTACCAATCCTACCACTAAGAATCGGTTTTTGCAACATGTGTTTAACTACGTCGGCCTGACAAGCTACCACACAAGTACTGGACAGCAAATAAGGTCGAAACTTGTTACATGCATAATATAAGGATAAGCATAACTTTTCAATAAACACATACCGAGTTTCGGCTTCAATCAAGCGACGACTTAAGTATGCTATGATACACTCCTTCCCGTCATCTTCTTGTGCCAATACTGCGCCGATCACTTTATCTTGTGCAGCAATATATAATTTAAATGGCGCACCAGATTTGGGTGCACGCAACACCGGAGGATTCAACAAATATGTCTTTATGTTATTAAAAGCCTCTCGTTGTTCTGCCCCCCAAGTGAATTCGGCTTCATTCTTTAGCCGAAGTATTGGAGCAAACGATTCAATCTTCCCTGCCAAGTTAGATATAAATCGTCTCAAGTAATTGATTTTCCCCAATAACTTTTGCACATCTCCTTTTCAAGTCGGCTGTTCCAGATTTTTAATTGCCTCTACTTTCTTAGGGTCAATCTCTATACCACCTTCATGAATTATAAATCCTAAGAATTTTCCAGCCGACACACCAAAAGCACATTTAAGGGGATTCATCTTCAACCCATACCGGCGCATTCTTTCAAAACCGAGTCGTAAATCGGCAAGATGATGCTCAAACCCATCCGATTTAACAACTATATCATCAATGTATATTTCTAATATAATGCCTAGAAGATCATGAAATATTAGATTCATGGCACGTTGATATGTAGCACCGGCATTCTTCAACCCAAAAGTCATGACTACCCACTCAAACAAACCGACAAAGCCAGGGCACCGAAAAGCAGTCTTAGACATGTCCTTTTCGGCCATAAATATTTGATTATAACCAGCATTGCCATCTAAAAAACTGATTATTCTATGTCCCGAAGCATTATTAATAAGGATGTCGGCAATAGGCATAGGATATTCATCTTTTGGAGTAGCCTTATTCAAGTCCCTAAAATCAACACATATTCTAATTTTGGTAGTATTCTTCTTTTCAACAGGAACAATATTAGACACCCAATCCGCATATCTACATGGCCGAATAAACTTTGCTTTTATCAACCGGTCAACTTCTTCTTTGATGCGGTCATACATGTTAGGATTAAAATTTCTACGCGGTTGCTTATACGGACTAAAACCAGGTTTGATAGGTAATCTATGTTCCACTAAATCTCTATTTAAGCCAGGCATTTCGGTATAATTCCAAGCAAAGCAATCAACAAATTCTTTAAGTAACACGGTTACCTTGCTTTTCTGATCGGCTTTTAAATTAGCATTGATAAATGTAGGTCTCGGAGTGCTCCCATCACCAATGTCTATTTCTTCAAGTGGATCAGCCGATGAGAATCCATGCCCAAGCTTGTCCATGTCTTCAAATTCTTCAATAGTCTCATGCATATCGTTCTTTCCGGAACGATATTCTTCTGTACGTTTTTGTAACCATTTAATGCTATCTTCTTTATTCATCACTTATATAGATAGATCATTAAGCCGAGCTACATCAGCCGTCTGTACATTTATGGGTACAAAACCATCTCGACCTATACTAATGTAATCATAGTCCGATAGATCTCTACCGGCCAAGCATTGCATATCACCGAGTTGCCAATCAACCGGCGCTTCTGTCAAGGCTATGCAAGTTGAGTTGTCTGCCCCAATCACCTCTACATCATCATCTACCCATTGAATTAAGCACTGATGCAAACTAGATCGAATGCAACAATTCGTATGGATCCAGTCACGCCCTAACAGAATATTGTATCGGCCTTTGACATCGACTACAAGGAAAGCAGTCGGCAATGTCTTGCTTCCGACTGTAAGCTCCATAGATATAACGCCTTTGGCTTCAGATAGCTCTCCTGAAAACCCACTGAGTGCCATGTTGGTCTTCATTAGCTCGCTCTCCTTTCGGTTCAGCCTGGAAAACACCGATAGAGGCATGATATTCACACCTGCGCCGCCATCAACAAGCATACGCCCAATAGGCTTGCCATCAACATGTCCTTTGATGAATAACGGCTTCAAGTGTTGGTCGGGTTTTTCTGGTTTTTCGAACATAGCCTTACCCGGCCCAAGAATTAACTCAGCAACCTCAG
This sequence comes from Elymus sibiricus, assembly GCA_039707655.1. Lineage (NCBI taxonomy): Eukaryota > Viridiplantae > Streptophyta > Magnoliopsida > Poales > Poaceae > Elymus > Elymus sibiricus. The sequence continues at coordinate 164,929,797 of CM077663.1, read as the reverse complement.
ACTCAGGTGCGCGGAACTCGGCGGGCAATGCAAAAACCATGTTAATATCCATATCAGTGAATATATTGTTGCCATTCTCCGAGTTGACGCCGTCAACCTTGTCATCTGTCATGTCATCATCTGAGTACTTGCCATCATCTTCCGAGCAATCGCCACCATCTTCCGGATTGTGAGCGGTATCTTCCGAATAACTGGTGACTGCATCAACCGAGCCAGTGGGAGCATCAACCGAGTTATCGGCAACTGCATCTTCTTCTTTTGATATGCGCTTTTCTCTCCACACCAGTCGGGGTATCATTGGTCTATCCTCATTGAATTGCTCATCCCGCTTTTTCTCGGCTATTTCTTTTTCGATTTCCAACGCTCGCAGCCGTTGCACTCGGCGTTTCTGAGTGTGATTATATCCTGTCGGACACCATTGAGGTTCTGGTTTGGTCCCTGGAGCGACAGATTTGCTGCCCCCCGAACTACTCGGCATTTTCTGACGTACTGTCCTGTTGCCCCCCGAGTAACCCGGCCTGTACTGACTGCCTCCTGAGTATCTCGGCATGTTGCTTCTCATGTAACTCGGCCTGTTCCGAGTAGCCGAAACACCCTTCTGCTGATGCGATACACCCCCTGCTGCAAATTTCTGGCTTCCATTAGTACTTGGGTTCCCATGATTGAGCGAGCCAAAAATAACTAGAGACTGTCCAGGGGATGCACGTGAGCTGTTCTCTTTGATGAGTGGATCAATTATCACACCAACCGCTCCAATTTTCCGAGTTACGCTGGCAGATTCAGTATGTGCATTAGCATCTTTTTCCTGAACAGAATTATCTTTCAACTCGGCAATGTCCTCCTTTCCTGGACTTTTCTTTTCACCGAGTTCTTTTGCGGACTTACGCACCCAAGTGATCCCACGGCCATTACTATTTTTGTCAGCCACTTGGCGCACTGGTGACCGATCCCTTCGAATCGTGTCTTCATCAAACCGAGTCCTTTTCTGACGCACTGGCCCCCTGTGCATATTACTCGGCTGATTCCATTCTGGCCGAAAACAACCCGGTGGCCCCATAGGGTGTGGTGCCCAAGGATTAAACCCCCACGGAGGACACGGAGGAAAATATGGGTGCATAGGAGGTGGGCATCCCCAATAAGCCGGTTTCATTGGAAAACACGGCTGTTGCTCATATGAATTTCTCCCCCAATGCTCATGATCATCAAGTCTAGGAGGGGACCTCGGACGCTTGACTCCTCCAAGCCGATCGAACACATTGCTGTTTCTACGCGAAGTGTATTTTCCCAACAGCATGTTGACAGTCGGCTTTGGTCTTGGACCTTGCTTTTTCTTTCCATTGACTTTCCATACTCCGACCTCTGGGTTCCTGGGTATAATCATTTTTGGTGGAGCATTCTCATCAACAGTATTTTTCTCCTTGGCTGACTCGGCCTGATCCGACCGAATTAGCATCTTTTTGCCTTCAAACTCGATCACATTAACAGGGAAAGGATCACTATCGAGCTTCATCTTGGCATCCTCTATGAATGTCAATCGTCCTTCGTTAATGGCCGATTGCACCTGTCGACGAAAAATGTTACAATCATTAGTAGCATGTGAAAAAGAATGATGCCACTTACAATAAGCTCTTCGTCCCAATTCTTCCGGAGATGGGATCACATGATTTCCTCTCAATCTTATTTGCTTCCCTTGCAATAACATATCAAAGATCTTATCACACTTGCTAACATCAAAAGTATATTTAATCTCATCTTTTTTAGCAGGTGTAGGTTTTAAAGCTGGACATGCAAAGGGTTTAGACTTTGGCGTTTGGATCCACTCGGCTACACATATGTCTAGATCATCATCACTAGCCGAATCATCTTCACACTCTAAAGTATTAACAGCAGGAATAACCTTATCTTTATTTTTGTTTTCTCTGAACCGACTAGATTGCTTAACTTCTCTAGCTCAGTTTTCCTGCGCCAAAGCCTTTTGTAACACTTGGTTTACATCTAAAAATTCCTGCCCTTCTAGTTTATCTTTAATGTGAGCATGCAAACCCGAAAAAGCTAGATCAGCCAAATCTTTTTCGGCTATATTTAAGCTATAGCAGCGGTTCTTTACATCCCTAAACCTTCTAATGTAATCATGCACCGGCTCATTATACTTCTGCCTAACCATAGTTAGGTCAGAAAGCCGAAGCTCAGCTTCACCGCTATAGAAGTACTCATGAAATCGCTGCTCTAACTGTACCCATGAAGAAATAGAGTTAGGAGCAAGGGATGAAAACCAAGTAAATGCAGTGCCGGTTAAAGACAAAGGAAATAGTCTAACTCTATAAATATCTGAATTACCAAACTCACTGCATTGTGCTAAGAACTGTGCCACATGTTCAACAGTAGACCTACCACCTTCCCCGGTGAATTTAACAAAATCAGGGATCCTAACACCTCGAGGATAAGGAGTGGATTCAAAGTATTCGGGGTATGGTTTCCGATAGGTACGTGCCACACCTTTCGGCGCCAAACCGTATTGACTCAGGATCTCAGTTATTTGATCTTTCACACTAACATATGTTTGTGGAACAGCATGTGGTGGATTCTCTGGCAATATGGTTTGAGCATGTGAAGTTTGCAATGGAGGATCATTAGCTTGCGAATCAAGTACCGGCCCATATGGAATCCCGGTACTGACAGCTGGCGGCATAGCCTCTGAATTATTTACAATTCGGTGAGGGTTCGTACCAAATTGATTGTAACTCGGTGGTGAGTTTGCTCCGAGTTGATTGTAACTCGGTGGCGTGGTATATGCTACTGTTTGATAGTAGGGTTGCTGCAGATTTGAATTCAAAACCCTACTTCGGTTATTGCTATCATAACTTTGTGCAACCGAAGTAGAAACGATAGGAGGAGCAACACTAGGGATAAAGTTATGGGCGGAACTATTAGTATAGTTCCGGCCACTTTGATCATTGTTTAGAACAGCATGAATTTGATCTCTGTTAGCCGATGCACTTTCAACATGTTGCCCTAATGATTGAATATGATGAGATGAACCATCCCCTAAACCTTTGCTAAGTCGCTTTTCAAGTTCTTCAAATTTATCAGCCATGGATTTAGAAAGTGTGTTCATCGCATTTGTCATGTCGGATCCAAATTTGCTAGCTACGGACACATCAATTAAATGAGCAATCTCTTCGGTTGGCTTTTTTACCTCAGCATCGGAAGGACTTGGCGCAACTACCTTTTTGACGACGCCGTTCCTTGTCTTCTGGTATCCCGCCAAAAACATGTTCTTCTTTTCAGCGTTCTGTCTCTCGAGCTCCTGTTCAAACTCGCATCGATCATCTTCCGACAGGTCATCGAACGTAACGGCGATGACGTTCTCCGGGTCGATGTCGCTCCCGTTCCTGAACTCGGTATTCATCATATCCTGAGTAGATGTTGCCCTTGTTCTTCTCGTCGCCGAGTAGATTGGAAGTACTCGGCGTTCTTCGGTCCCCAGCGGAGTCGCCAATTTGTGTTGGCGCGGAAATTCGCACCGCGCAACACAACGATAATCCTCGCACTTTCGTGGCGAGGGGCGGATGCTTTTCGAGCAAAGCAACAAAGAAGGTTCCTCGATTTCAGAGAGGAGGGACGGATGCTTTACGAGCAAAGCAACAAAGATGAAAACAGTAAACGAAAGTAAAAGTACGAAAAAGTAGTAGATGTGTTTGTTCGATTGTGTGTTCCAATCGGCCGTCACCCCCAACATATATAAGAGGCGGCTGGACTTCCCGTACAAGCAAAGGATTCATCTAGGCTTTCCTTACAAGAAAATTACATCAATTCACGTCCTAGAGTCCTAGTTCTGGTCCCGCTCGGATTCAGCCCGAATCTGGTCCAATCTTCTGTCTTGCTCCTTGCGTGGGCCGTGGAATATGCACATGACCACTGATGGAGATGGTTCAAACACGAATTTTGTGCGCTTCGTCGAGGCCAATAATCCTTATGTTGATCACTTTTCCAAATAAGGCCATCTTGAATACTCTACGGGGTCATCTTTAATTTCGAGCCGGACTCGGTTATGTAGCTGACTGGACCATCCGACTCTTGTAGCGTCTCTGCAGGTCGTATACTATGTCGGATGATGATGACTCCAAAAGAAAAGTTGACCGTTTCGACGTTACGAACAACTTCCATGTTGAACACTTTTTCATCCGAGGCCATCTAGATAATTATTTGAGCCCATCTTCAGCTTCTGGTCGGATTTGACAGTTTCCACTCCGGCAAGCTTTCCCCGGCTAGGTTTCCATCCCGCCAAGCTTTCACACCCCGGCAAGGTTTCCATCCCGGCAAGATTTCCCCGGCAAGGTTTCTATCCTGGCAAGGTTTCCCCGTCAAGGTTTCTATCCCGGCAAGGTTCCCCCGGCAAGGTTTCCATCCCGCCAAGCTTTCTATCCCGGCAAGGTTTCCCCGGCAAGGTTTCCATCCCGCCAAGCTTTCACACCCCGGCAAGGTTTCCATCCCGGCAAGATTTCGCCGGCAAGGTTTCTATCCCGGCAAGCTTTCTGGCTGTACCTTGCGGGTCCTTTTCGTGGCAGTAAACGACCTCGGATGAAAATGTGCCCAAAAGAAAAGTTGACCATTTCGACGTTACGAACAACTTTCATGTTGAACGTTTTAAGATTCGAGGCTATCTTGAATGGCTAATTGCTCACGCATTGCATCAGACACTCGCCAAGACGTATCTGGTCTCCCGCGTCTTGTTTCGCCTCTTGACATGGCTGCATTCAGACAGCTCTAACTTTTGCATACAAACTTGGATTGAGACGATTTTTATATGAAAATCAACTGATTCGACGAGACGAAGACAATTCATGTAGAAAGTTTTCTCATATGAGATCATCTAGAGGGCGTAATCAGCCGAATAGTGTTCTGGATACAAACTCCCAGTACTTCGAACACAACTTCGGCCTTAGAGATGAGATCGGATGGCTATGGCCCAAATATCAAAGTTTCTCTTTTCGACGATATGGAACTTTCTCACTTTGAGCACTTTTCCATTTGAGGCCTTCTTAATTATGTTTTTGACCATGCCAAAATCTGGTGTCAACACCAAGTTTGAGCAACTTTGTATTGCCAAGTATTTCCAGTTGATCTTAAACTCTATAGACATGCTCTAATACCCAAATAATGACACCACACAAAGTGGTGCATCAAGGAGATTAGTTTAGCATGACTAGATCTACAGAAACTTGATTCTGTTAATTTCTAGTGTTTACCAAGTTTGCATTAGCAACTTTTCTCAAATGAGCTCAAACCTTGTGATCACCCTTATTTTAACCCCCCATTTCATCATGTTAAGTTTCACCTCCAGTAGAGGAGCTTAGCTAGCCCAAACACTGATCAAACACCTTCTGGTGCATTATTGGGATCAATAATTGAGGCACTCCAGGTGCTCTCCTTGGTCTCCAATTTTTACCACCCCTCTCCCTAACCCCCAGCAAACCCCAGTAAGTTTCCCACGACCACAACTCCATTATTGGTGGGGTAAAACCCCCATTTCCTCGCTTATTTCCACCTCTCTCTCTTCTCTCTCTCACTCATGGCTGTTTCCAGAGCATCCAAGGCTCTTTCCTACTTGTTTACTTCCCCCTGCAGTGCATGGACACTCGAAGACACGCCAGAGCGCGTCAAAAGCTCTGGCATGCTGGCCAAAATCGCGCTCTGGAGCACGCAGCCATGCTCTAGAGGGTTGACCTGCGTGCCCAGCCACGCCACCGTGTCGGGGACCTCCTCTACCCCACTCTCTCACCCCTCTCCTACGCGTGCGCGACGCCGCCCCCCTCGGCCAATCTCCGGCCTCACACGCGCGACGTGTCTGCCTCACCCTGCACCTTGCTCTCTCTTTCCTGCGTCATAGGCAAGTCCCACGAGCACCGCAGACTCACTCCCTCCTCCTCTAACGGTCGGTAGCACCGTTGCCGCGGATGCCCGTGAGCCACGTCCACGGTGAGCCACGGGCCGGCTATATAAAGCCACCCCGGACCTCCCTCTTCCTCCCTTCGACCCCTCACTGCCCCCAATCGACCGCCTGATCCACCCAGCCTCCTCCAGAAGCTCTCGAGCTCGAGATCGAGCTCGGGGTCCGCCGCTGCGGCTCACCGGAGTTCTCCAGGTACAGCCCCTCTCCGGCCCCATTCCTTCCTCCTCTGGCTCCTCCTTGCCACTCTGACGTGTTTCCCTCTCTCTCCCCCGTGGATTGCCACATGAACTGTGGATTTGGAGCTCGCCCGAATCCCCTCCGCCGTGGACCCCTCGTCACCGGCGACTCCCTGCACCCCGGCGCCTCCCTCCACCACCACCCGATCGGCGACAACACCCTGAGTCCATTTCCGCTCCTAGCCACCCTCGACGTGGCCCAGTCGTCGCCGGTGAGCACGCCGCCCCTCTATCCAGAGGTTGACAACAGCCCCGACATGAGGACCCCACCCGTCAGCCTCTGCCTCCCCTTCCCCTCTCCCTCTGTCGCTGGCCGCTGGGCCCCGCGCGTCAGGTTCAAACCTGACGGCGCGCGCGCGCCAGGCTTGCCTGGGCTAGCTTTGCTGGCTGGGCCGGCTCGGCCAGCTGCTTCTGGCCCGTGGCACAGTTGCATTTTTATTTTTCTTTTGTGATATTATTTCAAAAATTCCACAGTATTAAATAAATCTCCAAATCCAATAATTCCAATTCCACAAATCTTGTAATATTCCAACCTACTTGATTATGCCACTTGTGAGAATTTTAGAAAAGGTTTTGTACACTGTTTTTTATTTTAAACACTATTTTAGATATTAATAGTCTCTGTTAAAATATTTTTCACAACTTTTTATACTTCAAAACCAGAAGCTAGTATTTTTAGTATTCTTAGTTTTCACTCTAGTATTTTACAAAAGTAGTTTGACATTTTTCTGACTGATTTATTTTCCCTATTTTGGTCTACTGCCTTACTATTCCCGTTACTTTGCGACGATAGATTGCGTTGTTGAGGAGGGAATTGGACCAGAAGACTTTGAAGACCCCGAAGACTTTGTTGAGCTAGGCAAGCAGCCCATTGACCATGCCTAAGAAACTTTTTCATGCATGTCATATAGCACCTTATGATTTGATGAATTGATCATGATGATGTGGTGGCCACTTTGGTGGATGGCTCGTTACTTTCTCGTTGATAATTGCATCGTGCATGGCCCTACCTCGTTATGAGGGTTATGCGGGTGGGAAGTAGATAGGTTGCTAAGTAGTGCTACGCAAATGGGACGGGAATATGCATGGTGATGGAAACAAACGTACTTTCAAAGACTTTTCTAAAACCCCGTCGGGTGACACTAATGCCCGAGGGAGATGTCGAGCTAGGTGGCCTCTTGATAAAGAAGTGGTGCACCAAGGCCACTACGTGTGTTGTTTTCGAAAATGGATTGGTTTAACTTGCGACTGTTACTCCAACCTTACATGTATAACCACGATACCCCTTATGGGACGGGGCTTTGTTGATTACATTGGTCGATGCTAGCAAGGAGCCTGCATTACTAGTGTCGGGAGTGACGTGGTCACTCTCGATATGGGGTCGTGCCTGCTAGGACGACCATGGGCTGTTTTCACAGACACCGGGCACACTGTTGGTCCCCACAAGGATGGTACTTGTGAAGTACGTCATGCGGGCTGGGCACCAATGAGTGGACTCTTTGTTTAGTGTCATCAAGGGAAAGGCATTGTTCGGATGCTTACCTCAGGTATGCGATATACCGCGAGTCATGGCTTGACACAGAAGTTCCCCGAGTCTTGTGGGTTAAGTGTGCAACCTCTGCAGAGTGTAAAACTATTCGAATAGCCATGTCCACGGTCAAGGACAGTTGGATGATTGCTCTTGGGCTACGTCCATTGTTAATAAAACTATGTGTGTGTGGAGAAAGGAATACTTGAGTAAAGTCAAATGACTTGACGCGATGGTTGAACATGAAATGTTCAAATCTATTTATATTGATATCTGTAACATGTTCTTACAGATACTTGTGACCTCATGATGCATGCTTACAAGTTGTTAGATCATGTCATTGCATTCAAAAATTAGCTTTCCGCAACTTACCGACTTAGTGTTATATCATGCATTGTTATACCTTGTTCCAAAACATGGGTTGCTTGTGAGTACATTCAAAGTACTCATTGACTTGCCACTGTTTATTTAATTGTCCAAGCATGGAAGAGCAGGAATATGGTGAAGATTTCATGGGAGACGAACATGCAAATTAGGACACTTCCCAGTCAGAATGCCTGTAGGGTTAAGGCAGATGGCATGGGTACACGCTTTCGTTCAAGATTTCCGCTGCTAGTTATGTTGGTGATTGGCCTTCGTGGCCCTATCTATGTAAGACTTGACATTGATGGTCTTTATTTGTGTAAGACGATATGTATGGATGCAAGACTCTTGTTATTTAGCTTCTGTGCGTTCAGTGAGCATTGATCTCTGGGATCACTGTACACGTGCATTCGGTGATCACGACTTATGAGTCAGGGTCTTCACACAACTCCTCAGCGCTTGGCCTTGGCCATTCTTTGATTGGAGGAACGCATCGAGCACGTGCTGAGCTAGCTCAACCGACTCTGTGAAGCAATCAAGAAGATTGACCAACAAATCATTCCTGACGAGGAGCTTTCGAATGACTTGGAGTCCATCATGGATCGAGTATGGGCAGTTCCGAGCCGAGTGCAAGGATGGACGAAGTCGTCAGCCTGTTGTGGAGCTGATGTCTCCCTTTCTCTTGTTTGAGTCCACTGCAAGGGTGTGAAAGAGGAGAAGCTGAAGTCGCTCAAGGTCGTCAATAAGAAGGACGCCAAGTTTGAAGATTTCATGGAGACGTTCCTGGAGGCCGCCACTCGGATATCAGATGGCATCGGCCTCGACACCTTCATCGACGCAGCAATTCCTCCACCAGCCGAGTGATCCTCGGAAAAACTTTAAATTTGATTCGCGTCGGAATGCCGAGTGGTTGATGTAACCGATGAACCTTAAGTGAGCCTGGGGCTCCTTCCGTTTGAACCTTAGCTTGGAACAAAATGCAGTTCATTTGCTTCGTTTTCATTTGGATTTTTGAATGTCTTTCACTCGTTCGTTGAACGGGTTAGGCCAAGTCCCTGAGTGCAGGTGAGACCTTACTCGGGGTATCGAAAAGGTTAGGCGACCGCTGCACCATGGCTAAGTTTCTGAGTGTGAGTCATGCTTGCATTCGAAGCGATTAGGACTTGGGTGAATCCAGGTTCGCGGCATAGCCCCCCGAGTGAGGAAGTCTTCCTCACTCAGAACGTTCTAGATTAGACGACTCCTGGGTCGCGGCTAAGCTCCTAAGGGTGAATGTCTTTCACACTCATGATTTTTATTACTTAGACGAAATCTGGTTTGCAGCTAAGGTATCCCAGCAAAGAAATCTTCTTACACTTGGAACATTTAGAGCCCAGGCAAAATCAGGTTCGCAGCGGAGCCCCCGAGTGAGGAAATCCTCCTTGCTCGGAACGTTTTAGCTTAGACGACTGCTAGGCTGAAGCTAAGTTTCCGAATGCGAGTCATGCTCGCATTCAAGTCTATTAGGACTTGGGCAAATTCAGGTTCGTGACAAAGCCCCCGAGTGAGGAAGTCTTCCTAGCTCGGAACGTTCTAGCTTAGACAACTGCTGGGTCACAGCTAAGCTCCTGAGGGTGAATGTCTTTCACACTCAGGATTTTTATTACTTAGACGAAGTCTGGTTCACAGCTAAGGTATGCGAGTGAAGAAATCTTTTTACACTTGGAACGTTTAGAGCCGAGGCAAAATCAGGTTCGCAGCAGAGCCCCCAAGTGAGGAAATCCTCCTCGCTCAGAACGTTTTAGCTTAGATGACTAGGCCGCAACTAAGCCCCCGAGTATTGGAATCTTCCACACTCAGGATTTTCATCACTTAGATGAAGTCAGGTTCACGGCTAAGGTTCCCGAGTGAAGAAATCTTCTTACACTCGAAACGTTTAGAGCGTACGTGAAATCTAGTTCGTAGGGGAGCCCCCGAGTGAGGAAATCTTCCTCACTCGAAACGTTCTAGTTTAGTCGTCTGCAGGGTCGCAGCTAAGCCCCCGAGAGTGGAAATCTTCCACACTCAGGATTGTTATTACTTAGATGAAGTCAAGTTCACAGCTAAAGTTCCCGAGTGAAGAAATAATCTTACACTCGGAACGTTTAGAGGTCATGCGAAATCAGGTTCGCAGCGGAGCCCCCGAGTGAGGAAATCTTCCTCGCTCGGAATGTTCTAGCTTAGACGACTGCTGGGTCGCAGCTAAGCTCCTAAGGGTGAATGTCTTTCAGACTCAGGATTTTTATTACTTAGACAAAGTCTGGTTCGCAGCTAAGGTATCCGAGTGAAGAAATCTTCTTACAATTTGAATGTTTAGAGCTCAGGCTGAATCAGGTTCGCAGCGGAGCCCCGGAGTGAGGAAATCCTCCTCGCTCGAAATGTTTTAGCTTAGCCAACTGCTAGGCCGCAGCTAAGCCCCCGAGTGTGGAAATCTTCCACACTCAGGATTTTCATCACTTAGACGAAGTCAGGTTCGCGGCTAAGGTTCCTGAGAGAATAAATCTTCTTACACTCGGAATGTTTAGAGCTAAGGCGAACTCAAGTTCGTAGCGGAGCTCCCGAGTGAGGAAATCTTCCTTACTCGGAATGTTCTAGCTTAGACGACTACAGGGTCGCAGCTAAGCCCCCGTGTGTGGAAATCTTCCACACTCAGGATTTTTATTACTTACACAAAGTCAGGTTCCTAGCTAAGGTTCCCGAGTGAAGAAATCTTCTTACACTCAGAACGTTTAGAGCTCATGCGAAATCAGGTTCACGGGAGTGCCCCCGAGGGAGGAAATCTTCCTCGCTCGGAACGTTCTAGCTTAGATGACTGCAGGGTCGCAACTAAGCCCCCGACCGTGGAAATCTTCAACACCCAGGATTTCCTAACTTAGGCGAAATCAGTTTTGCAGCTAAGTCGTTTCACCCACTAGGGGCAATGGGAACTAAGTTATGGAAATCACTTGAGTGAAACAAATGAAATTTTGACAAAGTACAACGAAAGTAGACTTTTTATTCATCAAAATCACTCTGAAATTCATCATGGAAATGAAAAAGGTTTTCTCTGTTCTAAGTGAAGAACTTGCGGAGCAGGTCCGCGTTCCAAGCTCGAGGCTCTTCCGTTTCCTTCTCAAAGTTGTAGAGCCGATAGGCTCCGTTGTTGAGAACTTTGGAGATTGCGAAAGGCCCTCACCACGGAGGTGCAAGATTGTGAGGTATTTGTTGATCCAGTTAGAGGACGAGATCACCTTCTTGAAAGGTGCGCCCTCTGACCTATCTGTCATGGTAGCGCCTCAAATCCCGCTGATAAAGTGTTGATAGCTGCCTTTCTTCGTCCCAGAGGTCTTGACAGTCCTGCCATGCTTCCTCGGCTTCGGCTTCAGAATACAATTCTACTCTGGGGGAATTGTGCAGTAAGTCACTCGGCAGGACGGCTTCGGACCCATACACCATGAAGAAAGGGGTGCGATTTGTGGACCGATTCGGGGTCGTTCATAGACCCCACAATACTCACGGTAATTTGTCGTCCCAGCCTCATGCAGCGTGCTTTAGGTCTCTCATGAGACGTGGCTTTAGCCCTTGCCTGGTCATCCCATTCACCCGCTCTGCTAGACCATTCGACTGAGGGTGAGCCATAGAGGCATAATCGACCCGAGAGCCCTGGGTGTAACAGAATTCGCGGAACTCATCCGAGTCGAAGTTAGACCCATTATCCGTGATGATGATATGGGGAACCCAAACAAAAAGATGATCTACCTGATGAAGCTGAAGGCAGTCGCTGAACTTAGGTCCTTCACGTGCTTCACTTCTATCCATTTGGTGAATTTGTCCATCGCCACTAACAGATCGGTGAAGCCACTCGACCTGGTTCATAGGGGTCCGACCATGTCGAGTCCCCAATGGCAAAAGGCCAGGTGAGTGGAATCGTCTTCAGTGCCGACTCGGGCTTGTGGGACTTGTTCTTATAGAATTGGCACCCGATGCAGTGATCCACGATATATCTCGCTGCTTCATTGGAATGTGGCCAGTAAAAACCCGCTCGGAAAGCCTTGGCGACTAACGTCCGAGAGGATGCGTGGTGGCCGCAAGTTCCCGAGTGGATCTCGTGCGGGATTTGTAGCCCTTCTTCTGGGGAGATGCAATGCTGAGTGATTCCAGTGGTACTCTTCTTGTATAACTTATCTCCCATTACCGTGGAGGCCTTGGATCGCCGGACGATATGGCGGGCTTCCACTTCGTCTTCGGGGAGTTCTTGCCGGAGCAAGTATGCTATGTGGGGTTGATTCCAGTCGGGAATAAAACTACTGCAGGAATGCCAAGCAGAGGCGGGTGGGAAAAGGCCAACAGTGACGGGCAAGGCTCCCAGGGCCACCCACCACCGACCTCCTGCCACTACTATCCTGGCATCAGTTGCGGACGGGCGCCCACCACTTGTGGGCATACTCTAGTGGCAGGCCCTATTTTTTGCGCGCCATAACTACAATCTCTACCCGCCACTGTTACTAATAGACTCAGTGGTGGGTGGCTCAGAGAGCCTGCCACAACAGCTTTCTCCGCTCGGCACTGGTAATGGTCTAGGCATATAGAAGAATTGCTGCCGCGGTAGCGTTTTTTCTGTCATGATAGCATTTGAATGAGGTGGTATTTCGCAATCAATCATCACATTGCAATACAAATATAGAATGATGTGTCATCATTCAAACAATCATGCAGTACATTAATTATTACATCGTCACTATAATAAATAAGAGTAATAGTGAAGCAAAGCAGATGAGTATAAAAAGTTTTGGAGAAAAAAGCACATGTGTCTCAACACATAATCAATAGTTTATGAAGCTATTTTGAAAAATTGTCTCGAGTAGGCTACTCGCTGGCAATCGATGACCGAAGTGTGTCTTCGAATCGGTGAAGTCGTTCTTCATGTAACTTTGGTGCGCAGTGGTACTTCCCATCCTCATTTACAACCTCCTTGTCGATGATTTTGGCCAACACCTTTTGGATGCGCTCAAGCTCACATAATAATTCCCCTATGTCAATGTCTTTCTCCATCTCCTTAGACCACTTGATGATCTGGCTATGATTTTGCAAATATTGACTTTTCTTCAAATAGTCATTCATGACAGCCATGACAAAGTAGCCGGACAAATGGGAGGTTCTTACATTTTGTTCTTGATAGCAACAAGCGCTAGTGATGAACTTGAATTCTGAATATTGTGTTACCTTGTTGTTGAAGTTCTTACACTTGCATAGAGCAACATTTAGAACCTCCTTCAATTTTGTCCATTGCTTCTGAGGGTCTCCCTTCGAATCGAAGAAATATGCCAAGCCCTGCGTCGGCAATAGTGCGATTATGATCCAATGTTGGATGCTGCGCAAGAAACGGAGAAATTAGCATGGATGAGATCAAACTAGAAGGTCAACTATATATGTTTCATAATAAATGAGTGAACGATAAAAACTAACTTGTCATAGTATGGCAACAGGAAGGTGTCCTTTTGAGGATGAGTTGTAATAATGCACGTGAATAGGTAGTCCGAGATGAGCTCCTGGCTAATTACGGATTCGAGGTTGTGCGAGTGCATGTAAAAAGGATCAAGTACAGACACTTTACTATGCCCGAGTAGGGGATCTGAAGCTTGATGAAGTGCCCAAAGCCTCATTAACTCCGGGTAGAATGCACTCACATAGAAGATATTTGCATGGATCACCTCATTAAATGGCAGATCAATTATATCAGCCGGAAACTGAAGGACGAAACTATAAACTTGTAGAACCTTGGCCCTGTAACCTTGTTGACCTTCTTTTGATCTATGTACCACGTCGTCGTGCAAAATATTATGATCTGTCGAGAGGGTCATCAACGTAGAGTTCGATAGTGAATATTCCCCAGGCTTATATTGATTCCATTTATGTCCTTCGGGGAAGACAATTGGCAGGAGGTGGCTTGTCTGCGGATGGTCCACAATCAGCACGTAGATCCTTCCTCGCTGGTTGCGGAATATCCTTGGCTATGTTGTCTCCATTGATGTTAATGTTGAAAAGGGGGTCAAGGTTTGCGAAGGCGGGATCGCAGTCATTACCTAAGAATCCATGTGGACTAATCTCCTCTATATCACTGAGTGGCCACTTAAGCAGGTACCCCCGTGTCACTTGTCCTAACATAGTGATGCCTTCATCCGGGGGGTGAGGCAATTAACAATATTCAAAGCCCGGCATTACGTATTGCACTACCACCCTCGTCATGTTCAGTTGCAGGACGACCCCGTGCATCATTCCAGTACCATCTATAAATGGAATTATTTCCCCCTTGGCAACCTTCGTCCGCACGCCGTTCACTTTGGCTAGCAGCCAGCATGGTGCATCCAGCGATGCTCGTGGCTGTTGGGTGCTACTATAAAGATGATGCTCCTGGCCAGACGGGAATATTTCAGCTAACTTTCTTTCAATTGCTGTAGCTACTTTCGCATCTACTTTGGCATCGATCTTGTCTTCAACCCTGTTTTTCCTTATATATTTTTTAACTCTTTGGTCTAGGGATATGCCTAGTCCCATAGCATCCTACCCGCGCCAAACACATGCCCAGTCTTGGGCTTCCTGCCAACCCCAAATCCCTCATTCACAGCCCATGTAAGATGTTCTTCATACCTATAGCCGTACGGAGATTCATCAAGAGCGGGTCCAAATTCCTCCTTCATTTTTCTCTACAAAAAAGTACATAAGTTGTGGTAAACGATTAGTATGATAACAATTGTAGTAGGTACTAAATTATGAGTCTTCAGTGACATTACCAGGCTCTGCTCTGTCGAGAGAAGTTGCGACATCGGGAGGACGAACTCCTTAGTCTCTGGGTCTCGAACTGCACGGGCCCTAAGGAAATGGAAGTCATGCGGAGAACTCGATGCTCCAAGAATGGGGGTGGTTTACCCACGGCTTCAAAGTCCGCGACCTCCTTCTCCCACTTGGGTATTGCAACTTTGTAACCACCAGGGCCAGCCGGTGGTTACCGGCCAAAAATTTTCGTAAATTACGGAAATGGTCGCTTACCACCTTGCTTGACTCACTTCCTGATGATTCACAAAATTTCGTCCATTCTTCGTGATCTTGGATTGAGCCTCTTAACGGTCACAAAGTCCTTACCCACGATATTGCAACGGGCAGTGCTATTCCAGTCCCTAAACATTTTCGGCCATTTTGATAGGGCATACTCTTCGGCCTTTTTTTGAGTCAGACGGAAATGCATAACTCTGGTGTAACGCTTCGAGTAGCCTCTCCTTATGTGTGCCGATATCCTTGCAACCGATCAAGACATTTTTTCTCAAGATGCAACCTAGTAATTTACTATATGTCTTTGTCGCGTCATCTGGGGCGACGGGCTCTCCTATTGGACCAACTATGGTTATTACAAGGGATTATTACTCCTGTGACCCTGGTTCCTTAGTCTTGCTCAGCCATCCCCACGCTCTAAAATTTAGCTCAGTTTTCCCCACTCGCTTGTCTGAAACTCTCACAAAAGCCCAAACTGGACGTTTGCCGTCGAGTCAAGCTTTGACTGTTAACTCTGACGAGTGGGGCCGACCGTTGGACTTGACTGGTGGGGCCGTGTCGAAGGGTCCTTCTTTGACCATTGCTTACTAACGTGTGGGGCTGCAAAGAGACACGTCGGACCAGCCTATCTAACTGAAACCAGATCGAGCCACTCCGCCGCCATCGTGCCACCTCCATCCGCCATCGTGCCGCCTCTGTCGTCGTCGTGCACTGCACCATCTAACCCTAGTCCACCCCCGCTGCCGTCGTGCCCTCCGCCACATCTACCCCCACCCCCCCATCTAGATTAAGCAGCGATGTCGGGGGAGCGCCCGCTCCGGCCCATCGATATAGGAGAGGATTGGGTTGAATCGGCGGCGGATAATTCATGGATAACCCCTAGGTAAGCATCGTTTTCTCTCTAATTGATGCGCTGATTCGTTTGTTAGCTCGTATTTGACTGGTGGTCACGTTAATCTTTCCAATTTTGCTGGCCTAACTTGAACCTTTATTTCCTAATCGAATAGGATTGATCCTGCTCTTGCTTTCCAGCTGGTAGTTAAAATGGAAGTTAGTGTGCTACGTGGTAGAAAACCACATTTGAAGAATATATTTTTCTATCCAAAGGTGGTAGAAACCAGCATTTCGTTCAAAGCTTTACGGGATGCATTCAGTTCTCCTCCATATGGGTGGACTGATGCCGATGCTGTTGAACTGAAATATTTCAACAGTATCGAGCAACAATTTGTCCCACTAACTTGCGACGAGCATTTGGGATTGCTCTTCACTTTGAAAGCTGAAAGGCGCTTCGGTAAAATTGTTGTCGAGGTGCTTCAGCCACGGGCAATGAACGGGACATTGGGAAGGGTGTTGGGAAATCTTCTGTCTCTGCTGATAGCGAGCGCCTCAGCACTCCTTGTAGGTCGAGACCAAGCAGAGCTAGTGGCTCTGAAAGTCACAATATGCCTGCTGCCTCCTCTTGTGTCAATTCTCCTGTCGCTTCTGGAGCCAATGTGGAACAAGATGCAGAGCCAGACGAGGAAGTGCCTCAGCTTGATGATGAGGATGAGAAGATGTTCCTTGAACTTGTAGATACAGTCAGCCAACAAGCAATGGAGGATGAATATCAGGAGGAACCTGTCACCGGTGCAAGATTTGATGACACTGACGATGAAGAGAGGCAGGAGAATATTGACAGCTTAGTAGATGAATATGATGGTGATGACATGCCAACAATTGAGTGGAACAGGGAAAATCCTCAGCTTGCTGTCGGCACCGTATTCCAGTCGATGGTGGACTGTCGTAATGCAGTGACAACATTCTGCATTCTCACTGAAAATGATTATTTGATTATCAGGAGTGAGCCAAAAAGGTTTACTGTTAAATGCCCATACCCCAGGTGTAGATGGAAGTTGCAAGCATCAAATATATTGAGGAGCAAGATTATTCAGGTTTGTGTATATATTTTATTGATTGATTCTATTTTTAGATAATTGTGTGTTGCTTTATTAAGTTGACATAATTTTCTAATTTGTTTCAGATAAAAAAGAATGAACACGAACACACTTGTCCAGCTGGAGGGGGAGGGTGAAAGGCTAAAACAATGCTAGCAAAGACTAGGTGGGTGGCAGATGCAATCTTGGATTGGTTGAGACAAACACCAACACTTGGTCCAACAGCACTCCATGGAAAGCTATTTGAGAAGTACAAGATTGATATTCCTTACATGAGGATTTTTTATGCTATGGAAATAGCTCTTGACATGATTAATGGTTCATGGAATGAGAGCTTTCAGTTGCTTTATACATATAAAGCTGAACTGGAAGCTGCTAGTCCAGGGAGTGTTGTAGAGATTGACAAGCATACAGTTAAATACAAGATAAAAGGAAAGTTATTTGAGAAGGAGTGCTTCAGGAGGGCTTTTGTTTGTTTCAAGGCTTGTTGGCAGGGGTTTCTGGATGGTTGCAGGCCCTATTTGGCCATTGATGCAACTGCTTTGAATGGAAGATGGAGAGGGCAGCTAGTGGCAGCTTCTGCAGTTGATGGACACAACTAGTTATTCCCAGTTGCATTTGGCGTGGTGGAGGCAGATTCGGAGGAAAGTTGGGTCTGGTTTCTGTAACAGCTGCGCAACATTATAGGTACACCCCCAGGTTTAGCTATACAGATAGATGCTTGCAAGGGTTTGGGGAGTGCAGTAGAAATTGTATTCCCTGGAGTTGAGCATAGGGAATGTATGCGACACCTTTCTCAGAATTTCAAAAAGAAGTTCAAAGGTAAAATTTATGATGAGAATCTATGGCCAGCATCATACACATGCAGTGAGAGGAAGCATGAGCACCATTTGAGAGTTTTGTATGCTCACGATCCTTTGGTGAAGGAGTACATGGATGCACATAATGGAAAGTTGTGGTCTAGAAGCAAATTCAATGAAATCTGCAAATTAGACTATGTGACCAATAACTTGGCAGAGTGCTTCAATGCAAAGATCAAGTCACTGAAAGGGCTTATGTTGTGGCAAGCATTTGATAAGATTAGGCAGATGATCATGATAAAAATGGCTCTTCGCAAAAGAATTGCAGAAACACAATATGTTGGCCATTTGATGCTGCCATCTCTTATTAAGGCATTACATGCCAAGGCAAGAGGACTCAGAATGAAATGCATTCGATCTTCCACATCCGAGGCAGAGGTAACATATACTGACAGTAAAGATAGTGAATGGAGGTATCCAGTGAACCTAGCAACTAGGGAATGCAGTTGTAGGCAATGGCAGATCCGTGGGAAGCCATGCATACATGCCCTACATCTGATGACTGTTATTGGGGGTGAAGAGGGTGAAGTTGATCAGTACATATCTGAATATTTCTCTGTTGCCAAATTTAGGGCTGCTTATGCTTCCAATGTGCTTGCACTCTTGGGAAAAGACCAATGGAACATAGTAGATCCAGGGTTCAAGCTCAATTCTCCTGTACTGACTAGACCACCAGGAAGACCAAGGAAAAACAGGTACAGTGCAGGTGAAGAGGGTCGTGTTCCAAAATAGCGTAAGTGCAAAAAATGTGGAATCCTAGGGCACATTGCTAGGACTTGTACCAATGCAGTGGATGCATCATTTGGAGAAGAGGAACAATGGGCAGCAGCAAATGCAGAGGAAAATGCAGCTGAGGAGAATGCAGCAGGAGAGGAGAATGCAACAATTGCAGAGGAGAATGCAGAGGCAATTGAAGCAGCAGCTTGGTATGCGTGCATCCTTCTCTTTTTTATTCATTTGTTCTCTTTCTTTGATGGCTTGTAACATTATTTCTGTTGTGATCCAGCTCTTAGTTAATTAGAAGAAGCAAAGGAAAGAAAAGGCCTAGAGAGGAAGAAGCTCCGGTTGCAATATCATCTGAATTTGAAGCCATGGGTTCTGAAGGTTTTGAAGCCTTACGGGATGAGGAAGAAGCTATGGTTCCTTTCATGATTGTTGAGCCTGTAGATGACCGACAAATGGTCATCACTTGATCGGGCAGTGCTCCATCAGCATCTCCAAACCCACCACCCCGACTGAGGAGGAACAAGAAGCTGATTCAGCACCCTATCCCATTTAGGGAAACCAAGATCAAGACGGTGAAGCCATCCGGGCACACAAGGAGCAAGTCAAAATTTTGAATTTGAACTTTGAAAACTTTGAGGTCTAAGGTTCTGTTGTCAATTTGGAGTACTGTGAAAACTTGAATGTGTAATAATGCTATTTGTATGATGTAATAATGCTAGTACTGTGAAAACTTGAAGGTTTGTAAAATTCAAATTTCAGACAAAATTTGAATCTGAACCAATATTTGAATTTGAACCAATACCCATATTTGAAGTCCACTGCTCTGTGGTGTGATGTTACTATGTTTTATTAACCAAAATTTGAGGTAAAGTTTCTTTTCCGTAGTGAAACTCGTAGCAATGACAAATGTGTTAGAAATGAGCTCCAAAGCTAGGGTAAACGGCCCCATTTGTAATCAATCCTTTTTTTTTGACCTTGTCTAAACGAGCCAAATATTTTTCAGTAAGAGCTATTCAATCTATAGTGTCAATTCGAAGTCTCAATATTTACTAAATTAAACTTCATATTTTTTAATTTTTTTGTTTAAAAAGATGCTTTAATAGAACACCGTAAGAAAAACAGTTCAAATTTTGAAAAATGAAAAAAATAAGTTCATATCCTTCTTATTCACTCAAATATGAAGCGTTGGTGATTTTTCTGATTTATTTGAATTTTTTGGAAACCTAAACCTCTCTCACTCTCATCCTTGAATTTTATACATCGTCATACGTGATACCTCATTTGTGTGAAGGAGTTTTTACTCAAATGTTCTAAAACCAAGTTTCTTATTTTTTGTCTAAGCCATGTCACATAAGACAACATTATACGCAGGTTTTCCAATATTTCAATTTTTTTCGAATTAGTTCTCCCCATTTTAAGTTGATTGTGGTACCTCAATTCAAAAAATGATTTTTGGTAAAATTATCCATATACCAAGTTTATATTTTTTACTGTTACTATGTCTTATAAAACGACGAACCGTGAAGGTTTCATAATTTTTCGATTTTTTTTGAATTAGTTATCGTCATTTGAATGTTGGTAAAACCTAAGATAACCCAGTTGACCGGCTCTAAACCCCGCAGCATCTCTCCAAACCCTAGCTCCAAATTACAGCCGTCCGATCATACCCTAGCTCCAAATTACAGCCATCCGATCATACCCTAGCTCCAAATTACAGCCGTCTGATAGGTTCTTCTAGAAGGAATTCCGTTCACACGCTCCTCGCCGTTGGATCGGTTGGCGATCCGCGTTGCTGGCCATCCACGTCGTTTGATCAGTTGGCAATCCGCGAGCACCCTCCTTCTCCACGCGACGAGAGACAGAGCAGCCACGAGAGACAGACCAGCCACTCTGCATACTCTGCCCACCATAGCCTCCTTTCTTCTGTTCCTTCTTCTACCTTGACGAGACCACCACTAATCTGTTTCTTCTTCTCCGGCGACGAGAGCCATGTCCAGCTCCACTTCAGCCTCCCAACCCTCGTGGCCCGTGTATGGTCCAGTGCCCATGGAGCCATGTCCTGAATGCCCACGCACCGTGCCATTGAGATGGTGGACCTCGAAGGAGCGAAAGAATGGCAACTATGGGCGCGACTTCGTCAAATGTGAAAGCAAGTGAGAGGGAAATGTTAGATCTCATGATTCTGCTCTGATTTCCTTCATTCTCGATCTGAATTCTTTTTCTTTTTCCTCTGATTTCGTTCATGATTTCGTTTTAGATCGTGGAGAAATGCAATTATTTTGAATGGCCAGATCACTACGTTACGAGGCTTCAACTGGAGGGCTTGCTTGATTTGAAGGATTTGGATGGGGCCGCAAGCCGGGAGCTCAATCCGCCGCCAGCCATGGAGACTTTTTTCTCTCAGAGTGTTGCTCTGACAGTGGTGGATGCGGATCTGAAGGGGGAATTAAAGAAGATGAACAAGAATTTGAAGCAGATTATTGAATTGAAGAAGCATGCCAATCTAATATCTTTAGGATTTTATTTTTCTGTAGTTGCTCTAGGACTTGCTTACTTGCTGGTCATCTCTCATTAAGAGATGTTATTACTGTGGTGTAAGCTTAAGCTTAAATGCTCAATGTGTGGATCGTATGCTTAATGTGGTGTAAGCTTAAACTATTTGGTGTATGCTTAATGTGGTGTAAGCTTAATGTGGTGTAATGCTCAATGTCTCTGAATCTCTGAATCTATTTGGACTTGCTTACTCGATCTCTGAATCTCTATAGCTATTAGTTTTTGACAGTTTCAGTTTCTTCAGAACACACCACACCGAGTGCAAGAAAACAAAGGGTAACTTGAGTTGTTGGGCCCAAACCTAAACCAAGATTTTGTTGGGCCATGGCAAGGTGACTGTCAAACCCCCCAACCCACCCCCAAAGATAAAAAAGACCCACAAAAAATAGTGCACGTGATGGCTCTGTTTTTTTCTGCTTCTCCTTTTTACGTTCAAAATTTAATCTCCAAAACAACATTTCAAAAATTAGCCACCAACATTTATTTGATTGCTCTTTCATGCAATATGGCCACCAACATTTTCAAAAATTAGCCACCAACAATTATTATGATTAACATTGCAATATGTCCATGTGACATGGTTGCATGCTTCCTCTCCTACTTGTCACACTCTATGGTGCATGTTGCATGCTAAGGGATGTAGAGGCAGCCTCCAAGCTTGTGATTGGATTAAAATAAAAATATCCCATAAAAATAATATCTGGTCCTACTTGTCACACTCTATGGTGCATGTTGTATCCCTATATTATAGGGTTATTATATGTGCATGTTGCATGCCGTAGGGATCACCATAGAGGCAAAGGTGAGCTTTTTTATACACTGTCTGGTTTATACCAAGTTTATAGGCAGGGATCACCATGCTATAGTTCATATATTTTTTGGCACTTTTTGCTCTAGCTTTTGTATCTTTTTTGACAGATTTGATTATGTTGTTTTTAATAAAATCCAAATATAACAAAACATGAATAAAAGCTTCATAATTTTTTTGCTCTTTTTGCTCTAGCTTTTGTATCCTTTTTTGACAGATTTGATTTTGGTGTTTCTAATAAAATCCAAATATAACACAGCATGAATAAAAGCCCTTACATTATAGCCAAAAAATCCAAATATAACACAAGCATAACATAGATATATAAATAAAATTTCTTACATATAACACGATATAACACGAAGCAAGTTCACGTTACAACTTAACAAACGATAAAAAAATAGTAGTAGAAATTAAAAGCCCTAACACACTAGGGCAACAAACTAGGGCAACACTAGGGCATCTTCAGCGCCATCTTCACGACAAACTGGCCTGCCTTCAGCGCCATCTTCAGTAGTCCTCCTCCATGCCGTTCTCGCCGATGTAGTAGGGGAGGCTGCGCATAGCGTTGGCGGTGGGGAAGATGTTGTCGACATCGGTGAAGATGTTGTAGGTTGTGAAAGCGATGAACTCGCAGCCACACCAAAACACCTTCCCGAGAAGATAGAATGCGTCGAAGCGGTTGGTGAAGTGCGCGAGCAGCCCGGTCACCAGAGAGGATGCATTCGGACACATCTCGTCCAGGCGGAACATGACCAGCGAGCCACCGGGAGGTGGCCAAAGCCCAAACGGAGGAACGCCTGGGCCAACTCCCTAGGACCCCTCCACCTTGAGATCGCCCACACACGCAGCGTGGTCTCCATGGCGATGCCGGCGGGGTACCTCCTCTCCGGCACAGTGGGTGGGAAGCAGAAGGTGGGGCCATTGTACTGCATCTTCTCTACTCCCCTCGCTTCGAAACTGCTTTGGAGTTGGATGAAGAAGAGAAGGAGCGGCGGAGATGGAAGTTGTGGAGAAGAGTCGGAGGGGTGGGTGGTTTAAATAGATGGCTAGGCTCGGTATGCCATGGGATTTAATTGGCAACTGACTCGATGAGAGCCACTGAGTCGACGCCAGGCATTGAATCAAGACGCCAGCCATCGACACGAGCGGACCGCGAAAGCTGAAACGGCTCTGTTGCAAGCCAGCGGCGTCCC
Organism: Elymus sibiricus; assembly: GCA_039707655.1. NCBI lineage: Eukaryota > Viridiplantae > Streptophyta > Magnoliopsida > Poales > Poaceae > Elymus > Elymus sibiricus. The sequence continues at coordinate 164,906,596 of CM077663.1, read as the reverse complement.
TCTGCGACTCTAGCGTGGCTGAAACGCGTGCTCCCTGGCGAGAAGAGCGAGGCGAGGAGATGCCGGTTCATGGTTGCGTGCGCCCTAGCGTGGTTGCGTGCGCCCTAGTGCCCTGTGTTGCCGCCCTAAAACGCCGCCGCTCTGAATCGAGGAGACGCCAGACGCGTGTGCATGCCGGTCCGTGGCTGCATGCCGGTCCGTGGCGAGGAAATGCTGGTTCGTGGTGGCGCCTGCACCCTGGCGTCGCACGCGAGATGCAGAAAAGGTAGGCTACGTCCCTGGCGGCGTGCGAGACGCGAGGCAAGGAGACACGAGCGAGGCGAGGCAAGGCTACGTCCATGGCGGCGTGCGCATGCATCCAGAAGAAAGCTACGTCGCGCGCATGCATAACAGGCTCAGGCTGCATCGGCGGCATAACACAGGCGGCTGCAGCATGTAATTAAGAGCGGCCCAACAGGCATCAGAAACCCAACGGTCCAACCAGCGCCACGAGCCCACCTGTCAGGTTCAATGGCCGAACACAGTCCACTGCCAACATGGCCCCACTCGTCAGATTAACGGTCAAAGCTTGACTCGACGGCAAACGTCCAGTTTGGGCTTTTGTGAGGGTTTCGGACAAGCAAGTGGAGAAAACTGAGCTAAATTTTAGAGCGTGGGGTTCAGTGAGTAAGACTAAGGAACCAGGGGCACAGATATAAAAAATCCTTATTACAATGATACCTTCGTGAAGCTTGTTCAGTTGCCTAGCCTTACAGGTGCTCTTGTTGCTAGCGGCGGTGCTAGATGAAGTCCCTTCAGTGTGTCTAGTTTCTCCTTGCCTGGCCTTACAGGTGCTCTTGTTGCTAGCGGCGGTGCTAGATGAAGTCCCGTCAGTGTGTCTCGTTTCTCCTTGCCCGGTGGGCAGTTCTTCATGATAGTCGTTGCCCGTCTCGACGTCGGGGGCGCCCATCTCAACGTGAGGGTTGTTGTCGTTGAGTTCATCTTGAGATGATGCTCCTGTGTGGGGATCCATCGAACTAGAAAATTGACAAAAAGATAGAAATTCCGGCATGATCTTTGCTAAAAGTAGGGCATGTTGAGTGCCAGAAATTTGACGAAACAGAAATTAATCAACATTTCATCAGAACATTGCACTGATATTAATTCCTGCAAATAAACCGATGTAGACATTTAATCCAACACCTTGCGTTGATCAAATAATGTTGTTTCATGTTACTTGAAGCAGCTGGGTCAGCCGTATTATATATGTAACTCGGTGGGAGACGGCTCGGCGGTGGCGGTGGTGTTGGAGTACAATGGGCATGCCGGCGACGGTGTTGGAGGGGATCTAGGGGATGACGGCGATGACGTACTAGAGCGTGGGCACGCGATGATGACCCCGCGGTGGTGCCCTAGGCTCTTCCTTACCCGTGGAAGCGAGGTAGGCGAGCACACAGCGGCGGCTTCATAGGCGGTGCAGGAGGCAATCATGCCGACAAGGTGAGATCAATGATGCGGCGTGGCGGCGGCTATCGATTTCGGGTGGGAGGGAACGGTTCGAACGAAGCACGCGGTAAGCTAAGAGGGGGGCCGGGGATTTGGGGAGGGGATCGATGTGGCAGGCATTCAGGTCCGCCTGCCACCACAATATTTATTAATGTTTTATTTGGGAAAAAATTTAAATGTCAATCCTTCTAATAAACATATTCATCACATGACACAGCCATTATCGATCTAATCCACACATGCACGCACATATATATATATATATATATATATATATATATATATATATGTCTTTATAGTACAAATTAACCTTCACATAATGACACATTACAAATAATTTTGTTAATGTATTCTACTGACGGTCTTCACATGAATTTTGGTGATCCTCTTCCTGGTATTGACTATTGTCTTGTTGTGACTTCATCTTGACCATGGTGCAATGTCGTCATTTGGCAATGTTGATCTTCTTCTGCTCGATACATGTTTGACGCCTTATTGTTCCTGGGGTAGTCGTCGAATTGGTCATAGTCCTCCTTGTCATTAACTTCGTCCATTCTGACGATACTCCTCTTTCCTGTTCGGTACTCCACACGGCTAGGCTTAATTGGGTCTTTTATGTAGAAGCATTGAGACACAGTCTTTGCCAGTACCCATGGCTCATTTAAGGAACTTATTGCAAGCACGTTCACGGACTCATTTTGTGGTGGTATAACCATGGTAGTGAAATAGTCATCTTCTTGAAGTACTTGTTTCGCCCATCTAACACGGAACATGGGGAATATCCCTACATCCCCATACAATAGTTCCCAAATCTCTTTGATTCTCTCGTAGTGTTTGTTCTTTTCATTACCAGTGTATGCACATAGTGTCACCCCTGAATTCTGGTACACAGCTTTTACCTTGTCTCTGGCCTTCGTATAGAAAGTGTATCCGTTGATGTCATAGGCTTGGTATGTGGTCACATTCAAGGCGGGTCCCGATGCCAAGGAGAACAACTCAGTACCTCTGTCATCATTTTCTGACAATGGATTTTGTCACATGTATGTCTTGAACCAAGCTGCAAACTTTCTGTTGTGCTCATTTGTTAGTTGCTCGTCAGAACATTTTATCCCTCGTTTCCTGTATTCAGTTCTCAACTGCAAGATGTGCTTCCTAGCATATGGGTTGACACACTTAATGAGTTCCAACACAACGGTGTGAGCTCTTATGAAGTTGGGCGTTCCGTTGGGATCATCGAAGGTCACATGCAAATTCTTTCTCCTATTCTTGTGACCTATGCCCTTGAGCCTGCCAATGTCCTTATTCTTGGGCATGCCCAAAGGTTTGTCGACTTCAAGGTAATCTGTGAAAAACGAGATAACCTCCACAGTTCGAAATTCCAGGGACGATGCTTCTGTCCGGATGTGACTCCGATAACATGGACAAGCAAGTGCACCATGATGTCAAAAAATGAGGGCGGGAAGTACACCTCAAGATCACATAGTATGCCAACAATCTCTTATTGCAGTTTCTTGCAACGCTCTGGGATCATCGATTTATATGAGATGGCGGCAAAGAAGTTATAGTTGTCTTGAAGTGTCTTTCTGACATGCGGTTCCATTATTCCTCTAAGTGCGACCGACAGTATTTGTGTAATCATCACGTGACAGTCATGCAACTTCATCCCAAATAAACTTTTCTTCTCACATGGCAAATATCTGTGTATGTTTGACGAGTGCCCAGAACTTACTCGAACATTAGCAAGGCAGTAGAATATTTTGTCAAGCTCCTCTGGAGACAGACTGTAGCAAGTGGGCTTGCATTTTGACACCGTTTTCCTAGCCTTACAAACGTCGCTTTCCTCCACGTCAGCCCACAAATCCGGCCTAATTTGAAGTGATTCTAGGTCTTTTCTTGAGGTCCCTGTATCTTTTGTCTTGTCTGGGATGTTCAAAATGGTAGCAACCAAACTCTCGCAAACATTCTTCGCGATATGCATGACATCGATACAATATGGCGTCGAGAGATACTTCCAATATTTCAAGTCCCAAAATGGATACATCGTTTTCCATACTTTTAACAGTGGCTCCACTCTCTTCCATTTTTTCGACGTTGTGGACACTCTTCCCAGTTGTTCAGCATTTTTAGGATTTCTATTCCACTCCTCTTGCGTGGCTTCCCTCGCTTTTCTTTTGTATTATCAAACAAATCTTCTTTGTTTCTCCATTCGTAATTTTTATTCAGCCATCTTCTACGCCCCATGTAAACTATTTTATGAGAGGCCTTCAGATATAGAGAATGAGTTTCATGCATGTACCTAACACATGCGCAGTTCCCATGGCAAACCTGACCTGAATTATAACCGTATGCCGGATAGTCCTGCACCAGCATGAGCAGCACAACTTTCATAGGGAAATATGTACCCGTGTTAGTGTCATATGTCCGCACCCCCTCATTTGCCCATAAAATTTCTAGCTCCTCCTTCAGTAGCTACAGATACAAGTTCAGATCACACCCGGTTGGCTTGGCCCTTGTATTAGCATGACCATGTGTAGATACTTTCTCTTCATGCACACCCATGGGGGAAGGTTGTAGATGCAGGCAACCACAAGGTAGGTATTGTGCACGCTGTTTTGTTTACTAAAGGGATTCAGACCATCCACACTATAGGCCAGCCTGACATTCCTATCATCTCCACTAAAATGAGGGAACTCGTCATCGATTGCTTTCCACTGCCGACCATCTGCAACGTGTTTAATCACTCTTTCATCCCTCTTCCTCGTAGAATTCCAAAGCATAAGCTGCATCCATGTGGTCCCGCACCTCTCTCCTGAGCTCGTTGTGGAGCTCCGCAGGGACATACAGCATCCCCCCGGCGAAGTCGAAGTTGGCACTGGCACGGAGAAGATTGCTAAAGATGCGCATCACCGCTTGTTCCAGAAGGTCGCGGGAATCCTCCGTGATGACATCGTCCTGCCGTGAGGTCCCCTTCTCCAACGTCTGCACCCGCTTGGTGAAGAAGTCCAAGTAGCCGGCACTGGCATCCGCAAGGGGGAAGCCAGGGACCTTGTCAACGATCCTACACACAGCGCCACGGGTGCGCTTGGCGAGGGCACGGAAGATCTTGACGCGCTCGACCTGCGGCGTCTGTGCCTGAGCTGCATCATCTCTGGCCTGCTGGACGACGTCAAAGACGCCACCCACCTAGGCCCGGAGAGACTCCAGATCCCCCTTGATGTCCTCCTTGCCCTTAAACACGAGCTGGAGGTTGGCCTCTGCCTCCTGAAGCTTCTCCTAGAGCTTGGCCACCTCAGCCGGGAGCTCCTCCTACTTCTGGAGGAGGCGGTCTTCCTGTTGCTTCAACTTATGGCCATGGCTCTTTTTGAGCACCTCGCACTCATGCTTGATCTTCGCGTCGGCGTCCGCGTTGATCTTCTTCTCCTTCTCCTCCAGCTGGAGGTTGGCCTGGGCGAGAACGGTCTCATAGGAGGAATGGGCGGCCGCCACCTGGCACAATAACGTCATCACACGCTCGCACTCGGCGTCCTGCTCGGATGAAGTCCTGGCGGGCTCTTGCTCCCGGATCTCCATGTCCCCCTCGCAGGCCGCGAGCGTATCCTCATGCTTGCCAAGATCTTCCTCTAGGGAGGCTAGCTTCCCCTCGCGGGCCGCGGCCGCATCCTATTGCGCCCAGAGCTCCTGCTCCCGCAGGGTGATCTGCTCCAAGACGACCTTCTCACGGGCCTCCGCCACCTCGCGCCGCTGGTTGGCCTTATCATCCTTCCGCACGGAGTTCGCCAAGAACTCTATGGCGTCTCTGGCGGTCTTCTCTCCCCGCTCCCGTGCGGCATCCTCCTGCTTGCGACCTAGCTTGACGGCCACGTCAAGCTGGCGCACCCGTCTGCGAGGCACATGCACTCGTTGGTGAGACCCGCCTCTTCGGCCTGGGGGTCCACCTCCAACCTGTCAAGGGCAGCCCGTGCACCCTGCAAGGAGCCGCGCACAAGCACTGCACTGCTGCTGACCAGCTGCAGGGCCCTGCCAGCATGCGGCTCCGCACCGCCATCTGATGTCATGGCCTGTGAGGGCCTCGAGCCGGCCTCTTCCGCGGGCCCCTTGCCCTTGCTCCTCGCAAGGGCAGCCTCCTCCGCCGTGGGATGGGGGATCCGCAAAACTTCCACTTTGGCCTGCCGAGACGAATAACGCGGCGGCCTCATTGTAGCGGCCTCAGGGGCCTCATACACGGGTGAGGCCTGGGGGCTAGCCGTAACCCCCTCGTCGGCGTGAACCTCCCCATCAGGCATGGAGTCCTCTAGGGGGGTCGGCTCGTCGGCCCCCTCCATCAACGTGGAGCTGCCCGCACCAGGCCCCTCTGGAGGCACCTCGCCTCCTCTCAAGTGTTCATCCTGAGGCTGGCTCTCCCTAGCTGGGGGAGCCAAGTCTTCAGCCTCGGTTCGCCCCACCTCAGCGTCGGGATAGTGGGAGGCCTCCTCATGCCCCTCGGATCTTGCGCGAGGATCGTGAGCCCCCTCTGACCGCGCCACAGGCAAGGGCTCCATAGGCGTCATGGCCTTCTTCATCTTCTTTTGCGCGGGCGCCCTACAGAGTTGGCAGCTCAGCCCTGCACTTGAAGAGACAAAGGACAAGAATCAAAGAAAAGGCAAAAGTGCCAAAACTTACTCTTCTGTGGTGATCCATCGCCTCTTCCTCAGCTTCTGTTGGGGGCGTTTGCCGATGCCGCTCCCATGGGGCTCACATGAGTCCCCTCCAGAGGCCTCGCCGTGAGGCCTGCTGGAGCTCGTTCCCGCTGGACCAGAGCGAGCCTCCTCCTCGCGAGGCTCAGCACACCCCTCGGTCTCTACCCCCCGAGGCTCATCGATCTCCTTGCCGTCATCCACGTCGCGCCCCGTGCTTACAGGCCGTGAGGGCGCAACCATGAACTGGGCATCGTCTTTGTTGTCATCGCTGTCTTTGAGAACCATCTAGCGGTGGCTTCACAGCCGCGCTCATCCACTGGTCTCCACGCCAGCGCCCGTCGAAGTCCGGGCTTCCTGGCGGCCACCCGAGCCGGGCACCACCAGGAGGGGGTTATTGCCGCGTCCCTCGTGGCCTGCGGGGACCATCCCCCGCTCGTCGAACTGTGGCTTCCTTGCCACTATCTCGTTCCCGTCGCCATAACGGTACACTGAGTACCCGCCTTCGGGGATGTCTGGCATAGCCTCGTCGAAAAGGATCTTCATGATCTCATCCAACACCTCCACATTCTTCGTGATCTTCATGTTGATGATCCTGTCAACCATCCGTCAACCTTGCGGAACGAGACGCTCCCAAGCGCTGGTTCACCACGGTCAGTCGCAGGCTATAGAAAGTCTGGAAGAGCGCCACCGAGGGCATCACCCCCAGGAAGCCCTCGCAGAAGAAGGCGAAGATGGCGAGGAGGAAGACAGAGTTGGGCCGAAGGTGGACAGCGTGGACCTAGTAGTGAGAGAGGATTACGCAGAAGAAGTCGGAGAAGGGAGGCAGCAAACCAGAAAAGACAGTGTGGATGAAGAATGGGAACATGGTGGCTAGCAGCTCTCGGGCCAGCTTTGAGCCCAGCCAGAGCTATGTGGCCTTGTGCTTGTTGTGGTCATTGCCGGCCACGGGGATCAACTTATCCAACCCCTCTTGGTTGTTGATGATGGATGGCACCAAGGCGGGCTGAATCGCCACCTTGACGACGTCCTTGTTCTTCTTGGCGGGGGGAGCCATGGTAGTGGCGCGAGATTGGAAGTGTGGGGAAGGAGGAGTAGTGTGCACAAGGAAGGAGGAGCAAAGACAAGGGAGGCGAATGGAGCAGAGGAAGGCAATGAACGCACCCACACCATGCGAGCAAACTATTATCAGGCTGGGCAGTTACCGAGGCATTGTGGGGGGATGTGGGCGCGTCCCCATCCCATCGTGCTGCTATGCATCCCTGCCTGGGCTACGGAAGTCCACTAAGGCCCTGTGTCATTTCGACCCGTGTCATTTTGTTCCCAACAGGAGGAACTTGCGCACCACGGGCCCGGGGGCTACTGCCGGCCAGTGGGAACCAGGCTACCACGTCCTGCCTGCCTGCGGCCCAGGAAGATACACTTTTTAAAGGGATCAGGAGGTGGCCCACACGGGATCTTGACGACCCACAAGTATAGGGGATCAATAATAGTCCTTTCAATAAGTAAGAGTGTCGAACCAACGAGGAGCAGAAGGAAATGATAAGCAGTTTTTAGCAAGATATTCTCTACAAGTGCTGTGAGTAAGAGTGATAGATAGTTTTGTAGGAAGATAATTGGTAACAAGTGACAAGTAACAATAGTAGGAAGTTTGAAGCAAGATAGCCCAATCCTTTTTATAGCAAAGGACATGCCTGAAGGAACTCTTATATTAAGCAAAGCGCTCCCGAGGACACATGGGAATTTCCGTCTAGTCATGTTCATCATGTTTAGTTGATTCTCCTTCGTTACTTTGATAATTTGATATGTGGGTGGACCGGTGCTAAGGTGATGTTCTTACTTGAAAAAGCAACCCACTTATGATTACCGCCTCTTGCAAGCATCTGCAACTACGAAAGAAGAATCTAATCACAACATGAAACATATGGATCCAAATCAGCTCCTTACGAAGTAACGCATAAACTAGGGTTTAAGCTTGTGTCACTCTAGCAACCCATCATCAACTTATTATTCCACAATGCCTTCCCTTAGGCCCATTAGATGGTGAAGTATCATGTAGTCAATGTTCACATGACACCACTAAAGGAAGCAACAACATACATATCATCAAAATATCGAACGAATACCAACTTCACATGATTATTTATAACAAGACTTCTCACATGTCCTCAGGAACAAAAGTAACTACTCACAAATCATCACCATGTTCAATATCAGAGGTGTAATAATGATGAATAAGGACAATCTAAGGTTTTGAGACAAAGATTGAGTACAAGAGATGAACTAGGGTTTGATATTAGATGGTGATAGTGAAGATGTTGATGAATATTAGTCCTCCCACGCAGGACGGAGCGTTGGTGATGATGATGGCTTCGATCTCCCCCTCCCAGAGAGAGGTTTCCCTGACAGAATCTCCCTACCGAAGTGCAAAAGGGACTTTGTCCAGTTTTCCACCTCGAGACGGTGGTGCTTCATCCCAAAAGATCTTTCTTGTTTTTTCTCGGTCAAAAGACATCTTATAGCAAAAGGAGGGAGGCCGGGGCACCTGCGTGGGGCCCACAAGCTAACAGGGCGTGCCTAGGTGGGTGGGCGCGCCCTGTTGGCTTATGGCCAGCTGGTGGCCCCCCTCTGGTATATTTCCGGCCCATAAATTCTCATATATTCCACAAAACATCTCCGTGAAGTTTAAGGTCATTTGGAGTCCAGTGAATTTTCACCCTTTTTCTTGGTTTTCAGGTCCAGAATTCTAGGTCCCAGCAATTTCCCTCTTTGTGATGTACCTTGTAAATTCATAGAGAGAAATGCATAAGGATTGTATCATAAAGTGGAATAATGGACAAGAATACTATAAATGTTGATAGGAAATCATGATGCAAAATGGACGTATCATCTCCCCCAGGCTTAGACCTCGCTTGTTCTCAAGAGAAAGCCGAACTTGAAAATATTGCCCACATAATTTGAGAGAGCGGTGTCGATAAAAACATAATACGGACATGAGAGCATCATGAATATTAACATAGCAGCAAGTTTTTCATCATATAACTTCGCATAGTCAAGTAACAATCTGTTCACAATGTTGAAGTATGAAGCATAAACCTTATTGATAATCAACAAACTGTGTTCTTAGTCATTGAGACAATCACAATTCATCATATTTCAGAGAAGATTCTATGTAAGATCTTTCAATTTAGCAAGTTCACATACTCAACTATCATTTAGTCTTCTATGATTGCCGACACTCATTCCATACTTTTGGAGCTAGTGTTTCCGTTGGACACAAAGGAAGATAGGGGCTTTATTGTTTTTGCCAGCCAACTTATTTACCTCAAGGATAATGTCAAAAATAATAACTCATGATCATCTACATCCAACGGGATATATATATCTGGATCATTCCCCAACACATGATGCTTGCTACTAAAGAGTTAATTGATTTGAGTAGAGGTGAACCTGACTCAAGCATGAAAGTAAGTACTTGAAAAGTAAATTCATAAAAGTAAAAGATAGGCCCTTCGCAGAGGGAAGTAGAGGTTGTCATGGGCTTTTGTATTTTTTGATGTGCAAGCTCTTAATGTAATGGAACATCACTTTATATTGCCCCTTATGATAACAAACTTTATTATGCAGTGTGTCGCCTTTATTTATTTGTCATCACAGGGTTGTACAAAGCTTGTTTTCCCTTACAATAAAACATCATACTTTTTTTAACAGCAATTTTATTGCTTTATGCACTGATGACAACTTACTTGAAGGATCTTATTCAATCCATAGGTAGGTATGGTGGACTCTTATGGCAAGAAACTAGGTTTAAGGGTTATGGATGCACAAGTAGTATTGATACGTCTCTGACGTATCTATAATTTTTGATTGTTCCATGCTGATATAGTATCTTTCTAGGATACTTTTTGGGTCTTTATTTACTAATTTATAATATTTTTGAGCACTAACCTATTGACCCAGTGCCCAGTGTCAGTTGTTGTTTTCTACGTGTTTTTTACTTTTCAGGTTTACATTACCAAACGAAGTCCAATTGCCACGAACTTTTTGATGATTTTTTCTGGACCAAAAGAAGACCTGGAAGCTTCGAAAGGGGGCCGGGGGCCGCACAAGCCAATAGGGCGCGCTCCCTCGGACGTCTCCCGATTCCCCTCTCTGGCTTATAAATTCTCATCTACCCTAAAAACAGCAGAGGTAGTTCTGAAACCCTTTTTCCGCCGCCGCAAGTCTCTGTTCCGTCGCGAGGCTATCTGGAGCTCCGTTCCGGCTCCCTGCCGGAGGGGGATCGATCACAGAGGGCCTCTATATCAACCTTGCTGCCCTCATGATGATGTGTGAGTAGTTCACCACAGACCTACGGGTCCATAGATAGTACCTAGATGGAAATCTCTCTATATCTTGATCTTCAATACAATGGTCATCGCATCTTCACTTTGATCTATCTGATGTAATCCTATTGTGCGGTGTGTTTGTTGGGATCCGATGAATTGTGGGTTTATGTTCAGATTATTCATGAAAAGTATTTGAGATATCTCTGATATATATTATGTCTCTTAGTTGCATGATCATTATAGCTTCGTAATGCTCTCTGATTTATTGATGTGCTTTGGCCAAGTAGATTGATATTTCATTGGTGGGAGTGGTGCGTTATGGTAGGTTCAACCTAACGAGTTTCTATATCCCAATGACAAAGTAGGGGACAAGATGTGTATTTGTGTTGTTGCTAATAAGGATAACATGATGGGGTTCATTCATATTGCTTGAGTTTACTTTGTCTACGTCATGTCATCGTTCTCCATGCATTACTCTGTTTTACTTAATACTCTAGATGGATGCTGGATAGCGGTCGATGAGTGGAGTAATAGTAATAGGTGCAGGAAGGAGTCGGCCTATTTGTTTATGGACGTGATGCCTATATACACATGATCATTGCCGTGAAAATCGCATAACTATCCGCTTTTCTATCAATTGCCCAACAATAATTTGTTACCCACCGTATGGTGCCTACATGAGAGATGCCGCTAGGGAAAACTATGGGCCCCGAGTCTATTCACTTATATATTTACAAACGCTACTATTACCTTGCTGCCTTTATTTACTTTTTCTTTTATTTTACAATTTACAATTATCTGCAATTATCTACACAACTCATTTGCTTGCAAATAATGAGATCAAGGGGATTGACAACCCTCTTGCCCACGTTGGGTGCAAGTTGTTTGTTCATTTGTGTGCAGCCGCTGAAGAGAGTTGAGGACTGATATTCCTATTGGTTCGATAAACCTTGGTTTCATAACTGAGAGAAATACTTACCCATTTTGTGCTGCAATAACCCATTCCTCTCCACGGAAAACCCAATGCAGATCACAAGTATCAGGAAGGATTTCTGGCGCCGTTGCCGGGGAATATCATCATCAACTATCAAGTAACTTCACACAAATTTTCATTCACTTGTTCTTCTTTTTATTTGCTATTATATTTAGCTTGTCTCATAAAAATCAAAAAATACAAAAATATTTATCTTTGCTTGTTACTAGTTTACTTCTTCGCTTGCTAGTTTACTTGTCTAGCTTGTTACTTTGCTTGTTTGGTCACCATGTCTCAAGATACTACTAAGTTGTGTGACTTCTCAAATACTAATAACGATGATTTTATTAGTACACCTATACCACCCATCACTAGTGCGGAGGCTTATGATATTAATGTTGCATTGCTAAATCTGGTCATGAAGGATCAATTTTCGGGAAGTCCTAATGAGGATCCCGCGTCACATCTTAATACCTTTGTTGAACTATGTGATATGCAAAATAAAAAGGATATGGATAATGATATTGTGAAATTAAAATTATTTACTTTTTTACTAAGAGATAAAGCTAAGGCTTGGTTTTCATCTTTACCTCGTAATAGCATTGGAACATGGGATAAGTGTAAAGATGCTTTTATTGCCAAGTATTTTCCTCCTACTAAGATCATCTCCCTTAGAAATCAAATAATGAAATTATAACAGCAAGATCAAGAGCATGCTGCACAAGCTTGGGAGAGAATGAAATTGATGATAAGAAATTGTCCAACTCATGGCTTAAACTTCTAGATGATTATTCAAAACTTCTATGCTGGACTAAATTTTGTGTCTAGAAATCTTCCAGATTCTGCTGCAGGTGGTGCCTTTATGGATGTGACCTTAGGAGAGGCCACAAAACTTCTGGAAAACATAATGACAAATTATTCTCAATGGCATACCGACAGGGCTCCAACCGGTAAGAAGGTAAATTCTGTTGAAGAAATCGCTACTTTAAGTGAGAAAGTGGATGCTCTTATGAATATGGTTGCTAGTAAAAATGATCATGTTGATCCCAATGATATGACCTTGTCTACTTTGATTGAGCAAAATAATGATGCTATTGATGTGAACTTCGTCTCGTGAAATAATTTCAACAATAATGCTTATAGAGGAAACTTCAATTCTAGACCGTATCCCGGTAATTCCTCTAACAACTATGGAAATTCTTATGGTAATTATTATGGAAATTCTTCTACAAGTTCTAATAGTATACCCTCTTATCATGAGAACACAATTAAAGAATTTATTAATTCTCAAAAGGTTTTCAACACTATGGTAGAAGAAAAATTGCATGTAGTTGATGCTTTGGCTAAAAACATGCATGTATATAATTGCTCTTGATGTGGAAACTCTTAAAAGTAAAGTTTTGACACCTAAGCATGATTTTAATGAGGCTATTAAATCTATCAAATTATCTATTAATGAAATTAAGGAGAGGACCGCTAAGTTGAGAGCTAAGCGGGAATTCTTACAAAAAGCTCTTCCACCCGGTTTTTACCGGAATCATGATGAAGATCTTAAAATGATTGGTATTTATACTATTGAATCTTTATCTACTTCCCTGAATATAAATGATAAAGGGACTGGAGATGAGTCAACTCTAGTTGAGAAGCGTACCGTTTGCTTGGAGGGTGATGATTTTGATGCTAAAACTGAAAAATGTGGGTTTGGAGAGGTCAAAACTTTAACAAGTGATGTGCCTACTATTTTGGATTACAATGAATTTAATTATGATAATTTATCTTAAGTAGAATGTATCTCCTTGTTGTAATCCATTATTAGCTCACCCAATGCTTATAAATAAAACAAAGCTTTTACCGAACATATAGTAGAAGCTATGATAAAAGCTTATGATGAGAAACTTGAGCTTGAAGTTTCTATTCCTAGAAAATGGCATGATGAGTGGGAACCTACTATCAAAATAAAGATAAATAAAATATGAATGCAATGCCTTGTGTGACCATGGTGCTAGTGTTTCAACTATTCCTAAATCTCTTTGTGATGTGCTTGGTCTCACTAATATTGAAGATTGTTCCCTTAACTTGCATCTTGCGGATTCTACCATTAAGAAACCTCTAGGTAGAATTAATGATGTTCTTATTATTGCAAATAATAATATGTGCCTGTAGATTTCATTGTTCTTGATATTGATTGCAATCCTACTTGTCCCATAATACTTGGAAGACCTTTCCTTCGAACTATATGTGCAATTATTGACATGAAAGAGGGAAACATAAGGTTCCAATTCCCATTAAAGAAAGTGATGGAACACTTCCCTAGAAACATAATTAAACCAACTTATGAATCAATCATGAGAGCTAATTATGGGTTGAGTGTCAAAGATGACAATACTTGAAACTATGCATTATGCCTAGCTAGGGGCATAAAACAATAGCGCTTGTTGGCAGGCAACCCAATAGTTATCTTTAAATTTTTTCTTTAAACTTTCTGTTTATTTTTGATAAAATTATTATTGCCTCTGTAATTATTATGTTTTTGTGTTTAAATTAGTGTTTGTGTCAAGTAAAACATTTGGGATGACTCACAAGATGAGTAGAATCGATGCTGAAACAAAACAGAAACTTTTGACTCCAGTAGAGCCATTTTCATTTTTTACTGGAGCGTAATCATGATCTGAATTTTTTACAAAGTATTTCTATACAAATTTTCGAGGATTTTCTAATTTTTAAGAATTTTTAGAGTTATGGAAGTATAGGTTCTCTATGTATTTCTATAGACTGTTCTGTTTTAGACAGATTCTGTTTTTGCTTGCATAGTTGCTTGTTTTGATTATGCTATGGATTGTATCGGGGGGTATAAGCCATGGAGAAGTTAGAATACAGTACCTATTATGAAATTATGAAATAATGAATTTATAACAGTACCTAAAGTATGCAATATGTTTCTTATACTAACGGATCTCACAAAGTTTTGTTGAGTTTTGTGTGATTGAAGTTTTCAAGTTTTGGGTGTTATCATGATGGACAAAGGAATAAGGAGTAGCAAGAGCCTAAGCTTGGGGATGCCCAAGGCACCCCAAGTTAATATTCTAAGGAATACTCAAGCGTCTAAGCTTGGGGATACCCCGGAAGGCATCCCCTCTTTCGTCTCAATCCATCGGTATGTCACTTGAAGCTATATTTTTATTTATCACATGATATGAGTTTTGCTTGGAGCGTCGTCTGCTTTAGTTTGGTTTTACTTTAAGTTTACCACAATCGTTGTTTGCTGGACACACCTATTTAAGAGAGACACACCTTCATCATAATTTGTTAGAATACTCTATGTGCTTCACTTATATCTTTTGAGCTTAACAGTTGCTCTAGTACTTCACCTATATCTTTTTGAGCACGGTGGCGTGTAGATTTTATAGAAATAATTTCACTCTCGTTCTTCACTTATATTTTTTTGAGAGTTAATAAATAGTGATGGTAATTTGCGTGAGTCATAAGACTAGTCCAAAAATAATAGGTATTCAATCAGTGAAAATCATAAATAACTTGTTCTTGTAGACTCGTGTTGGGCCTCCAAGCACAAAGTTTTGTAGGACAGTAGGAAATTTCCCTCAAGTGGATGACCTAAGGTTTATCAATCCATGGGAGGCATAGGATGAAGATGATCTCTCTCAAACAACCCTGCAACCAAATAATAAAAAGTCTCTTGTGTCCCCGACACACCAAATACAATGGTAAATTGTATAGGTGCACTAGTTCAGCAAAGAGATGGTGATACAAGTGTAGTAATGATAGTAGGTATTGATTTTTGTAATAGTGACAATAAAAAACAACAAGGTAGCAAGTAACAAAAGTGAGCACAAACGGTATTGCAATGCTTGGAAACAAGGCCTAGGGTCCGTACTTTCGCTAGTGCAATCTCTCAACAATGCTAATATAATTGGATCACATAACCATCCCTCAACGTGCAACGAAGAATCACTCCAAAGTTCTTATCTAGCCGTGAACATAAGAAGAAATTGTTTGTAGGGTACGAAACCACCTTAAAGTTATCCTTTACGATCGATCTATCCAAGAGTTCGTACTAAAATAACACCAAGTTAGCCTTTCCGATCGAGCTATCTAAGAGTTCGTACAAAAATAACAACATATGATACGCATCAACCAACTCTAATGTCACCTAGATACTCCAATGTCACCACAAGTATCCATGAGTTAATTATACGATATGCAGAAAACAATTTCAGATTCATAATACTCAATCCAACACAAAGAACCTCAAAGAGTTCCCCAAGATTTCCATCGGAGAACATGGTATGAAAACGTGCAATCAACCCCTATGCATAGATCCCCTAGGTCACCGGAATCCGCAAGTTGATGCCTCCACATATATAGAATACCCCAATGTCACTACGGGTATCCCATGCAAGACGTACATCAATTGTTCTCAACCAAAATATTCAATCCAACATAACGACATATCAAAGGGAAAGGTTCAATTCATCACAACATGATAGCAAGGGAAAAACATCATATGACCCGACTATATTAACAAAGCCCATGATACATCAAGATAGTGACGTATCAAGAACACGAGAGAGGGAGATTAAACACATAGCTACTGGTACATACCCTCAGCCCCGAGGGTGGACTACTCCCTCCTCGTCATGGCCTCCGTCGGGATGATGAAGATGGCCACCGGAGATGATCTACCCTCTCTGGCAGGGTACTGGAACGCCTCCAGATTGGTATTGCATTGATATAGAGAGTTGCGGTGGCAGAACTTCTGATCTAGGGTTATTTTTGGGGGTTTCTGAATATATAGGATTTTTGGGCGTCGGTTTCACGCGAAGATGGGCCACGAGGGGCCCACAGGACACTAGGGCGCGCCGGAGAGGGCTGGCGCGCCCTGCTGGGTTGTGGCCACCTCGTGGCTCTTTTGGCCCTCCCACGAGGCTTCTAGTGCCTCTTTTGTTCCAAAAAAAATTTAGGACGTGATAAAGAATTTATATGACAACACTGTGTAAAAATTTCAGAAACTTTCCACGTTCCAGTATAATACGAAAATTCAAACACTACAGAGAAAGTTTCTGTTTTTACACAGCACACATCAAACATGCAATGCAAGCATCCTAAGGCAATTCTTGGAACTTTTTATTGAAAGACAAGATTATAAATAACACGTAATAGAAAATAACAAAATATAATGATGATCCAAGCAAAGCACATATTATGTGACGAATAAAAATATAGCTCTAAGTAAGATATACCGATAATGTTGAAGATGAAAGAGGGGATGCCTTCTGGGGCATCCCCAAGCTTAGGCGCTTGAGTCTTCCTTGGATATTACCTTGGGGGCGCCTTGGGCATCCCCAAGCTTAGGGTCTTACCACTCCTTATTCTTCTTATATCGGTGTCTCACCCAAAACTTGAAAACGTCAATCACACAAAACTTAATGGAACTTCGTGAGATGGGTTAGTATAGTAAATATAGATCATTCACTTAGGTACTGTCAAGACAAGATTCATAATTGTTCCCACATGATACCTACTGTATGCTATCATTCAAATAATTTATATCACTCAATATAAGCTATGGGAACACTAAAACAAGCAAACTATGCATGCAAAACAGAATCTGTCAAAAACAGAACAGTCTGTCAAGATATGTAGTATAACCATACTTCCATGTCTCTAAAAATTCTGAAACATAAGGAAAACTTAAAGAATGTGTATATAAACACTTTTCAAAAATTTCAGATCATTATCAGGCTCCAGTAAAAAATGAAAATTCTTGTACCGGAGTCAAAAGATTCTATTTTGGTTCAGCATCAATTCTACTCATCTTGTGAGTCATCCCAAAGGCTTTACTTGGCACTTTATTGAAATAAAAGACACAAAACATGATTACTACATTAGCTTAATCATGTGAACATATAAAAATAGAAAGTAAAAGTGTTGGGTTATCTCCCAACAAGCGCTTTTCTTTAATGCCTTTTTAGCTAGGCATGGTGATTTCAATGATGCTCGCATAAAAGTTAAGAATTGAAACATAAAGAGAGCATCATGAATCACATGGCAATCACATTTAAGTCTAACCCACTTCCTATGCATATGGATGTTGTGAGCAAACAAATTATGGGAGCAAGAATCAATTAGCATAGGAAGGCAAAACAAGTATAACTTCAAAATTTCCAACACATAGAGAAGAAACTTGATATTATTGCAATATGTAAAAGCATATGTTCCTCTCTCATAGTAATCTTCAGTAGCATCATGAATAATTTCAACAATATAACTATCACATAAAGCATTCTTTTCATGATCCACAAGCATAGAAATTTTATTACTCTCCTCGTAAGCAAATTTCTTCTCATTCATAATAGTGGGAGAATCAAATGAAACTCGAATACTATAAATTGTTTCCACATTAAAAGAGTAATGTTCAGTAAAAGGATATTCAAAATTATGACAATAATAATCACTACTTTTTATAACATAATTATCCTCACAATAATCATCATAAGTAGCAACTTTGTTCTCATCATAGTCAAGTGAAACCTCTTCCGAAATAGTGGAATCGTTACTAAATAAAGTCATGACCTCTATAAATCCACTTTTATCATTATAATAAAATTCAACACCCTCCAAAATAGTGGGATAATAATTATCTAAAGTTGACACTCTTCCAAACCCACTTTCATAAATATCGCAATCATCATAAATAGGAGGCATGCAATCATCATAACAAATTTGATCATTCAAAGTAGGGGAACTAAAAAGATCATCTTCATTAAGCATAGCATCCCCAAGCTTGTGGCTTTGCATATCATTAGCATCATGGATATTAAGAGAATTCATACTAGCAACATTACAATCATGCTCATCATTCAAGGAATTCTCATAATTTCTTCCTCTACCAATTCAGCACAATTTTCTGAATCCTTATTTTCATGAAAGACATTATATAGACGATACAAATGACACAACCTAAACTCCAGTTTTTTAGTTTTGTTTTATAAAAACTAAACTAGTGAAAAACAAGAAACTAAAAGATTTAATTGCAAGATCTAAAGATATACCTTCAAGCACTCACCTCCCCGGCAACGGGCCCAGACACTACTGCAGCATGCTGCTAACGTGACACATCAATCAGAGACCCTTCGACGAAACTGTGTGCGATGCATGAATCGCAAACGATATAGTTCAAGCTCCGTCGCTAATGGCACAAACTGTGTGCGAAGGCGGATCCATCAAATACGATTCAGAAAGTAGTTGCGTGTGCGATCTACGGCAGACAGTTTGTTCTTATGAACCGTTTGTGATTAGCGAAGATAACAGAAATGGTTACACAGATCGAGATGTGTGCGATAGTGGGCACACAGTTCATCACTACAAACTGTGTGTGATAATATAGAAGAACACAAACGATTCAGTATAACAAGATGTGTGCGATATAGGGCACACAGTTCACTTCATAAACTGTGTGCGATGATATAGCAGAACCCAAACGATTCAGCATAACAAGATGTGTGCGATAGAGGGCAAACAGGTCAGTAATCACAATCGTGTGCGAACACAAGAAATAACACAAACGATTGGTGTTAATAACCTGTGTGTGTTGTGGGCAAACGGTTGCTGGTATACAATTTGTCAGTGATTGATGAAATCATCACCAACGGGTTTCATAGTTTTGTCCGTGTGTACTGTGATTTGCTATGTCTGCACAACATCTATGTTGCCTACACAAACGGTTGCACAGGTCAAGATGTGTGCGATAGACGGCATACCGTGCGCTCGGATGAAATGTGCGAGACAAAATAACACAAACAATTGGGCATAACAAGATGTGTGTGATGCCCAGCAAACAGGTCAATAATATAAATTGTGTGGAAAGACAGAAAATAACACAGACGATTTGTGGTAATAAGCACCTGATTCAAAAAGTGAAAGCACAAATTTTCGTTCGCACTCCTACATAATCGAGTAAAGAACATAATAGCGACATTACATATCAACAAGGTTCAGAAAACAGCAAAATGGAAACAGCTACTCGTCGTCATTGTTGCGGGGCTGGCCTGTTGGTTCGCCAATGTAGAAATAGCTTCTGCACTCATGCAACATCCTCTCTATGGAAGTAGGATCCGCTTTCAGGTCGGTGATGACCATATTCTTGAAAGCTTCATAGGTCCGGACTTTCCTCTGCTCATACCCCATCACGGTAGCTCCGGTCTCATGGAAAATCCGGTCCGGAGCCAAATGCCTATGTACGGCCCACTTACGACGGAGATATTCAAAGCGGTCGTAAAGAACATAGTCAAGAGCTGCGCGCTGTGCTAGAGCGGTAGGAGACTGCAGTAAGGAGGTTGCTGCCCTTATCGAGGCCAAATCCACGCGAGCCGGCAAGGCAACGGCGAACTGGTCAGCGGATGATGCCATTTCGAAGGCCATAGCCACGTGTTCCGCGTACAGAACCGTGCTTTCCCGCAACCGATCTGATGTAACCTTCATCTCTTCCGCTATTGCCGCCAAGGCCTCCCGACCCTCAGCAGCGCGTACCGCCGCCAAGGCCTCCGGACCCTCAGCAGCACATACTGCCGCCAAGGCCTCCGGACCCTCAGCAGCGTGTACCTGCCTCAACCGCGCACTCCTCTATAGCGAGGTCCTCCGCGCGGATGACATGACTAATGTTGAGGATTTTGTGGAGGCGAGGACAGTGGGGAGAAGAAGGACAGATTGGGGGGTGCGAGAGGGGAAAGAGACGGTGGAGAGCGAAGAGTGGTAATATTTATTTATGACCCTATACATGATTGCAGACAGTTGCTATATGTGTTCCATGTGCGATTATGTGTGCATGGAAAAGAACTCAAAGACTGTGAAAATGCTTCCTGCGCAAGCGCACGTGCCAGCCACAACGGTAAATTATAAAATGATAAAATCCCCAACCCCCTTGGCAGCAGCTAGCTTTAAATAACCACAGGGATGGCCGGCGGCGGCGAGTCAGTGATCCCCTGGCTAGTTGCCACACACACCATCAAACCCCCAATGGATGACGACAGGATGGAGTTGGGCGACGGTGGAATCGAGGCTGCGTGCGCAATGGTGGCTTGAGGATCGACGGCCATGCCGCTACCTCTCCCGACGACAGCTAGAGGAGGCAGGAATCACGACATGAGCAAGCCAAGAAGTTAGCCAGGGTCGTCTTGAAAGCAGCTAGCGATCGCTAGCGGGTGATATTGCGGGCTCGGCGCAGAGTGCGCCGGATGGTGCGGGTGGTGGAGCAGGAACCGCGACACCGCAAGGACAACTGCGTTAGTGGCTGCCGCACGAGGTGCAGGCTTATGTCCCAGATGGAGGAGGACGCAGCTCCAGAGGCTGGAGAAGACTTGCGGCCGTTGCTGCAGAATTGGCGATGGTCAGGGTCTCGTCGGCCGCCGTCGTTGAGGCTGAACCTTCCTCAGTCGATCAAGGTGTAGGTCATCAACTTGGTGACCTCCTGTCCACCTGAGCCAAGGAACGACACGATATCGATGGACGATGGCAGCTGTGCGTGCTAGGTTGGCGTTAGGGGCAGTAGCACTTTTGTGCGCGCGCAGTTCATATGTATTATATTGATGTAAAATTAATAGCGAGCTAATGTTTTGTAAATTACTCCGCCAACTATGCACTGTACCAATTTTAGCAGGTAAATGCTCGGTTGAATTGCTAATGCCTGATTTGTGCTTGCACTGTGGACACTACGGTTGCGTTCATCGGCGGCAGCCAGCTGCGACAGGTGTTGTCGAGCTCGAAGATTTGGTCGGGCCGAGGTTGAGAACGAGCAAGTATACAACAATGCGAATGAGGAAGAAGGGGGAGACGGTCGGGGACTCGGGGTAGAGGGTCCACGTAGGAAACGGTTCGTAAACATGAACTATGTGTGATTACTGCCATTAAAGTTTTTGTTGAGACCTTAATTTAGTGCATGTACGAACTAAAATCCCAACTACAGTATACAGGTGTGACAGGAGAAGTTTGGATTGCGGTTCGATCACGGTGCATCCTACGGTGCGCATGCACGATCCGTGTGGCTGGTTTTCTGGCCAATCAGAACACACCACATAATGGGGTGAACGCACACGACATTCGCAAAGTAACTGTTTGCCCAAACAAATCACAAAGTTTCAAGGGAAACCCATATTTCCTTGGTCGTTTCTCCATTATTATTTTTCTACTATCGACATACGCACTAGAATGCAACGTGTCCAAAATTCACATTCTTTCATGCTCGTTTACCATACTTAGTCTTTTTTGTGTACTTTTCTAGGCATTTACTGCTTACAATTCTAGTTCGAACGTTTTATAAATGAAAAGGTGTTCAAAACATGTTATCTCGTGTGGTGTCCAGGCATGACCTCAATACGATTCGGTAAAAATTTGAGGAGGTATATATGGCTAATGTCGTGATAGACACTCTTCATATACCGGACCATGACCTATGGAGTTTCATGGCTCAGAGAGCGAAAATCGCCATGCTTTCAAGGGGAACCCATATTTCCTTGGTCCTTTCAACTTGATTTATTTTTTCTACGATCAACATACCCACTAGAATGCACCATGTCCAAATTTCACAATTTTCAGGCTCATTTATCGTATTTGGTCCCTTTTGTGTACTTTCTAGGTCCTTTGTGCTTCTAATTCAGGTTAGAACGTTCTGTACATGAAAAGGCATTCAAAAAGGACTCGAAAATTCGTAATTGTGTCATTGAATAAGTTTTCATGTATTTTATAGGAAACTAATACAATTTTAGAGGATATGTGTGGGAAGAGGCAACCAGAGATGTGTCGTTTATTTGTTTTGTAACTATAGAAAAAATGGAAAACATGCCTGAAGAACATGTTATCTCGTGTGGTGCCCGGGCATGGCCTCAATATGATCCGGTAAAAATTTGAGGAGGTATGGATAATGTCGTGATAGACACTCTTCATAAACCGGACCATCACCTATGGAGTTTCATGGTTCGGGGAGCGAAAATCGCCATGTTTTCTAGGGGGACCAATATTTTTCCTTGGTCCTTTCAACAAGATTTATTTTATATGATCAACATACCCACTAGAATGCACCATGTGCAAATTTCACAATTTTCAGGCTCGTTTATCGTATTTGGTCCCTTTTGTGTACTTTCTAGGTCCTTTGTGCTTATAATTCAGGTTAGAACGTTCTGTACATGAAAAGTAGTTCAAAAAGGACTCGAAAATTCAAAATTGTGTCATTGAATAAGTTTTCATGTATTTTATCGGAAACTAATACAATTTTAAAGGATATGTGTGGGAAGAGGCAACCAGAGATGTGTCGTTTATTTATTTTCGTAACTCTAGAAAAATGGAAACATGCTTGAAGAACATGTTATCTCGTGTGGTGCCCGGGCATGACCTCAATATGATTCGGTAAAAATTTGAGGAGGTATGGATAATGTCGTGATAGACACTCTTCATAAACCGGACCATCACCTATGGAGTTTCATGGTTCGGGGAGCGAAAATCGCCATGTTTTCAACGGGAACACATATTTTTCCTTGCTCCTTTCAACTAGATTTATTTTCTACGATCAACATGACCACAAGAATAAAGCACCATGTCCAAATTTCAAAATTTTCAGGCTCGTTTATCGTATTTGGTCCCTTTTGTGTACTTTCTAGGTCCTTTGTGCTTATAATTCAGATTAGAACGTTTTGTACATGAAAAGACGTTCAGAAAGGACTAGAAAATTCGTAATTGCGTCGTTGAATAAGTTTTCTTGTATTTTATAGGAAACTAATGCAATTTTAAAGGATATATATTTGTGGGAAGAGGCAACCAGAGATGTGTCGTTTATTTATTTTGTAACTCTAGAAAATGGAAAACATGCTTGAAGAACATGTTATCTCGTGTGGTGCCCAGGCATGACCTCAATACGATTCGGTAAAAATTTGAGGAGGTATATATGGATAATGTCGTGATAGACACTCTTCATATACCAGACCATCACCTATGGAGTTTCATGGCCCGGAGAGCGAAAATCGCCATGTTTTGAAGGGGAACCCATATTTCCTTGGTCCTTTCAACTAGATTCATTTTTTACGATCAACATACCCACTAGAATGCACCATGTCCAGATTTCACAATTTTCAGGCTCGTTTATCTTATTTGTTCCCTTTTGCGTACTTTCTAGGTCCTTTGTGCTTATAATTCAGTTAGAACATTATGTACATGAAAAGGCGTTCAAAAAGGACTCGAAAATTCGTAATTGTGTCGTTGAATAAGTTTTCATGTATTATATAGGAAACTAATACAATTTTAAAGGATATGTGTGGGAAGAGGCAACCAGAGATGTGTCGTTTATTTATTTTGTAAGTCTAGAAAAATGGAAAACATGCTTGAAGAACATGTTATCTCGTGTGGTGCCCGGGCATGACTTCAATATGATTCGGTAAAAAATTGAGGAGGTATGGATAATGTCTTGATAGACACTCTTCATAAACCGGACAATCACCTATGGAGTTTCATGGTTCGGGGAGCGAAAATCGCCATGTTTTCAAGGGGAACCCATATTTCCTTGGTACTTTCAACTTGATTTATTTTCTACGGTCAACATACCCACTAGAATGCACCATGTCCAAATTTCACAATTTTCAGGCTCGTTTATCGTATTTAGTCCTTTTTGTGTATTTTCATGGCCTTTTGTGTTTACAATACATCTTTAATGACAAACGTTTTCTTACAACAAACCGTTTGCAAAGCGTCCGATGACACGAGAGAGAGAGAAGACTTGAATTTTTTCCGACGCGGGATCACCAATTTTCTCTTTTCTCGCACACGGGTATTTGATGCGCTTCGTCTGCGTTGCGTGTTCCCCCCGTAAGGTTCGAGTTTCGCCGCCAAATTTTCAATAGGCGCGCGATTTCAGTAGTTATTCCTCCCACCCCATACCCACCCATCACATTTCCCCCCTATCCCCACCACCCCCTCTCCCCTCGCTCTAACTGCAGCCCAAGCCGCCGCCACCGCCGCAACCAAATCTACGTTCTGCACCAGTCTCGCTCGTCGATCTAGTGAGGTAACCTCCGATCTCCATCACCGCCTCGGCCCGATAGCTCAGATGGAGCATGCGAACCACCCTCACGCCTCCACATACCACCCCCTATCACCGAGCATTCCCGCGTAAGCCCAACCACATATCACGCGGAGGTCGAGGAGCTGGTCAGGCGGTCGA
Organism: Elymus sibiricus; assembly: GCA_039707655.1. Taxonomy (NCBI): domain Eukaryota; kingdom Viridiplantae; phylum Streptophyta; class Magnoliopsida; order Poales; family Poaceae; genus Elymus; species Elymus sibiricus. The sequence goes on along the minus strand of CM077663.1, from coordinate 164,881,918 downwards.
TGACGTGGTGAATGCTATGCGTGCCGACCCGGAGGAACACCTCGCCGCTGACGCCTCCAACTTGGTGCGGGCTCTGGCCTTGATGAAATCGCCAAGCAACGACCCCCCGGGACTTACCAAGTATGAACTGTCCAATTCATTTTTACGAATACCAGTATAGCAGTGTTTAACCGTGTCAATTTCAGTATCAACGGTGCACGTTTAAATTGCCATGTTAGGTTGTCTATACTCTGTGGTCAACACGTCCGTTGTTCATTTCAGTTATGCGCAGTGTGTTGTTCAAGTATGAACTGTCCAGTTCAATTTTACCAATACCAGTTACAAACTTACAATGCCTATGCTAGGTTGCTGTTAAGCCTGCTGTAGTCAACAGTTATATCCATTATTTACGTTGTCCATTCGGTACTGTGCTACTCTTCGCAAAGAAGATATCACTGGAGATGATGTCCTTCAATTACCATTAGATATTTTTGGTGCATGTTAACCCTGTTGTAGTTGATATGCCTTTCCTTGTACCGCCGAGGTTAGTCACATCCCAATATCTTATAGTATTTTACATCATTTGTTCATTTGCAGTTTAGCTTCTAACATTTACTTGTTGCTTGTAGGTACATATGTTAGCAGTACTGATCCATGCTGCGACCAGTAGGAACACCTAGCCACCGACTTTGTGCGGGCTCTAGCCGAGTTGAAGTACCCCAGCAACTACCCCTCGGGATTTACCAAGTATGAACTGGCTCGTGATGTTTAACTGTGTCAATTTATGTTTCACTGGTACAAGTTTTAATGACTATGTTAGGTTGTCTGAACTCTGAAGTTAACACATCCAGTTTAATTTCCCCAATACCCGTCCCTTTGTTACCGTGCTACTCCTCGCAATGAAAATATCACCGGAGATATTGTCGTTTAGTTAACATTTGCTATTTTTGGTGGATGTTAACCCTGTTGTATTTAACACGCCTTTCTATGTGCTTATGTAGGGCTACGATGCGTGATGCTGTTGTTTACCATCGAGGCTAGTCACCTCCCATTTTGTTATAATATTTTACATCATTTGTGCAATTGCAGCTTATGTTCTAACATTTATTTGTTGCTTGTAGGTACATATATCAGCGGTACTGATTCAGGCTTCGACCCATTTTGTATATGGGGCAATGAGATAAACATGAACAAGCATCAAGTGAGGAAACTAAGAAAAAAATTTAGGCAGAAGAGACATCTGATTGGAATTAAACTCTTTATTTATACTTTATCCAAGACATCAGTGAACTTTAGGATGGTAAGTAATTTGTTGCCTTCTGTTCCAGCCCAGAACAAGTTACTCTATTAGACATGAATACCTGAAAGTTGTCTCTTTTCAGTGGTTTCCGAAGGAATTTACTCAAGATTACCTAGCAAACTACCTGACCAGTGTGGAGGCAACGAAGGTTACAATATATAATTCATGCTACCATGATAGCGGTCTAGAAGTCTTCCTCAAGGCGGTGAAGGATGGACGGGCGAACATCACAAGGGGTTGGACAAAAGTTGTGCGCACCTTTGGCATGGAGGAGGGCACATTATGGGTATTCCGCTTCTTCAACAACATCGATAGCCAAAAGCATTTATAATTCTCTCTTCACCTTTAACGCCTCTAGTACTATATATTGTGGTTCATCATATTTAATCTTCTACCGAACTATGTAACCATGGAACATGTACTGAGCTTTTGATTTATGCATTGGCTGTTGAACCATTGTAATTAGGGTATGTATTGATGGATGTGAAATCCACATTTCATAACTAAAATTTTGAAATTTCCAATTCTAATAATAAATTAACGAAAATAAGTTATTAGGTAATAAATTACAGTGCACACAGCTAGAGCGATTAAACCTTGTGCGATGATATCATATGTCACACACGATTGTTTGAATAATAGTGTGTGTGATTATCAGCTTTACAACACACGGTCGCATATTTTGTGCGTGTGGGATGCACGCACTGTCACACACGCGTATGCACGCCGTTAATAGCACAAACGGTTACGAACCTACGTGCGTGTGTAATGTAGGACGATCAAGAGACGGTTGACATATGTTTTGTGTGTGTGATTCGAATAAGTATCGCACACGAATATATCTGTGCCATCGTCCCAGATGTGTGCTTGACCACAAACGCAGCATGAAAGTGTGGCGTGTGGGATAGGCTACAGCTTCGCATACGTTTACGTTAGGCGAATCGTAAGCAGGCGCTCGCACCATCGCAGACGATGTTTCGGTGTCGTGTGGGATGATCCCACCCCTATCTCCCACACATGCAAGGCGATGGTTCGGAACTACATCGCGGAAAGTGGTTAAAACCCGTTTGTACAGCACGTAACGGTACCAGTGAGAAAAGAGCTTGATGTGTACTACACAACTTGTTCTTGTAGACTCGTGTTGGGCCTCCAAGCACAAAGTTTTGTAGGACAATAGCAAATTTCCCTCAAGTGGATGACCTAAGGTTTATCAATCCGTGGGAGGCGTAGGACGAAGATGGTCTCTCTCAAACAACCCTGCAACCAAATAATAAAAAGTCTCTTGTGTCCCCAACACACCCAATACAATGGTAAATTGTATAGGTCACTAGTTCGGTGAAGAGATGGTGATACAAGTGTAGTAATGATAGTACGTATTGATATTTTAATAGTAACAATAAAAAACAGCAAGGTAGCAAGTAACAAAAGTGAGCACAAACGGTATTGCAATGCTTGAAAACAAGGCCTAGGGTCCGTACTTTCGCTAGTGCAATCTCTCAACAATGCTAATATAATTGGATCACATAACCATCCCTCAACGTGCAACGAAGAATCACTCCAAAGTTCTTATCTAGCGGAGAACATAAGAACAAATTGTTTGTAGGGTAGGAAACAACCTTAAAGTTATCCTTTCCGATCGATCTATCCAAGAGTTCGTAATAAAATAACACCAAGTTATCCTTTCCGATCGATCTATCTAAGAGTTCGTACTAAAATAACACCATATGATACGCATCAACCAACTCTAATGTCACCTAGATACTCCAATGTCACCACAAGTATCCATGAGTTAATTATACGATACGCATCAAACAATTTCAGATTCATAATACTCAATCCAACACAAAGAACCTCAAAGAGTGCCCCAAGATTTCTATCGGAGAACATGGTATGAAAACGTGCAATCAACCCCTATGCATAGATCCGCTAGGTCACCGGAATCCGCAAGTTGATGCCTCAACATATATCAAGTGAATCAATAGAATACCCCAAGGTCACTATGAGTATCCCACGCAAGACGTACATCAAGTGTTCTCAACCAAAATATTCATCCCAACATAACGACATCTCAAAGCGAAAGATTCAATTCATCACAACATGATAGCAAGGGAATAACATCATATGATCCGACTATATTAACAAAGCCCGTAATACATCAAGATCGTGACATCTCAAAAACACGAGAGAGAGAGAGAGAGAGAGAGAGAGAGAGAGAGAGAGAGAGAGATTGAACACATAGCTACTGGATCATACCCTTAGCCCCGAGGGTGGACTACTCCCTCCTCGTCATGGCCTCTGCCGGGATGATGAAGGTGGCCACCGGAGATGACCTACCATCTCTGGCAGGGTACTGGAACGCCTCTAGATTGGCATTGCATTGATACAGAGAGTTGCGGTGGCAGAACTTCTGATTAGGGTTATTTCTGGGGGTTTCTGAATATATAGGATTTTTGGGCGTCGGTTTCACGCGAAGATGGGCCACAAGGTGCACACAAGACACCAGGGTGTGCCGGAGGGGGCTGGCGCGCCCTGATGGGTTGTGGCCACCTCGTGGCTCTTCTGGGCCTCCCACGAAGCTTCTAGTGCCTCTTTTGTTCCAAAAAAATCGTCAAAAAGTTTTGTTGCATTCGGAGAACTTTTATTTCTACACAAAAAACAACACCACGGTAGTTCTGCTGAAAACATCGTCAGTCCGGGTTAGTTCCACGCAAATCATACCAAAACCATATAAAATTGTTGTAAATATGGCATGAATACTTCATAAATTATCGATACGTTGGAGACGTATCAGCATCCCCAAGCTTAATTCCTACTCGTCCTCGAGTAGGTAAATGATAAAAGAAATAATTTATGAAGTGTGAATGCTAGCATAGTGCATAAGTTTGATCAATGATAATTTCAACCACTTTTCCTAGCATCATAACAACAACTCTTTCTCATAAAACTCATCATGATAAAGTAGCAACCAATTCACATGTTATGGTTCAAACAATGAACTCTCTTGAAACTTAACAACCTATGTTCTTAGTCACCAAACAATTGCAATTCAACTTATTCTCAACAAAGTCTAAGTAAGAGCTCCACATAGTCAATCATCATATAGTCTTCTATGATTGCTATTACTCAAAGCATATTTTTAGAACAAATGGCATCCATCAAATACAGAGAAAGATAGGGGCTTAATGTTTTGCCTCCCAACTCATTTATCATTGAGATAATTGTCAACAATAATAAGTCATCATCAAATATATTTGACTGGCCATATGTGCCTAGATCTTTACCCACCACATGATGCTTGCCAACTAGAGAATAATTGAGGTTGAAATGAGAATGCATACTATTGACTCTTGCATAAAAGTAAATATTGAAAGGTAAAAGATAGGCCCTTCGCAGAGGGAAGCAGAGGTTGTCATGCGCTTTTTGGTTTTGTATGCACAATCCCTTAATGCAAAAGAACGTCACGCTATATTGCCCCTTATGATAGCAACCTTTATTATGCAGTCCGTCACTTTTATTACTTTGCCATCACAAGTTCGTACAACGCTCAATTTTCTCTTACACTAAATGATCAAACACATTTAGAAGCAACTTTCATTGCCATTTTGCACCGATGACAACTGACTTGAAGGATCTTATTCAATCCATAGGTAGGTATGGTGGAAACTCATGGAAATAAACTGGGTTTAAGGGTTTTTGGATGCACAAGTAGTATCTCTACTTAGTACGAATTTTTGGCTAGCAAAAGATCCTAAGCAAACACCACATGTTGGAGGATCCATAACAATATAACTTCTATGCAAATATACACAACCATAACTCATTACGTTGTCTTCCTTGTCCAACTTCAACTAATTTTCTCAAGTTTGAAAATAATTAATGGGTATTCACAATCATAGAAGATGTCCAAGATAATATATTTGTATGTGAAAGTTCTCTTCCTTATACTAATCATTCACGAATTGCTTGTATGACCAATATTGTGATTGTCAAGCTTCAAAAGATTTAACTTTCTAAACCCAATGTGAAGCTACTAGTAGGCCTGATATGAACATATAATTTGAACTTCATGGTATTCAATTCATTCAACAATTTACTCATAGGATATAAGTGAAGCACAAGAGTAAATGACAAGCTACTCCAAAAAGATATAAGTGAAGATCAAGTGAGTAGTTAAGTAAATGGGTAGCCATTTGAGAACTCTCTCTCATCTAGAAACTTTCAGATCTAAGTATTTTATTAAAACAGCAAGCAAAACAAAATAAAATTACATTCCAAGAATAGCACACATCATGTGAAGGAGCAAAAACTTAGGCTCAACCGCTACTACCCGATAATTCTTGATGAAGAAAGGTGGGATGCCTACCGGGGCATCCCCAAGCTTAGATGCTTGAGACTTCTTAAAATATTATCTTGGGATGCCTTGGGCATCCCCAAGCTTGAGATTTTGTGTCTCCTTAATTCCTTTTATATCACGGTTTCCATAAATCATAAAAACTTCATCCACAAAAACTCGAAAAGAACTCATGAGATAGGTTAGTACACATAAGAATAAGTCCACACTTCTTGTACTCCCAAGACAAGTTGCACAATAATTTCCAAATATCATCTACTGTTTACTATCGTTTCCACAATTTATATCTACCAATATAGGCTATGGAAAATATAGGATAAGTAAATAACAAAACTATGACAGCAATCTGTCCAAACAGAACAGTCTGTAGCAATTTATGAAAATAGTGTAATTATGTAACTCAAAAAATTATGAAAATTTAGGACGTGATAAAGAATTTATATGACAACACTGTGTAAACATTTTAGAAACTTTCCACGTTCCAGTAAAATTTGAAAATTTAAACACTACAGAGAAAGTTTCTGTTTTTACACAGCACACATCAAACATGCAATGCAAGCATCCTAAGGCAATTCTTGGAACTTTTTATTGAAAGACAAGATTATAAATAACACCTAACAGAAAATTAAAAAATATAATGATGATCCAAGCAAAGCACATATTATGTGATGAATAAAAATATAGCTCTAAGTAAGTTATACCGATAATGTTGAAGACGAAAGAGGGGATGCCCCGGAGGGCATCCCCAAGCTTACGCGCTTGAGTCTTTGACGGGGTTGTTACACCTAGGTATGCCAAAGTGCGGGAGTTTGAGATTTTCGAAGATTATACGGCCGGCTAGTCCATGGCCAGCTGGCGCATGGTCGGCAGTCCCATTGCCGGCTGGCGTACGGCCGGCTGGGGTACGGCTGGCTGGCCCGGGGCTGGCTGCCCAGGAGCCAGCCAGCTCGCGGCCGGCAGCTCGGCGGCCGGCCCATCCGCTGACCCATGAGTAAGCAAGCACCTGTCCCCTCCTGCCGTATCCACGTACGGCGACAAGACGTGGCCCGATCAACAAGTCCCGTATGGCTACAACGACCGCTGACGGAGGGGCACGCTGGCTATAGTTCGTCCGGGGCGACAGTGCGGCCACGCCCCCGTCCACTCCATTACCTGCCCCCGCATGGCTACAGGGCGGCCGGCCATACCGGAGACCGTGGCTGGTTGCCACAAGATGACGACGCGCAGTGCGGCCCATGCCGCGGCAGGCAGGCATGGACCAATAGCAGCGGCCGGCTGGCGGGCCCCAGCCCTCTACGGGACTACGCTGCCAGCGGGCCCTACGACTGACGAGGCCCAGCAGCCGGCGGGACCTACAAGCGACAAGACGGCTCAGCCGGTGGGACCCCTGGCCGGCTAGAGAGGCTGCCAGTCGGGTCCCTCCTTCCAGTACCACTTATGTATATTGTAAGCCGGGGGGTTGGCCTATAAAACCCCCCGAATTTGAAGCCCCCCATGCACAGACAAGCATTCTCACCACTTCACACCCATCCACATATGTAGAGAGGCAGGAAGAGCGGCTAGCTCCTTCTTGCTCCTGTAGCCAACAACTCACGGAGCACCATTGTAGTTCTCTTGGTCCATCAACTAGACAGGCAGGACTAGGGGTATTACCTCCCACGGAGGGCCCCGAACCTGGGTACATCGCGTTTCCCTCACTGCTTGTGCCCGATCCCGTTATCAGAGTCCACCAGCGTCCTTCGGCCCCAACCACTCTCGATAAGCCACCCCATGGCATCTATCATGAGAAAATGATGACAGCTGGCGCCCACCGTGGGGCCGTCCGCGGCGCCGGCCGGAGTTATACTCCGGGCGGAAACCTTCGCCGACTCCGCCGGACGCCTCGCGTCCGGACTGATGTGCATGCCCGTGGAGCCCGCCCCCGCGGAAGCTTCCGCGGCACCTAGCCTCGGTTTCGCCTGCAGTGCGGGCGAAACCACCATCCTCCCCGTCGATCCATGCCAGGGCGAGGCCTCGCCTGAGCTCGACGGCCTCTACACGCTCCTTGGCGAGCTGCACCTCGTCGACACGCCGACGCTCGACGAGTACCCCAGCGAGATACTCGACTGCAGCCACCCACCACCATGCGCGGGTACGACCGCCTCGAGCGGCGCTGACGACCTTCGCGTCTGCGCGGAGGTGATGGCTAACGGTTCCTACACATCCTCCGGCCGCGCTAAGGCCGAAGCAGCCGCAAACGCCGCTACCGCCCGTGCCAAGGCGGCGACAGACGCGGCTGCCGCTGCGGCCCATGCCGGCACCTCCGACCTCCTCGACTCCGCTCTTCGGGGCCTGAGCACCCGCATCGCGCCAACAGCCAATCCGGCTACCGCCACGGCTGAGCTGGAAGTAGCTCGCCAGCAGCTTTTCGCGGAGGCCAGCTCCCTCGCGACCGCCCGACGCTGGATGGAGTCCGCGCAGCGCGAGTATAACTCCGCCTACGGCCTCACCCCGGCTGGCAACGAGCCTAGCCGGCGTGGGAGCGTCCGCGACCGTGGCCGCGTGGTCGCAGAAATCCTCGGTGGCAGGCTGCCCACCTATGAAACTCCTGCGGCCAACATACGAGCCACCCAGGTGGCTTACGATGATATGGCCACCATGGAGGGCGATGAGCGTGCGTAGCAGGAGTAGCACATCAAGGACGTCATCGCCGCTGCCAATGTGTAGCAGGCCGGCTCGACCCGGCCTACGCTGGCTCCGAAATCCCCCGCCCCGAGGGCAAAGGCCTTGGGGCGTCTAGCGGCCGCCAGCCGGCCCAGCACTCTTCCGCCCCATGCGTCTCCAGCCCACGGAAGCCGCTGCCGGCGTTCCCAGCATGGGAACGAGCAGCCGGCATTGTCGGCGTTCTGGATACCGGGGTTCCCAGACTTGCCTGCCTGCGGCCCAGGGCATGGCCCACTTGACGGGCCGTATGGCCCTGCGCGGTTTCACTCAACACAAGGCCCTCGCGAGACCCCGAGCTCGCGAGGGAGACAACGCCAAGACCCGCAGGGGATTGGGCCTCCCCAGGCCTCCTCCCGAGCGGCGGAGATCTCTATGCAATGCTCAGCCTTAGGAGGCCAAGGGTGACGACAGCCAGGCCAGTCAGGCGCCAGCGCGCCAGAGGGGACAATTTCCTCTTTGGTGCAAAGGAGGCAAGGATGAGCGCAGGTTCCCAAGGCGCCCCGCCAAAGGTTTCCATTCCGGTGCAACGAGACCGGGCCAGTGGGCGCGGTAGGACGGATGTCACCAGCGAGCCCACCACCGCGTCACCACCACCTACTTTGCAGGCGAAGACCACCTTTCGTCAGGATAAGATGTACCTCATGTCCCCTTTCAAATTTGGCCGTTGTGGGATCCCTTCCCGCCATTGCGATAAGGGAAGAGGACCTGGGGCCGCTATAAATAGAGGCTAGGCTGCTCGGTAGAAGGGATCCGCGACAACCACAGAGTGCACTCGCGAAGCAACTCACCACTGTACTAGTTCATCCACAAACCTCCTCGTGAGGCATTCCACCAAAAGCAGGAGTAGGGTTTTACGCTTTGCAGCGGCCCGAACCTGGGTAAACTCTCGTGTGCTATCTTCTTCCTCGCCGTCGAGCGGGGTTATCTCATTGTGAGCTTGGACGGGGGTGAAGCTGTTGGGGATCTTCGCACACGCCCCTGGGTTCGAACTTCTTAGGGTTTTGCAGAGCCCGAAATCCAACATTTGGCGCGCCAGGTAGGGGGCGTGTCGAAGTCTTCCTCAAGCCTCGCTCTTCCTCCGCCTCACCGCTCCGATGGCTGACGCTCGCCGAGCGTCGTGCTGCTCGTGTCGCCCAGACGGCGCCCGTGGGTCGCACCGCTACGCGCCAGTCTGCCTCCCCTGTGGCCAACGCCGCCATGGGCCCGGAGGCCCACGAGCAGCAGGACTCGTCGCAGCCGGTCACCGCGCGGCGTGACGGCCGCACCGCCACTCCGTCGATTGTTCCAGCTACTGGGTTATCCTCCCACGCTCGCCCTGGGCCGGCGCGTGGGTCGGGCGCACTCCTCATGGTGCGCGAGCTGCTGCGCTACCTCCTCGCCCCCAACTGCTACGATGACTGGCTCGGGCGCATTGCAGAGCTCGTCAGCGCCACCGGCGATGCTTCGGCGCTCTCCTACTCGTTCCGGCCCCAACCCTCCCTGGCAGGCGACGAGGCCCATGATGTGCCACCTCCTCCTCCCCAGCGCGACGTCGACCTCGAGCCTAGGCGTGAAGCACGCCCGCGCGACCAGCCGCGCGGGCCCCCGGCGAGGGTTAGAGATGAGGTAAGCTGCCAGGTGGTGCCACGGCAGCGCGCTGACGCGCGTGCGCTCCCTGCGCCGGTGCACCAGCGACGCGACCAGGCGCCCCTAGAGGCGGCCGCGCAGGAGCATCAAGACCGGGTTCCTCCCGAGCGCGCGGCGCCCGTGGGCCCGGTGGGCTGCCGCGCCATCGCTTCGGAGCTCCATCCGGCCGTGTGGCCCTGCAAGTTCAAGCCTGACTTACCTCCTCGTTACGATGGCACCCCAGATCCCGCCGAGTTCCTACAGCTCTACTCATTGAGCATCCAGGCGGCCGGCGGGGACGACAAGGTCATGGCGAGTTGGTTCCCCATGGTGCTCAAGGGTGGTGCGCTCTCCTGGATCCTCAACCTCCCGGAGGGATCAATCACCTCTTCGGAAGACCTGCGCGAGCGCTTCGTCGCCAACTTTCAAGGCACTCGCGACCGCGCCCTTGGAGTGGGTGACCTACGTCGCGTGAAGCAACAGCCTGACGAGACCTTGCACAAGTTCATACAACGCTTCACGACTGTCCGCCTCAAGATCCCGAGGGCGTTAGATGAGGCCATCATCTCGGCGTTCACCGACAGCATTAGGGACCTTAGGATGAGGGAGGAGCTCGCTATCAACGACGACCTGAGCTCGGCTCTGGAGATGTTTAACCTGGCCAACAAGTTTGCGAAAGCGGAAGAGGGCCGCCTCTCACTCCGCGAGCTCCCAGAGGCGGAACCAAAAAACAAGAAGACCAAGGCCAAGGAGCCGAAGTGCTAGGCCCCCGCGGTGCTGGTGGCTGATCCCGAGGCAAAGCGCAGCGAGGACGAAGAACCTCTCACGGGAGGGCAACCATTATGCATCTTCCATGGCACCAATAGCCACAACACCATCGATTGTCAGGAGCTCAGGGTGGTCCGTGACGAGCATTTCGATCGTCGTCCTGGGCATAGCGACCGAGGCGATGGACGTGGTGGAGGCCGCGGCGGAGGCCGCTGGGACAATCGAGACCCGCATCAGGAGTGGCGAGACCAGCCCCGGGAGGACCGATGGCGCGATCAAGTTCGGGACGACCGCTGGCGCAACGAACCTCCGCAGGGGTCACGTCGAGGCCAACCTCATGAGGTCCGCCCTCGCGAGGCCGGCCTTCCCCCGCTGCCACCGCCACCCAGGAGGAAGGAAGAAGACAGGCAGAGTGACGATGTCGGCGTTCTGGGAACGGGGGTACCCAGACCTGCCTGCCTGCGGCCCAGAGCATGGCCCACCTCGACAGCCAAGCACGGCCTAGCGAGACCCCTTAGGACAAGGCCCTCGCGAGGGCCCTAGCCTCGCGAGGGAGGCAGCACCAAGACCAGCAAGGAGTGGGCCTCCTCAGGCCCCCTCCGGAGCGGCGAAGATCTCTATGTAGAACCCGGCCTCAGGAATCAAAGATGACGCAAGGAAGGACAGGCGGGCGCCAGCGCGCCAGGCGGAGTAGTTTCCCCTTTGGTGCAAAGGGAGCAAGGACATACGCGGGTTCCCAAAGCATCCCCAAAGGTTTCCATTCTGGTGCAACGAGACCACGACCACGAGCCCCGCAGGACTGATGTCATCACCGAGCCCACCTCTGCATCATCGACAGCTACTTTGCAGACGAAGACCACCTTTGGACAGGGCGGGGATGTACTCCTGTCCCCCTTCAAATTTGGCCATTGTGGGATCCCTTCCCGCCATTGTGATAAGGGAAGAGGACCCGGGCCACTGCTATATATGGAGGCTAGGTCGCACCGTAGAAAAGGGGGGACGAACACACGAACACAAGACAAGGCAGAGAGCCAAGAACACCACTCGAGCGCCCTCGCAAGGCTCGAAACCACTGTACTAGTTCATCCACCACACCTCCCCGAGAGGCAATCCACCAAAGCAGGAGTAGGGTATTACGCTTCGCAGCGGCCCGAACCTGGGTAAACCACCGTGTTCATCTTCTTCCTCGTCATCGCGTGAGTTTGCTATAGTTACCACCGTGTAGCGAGCTAAGTAGGGCGAGGCCGCAGGGAAGCTTCGCACACGTCCCTGTGTTCGAACCTTGAGGGTTTTGCGGAGCCCAAAATCCGACATTTGGCGCGCCAGGTAGGGGGCGTGTCGGAGTCTTCCTCGAGCCAAGCCCTTCTTCCACCTCGCCGCTCCAATGTGTGCCGCCCGCCGAGCCCGCGCCGAGCGCCGCGCTGCCCGCGTTGCCCAGACGGCACCCGTGGGCCGCGCCGGCGCGCGCCGGTCCCCCTCGCATGTGGCTAACGCCGCCACAGGCCCGGATGAACAAAGAACAACAAGACTCTTCCCAACCGGTCACCGCGCGGCGCGACGGCCACACCGCCACTCCATTAATCGTTTCGGCTACCGGGTCGTCCTCCCACGTTCGGCCCGGGCCCGCGCGCGGTTCGGGCGCACTCGCTATGGCGAACGAGCTGCCCTGCTACCGCTCCACCCCTGACCGCTACGACGACTGGCTTCGGTGCATCGCGGAGCTCGTCAGTGCTGCCGGCGACACTTCAGCGCTCTCCTACTCGCTTCGACCCTGGTCTTCTCTGGCAGACGACGTGGCCCGCGATGCGCCGCCACCTCCTCCGCAACGCGACGTCGACCCGGAGCCCATGCGTGAAGCGCGCCCGCGTGACCAGCCCCGCGAACCGCGAGGAAGGGCGAGAGATGAAGTAAGCTGCCAGGTGGTACCCCGGCCGCGCGTCGACGCGCGTGCGCTCCCCGCGCTGCCGAACCAGCGCCGCGATCGGGCACCACTCGAGGCGGCCCCTCAGGAGCGTCGAGACCGGGCCCCTCCCGCACTCGCGGCGCCTGTCGAACCGGTGGGGTGCCTCGCCATCGCCCCGGAGCTCCACCCAACCACGTGGCCCTGCAAGTTCAAGCCTGACCTACCCCCTCGCTATGACGGCACACCGGATCCCGCCGAATTCCTACAGCTCTACTCGCTGAGCATCCGGGTGGCCGGTGGAGACGACAAGGTCATGGCGTGCTGGTTCCCCATGGCGCTCAAGGGCGGCGCGCTCTCCTAGCTCCTCAACCTCCCGGAGGGGTCCATCACCTCCTGGGACGACCTGCGCAAGCACTTCGTCGCCAACTTCCAAGGTACCCGGGACCGCGCGCTCACCATGAACGACCTGCGGCGTCTAAAGCAGTAGGAGGGAGAGACCCTGCACAAGTTCATACAGCGCTTCACAACTATGTGCCTCAAGGTCCTGAAGGCGTCGGATGAGGCTATCATCTTCGCATTCACCGACGGTGTCACGGACCTCAAGATGAAGGAGGATCTCGCCATGAACGACGAACTATGCTCAGCCCTGGAGATGTTCAACCTGGCGAATAGGTGCTCCAAGGCCGAAGAAGGTCGCCTGTCACTCCGTGAATGTTCGGCGACAGAGCCAGAGGAAAAGAAGACCAAGGCCAAGGAGGCGAAGCGCAAGGCCCCAGCGGTGCTTGCGGCCGAGCCTGAGGCGAAGCGAAGCCGAGGCGAGGAACACCCCGCAGGAGGGAGACCGACCTGCATCTTCCATGGCACCAACAACCACGACACCACCGACTGCCAGGAACTCAGGCTGGTCCGCGCCGAACACTTCGGCCGGCGCCCCGGACGCACTGACCGTGGCTTCGGACGCGGCGGAGGCCGCGGTGGAGGCCATTGGGAAAACCGGGAACCGCGTCAGGGGTGGCGAGACCAGCCTCAGGAGGACCGCTGGCGCGATCAGGCTCGGGAGGATCGCTGGCGCGATCAGCCTCGGGAGGACCGCTGGCGCGATGACCCTCCGGAGGGGTCACGCCATGGCCAGCCTCGTGAGGTTCGCCCTCGTGAGGCCGGCCTACCACCACTACCACCACCACCCAGAAGGAAGGAAGAGGGCAGGCAGGACGATGGGGCTGGGGGCTTCCAGGAGGTCAGGGCGGTAGCCTGTATCCTGGGCGGCGCCTAAGCCCCAGCATCAAACCGCGTCTTCAAGCAGTTCGTGCGGGAGGTGAACGCGGCTCTCCCAAAGCCCGAGGCCATGCGTCCCCTCAAGTGGTCCCAGACCGCAATCACCTTTGACTCGAGGGACCAGCTTAGGTGCTCGGCCATGGCCGGGAAGCTCCCCATGCTGTGCACTCTGACCATTAGTAACGTCCTCGTCACCAAGACCCTCATCGACAGCGGAGCGGGACTCAATGTCCTCTCCATCAAGACCTTCGAGACGCTCCAAGTACCATACGACCAGCTCATGCCGACCAAGCCATTCTCAGGAGTCACTGATGGATCCACCGTCCCCATTGTGCAAGTACGCCTGCCCGTCACCTTCGGCGGACGCAAGAACTACCGCACCGAGACCATCGTCTTCGATGTCGCCCACATCCACGTCCCGTACAACGCAATCCTTGGGTACCCCGCCCTCGCCAAGTTTATGGCGGCGACTCATCATGGCTAGAACATCCTCAAGATACCGGGGAGCGGCGGCATCAGCACCGTCGCCTGCGATGAGAAGGATGCCGTCTGCTCCCTCGAGCGTGCTTACCGCGCTGCTGCGGCCGAGCGCTCGAACGACGAGGAGGAAGCCCTGCCTCGTGAGGACACATGCAAGAAGAAGAAGCAGCTCATCCCCGTGGAGCGCCAGGGGGCGGGGACCTCCGAGGGTGGAGCCTCAGGCTCTACACCCAGGCACGGGGCACCACCTTCCATCGCATAGGAAAGCGCGCTCGGTGCCCCCCTTGGGTCGGGCTCGGGGGCTTCCATCCAACAGGCCCCCGGCTTGACCGGTGAGACAAGGGAGGCGTTCGGCCACAACCTGAAGGCGCATCTTGAAGCGCAACTACCAGAGCCAGGGGCACGACGCGAGGCGCCAAGCTCGCAAGAGTCTGTCATCAAAGCGATCAAGGAGCTTCAGGACGCGCAGGCCGAGTGAGGCGGGGACTGCCCTGCACCGCCAGTCGCAGCCGCCATCATCGGCCCAGTCGACCAGCCGTGCGTCTATGTCAACACGCCCGCAATCAACAGGGCCGCGTCCCAGGGCCACTTTTGGCCATCACGTGCTGACCACGGGTGGGTCTGCCCGCACAACTACGTCCGCATGCCCTTTGACCTGGCAAACGCTGGCGTAACGTTCCAGCGCCTTGCCCGGGCCATGCTCGCACCTTGCCTAGCGAGCCGCGGCGAGGAGTTGGAGGAGATGCCGGGACCGAGCATGGGTCCCGAGCCCCAGGAAACGACGGGCCCGTGAGGGCCGCGCTCGTGGAGGTACAAGATCAGGCTACGACGGCAGCTTCGACTCTTCAGCGGCATGGCCGCCAGGTGACTTTTTGTCGGTCTGTGCCAGGTAACTTTTTGGTTCATTCCGTTTGAGGGCGCCCACTGGGCCGCATTATCCTCAGGCGATCAGGGCGTACCCCTGCAACCGTAGCACTTACGCATATTTCAGCAGTTTCTCATGCATAATATATGTTTCCTAATGTTTTACCTTGCCTGCACGGCTCCTTGCCGGCGTGAATGTCGTCGCATCACTCTTTCTGAGTTGGTGTTCCATGAGGGGCCGTGCGCTACGGCCCTCCCCGAGGCACCTCGGAACTGGATGGCAGGGCCCTGTCGCCTCAGGGACTTGCACCTCTGGGCAGTCGACCCCCGCTCGGGGGCTCCGACCGCAGCACGGCACCTCAGAATGGAGTCTCGGGAGGCCCCAAGGCCTCCTGAGGCAGCAGCAGGCAGAACGGAATGGGAGTCGCTCGAGCGTCAAGGGGGGCTCCTGAGCAACGCGCCTCAGGAGCCTTACCGGTCATATAGCCACTCGCCCCTTGACGTCGTCCTTGGTGATCCGGTCGGCGTCAAGGGTGTTGAGGCCTCGCCTCGTAATTGTGTCCTTGGTTATCCGGTCATATATTACGGTGGTAGGGAAATGTGCGGGACTAGGACTTGCCGACGTAGAGCCGCTTGAGCATCAAGGGGGGCTCCTGAGCAATGCGCCTTAGGAGCCTTACCGGTCATATAGCCACTCGCCCCTTGATGTCGTCCTAGGTGATCCGGTCGGCATCAAGGGTGTCGAGGCCTCGCCTCGTAGTTGCATCCTTGGTGATCCGGTCGGCATCAAGGGTGTCGAGGCCTCGCCTCGTAGTTGCATCCTTGGTGATCCGGTCGTACACTACGGTGGTAGGGAAATGTGCGGGACTGGGACCTGCAGACACAGAGCACCGGAAGGGGCCCCCAAACCGTCCCACAAACAAGGAGGAAAGGTCCCAGGCGGGATCGCGGGTTATCTGACAACCCGGCCGCGCCTCGGAGATCTCAAGACGAAATTTGCAGGATCTCAAGACGAGAAGACTCAGGCGCAAACCGCCTTTGAGGTAGGGACCTCGCGAGGCCAAAGCGCCCTCGCGAGCTCCCAGATATACCTCCCAGTTCTACCATGCTAGCCACGCGTACGGACTCAATGGGCTGTACACGCCCGGAGCCCCCCGAGGACGCGGAGGGGTTCCTTCCCACGCAATGTGGAAGCCACAGCTCTGTGCTGGCGGTCAACACGGCCCCCCAATGGCTATGCCCATGCAAGGTAGAAGCCAGAGCTCCGCGCTGGCGGTCAACACGGTCCACCAATGACTATGCCCACGCAATGTGGAAGCCCTTCGCTCCGTGCTGGGGATAAACAACTGAGGGTGCCCCAGCGGCTGCATCCAACCTCAGGAAGGCCCGTCGCGGCCTCGTCTCGCTGCGTTCCCCTGGGATGTACGCGTGAGGGGGCTGCACGGGGGCTACTACCGGGCCACCCCTGGTAGACGCCACCTCCTCAGGTCTGCCAAACCTGGTCTTCACGCGCCCCTCTCAGGAGAAGCCAGCAAGGAAAGGTATGGGAGCCGCTCGTACGTCAAGGGGGGCTCCTGAGCATCGCGACTCAGGAGCCTCACTGGCCACGTAGCCCCTCACCCCTTGGAACCGTCCTCGGTGATCCGGACAGCCCAACGGCGGCTGAGGTATGCGCGGGGCCGGGCCCTGCCGACGCAGAGCTCAGAAGTGCTCAAACCCCTAAGGAGAACGCCGGAGCTCGTACGTCAAGGGGGACTCCTGAGCATCGCGACTCAGGAGCCTCACTGGCCACGTAGCACCTCACCCCTTGGAACCGTCCTCGGTGATCCGGACGGCCCAACGGCGGCTGAGGTATGCGCGGGGCCGGGCCCTGCCGACGCAGAGCGCAAGGTGTTCGAAATTTCCAAATTAACCCTATCTTCACCATGTTCCCTTCATGAGGGCTGCTCGTACGTCAAGGGGGACTCCTGAGCATCGCGACTCAGGAGCCTCACTGGCCACGTAGCCCCTCACCCCTTGGAACCGTCCTTGATGATCTGGATGGCCCAATGGCGGCTGAGGTATGCGCGGGGCCGGGCCCTGCCGACGCAGAGCGTCACAGCAAGCAAGAAGGAAACAAGGCGAAGGGAGCAATCATGCAGTTCAACAGTTATTACAAGCATTAAAAGTTTCCGCGAACACAAACGAGTTTAACGCCTCCCCGAGGCACGATGAACGTTGCAGGAAGGAAACAAGGAAGAGGAATCAGGAGGAGCCTCCGCCGCCACTCGTCCCGCCCGCGCGGGACTCGTCGTCGACATCGCTGGCGTCGTCTTCTTCACCACTAACCCCTGCAGCTTCAGGAGGCGGAGGAAAAGTGATGCGGGTGAACTTCTTCACCAGCACCTCCACGGCGCCCTTCACTACCGCCGCAGCACTGTTGCGGACCCCGGGTGCGACCGGGCGGATCACGGAGTCGAAGTCGAACCCTGGCTCGCGAAGGTGAAGGTGGCTGAAGACGCGCGTCGCGGCCTCAGAAAAGAGGTCGCGGCACTCGCTCTCCAAGACTCCCTCCACCTTGGCAACGGCGCCCTCCGGCGCCTCGGCGAACTTCGAAGCAAGCTCCGCGAAGCCGCTCTCCGGAGCCACCAGGGGTTCCGTAAACCCTTCCCAGCAGAGGGAGTGGAGCGCTCGGCGAAGCCTGAGCTCGACCGGGGAAAGGGAGCTGAGCTCCGCGGCCTTCTTCTCCTCGGCCTCGGCTAGAGCCTTTTCCGTGGTTTCGAGCCAGGCCTTTTTCCAGGGCAACCTCCCTTCCCCGCACGTCCAGGCGCTCCCGCACCGCGGCACGGTCGGCCGTCGCCCGGGATAGCTCAGAGTCCCGATCGGCAAGCTGGGCCTTGCAGGTCTTGAAGGCCTCCCCCTGCTGACGCAGTTGCTCCTCAAGCGCGGACTTCTCTTCCTGAAGAATCTTCAAGCGGGACTCCGCCACGTCGCGACGCCCTACAGCAGACGCCGCGTCGGTCAGCGCCGCCTCGGGGGCTGCCTTGGCTGACGCGGCCTCCTCCTCGCTCTTCACCACGGTGGCCTCGGCCTACCCCCAGACCGCCACGACAGAGGCGTCGGCCCGGAGCCACCCGGAAAGGAGTCCCATGCACCCAGTCGCGAGGCAATTGTCGGTACCAGCGAGGGCATCCCGGACTTGACCCAGAGCAGTGAAGGCCCTGTCCAGGACGTCAAGGCCGCGCGACGAAGGCGCCAAGGCCTCCTCCGGAGGAGTCACCTGCACGGTCGCAGACGGCGCCCCCCGGGGGACAGCAACACGAGGAGCGGGAGCCTCCGGAGGCTGCGCAGCGACCACGGGCAAGGCGGATGCAGACGGATCGATGGGCGGCCGGTCCCCTGGGGCTGGCCCTCCGGACAGCGGCACCGACGCGCCCCCAAGGGCAGGAGCGACCACGCCAACAGGCATTGGGGGCTCAGGGGGCTCAGCGGCGGTAATCAGGAGGGCTGCCTCGCGAGCCTCCACCCCCTCGCCCGCAGGTGACACGTCGGGCGACGGCGGCACGACAGGACCGGGCGATGCATCGGAATGCGCCTTCGGCTTGACGCCCGCCTTCTTCTTCCTCATCTTCAGCGCGGCGGTGTTCCTAGTTACCAGGCAAAGGAAAATCATCAATACTCAAGCTACCAGCAGGGGATCAAGGCCGAGCCGGATTACTTACTCTTCAACGTCGACCCACTTCCTCTTCCTCTCCGCTCTGGCGACGATGGGGACGCCCTCACCTTTCTCGGTAAGGGCACCACCACGCCGGGGAGCAGGGGCACTGTCCGCAAGGGCAGCCGTTGGAGGGACCGCCATGGCCCCGGCCTCGTCCACCTTGCCCGCGGGCTGCGATCCGGGCGGGGACGAGGACGGCACCTCAACCGCCTTGCCGGCAGAGGCAGGGCACGCCGGGGAAGACTCTACTCCGCGCTTCCTAGGAGTCGCCAGGCAGGCGGACCGTGTGGCACGGGGGGCTGGTCCCAGCCCCCCGGGGACCTTGACCGGACGTGGAGAGCCAGCAGTAGAAGCCTCACCAGCATCATCGTCGTCCTCAAGGTCGCGCAAGAGCATGCTCTGCGACGGGGGAGACGCCCCCGCCAGGTCGTCGTCCGCTGTCTTCTCCGAATCCTCCCTGCCCGTGGTGTCACCGGAGGACACCATCACCGGGGAGCCAAGGCCCTCAGCTAGGGGGAGCCCCAGTTCGTCGAAGACAGGCATCTTGGCGACCAAATCGGCTCCGTCGTCGCGGCGGTATAGCGGGGCCTAGGCTTCGAGGAGATCACTGGGGTCGCCGTTGAGCAGGATTGTCACAGCCCTGTTCAGTTCCTCGGGGGTTATCGAGCGGACCGAAGCCTGAGGTTGTCGCCACTGCCCTGATAATCCCACAGGGGCCTGGAATGAGATTGGAGGGGCGCCAGGCACTCCATCAAAAACTCCTTCACTATCATCCCCCCAGTCAGCTTCCTGGCACTGATATCGTGAGAGATCTGCTCCAGGACGGGCTTAGCCCGGGGGTCGGAAAGCTTTGCGGAGCTCCACGCGGGGGTCTTCTCCGGCAACCCCTTCGGTAGATCCAAGCGGGGGTTGGAATTCTTGAGATCCATGAAGACCCAGCGGTGCCTGAAGTTCTCCACCTTCTTCCTAGCCTTTAAGAGCATGTTACCGCTCTGGACCGCGACGAAGCAGACGCATGCCGACCGTTGAGCGCCGTCGTGCACTCGCAAGCTGAAGAAGTGTCGGAAGAGGGCCACCGAAGGCTTCACACCCACGAAAGCCTCACAGTAGAAGGCGAAGACGGACAAGAGCAGGATGGAGTTGGGCTGGAGATGAAGGGCTTGAATCCCGTAGTGGTCGAGGATGGCGGTGAAGAACACGGAGAAAGGTGGGATGAGCCTGACGAAGACGCTATGAAGGAAGAAAGGATAGACCGACATGGATGAGGGCCGCTTCTCCGAGGAGCCGCCCCATATCAAGGTCCGCCCACACTCGTTGGTCTCGTCCGTCGTCGATGGGAGCACCGAAACGAGGTCTGCGTCCTTTGCAATGGCGGACTCTGAAAGCGCCGGTGAGATGGAGGCGGAGGCTGAGCTCTGGGCCTCCGGCTTCGGCTTGCCGACGGGGGCCATTAGGAAGATCGCGGGGCCGACGCGGCAAGGAGGAGGACGGAGCGGCGCCGGATCTGGGGAGGCCTCTGTTAAGGCCGGGAATCTGGGAGTAAGAGCAGGAGCGCATGAGAGGAAAGCAGTAATGGCTCGGCGCTGGAAGTCAGGCTTTTGTCGACTCGGACACTGGCCGAAGAAACGTTGAACGCCCGACATCAACCGGACGACGCGCGCCAGCCTTGACCGCAGGCGTTTGGGGCCCGGGGCGCTTCGGGCCATCATCAAGGCTTCGCCCAGAAGCCGGCTAGAGCGCGCCTTGGGCCTGGGGGCTACTGTCGGCGTTCTGGGAACGGGGGTACCCAGACCTGCCTGCCTGCGGCCCAGAGCATGGCCCACCTCGTCAGCCAAGCACGGCCTGGCGAGACCCCTCAGGACAAGGCCCTCGCGAGGGAGGCGGCACCAAGACCAGCAAGGAGTGGGCCTCCTCAGGACCCCTCCGGAGCGGCGAAGATCTCTATGCAGAACTCGGCCTCAGGAGTCAAAGATGACGCAAGGAAGGACAGGCGGGCGCCAGCGCGCCAGGTGGAGCAGTTTCCCTTTTAGTGCAAAGGGAGCAAGGACGTACGCGGGTTCCCAAAGCATCCCCCAAAGGATTCCATTCTGGTGCAACGAGACCACGACTACGAGCCCCGCAGGACGGATGTCATCGCCGAGCCCACCTCTGCATCATCGATAGCTACTTTGCAAGCGAAGACCACCTTTGGACAGGGCGGGGATGTACTCCTGTCCCCCTTCAAATTTGGCCGTTGTGGGATCCCTTCCTGCCATTGTGATAAGGAAAGAGGACCCAGGACACTGCTATATATGGAGGCTAGGCCGCACCGTAGAAAAGGGGGGATGAACACACCAACACAAGACAAGGCAGAGAGCCAAGAACACCACTCGAGCGCCCTCGCGAGGCTCGAAACCATTGTACTAGTTCGTCCATCACACCTCCCCGAGAGGCAATCCACCAAAGCAGGAGCAGGGTATTACGCTTCGCAGCGGCACGAACCTGGGTAAACCACCATGTTCATCTTCTTCCTCGTCATCACGCGAGTTTGCCGTAGTTACCACCGTTTTGCGAGCTAAGTAGGGCGAGGCCGCAGGGAAGCTTCGCACACGCCCCTGTGTTCGAACCTTGAGGGTTTTGCGGAGCCCGAAATCTGACAGACGGGGCTGGGGGCTTCCAGGAGGTTAGGGCAATAGCTTGCATCCTGGGCGGCTCCCAAGCCCCGGCATCGAACCGCATCTTCGAGCAGTTTTCATGGGAAGTGAACGCGTCTCTCCCGAAGCTCGAGGCTGCACTCCCCCTCAAGCAGTCCTAGTGCGTCATCACCTTTGACTCCAAAGATCAACTCAGGTGCACAGCGATGGCGGGCGCACTCCCCATGCTGTGCACCCCCACCATCTGCAATGTCCTCGTCACTAAGACCCTCATCGACGGTGGTGCCGGGCTCAATGTCCTCTCCATCGAGACGTTTGAGACGCTCCAAGTGCGTTACGACCAGCTCATGCCAACCAAGCCTTTCTCGGGGGTCACTGACAGCTCCACAGTCCCCATCGGGCAAGTGCGCCTGCCCGTCACTTTCGGCGGGCGCAACAATTACCACACCGAGCTCATCGTCTTTGACGTCGCCCACATCCACCTCCTGTAAAACGCGATCCTTGGGTACCCAGCCCTCGCCAAGTTCATGGCGGTGACTCACCATGGCTACAACATCCTCAAGATGCCGGGGAGTGGCGGCGTCATCACTGTCGCCTGCGATGAGAAGGACGTCATTTGCTCCCTCGAGCGCGCCTACCGTGTTGTGGCGGCCGAGCACTCAGACGATGAAGGAGGCATCCTGCCCCGCGAGGACATCCCCAAGAAGAAGAAGCAACTCCTTTCCAAGGGACACCAGGGGGCTGAAAACCCTAAGGACGGCGCCTCAGGATCCGCGCCCGGGGCCAAGGCCCCTTCCTTCCTCGCATAGGAAGGCGCGCCCGGCACCTCCCTTGGGTCGGGCTTGGGGGCTTCCACCCAGAGGACAACCGACCTGACCAGTGAGACAAGGGAGGTGCTCAGGCACAACTTGGGGGCGTGTGTCGGCGCGCACCCATCCAAGCAAGGAGCACGGCGCGAGGCGCCAAGTTCGCGGGAGTTCGTCACCAGAGCAATGGAGGTGCTTCAGGAAGCACAAGACGTGCGAGGTGGGCGCGACCCTGCACCACCGAGCGCGGTCGCCGTCGTCGACCCGGTCGGCATGCCTCGCATCTAAGTCAACGTACCCGGCATCAACAGGGCCGCATCACAGGACGTCTTCTGGCCGACGCGCGTCAGCCACGGCAGGACCTACCCGTGCAACTACATCCGCATGCCCTTCGGCCTCGCGAATGGGGCACCACGTTCCAGCGCCTATTCCAGGCCATGCTCGCACATTACCGGGCTAGGCACCGCGAGGACTTGGAGGAGGTGCTGGGCCCGAGCGGGTGCCCCGAACCTCTCGAGGCGCCAGGCGCGTGAAGGCCAAGCTCGTGGAGGTGCAAGGCCAAGTTCCAACGACTACCTCAATGCTCCAGCGGCATTGCTGCCAGGTGATCCTTTTTGGCCCGTACCAGGTAACTTTTTGGTTTCCTCAGTTCGAGGGCGCCTATCGGGCTGCATTATCCTCAGGCGGCCAGAGCTCATCCTAGCCGCGTCGTTCCCGCATGTATCGGACCTTTTCATGCATTTGATCTATTTCCTGAATATTCCAACCTGCATGCTCGGTGCTTCACCGCCATGAATGTCGTCACGCCCTAATGATCCTGCCCTCGACCGCCTCATGATTAAGGGCTGGCACGACATCTGTGCTCGGGTGCGTCCCTGCAGCATCGACAAATCCAAGTGGTCGAGCTCTGTCTCGCGGGCCAGCCCCGTGCACGTCACCTCCCATGGCCCTTGGTGCTTCGCCCTCGCATGAGCTTGTCGGATTTCAGGCTCCGCAAAACCAATAAAATTCGAACACAGGGGCGTGTGCGAAGATCCCCTCCAGCCTCACCCAACCCAGCTCGCTACTCGATGGACCAAGCGACGAACTCACACGATGACGAGGAAGAAGATGAACATGGTAATTTACCCAGGTCCGGGCCGCTGCGAAGCGTAATACCCTACTCCTGCTTTGGTGGATTGCCTCTCGAGGAGGTGTGGTGGATGAACTAGTACAGTGTTTTGGAGCCTCGTGAGGGCGCTCCTGAGGTGTTCTTGGCCCTCTGTCGGCTTGGTGATGGATGAGTGAATCGACTGGTTTTGGATCCCCCTCTACGGTGCAGCCTAGCCTCTATATATAGCGGTGGCCCGGGTCCTCTTCCCTTATCGCAATGGCGGGAAGGGATCCCACAACGGCCAATTTTGAAGGGGGACAGGAGTATGTGCCCGCCCTGCCCAAAAGCGGTCTTCGGCTGCAAAGTAGCTGTCGATGATGCATAGGTGGGCTCGGCGATGACATCCGTCCTGTGGGGCTTGTGGTCGTGGTCTTGTTTCATCGGAATGGAAACCTTTGGCGGGTGCTTTGGGAACCCGTGTACGTCCTTGCTCCCGTTGCACCAAAGCGAAAACTACGCCGCCAGGCGCGCTGGCGCCCGCCTATCCTTCCTTGCGTCATCTTTGACTCCCGAGGCCGGGCTTGCATAGAGATCTCCGCCGCTCCGGAGGGGGCCTGGGGAGGCCTATCCCTTGCCGGTCTTGACGCTGCTCCTCCTCGCGAGCCTAGGGGCCTCACGAGGGCCTTGTCTTGAGTGGGGCAGCGCCTGTCTGTGTTGGGTTGACGAAGTGGGCCACGCCTTGGGCCGCAGGCAGGCAGGTCTGGGTACCCCCGTTCCCAGAATGCCGATAGTAGCCCCCGGGCCCAAGGCGCGCTCGAGGTGGCTTCCGGGCGAAGCCTTGAGGGCGGCCCGAAGCACCGCGGGCCCCAAACGCCTGCGGGCCAGGCTTTATATGCGGCAGCCCGAGGGGCCGTCGCCCCTTCTCCCCCGCACCGGACCGGCCATTGCCAGGTTTGTCGAGTCGTCCGGCTCACGCCACCAAGCCGCCTTTGTCTCTGTCGATTTCGTCGTCTGTTCTCCCCTCTTCCGCGGCTCTCGCCCTCTTCGCCAAGTCCCTGCGCACGCGCCACCTCGCCCCCTTCGTCGTGGCTCCGAAGAAGGGAGAAGGCGAAGGCTTTTGGGTGTTGATGACCGCGTCGGCGCCTAAGCCCGCGCTGGGCCGTTCATCGGTGGTGAACTTGGAGGGGTTGGAGAAGGTTCAACTGGTGGTCGCCGCCGGCTCCAATGAGTGGGGGGCCACCAAGATCTAGTCCGGCTCGCGGCCTCGGAGCGAGCTGGATGCCACCGCTGTCCCCCTTCATATCCATGCCCTTCTCTCAGGCGTACTGCCGCCATTCTCAAGCTTCCTCTCCGCCGTGCTTTCGCATTACCGGATCCACGTGCTCCATCTTGACCCTGGTTCCCTTGTCCACCTCTCGGCCTTCGCGTTCCTGTGTAAGGCCTTTGTTGGTGTCTTCCCCTCCGTGGCCTTGTTGCGCCACTTCTTTTCCCTTGAGTTGGCTTCGGGGGAACAGTGCTCTGGGTGTGTGTCCTTGAGAACGGCAGACGCATCGGCCAGGGGGGCCCTCGACGCCGGACTCTCTCCGGAAGCAGAAGGGTTCCGGCGGCAATGGGTGTACGTCAACGCCGCCGGGGCCGAAACTCTGTTCCAACTCCCACTGACCCCCGCAGTGCCGAATCGCGGGTGGGGGCATGAGGAGCTTGCCGACCCGGGGCTCGCGCGGGTCCTAGCCAGGCTGGCGAGGCTAAAGCAGGCGGGCGTGACGATGGCGATGGTGGTGCAGGAGTTCACACGCCGACGACTTGCTCCTCTTCAGCGCAATTCCCGTCCGATGTGGGCCTTCGTGGGCCCCCGTGACCCAATGAGGATCCATGTCCCGCCTCTTTCCCCCGACGTGCTGCGCGAGCTTCTCCGCCGCCTGACTGGTGGTGAACCTGACGAGCTTCCCTGGAACGGCCTCCCCTTGTACAACTACAAGGACCGGGAAGCTCTCATCGCGAAGATGCCGCGCTTCGATGAGTGGGGGTTCCTCCCTCCGGAGGAGGCGCACCCTCAGGATGCCTCTTTCCTGGGGGCCCCGACCTCCGAAAACTCGGGGGACGCTGCCCTTCCCGTGGCCGATGTGGGCCGCCCTTCGCTGCCGACTGCTCCGGCTCCCGCCTCGGGCCGGGCCGAGGTCGTGTGACGCCCAGCCGATGATGAAGACCGCCGTCTCCGCCGCTGAGTATCAATCGCCGGTCGTCGGTTTATCGTCCCCCAGCCCCCGCACCGGCCGGAAGAGGAAGGCGCCCAGGGGCGGCCTCTCCTCGGCGCCGTGGGCGCCGGTGAAGAGGAAGTGGATCGCCGTAGATCAGTAAGTGCCTGCGCCCCCCTCGACTTTCTCTTCGGTGCCTTCCTTCTGAACTTCTGTTTCGTAGGCTCCCTTCCGACGACGGAAGAGACGGGCCGGCGTCGCCCGCTCCCGCTGCCGCCGAGCCCCTCACGGTCTCCTCTCTCGTTGACCGCGGGGTTCGGCCCACCGGGACGCTCATACCGGAGCCTGTTCGGCTGTCTGGTGGCCCCGGGCGCGAGCCCCCTGCGGTCTTCTTTGCCCACGGCCTCCAGCTCCCCAGAATGGGGCCGCTTCTCCCGCCAGTGGCCTTCCCTGGGGTCATGCCATGCGGCGTCCTCGGGCCCCCTTTGCTTGGTGACGTGGGGACCCAGGAGGTGCGTCCTTCTTCCGGAGTGTCTACGCGGGAGCCCCCAGCCCCTGGGCACACGTTTGGGCTAGGTGGCTCCTCGCACACCTCCCCCGTTCACCCTGGGAAAGGTGGGAGTCCTGCTTGGCCCATTGAGCCCGCTGGCGGCCGGGGCGCCGCGTGATGTCTACTACGCAACCTTCTTCTTGTAGACTCGTGTTGGGCCTCCAAGCACAGAGTTTTGTAGGACAGTAGCAAATTTCCCTCAGGTGGATGACCTAAGGTTTATTAATCCGTGGGAGGTGTAGGATGAAGATGGTCTCTCTCAAACAACCCTGCAACCAAATAACAAAGAGTCTCTTGTGTCCCCAACACACCCAATACAATGGCAAAATGTATAGGTGCACAAGTTCGGCGAAGAGATGGTGATACAAGTGCAATATGGATGGTAGATATAGGTTTTTGTAATCTGAAAATATAAAAACAGCAAGGTAGCAAGTAACAAAAGTGAGCAAAAACGGTATTGCAATGCTTGAAAACAAGGCCTAGGGTTCATACTTTCACTAGTGCAAGTTCTCTCAACAATACTAACATAGTTGAATCATATGTAAATCTCTCACACGCGACAAAGAGTTCACTCCAAAGTCACAAATAGCGGAGAACAAACGAAGAAATTATTGTAGGGTACGAAACCACCTCAAAGTTATCTTTTCCGATCAATCTTATGAGCTATCCCTATAAGTGTCACGAACAGCCCTAGAGTTCGTACTAAAATAACACCTTAAGATACACATCAATCAAAACCCTAATGTCACCTAGATACTCCAATGTCACCACAAGTACCCGTGGGTTTGATTATACGATATGCATCACACAATTTCAGATTCGTCATGTTCAATCCAACACAAAGAACTTCAAAGAGTGCCCCAAAGTTTCTACCGGAGAG
This sequence comes from Elymus sibiricus, assembly GCA_039707655.1. Classification (NCBI taxonomy): domain Eukaryota; kingdom Viridiplantae; phylum Streptophyta; class Magnoliopsida; order Poales; family Poaceae; genus Elymus; species Elymus sibiricus. The sequence continues at coordinate 164,854,836 of CM077663.1, read as the reverse complement.
TCAAGACAAGAACGTGTGCCAACCCCTATGCATAGATCCCCAAGGTCACGGAACCCGCAAGTTGATCACAATAACATGCATCAAGTAACTCAATAGAACATCCCATTGTCACCACGGATATCCCATCGCAAGACATACATCAAGTGTTCTCGAATCCTTAAAGACTCAATCCGATAAGTAAACTTCAAAGGGAAAACTCAATTCATCACAACTAGATAGAGAGGGGAAACACTCCATATGATTCATCTATATTAATAAAGCTCGCGGTACATCAAGATCGTGCCATCTCAAGAACACGAGAGAGAGAGATCAAACACATAGCTACTGGTACATACCCTCAGCCCCGAGGGTGAACTGTAACACCCCAAAAATTTAATCATGTTTTATTAATTAAAATTTTCCCAGGAATACTTATTTTCTATTTTCTGGAATTTTTCTGTGGATTTCAGAGCCATTTCTTTTCCCTGGATTTCAAATTTTTCCTCTTATCTGAAACTTTTTGATTAATATGGTGGGACTTGAATGTTTTATTAAATCATTTTATTTCATCCATTCAAACCAGTGGAATAATTCTTATAATAAAAATTTGTCAAGATTTAATTCATTCAATAGCCTTTTAACACTTTTAGAACCCCAATTGCACTGCAACTATTTTATAACTTCATCAATAAACTCTACAAAAAATTTGTAGAAGTTATGTGGTGTCCCTGGATCACTTTTATGCAAAAACCCAGCTTTGTCAATTGTAAAGTTTGAGCACCACTTCAAGTTTTCAAATCTGGTTTAAATTGCAGTTTGCACTACAACCTATTTAAATAATCCTTTAAAAATTCTATAAAAATTCTGGGATGTCAATAGAAGTATATAACTCAGTTTTATGCAATAATACATTTGAGTTCTTTGGAATATTTGAGCAAACCATCCTCATCTTTATTCTGGCCCAGATTGGTAATTTGTACTACAACCTTATTTTATCTTGCCCCATCACTCTTGAGATTTTTCCTGCTATTAATATTTGCTACCAAACCCTTAAGTCCAGAATATTGGATCCATTGAAATAATTTTTGCACATGAAATAATAGTCTTCAGTTTCTGCCCAGATTTGCTTTTCTCCAAGAATTGCATTAACAAGTTTCTGTTTCTCCCAATCTAGCCTCGCCATCCCAACCTACATCTAAAGAGACTCTAATCTGGAAATTTTGGCCACCAGAAGAGATGCCTAGATGCCCTTGGCATTTCATCAAGCAGGTTAGGAGCATGGCCAGATTTGGCATTGCTTTTAGACTTGCATTATGAAGTTGCTCAAATGACCAGAGCAGCATGTCATATGGATTGGCTTTGCCCTAAAACCCACCCTTGCTTAACCCCATGTGCATTGGAGTCTCCTGGAGGGCCTTGTCATTTTGCCGAGCACTTGTAGTGCATGTCCAGATTTTGGCATGGTTTTAGTTTTGCATTGTGAACTTGTTCTATGTACCAAACCATCATGTCCCCTAGACCTCCCATTGCATTTAGCCGAGACCTGTTAATTTTCATTAGCCCCTGAGCAGGTTTAGCCTCCCTGGCATTCCATCGAGCACATGCCGTGCGAGCGCCGGGCGCGAGCAGAACGTGCGTATTGCACGCATCTGCCCGAGCCGCCGCGTCCTTCTCCCCTGTCTCTGGCCCTTGCTAGCCCGCAGGGCCACGCCCCGTTCTTATCCGCTCGTCGAAGCCAGCCAAGCCTCCCTACAGCGCCGCCGTCAGGTCGGCCATGGCAGCTAGCGGACGGCCGCAGCGTGCCCCTGCCATGGCAGCACCGCCCAAGCCGCCCCAGCTCGCCAGCTGCCCTCTGGGACAGGCCGTCCTCATCCTCTCGCCCTGCCAACACCGCTAGCCGCCGCCACATCGCCCTGCAGCAACAGAACGTCGGTTCTCTCGCGATCTTATCCACGGCCGCCTCGGAACCGACCTCGTCACGCTATAAATAGGACCCCTCGAGCCCCCTGCCGTCCTCACCGCGAACCTGCAGTCCCCTGTGAACCACCCCCTAGCTCCAATTTGACCAGAGGAACCCATTCTCCCCTGTCCCTAGCCGAACCACCGCCGCCGCCCTCCGGTTGATTCCGGCCAGACTAGGGCCTCCCCTTCCCCAAGCTCTGCACCAGTGGCTTTCCCAGGACCTATAGAGCCCATTCCCCCTGTCAATTTGAGCCGTGGCAGCAGTAGGCCGACGCCATGATCGCCGGAGCTCCCGGTCCGCCTCGGAGGAAGAGGTGCTCAGCCCCGAGCTCCCGGGCGCCCTTTTTGCCCTCCAGAGGATGGGGCCCTCCCTCCTGAGCACGCCGGTGTGCGCAGCTCCGGGAGAGGTACCTTCTAGCGCCGGCAATCGCCGCCCGAAGCTCGCCCCTGCTCTCTGTCCTCGCGCGCGGAGAGAAAGAAGATGAACCCGACAGGTGGGTCCCACCTGTCGGTCACTCATCCATTCGGCCAGTGGCGCTGTCCCCTGGGTACGTCTTCTTCGCAGGTAAGCGTAATGATATGCAGGCGTTTTCTGTTTCTGGAAAGCGTAAACCAACCGAAGTAAGCCTTCTGTTTCCGAAAACGTATTTCCACCCGAACCGTTTTCCTTTTTCTGATTTTATTAAAAACAGAGTTTGACTGAAACTTTGACTGGCCATATCTTTTTAAATAAAACTCCAAATGAATTGATTATTTTTGCTACCTCTCTGAAATTTCATCTAGTTTATTTTCATATTTATTTGAAAATTTTCCAAGACAACTTTTTGTACTATTTTGAATTGCGTGTTAATTCGAATACTTTTCGAAATAGGAATCGGAGAGGGAAGAAAACTTTCAATAGTTTTGTGGTGCACCCTACACCTCTGCACCTGAAAGGCAAGCATTCTGAAACCTGGTTTAATGTTTGTTGTGTGTTGTTTTGGCTTGACTACAACACCAAGGTGTTTTGGAAACATTCGTTATTCCATATGGTATTTTGAGCATGCCCTGGAGTGCATGATGAAAAATTTCTTGCTATTGGAAATAAAATACGGTGACAGTATTCACCCTCCTATACCTCACATGCCCACCGGAAGGAATCCGGAGAAGTCTCTGTCTCGGGTAGACACGAGCTCGGTACTGACATCTCGTTGGAGCGAGGATGGTCAGTAAGGCATGAGGGGGTATGAAGAGCGGTGATTTCTGTGTGATGCTGTGAAAATAATTGTTGTGCTAACCATGCAGGGAACACATAAGCCTCCTGAGTCGACCATAGATCGAGTCTTGTTCCAGTAACCCCCATACTTGTTTCGTACTACCACTCGTCCCTGCCACAGGTAGGGTACGGTTCAGTAAGTTGTCAACCCCTTTCTTGGCACACACCGTACAGAGAGGCCATGGTGGAAGATACCGGGTGCATCCGGTAGGCAGGCCACCTGGTCCGGGGGCATGGGTGTTTCCGGTCCGGGACCGAGAGGGGGGCACCCCTTAGAGCGCGCGAATATAAATTCGATCCCATGCTAATCGAGGTTGGAGCCTCCCCACTTAGAGTTTTGCTTAACGAGTGTCGTGGGTGATTCCAGGCATCGGTAAGTTAAGCTGGTATGTGCAAGTCAGGTGTGTTTTCAATTCAAAGACCGTAAACGGAATTAGTCCCGGTGGACTAAGGAAATCCGTTACTCGTGGGTAAAGAGTACACCCTCTGCAGAGTTTATATCTATTCGAATAGCCGTGTCCGCGGTTAAGGACTACAGTCTGGGATGGGTCAAGTGTCGGTCTTAGTGTCGGTCTTCGGAGGAAAACTTCTAAACCGGAATATTAATCATGGCATGTGACAAATGATGATTTTGACTATTATTATTGTGGACTAACCATTTTTTTTTAATTTGTATTATTGAGTATCCTTGGGACGGTTCTACCTCCTGGATACTCGTTGTTATTATTTTTCAATATAAGCCCTTTCTGTGATGTCGCGCAGACGTCCGACTGTGGCATGCTTGTCGTTTACTTTTCAATATAAGCCCTTTCTGTGATGTCGCGCAGACGTCCGACTGTGGCATGCTTGTCCTTTACTTTTCAATATAAGCCCTTTCTGTGATGTCGCGCAGACGTCCGACTGTGGCATGCTGTTATTTATTTTCCTTATAAGCCCTTTATGTGGTGTCACTCAGACGCCCGACTGTGGCATGTTTTATATTTTTATCCTTTCGAGGAGTCGCTTCAGACACCCGATCGGTTTATTATATTTTTATTCTCTGATTGCTTATTTCTGTTTAATATGAATGACCTGCTTCCATGCGTCATGAATTTTATTTCGTGACTGATTAAGTGATCATGAATTATTTCAGTGCATGATTATCATTTGTTATATTATACCTGTTTTCATGATGTTTGCGAGTACATTCAAAGTACTCACTGGCTTGTCCCTGGCTATTGTCTTGGCTAGATTTCTTGCTTGGAGAGGAGCGAAATGACGACAGCCCTGGAACCTAGGCACTGATGATATCAGCCGCGCGAAGATAGGAGTTATCCAGGTCAACTGTTCCTGTGGGAAATGGAGTCCCATAGACGCTGACGACCCCGAACCGCTTCCGCCATCAACCACTAGCAAACCTTTTGTTGTACTCATAGACCACAATGGTCTTGTACTACATATTTTGTATCTTGCTTGGAATTTCTGTATCAAGATTGTGCCTCATCAGCTAACAGTAATCCTGGGGCTGGTGAGCACAAGGACCATTTACTAGGAAATTAATATCCTGGAAAACCGGTCCTGACAACCTTGGTATCAGAGCCAGGCTGACCATTGGCTAATCCTATCTTAGCCGGGTCAATAAACCTAGGTTAACCCACCTATTAGGCCCCAACCTAACCTCAGCCAAGCTTCTCGGATACGATAGCCACACAGTGACCCCGACACCTTTTGGCAGTCGGTGCCCAACCTATCAGCCTAGCCCGTTCATCATAGGTAAATGATAAAAACAGAATTTTTGATGTGGAATGCTGCCTAACATGTTCATCATATTCTTTTCTTCTATGTGTAGCATGGACATTTGGACTTGTAAATGATTCAAAGCAATAGTCTAGTTTTAACATAATGACTTCAATACTCAAGCATGTCAACAAGCAACCATGTCTTTCAAAATATCAACACTAAAGAAAGTTATCCCTAGCCCATCATGCTCAATCATCGATCCATTCATGAAACACACTCAAATATTAGCTATGCCCAATGCTCAAGTACGATCATAGTACCCCCTAGTTGGCGCTTATAAGAGAAGATGGAGACTCAAAGAAAAAAATAAAAAAATGCATAAAGTAAATAGATAGGCCCTTCGCAGAGGGAAGTAGGGATTTGCAGAGGTGACAGAGCTCAAGGTTTAAATTAAGAGAGAAAAATATTTTGAGTGGCATGCTTTTCCTGTCAACGAAAACGACGAAGTAGCTCACAATACTTTCCATGCTAGATATATTATAGGCGATTCCCAAACAGAAGGGTAAAGTTTTTACTCCCCCTCCACCAATCAATCACACTCCACGGCGAGCCGAATCCACGGGTACCGTCCATACAAACAACAATCTTGGGGGAGTTTTGTTTCATTATATTTTGATTTGATTTTTGAGCATGGGACTGGGCATCCCGAATACCAGCCACTTTCTCGTGAATGATAGTGAATCAACACATATCGTGAGAATAACCCACCTAGCATGGAAAAATATTGGATACTCCCCACCGTTTCATGAGCGGTACCGGCACACAAATAGAAAATTATTTTGAAAATTTAGAGATGGCACATACAAATTTGCTTGGAACGGCATGGAAATACCGCATATAGGTAGGTATGGTGGACTCATAAGGCAAAACTTGGTTTAAGGATTTTGGATGCACAAGTAGTATTTGTACTTAGTACAAATGAAGGCTAGCAAATAGATTGGGAAGCAACCGAACCAAGGAACGAAAAATCACATAAGTGAGCATTGAGTCATAACTAACACCGAATAATGCACGACAAGTAGGATGTAACTTCATTGCATAACTATTGACTTTCGTGCATGCATAGGGAATCACAAACCTTAACACCAATATTCCTACTAAAGCATAATTACTCACTAACATGACTCGGATATTACTATCATCATGTTTCAAAACTATTACAAAGAATCAAGTTTAATTCGTCCAATGATCTTCATGAAAGTTTTTATTATATCTTCCTTGGATATCTATCACTTTGGGACTAGTTTCATAAGTTGCTATTGCTTTTTTGGCAAGCTCAAACAAATTTAAATGAAGCACATGAGCATAAAGATTTCATCCCTCAAAAAGGTATAAGTGAAGCATGAGAGGAAATGACAAGCTACTCACAAAAGATATAAGTGAACATCAATGAGTAGTCAAACAATTACGGAGCTATGTGAGGACTCTCTCTCCCTCAATGAATATTTTCAGATCTGAGTATTTTATTTAAACAGCAAGCAAAAGAAAAATAACACTCCAAGAATATCACGCATCATGTGAACGAATAAAAATTTAGGCTCAACACAGGCTAACCGATAATTGTTGATGAAGAGAGGTGGGATGCGTAGCATCCCCAAGCTTAGATGCTTGAGACTTCTTGAAATATTTACTTGGGGTGCCTTGGGCATCCCCAAGCCTGACCTTTTGTATCTCGTTCAATCCTTTCATATCATGGTTTCGCCTATTCTCAAAAACATCATCCACACAAAACTCGAAAAGAACTCGTGAGATAGGTTAGTGCACATAATAATAAATGAACTCTTTATGTACTGCCAAGACAAGTTGCATAATAATTTTCAAACATTAGGTACTGTATACTATCATCTCCACAATTTATATCTACCAATATAGGCTATGGAAACTATAGGATAAGTAGATAACAAAACTATGACAGCAATCTGTCCAAACAGAACAGTCTGTAGAAATTTATTAAACCAGTGTGCTTATGTAACTCAGAAAATTATGAAAAATTAGGACATGCTATAAAATTTATATGTCATCACTGTGTAAAAAATTCAGAAACTTTCCACGTTCCAGTAAAATATGAAAATTCAAACACTACAGCCAAAGTTTCTGTTTTTACACAGCACTCATCAAAACATGCAATTCAAGCATCCTAAGGCAATTCTTGGAACTTTCTATTGAAAAACAAGATTATAAATAACACCTAACAGAAAACAATAAAATAAAATGATGCTCCAAGCAAAACTCATATTATGTGACGAATAAAAATATAGCTCCAAGTAAGATATACCGATAGTGTCGAAGACGTAAGAGGGGATGCCTTCCGGGGCATCCCCAAGCTTAGGCGCTTGAGTCTTCCTTGGATTTTACCTTGGGGGTGCCTTGGGCATCCCCAAGCTTAGGTTCTTATCACTCCTTATTCTCCTCATATCGTGTCTCACCCAAAACTTGAAAACTTCAATCACACAAAACTTAACGGAACTTCGTGAGAAGGGTTAGTGTAATAAAGATAAATCATTCACTTAGGTACTGTCAAGACAAGATTCATAATTGTTCTCACATGATATATACTGTATTATATCATTCCCATAATTTATATCACTGAATATAAGCTATGGAAACACTAAAACAAGCAAACTATGCATGCAAAACAGAATCTGTCAAAAACAGAACAGTCTGTGAAGATCTGTAGTGTAACCATACTTCCCTGTCTCTACAAATTCTGAAAAATTCGGAAAATCTACGCAATTTGTATATCAATCATGTGTAAAAACTTCAGAACAAAAGCATGTTCCAGTGAATTTACAAAATTCCTGGACTGAGAGCAAAAGTTTCTGTTTTTGCACAGAATCAAGTCAACTATCATCCACACTATCCCAAAGGCTTTACTTGGCACTTTATTGAAACAAAAGCTATAAAACATGATTATACAGTAGCTTAATCATGTGGACACACACAAACATGAAGGAAAAGTGTTGGGTTGTCTCCCAACAGGCGCTTTTCTTTAATGCCTTTTAGCTAGGCATGATGATTTCAATGATGCTCGCATAGGCATAATAATTGAAACATGCAAGAGAGAATCATGAATCTCATGACAAGCACATTTAAGTCTAACCCACTTCCTATGCATAAGGATTTTGCGACCAAACAATTTATGGGAGCAAGAATCAACTAGCATAGGAGAGCAAAACAAGCATAACTTCAAAACTTTGAACACATAGAGAGAAAACTTGATATTATTGCAATTCCTACAAGCATATATTCCTCCCTCATAATAATTTTCAGTAGCATCATGAAGGAATTTCACAATATAACCAGCACATAAAGCATTATCTTCATGATCCACAAGCATAGAAAATTTGTCACTCTCCACATAAGCAATTTTCTTCTCATTCATAATAGTGGGAGTATCATATGAAGCTTGAATACTAAAAATTGTTTCCACATTAAAAGAGTAATGTTCAGTAAAAGGATATTCAAAATTATGACAATAATTATCACTACTCTTTATAACATAAGTATCATCACAATAATCATCATAAGTAGCAACTTTGTTCTCATCCTAGCCAATTGAAACCTCTTCCGAAATAGTGGAATCATTAATAAATAAAGTCGTGACCTCTCAAAATCCACTTTTATCATTATAATAAGATTCAACACCCTCCAAAATAGTGGGATAATTATTATCTAAAGTTGACACTCTTCCAAACCCACTCTCATAAATATTGCAATCATCATAAATAGGGGGTATGCTATCATCATAATAATTTTGCTCATCAAAACTTGGGGGACTAAAAACATCATCTTCATTAAACATAGCATCCCCAAGCTTGGGAAAAACATTAATTGCAGCAAATAAATTCTCAAACATTTCATTCTCATCAAACAGAGCATCCCCAAGCTTGTGGCTTTGCGTAACATAAGCATAATCACTCTCATCATTAATAGTATGAATAGCACCAATAGTATAGCAATTGTTATCACAATTTTCTAAGTTGGTGCCATAAAGATTTTCAAGATTATAAGGGGTGTCATTATTTGGGAGAGATACCTCTTTACCTTTACTTTTCCTTCTTTTCTTCTTCTTCACCACATTATGTGTGGGTTTATTTAATTTCTCCAAGCTTCTTTTCGAAGAGATTGGTTGAATAAAAAGCTCCTCCTCGTTACCTGATTCATCATAAGAAAAAATAGGAGGATATTGGGAAACCTCTTCCCCTTCATTAGTATTCTCTTCATCTTCTATTTGTTTTCTTGTCTTTAAGTAATTGGCAATATAAGGATTCTCAATGCAATTTACCACGCAATACATATAGATTTCATTTAGATCAAAATCAATCATTTTCATGAGAGCCCAAGCTGGAACATCCTTAGTTTTATGTTTCATTTCTTCATACCCCAAAATAGACTAAGTTCATTATGATGCTCAAGGGTAATGAGGTTATCCCAATTTTTGGACACAATTTGATCATGAAATAATTCACATTGGAAATTATAATGACCACGTTCATTGCAAAGTTCACAAGGACGGCGAGAAATATTAAGTCTTTCAGCACAAACATATAGCCTCTCTTGCAACCATTTAGTTTCTAAATACTTGTGCCTCTTACAAAATCTATCTTCCCTTTTAGGCATGTCTACACAAACTCTATGCACTCCACAAAAATTGACATGCTTATAAGAAATCTTTTTATCATGACTAGTGCAATCATCATTAGTACTATGGATATTCAAAGAATTCATACTAACAACATTGCAATCATGCTCATCACTCAAAGATTTAGTGCCAAAATTTTTAATAACTTCTTCTTCTAACACTCGAGCACAATTTTCCTTTCCATCATTTTCACGAAAGACATTAAAAAGATGAAGCATATGAGGCAACCTCAATTCCATTTTTTTTGTAGTTTTCTTTTATAGACTAAACTAGTGATAAAACAAGAAACTAAAAGATTCAATTGCAAGATCTAAAGATATACCTTCAAGCACTCACCTCCCCGGCAACGGCGCCAGAAAAGAGCTTCATTGACGGGATGTGAGTGCCGCTTACCTAGCCTCCCCGGCAACGGCGCCAGAAAAGAGCTTGATGTCTACTACGCAACCTTCTTCTTGTAGACTCGTGTTGGGCCTCCAAGCGCAGAGTTTTGTAGGACAGTAGAAAATTTCCCTCAAGTGGATGACCTAAGGTTTATCAATCTGTGGGAGGTGTAGGATGAAGATGGTCTCTCTCAAACAACCCTGCAACCAAATAACAAAGAGTCTCTTGTGTCCCCAACACACCCAATACAATGGCAAATTGTATAGGTGCACAAGTTCGGCGAAGAGATGGTGATACAAGTGCAATATGGATGGTAGATATAGGTTTTTGTAATCTGAAAATATAAAAACAGCAAGGTAGCAAGTAACAAAAGTGAGCAAAAACGGTATTGCAATGCTTGAAAACAAGGCCTAGGGTTCATACTTTCACTAGTGCAAGTTCTCTCAACAATACTAACATAGTTGAATCATATGTAAATCTCTCACACGCGACAAAGAGTTCACTCCAAAGTCACAAATAGCGGAGAACAAACGAAGAAATTATTGTAGGGCACGAAACCTCCTCAAAGTTATCTTTTCCGATCAATCTTATGAGCTATCCCTATAAGTGTCACGAACAGCCCTAGAGTTCGTACTAAAATAACACCTTAAGATACACATCAACCAAAACCCTAATGTCACCTAGATACTCCAATGTCACCACAAGTACCCGTGGGTTTGATTATACGATATGCATCACATAATTTCAGATTCGTCATGTTCAATCCAACACAAAGAACATCAAAGAGTGCCCCAAAGTTTCTACCGGAGAGTCAATACAAGAACGTGTGCCAACCCCTATGCATAGATCCCCAAGGTCATGGAACCCGCAAGTTAATCACAATAACATGCATCAAGTAACTCAATAGAACATCCCATTGTCACCACGGATATCCCATCGCAAGACATACATCAAGTGTTCTCGAATCCTTAAAGACTCAATCCGATAAGTAAACTTCAAAGGGAAAACTCAATTCATCACAACTAGATAGAGAGGGGAAACACTCCATATGATTCATCTATATTAATAAAGCTCGCGGTACATCAAGATCGTGCCATCTCAAGAACACGAGAGAGAGAGAGATCAAACACATAGATACTGGTACATACCCTCAGCCCCGAGGGTGAACTACTCCCTCCTCATCATGGATAGCGTCGGGATGATGAAGATGGCCTCCGGTGATGGTTTCCCCCTCCGGCAGGGTGCCGGAACGGGCTCCCGATTGGTTTTTCGTGGCTACAGAGGCTTGCGGCGGTGGAACTCCCGATCTAGGTTTATTTTCGGAGGTTTCTATATTTATAGGAATTTATGGCGGCGGAAACAAGTCCTGGGGGCCACGAGAGAGTCACAAGCCAGGGGGCGCGCCCTAGGGGGGGCCGCGCCCCTGTGGCTTGTGATCTCCTCGTGGCTCTTCTGGCCCAACTCCGATGCCCCGTGGGTCTCTTCTGGTCCATAAAAAATCACCGTAAATTTTTATTCCGTTGGACTCCGTTTGATATTCCTTTTCTGTAAAACTCAAAAACAAGGAAAAAACAGAAACTGGCACTGGGCTCTAGGTTAATAGGTTAGTCCAAAAATAATATAAAGTTGTAGTAAAATGATTGTAAAACATCCAAGAATGATAATATAATAGCATTGAACAAGCAAAAATTATAGATACATTGGAGATGTATCACCGCGCAGTGGGGTTTGCTCCACACCGCGGCGGACGCGCTAAGGCGCCTAGGGGCGGAGCTCGCCAACAGCGATGCCCGCTTGGAGGCGGAGCGCCAGCGCCTTGCGCAGGGATGGCATCAGCTTGAGGTCTCCATGAACTTTGGCCGCCTGCAGCACGAACGTGCCCGCACAAAGGCCGAAGAGTCCCTTGCCACGGCGGTGGAGGCCCGCGAACGCGCTCTTGCCGAGGCTCAGGAGGCCGACTGCTGGCGCAGGGCCTCCGAGGAACGCCTCAGGGAGCTTCAGGCCTTCAACACCGACCTTGAAAGGCAGATCCAGATGCGGAGGGCCACACTTGAGGGCCCGTCAACCGAGTTCCTCCCCGTCAGCGCGAGCCCCCGCGCGCCTGTTGACTCATTGGCGTTGGAGGCGCTTTAGCAGAGCCTGGAGCAGGAGAGGCTGGAGGTGAGGGAGCGCCAGGCGTCGCTTGCCGAGGAGTCCCTTGACTCCCGCGAGGCGAAGTTCCAGGAGGAGGTCGACAACAGGGTGGCAGAGGCTTGGCGTTCCCTTCTCCAGGACTACCACGCGAAGCTCAAGCTCCAGGAGTCCCGTTTCTGCCAGCGTCGCGACCACCTGAAAGGCGAGGTTGATGTCCTCAAGAAAATGTTAAACCAGGAGAAGGGGCGCCGGCGAGCCGCGATGGACGCCCAGGCTGCTGCCGAGGCCGAGCTAGCCTTTCTATGCAAACAAGTGAAAGGTGCTGCTTCCCTGGTAGAAAGGGCTTCAGACGAGGCGGGCCGAGCTCGCGGCCTCCAGCACGCGCACTCCCAGATGTTCCGGTCCCTTGAGAGGAGGGCTACCCGGGCCTTGACCGACATCTGTGGTGCGAGCATCTCGAGTCCCTTGGTTCCAGACGATGCCGGATACCTGGGCTTCTTTTCCAGGGTCGTGGAGTGCCTTGAGGAAGGCGCGGAGAAGATCTGCTCGCTCGTGGAGGAGAAGCGTCGCGACCTCCTCGAGCGGGCAGCCTCGAACATCTTCAGCCACCTCCTTCGTCTCGACCCGCACTTCGATTTTGAGGTAGTGCTTGGTCCCGTGCCTGAGGTGACTCGCGCTGCCCTCGCCGAGTGGGTCAAGGACCATGTGGACGACCTGGTGACGGAGCTTTCTTCTGACGAAGCCGAGGGCCGTGCCTGATCCGGGAAGCGCGAGGCCGTCGCCGGGTGGTGGTGGCGAGAGTTGCGGCGACGGCGTGTCCCCTTGAGTAGCTTTCTTGTTCTCCTGACAGGGTTATGCATGAGGCCTAGTGGAAACTTCTATGTATTTTGAAAAATACCCTTAAATGTGTCCCCAGATGACGAGGTGTGTAGCGCCATGCTTCCTTTTGTCTGGGGTCGCTGCCAATCCGGTTGTCGCGCTTGCGGGGTGGCGACGATCTTGCTCGCGCCACGAGGCGTGACTGGGCTGTCCGGATAGCCCGCGGCTCCGTCTGGGACACTTCCTCCTCGTTCTTAGGACGGTTTGGGGGCCCTTTCGGCACTCTGTGTCTGTAGGCCCCTGTCCTGCACATTTCCCGACCACCGTTGCGTACGACCGGATCACCAAGGACGCAGCCACGGGGTCAGGCCCCGACACCCTTGATGCCGACCGGATCACCAAGGACGACACCAAGGGAGGTGAGTGGCTATATGACCGGTAAGGCTCCTGAGGCACGCTGCTCAGATGCCCCCTTTGACGCTCAAACCGCTCTACGTCGGCAGGTCCCAGTCCCGCACATTTCCCGACCACCATTGCGTATGACCGGATCACCAAGGACGCAGCCACGGGGTCAGGCCCCGACACCCTTGATGCCGACCAGATCACCAAGGATGACATCAAGGGGTGCGAGTGGCTATATGACCGGTAAGGCTCCTGAGGCGTGATGCTTAGGAGCCCCCTTTGACGCTCGAGCGATCCCCCATTCCGCCCTTTCTGGTGCTGCCTCAGGAGGCCCTGGGGCCTCCCGAGACTCCATGTTGTGGTGTCGTGTTGCGGTCGGAGCCCACGAGCGGGGGTCCACGGCTAAGAGACTCGTGCCCCTGAGGCGACAAGGCCTCGTTATCCAGCCCCGAGGCGCCTCGGGGAGGGCCGGAGCATTTGGCTCCTTGCAAAACGCCAATCCAGAAAGAAAGAACTCAAGATCGGTAAAACGAGAGAAGAAAGAGAGAAAAAGTCCCCGCCCCTTTTTCTTTTAAACACAGAACTATGAAATCCTCGAACTTCCAACAGGTTCGAGCGCAAAAGGATTCTCAAAGGTTGCAACTTGGAATACAAAAAAGAGCGAGAAAACGGCCGCATCCGGCTTTTTAGGGTAGTCCCCGTCTTCGTCTTCCCCCAGCGCTGAGCATAGGGCATCCACGTTGCATGGGCATAGCCATTGGTGGGCAGTGTTGACTCCTCCGCCACCGCAGAGCTGTGGCTACCACGTTGCGTGGGAGGAACCCCTCCGCGTCCTCGGGGGGCTCCGGGCGTATACAGCTCACTCATTATTACGTAAGAGTGTCACGGGTTGGTCCCGGGGGTGTATAGGGAGCCCCATGCCTCGCGGACACGAATCCCACTCCCAGCCCCCGGGTTTGTCGCGGTGAAGTAGGGTCTGCTCTAGGCGGGCCCTCGAGCGTAGGGGGAGCCCCTTGCGCTCTTCGTCAGGAAGGCCCACCCCATAAGAAGGCCCTGGGCCCCCCGGGCGGTGCCCCAGCGTGCCTCGCTGGGGTCCCCGGGGTTCCCATGCTGGTACTCGGGGCCCTGCCCTCAGGCCGGGCGAGCCGGCGCCCGCGGCCGGCTCCGGCGCCGCTGGCGGCTCGAGCCAGGTCCCCGGTGAGTGCCGGCCGCCGTGGACGCCCCGAGCGTGCCCGGGGGCGCACCTAGCCTCGTCGAGGCGGCGGTCGTGGGCAGCGTGTTGGTGCCGTAGCTCGTGCGCTACGAGGAGCACGACATGCCTGTGCGTTGGATCTTGGCAGACTCGGAGGAGTGGCGGCGCGGCCCGAATGCGGGGAAGGGCCGGGGCGACAGGGGCGTGCCATGTGGTTGGTGAAGGCGGCAGCCCCCAACGCCCGTTGAGAGTCTGGCCGGTGACGGCGCCCGCTGACGGGGTGGCAGCACGACGCGAGGTGCCAGGGCCCGCCGCCGCCGGCCGTGCCACGTGGGCTGCCCGCCGCTCGGCGCGGGCTCGACGTCCTTTTGCCATGAGTGCGGCAAGCGGAGGTGAGGCGAGGCCTGAGGAAGATTTCGACACGCCCCCTACCTGGCACGCCAAATGTCAGATTTCGGGCTCCGCAAAACCCTTAAGATTCGAACACAGGGGCGTGTGCGAAGATCCCCTGCAGCCTCGCCCAACCCAGCTCGCTACTCGATGGACCAAGCGACGAACTCGCACGATGACGAGGAAGAAGATGAACACGGTAATTTACCAAGGTTCGGGCCGCTGAGAAGCGTAATACCCTACTCCTGCTTTGGTGGATTGCCTCTCGAGGAGGTGTGGTGGATGAACTAGTACAGTCTTTTGGAGCCTCGTGAGGGCGCTCCTGAGGTGTTCTTGGCCCTCTGTCGGCTTGGTGATGGATGAGTGAATCGACTGGTTTCGGATCCCCCTCTACAGTGCAGCCAAGCCTCTATATATAGCAGTGGCCCGGGTCCTCTTCCCTTATCGCAATGGAGGGAAGGGATCCCACAATGGCCAATTTTGAAGGGGGACAGGAGTACGTGCCCGCCCTGCCCAAAGGCGGTCTTCGCCTGCAAAGTAGCTGTCGATGATGCAGAGGTGGGCTCGGCGACGACATCCATCCTGCGGGGCTCGTGGTCGTGGTCTTGTTTCACCGGAATGGAAACCTTTGGCGGGTGCTTTGGGAACCCGCGTACGTCCTTGCTCCCGTTGCACCAAAGGGGAAACTGCGCCGCCCGGCGCGCTGGCGCCCGCCTGTCCTTCCTTGCGTCATCTTTGACTCCCGAGACCGGGCTTGCATAGAGATCTCCCCCGCTCCGGAGGGGGCCTGGGGAGGCCTATCCCTTGCCGGTCTTGACGCTGCTCCTCCTCGCGAGCCTAGGGGTCTCACGAGGGCCTTGTCTTGAGTGGGGCTGTGCCTGTCTGTGTTGGGTTGACGAAGTGGGCCACGCCCTGGGCCGCAGGCAGGCAGGTCTGGGTACCCCCATTCCCAGAACGCCAACAGGACTAATCGGGAGTGGGTGAGTCATGGCGCGCGGCACGGTTCCAGTCGGCCTTTCGCCGCCGCATGAGCCATGCGCCGGGTGTTTTCTCCTCGGAGTTGTCACATGAGAAGACTGGGCATGGCGTCTGTGCTCGGGTCCATCCCTGCAGCGTCGATAAACCCAATGGCTGAGCTCTGTCTGGCGGGCCGGCCCCATTCACGTCACCTCCTGGGGTCATTGGTGTTTGGCCTTCTCATGCGATGGCCCTTGGAAATCCACTCGACGCAGGTTTCTCAAAAATGACAGGACTTCAAGCGGCGCTTTCCACCGGAAGATTCAGGCGCAACCCGCCTTTGAGGTAGGGCCTCATGAGGCCTGAGCTGCCTCACGACGCCCAGATACACCTCCCAGTTCTACCGTGCAGGCCACGCGTATGAATTTAATGGGCTGTACATGCCCGGGGGGCTCAGGAGCCGGGGCCCCCCATTCCCACGCCCAAGTGGAAGCCCCATGCTCCGCGCTGGCGGACAACACTGCCCTCCAATGGCTATGCCCACGCAACGTGGAAGCCCTATGCTCCGCGCTGGGGATAAACAACTGAGGGTGCCTTAGCGGGTGCATTCAACCTCAGGGTGACCCCTCGCGGCTCCATCTCACAGTATTCCTTCGGGATGCACGCGTGAGGGGGATGCGTGGGGGCAACGCTCAGGCCAGGCCTGGCGCACGCCACCTCCCCAGGTCCCTGGTACCTGGTCTTCACGCATCCCTCCCGGATGAAAACTGGCGAGGAAAGGTATGGGAGCTGCTCGTACGTCATGGGGGACCCCTGAGCATCGCGACTCAGGGGCCTCACTGGTCTCGTAGACCCTCGCCCGTTGGCACCGTCCTGGCGATCCGGACGCCCCAACGGCGGTCGAGGTATGCGCGGGACCAGGCCCTGCCGACGCAGAGCTCAAGGCGCTCCAAATCCCCAAGTCAACCCCATCTTCGCCGCGTTCCATTCACGAGGGTTGATCATACGTCAAGGGGGACCCCTGAGCATCGCGACTTAGGGGCCTCACTGGTTTCGTAGCCCCTCGCCCCTTGGCACCGTCCTGGTGATCTGGACGCCCCAACGGTGGTCGAGGTATGCGCGGGACCGGGCCCTACCGACGCAGAGCGCTACAGCAAGCAGGAAGGAAACGAAGCGAGGAAATAAAACCTCACAGCTTAGCAGTCATTACAAGCATTAAAATGTCTCCGAAAATGCAAACAAGTCTAACGCCTCCACGAGGCACGATGAACATTACAGGGGAAGACCCAGGAAAAGAAGCTTGGAGGAGCTGGCACCACCGCTCGTCCCGGCCGTGGGGAGCTCGTCGTCGACATCGCTGCCGCTGTCATCATCGTCAATAACCCTCGCAGCTGCAGGAGGAGGTGAGGGAACGGTGACGTAGGCGAACTTCTTCATCAGCGCCTCCACGGCGCCCTCCACGGCTGTCGCCGTGGCGGCGCGAACCCCAGGATCAACTAGGCGAATCACGGAGCTGAAGTCGAAACTCGGCTCGCGAAGGTAGAGGTGGCTGAAGACGCGCGTCGCGGCCGCGGAGAAGAGGTCACGGCACTCACTCTCCAAGACGTCCTCCACCCTGACGACGGCACCCTCAAGCACCTCGGCGAGCTTTGAAGAGAGCCCTGCAAAGCCACTATCGCGAGCTACCAGGGGTTCTGTAAATCCCCCCCGGCAGATGGGCTGCAGCGCCTGGCGGAGCCTGAGCTCGACAGAGGGAGAGCATTGAGCTCCGCAGCCTTCTTCTCCTCGGCCGCGGCAAGGGTCCTCTCCCTGGAGTCAAGCCGGGCCTTTTCCGCAGCCACTTCCTCCTGCAACTTGTCCAGCTGCTCGCGTCTCGCGGCTTGGTCGGCCGCCGCCTTGGATAGCGCAGAGTCACGGTCGGCAAGCCTGGCCTCGCAGGTCTTGAGGTCTTCCTCCTGCTTGCGAAGCCTCTTCGCGAGCGCGGACCTCTCCTCCTGAAGAACCTTCATGTGGGCCTGCGCCTCGTCACAGCGCTTCACGGCAGACGCCGCATCGACCAGCACCGCTTCGCGGGCTGCCTTGGTCGACGCGGCCTCCTTCCTGCTCTCAGCCACGGCGGCCTCGGCTTTGCTCCAAACCGTCATGACTGAGGCGTCAGACTGGAGCCACCCAGAAAAAAGACCCAATCGCTCCCTAGCGAGGCGGCCGTCAGCGCTCGCGAGGGCGTCTCGGACCTGATCCAAGACGGCACAGGCCCTGTCCAGGGCGCCTGACTCGACTGGAGGAACACGAGTCGGTAGCACCAAGGCGCGGCCCGGAGATGGCACCCACACGACGCCAGGAGCCGCCTCTGGAGGGGCAGGCGCGTGGAGAGCAGAAGACACCGGTGGCGGCGCCACTACCACAGACAAGGCAAGGGTGGACGGTACCACGCCTAGCTGGCCCTCGGGGGCTGGCCCGTCGGGCAGCGCTACGGACGCGCCCCCAAGGACAGGAGCAGCTTCCCCAACGGGCATTGGGGGCTCCGTGGCCGTGGCAAGTTGGGTCGCCATGCGGTCCCCCTCGCATCCGGCGCCTCATCAGGAAACGGCGAGGCATCAGGAGCGGGCATCACATCGGAAGGCGCCCTCGGCTTGACGCCGGCCTTCTTCTTCTTCGCCTTCGGCGCGGGGGCGCCCCTGATTACCAAGCAAGGAAGGGATCATAAGCATATAAACCACCGGAAGGCGGCCGGAAATCAAGCAGGACAACTCACTCCTCGACGTCGACCCACTTCCTCCTTCTTTCCACCTCGGTGAAGGCGGGAATGCCCCCGTCCTACTCCGAGGAGGCGCCGCCGTGTGGAGAAGCGGTGGAACTGCTCGAAAGGGCCGCGGATGGCAAGGTCATGCCAGCCCTAGAAGCGGCTGCCTCGGCCACAAGTTGCGGCTTGGGTAGGGGCGAGGCGAGCGCTTCAACCACCTTGCCGGCGCGAGCTAGGTGCTCCGGAGGAGGCCCAACCTCGCGCTTCCTTGGGGTCACCCGGTAGGCGGATCGTGCGGACCGAGGTGTGGGACCCGGCCCCTTAAGGACCCTGGTAAGTCGCGGAGGACTTGCAGCAGGGGGCTCGCCGGCGTCGTCGTTGTCGAAGCCGCAGAGAAGTGCACTCCGCGACGGAGCAGGCACTTGCTCCAGATCGTCATCCACCGTCTCCGAGTCTTCCTCATCTGCGGTGTCGTCGGAGGACACCGCCATAGGGGCGCCAGGGCACTCAACCGGAGAAAGCCCCAGCTCGTCGAAGATGGGCATCGCGGCGACCAGATCAGCCTTGTCATCGCAGCAGTACAGCGGGGCGTAGGCCTCAGGAAGATCCCCAGGGTCGCCATTGAGCAGGGTCGCCATAACCCTGTTCAACTCCTCAGGGGTTAGGTGCGCAGAACAGAGCCTCATGTCATCGCCACCACCCTGATAGTCCCACATGGGCCTCGAGTGGGACTGGAGAGGCGCCAGGCGTTGCGCCAGGAACTCCTTCACTATCATTCCCCCAGTCAACTTCCTAGCGCTGATGTCTCGAAAGATCCGCTCCAGGACGGGCTTGGCCCAGAGGTCGGAGAGCTTCGCGGAGCTCCACGCAGGAGCCTTCTCCGGCAGCCCCTTTGGAAGCTCCAGGAGAGGGTTGACGCTCTTGAGATCCAAGAAGACCCAGCGGTGTCTGAAGTTCTCCACCTTGTTCCCGGCCTTGAAGAGCATGTTTCTGCTCTGGACCACGACGAAGGAGACGCAAGCCGACCGCTAGGCACCGTCATGAAGCCGCAGGCTGAAGAAATGGCAGAACAGGGCCACCGAGGGCCTCATGCCCCCGAAGGCCTCGCAGTAGAAGGCAAAGACAGACAAGAGCAGGATGGAGTTAGGTTGAAGATGGAGATCCTGGATCCCGTAGTGCTCGAGGACGGCGGTGAAGAACGCAGAGAAGGGCGGAACGAGCCCGGAGAAGACGCTGTGGAGGAAGAAAGGGTAGGCCGACTTGGCCAGGCGGTGCCTCTCCACGGAGCCACACCAAATCATGGTCCGCCCTCGCTCATTGGTGTCATCCGCTGTCAACGGAAGCACCGGGGCAAGGTCCCCGTCCTTGGCTATGGTGGACTCTGAGAGCGCCGGCGAGATGGTGGCGGAAGCCGAGCTCTGAGCTTCCGGTTTCGACTTGCCGGCAGGAGCCATCGAGAAGCCTTTGGGGCCGAGGAAGCAAGAAGGGAGACGGTGCGGTGTAGAGATCTGGGGAGGTTCTCACAAAGGATGGAGATATAGAAAGAGGAGCAGGAGTGTGGAAGAGGAAAGCAATAATGGCTCAGCACTGGACATCAGGCTTTTGTCGGTTCGGGCAGTTGCCGAGGAGACACGGGAGCAGGGACACCTGCGTCCAACCGAGCACCGCACGCCAGCCCTGGCCCGCAAGCAATGAGGGCCCGCGGCGTTCCGGGCCACCTTCTTCGGCTTCCCCTCGAAGCCAACCTGGGCACGCCTTGGGCTCGGGGGCTACTGTCGGCGTTCTGGATACCAGGGTACCCAGACTTGCCTGCCTGCGGCCCAGGGCATGGCCCACTTGACGGTCCGTACGGCCCTGCGTAGCTTCACTCAACACAAGGCCCTCGCAAGACCCCAAGCTCGCGAGGGAGACAGCGCCAAGACCCGCAGGGGATTGGGCCTCCCCAGGCCTCCTATCGAGCGGCGGAGATCTCTATGCAACGCTCAGCCTCAGGAGGCCAAGGGTGATGACAGCCATGCCAGTCGGGCGCCAGCGCGCCAAAGGGGACAGTTTCCTCTTTGGTGCAAAGGAGGCAAGGACGAGCGCAGGTTCCCAAGGCGCCCTGCCAAAGGTTTCCATTGCGGAGCAACGAGACCGGGCCAGCAGGCGCGGCAGGATGGATGTCACCTGCGAGCCCACCACCGCGTCACCACCACCTACTTTGCAGGCGAAGACCACCTTTCGTCAGGATAAGATGTACCTCCTGTCCCCTTTCAAATTTGGCCGTTGTGGGATCCCTTCCCGCCATTGCGATAAGGGAAGAGGACCCGGGGCCGCTATAAATAGAGGCTAGGCTGCTCGGTAGAAGGGATCCGCGACAACCACAGAGTGCACTCGCGAAGCAACTCACCACTGTACTAGTTCATCCACAAACCTCCTCGTGAGGCAATCCACCAAAAGCAGGAGTAGGGTTTTACGCTTCGCAGCGGCCCGAACCTGGGTAAACTCTCATGTGCTATCTTCTTCCTTGCCGTCGAGCGGGGTTATCGCGTTGTGAGGTTGGAGGGGGGTGAAGCTGTTGGGGATCTTCGCACAGGCCCCTGGGTTCGAACTTCTTAGGGTTTTGCGGAGCCCGAAATCCGACAGGCGTTCCCAGCATGGGAACGGGCAGCCGGCGGTCAATAGCCGGCGCAGCGATGCCCCGGAGGGCGGCGGCCGGCGCAACGATGCCATGGCAGGAGGCGGCCGGCGCACTCGAGCCCACACCCTGCCCCCGCGGCGGGAGCGCGCGCACTCGCCCGCCCCGACTGTCCGCCCCGAGCTCGCGGCCCGGCTCGGCCCGCGCGTTCCGCATCGCGAAAATGACGCCCGGAGCCGCATCGACCGGCTAGCGCAATCTGCCCTCCTGGAGGAGGAGGGCCCGATCGGGCCGGCATGCTTCGGCCCTCGGATCCGCGATGAGCCGTTTCCCACCGGCTTCATGCTCCCCCGCGACAGTCCAAAGTACAACGGCACGTCCAAGCCAGAGGACTGGCTGATCGACTACACCACCGTAGTCGGCATCGCCAGAGGGAACAAGCGCATCGCGGTGCGCTACGTCCGCCTCATGCTGATCGGATCGGCTCAGACTTCTCTCAATAGCCTGCCGGTCGGCAGCATCAACGCTTGGATGGATTTCGAGGAGGCATTCGTTCGCAACTTCACCGGCACGTACAAGCGGCCCGGCCACCCCCGCGAGCTGGCCCTGTGCGTCCAGGGGCCAGAGGAATCCCTTCGCGACTACCTCACGCGATGGACCGAGCTCTGCAACTCCTGTGAGGGGGTGCACGAGGTGCAAGCCATCGAGTACTTCTCCGAGGGTTGCCGGGATGGCACCCTCCTCAAGCACAAGCTCATGTGCTCGGAGCCGGCTACCTTGGCAGACCTCATGGCCAAGGCGGACAAGTACGCCACGGCCGACTCTGCTATGCGGATTAAGGTCAGCACATCCGGCAAGGCCATCCCGCCGCCTGCCGCACCGCGGCCGGCTGCCGACAACCGGCAGCAGCAAAACAACAAGCGGAAGGCCGACCAGCTGGAGCCCTGCTACGGGAGCAAACAGGTCGCCTCCATCGAGGAAGAAAAGCTGGATGCCCAGGCCTCCAGCCAGCGCCAGCGGACCGGCAAGAACACCTGGCAGCCCAAGCTCACTTTCGAGCAGATGCTCGATGCCCCGTGCAAGATGCACTCCGGGGCGAAGCTGGCCACGCATACGCTTCGGCAATGCAGCTTCTCCCAACGGCTAGCCCGGGGCGAGGGCCTTCCGGCTCCCCGCGTTCCAGCGCCCGCGCCGGCTCAACAACCGGCCCGGGCCCCCAACGACGGCCGTCTTCGCGACCAATTCCTCGACCAGGACGGGGCCTACGTCGTCTTCACCAGCGAGGGAACCGACAAGCATACCCAGCGTCAGCGCCGGCATGAGGTGAATGCCACTGTGCCCTCGGTCCCTCAGTTCATGCACTGGTCCGAGAAGCCGGTTACCTGGAGCCGGGCGGACCACCGGGCGGTGATGCCAAACCTAGGCAGCTACGCCCTCGTCCTTGATACCACCATCGCCTCCGAGAGGCTCACCTACCGTTTCTCACGGGTGCTGATCGACGGGGGCAGCAGCATCAACATCCTCTACCGCGACACGCTGCTCAAGCTTGGGCTCAAGGAGAAAGACCTGCAGCCGAGCTGGACGATTTTCC
This sequence comes from Elymus sibiricus, assembly GCA_039707655.1. NCBI lineage: Eukaryota > Viridiplantae > Streptophyta > Magnoliopsida > Poales > Poaceae > Elymus > Elymus sibiricus. The sequence goes on along the minus strand of CM077663.1, from coordinate 164,831,994 downwards.
ATGGCATCGTGCCAGGGCATTCTTGCTCCCCCATCGGCAAGATCCGGCTCGATGTCCTCTTTGGCAACAAGAGCCACTTCCGCCGCGAGCCGATATGGTTCGAGGTAGTGGACCACAACAGTGCCTACCACGCGATGCTGGGCAGGCCGGCCCTCGTCAAGTTCATGGCGGTGCCCCATTACGCCTACCTCAAGTTGAAGATGCCGGGTCTCAAGGGCATCATAACCATCAACGGCGACTACAAGAAGTTGATCGAGTGCGCGCGTGACAGCAGCCGGCTAGTCGAGGCTCTAGTGATCGTGGAGGAGAAGCAACAGCTCGACCGACTCGTGGCCCAGGCCACCGAGCAGTCGGCCGTGCCGACTCCCCCATCCCAGCCGGCCAGTGAGGCGACGTTCCAGCCATCCAAGGACACCAAGAAGGTGCCGCTCGACCGGCCAAACCCAAGCAGTGCGTCACCATTGGTGCCAACCTCAGCAGCAAATACGAAGGCGAGCTCGTTGACTTCCTCCGTAAGAATCAGGACATCTTTGCATGGTCTCCAAAAGACATGCTGGGAGTTCTGAGGAAGTACGCAGAGCACAAACTTCACGTGCGGCCGGATGCAAAGCCAGTCAAGCAACCCATGCGCCGTTTCTCCGAGGAGAAGCGACACACTATAGGAGAAGAGATCGCCCGGCTGCTCGCAGCTAGCTTCATCATGGAAGTTTTCCACCCGGACTAGTTAGCCAACCCAGTCCTGGTGCTGAAGAAGAACAAAACTTGGCGCATGTGCATCGACTACACCAGCCTGAACAAGACAGGTCCCAAGGACCCATTCGCCCTACCCCGGATCGATCAAGTGATCGACTCCATGGTCGGCTGCGACTTGTTGTCTTTCCTGGATGCCTACTGTGGCTACCACCAGATCAAGCTACATCCAGCTGACCGGCTGAAGACCTCCTTCATCACCCCTTCCGGGGCCTACTGCTACATCACCATGTCCTTCGGCTTGAAGAACACAGGCGCCACCTTCCAGCACTGCATGCAGAAGTGCCTCCTGTCGCAGATCGGCAGGAACGTCCACGTCTACGTGGACGACATCGTCGTCAAAACTAAGAAGCATTTCAGCCTCCTCGACGACCTCCGATAAACCTTCTCCAACCTGCGCGAGTACAAGTTCCGGCTCAATCCGAAGAAATATGTTTTCAGCGTACCACCCGGCCAGCTCCTGGGTTTCTTCGTGTCCGCGCGCGACATCGAAGCCAACTCGGAGAAGATCAAGGCCATCGAGCGCATGCACAAGCCGGCCAAGCTCCGCGACGTGCAGAAGTTCGCCGGCTGCCTAGCTTCGCTCAACCGGTTCGTCAGCCGGCTGGGTGAGAAGGCCCTGCCCCTCAACCAACTCATGAAGAAGACCACCAAGTTCGAGTGGACCGACCAGGTGGATGACGCGTTCCGCGACCTCAAGCGTGCTCTCTCCAGTGCGCCCGTCTTGGCCGCGCCGGCTAAGAAGGAACCTTTGCTCGCGTACATCGCGGCAACCACACGCGTGATCAGCGTCGTCCTGGTGGTGGAGTGGCCGGAGGAGGGCAAAGCGCTGCCGGTCCAACGCCCCGTCTACTACCTCAGCGAGGTCCTCTCCGCCTCCAAACAAAATTACCCCCACTACCAGAAGATGCGCTACGGCATCTACTTCGCCGCCAAGAAGGTCAAGCAGTACTTCCAGGAGCATACCATCACCGTGGTGAGCACGGCGCCGCTTGGCGAGATCATGAGCGGCTGGGACGCCACCGGCCGAATAGCCAAGTGGGCCATCGCCCTCACTGACTACAAGATCTGGTATGAGCCATGCACCGCCAGCAAGTCACAGACGATGGCCGACTTCCTCGTCGACTGGGCAGAGACCCAGTTCATGTCGCCGCCTCCGGACTCCACGCACTGGCGCATGCACTTCGACGACTCGAAGATGCGGACCTACTTGGGAGCCGGCATCGTCTTGTCGTCCCCGAAAGGGGACCAGCTCAAGTACATGCTCCAGATCCTCTTCGCCGCCTCCAACAACGTGGCCGTGTACGAGGCGCTCGTCCACAGCCTCCGGCTCGCCAAGGAAATCGGCATCCGACGCATCCTCTGCTTCGGCGACTCAGACCTCGTGGTGCAGTAAGTTTCTGGCGAATGGGACGCCAGGGACGCCAACATGGCCAGCTACCGCTTGCTCGTCCAGCAGGTCACCGGCTCCTTCGAGGGCTGTGAGTTCCAAGCGGACAACGAGGCGGCGGACGCTCTTGCAAAGATCGGCTCCGCCTGCCAGGCTATCCCAGTCGACATCTCCCTTGAACGGCTGTTGATACGTCTCCAATGTATCTATAATTTTTGCTTGTTCCATGCTGTTATATTATCATTCTTGGATGTTTTACAATCATTTTATAACAACTTTATATCATTTTTTGGGACAAACCTATTGACATAGTGCCAAAGTGCCAGTTGTTGTTTTTGCTTGTTTTTTTTACTTCGTAGAAGATCAATACCAAACGGAGTCCAATCGCGACGAAACTTTTTGGAGATTTTTTCTGGACCAGAAGACACCCAGTGGGCCAAACAACTGCCGGAGAGGTGGGCTGTGGAGAGCACAACCCACCAGGGTGCGCCAGGGGGCCCACGGCGCGCCCTGATGGGTTGTGCCCTCCTCGGCCCCCTTTCGCACCGCCACTGATGCCTATAAATTCGCAAATATTTGGAAAACCCTAGAGGAGTCGACGAAACACAATTCCAGCCGCCACAAGTTCCAGAACCGCGAGATCCAATCTAAACACCATCACGGAGGGGTTCATCATCCTCATAGGTGCCTCTCCGATGATGCGTGAGTAGTCCACCATAGACCTACGGGTCCGTAGGCAGTAGCTAGATGGCTTCTTCTCTCTCTCTTATGATTCTCAATACAATGGTCTCTTGGAGATCTATTTGATGTAAACTTTTGCGGTGTGTTTGTTGAGATCCGATGAATTTTGAGTTCATGATCAGTTTCTATCCATGAATATTATTTGAGTCTTCTTTGATCACTTATATGCATGATTGCTTATAGCCTCGTATTTCTTCTTCGAATCTTTGGTTTAGTTAGGCCAACTAGATTGATTTTTCTTGCCATGGGAAGTGATGCTTTGTGATGGGTTCGATCTTGCGGTGTTCTTTCCCAGTGACAGAAGGGGCAGCAAGACACGCATGTATCGTTGCTATTAAGGATAACAAGATGGGGTCTATTCCTACATGAATAGATCTTGTCTACATCATGTCATCGTTCTTATTGCATTACTCCATTTTTCCATGAACTTAATACACTAGATGCATGTTGGATAGCGGTCGGTGTGTGGAGTAATAGAGGTAGATGCAGGCAGGAGTCGGTCTATCTATCTTGGACGTGATGCCTATATAATGATCATCGCCTTGGATATCGTCATGACTATTCGATTTTCTATCAATTGCCCAACAGTAATTTGTTCACCCACAGTGCGCTATACTCATGAGAGAAGCCACTAGTGAACCCTACAGCCCCCGGGTCTACTTTTCCATCATATTGCTTTCCGATCTATCTTTTTGCAATCTTTGTTTTCAGATCTACAAAACCAAAAACCCAAAAACATATTGTTGCATATTTACTCTTTTTATTTGTGTTCTTGAGAGATCTATCTCTCCTATCTATCACTACCTAATCTATCTTATTTCCGTAGAGAGATTGACAACCTCTCTTTCGCGTCGGGTTGCAAGCATTTGTTGTTTGTGTGCAGGTGCTGCTTATTGGGTGGTGGTGATCCTCCTACTGGTTCGATAACCTTGGTTTCATAACTGAGGGAAATACTTACCGTCGTTGTGCTGCATCATCCCTTCCTCTTTGGGGAAATACCGAAGCAGTCTCAAGCCACGTCATTTGTCCAAGCCATCAATCAAGCCCTCCGCCGAGTCAGAATCAATATTCGTGCCTGCGGACCCCGCCGGCTCCTGAACAGGCCCCTGGGCTCCATCCGTCCTGCCGGCTCCAACCGCTGCCCCCTCTACGGCAGCCGGCTCCAACCCCGCGGCCGTCATGATGGCGGTCGACGTGCCCTCCACCACCTTAGCCCCGGGGACTGGCGAGCCGGTCTCGGGAATTGGTGAGCCGGACTCGGGGGCTCCGGCAACAGGCCCGAGGGTTCCGGCTGCTCCTGACCTCCAACTCGAGCTGGAGCCGGCCCCCTCATGGGCCCAGCCCATCTTGGCTTTCCTCCTACGCGGCCCCCTGACGAGGATAAGGCCCAGCAGATCCAGCGCCAGTCACCAGCCTACAGCATCATCAACCACGAGCTGGTCCACTTCAGCGCAACAGGCGTGTTCCAGCGCTGCGTCGAGCCGGAGAAGGGCCAAGAAATCCTTCGAGACATCCACCAGGGCGAGTGCGGGCGTCACGCCGCCTCGAGGACCATTGTGGCCAAGGCATTCTGCCACGGCTTCTACTGGCCAACGGCCTTGGAGGAAGCAAAGCAGTTGGTCGGCAAGTGCGAGGGGTGCCAACGCTTCAGCATGCAGAGCCACCTGCCGGCTATGGCCCTCCAGACTATCCCCCTCTCGTGGCCCTTTGCCTTCTGGGGGCTGGACATGGTGGGACCATTTAAGACCGCGCGAGGCGGCATGACACATCTACTGGTGGCCGTCAACAAATTCACCAAGTGGATTGATGCCAGGCCCATCAAGAAACTGGACGGCTCCAAGGCCGTCCAGTTCATCAAGGACATCACGGTCCGCTATGGCATCCCCCACAGCATCATCACCGACAACGGCACCAATTTCGCCAAGGGCGCGATGGCGCGTTTCTGCTCCAAGGAGGGCATCTGGCTCGATCTCGCATCAGTGGCTCACCCACAATCAAATGGCCAGGCCGAAAGGGCGAATGACCTGATTCTGTCAGGTATCAAGCTTTGGCTTGTGGTGCCACTCGTGCGCTCGGCCGGCTGCTGGATCAAAGAGCTGCCGGCCGTCCTGTGGAGTCTCAGGACCACACCCAACCGGTCAACCGGCTTCACGCCTTTCTTCCTTGTGTATGGGTCCGAGGCAGTCATCCCCACGGACATTCAGTTCGACTCGCGTCGCGTCAACTTGTACAAAGAGACGGATGCAAAGGAGGCAAGAGAAGACAACATCGACCTGCTCAAAGAAGCACGCGAGCTGGCCTTGAGCCGGACGGCCATCTATCAACAGAAGCTCCGGCACTACCACACCAAGAGGATCCGGCCCCTCTCCTTCCGCGAGGGAGACCTGGTGCTCAGGCGGATCCAGCGAACTGCCAGCCAGCACAAGTTGTCCTCTCCATGGGAGAGCCCGTTCATCATCAGCAAGGCGCTGCACAACAACGCGTACTACCTGATAGACGCGCAGAAGTCACAGAAGCGCAAGAGAGACGCATCCGGCGAAGAGTCGGAGCGTCCGTGGAATGCGACGCTCCTTCGTCCATTCTACTGCTAGAAAGTGTCAGTGTATGTATGTATCTTCCCCTCCTGTTGGAACTTAATGAATGCAATGGGTGTCCCAAGCCAGCACTTGGGGCATGCCCTTTAAAATTTCATCAAGGCAAGTCGCTTCACAAGCAAAGCACCCGGGTCCGGCTCCCCTGACCCGGGGGCTCGCCGGCTCGTCTAAACCCTTCCTCTCCAAGATGGTCAAGTAGCGTGAACGAGCAAATCCCCTTCCCCCCCGCCCAACCACAGACCGGCTCCCGGTTGTCCGGCTAGCGGGAACCTGGGACGGGAAAAACTTACAACACGAACGCCGCCCGCGGATTAGTGACCGGTTAAGTCTAGCCGGACCGTTCATTCTACAGTCGGCCTCTGTCGGCTCACCCCAGCTCGAGCCAGACGACTCTAAGGTTTGCACGGTTTTCCCAAGGACGATGCCCCGTCCCTGCCCGAGTCCGGTTCCCGGCTGGCTGGCAGGCGGGGCGGAAGCCGGAAGGAACCCACGCAAGAGATAAGAGTCGGAAGGCAAAAGGCAAGGGTTGAACTGGCACGCAAGCATTTCCCATTTCAAGCAAATTTAAAAACAAAAGGCCACAGGCCAAAGATTCTTTACAATACACCCCTAGTGGGTGGAAGTGCGTCCTAACAGCCTTACAGCAAAAGAAAATATACGATAAGCGCAGGGCCGCTTAGGCCTCGGGCGCGTCGCTAGCATGCTCGACAGATTGCCCGGGGGTGGCCGCCGCCTTCGGATCTGCCTCCGTAACCATCGTGCCCTCAGTGTCGCCCCCGGTGTTGGAGTCGATGCTCTCGTCAGCAATCTCCTCGTTCTCGGGCCCTTCGGGGATGCCCAAGGAATCCTCTGCGACCGGCTCACCGTCCTCACCAAGCGCCGGCAGGAACTCGTCCGGGTCGATGTAGGAGGCCAGTTCGCTGGCCCAACGGACGAGGGCGCTCTCACGAGCAACCCGCTCTGCCTCAGGGACCTGACGCATTGTGGCCAGCCGATCCAAGTTGATGCCGCGGTACCACGACAAGACGAACCGGAGGGCCATCTGCGCCCCAGAGAGGGCCGCTGAGGCTTTCCAAGCGTCGAGCCGCGCCACCGCATGCTCAAGCCACAGCGCCACGCAGCCGTCATGGATCTCGCGACCTGGCCAGAGGGCCGAAATAACCCCCAGGCCGGCTGTGCGGAGCCGGTCCATGCAGCGCTGTAGGAAGATCAGCCGGTTCTCGGTGGCCTGTGTGATCTCCGACAGGCTCCAGCCCTCATTCGCGCCAATCTCCTGCCCGTGCTGCCGGAAGCACTCCCGATGCTTAGCCATGGCCCGCTCGGCACGACGCTGGGTATCCGGAAATCGATCTAAGAAGAAGAGAGAATCAGGAAACAAGTCAAGACAGCCGGCAAAGAAAACAGGATGAAAGACAAAACACTCACGCTGAAAGGCGTCGTCCAGTTTCAATCCCGAACTTGAGGCTCAGGCTCCGCTCATCCTCCAACGCCTTCTCCGCCTGGGCGAGGGCGGCATCACGCTTCCCAAGCTCTCACCCGAGGCGAGCCACCTCGTTCTGGAGGACAGTGGCCCGCTGGTTGGCGTTAGCCGCCTGCTTGGTGGCCTCCTCCTTGGCCGCCACTTCCTTCTGCAGCCCCGTAGTAGGTGCTCCCGTGCCGACTGGCCGTCAACGACCAGACCGCCCAGCCGGTCCTGCTCTGACGTGGCCGCGTGGAGCTCCCGCTCCAGCCGGTCCCGCTCGGAGGCCACCTCGTCCCGCTTCTGCCGGATCTGGGTCAGGCTGGCTAGCTCCTCTGCAGAAGACTCAACCCAAGTTAGCTAGGTACAGAAGATTCGAGCCGGCTGCCGCACAGCCGGCCCGATTCACGGGGGCTACACCCAGTGGGTGTGCTCACGCGCCCCCACTGGAATGCTCGTACCTCGCGCCTTCTTCAACTCCTCCTAGACCTGGTAGTAGCCAGCCTTGCCCTTGTTATGGATGGCGACTGCCTCGTCAAAGAGCGCCTGCCGCTTGGCGTTCTCAGCCTACCCCGCACCAAGAGAGGGAATATCAGACCACGCAAAGAAAAGATTCAACCTGGCTGCCAGGCGGCCGAACTGCCGGCCCAAATCTCGGGGGCTACACCCAGTGGGTGCGCTCGCGCGCCCCCACTGAAAAATCAGAGAAAATTAAGGAGTCTCACCTCTACCACCTCCTCCACGCGCCGGAAGTTACTCTCGGCGGCCTCGGCAAACCTGGCAAGCCCCTCATGACAATGAGCCATGATACGGCCCGGCTCCCCAGGCACAAGGGTCGGCTCACTGGCCAGCTGAGACGAGGCAGTCGGGCTACGGGCCAATGCCCCCCAGTCCCTGAGCACGTCAACCATGCTCCTCCTCGTGCGGCCCGCTCAACCGCTCGACCCTGCCTCCACCACAGTGCCGGCCGATGGGGGGTTGGCGGTAACCACAAGGCGCGAGAGCTGGCCCCATGCTCCGCTATGACCGGCGCGGCCGGCTCCGCCGCCTGCCGGCTCGCCTCGGCAGCCGGAACGGCTGGCCCGCTCCCTCCTCCGAGCGCCGCCTCCGGCACAACCGGGGCAACAGGCCCCTCCACCACAACCGGCTCGATGGAAGACAGGGTCGCAGCCGGCTCCGTCAACTAGGCCGCCTCCTTGGCCGGCTCGGGGACCGTGTCCGTCGGCCGAGCCGTCTCCACCAAAAGTTGGGCCATCTCCAACGCCGGCTCCCGCGGCTCACTCGATGGCGGCCTCGACATCCGGGCCGATTCTGCCGCCGACTCCATGCCACGCGCCGGGTCCGTATGCCACCTCCGTCTCTCGTCACTCGACGCCGCTGAGCGCGAAGGCACGCCCTTCGACATCCCCTTCGCGGCTCGCACTTCAGCGAGCCGCCACTTCTCCTCCCGCACCATGGCCGCGTGCTCCTGAGCCTGCCGGCTAGCGGCGTCCACCGGCTCGGCAGCCGACTCCGTATCCTTGAGCTCGAGGGCCTCGCTGGGGATGGAGGGAGAAAAATCCTCAGACGTTGGCCGTCTCAACACAAGAAAGAAATGACCCACAAGGCTCGAGGGAAGTTCTTACCCAACGACCACGGGAAGGGGCCGCTTGGCCCGGGGCGGCGGCTTCGCGACCGTCGCACGCGCCCTCGCCCCGCAGCCGGCCTCTTCTCCCGTCGGGGGGCATCGGCCGTCCGGCCACTGACCGGCTGCTCCTCGCTCCTTCCCCGTGGCTCCCGCCGAGCTGTGGGGGGAGGAGCATCCAAGGTCTGGACATCATCATCATCATCATCATCAGTCCAATCTCTGATTGTGGGTTCGGAGTTGAACTCACCAACGGCCCTGGACCCGCCGGCTTCCGGATCGCCTATTGTGCCATCTTCCTCGACCTCCCCAGAGGACTCGACCTCTTTCTCGATGGCTGCCCCCAACTCGAAGTCCTCCGTATCGGATTCGGCGCGGTCCGCCACAAATACTTGAGGGTGTGGGCCGTCCCGCGTGTTCTATCGCACAAATCGCTGCGGTCAGCACGACACGTGAGCATGGAGGCCGGGGGGTGAAAAACAGGAAAGAGGAAAGATGATCGCGACGAGGCGTACCAGAGGCGCCGGGTCAAACCGGCTATACGGCTGCTTGCCGAAGTGCCACGTGCGCGTCGCCAACTTGAAGTTGGTGACGGAGTTTTGCCGCTCCGCCACCTGAGCCGGTGTCACCTCCCAGGTGGACAGCCGACATGGGTCGTGCCGGTCCCCCATGTCACATATCCTGTGCGGCCTCTGCTGCAGAGGCAGCACCCGACAATCGATAAAGGCGGCCACCAGGTCGGCCGCGATCAGCCCTTTCCCGCTCCTCATGGTGTGCAGCCGGCCCAGCATCCCGGTGGGCTCCTCGACCGCCATGTCTATCGTCCACTTCACCCCCGAGGACGGGACATTGATGAAGGGCGGGAGCCGGATGTAGTCCCGCGCCGGGTCGACGTTCTTCACGTAGAAGAACGTCCTGTTCCATTTCTTGACGGACTCAATGAGGGTGATGCGGGGGAAAAGCGTGCCGCGGACGCACACCACCGCCCTCCGCAGGCGTACGGCTCGTTGCCATTCTTCAAACCCTTGAGGTAGAACAGCTTCCTCCATAGCTCCAGAGAAGGGAGGAGGCCGAGGTAGCCCTCACAGAGGGTCACAAAGCTGGAAAGCTGCAGGATAGAGTTCGGCCCCAGTGATGCGGCTGAAGATCAAAGGTGTCGAGGAGGAACCTGAAGAATCTGCTCGCCGGCAGACCGAAGCCACGCGAGAAGTGTGAGGCGAAGCCCACAAACTCCCCCTCTTCGGGCTCTGGCACCACCTCGTTGCCCAGAGGACGGGCGGTGACGCGGTCCTCCGATGGCATCATTCGGGCGCGGCGGAGGTACGCGATGTCCTCCGCAGTCATGATGGAACAGCCCCAACTGCCGGAAGAGCCGTCGGCCATCTCCGGTGTGGATGAGCGCGCCGGGGCGAGGGCGGCGGAGACTCCAGGCGCTACAGATCCCTGCGATCCCCCGCCGGTGGCCGCGTCAGGCGCGGGGGGACGAGCGAGCAGGGGAGCGACGCGAGCTCGAGACGCGGGGCGGAGAGAGGAAGAAGACGGCGGAGAGAGGAGAGTGCTAACTCTCTCCGCCTCTCCCCCTCCCCATATAAATAAGGGGGCGAAGGCCGGGGGACATGGGGATTAATTCCGCCCACTCCCTCGAAAAACCCGCGAGGCGTGGGCATGACGGGCCGCGACTGCCGGGACCCAGCGGCAAAGGATCCCCTCCCATGGTCCGAGGCCTACTAAGCCAGGCCTGCGGCGACGTCCCGTCACATCCCCAGGGGCGGGGCCCACGACACCCACGGCGCCACGCGTGTCGTACCACGGCCCGACACGCACCCCGAAGCATCACAACAGGATCTAAGGCGTCGGGCGTGGCTGCCGGCACGCCTGGCCGGCCGGTCCGCCGCCCCAAGGCGTGGCGGCCGGATGAAGCCGCCGGCTCCCCTTCGTTGGGAGGACGTGGGCCCCTACCGGCTTCGGGGACTACTGACAGGGTTGTTACCCCTAGATATGCCAAAGTGCGGGAGTTCGAGATTTTCGAAGATTATACGGCCGGCTGGTCCACGGCCGGCTGGCGCACGGCCAACAGTCCCATGGCCGGCTGGCGTACGGCTGGTCGCATACGGCCGGCTGGCGTACGTCTGGCTGGCCCGTGGCTGGCTGCCCAGGAGCCGGCCAACTCCCGACTGGCAGCTCCGTGGCCAGCCCATCCGCTGACCCACGAGTGAGCAAGCACCTGTACCCTCCCGCCTTATCCGCGTACGGCGACAAGACACGGCCCCATCGACAAGTCCCGTATGGCTACAGCGACCGCTGACGGAGGGGCACGCGTGGCTACAGTTCGGGCGGTTGTACCGCTAACCGCGGCCGATCGTGATAGGGCGGGGCGACAGTGCTGCCACGTCCCCGTCCAGTCCATTACCTGCCCCCGCATGGCTACAGGGCGACCGGCCATACCGAAGACCGCGGCAGGCAGCCGCAAGACGACGCCGCGCAGCGCGGCCCGTGCCGCGGCAGGCAGGCATGGACCAATAGCAGCGGCCGACTGGCGGGCCCCAACCCTCGACGGGACCGCGCAGCTGGCGGGCCCTACGAGCGATGACGCCCAGCAGCCGGCGGGCCCTATAGGCGACAAGACGGCTCAGCCGGTGGGACCCCTAGCCGGCTAGAGAGGCTGCCAGTCGGGTCCCTCCTTCCAGTACCACTTATGTATATTGTAAGCCGGGGGGTTGGCTTATAAAACCCCATGAAGCCCCCCATGCACAGACAAGCATTGTCACCAATTCACACCCATCCACATACGTAGAGAGGCAGGAGGAGCCGGCTAGCTCCTTCTTCCTCCTCTAGCCAACAGCTCACGGAGCACCATTGTAGTTCTCTTGGTCTATCAACTAGACAGGCAGGACTAGGGGTATTACCTCCCACGGAGGGCCCCAAACCTGGGTACATCGCGTGTGGATGGGCCCCGAACCTGCTGGCACTGCTTGTGCCTGATCCCGTTACCGGAGTCCACCGGCGTCCTTCGGCCCCAACCACTCTTGATAAGCCACCCCATGGCATATGTCGTGAGAAAACGACGATAGTCTTCCTTGGATATTACCTTGGGGGTGCCTTGGGCATCCCCAAGCTTAGGGTCTTACCACTCCTTATTCTTCTTCTATTGGTGTCTCACCCAAAACTTGAAAACTTCAATCACTCAAAACTTAATGGAACTACGTGAGATGGGTTAGTATAGTAAATATAGAGTATTCACTTAGGTACTGTCAAGACAAGATTCATAATTGTTCCCACATGATACCTACTGTATTCTATCATTCACATAATTTATATCACTCAATATAAGCTATGGGAACACTAAAACAAGCAAACTATGCATGCAAAACAGAATCTGTCAAAAACAGAAAAGTCTGTCAAGATATGTAGTATAACCATACTTCCCTATATCTAAAAATGCTGAAAAGTTAGGAAAACTTAAAGAATTTGTATATAAACACTTTGTAAAAATTTCAGATCATTATCAGGCTCCAGTAAAAAATGAAAATTCCTGTACTGGAGTCAAAAGTTTCTATTTTAGTTCAGCATCAATTCTACTCATCTTGTGAGTCATCCCAAAGGCTTTACTTGGCACTTTATTGAAATAAAAGACACAAAACATGATTAGTACAGTAGCTTAGTCATGTGAACATATAAAAAACAGAAAGTAAAAGTGTTGGGTTGTCTCCCAACAAGCGCTTTTCTTTAATGCCTTTTTAGCTAGGCATGATGATTTCAATGATGCTCGCATAAAAGTAAAGAATTGAAACATAAAGAGAGCATCATGAATCACATAACAAGCACATTTAAGTCTAACCCACTTCCTATGCATATGGATGTTTTGAGCAAACAAATTATGGGAGCAAGAATCAATTAGCATAGGAAGGCAAAACAAGTATAACTTCAAAATTTCCAATACATAGAGAAGAAACTTGATATTATTGCAATATGTAAAAGCATATGTTCCTCTCACATAGTAATCTTCAGTAGCATCATGAATAATTTCAACAATATAACTATCACATAAAGCATTCTTTTCATGATCCACAAGCATAGAAATTTTATTACTCTCCTCATAAGCAAATTTCTTATTCATAATAGTGGGAGCATCAAATGAAACTCGAATACTATAAATTGTTTCCACATTAAAAGAGTAATGTTCAGTAAAAGGATATACAAAATTATGACAATAATTATCACTACTTTTTATAACATACGTATCATCGCAATAATCATCATAAGTAGCAACTTTGTACTCATCATAGTCAAGTGGAACCTCTTTCGAAATAGTGGAATCATTACTAAATAAAGTCATGACCTCTCCAAATACACTTTTTTCATTATAATAAAATTCAACACCTTCCAAAATAGTGGGATAATAATTATCTAACGTTGACACTCTTCCAAACCCACTTTCATAAATATCGCAATCATCATAAATAGGAGGCATTCAATCATCATAACAAATTTGATCATTCAAAGTAGGGGAACTAAAAAGATCATCTTCATTAAGCATAGCATCCCCAAGCTTGTGGCTTTGCATATCATTAGCATCATGGATATTAAGATAATTCATACTAGCAACATTACAATCATGCTCATCATTCAAGGAATTCTCATTAAGTATTTTCATAATTTCTTTCTCTACCAATTCAGCACAATTTTTTGAATCCTTAATTTCATGAAAGACATTATAAAGACGATACAAATGATGCAACCTAAACTCCATTTTTTGTAGTTTTATTTTATAAAAACAAAACTAGTGAAAAACAAGAAACTAAAAGATTTAATTGCAAGATCTAAAAATATACCTTCAAGCACTCACCTCCCCGACAACGGCCCCAAAAAAGAGCTTGATGTCTACTACACAACTTGTTCTTGTAGATTCGTGTTGGGCCTCCAAGCACAGAGTTTTGTAGGATAGTAGCAAATTTCCCTCAAGTGGATGACCTCAGGTTTATCAATCCGGGGGAGGCGTAGGATGAAGATGGTCTCTCTCAAACAACCCTGCAACCAAATAATAAAAAGTCTCTTGTGTCCCCAACACACCAAATACAATGGTAAATTGTATAGGTGCACTAGTTCGGCGAAGAGATGGTGATACAAGTGTAGTAATGATAGTAGGTATTGATTTTTGTAATTGTAACAATAAAAAACAGCAAGGTAGCAAGTAATAAAAGTGAGCACAAACGGTATTGCAATGCTTGAAAACAAGGCCTAGGGTCCGTACTTTCGCTAGTGCAATCTCTCAACAATGCTAATATAATTGGATCACATAACCATCCCTCAACGTGCAATGAAGAATCACTCCAAAGTTCTTATCTAGCAGAGAAAATAAGAACAAATTGTTTGTAGGGTACGAAACCACCTTAAAGTTATCCTTTCCGATCGATGTATCCAAGAGTTCGTACTAAAATAACACCAAGTTATCCTTTCCGATCGATCTATATAAGAGTTCGTACTAACATAACACCATATCATACGCATCAACCAACTCTAATGTCACCTAGATACTCCAATGTCACCACAAGTATCCATGAGTTAATTATACGATACGCATCAAACAATTTCAGATTCATCATACTCAATCCAACACAAATAACCTCAAAGAGTGCCCCAAGATTTCTATCGGAGAACGTGGTATGAAAACATGCAATCAACCCCTATGCATAGATCCCCTAGGTCACCGGAATCCGCAAGTTGATGCCTCAACATATATCAAGTGCATCAACAGAATACCCCAATGTCACTACGGGTATCCCACGCAATACGTACATCAAGTGTTCTCAACCAAAATATCCAATCCAACATAACGACATCTCAAAGGGAAGGATTCAATTCATCACAAGATGATAGCAAGGGAATAACATCATATGATCCAACTATATTAACAAAGCCCGTGATACATCAAGATCATGACATCTCAAGAACACGAGAGAGAGAGAGAGAGAGATTGAACACATAGCTACTAGTACATACCCCCAGCACTGAGGTTGTACTACTCCCTCTTTGTCATGGCCTCCGCCGGGATGATGAAGATGGCCACCGGAGATGATCTACCCTCACTGGCAGGGTACTGGAACGCCTCCAGATTGGTTTTTCGCCGATACGGAGAGTTGCGGCGGCGGAACATATGATCTAGGGTTATTTCTGGGGGTTTCTGAATATATAGGATTTTTGGGCGTCGGTTTCACGCGAAGATGGGCCACGAGGGGCCCACAAGACACCAGGGCGCGCCGAAGGGGGCTGGCATGCCCTGGTGGGTTGTGGCCACCTCGTGGCTCTTCTGGCCCTCCCACGAAGCTTCTAGTGCCTCATTTGTTCCAAAAAAATCGTCAAAAAGTTTCGTTGCATTTGGAGACACTACACCACGACATCACAATGAAGACATGCATCTGTTGGTATAAGTGTACATTGCCGACACTTTATCCGTTCATAACAATACCGACAAACTAATGGTCGATGTTGTTCTAGTCTTTCGATGATCTGTCTGTCGGCAATGGATGACCGGTTTGTGGACATACTATGTGTCGGTATAAGTTTTTTGCTGTTAGATTATGTGTCGCTATTGCTTTGCAATAGAAAGAGTGTCGACGTATGTTTGGGCCTGGCCCACTTATTTCGGGCCACGCGGGACAAGTCGCGCGCAAGAGACTCAAAAACTGCAAAATTTTGGCTAAGCCTCCAGTTCCCCTCAATCCCCCACCCCATCTTATCTCTTGCCACACTTCAACCTAAGCCTAGGTCACCTGCCGCCGCCGTCGTCCCCTGACCTTCTTGCCGATTTGCTCTCGCCGTGTCCTCTCCCATCAACGGCGGCGCCTCCCGAAGCTTCCTTCTACCATGTGGTGCTTCCCCAAGGTCCAAGACCAAGGTGCCGCCTTATCGTCCGCAGCAGAGGAGCCCCTACACCGCCCGTAGCTAAGGAGTCGAGTCGACCGCCGCCGAGGAGCCGCGTCGCCAACTGCCGGCGTGGAGTCGACCGCCGCCGAACAACCCCGCCGTACTTCTTCAAGATCTAGGCTGCTGTAGGTAAGATTCAGGCCGATATGCCAACTCCTCTGCTTCTCTGACTACCGGCAGTGCCACCTGAAACTTCGATCCAACACAGGGTGACGCTGTTCGCAACCGACAAGACACCCAACCGTCTACATCAAGAGGTTCTGCCCCGCCATCACTCTTCCACCACCGGCAACGGATCCCCTCAACCCATTGTCTTGCTTCGCCCCCAAATTCAGCCCCTGCAGGTAAGCTTGAAAATAGACCCCTCCTTTTCTTTTCCGCTTCATATGTTATTTCTTGTTTCTCCATGAATGTGATTGCCCATGAAATCTTGTTGGCTCAACGATGAACTAAACAAGATCATGTCTGTTCGTTTGAGATTGGAGATTTCAGAGTGCTAACCATCCACCTTTCATTTTATAATTAGGGTAAATTAAGTATTTAGTTTATTTCTGGACAGATTGGAGTATATTTTACTAACCAGTGTTACGTGCTATGTTATTATATCTTTATGTAATTCTTCTAGTCCCATCTACATTGTTTATTCACTTAGCTATGTTCCAAGTCTTTGTTCTCGATTTGCACCATCATGTTATTTTAATGTTGTTTTTGTTGTTGTTGATTTGGGATGTGTTCTGCAACACATGTTGTTTCAGAGAATGGTTTCTATAAGACTGTGCACGACAATTAGTAGATTTGTGCGCCATGCCTTTGCCTGGGTATTTCTTTGATTCAGCGATATGCATTATAGTTCACTTGCTCTTCCATGGGTGTCGTGCCTGTCTAGAAGGACGCGGATTTTTGGAGCTTATGCACCCGGGCCTCACTATCCTGGCTCTCCAAATGTTGCTTTAAGATTGTGCTACACAACTAACATTGTACGTGAAGATTTCTCTTTTTCGTTTCTCTCACATAAAACATGCCTTGAACTTCAAACTTCCCAACCCAGCATAGATTTCGAACTAGGATGTGTTGGACCAAAAAATCTGAATATTTTATCCCACATTCTAGTTACAAATCTATGCTGGATTGCAAAGTTTGAAGGTCGGGACATGTCTTATGTGAGAGAAACAAAAAAGAAAAATGTACTCGTACGGATCGCGATGCAGTGGATGGATGGCTAGATATGAGGAGCCCGGGCGCACATGCTCTAACATATGTTTTCCCTGTCTAGAAACATGCTACTGGTTTTAGTTTAGGGTAGCTTTCTTCTCATAAGTAGAACTTTGCACTGATCTCAATTTTTAATGAGGTTTGGCTATTGTTGTGGATGTTCTGAAGCTCGTGGACTATATGCTTGTAGCTGAGCTCAACCTCCCAGGCCTCTCCCTTCTCATATCACAATTATATCCAATATTCAGTTTCAGGGTTTCCGTATTTACTAATTACTACTACCTTTGAATGATCGGGTCTCAATCTTCCTATTTCCCTTCGCAGGCTACAAGGATCCCCAACCATGCTGGGTGCTAATGCTTGAGGTATGTACTGTTTTTATCTCTGTTTTGCATGTGATCCCACCACCGTCACTTGTATGGTTTTGCATAAACCACCAGTGCGAACATCACATTTGCTAGTTCAGTACTCATCCATGTCAGACTGTAGCATGTAGTGTACGCTGTATATTGCTCAAAAAGAAAATTATACTTTGTATTTTGCTCAAAAAGAATTCACCTAAGATGGCTTGAACACTACGCGGATCAGTTGGCCATGCCAAGACTGGCAAGGGTGAGGTGTCGCTAGTTTCCTCCATTTGGAAGAACAATGCCCTCTCTTCTGCTTTCCTACCAAAAACACAAAATGCGCCACATGTCACGAACCGGATCCAATCCCAAGGAAGTGCAGGCCACTAGACTAAAATGAGGGGTTCTCTCTAGGACTATACTAGGAATTTTGGTTCAATTACGTACTGAAAAGTAACATGCATTTAATTAACTGCATTATGCATTATAAGCACCTGAATCAGATGGTTGCGTAATTATATTAGCATACAGCGTTTTTATCAACAATTAGATCAGTAAAAGAAAAAAAACAAGTGTTCATTCATTGTTTTCAGACAAAATGTTTATTCCATAGTTGGTAATGTTAAGGCTCCTTTGTTACTTCTCAAAGCAACCACACCTTTTGTAGCAAAATGTACTATCCAAAGGAGCCAAATGTGAAATTTGTACGACTAAATTAATTGTTAGTATGCGGAACTTATAGCAGCTAAATTCTGCTTATGCTAATAGTCTACATGGTACTTTGATATCGATGCTGAATGCATGCTGCCAATTTGTTCTGCATTCAGTACTATGCGCGTGAATTAAGTGTTGTTTCTTTTCAGTCTAGTAAAGCATCATTGTGCACTTCTGGAACAACTATCATAGAAGTATGGAACTAATGCTAGCAAAGCTGCCCTGTGTAGTCACCTGAGGAAAAAGATGAACTTTATTTTCCAAAGCGGCTAGATAAATATGTAGCCGCAAAGATAAGGTAATTTGTTTCTAATCTACTACACCTTATATGTTCAGCGGTACAAAGGGAGCTTGTATATATGCAAATATTCTCAATTGGAACATAATTGGTCAGTTGAGCTACTGAACTTGCTGACAGGAAAACATGTTCAAGTCAACAACTTGAAATTTTTCTTGTTAACTAAATAAGATATTCTGAAAGTTTAAGAGTTGTTTCAGCTAGACCATGTCTTGTTTGTGTCAATCCTACTATATTCTCCAGTTACACTAAGAACAGAAGTACGTACACCAGTACCAGTTTGTTTAGGCCACTACAACATTATGTGCATAGTGGGTGGATTAGGATCCAACATCTGTTTCTATACGTTGACATGGCAATTTTGCTGCTTGCCAGGAGATGTTCATCTCCAGTGTTGATTGCAGTTTCATATAGCAGTTAAATCACCTCGTAATAGTTATGGTGTAGTAAGATTTGGGTTAAATATCGGTTTGATACACGCTGAATTTTGAGTTTGTCTCCAAATAGAAGTTGTAGTGTACTTTTGAAGCTTTCCAGAGAGTATTTATTTGTGTTTTTTTACTGGGTAGTTTGAGAGCATCGATCACCACAAGCTTGCTGTCCAAAAATTAGTATATCTATTCGGACATGATATTGCAAAAGAAACAATGCATTGATACTTTCCCTGTTCCTTTTATGTTTGCTTGCTATTTACATATTTAACTGTCTAGAATAGGGTCACCATTGTATTATTACAATACTTAAACTTCTTGCTGATGGTAATTCTGACAGTTGTATTATTTGCATTGCTAACATTTCCTGGTATATATTACGGATCCTACGCTACTCATTTAGATCAGAAACTAATATGTCATGTATGTCATGTTAATGTTTTATGCCGGTATATGTGCCAGCTTACATACAGATTTGTTTTGCCTTAGTCAGAATCTACTAGATACTTTACATCAAGCTTGACCAAGTATGTCCCTTATTGCTTTAGACATTAGTTATCTTGTTGTTACTATACCTAGCGATACCGCTCCATTGGTTTCTTCAAAGGTGACATGCCCTGATTGATTTATTACTCTGTAAAGTGTGTAAAGGTTTTTCCTTTTATGACCATTTGGTACTTTAATCCAACAAGGCAATAAGTTCTTTTGTAGGGACACATGGCCGAACATAGCAAGTCCACAAGTTGATCTAAGATGTTCCGTGATCGCTTTTGTTCATAATATGGTTGACATCTTTTGTTCATACGGAAGTTGATGTTGGCTTGGTGATCGAAGACTTGGTCATTTCCATAATATTTTGTAGTAGTCAAGTGATCAAACAATTGGTCTGTTAGGATCTTAGCCATAAAATTTTGCAACAACTTGTCTTGTATGTCAACTTGTGTATTTCCTTGATGGTTGTAGCTAACTTGAGCGAAGAAAACAAGTGAATCTTTATATATGTTTAATGAATGTATGGATGAATAACATTTTGTGATGAATAGAAGAGTGCAATTGTTCGTATATGCATTGTGTACTTTACATGCATTAAATATTATGAATGTGACTCAATGTTAAAATATGGTGTATTTGCATTTGTGTTGAAATGTAGGACCCTATTAAATATTATGAATGTGATTTAATGTTAAAATATGGTGTATTGGCATTTTTTGTTGAAATGTAGAACCCTGGCAGCAAATGTGTCGGTAGAAGTATTGTACGTCGCACTTTTTGTCGGTATATCACACTGACACATGAACTGTCGGCATAACAATGGGCATCGCTATATTTGTCGGGATAGCACATTGTCAGATGATCTGTCGGCGTTGTGGTGTCTGTCGGTGTAGATCTCACAAGCGTTGTCATAATGTCTGTCGGCATAAACTTTTCTGTCGGCAAAGACCTTTCCCGGCAAGACTATAGGCGACAACCCTTTTCTGTCGGGAAAGATCTTTACCGACACTAAATCTGTCGCCTTAGGTGACCTATGCCGATAGATTGTTTGATGCTGCTTTGAGTGTCGTGGTGTAGTGAGAACTTTTATTTCTGCACAAAAAACAACACCACGGTAGTTCTGCTGGAAACATCGTCAGTCCGGGTTAGTTCCATGCAAATCATACCAAAACCATATAAAATTGTTGTAAATATGGCATGAATACTTCATAAATTCTAGATACGTTGGAGACTTATCACTTGACACCTCATTGATGGCGACGACCAGCTTGGTGAGGTGGACGGGGGCATTGTAGTGGAGTCTTGCCGGACGCAACAGTTGTCGGGTCTTCCTCTCCGGCCAGGAGGCTTGACGATGATTCAGTCTTACTGTTCAGTGTTGGCTGGATGGAGCGTCGCCTGGAAGGGCTTGCCGAGCCGAAGGAGGCTACCGCCTGTGCACAAGTCAGGGTGCTAAAGGGCCCGTTCTTTAGGGCACCGACATGAGCCCCCGATCCTGGGCCATACCGGAGTCCGCAACGTCATTCGGCTAGGCCCAAAACAGTGTGCAGGCGTATAGCCTGATTTTGACTGGGGTTGTAATGATGGTTTTTCTGCCCCGCCCACGACATGCACTGAATGCAGGACGTGGGAGAGGTGGTTTCAAAACGGCGCCGTAGCGGCACGCCTAAAAAGGCGCGGCCACGCTGGACTGGGACAGCGGCCTCTGCGCATTCCTTCTTTTATAAAGAGTGGAACTCGCGGAACCGCTGCTCATCCCAGTCACAGTTCTCCCCATCTGCCGCTTCCCCTGTTTATTCTCCTGAGGAGCGCAGAGCCCCCGCACCGCCCCCTTGTCCTTGTCACCATGCACCTTAGAGTCCTCCATGGCGCCCAAGAGGGCGGCGCCCTCCACTGACCCTGGTCCGGCGAAGAGGACAAGGAGAGCCGCCGATCCGGAGGCGGATGCGAGGAAAGATGCCTTGGCGGCGGCCCGGAGGGGTGGCATCGTCTTCAACCCATCGGTGCTAAAGGAGAACAACCTTGTCTTGAGGTAAGCATTGTTGTGGGGGAGGGCAACCAAAGGGCATCCTACGCCGGTGGTGACGCTTGACGATTCCCAGCCAATGCAAGGAAGTACCCGTTCCTCGTGGCGTACTTCTACTACGGGTTGGTTCCCCCCTTCTCTGCCTTCTTCGTAGATATGATATTGACCTACAACTTTCGGCCACTGGATTTTACACTGAATGCGATGACCACTTTAGCGGTCTTCGCGCATTTGTGCGGAAACTTCACAGGGATAGTTCCCATTGTTTCCCTCTTTCTCCGTTTCTTTTACCCACGCATAGAGAACGATGCCTGCTCTGGCAGCATCATGTGGATTCCCCGCGCTTCACACAAGGAAGTGTATCCCCCCGGCAATCTGCACAAGAAATGGGAAGAGTGGCATGCCGAATGGTGCTACATCATGGACAAGGAGCCCCCATTCTTTTGCAAGATCCGGAATTCCGCCCCTACCCACGACAAGTGGTGGAGCGCTCTCGCCCCCGACGACAAGAAGCTAGTTGTCGCCATCACGCACATGCTCTGGCTAAGGGCCACTGGGCCCGCCATAGATATGGTGGGCGCGGATTTTCTGGGCAGGCGCATCGCCCCTCTGTAGGATCGGGGGCGCTTCGCCTAGGAGTATGCCAATGCTGCCAAAATCATGCGGCTGCATCCAGGGCTCGATGCAACCTAACTTCGATGCACCTCTCCTCCCTGAAACACCAGCTTTTCTGCCCCAACGAGAGGTTCACGCTCCCGGCAACTGTTATCCCACTGTGCAACAACTCCATAGGGGATTCGATCCTAGCGATAATGCCAGCGTGCAATGCACACGGGGTTGACCCCACGTGGCAACTACCGGCAAAAGAGACAGTGCAGCATTGGTTCAACAACCTGACGGAGAGGCGCATCAGGGACGAAGGGTTCTTGATCCACGACACCACCGAGGAAGAAATTGAGTGGATCGACAGGAGGGTCGCGGAGGCAGGCTTTGACATGGGCGGCAGCACCTCAGGTGCTACCGCGCCCGCCGAAGAGGAAGAAGAGGAGGCCCCCGACGATGATGAAGAGGAGGATGACAAAGAACCCATAGCAGCTGACCCGTCGGAAGGCCCGGCTATGGACAAGGAGCCCGAGGTTGCCGGGGATGAGGAGCCCGAGGCCGCCGGGGCTGAGGAGCCCAAGGCTGCCGGGGCGGAAGTACCCGAGGCCGCTGTTGAAGAGGGAAGCGAGGAATTCCGATTCTTCGACATCCCGAAGAGGAAGAAGTCCCGCACCCTTCGCCGGGCTTCCACTGGGGAACCAATCCGCCCAACTATGCCTCCAGAGGTGAGGCTGATGAAGAGGAGGACCCAGCCTCTGACGTCGGGCGTCCCCAGCGAACGAGGAAGACCGCAGAGAACCGCCCGGTGAGCACTGTCGCCAAGGAGGCGAGGTCTACAAGCTCGACTGCTCCACCGACGAGCTCCAAGATGCCTACTCGACCACCTACTCTGGTTGCCCGCAATAAGGGGATGTGGAATTTGTCCATATAACAGCCCGAGACCGACGCTCCAGAAGCCTTCCATTTATTTCCATTGTCGTTGTGCAATTGGTTTGTTTGTCGCTTTCATTATCGCATCATTCGCATCATCCACGTCGCATCAACACTCCACTGTCGTCGTTTTGAAAAATTGCATCCGTTTGTAGCTGCCGGTTCTTCCTGTTCTCATCGTCGACCGTTTAAAAGTGCGTATAAAACTTTCACTGAATGGGTTGAAAGTTGGCATGCGGTATTAATTTATTGTAGGTAGACCAGCTACTCAATTTCGTCGCAATCGGAGATCGTTTGATACCCTAACGAATAACTATAGTGGCACCTTAGCCGGATAAAATGTCGGACGTTTCGGTATATAAAAACATGTCACGGGCCACAACCTTCCCTCTCTTCTCAGCCTACAACCCCCTACACAGCCCACCATAGCCCAGCTATCCCCTCCTCCGACCTACGCCATCGGATCGAGATACGAAGGTCCGAAAATGCCTAAAACCCCCTAACCCTAAAACCTGACTACTTAAGCAGCTCCCCAAGTCCATTATGGAAACCCTAGCCGTCCCTAACATCCAGCCGTCACTTCCACCTCGAAATCGGCGCGCCACCAGCCCACATCCGCCACTTGTCGCCACAAAATTCGGCCATCCAGCCCACCGCCGCCACCCAGCCGCCGCAGCCGCCCCCCGCAGCCAACAGGAGGATGCCACGTTGCCTTCAGCACGCCTCCCACCTCCCAAACGTTCCAGGCCCGCCCGGGCCCGATTCGGGTCGAGGCGACCGCGCCTGCCGCCCGTCCGCTCCATCCCCGTCGCTAGCTCCGATCGCCGGCCAACGGAGCTCCGTCGGCGACGAGCCCCCGCACCACGAGCTCCCCATGCCGTCCAACGTCCGCCAGGCCCGGCCCCGCCATCGCGATGCGCCCCCACCCTGTCCCCGCGCTCGCCGCCGCGCAAGCCCCGCCGCCTCACCATCGTCCCCCGCCATGGCTCCTCCCCCCAGCTACGCCCGAATCCTGCCTCCGTCTCACCGCCTTGCTGTCGCCCCCCCGGCCCGGATCTGGATGGATCCGGCCGGCCCCACCTCGTCCACGCCAGCCCCCGGCCTTGTCGTCGCCAGAGTGCGTCACCATGGCCGCCAACCTCCTCTTCTAGCCGCGGGACAGCATCGTCCTGGATACCCGCGCTCGGCCAACCAAACGCTGCCCCGGATCTGGTCGTCTCTGTACCCTGTCTTCCAGCGTACCCTCGGGGTGTGATTTTTTTTCTAAGTCCTAAAGTGCATGTTTTAACATCATGAATGCATTTTGCGGTGCTTGCATTTTGCAAATCAAGCGTCGGATGATGATGTGTTATACACGAAAATTCATCTACTCAATGTGATCTACACAATGGTAGTATTTGCATAAGCATTAGGATTCATTTTCTTGATGTAATCTCTATTGCAAAAGTGCATCCCATCATAATCAACGAAAACTGTAAAAACTTGCAAACTTGTGTGGATGGTTGCATCAAAACCGTAGGCCTTTTGTAGGTGGTTTCTTCATGAGATTTGCTCTATAATATGTCTACTTTGATGCCACGCCTCTGGTTGCCATGTGATGAGGTCACCTACCCAAGGTAGAGTCATGGACCTCACATCTAGGGTCCACCTGGGGTCCTACATGTTCATGGAAGTCTCTGGACTACTTTAGCATTCGGACGATCTTACTAGATCCACTCGGATCCTTGGAAGTCACTCGGACGTTATCAGCCAGTCGGCCAGGCTTCAGCACACGGACGAGAAGAAGCAGAGGCGACATTGGGACTGCAACGTTCTAGGGACTTAACTCACATAAAGTGTTGCTAAGACGATTTTACTTGTAACGCTCCTAGTTAACACAGCCGTTTCTAGTAAGTCCAGCAGTTACCGTCATCAATGACCCTAGTAATGGCGCTCGGCAGGTGGTGGCACACTCTATACAAGCCACCCCTGGTGCTAGAGCGAGGGTTACGAACTCTCTGTAATCAGATACACCCCATAAGCAAACACTAAGCCTCAGGGCTCAAGACGTAGGGTCTTTACCACTTCCGAGTGGGGCCTGAACTCGTACGTACCCCCCGTACTACTGTCAGTCTTACTCCCACCATAGTTGGCGCCCACCGTGGGGCAGCACGTCTAGCAAACTCCGACGTAGGTGGAGATTTTTCCCGGTCATCATGATGGCACTCGGCGGCGAGATCCTTTTCGGCAGCCTCTGCTTTGTCGCTGATGGTTTGGCATGGTTGCGTGAGGCACTATTGGACCAGGATGCGTTCCCCGCCCGCGGTGCAACGCATATCCGCGCGGCAGCGCACAGAGTTCTTCTTCGACAGCCATCGGAGCCTTATGGCTCCGTGCCTACCCATTCCGTCGCCGGCCGCCACAAGCGCTCCGGGCGCACGCGGCTGCAATGGTGGCTCAAGCATGTCATGACACGTCAGCCCGCTTTCGAGCAGGTAGCCGTGCTCGACTCTGGCGAGCCCATCGTTAGTTTTCCCCCCTCGTTGGGTGATGAGTTGTCTGATGGGTCTGAGTGCGAAAACAGCGAGAACGCTGCAGAGATACTAATAGTTCACACCACCAACCATGGACCTCCTGGGTACTCCACAGGCTGTTCCCGTGGTTGAGACGGTGGCCGCCACAACGGCCACACAGACCCCTATTTTTTCCAGCCTCTCAGTCGGGAGCAGCAGGAGGAAAGGATGCGGAGGGACGACGAAGTCCTGCTCACTCCCATCACCGGGACTTCCCCGGAGGATATAGCATTGGAGGCCACGCGCCAAGCCACTTTGGCTGAGCGCGAACACCTTGAACGACTCCAACGGTCACTCGATGATCGCGCGGCCAGAGAGCAACCCAGCTACAGTCGTAGTCGGCGGCAGTTATTTCTGAATGACAGCCAGCCCAAGATACCGGTGATGCAAACACCGATGGAGAACCTTGCCGCAGCCACTCGGATCGCTGAATCAATTCAGTCGTCCGGTTCTGCGGCTAGGGAGGGTATTTGGCAGATCCAGACTCTGCTGAAGACCGCTCTGAGATAGAATTCGGAGGTGTCGCAGTCGCACCAGCGTATTTATAGCAAGTCTGTTTGGGCTGATACAGTTTAGTCCGCGCATAGCCCGTATGCATACGGAAAGCGCCGACATTCTCCTTCTCCTCCAAGAGGCCAGCATAGAGGACGTTGGCGCGATGACCGTGACGTCAGTCGGATGCCCCTTTCGAGGGGCGGTTCGTACAACAAGCGTCCCTACGGTGGTGGTCGACCTCACAAAGAAGACCGCAATCAGAGTCCCGCTCGCCCTAGGGGCTAAAAAGAAGGTGGCTGGCGACCCCCGCTGCTCAACGCCAGGTCTATCATCACACAGAATGTGGTGGACAAGAACAGACTGGTCAGAGATCGAGTGAGTGGTTGGGGGACTTCAGGGCTTGAGTGTTTCAGCACGTACATCCGAGAGGCCGAGATCCCCTCCAACTATAGGTTGCCACTGGGGATCGAAAAGTTTAATGGCGAGTCCAAGCCGGAAACATGGCTCAAGGATTGCCGAGTGGCCACCCAAATCAGTGGCGGCGACGAATTTGTTGCGATGAAGCACCTTCCTCTCATGCTGGAGGGATCTGCACGAGCCTGGCTGAACCAGTTACCCTCTAGCAGCATCTACTGCTGGGAGGATCTGGCGCAAGTGTTCATCAACACATTCAAGGGCACGTATAAGCATCCGGGTGGGCTGACAGAATTGCAGCACTGCGTCCAAAAGAGCAATGAAACTCTCTAAGAGTACATTCAGTGCTGGACCACGCTACACAATACCGTCGAGAATGTTACCGAGCACCAAGCAGTTTGCGCCTTCAAGGCAGGCACTCAGTACCGAGAGCCAATCCTGAAGTTCGGCCGATCGGGAGACCTGTCTCTCAGTCGGGCCATGGAAATTGCCAATAAATATGCAAATGGCAAAGAAGAAGACTGCCTCCGAAGCCGCAAAGGGCGAGCCGGCGACACCCCTCAATCGGGGGGAAATGCTGGTAAAAAGCAGAAACGGAAAGTTGATCCTCCGGGAAAAGCAGAAGTTGTTGCAGTCCCTAGAAAAGGGAAGTCCAAAAAAAAAAGAAGTCTGCGGCTAACAAGAAGAAGGCCGAGTACAAATCTCAGGTATTGGGTCAACCCTGTGTTGGCCATACCAAAAAAGATGAAGAGGGAAATGTCATCTACCCAAAGCACACCACATGGGAGTGCCGAATGCTCAAGCAAGAGATGGGCAGAGAGACCTCTGCTGAGAAGGACGACGACGAGGAAGGTGAGGATGCTCCCTAGTATCCGAACGTCGACAAGGTCCTCAACATGATTTTTGCTGATGCTGAAAGCAAGAGCCGGTTGAAGGCCGTCGATTGGGAGGTAAACATGGCAGCTCTGACTGTCGCCAAGAACCTTAACTGGGGAAAGACCCCATTACCTTCGACCAGTCGGATCACCCAGCCCACATAGCCACCCCTGGGAGGCAGGCGCTGGTTGTCGACCCGACCGTCAACAGAGTCCGACTGCGCAAAGTCCTGATGGATGGAGGCAGTGGGCTCAATATAATCTACGTCGACACGCTCAGGGCAATGGATATTCCAATGTCCCGACTGAGCAAGAGCAACACGCATTTCCACGGGGTCATCCCTGGGAAGAAGGCTGAGTCACTCGGCCAAATCGCTCTGGACGTCGTGTTCGGAGGCGAGAAAAATTTATGAAAGGAACGCCTGACGTTCGAAGTGGTGGACTTTCGCAGCGCTTATCACCCGATTCTGGGTAGGCCCGCCTACGCACGTTTCATGGCCCGACCATGGTACGTGTATCTTAAACTTAAGATGCCCGGACTGAAAGGAGTGATCACGGTGACCGGCGATTGGATAGTCGCCGAGGAGTGCCTCCAGCAAGGCTCCAAAATTGCCAACGAGCAAGTACTAGCGGTCGAACTCGACGGGTACAAGAAGGCGGTGGACACTTCATATTTGCTCAAGTCCAAACGGCCGGCAATGGAATCAACTTTCCAGTCGACGGGTGAGACCAAGCAGGTTTACATCCACCCGAACGATCCGAGTGCCACTCCTACGAACATTTTGACGACACTCGACGAAAAATAGGAAGCCGAGCTCATCCAATTCCTCCGTGAGAACTGGGATATCTTCGCATGGAAGATATCCGACATCCCGGGGGTTTCCAGGTGACTGGCTGAGCACCGACTCTGAGTTGATCCGAATATCAAACCGGTCATTTAGCAGTTGTGTCAATCCTCTGTCGAGAAGCGCAAGGCGATCGGTGAAGAAATCGCTCGGCTCCTAGCCGTCGAGTTCACTCACGAGGTGTACCGTTCCGAGTGGCTCGCCAACCCAGTGTTGGTGCCCAAGAAAGACAAATCCCTCCGGATGTGCATCGACTTCAAGCACCTCAATCGGGCCTGCCTGAAAGATCATTTTCCCCTTCCCCCAATAGATCAGATAGTAGATTCCATTGCCGGATGTGAACGCCTGTCGTTCCTAGATGCATACTCCGGGTACCACCAGATCCAAATGTATGGACCGTATGCAATAAAAACGGCCTTCATCACCACATTCGGGTGTTTCTGCTATATCACTATGCCATTCGGTCTCAAGAATGCGGGGCAACCTTTATGAGTATGATCCAAAAATGCTTGCAAAAGCAAATCAGTCGAAACATGGAGGCGTATATGGACGACATCGTGGTCAAGTCCAGGAAAGGTTCTGACCTAATGGCAGACCTCGCCGAAACCTTCGCGAATCTGCTACGTTTTTAGATAAAACTTAACCCTACAAAATGTACATTCGGAGTGCCATCAGGCAAGCTACTCGATTTTCTTTTTTCCGAACGGGGAATTGATGCTAATCCTGACAAAATCGGCGCTATTGTCCGAATGAAGAAACCAGTACGTCTGCACGACGTGCAAAAGCTCACGAGGTGCCTTGCAGCCCTTAACAAATTTATCTCTCGACTCGGTGAGAAGGCACTGCCTCTTTACCGATTGATGAAAAAGTCTGATAGCTTCGAATGGACACCCGAAGCGCAAGCTGCATTCGACGAGCTCAAGACCTTGCTTTCACCCAGCCGGTGTTAGCTACCCCGAGCAGCCGAGAGCCTTTGCTTTTGTACATCGCGGCTACCAGCCAAGTGGTCAGCACAATCCTCACTGTGGAGCACGAGAAATCGGGAAAACATTCAAAGTGCAAAGGCTCATCTATTACATCTCAGAAGTCTTGACTCCTTCCAAGCAAACGTATCCACACTACCAGAAGTTGGTTTATGGTATTTACCTCACTATTACGAAGGTAGCTCATTACTTCCAAGAGCACTCGGTCATGGTTATCAGCGATGCCCACCTGTCAGAAATCCTGCATAACACAGATGCCATGGGCCAAGTGGCAAAATGGGCGATTGAGCTCCTCCCATTGGAGATCAAGTTGAAGCCAAGAAGGCAATCTGGTCTCAGGCGCTTGTGGATTTTTTGGCCGAGTGGATGGAACAGGAACAACCGGCCCAAGTATCCCCGAACACTAGACCATGTTCTCTGATGGATCCAAGATGCTCCAAGGATCCGATGCCGTATTGGTTCTCGTTTCCCCCCAGGGGGGATTGAGCTATGTTCTTCAAATCCACTTCGATTCGTCTAACAACGAGGCCGAGTATGAAGCTCTCTTGTACGGGCTCCGAATGGCCATCTCGCTCAGTATCTGATGCCTGATGATATTCGGTGATTCGGACCTCGTTGTCAATCAAGTGATGAAGGAATGGGATATCCGGAGTCCGGCTATGACCGGGTACTGCAATGCAGTCCGGAAATTAGAGAAGAGGTTTGAAGGCTTGCAGCTGCATCACATACCCTGAGCGAATAACCAGGCAGCTGACGATCTGGCTAAGATCGGCTCCACTCGGCGGGTCGTTCCGAAAGGCATATTTCTTGAGCACCTGTGCTCTATGACGGTGTCCTAGACTAGGGGGGACTCATCACGTCGTCTCCCGGTCAGTGGGTCGGGCCGAGGACCCCCAGGGCAGTTCATTAATGGGCCAGTTCAGATAGCCCATGATGCATACGAGGAAGATTCCACAAAACTTGGTGATCAAAACAAGGACTCCTCTCCACCGACGTAGCCGACTAGGACTCTTGTTATCTTAGGCCTCTGGTGTGTTATATAAGCCGAGGCCAGGCTAGTCATTAGACACAATCAGATCATCATAGATCATATCATCATACGAGCATAGCTCTTAGGGTTTAGATCACTACATACGATCTCGTGGTAGATCAACTCTGTACTCGATACACCATCATCAATACAAACAAAGAAGGACATAGGGTTTTACCTCCATAGGAGGGCCCGAACCTGGGTAAACACCGTCCCCCTTGTCTCCTGTTACCCATCGATCCAAGACCCACAGCTCGGGACCCCCTACCCGAGATCCGCCGGTTTTGACACCGACATTGGTGCTTTCATTGAGAGTTCCGCTGTGGGATCGCTAGAAGGATCGATGGCTCATCTGCATATTCCAGTTTTGTCTGGACAGCGAATTTGTGTTCGTCGTCCCCGTTTCCTCGAGCGTCGTTTTGACGATTTCTTCGGTGGAATTGTGCGGAATTGTATCTACAACAACCTTGCAAAATTTCGTCGCGTTCCGATGGAGGAATCTCCGGCAATCTCCAATATAACGGAGCCCTATCGAATCTGGATGGGAATCTGGATGAGTTTAGGACGAGGTGTCCAGTATCTAGCTCGGATATCCGTTGGAAAATCCCACCGTTCATCGGCTGCGGAATTCCTATACCGATCACCCCTCAAAATTTCAGCTCGATCCGACCGTCCAAACTCTGGGAAACGTCTGATGAGTACAACGAATTTTGGATCTATTTTCTGCGCGAAAACTAATCCGACCCGAGTTCATCTTTTTCATGAACGGGTTGTGAGGCGTCCTTCTTGAAGGAAATTTTCTCATCCCCTCGGTCAACCGACCAAGAGTTCGGCATCGCGAGGGCCGAATAATCATCAAGAGAACCTCGTCATCCGCGGGTTGTACGGGTCGGGCGCTCCGTTGCTTCATCAAGCCAGCATTGACCTCGTCACAAATTCCGACCTGCGTCGGCATCGCCGCGCCGTTACTTTTTCAAGCTGACGTCCACCACGCCGACCTGCTTTTACACGTCGGCTTGCATGAGGCTCTAGCGTCACCTTACCGATCTTCTCAGTCACCTCGGCTATACCGGGGGCTTCGTCATCTCCTCATCAACCCGCTCCGGGGACTTCGGTGTCACCAGCCGACCAGCTTCGACACCTCGGCTTGCGTGAGAATTCGGCATCACCAGCCGACCAGCTTCGACACCATGGCTGGCATGAAACTTCGGCGTCACCAGTCAACCTGCTTCGACACCTCGGCTGGCATGAGACTTCGGCGTCACCAGCTGACCTGCTCCGTCACCTCGGCAAGACCAGGGGCTTTGGCATCTCTTCATCAACCTGCTCCAGGGACTTTGGCGTCACCAGCCAACCAGCTTCGCCATGTTAGCTGGACCGGGGACTTCGCCTCGCCACATCGACTGTGAAGTGTCACCACTTCGTCAAGCCGAACTCTTCGCTCAGGCACCACGGCGCCCAGGCCATATTTTCCTTTAATTATTTGCTTCACTTAAATTAACTAAGTAGAAGATTTTAAAAAATATATATATTATTACCTTTATTTGTTATTACTCTTGGTTTGCACTATATTGTGTGCACAGGTAATCGACTTCGGCTGTGTCATGCTGTCACCTTGGCGTGCCTACATCGTCGACCCGCCTCCATCAACAAAATTGTGTCATCGACATGGTCGACGGACGTAGGGGCTTCACTGTCACGCTGCCGAACTACTCTCCTCGGCTGGACCGGGGGCTTCGCCTCGCCGCAGCAACCGTGTTGCGTTGCCACTTCTCAACCCGAGCTCTTCGCTCGGTTACCTCGGGCTTGTGGGCTGGGACCTCTGCCAGGCAGAGGACTACGTCTTCAACACGCCACAACCCCGAACCGCACCGAGCACATTAACCTGCTAAGTCGTTTTCGTGCTCAGCTCTCTTTGAAATTTTATTTTTTGTTCGGTGCAACCAAACATTATATTTTTTGTTAAACAAAAAAACTTTGTTTGTTAAAAATTTATTTACCCGATTTAACAGGGGGCTCTTAAATTTGTATGAGCCGTTTTATAATAACTGTGTTTTCTTCTTAGTCGTTGCAAAGTCTTTTTCTACTACTCCTTTTTCTGACGCGAGTGTTTGGTCAATAGTCGGGTAGCCTGGTTTCTCTCTAAAACCATTCGAGTTTAGTTCACTAAACTGGCCTGAGAAGCACTCCGCCTTCGGGAGAGGAGGTTGAAGCCGAAGGCTGACCCACTTGAAGTCTGGAGATCGGATGTATCATGTTAAAGCACGACCGAAGCACAAATTAAATTTTAGACCAATTTTGGATTGGCACAATTTTCTTTTGTCTACACATAAAGTTTTTATGCATAAGTTTTTTATTATTTCCGAGCATAACTCTCGCAGTACACTTTTAAAGCATCGACAATATCAACGGGGGGCTGCGACTAGAGCCGAACCCACCAAAAGCCAAGGCACTCCGAGGAGTCCTCGGCAAAACGTTCTCGGATATTGCTTTATATGCACCAGTTTCGAATTGTGTCTTCGGTCAATAGTTGGGTTGCCCGGCTCCTGTGCTTGCCTCCTACGTTCCGCTTTGTTCGGCTAGGAGTGCAAAAGGAGAACCACTACGATTGTACTTCCGGTTTAACTAGTCAAGTGCCTCAGTGGAGAAAGCCAAAAACTGACTGTCACAATGAGCGTAAACTAGTCGGCGATCCGACGACCGTACTAAACAACGGGCCTTTCATAAAATTGGCCGGAGTGTTAACGACTTGACCTCGGCTGACGCCGAACACTAACCGGGGGCTAACCGGCCTACCAAACTTTAAGCTCCCATGACCAAGTGAAAGTTATAAAGCCCAGATATCTGATTGCCTCGTTTCTGCTAACACAACCGCCTCCGGGCACCGAGACGTCGGCTAAGGGTTGTCTTGTTACTGCGGAAACACCCTACGTAGCATCTACAAAGGGGTAGAAGCCGACGATGGGCCACTCTCAAATGATAAACGGTCACAAAAGAGTCAAAATAGCATATAGCAAAAAAGCATTTGTATTCAATATACGAGTGCTGCCTTCCGTAATCATCGTTATAAAGCCATAAATATGCATCAATTTGACTTAAGATTTTGGCCAAGCTGGGTTGCCTGGCTCCTGTGCTTATCCCCTACGTTCCCGATTGTTCGGCTAGGGGGTAAAGGGAGCACCTCTGCGATTGTTACTTCCGGGTCATCCGTGTTAGTACCTCAGACTGGGTGAAGCCGAAAGCTAGCCATCTTAAGAATATAATTGGTCGGCAATGACGGAAGTGAAAATTTAGGTTCACTAAGGACCATAGAGTTCGGAAACTTTCCCCAAACTAAATCCTCGCTATTTTCCTCCCACATTGATCGGAGGTGAGGTTTCACAATCATGGTTAACATGATAGCCTGGGAAAAGGAACTTATAAAGGAACTATTTTTCCCAGAAGATGTTTCTTACGTTAACTAGTAATATAACATACTCTCTCCGTACCTTTGTTAATAAAACCATATGGCCGGATTGCCTTGTTTGCCGTAAATCTTTGCCCTCATAAAGGCTTTATAAAGTAGTACAAACACTCCTCGGCTACTGGCCGAGGAGGTTGAAGCCGATGGTCGGTCAACAAAGTCTTGTACAATGTGGATCCGAGCATTAATGATGTAATGTACTTGAATTAATTGTGTCAAATGTAACAAAGTTTGTGTCACATAAATATCGATCCTTAATTCGACCACCCGTGCCCAAATTAAGGCTCGGGGGCTACTGCACTGCCTATTCAATGCAGCAAATCCAAAGTGCAATATGGTTTCCGAGGAGATTCGATCCTCAAGGTTGCTCGGCCGCACCCAACCCGAGTCTCGGAAACTACTGTGTACCGCGTTTCCATCCCTAATGTATGCTGCCGAGCAATAATTTGATCCTCAGGCCGATTTTGCAAATCGACCTAAGTCTCAGGGGCTACTGGGATTAGTGGTTTTATTATGATTATTACGTTTTCCTTCAGGTGCACCTCGAGTCATAGACCGACACACACCTTGAGGGCTACTGGCTATACATCTCGGTAATAAATAAATTGCAGCGATCGGAAATAAATTCCGCAAAAAACAGCCCGAGACCGAGGTGGTGCACCACCTTGGAAGCAGTCCGGCATAGAGCACGGATGCAAGTGGCTGGCTCCATAGAGGGCATTTCCGGCATTAAGCTCGGATGAACTCCTTCAACTTTTTCAAGACCGAGGTAATCTATGACACCTTGGATATAGTCCGGCGTTGGAGCTCGGACACAGTCCGGCGTTGGAGCTCGGACACAGACCAGCGTTGGAGCTCGGCTGCAAAAAGATACCTCGGATACAGTTCGGCGTTGGAGCTCGGACGCAAGAGGACACCTCGGATGCAGTTCGGCGTTGGAGCTCAGACGCAAGAGGACACCGCCACACGGGAAGCACTTAAAACCCGAGATGTGGCATAAAAAATAACAAGGCATTGATAATGGCCGAGAACTTAAAGGGGCTCCTCGGATGCCCGACGTGTGAACTCTTCAGATACACCTCGGCGATCCTCAAGATCGGAGATGGGAAGATTTGTTGAACCAGTTTTCAAGACCGACGACTGAAGCTGAAGAACAGTTCGAACGAACCAAGGAGCGTCCCCAACTTGAAGACCGGTTCAGGGGGCTACTGACGGTGTCCTAGAGTAGGGGGGACTCACCATGTCGTCTCCCGATCAGTGGGTCGGGCCGAGGACCCCCAGGGCGGTTCATTAATGGGCCAGTTCGGACAGCCCATGATGCATACGACGAAGATTCCACAAGACTTGGTGATCAAGACAAGGAATCCTCTCCACCGACGTAGCCGACTAGGACTCTTGTTATCCTAGGCCTCTGGTGTGTTATATAAGCCGAGGCCAGGTTAGTCATTAGACACAATCAGATCATCATAGATCATATCATCATACGAGCATAACTCTTAGGGTTTAGACCACTACATACGATCTCGTGGTAGATCAACTCTGTACTCGATACACCATCATCAATACAAACAAAGCAGGACGTAGGGTTTTACCTCCATAGGAGGGCCCGAACCTGGGTAAACACCGTCCCCCTTGTCTCCTGTTACCCATCGATCCAAGACCCACAGCTCGGGACCCCCTACCCGAGATCCGCCGGTTTTGACACCGACACTCTACTTCAGTCAAAGAGGATCCTTTTGCCAAGGAGCCCCCGCAAGCAATCGGACCCTTGAATCCAATTGAAGTTGACATTCCAGCTGTGGTGGATCTCGTCCACGAGATGTTGGTAATCACTCCCGAGTGGACCCAAACTTACTTAGCATACTTGCTCTGGCAACAGCTCTCTCAAGACGAAGAGGAGGCTCGACGGATCGTCCGACGATCCAAATCCTTTGAAGTGATGGGAGACTAGTTGTACAAGAAAAGCACTACGGGTGTGACACAGAAATGCATTTCCCCAGAGGAAGGGCTGCAGATCTTGCACGAGATTCACTCGGGAACCTGCGGCCATCATGCGTCCTCTCGGACGTTGGTCGTGAAAGCGTTCCGTGCAAGTTTCTATTGGCTCCGAGCCAATGAAGCAACAAAGGACTTGGTCGACCACTGTGTTGCATGTCAGTTCTATAAGAATCAGACACACAAAACTGCATCCGCGCTGAAGACCACCCCGCTCACCTGGCCATTTGTCGTGTGGGGTCCCGATATGGTCGGCCCTCTGCGTACCGGGTCGAGTGGGTTTACCCACCTGCTGGTAGCGGTGGATAAGTTCACCAAGTGGGTCGAAGCGAAACCCATCAAAAGCTTGGATGCACCAACTGTTGTTAGTTTCATTCGGCAGATTATCTTCAGATTCTGAGTTCCCCACGACATCATCACTGAAAACGCGAAAAAATTTGATTCAGATGAATTCCGTGAGTTCTGCTACTCTCAAGACAGTCGGGTCAACTATGCCTCTGTGGCTCACCAGCAGTCGAATGGCCAAGGGGAATGGGGGAATGTGATGATTCTACAAGGATTGAAGCCCCGGCTGATGAGGGATTTGGAGTATGCTACAGGAGCATGGGTCGAAGAGCTACCGTCTGTCCTCTGGGGCATTCGGACGATTCCGAATCGCTCGACCAAGCGCACTCTGTTCTTCATGGTTTACGGATCTGAAGCCGTCTTGCCGAGTGACGTACGCCACCATTCTCCCTGGGTGGAACTTTCTAATGAAGACGAAGCAGAAGTGGCACGTCAAGATTGTCTGGACCTCTTAGAAGAGGAGAGGAAACAATCTCTAGTCATATCGATGCTTTATCAGCAAGACCTGAGGCGTTACTACAACAGACCGGTCAGAGGGCACGCTTTCCCGGAAGGCAACCTTGTCGCCTCCGTGGCAAGGGCCTTTCGCAATCTCCAAAGTCCTAAACAACGGAGCTTATCGGTTGTATAACTTCACCGCTGGAGCGGAAGAGCCCCGGACATGGAACGCGGATCTGCTCCGCCAGTTCTACACTTAAGATGGAAAACACTCTATCATTCCTGTTATGAACTGCCGAGTGGCTTTGATGAATAAAAGAATTTACTTGTCTTTCACTTTGTCAAAACTTTTCACTTTTTTCACCCCGGTGATTCTTGTATGTTTCCTCACTGATAACCCACAAGTATAGGGGATCGCAACAGCTTTCGAGGGTAGAGTATTCAACCCAAATTTATAGATTCGACACAAGGGGAGCCAAAGAATATTTGCGAGTATTGGCAGCTGAGTTGTCAATTCAACCACACCTAGAGATTAAATATCTGCAGCAGAGTGATCAGTAGCACAGTAATATGATAGTTTTGATAGCAGTAGCAATAGTAACAGTAGTAGCAATAGTTTTGTAGCAATTGGAACAGTAGCAGTAGCAATAGTAACTTAGCAAGAGCAATATGTGGAGAACTCGCTGGATGATATTCATCATATAACAATCATAACATAGGGCGACACAGAACTAGCTCCAGTTCATAAATATAATGTAGGCATGTATTCTGTAAATAGTCATACGTGCTTATGGAAAAGAACTTGCATGACATCTTTTGTCTTACCCTCCCGTGGCAGCGGGGTCCATAAGGAAACTAAGGGATATTAAGTCCTCCTTTTAATAGAGAACTGGAACAAAGCATTAACACACGGTGAATACATGAACTCATCAAACTACGGTCATCACAGTGAAGTATCCCAAATATTGTCACTATGGGGTTGACGGATCATAACACATAATAGGTGCATATGACTAGGCAAGATCGAATCAAGAACATAGATATAATGGTGATAACATAAATGGTTCAGATCTGAAATCATGGCACTCGGGCCCTAGTGACAAGCATTAGGCATAGCAAAGTCATAGAAACATCAATCTCAGAACATAGTGGACACTACGGATCAAGCCCTAACAAAATTAACTGGACTACATGATGAATCTCATCCAACTCCTCACCGACCAGCAAGCCTACGAATGAATTACTCACTCCTGGTGGGGAGCATCATGGAATTGGCGATGGAGAAGGGTTGATGATGACGAAGATCGAAGATTCCCCTCTCCGGAGCCCCAAACGGGCTCCAGATCTGGCCCCCCGATGAAAAACAGGAGGTGGCGGCGGCTCCATATCGTAAAATGCGATGAAACTTTCTCCTTAATTTTTTCTCCAAAAATAGGAATTTATAGTGTCGGAATTAGGGTTAGTGGGGCCACGAGGTGGGCACAACCCACCAAGGCGCGCCAGGGGGCTGGCGCGCCCTGATGTATGCTGCCCAGCCTTTGGCTCCCCTCCGGTGGTTCTTGACTCCTGTATTTTTTATTTATTCTAAAATAAATCTCCAAAAAGTTTCATCCAATTTCGAGAACTTTTATTTCTGCACAAAAAACAACACCATGGTAGTTCTGCTGAAAACAACGTTAGTCCGGGTTAGTTTCATTCAAATCATGCAAATTAGAGTCCAAAACAAGGGCAAAAGTGTGAGGAAAAGACGATATGACAGAGACGTATCAACTCCCCCAAGCTTAACCCATTGCTTGTCCTCAAGCATTTCAGTTGACAAACTGAAAGTGATAAAGAAAAACTTTTACGAACTCTTTTGTTCTTGTTTACATATATATGCTTAAGTAGCTCCCAGGTTTTCAGCACAGATTATGACTAACCATGCCAACAATAACTCTTAGAAATTATATTAACTCATATCAATAACATAAGAAACTAGCGAGCAATAATAAGATATCTCAAATGCCAACACTTTGTCAAAACAATCATGATACAATATGACAATAGTGGTATCTCGCTAGCCCTTTCTGAGACCGCAAAACATAAATGCAGAGCACCTCCAAAGTTCAAGCAACAACTAAACATTGTAATTCATGGTAGAAAAGATCCAGTCATGCTGCACCAAACATCAACTATACACAATGCATGAGGATGACAATAGTGCTCTCAGGTCTAGCGGTTATTTGAGAAGGTGATGACGCAGCATAAAAGTAAATAGATAGTCCCTTCGCAGAGGGAAGCATGGATTTACAGAGGTGCCAGAGCTCAAAGCTTAAAACAGAGATAGATATAATTTTGGGAGGTACACCCTTCCTATCAACGTTACGACCAAGAGTTATCAATATCTTCCACACTAAACAAATTAGTGGCGGTTCCCAAGCAGTAAAAGTAAAGGTTTACTCCCCCTCCACCAACAATCACACTCCACGGCTAGCCGCATCCACGGGTACCGTCCAAACCAACAACATTCCTAGGGGAGTTTTGTTTAATTATTTTTTATTTCGATTTCGGGATTGGGAATCCCAATTACCGCCACTCTCGTGTAAGGACGAGTGAATAAACACTCATCATGAGAATAACCCGCTTAGCATGGAAGATAATGACCGCCCCCTATCGCTCCATGAGAAGTCCAGGCATACAAAATAGATGTTCATTTGAATTTTTAGAGATGGCACATGCAAATGTACTTTGGAACGGCAGGGTAATACCGCATATCGGTAGATATAGTGGACTCATCTGGCATAACTTGGTTTAAGGGTTTTGATGCACAAGCAGTATTCCTGCTTAGTACAGGCGAAGGCTAGCAAATAGATTAACAAGCGGCCAGCTAGAGAGCGAAAACGGTCATGAACATGCATTACATATAATCAACATTGAATACTAGCATGAGTAGGATATGGACACCATGAGCATAAATATCATGAAGGCTATGTTGGTTTTGATTCAACTACATGCGTGAACATGTGCCAAGTCAAGCCACTTGAAACATTCGGAGGAGGATACCATATCATCATACCGCATCACAACCATTTTAATGCATGTTGATATCCAAGATAAATCATTATCCACTCCTAGCTACTTAAGCATGGCATGAACAACTATAATCTCTAATGGTCATTGCAAGCATGTTTGATCATAATATGCTGAATCAAGGATACTAGGTTAAACATATTTACAAAAACAAAAACAAGTTGAGTTCATACACGCTTTTCTCTGCCACAGCACTTCATCAAATATCGTCATTATTGCTTTTCACTTGCATGACCGAATGATAAGAAGATAATAATAGTGCAAGAGTGCCGTGGACTAAGCTGGAATCTGCAACATTTTATTCAAGAGGAGAAGACAAAGTAACATGGGCTCTTTGTTAGATTAACAATGATGCATATGAGAGCCACTCAACATTTTCATCGTGGTCTTCTCCTTGGTACGAATCAAAATAAAAAGAAAAGAAATTCAGAGAAACACACTAAAATATTTTCGGAGTTTTTGTTTTTTCTTGAAGAAAGCAAATTAAGGAGAAAAAAAACAAGAAAATTTATTTACACGGGAAAGCTCCCAACAAGTAAAAGAAGAAGCAAGAAATCTTTTTGGGTTTTCTTTCAATACTACAATTAAACTAAGCTAGAAAGAAAAACTGAAAAGAAGCAGGAAATGTTTTGGGGTTTTCTCAAAGTTTTTCAAACACACAAGAAGAAAGCGAGAAAACAAATCTAGCATGGATATTACAATGAAAAAGTGTGAACACCGACAACTGGAATGAAATGTGTGAACATGAATGTAATGTCGATGGAAATACGTACTCCCCCAAGCTTAGGCTTTAGGCCTAGCTTGGTAATCACCATCCATAGAAACCATCCGGTCCCAAGTCAAAGAAAGGTGGAGGCGGCACCTGAGCGTCCCACCCCTGGGGCTCCTCCTCAGCAGCTGCTAAGTTGTTCCAGTAGGCTGTAATGTCATCTCGCATGATCCTGTATCCGTTCCTGGTAATACAATCAAACAGAGGAGGTGCAGGAAACGGAATAACATCACGGGTTTCTACGCTGAATACTAGGTTGTAATGAATGTCACGGAAAGAGTCAATTACGTCAAGGAATTGATGATCCTGCAACGACTTGTGATCCAGGTAAACTTGGGACAAGATATAATCATGTGGGCGAATGTGAACATTAAAGTGTCTTGCTAAACGAGTAGCATAAATACCACCTTGTATCTTTCCCTTAGTCTTGTTAAGGTTTAAGCGACGTCCAATAATAGCCCCCATACTAAAGGTGTGGTCGTCATATGGTGCACGACGTAAAATGGCGAGGTTGGAGGCACTGAGTGCGCCGACCTTCTCCCTAGCGGTTAAGCACTTCGTGATGAACAAGGCAAAGTAATGCACTGAGGGAAACTGCAAACTGGTAGCAGTAGCGTTTGACACGCCTCTATCTTCACCCACTGTTAAAGTGAGGAGAAAATCCTCAAACTCTGATGGTCTAGGTTCTCTCAATTCCCCATCAGAGGGAATGAAGCATATATCGCAAAAGTCAGTTATCGGCATTTTGTAAGTTTCAGCATAAAGGTTAAACTGCACCTCGAGGGGATTATTCTTTCTCAGAACATGAAGACCTTGCACAAAGGAATTTGTAAGGATGTGATATTGGTCACACTTAGCTGCGAGGAACTCGGTCATCCCAGTGTTTGCAACAAATTGAGCGAACTCTTGGTGAAACCCGGCCTCCTCCATGAAGGCATCATGCGGCCATTCACACGGCCGCACCTCCGCCCTTCTTGGGGTGTGAAGGTCATTGTCCGATGATTCCCCAATGACTCCTTTGGAATTTTTCTTGGAGGAGAACTTCCTAAAGAAATCCATCTTATTCCTATAAAAATTCTGAAAAAATTTAGTCCACAAATTTTTTTGCCAACAAAACTTTGTAAGATTGATAAAAACTACTCCTAAGCATGCATAGAGGACATATTGAGCATTCAAACTACTCAAAACTCTAAGGATCCAACATGCAAGCTCATCTACAGCAGCACCAAGAGTAGATAATTACTCTAAAAATAATCCACTAAATCAAAAACTAATTGGAGCAATGGAGGAGTCACATACCAAGTAGCAATCCCTCCAAACAGTTTCAGAAATGGAGCTTCGAGCAAAGGAATCGAAATCCGCGGGTTTGAGAGCAAGATCACGGGAATGGTGGCTGTGGTGACTTTTTTCTGGAGGTAGGGGATGATGTGGGCTAAAGAGATAAGTGAGGAGGCCCACGTGGGGGGCACAACCCACCATGGCGCGCTTGGGGGTGCTGGCACGCCCTGGTGTCCTGTGGGCACCAGGTGCACCCCCCTCTGGTATTAATTGCATCAGAAATTCAGAAATATTTGGAAAAAATCGTATCAAATTTTCAGGACATTCTGAGAACTTTTATTTTTGGATCATTTTTTATTGCACGGAGAAAACAGAAAACAGGATAATCATGGCATTTTATTTTATTTGACTAACTAAAACAGAAAATAAAAGGTGGGGACACATAGTTGTGCTTACTAGATTCATCAACTTCATACCTCTCAAAAATGATTCATTAATAAGGTTGATCAAGTCTTATTAACAACCACTTCCGATTAGCATGAAACCGAAGAACTTTCGTAAAACACTAACTTACCTCAATGGGGATGTGCACATCCCCAACAATAAGTATGTCATATTTCTTTTTGGCAGTAGGTAGAGGTAATTGAAAGCTTCCAATAGTGATGGTCGGAGATTCTTCAATAACATTTATACCATTCACTTGGAATTGTTTCCTCGGAAAGTGCACCGTGTGCTCATTACCATTGATATGAAAAGTGACTTTGCTTTTATTGTAATTTATAACAACCCCTGTAGTATTCAAAAAGGGTCTACCAAGGATAATCGACATGTTGTCGTCCTCGGGCATCTCAAGAATAACAAAGTCCGTTAAGATAGTAACATTTGCAACAACAACGGGCACATCCTCACAAATACCAATAGGTATGGCAGTTGACTTGTCAACCATTTGCAATGATATCTCGGTAGGTGTGAGTTTATTCAAATCAAGTCTTTTATACAAGGAGAAAGGCATAACACTAACACCGGCTCCCAAATCACACAAAGCAGTTTTGACATAGTTTCTTTTAATGGAGCAAGGTATAGTTGGTATTCCAGGATCTCCAAGTTTTTTAGGTACTCCATCCTTAAAAGAGTAATTAGCAAGCATGGTGGAGATTTCAGCTTCAGGTATCTTTCTTTTTTTAGTGATGATGTCTTTCATATACTTTGCATAGGGGGCCATCTTTAAGATATCAGTTAAGCGGGTACGAAAAGACTCGCATAATCATTTCAGCAAAGCGCTCAAATTCTTGATCATCCTTCTTATTAGATGGCTTAGATGGAAATGGCATGGGTTTCTGAACCCATGGCTCTCTTTCTTTACCATGTTTCCTAGCCACAAAGTCTCTTTTATCATAACGTTTATTTTTAGGTTGTGGGTTATCAAGATTAGCAACAGGCTCTATTTCAACATCACTATCTGGTTCTTTATCGTCGTTAGGTTGAGCATCTTCATGAACATCATCATTATCATTTTCATTATCACTAGTTGAATGTTCATTACCAGACTGAGTTTCAGCATCGGAAATAGAGACATCATTATTACCAGGAGGTTTTTGTGTCTCAGGTTCACTGGAGGTATGCAAAGTCCTATCATTTTTCTTTTTCTTTTTCTTCTTAGAAGGACTAAGTGCATCAGTATTAATTCTCTGAGAGTCTTGTTCAATTCTTTTAGGATGACCCTCAGGATAAAGTGGTTCTTGGGTCATTCTACCTCCTCTAGTTACTACTCTAGCAGCAAAATCATTCATATTATTATTCATTTCATCAAGCAATTCTTTTTGAGACTTAGCAACTTGTTCTAACTGAGTTTGAACCATAAAGGCATGCTTTCCTACACCTCTAACATCATTACTGATTCTAAATAGCAAGTCACTCAAGCAAGCAATCATATCAGAATTATATTTCAATTGTTTCAGAACATGTGCATTGAAATGATCTTGCTTTATAATATAGTTATCAAACTCATATAAGCATTGACTAGGATGTTTATTGTGAGGGATATCACCTTCATCAAACTTTAATAATGAATTTACCCCTACCACCTGTGGAGGTGGTGGTGTGTCAAGCCATGTATTTCTTCAATAGGTGGCAAATTCTTAAGATCCTCAGCTATAATACCTTTTTACTTCATAGATTTCTTTGCCTCTTGCATATCTTCAGGACTGACAAATAAGAGACCCCTCTTCTTCGGACTGGATTTAGGCAGTGGTTCAGGAAGAGTCCAATCATCACAATTCTTCAATATGTTATTCAATAATTCCTCAGCTTGTTCAACAGTTCTTTCCCTGAAAACATAACCAGCACAACTATCTAGGAAGTCCCTAGCAGCATCAGTTAGTCCACTATAAAAGATATCAAGTATTTCATTTTTATTGAGAGGATGATCAGGCAAAGCATTAAGCAACTAGAGAAGCCTCCCCCAAGCTTGTGGGAGACTCTCTTCTTCAATTATCACAAAGTTAAATATTTCCTGTAAGGCGGCTTGTTTCTTATGAGCAGGAAAATATTTTTCAGAGAAATAGTAAATCATATCCTGGGGACTACGCACACAACCAGGAGTAAGAGTATTGTACCATGTCTTAGCATCACCCTTTAATGAGAACGGAAATAACTTAAGGATGTAATAGTAGCGAATCTTCGCATCATTAGCAAAGAGGGTGGATATATCATTCAGCTTAGTAAGGTGTGCCACTACAGTTTCAGTTTCATAGCCATGGAAAGGATTAGATTCAACCAAAGTAATTAACTCTGGGTCGATAGAGAATTCATAATCCTTATCGGTAACAAATATAGGTGAAGTAGCAAACTTAGGATCACATTTCATTCTAGCATTCAAAGTCTTTTCCTTATACTTGCGTAGCAATTTCTTAAGATCGTTTCTATCCTTGGAAGAAAGAATTTCTCTAGTTACCTCTTCGTCCATAACATAACCTTCAGGTATCTTAGGCATTTAAAACTTAGGAGAGCTAGGACTAATAGGTGTTTCATACTCATCATCAGTTTCATAGGCTTCATCAGTTTCAGCAATCTCATCAGTTTCAGTAGTTTCATTCTCTTTAGCTCTAGTAATTTGTTCATCAAGAAATTCTCCTAGTGGCACATTATCATCAAGCATGATACTACCATCATCATAAGCATCATTCATAGAAGAGGTAGCATCATCAATAACTTGCGACATATCAGGATTACTAGCATGTGGTGGTGTTGCAAGCTTACTCATAACAGAAGGTGAATCAAGTGCAGAGCTACATGGCAGTTCCTTACCTCCCCTCGTCTTAGAGGGAAAAATCTTGGTCTTTTGATCCTTTAGATTCTTCATAGTGATCACAATCAACAAATATAACTATGCTCCTAGGCAACGGCACCAGAAAAAGGTCTTTATAACCCACAAGTATAGGGGATCGCAACAATTTTTGAGGGTAGAGTATTCAACCCAAATTTATAGATTCGACACAAGGGGAGCCAAAGAATATTTGTGAGTATTAGCAGCTGAGTTGTCAATTCAACCACACCTAGAGATTCAATATCTGTAGCAGAGTGATCAGTAGCACAGCAATATGGTAGTTTTGATAGCAGTAGCAA
The DNA here is from genome assembly GCA_039707655.1 of Elymus sibiricus. Taxonomy (NCBI): domain Eukaryota; kingdom Viridiplantae; phylum Streptophyta; class Magnoliopsida; order Poales; family Poaceae; genus Elymus; species Elymus sibiricus. Next base: position 164,787,284 of record CM077663.1, on the reverse strand, counting down.
CAGTAACAGTAGCGATAACAGTAGTAGCAATAGTTTTGTAGCAATTGGAATAGTAGAAGTAGCAATAGTAACTTACCAAGAGAAATATGTGGAGAACTCGTAGGCACTGGATCGGTGAACTCGTTGGATGATATTCATCATATAACAGTCATAACCTAGGGCAACACAGAACTTGTCGGCATTCTGGGAACGGGGGTACCCAGACCTGTCTGCCTGCGGCCCAGGGCGTGGCCCACTTCGTCAACCCAAAACAGACAGGTGCAGCCCCACTCAAGACAAGGCCCTCGTGAGGACCCTAGGCTCGCGAGGAGGAGCAGCATCAAGACCGGCAAGGCATAGGCCTCCCCAGGCCCCCTCTGGAGCGGCGGAGATCTCTTTGCAAGCCCGGCCTCGGGAGTCAAAGATGACGCAAGGAAGGACAGGCGGGCGCCAGCGCGCCAGGCGGCGCAGTTTCCCCTTTGGTGCAATGGGAGCAAGGACGTACGCGGGTTCCCAAAGCACCCGCCAAAGGTTTCCATTCCAGTGAAACAAGACCACGACCACGAGCCCCGCAGGACGGATGTCATCGCCGAGCCCACCTCTGCATCATCGACAGCTACTTTGCAGGCGAAGACCGCCTTTGGGCAGGGCGGGCACGTACTCCTGTCCCCCTTCAAAATTGGCCATTGTGGGATCCCTTCTCACCATTGCGATAAGGGAAGAGGACTCGGGCCACCGCTATATATAGAGGCTAGGCTGCACCATAGAGGGGGATCGGAAACCAGTCGATTCACTCATCCACCACCAAGCCGACGGAGGGCCCAGAACACCTCAGGAGCGCCCTCACGAGGCTCCAAAACACTGTACTAGTTCATCCACCACACCTCCTCGAGAGGCAATCCACCAAAGTAGGAATAGGGTATTACGCTTCGCAGCGGCCCGAACCTGGGTAAATTACCGTGTTCATCTTCTTCCTCATCATTGTGCGAGTTCGTCGCTTGGTCCATCGAGTAGTGAGCTGGGTTGGGCGAGGCTGCAGGGGATCTTCGCACACGCCCCTGTGTTCGAATCTTAAGGGTTTTGCAGATCCCGAAATCCGACATTTGGTGCGCCAGGTAGGGGGCATGTCGAAATCTTCCTCAGGCCTCGCCTCGCCTCCGCTTGCCGCACTCATGGCAAAAGGACGTCGAGCCCCGCTGAGCGGCAAGCAGCCCGCGTGGCGCGGCCGGCGCCGGCGGGCCCTGGCACCTCGCGTCGTGCTGCCACCCCGTCAGCGGGCGCCATCACCGGCCGGACTCTCAACGAGCGCTGGGGGCTGCCGCCTTCACCAGCCACACGGCACGCCCCCGTCGCCCCGGCCCTTCCCCGCGTTCGGGCCGCGCCGCCACTCCTCCGAGTCTGCCAAGATCCAACGCACAGGCATGTCACGCTCCTCGTAGCGCACGAGCTACGGCGCCAACAGGCTACGCGCGACCGCCGCATCGACGAGGCCAGGCGCGCCACCGGGCGCGCTCGGGGCGTCCACGGCGGCCGGCACTCACCGGGGACCTGGCTCGAGCCACCAGGGGCGCAGGAGCCGGCCGCAGGCGCCGGCGGAGACCGGTGGGAGGTGCTGGCCACGCGAGAGGGGCATCGCCTCGCGCCTCTCGGCACGCTCATCGGGGCCAGGGAGGAGGACCGGAGGCTCGACTACGCCGGCACCCGGGGGCTCGTGCAACTCTACAACAACCATGTTGACACGCGCCCGGGCCACGAAGGGAGCAGCACTGACTACCACGGCGACCGGAGGCACATACGCGACTTCACGGGCGGCTCCCACGTGGGCTGGTATGCGCAGCCTCGCGGGGGCAGCTTGCGGGGCTGGCCTCACGAGGATGCCCTGCGCGGGGACCCTCGCGAGGCACGCCCGCTGGTAGGGAGCTGCCTTAAGCAGGCGTCTGGGTCTGGGGACCGGGGGTCACTTGCCTGGGAACGGAGGGTAGAACATGCGCCCTCGTCCCCGGGTCGAGTGGCCCCAGCTTGGGGACGGAGGGTGGAACATACGCCCATGTCTCCAGGCCAAATGATCCCAACCTGGAGACGGAGGGTGGAACATACGCCCGTGTCTCCGGGGCGCGCGACGCTCGCTTGGAGACGGAGGGTGGAACATACGCCCATGTCTCCGGGACGGGATTCATTCGATCGCCAGCGGGCGACCATGTACTCGCCCATGTCCCCAGGCCCGGCTCGCCCGGCCTGGGGGCAGGGCCCCGAGTACCAGCATGGGAACCCCGGGGACCCCAGCGAGGCGCACTGGGGCACCGCCCGGGGGGCCTAGGGCCTTCTTCTAGGGCGGGCCTTCCCGACGGAGAGCGCAAGGGGCTCCCCCTACGCTCGAGGGCCCGCCCAGAGCAGACCCTACTTCGCCGCGACAAACCCGGGGGCTGGGAGTGGGCTTCGTGTCCGCGAGACATGGGGCTCCCTATACATCCCCGGGACCAACCCGTGACACTCTCACGTAATAATGACTGGGTTGTATATGCCCGGAACCCCCCGAGGACGCAGAGGGGTTCCTCCCACGCAACGTGGCAGCCACAGCTCCGCGCTGGCGGAGAAGTCAACACTGCCCACCAATGGCTATGCCCATGCAACGTGGATGCCCTATGCTCAGCGCTGGGGGAAGACGAAGACGGGGACTACCCTAAAAAGCTGGACGCGGCCATTTTCTCGCTCTTTTTTGTATTACAACTTGCAACCTTTGAGAATCCTTTTGTGCTCGAACCTGTTGGAAGTTCGAGGATTTCATAGTTCTATGTTTAAAAGAAAAAGGGGCGGGGACTTTTTCTCTCTTTGTTCTCTCGTTTTACCGATTTTGAGTTCTTTCTTTCCGGATTGGCATTTTGCAAGGAGCCGAACGCTCCGGCCCTCCCTGAGGCTCCTCGGGGCTAGATAACGAGGCCTTGTCGCCTCAGGGGCACGAGTCTCTTAGCCGTCGACCCCCGCTCGGGGCCTCAGCACGACACCACAGCATGGAGTCTCGGGAGGCCCCAGGGCCTCCTGAGGCAGCACCAGAAAGGGCGGAATGGGGGATCGCTCGAGCGTCAAAGGGGGCTTCTGAGCATCACGCCTCAGGAGCCTTACCGGTCATATAGCGACTTGCCCCCCTTGATGTCGTCCTTGGTGATCCGGTCGGCATCAAGGGTGTCGGGGCCTGACCCCGTGGCCGCGTCCCTGGTGATCCGGTCGTACGCAACGGTGGTCAGGAAATGTACGGGACTGGGACCTGCCGACGTAGAGCGGTTTGAGCGTCAAAGGGGGCTTCTGAGCAGCGCACCTCAGGAGCCTTACCGGTCATATAGCCACTCGCCCCCCTTGGTGTCGTCCTTGGTGATCCGGTCGACATCAAGTGTGTCGGGGCCTGACCCCGTGGCCGCGTCCTTGGTGATCCGGTCGTACGCAACGGTGGTCGGGAAATGTGCGGGACTGGGGCCTGCAGACGCAGAGTGCCGAAAGGGCCCCCAAACCATCCAACGAACGAGGACGAAGCGTCCCAGACGGAGCCGCGGGCTATCCGGATAGCCCGGTCACACCTCGCGGCACGAGCAAGATCGTCGCCACCCCGCAAGCGCGACAACCGGATTGGCAGCGACCCCGGACAAAAGGAAGCGCGGCGCTACACACCTCGTCATCTGGGGACACATTTAAGGGTATTTTTCAAAATACATAGAAGTTGCCACAAGGCCTCATGCATAACCCTGTCAGGAGAACAAGAAGGCTACTCAAGGGGACAAGCCGTCGCCGCAACTCTCGCCACCACCACCCGGCGATGGCCTCGCACTTCCCGGATCAGGCACGGCCCTCGGCTTCGTCAGAAGAAAGCCCCTTCACCAGGTCGTCCACATGGTCCTTGACCCACTCGGCAAGGCAGCACGAGCCACCTCTGGCACGGGACCAAGCACTGCTTCCAAATCGAAGTGCGGGTCGAGACGAAGGAGGTGGCTGAAGATGTTCGAGGTCGCCTGCTCGAGGAGGTCGTGACGCTTCTCCTCCACGAGCACGTGGATCTTCTCCGCGCCTTCGTCAAGGCACTCCATGACCCTGGAAAAGAAGCCCAGGTATCCGGCATCGTCTGGAACCAAGGGACTCGAGATGCTCGCACCACAGATGTCACTCAAGGCCCGGGTAGCCCTCCTCTCAAGGGACCGGAACATCTGCGAGTGCGCATGCTGGAGGCCGCGAGCTCGGCCCGCCTCGTCCGAAGCCCTTGTGCAGGCACGTTCGTGCTGCAGGCGGTCAAAGTTCACGGCAACCTCAAGCTGATGCCATCCCTGCGCAAGGCGCTGGCGCTCCGCCTCCAAGCGGGCATCGCTGTTGGCAAGCTCCGCCCCCAGGCGCCTTAGAGCATCCGCCGCGGTGTGGAGCAAACCCCACTGCGTGGCGCCCCAGTCGCCAGCGGGCTCAAGGGGCCAAGCAGGACTCCCACCTTCCCCAGGGTGAACGGGGGAGGTGTGCGAGGAGCCACCTAGCCCAAACGTGTGCCCAGGGGCTGGGGGATCCCGCGTAGACACTCCGGAAGAAGGACGCGCCTCCTGGGGCCCCACGTCACCAAGCAAAGGGGGCCCGACGACGCCGCGCGGCATGACCAGAGGGAAGGCCACTGACGGGAGAAGCGGCCCCATTCTGGGGAGCTGGAGGCCGTGGGCGAAGAAGACCGCAGGGGGCTCGCGCCCGGGGCCAACAGATAGCCGGACAGGCTCGGGTATGAGCATCCCGGTGGGCCGAACCCCGCGGTCAACGAGAGAGGAGACCGCGAGGGGCTCGGCGGCAGCGGGAGTGGGCGACGCCGGCCCGTCTCTTCCGTCGCCGGAAGGGAGCCTGCGAAACAGAAGCTCAGAAGGAAGGCACCGCAGAGAAAGTCGAGGGGGGCGCAGGCACTTACTCATCTACGGCGATCCACTTCCTCTTCACCGGCACCCACGGCGCCGAGGAGCGGCCGCCCCTGGGCGTCTTCCTCTTCAGGCCGGTGCGGGGGCCGGGGGACGATGAACCGACGACCGGCGATTGATACTCAGCGGCGGAGACGGCGGCCTTCATCATCGGCTGGGCGTCACCCCCGACCTCGGCCCGGCCCGAGGCGGGAGCCGAAGCAGCGAGCAGCGAAGGGCGGCCCACCTCAGCCACAGGGAGGGCAGCGTCCCCCGAGTTCTCGGAGATCGAGGCCCCCAGGAAAGAGGCATCCTGAGGGCGCGCCTCCTCCAGAGGGAGGAACCCCCAATCATCGAAGCGCGGCATCTTCGCGACGAGAGCTTCCCGGTCCTTGTAGTTGTACAAGGGGAGGCCGTTCAGGGGAAGCTCGTCAGGTTCACCACCAGTCAGGTGGCGGAGAAGCTCGCGCAGCACGTCGGGGGAAAGAGGCGGGACCTGGATCCTCATTGGGTCACGGGGGCCCGCGAAGGCCCACATCGGATGGGAATGGCGCTGAAGAGGAGCAATTCGTCGGCGTGTGAACTCCCGCACCACCATCGCCATCGTCACGCCAGCCTGCTTTAGCCTCGCCAGCCTGGCTAGGACCCGCGCGAGCCCCGGGTCGGCAAGCTCCTCATGCCTCCACCCGCGATTCGGCACTGCGGGGGTTAGCGGGAGTTGGAACAGAGTTTCGGCCCCGACGGCTTTGACGTACACCCATTGCCGCCAGAACCCTTCTGCTTCCGGAGAGAGTCCAACATCGAGGGCCCCCGGGCCGATGCGTCTGCCGTTCTCAAGGACACACACCCAGAGCACTATTCCCCCGAAGCCAACTCAAGGGAAAAGAATTGGCGCAACAAGGCCACGGAGGGGAAGACACCAACAAAGGCCTCACACAGGAACGCGAAGGCCGAGAGGAGGACAAGGGAACCAGGGTCAAGATGGAGCACGTGGATCCGGTAATGCGAAAGCACGGCAGAGAGGAAGCTTGAGAATGGCGGCAGTACACCCGAGAGAAGGGCATGGATATGAAGGGGGACAGCGGTGGCATCCAGCTCGCTCCGAGGCCGTGAGCCGGACCAGATCTTGGTGTCCCCCCACTCATTGGAGCTGGCGGCGACCACCAGTTGAACCTTCTCCAACCCCTCCAAGTTCACCACCGATGAACGGCCCATCACGGGCTTAGGCGCCGACGCGGTCATCAGCACCCAAAAGCCTTCGCCTTCTCCCTTCTTCGGAGCCATGACGAAGGGGGTGAGGCGGCGCGCACGCAGGGACTTGGCGAAGAGGGCGAGAGCCGCGGAAGAGGGGAGAACAGACGACAAAATCGAAGGAGACAAAGGCGGCTTGGTGGCATGAGCCGGATGACTCGACAAACCTGGCAATGGCCGGTCCGGTTCGGGGGAGAAGGGGCGACGGCCCCTCAGGCTGCCGCATATAAAGCCTGGCCCGCAGGCGTTTGGGGCCTGCGGCGCTTCGGGCCGCCCTCAAGGCTTCGCCCGGAAGCCAACTCGAGCGCGCCTTGGGCCTGGGGGCTACTGTCGGCGTTCTAGGAACGGGGGTACCCAGACCTGCCTGCCTGCGGCCCAGGGCGTGGCCCACTTCGTCAACCCAACACAGACAGGCACGGCCCCACTCAATACAAGGCCCTCGTGAGCCCCCTAGGCTCGCGAGGAGGAGCAGCGTCAAGACCGGCAAGGGATAGGCCTCCCCAGGCCCCCTCCGGAGCGGCGGATATCTCTATGCAAGCCCGGCCTCGGGAGTCAAAGATGATGCAAGGAAGGACAAGCAGGCGCTAGCGCGCCAGGCGGCGCAGTTTCCCCTTTGGTGCAACGGGAGCAAGGACGTACGCGGGTTCCCAAAGCACCCGCCAAAGGTTTCCATTCCGGTGAAACAAGACCACGACCACGAGCCCCGCAAGACGGATGTCATCACCAGGCCCACCTCTGCATCATCGACAGCTACTTTGCAGGCGAAGACCGCCTTTGGGCAGGGCGGGCACGTACTCCTGTCCCCCTTCAAAATTGGCCGTTGTGGGATCCCTTCCCGCCATTGCGATAAGGGAAGAGGACCCGAGCCACCGCTATATATAGAGGCTAGGCTGCACCGTAGAGGGGGATCCGAAACCAGTCGATTCACTCATCCATCACCAAGCCGACAGAGGGCAAAGAACACCTCAGGAGCGCCCTCACGAGGCTCCAAAACACTGTACTAGTTCATCCACCACACCTCCTCGAGAGGCAATCCACCAAAGCAGGAGTAGGGTATTACGCTTCGCAGTGGCCCGAACCTGGGTAAATTACCGTGTTCATCTTCTTCCTCGTCATCGTGCGAGTTCGTCGCTTGGTCCATCAAGTAGCGAGCTGGGTTGGGCGAGGCTGCAGGGGATCTTCGCACACGCCCCTGTGTTTGAATCTTAAGGGTTTTGCGGAGCCCGAAATCCGACAGAACTAGCTCCAGTTCATAAATATAATGTAGGCATGTATTCCGTAAATAGTCATACGTGCTTATGGAAAAGAACTTGCATGACATCTTTTGTCCTACCCTCCTGTGGCAGCGGGGTCCATAAGGAAACTAAGGGATATTAAGGCCTCCTTTTAATAGAGAACCGGAACAAAGCATTAACACATGGTGAATACATGTACTCCTCAAACTACGGTCATCACCGTGAAGTATCCCAAATATTGTCACTATGGGGTTGACGGATCATAACACGTAATAGGTGCATATGGCTAGGCAAGATCGGATCAAGAACATAGATATAATGGTGATAACATAAACGGTTCAGATCTGAAATCATGGCACTCGGGCCGTAGTGACAAGCATTAGGCATAGCAAAGTCATAGCAACATCAATCTCAGAACATAGTGGATACTAGGGATCAAGCCCTAACAAAACTAACTCGATTACATGATGAATCTCATCCAACTCTTCACTGACCAGCAAGCCTACAAAGGAATTACTCACTCCCGGTGGGGAGCATCATGGAATTTGCGATGGAGAAGGGTTGATGATGACGAAGACCGAAGATTCCCCTCTTCGGAACCCCAAACGGGCTTCAGAGCTGGCCTCCCGATGAAGAACAGGAGGTGGCGGCGGCTCCGTATCGTAAAACGTGATGAAACTTTCTCCTTGATTTTTTTCTCCGAAAATAGGAATTTATAGTGCCGGAATTAGGGTCAGTGGGGCCACGAGGTGGGCACAACCCACTAGGGCGTCCCTGGGGGGGCTGGCACACCCTGGTGTATGCTGCCCAGCCTCTGGCCCCCCTCCGGTGGATCTTGACTCCAGTATTTTTTATTTATTCTAAAATAAATCTCCAAAAAGTTTCGTCCAATTCCGAGAACTTTTATTTCTGCACAAAAAACAACACCATGGTAGTTCTGCTGAAAACAGTGTTAGTCCGGGTTAGTTTCATTCAAATCATGCAAATTAGAGTCCAAAACAAGGGCAAAAGTGTGAGGAAAAGTAGATATGACGGAGACGTATCACTCACCCCGAGTGGGTGCATGGACCGATCATCTTAGCTGCGATCCAGTAATCGCCTAAGTTTAAAAAATTACTCCGAGTGAGGACATTGTCCACACTCGGGGGCTTAGCTGTGATCCAGTAATCGCCCAAGTTTAAAACTATTTCGAGTGAGGACATCATCCGCACTCAGGAGGCTTAGCCGCGAACCTGATTTCGCCTAAGTTAAAAACTACTCCGAGTGAGGACATCGTCCACACTCGGGGGCTTAGATGTGATCCAGTAATCGCCTAAGTTAAAAACTATTCCTAGTGAGGACATCGTCCGCACTCGGGGTGCTTAGCTGCGAACCTGATTTCTCCTAAGTTAAAAACTACTCCGAGTGAGGACATCGTCCACACTCGGGTGCTTAGCTGCGATCCAGAATCGCCTAAGTTAAAAACAACTCCGAGTGAGGACATCGTTCGCACTCGGGGGCTTAGTCACGAACCCAATTTCGCCTAAGTTAAAAACTACTCCGAGTGAGGACATCGTCCACGCTCGAGGGCTTAGCTGCGATCCACTAATCGCCTAAGTTAAAAACTACTCCGAGTGAGGACATCGTCCGCACTCGGGGGGCTTAGCCGCGAACCTGATTTCACCTAAGTTAAAAACTACTCCGAGTGAGGACATCGTCCACACTCGGGGGCTTAGCTACGGTCCAGTAATCGCCTAAGTTAAAAACTACTCTGAGTGAGGACATTGTCCACACTCGCGGGGCTTAGCCGCGAACCCGATTTCGCCTAAGTTAAAAACTACTCCGAGTGAGGACATCGTCCACACTCAGGGGCTTAGCTGCGATCCAGTAATCGCCTAAGTTAAAAACTACTCCGAGTAAGGACATCGTCCGCACTCGAGGGGCTTAGCCACGAACCTGATTTCACCTAAGTTAAAAACTACTCTGAATGAGGACATGGTCCACACTCGAGGGCTTAGCTGCGATCCAGTAATCGCCTAAGTTAAAAACTACTCCAAGTAAGGACATTGTCCGCACTCGGGGGGCTTAGCCGCGAACCTGATTTCGCCTAAGTTAAAAACTACTCCGAGTGAGGACATCATCCACACTCGGGGGCTAAGCCAAACGCTCGAATAGTCGAATAAAGGCTTTCAAACTGCATATAATTCAAAGCAAAGGTGCAGATAGTTGTGGCCGCTAAGTCACGGCGAATGTACGGTTACATAAACCACTCGGCATACCGAGGCAAATATCACTTAAAGTTTTATATCCGAGGATCACTCGGTAGTGGTCGGAGCCGCTGCGTCTATGAAGGTGTCGAGGTCGATGTAGTCTGCACTCCGAATGGCAGCTGGGAGGAATGTCTCCATGAGGTCTTCAACCTTGGCACTTTTCCTATTGACAACCTTCAGTGACTTCAACTTCTCCTCGTCCACGCCCTTGCAATGCACGCGGACGAGGGAGAGGGCGATGTCGGCACCAGCGCGAGCCGTTAATTTCTTCCATGATTGCACTCGACATGGAATGTCTTGCAGTCGGTTGATGAGGGCGTCTAAGTTATTCGAGAACTCCTCTCCGGGGGCGACTTCTTGGTCAATGTTCTTGACTACAGTATGTGGGCGGTTAAGGAAGATAGTCACCTCCCCGACGCGCTCCTCTAGTCGGAGCAGAGCAAGAGCCGAGCTGTCATGAAGGATGCCCTCAGCCGGATCCAGCTCCTTCTCAATCTTGGAAGTCTCTTCTTCGGCATCCACACAGAACTCTGTTGAATGGAAGGGGAAAGGGAAATTACTAGAGGACGAGTAAAGAATCAAAACAGCATGACACGCAGTCAGGTCATTGACATACCTTTGAGCTTGTCATTCATCTCATTGCTTTAATCCTCAATGAACTACTCCAGTTCGAGCCTTTTGTATGAAACCTACTTCAACTCTGTCTTGGCCTCGGCAGCCTCCTCTGCAGACCTCTTGACAACAGCCTCCAGCATCTTCTTCTCTTCCTCCCACTTCTCGAGAGACTTCATCTTGTCCTCGGCCTCTTTCATCTTCCGACTGCCCTCCTTCTTGGAAGACGCCAGCTCGCTATCTTTCTTCTCCAAGGCCTCCTTCATGGTGTCTATAGAAATGGAAGCCCGGAGTCTCTTAGTAAGTAGAAGATTTTCACTACGTACATCTGATGAAGTAATTTCAGTCGGACAAGGAAAACGATCAAGTTCTAAAGTATTCGGGAAGAAAGTGCTTACCTTCGAGTGATCGCTTCTCTTGCTCCAGACACGCGCTGTTGGCCTTCTCAGCCTCAAAGCTGAGGTGTAGGTCCTACACCTCCTTCTCTAAGGCGTTGTAGCGGGTCCCAAGCCCACACACGCTCTATCGACAAGAAACAAGGAAACATCAACGACAACAATCGGATTTAAGATAAAGGTTCATTCGGTTGAACTACAAGACTCTAAGACTCCCGCCGACTGCTTCAGTCGACGGCAGTCTCGGGGACTACACCCAGTGGGTGCGCTTAGCGCGCCCCCACTGGAATTATACTAAAGATGACGTACTTCCACAAGCTCAGTAACATGTTCTACCTAATGGAGATGAGGTAATTCCACAAGCTCAGTAACAGGTTTTACCCATTCGGAGAGAGGTCCTCCTCAATCGGGATGAGGTACTTCCACAAGCTCAGTAACAGGTTTTACCCATTCGAAGAGAGATCCTCCTCACTCGGGATGAGATACTTCCACAAGCTCAGTAACAGGTTCTACCTAATGGAGATGAGGTACTACCAGAAACTCAGTAACAGGTTCTATCCATTCAGAGAGAGGTTCTCCTCACTCGGGATGGGGTACTTCCGCACGTACCATTCAGACTCTAAGACTCCCGCTGACTGCTTCAGTCGACGGTAGTCTCAGGGACTACACCCAGTGGGTGCGGTCAGCACGCCCCCACTGGAGAGTAACAGGTTTTGCACCTCGACAGTTAACGTCGAGAGGCCCTGGTCCATGGACCATCACCACATCCTCTTCGACAAGTATCACTATACTCGTTTCTACAAACGTCACACGGACTCTAAGACTCCCGCCGACTGATTCAGTCGATGGTAGTCTCAGGGACTACGCCCACTGGCTGCGCTCAGCGTGCTCCCACTGGAATCAGAAAACAACACCCAGTGGGTGTGCCCCCGACGCAAATCCACTCGGGACTTCAAGAAACTACATATAAGACAAAAATTCCGATTGAAGATGGTTCTTACAAGAGTACATGCTCGGACGTTCTTCTCCCGAGCCTCACTGGCGTCGTAGGCCTCTTTTAGCTTGTCGTTCATCACCTTCAGCTGGAACAACGCCTCCTTGCTCGCTCCCACCTGGTCTTCCGGGACGTGGTGTAGTCTGACGATGGTAGCCGCAGGAGGAGTAGGCTGAGGAGATCCGAGTGTGGTTCCGACCCCCGAAGAAGTTCCCTGAACCGGTGCTAATACCTTAGCAGGTGAAGCATCCTGCATCACGATGTCTGCATTAGCGGAAGGATTCGGCGGGTCAACCTTGTCATCCACGTCAAGATCTATCACTTCGCGCGGTCCTGTAATCACTCGAAGATCATTCAGGAGTAAGCTCAAAGGAGAAACAGAGAGTTCAATGATCATGTCCGAGTGGATCCGAAGATTACCTTTTGAAGATGCAGCGTCAACATCAGCTTTGTCCTTCTCCAGAGAAGCTGTCGAAGTGTCAGCTCTGCAAGGAAGCCACTCGGAATGTCACATCACTCGGTCGAATAATTGAGATAGTAATCGATGCTAAGATTCTTACGCTGAGTCCACCGACACGTTCATCTTGGTCTTCAGCATGACAGCCTTCCGAGGTTTGTTGACGATGACCTTTGGCTGCTTGGCGTTCTTCTCGGGCGATGGTGCGAGCTCACCACGCCCGTGCTTCAAGGTCCGAGTGGGAAGAGCAGGCGCTGAGGACTTGGCGGCACCTGACCCTTTGGTGTTGCCTCCTCGGACCCCAGGGTCCTGGCACGCCTTGGAGTGGAGCTCGGGCCGAATCTTCTCTGATGGAGAGGATTCCACCTCGTCTCATGGGTCCGATTCATCCGCCGCCTCCTCTTCACCGCTCTCGTTATCGTCCACGTACTCCTCTTCGCTGTCCGAGCCGTCATGGCGATCGTTGTCGCTTGCCACGTCAGCAGAGGCATGGTTGATAGCGGGTATCAAGATCACCATGCTCGTGAAGGCCTGCCGAATGAAATTTACATCAGCCAACGTTTTTGCCAGAAAACATCATAATCATTCGGAAAACAACGACACACGGAATTTACCTCATTCGCTGGATTCTCAGCCGAGAACGGGGGCACCCGCCTCGTCCCCCTGGGGTTGTCACGAGCTGGAGTGACAGCTTTGAGTTTGTTCTCCACGGCCTCGGCGTTGAGTTCCTTCGGGTGCGTATGCGTGGGGTCACTCGGCCCCGAGTACAACCACATGGGGTGGGCTTTGGCCTGCAGCGGTCGGATTCTTGTCTGGAAGAAGACCTCCAACAGGTCCAATCCATTGATGCCTTGATTCACTAGGGCTACGAATGCAATCACAAGGATATCTATAGCGACTTTCTCCTCCTTGGACACAACCAGTTTGGGAAGCCGCCGAATGCGCTCAGGCGAATACGGTGGAAGCCCCGATTGGCCCTCGCCGACTGGGACGTCCTGGCAGTAAAACCAAGTCCATTGCCAGACCGTGTTAGCGAAATTCATCTGTGGGAAACTGCCCTTTCCCCTCAGTTGGATACCTAACCCTCCGCACAACTGAGCTACATTTGTCTTTCCCCCAGCCTGAGTGGATATCTTTATAGTCATCACTCGGCACGTGAACAAGTGTTTGAATAGACCCAGTGAGGATGACAGCCTAGGAAGTTTTCGCAAAGGGAAACGAAGGCCGCCAGATAGGAAATGGCGTTGGGGGGAAGATGGTGGACCTGAGCTCCATAGAAATCCCACGCGGCGCTGTCTCGATCTTGCCCGCCGCCAACAGCCGCCAGCTCCCAGCAGCCAGGAGGCCCTGGCTTTCCAAATCCATCAGCCGGCTGGCGGTAGTCCGTGGCTGCATCTAGTCACCCTGGATGAAGCCCACCGAAGCGCCTGCGCTCGAGGAGGATCCGCACGACACCTTCTTCGCCTTCTCGGCCTTCACGGTTGCGCTCCTTGTCATCTCCGGCAGATTGGGGCGATGAGTCGGCGGAACGGTAGCACGGGTGGAGCTCTTTGCGGAACAGTGGAGTAATCGAGGGGATGGAGAATGGGAGTTATCTCTTTTTTTCCCCCGGGCCAGTCCTTATTCCTCGTCTCGGCGAATTCACAGCCATCAGATCAGTGTGCGCTGTGCAATCAACGGGCGGCGAGAGATTCACGAAATCTCTGGGGCAGCATTTCGGGGACGCGTGGCGTTATTCACGGTGTGGAAATCGAGGTGCCGCATCCACTTTCCCCACTTATGCGAAGCAACAGCCCACGCGCGCACACTTCCCACAATTTCGCAATCGGCAGAGATTCCGCCATGGCGTGGTCCGAGCGGGCTCTGTGCCCACTAGTGCGTTCTGACGTGCGAAAACCCACCGAGTGTGCGAAGAAGGTTCGTCAAGCACTTGGATGAATTTCCAACTGTCATAAGAACACCCGAAAGGTCAGCAGTTTTATAGCATTACCAGTTGGAAACTTTGACGGTCTTACTCTCGAGTATTTGGATCGATTCTTCTGAGAGCCAATCCGACTCTAGCTGAATGGCTCGAACAGTCGGGCTGTTTGGGTCATTCGGGATCAATTCAACCTGAATCGATTATGGTTTTAAAGCCTAGTGAAGAACGATCCAACTCATTTCCCGGTGTCTCCGAGACGACGTCGACGCCATGTCACGTTGGTCACTCGTTCCCCAAACCTCAACCGATTCGGGAGCTACTGATGAGGTCACCTACCCAAGGATCCTTGGAATTCACTCGGACGTCATCAGCCAGTCGGCCAGGCTTCGGCACTCGGACGAGAAGAAGCAGAGGCGACGTTAGGACTGCAACGTTTGAGGGACTTAACTCACATAAAGTGTTGCGAAGACGACATTACATGTAATGCTCCTAGTTAACACAGTCGTTTCTAGTAACTCTAGCAGTTACCATCATTAATTACCCTAGTAATGGCGCTCGGCAGGTGGTGGCGCACTCAATATAAGACACCCCCTGGTGCCAGAGCAAGGGTTACGAACTCTCTATAATCAGATACACCCCATAAGCAAACACTAGCCTCAGGGCTCGAGACGTAGGGTCTTTACCACTTCCGAGTGGGGACTGAACTTGTACATTCGAGTGTTACACTTGTGTCGTAGCTAGGCTTCGCCCTTACTCATACGTACCCCCCGTACTACTGTCAGTCTTACTCCCACGACACCATGTAAAGTATCTCTATCATGTTCATTTGTTGCTATGAAGTTGCTATCATGTTAAAACTGTAATCTGTTAACAATAACTTTCATTTTGCGAGCATCATATTAAGCAATCCATGCATCCTTTGCGCTTGGGCCAATGGAGTAATTTGTAGTATGCTATGTCTACTTTCTTCTAGTATCTTATCCATGCCTATAATTGATAGTTACACTACTGTTATTGCCATGTCAACATGCATAGTCAAACTGTTGTTTTGGGAGATAGTCAAATTTCACTAAGTCTGGAATCTGGATTGAAACTTAGCTTTTTTCTTGATGATTGCCATGGATTCATAAGTGTTTTGCAAATGCCCATGTGGGATGAATTGAACTGCACATTATGCTCTAGATATATGTGCCATTTGATTCCATGAAATAACCTGGCTACATACTTGTTTCTTGCTGTCAACATGCTTACCTGATAAAAACTGCTGCTCATGGCTACTCTAATTTTCACAAAGTCTGTGAATCTGGTTATTTCAGAATGCCATGTTGTGTTGATGCTAGCCATGATTATGTGTATAATTAGACCTTGCCATTATGGAATGAATTGAAGTGCATCGTGCCCACTACCATGCTGTAAATTTTCATGTCATTATAAGTCATGTAGCATATAGGTGTCTTGCTGTCAATATGCCTTCAGGTTAACACTATTTGCGAAAAACTGTTATTTTCACTAAGTCATAACTGTTGTTCAAATAGCCATCTTGTGAGCTCATTTGCTATCGATACATGCTTCTATTCAATTTGTTGTTATGAGATGAACCGTTGTGCATCATGTAAACTACTGCCCCATGTCTTGTTTGTGCATTTTAGTTTACTGTAGCTTGTTGTTGTGAGATGTGCAAAATGCCATGTTGCTGTTTGGATAGATTTTGACTAGAACTTGTGTTGGTTGTTATTGTTGAACCGTGTTATTATGTCTACTACATAACCTTCTTCTTGTAGACTCGTGTTGGGCCTCCAAGCGCAGAGTTTTGTAGGACAGTAGCAAATTTCCCTCAAGTGGATGACCTAAGGTTTATCAATCCGTGAAAGGCGTAGGATGAAGATGGTCTCTCTCAAACAACCCTGCAACCAAATAACAAAGAGTCTCTTGTGTCCGCAACACACCCAATACAATGGTAAATTGTATAGGTGCACTTGTTCGGCGAAGAGATGGTGATACAAGTGCAATATGGATGGTAGATATAGGTTTTTGTAATCTGAAAATATAAAAACAGCAAGGTAACTAATGATAAAAGTGAGCACAAACGGTATTGCAATGCTTAGAAACAAGGCCTAGGGTTCATACTTTCACTAGTGCAAGTTCTCTCAACAATACTAACATAGTTGAATTATATGTAAATAGTTCACTAGTGCAAGTTCTCTCAACAATACAAATAGTTCACTCCAAAGTCACAAATAGCGGAGAACAAACGAAGAAATTATTGTAGGGTACGAAACCACCTCAAAGTTATCTTTTCCGATCAATCTTATGAGCTATCCCTATAAGTGTCACGAACAGCCCTAGAGTTCGTACTAAAATAACACCTTAAGATACACATCAACCAAAACCCTAATGTCACCTAGATACTCCAATGTCACCACAAGTACCCATGGGCTTGATTATACGATATGCATCACACAATTTCAGATTCATCATGTTCAATCCAACACAAAGAACTTCAAAGAGTGCCCCAAAGTTTCTACCGGAGAGTCAAGACGAAAACGTGTGCCAACCCCTATGCATAGATTCCCAAGGTCACGGAACCCGCAAGTTGATCACCAAAACATACATCAAGTGGATCAATAGAACATCCCATTGTCACCACGGATATCCCATCGCAAGACATACATCAAGTGTTCTCAAATTCTTTAAAGACTCAATCCGATAAGAAAAGTTCAAAGGGGAAACTCAATTCATCACAAGAAGATAGAGAGGGGAAAACTCCATATGATTCATCTATATTAATAAAGCTCGCGGTACATCAAGATCGTGTCATCTGAAGAACACGAGAGAGAGAGATCAAACACATAACTACTCCCTCCTCGTCATGGAGACCGCCGAGATGATGAAGATGGCCTCCGGTGATGGTTTCCCCCTCCGGCAGGGTGCCGGAACGGGCTCCCGATTGGTTTTTCGTGGCTCTGGAGGCTTGCGGCGGCGGAACTCCCGATCTAGGTTTGTTTCTGGGGGTTTCTGTATTTATAAGAATTTTTGGCGTCGAAAACAAGTCAAGGGGGGCCACGAGGCGACGACAAGCCAGGGGGGCGCGCCCTTGGGGGGGGCGCCCCCCAGGCTTGTGGTGGCCTCGTGTCTCTTCTGGCCCAACTCCAATGCTCCCTGGCCTTCTTCTAGTCCATAAAAAATCACCGTAGATTTTTATTCCGTTTGGACTCCTTTTGTTTTCCTTTTCTGTAAAACTCAAAAACACAGAAAAAACAGAAACTGGCACTGGGCTCTAGGTTAATAGGTTAGTCCCAAAAATAATATAAAGTTGTAGTAAAATGATTGTAAAACATCCAAGAATGATAATATAGTAGCATGGAACAAGCAAAAATTATAGATACGTTGGAGACGTATCAGCATCCCCAAGCTTAATTTCTACTCGTCCTCGAGTAGGTAAATGATAAAAACAGAATTTTTGATGTGGAATGGTGCCTAACATGTTCATCATATTCTTTTCTTCTATGTATAGCATGGACATTTGGACTTGTAAATGATTCAAAGCAATAGTCTAGTTTAAACATAATGACTTTCAAAATATCAACACTAAAGAGAGTTATCCCTAGCCCATCATGCTCAATCATTGATCCATTCATGAAACACACTCAAATATTAGCCATGCCCAATGCTCAAGTACGATCATAGTGCCCCCTAGTTGGTGCTTATAAGAGAAGATGGAGACTCAAAGCAAAAATAAAAATTGCATAAAGTAAATAGATAAGCCCTTCGCAGAGGGAAGTAGGGATTTGTAGAGGTGCCAGAGCTCAAAGTTTTAAATTGAGAGAGAAAAAAATATTTTGGGTGGCATGCTTTTCCTGTCAACGAAAACGACAAAGTACCTCACAATACTTTCCATGCTAGATACATTATAGGCGGTTCCCAAACAGAATGGTAAAGTTTTTACTCCCCCTCCACCAATCAATCACACTCCACGGCGAGCCGAATCCACGGTTACCGTCCATACAAACAACAATCCTGGGGGAGTTTTGTTTCATTATATTTTGATTTGATTTTTGAGCATGGAACTGGACATCCCGAATACCAGCCACTTTCTCGTGAATGATAGTGAATCAACACATATCATGAGAATAACCCACCTACCATGGAAAAATATTGGATACTCCCCACCGTTTCATGAGCAGTACGGGCACACAAAAGAGAAAATTTATTTTGAAGATTTAGAGATGGCACATACAAATTTGCTTGGAACGGCATGGAAATACCGCATATAGGTAGGTATGGTGGACTCATAAGGCAAAACTTGGTTTAGGGATTTTGGATGCACAAGTAGTATTTCTACTTAGTACAAACGAAAAATCACATAAGTGAGCATTGAACATAACTAACACCGAATAATGCACCACAAGTAGGATGTAACTTCATTGCATAACTATTGACTTTCGTGCATGCATAGGGAATCACAAACCTTAACACCAATATTCCTACTAAGCATAATTACTCACTAACATGACTCACATATTACTATCATCATGTTTCAAAACTATTAAAAAGAATCAAGTTTAATTTGTACCATGATCTTCATGAAAGTTTTTATGATATCCTCCTTGGATATCTATCACTTTGGGACTAGTTTCATATATTTCCATTGCTTTTTGGCAAGCTCAAACAAATTTAAGTGAAGCACATGAGCAAATGACAAGCCACTCTCAAAAGATATAAGTGAAGATCAATGAGTAGCCAACAATTAAATAACTATGTGAGGACCCTCTCTCTCTCTCAGTAAATATTTTCAGATCTGAGTATTTTATTAAACAGCAAGCAAAAGAAAAATAGCACTCCAAGAATAGCACATACCATGTGAACGAATAAAAATTTAGGCTCAACATAGGCTAACCGATAATTGTTGATGAAGAGAGGTGGGATGCGTAGCATCCCCAAGCTTTGATACTTGAGACTTCTTGAAATATTTACTTGGGGTGCCTTGGGCATCCCCAAGCTTGAGCTTTTGTATCTCGTTTAATCCTCTCATATCATGGTTTCACCTATTCTCAAAAACTTCATCCACACAAAACTCGAAAAGAACTCGTGAGATAGGTTAGTACACATAATAATAAATCAACTCTTTACGTACTGCCAAGACAAGTTGCATAATAATTTTCAAACATTAGGTACTGTATACTATCATTTCCACAATTTATATCTATCAATATAGGCTATGGAAACTATAGGATAAGTAGATAACGAAACTATGACAGCAATCTGTCCAAACAGAACAGTCTGTAGCAATCTATTAAACCAGTGTACTTCTGTAACTCAAAAAAATTATGAAAATTTAGGACAAGCTAAATAATTTATATGACAACACTGTGTAAAAATTTCAGAAACGTTCCACGTCCAGTAAAATATGAAAATTCAAACACTACAGCAAAAGTTTCTGTTTTTACACAGCACACATCAAAACATGCAATGCAAGCATCCTAAGACAATTCTTGGAACATTTTATTGAAAAACAAGATTATAAATAACTCCTAACAGAGAACAACAAAATAATATGACGCTCCAAGCAAAACTCATATTATGTGACGGATAAAAATATAGCTCCAAGTAAGATATACCGATAGTGTTGAAGACGAAAGAGGGGATGCCTTCCGGGGCATCCCCAAGCTTAGACGCTTGAGTCTTCCTTGGATATTACCTTGGGGGTGCCTTGGGCATCCCCAAGCTTAGGTTCCTGTCACTCCTTATTCTCCTCATATCGGTGTCTCACCCAAAACTTGAAAACTTCAATCACACAAAACTTAACGGAACTTCGTGAGATGGGTTAGTGTAATAAAGATAGGTCATTCACTTAGGCACTGTCAAGACAAGATTCATAATTGTTGCCACATGATACCTACTGTATTATATCATTCCCATAATTTATATCACTCAATATAAGCTATGGGAACACTAAAACAAGTAAACTATGCATGCAAAACAGAATCTGTCAAAAACAGAACAGTCTGTGAAGATCTGTAGCGCAACCATACTTCCCTGTCTCTAAAAATTCTGAAAAATTAGGACAATCTATAATTTTTTATATCAATACTGTGTAAAAACTTCAGATCAAAAGCACGTTCCAGTGAATTTACAAAATTCCTGGACTGAGAGCAAAAGTTTCTGTTTTTGCACATAATCAAGTCAACTATCATCAGCCCAAAGGCTTTACTTGGCACTTTATTGAAACAAAAGCTATAAAACATGATTATACAGTAGCTTAATCATGTGAACACATAAAAACAGAAAGTAAAAGTGTTGGGTTGCCTCCCAACAAGCGCTTTTCTTTAATGCCTTTTAGCTAGGCATGATGATTTCAATGATGCTCACATAGGAATAGTATTTGAAACATGTAGGAGAGCATCATGAATCTCATGGAAAGCACATTTAAGTCTAACCCACTTCCTATGCATAAGGATTTTGTGACCAAACAACTTATGGGAACAAGAATCAACTAGCATAGGAAGGTAAAACAAGCAAAACTTCAAGATTTTCAACACATAAAGAGGAAACTTGATATTATTGGAATTCCTACAAGCATATACTCCTCCCTCATAATAATTTTCAGTAGCATCATGAAGGAATTTCACAACATAACCATCACATAAAGCATTCTTTTCATGATCTACAAGCATAGAAATTTTACTACTCTCCACATAAGCAAATTTATTCTCATCAATAGTAGTGGGAGCAAACTCAACATAATAACTATCATGTGAAGCATAATCCAATTGTAAATTAAAATCATGATGACAAGTTTCATGGTTATCATTATTCTTTATAGCATACATGTCATCACAATAATCATCATAAATAGGAGTCATGCTTTCATCATAATAAATTTGCTCATCAAAACTTGGGGGACTAAACATATCATCTTCATCAAACATAGCATCCCCAAGCTTGTAGCTTTGCATATCATTAGCATCATGAATATTCAAGGAATTCATACTAACAACATTGCAATCATGCTCGTCATACAAAGATTTGGTGCCAAACATTTTAATAACTTCTTCTTCTAACACTTGAGCACAATTTTCCTTTCCATCATTTTCACGAAAGACATTAAAAAGATGAAGCATATGAGGCAACCTCAATTCCATTTTTTTGTAGTTTTCTTTTATAAAACCAAACTAGTGAAAAACAAGAAACTAAAAGATTTAATTGCAAGATCTAAAGATATACCTTCAAGCACTCACCTCCCCGGCAACGGTGCCAGAAAAGAGCTTGATGTCTACTACGCGACCGTCTTCTTGTAGACTCGTGTTGGGCCTCCAAGCGCAGAGTTTTGTAGGACAGTAGCAAATTTCCCTCAAGTGGATGACCTAAGGTTTATCAATCCGTGGGAGGCGTAGGATGAAGATGGTCTCTCTCAAACAACCCTGCAACCAAATAACAAAGAGTCTCTTGTGTCCCCAACACACCCAATACAATGGTAAATTGTATAGGTGCACTAGTTCGGCGAAGAGATGGTGATACAAGTGCAATATGGATGGTAGATATAGGTTTTTGTAATCTGAAAATATAAAAACAGCAAGGTAACTAATGATAAAAGTGAGCACAAACGGTATTGCAATGCTTAGAAACAAGGCCTAGGGTTCATACTTTCACTAGTGCAAGTTCTCTCAACAATACTAACATAGTTGAATCATATGTAAATCCCTCACGTGCGACAAATAGTTCACTCCAAAGTCACAAATAGCGGAGAACAAACTAAGAAATTATTTTAGGGTACGAAACCACCTCAAAGTTATCTTTTCCAATCAATCTTATGAGCTATCCCTATAAGTGTCACGAACAGCCCTAGAGTTCGTACTAAAATAACACCTTAAGATACACATCAACCAAAACCCTAATGTCACCTAGATACTCCAATGTCACCACAAGTACCCATGGGCTTGATTATACGATATGCATCACACAATTTCAGATTCATCATGTTCAATCCAACACAAAGAACTTCAAAGAGTGCCCCAAAGTTTCTACCGGAGAGTCAAGACGAAAACGTGTGCCAACCCCTATGCATAGATTCCCAAGGTCACGGAACCCACAAGTTGATCACCAAAACATACATCAAGTGGATCAATAGAACATCCCATTGTCACCACGGATATCCCATCGCAAGACATACATCAAGTGTTCTCAAATCCTTTAAAGACTCAATCCGATAAGAAAAGTTCAAAGGGAAAACTCAATTCATCACAAGAAGATAGAGAGGGGAAAACTCCATATGATTCATCTATATTAATAAAGCTCGCGGTACATCAAGATCGTGTCATCTCAAGAACACGAGAGAGAGATCAAACACATAGCTACTGGTACATACCCTCAGCCCCAAGGGTGAACTACTCCCTCCTCATCATGGAGACCATCGGGATGATGAAGATGGCCTCCGGTGATGGTTTCCCCCTCCGGCAGGGTGCCGGAACGGGCTCCCGATTGGTTTTTCGTGGCTCTGGAGGCTTGCGGCGGCGGAACTCCCGATCTAGGTTTGTTTCTGGGGGTTTCTGTATTTATAAGAATTTTTGGCATCGGAAACAAGTCAAGGGGGGCCACGAGGCGACGACAAGCCAGGGGGGCGCGCCCTGGGGGGGCGCCCCCAGGCTTGTGGTGGCCTCGTGGCTCTTCTGGCCCAACTCCAATGCTCCCTGGCCTTCTTCTGGTCCATAAAAAATCACCGTAGATTTTTATTCTGTTTGGACTCCGTTTGATATTCCTTTTCTGTAAAACTCAAAAACACGGAAAAAACAGAAACTGACACTGGGCTCTAGGTTAATAGGTTAGTCCCAAAAATAATATAAAGTTGTAGTAAAATGATTGTAAAACATCCAAGAATGATAATATAACAGCATGGAACAAGCAAAAATTATAGATACGTTGGAGACGTATCATGTCACACCCTGTGTTTGTATCATGGATTTACAAAAATTGGAACTATTTAAAACTTTTTAGTACATGTGCTTGTTTGATTTGATTGGTGCTTGCTTGTTTGGTTGATTGTGTTATGGCACTCATAGGTTCTTCTTCTCTCCACCCTCATCTTCCTTGACCCAAACATCTTGCCCAATGATCATACCATGTGTATAGTACCCAAAACTATTTTTATCAAATATTATTTTGGCCAAAAAGGATTTATTCAAATTAGGTTTTCAAAAACCCCCTGAATTGAGGTTTGTACTATAAGTCCTCAAATTGGGTGGATATTTTTTCCCCAAAGACTTTATTTAAAACCTACTATATATAATACTTCGCAAAACCACCAAATATTATTTTTAAGATTATTGTGCTATTTTATTTAAAGACTTTTTCTTAAGGCCAGAAATGGTCTTTAATAGGGAAAAATTATTTAAATGCTTTTAAAATATTTGAGAAAATTTAGGGGAACTCAGTGGACATATATTTTCCATATATATGAGTTTCAACACATGGTCATGTTCAACATAATGGGCAAAACCCCTCAAAACCCTTTCTGTTTTAATCAAGCTTTTGTAATATTTCTATTGGAAATATTCTCAATAAAATCCAGGAAAATTCTAGCAAGTCGCACATGCTATATGTGATGATCTTCCAAAGTTTCATCTCAATCCTAATTGATTTGATCCACCAATATATTCCAAAACCATTCCTGTCCAGAGCCAAGTTTGAACAACTTTACATTGTGAAGTTTGTCCTATTCACCCCAAACTTTGTGGGCATGTTCTAACCCCCAAATAATGATATCACACCAAGTGGTTGATTTGGGGGAATAGGAATGCATGTCTGGGTCTACAGAAATCTGATTCTGTTGAATTCTAGGGTTTTTCAAGTTTGTACTGTCAACTTTCTTCAAATCTTCTCAAACTTGGTGATCCTTCCTATTTTTACCTGCATTTCCATCCTGTTAAATCTCAAGTCAAGAAAACTCCATTTGCTTGCCCAAAAATTCATCAAACACCTTCAGGCTGATTAGTAAAAGCCAGGTTTAACCCCCTTCCTCTATTCTCCTTGAGTCTAAATTTTTACCACAATGCCTCCTAGTGCCCATTTATCTCCAGTAAAGTTTTCATGGCCCATCTCAATCATAGAGTGGGGTAAAGCCCCAATTTCTACCTCTGGACAGCATGATCAGCACCCATTCTACCTCGCCCTCCTTTTTCCTCTACTCTCCCTAGCTCCCCCTAGTTCCTAGAGCATCTATAGATCACCCAGGAGCTAAGAGGTATGCAGGGACGCGTCCAGAGCACGCAAGCAAGCCATGGCATGCCAAAGGCATGCTCTGGAGCGCGCTACAGTGCATGTCCGCACTGTAGCAGGAGCATCCCGAGGCCCCCCGACAGCATTGGGATGGGAAAAGTTGTTCCCCAAGATGACCTCGACGTCCGCAACCCTCCAAGGTGCCAGCCCCCTCCTCCTTCTCTCTCCGACGCCCCCAGTCACACGTGCCCGAGCGCCGCGGAGCTTCGCCACTCCCTATCCACGCGGGGGACCCGCCTCAAGCTCGCCTCGCTCTCTCTCTCTCGCCCCCAGCACCCTAGCCTAACTCCACGAGCGCCGCGGAGTAGCCCCGACCCCCTCCCGTGGCCTCCAGAGCCCGTCCGGCGGACGCTCGAGGACCCAGTCCACGGCAAACCCCGGCCTCCCTATAAGAGGCCTCCCCGAACGCCTCTTGCGGCCTCCATCTCTCTCCCTGGCTCCTAATCGAACCCCCAGACCACCCGCTCCTCCCAGAGCCGCCCGAGCTTGAGATCGAGCTCGAGCTCTACCGCGTCGGGTCATCGGAGCTCACGCGGTAGGAAGCTCCTCCCCTGGTTTTCTTTCGATCTGGAACCCCCGCTCCCACCTGACCCTCCTCCCTCTCTCTCTCGTGCTTTTCGCAGCTCCTGACATCGGTGGCGACCACCTCCCGACACCTCTCCGCCGCGGGATCTCGTCGCCGGCGAATCGCTGCCCCTCCCCCGAGACGGCGACGACGCCCTGTAGCCGTTCTTGCCCTCAGCTCCCCTCGCCGTGCCCTCCTTCGCCGCCGGTGAGCTCCGCCATCCCCTGGACAGAGGTGGACGACGACCTGCCAGTGGGGCCCGGTCGTCAGCCTCTCACCCTCCCTCTCGCG
The DNA here is from genome assembly GCA_039707655.1 of Elymus sibiricus. Taxonomy (NCBI): domain Eukaryota; kingdom Viridiplantae; phylum Streptophyta; class Magnoliopsida; order Poales; family Poaceae; genus Elymus; species Elymus sibiricus. The sequence goes on along the minus strand of CM077663.1, from coordinate 164,762,159 downwards.
TCTCTCTCTCTCTCTGCTGGCGGGCCCCACCCGTCAGGTTTGAATCCTGACGCACGCGGGAGCGCCAGGCTCGGCTGGGCCAGTTTGCCCGACTGAGCTGGCTCGGCCGGCTGTTCTGGCCCAGTTTGCATGAGACCTTTTTCCTTTTATTTTATCAATGAGATTCCAAAAATCCCACTGAGTTTAATAATTGTCCAAATCCAATTATTCTTTCACCACAAATCTTGAAATATTGTGTAGAATTTAATAGTGCCACTTGTGTAAATTTTTGAAAATGTTTTATGTACTGGATTTATTTAAAACCTAGTTTTAAATATTTTTAGCCTCTGTTTAAATAGTTTTGAAAATCTTTTTCACCCCAAAACCTTAGGCAAATATATTTTTTATTTTGTTTGTAGTATTTTTCGGAGTAGGGTAACATTTTAGAAGTGGAGTTTGTGCTCTGTTTTTGTTGTGATTGTTATTATTGCCGTTATTATCGCGACGATAGATTGTGTTGTTCACGGAGTAGTTGGACCCGAAGACTTTGAAGACCCCGAAGACTTTGTTGAGCCAGGCAAGCAGCCCTTTGACCATGTTAAGAAACCATTTTCATGCATGTCATATAGCACTTTATTTCGTTGTGTTGATCATGATGGTGTGGTGACCACTTTGATGGGTTGCCTGCGATACTTTTTCCATTGATACTTGCATCGTGCATGACCCTACCTCCTTATGAGGGTTGTGCGGGTGGGAGTAAATAGGATGCTTAGTAGATGCTACGCAAGTGGGACGGGAAAATGCATGGTGATGGAAACAAAAAGTGTTTTCAAAGACTTTTCAAAAACCCCGTCGGGTGCCACTAATGCCCGAGGGAGATGATGTTGAGCTAGGTAACCATTTGATAAAGAAGTGGTGTACCGGAGCAAGTGAGTGTGTGTGGTTTTCGAAAACGGATTGGTGTAAGTTGCGACCGTTATTCCAACCTTACATGTATAACCACGATACCCCTTTATGGGACAGGGCCTTGTTGATTACTTTGATGGGTACTAGCAGGGAGCCCGCATTACTAGTGGCAGGAGAGTATAAGTTACTCTCTCGATACGGGGTTGTGCCTGGTAGGGCGACCATGCGCTGTCTTTACACGCACTGGGCACACCGTTGTGTTCCTTCATGGATGGTACTATGTGGAGCGATGCTTGTGTTTGTACATCATGAAGACACGAACCAACGAGTGGACTCTTTGTTTAGTATCGTCAAGGGAAAGGCATTGTTCGGGTGCTTACCTCGGGTATGTAATATACTGCGAGTCGTGGATGACACGGAAGTTCCCCAAGTCTTGTGGGTAAAGTGTGCAACCTCTGCAGAGTGAAAAACTATTCGAATAGCCGTGTCCACGGTCAAGGATAGTTGGAGGACCGCTCTTGTGCTACGTCCACTGTTCACTAAACTTGGTGTGTGTGTGTGTGTGTGTGTGTGTGTGGGTGACACAGAGATGATACATGAGTTAAGTCAGATGACTTGACATGATGATCAAACATGAAGTGTTCAAACCTTGATTCATAATTGATATCTGTAATCTGTTCATACGGATACCTGTTACTTGTTGATGCATGCTATCACAAATTATTTTGAACATGACATTGCACTCAAAATTAGCTTTCCGCAAACTTACCTACTTAGTGCTATATCATGCATTGTTATTGCCTTGTTCCAAACATGGGTTGCTTGCGAGTACATTCAAAGTACTCATTGGCTTGCCACTGGTTATTTAATTGGCCAGGCGTGGAAGAGTAGGAATACGGTGAAGAGTTCGTTGGTGACGAACATGCGAACTAGGACGCTTTCCAGTCAGAATGCCTGTAGGTTAAGGCAGATGGCCTGGGTCTACGATTTCAATCAAGATTTCCGCTGCTAGCTATATTTGTTATTTGGCTTGTCATGGCCCTATCTATGTAAGACTTGACCTTCATGGTCTTTATTTGTGTAAGATGCTAAATGTGGATGTAAGACTCTTGTTATTCAGCTTCTGTGTGTCAGTGAGCATTGATCTATGGGATCACTGTACACGTGCATTCGGTGATCACGACTTATGAGTCAGGGTCCCCACAGAGCTGGTATCAGAGCCATCCTGACTGTAGGAAGCCCCTAGTTAGCATGGACATTAGCTATGATAAAACCGTTTTCAAAACTACACATATACTTAGAGTTCTACACTTCTTACCTCATCTAGTGTTCTCACAGCACTATACTGAATCTCCTCCCTTCAAACCTTGTAGATGGCCATCGTACGTGAAGCTCTCCTAGCACCCGGCTTTCCGCTACTCCCGGAGGATAGCCTGGAGAAGTGCCAGTATCGCCGATCACCCGTTTTCCTCTACCACGAGCATTGGGTCAATGCCATCACGAAGGAGTACCACGTTGATGTGGTCGTGACGGCAAACGAGTCCCCGACCTGTTGGTTCTTTAAAGGACCATAGATGGAGACCCTGGCACTCGCAGTCGAGACAGCTGCACAGAAGGCACTCATCCACCTTCGAGGCATCATCCCAGAGATGGCTGACGAGCCAGCTACTCACTATCTACCCTTCAGGAGGGATGATATTGGCGAGAGTTGGACGTTGTATCCATCCAAGGAGGATGGGACACCACTCAGATTCCAGACCTACTTCAGCCTCTCCGCCAACAGTCTGGCTCACCACTTGATTAAGGAGTCCGTGAAGCTCCGCGAGGAACTTCACCACACTCGAGAGATACTTCGTCAAGCCAAGACGAAGCCACACAGGATCAAGAAGGATGGAGCCCCTGAGGGACGACCAGCTGTTGCTTACCGAGGAGGAGTACCCCCAGCTAGAGATGCACCCACACGTCGACGTCGCATGAGTGCGAAGGAGTACCATGAGCTCTTCATTGACCCACCGACGAAGCGTCGTCAGGATGGACCTCCTCGTTCTCTGACCCCTTTGACCGGAGACGATGCCCATACGGATGATGATCAGGACGAAGACCCAGAGGAGTGTGACTACGAGACCGAGCACTCCACCACCTGGGTCCGAGAACCCCTAGGGTAGGATCAGTCATCTACCCCTCATGCGAAGTCGTGTCCGTGTAATGGTTCATATGAAACCATGTGTGCTTGTTGTTTGCTTTTGTTGTTTGTGTCCTAATGCAAGTCACGCTTTTGCCTTAGGCAACATGTGAGCGACTCCATCGTCTATCTCATCTTAATACATGTGTTGGTCTTTCGACCTTTGTTTTATCACACTTGCACTATACCAACCCCCTTAGGCGCGCTCACTCTATTGTTGCTTTCCTCTCGTCTATCGCAATTATTTGACTTGGCTGCTCCAAACAGGATGGTGACTGCAACCCGCAACAGCTCCTTCACCAACCCTGAAGCCGGCAACTTCAGCCAGCAGCAGGGAGATGGTGGGGCTGCTCATGCTAGAATTCACCCGGAGCAGCCACAAGGCGACATTCCCCCGCCACCACCTCCACCGGAGAACATGACCATAGCTCAGTTTCTCCAAGTTCTATGGGAGGAACGCCAGGCCAACACGGCTGCTATCCAGTAGATGGCCCAAGTCCTTGTGAACAACCAGCAGCAAGGCAGGAACAACAATGGCCGCTCCACTCTGTCTGAGTTCATAAGGAATTCGCCCCCAACCTTCACCGAGACTGCTGAACCCCTGGATGCCGATGAATGGATTTGCACCATCGAGGACCTCCTTGCATTGGTCAATTGCAATGAGGATCATGAGAAGGTGTTGTATGCCTCTCACTGCCTCGGAGGTATTGCCAGAGCTTGGTGGGATGGGTTCAAGGTGATGCAAGGCGATCGTGTGATCACCTGGGATAGCTTCAAGGAAGGATTCCGCACCGCCCACATTCCTTCTGGGATAATGGCTATCAAGAAGAGGAAATTCCGAGCGCTGAAGCAAGGAAGTGGCTCTATCAGGGAGTACATGCAGAAGTTCAACCTGCTGTCAAGGTATGCACCTAAAGATGTCTACACGGAGGCTGCCAAGATGGAACGCTTCATGGAAGGACTCCAGCAAACCCTGCAGTACCAACTCATCGTCTGCGACTGTCGGACCTTCTTCGACCTGGTGAACAAGGCCCTCATGCTTGAGGACAAGTGTCATGCCATAGACGACACTCGCAAGCGCAAGATGATCAGCAAGGGTAGTTCCAGCAACCAGAGACCTCGCCCGTGGCAGCCAGCCCCAGCCAAGCCAATCTATCAGCCGCAGCCGGCTAGGCCTCCTGCACCTTGTCCGAACTACCAGCCTCAGTAGTACGCCAATCCCAGGCCAACTTACAACAACCCCAATAACAACAACGGCGGCAGGAACAAAAACAACAACAACTATGGTCAGGTCACTTGCTTTGGATGTGGTCAGCCAGGACAGTACTCTAAGCAGTGCCCCAACAAGAAGCCAGATGCACCGCGCCCCAATGTGCCCAACCAAGGTCAAGGCCGTGGAGCGACACCAAAGAACCCAGCTCCCCGCAACCAGCCCAACAATGGTAAGGGCCGTGTGAATCACGTCACCGCTGACGAAGCCCAGGAAGACTCGGACATCATACTGGTACGTTCCTCGTCAACTCAACCCCAGCAACCGTATTGTTTGATTGTGGAGCTTCGCATTCTTTTGTTACTCAAAAGTTTGCACTAGAGAGTGGAATGAAGCCTACACCCCTGGGTAGTCATATGTTGATACAAACCCCGAGATCAGTTATGAAGTCCAAGATAGGATGTAAGGGAGTCGGGATCAGCATTAACGGGGTAGACTTCCTAGCAGACCTCATAGTTCTGGATTCACCAGGCTTGGACGTCATTCTTGGCATGAATTGGTTGACCAAGCACCAAGGCTTGTTAGATTGTGCCAAGAGGACTATCACCATGACCAATAGCCAAGGAGTGGAAGTCAAGTATGTCCCCAGCCCTGCCTCCGCTCAAGCCCCTCAGGCTAACTATCTGTCGGGAATTGAGCTGGATCAAGTGCCAGTGGTATGTGAATACCAGGATGTATTTCCTGATGAGCTACCCGGAATGCCTCCTGACCGCGACATTGAGTTCATCATTGAGCTAATACCCGGAGCAGGACCCATCTATAAGAAGCCCTATAGAATGGGATCCGAAGAGTTGGCTGAGTTGAAGAAGCAACTGGCAGAGCAACTTAGAAAAGGATTCATTCACCCTAGTGCCTCTCCTTGGGGATCACCTGTTGTATTTGTGTCAAAGAGGGACGGAACTATCTGACTCTGTGTCGATTACCGTTCTCTCAATGAGGTCACGATAAAGAACAAGTACCCACTCCCCAAGATTGAAGACCTGTTTGATTAGCTGAATGGAGCTAAGGTGTTTTCCAAGATCGACCTCCGGTCGGGGTGAGGGAGTCCTGGTTTAAGGGGTCCTCGGGAGGCCGGCCTATGTCTTATGGGCCGGACTGTATGGGCCACTTGCCGAATACTGGAAGAGTTGAAGACCTCATCTCCAAGAAGGAAGCTTCGAGAATCGTGGCTTGTCCTCCACGTTTGGAGTAGTGAATAGGCACGTTTATCCCTTCGACGTGCAACCGACCATGTATAAACCCTAGGTACCCTCGGCGTCTATATAAGCCGGAGGGTTTTAGGTTGTAGAACAATATAACTCATCTAGGGTTTTAGTCATACGATCTCGTGGTAGATCAACTCTGTAATCTCCATACAATCAATATAATCAAGCAGGACGTAGGGTATTACCTCCATAGGAGGGCCCAAACCTGGGTAAAACCTTGTCCCCTTCGTCTCTCGTTACCATCGATCCTAGTCTCACAGCTCGGGACCCCCTACCCGAGATCCGCCAGTTTTGACACCGACATTGGTGCTTTCATTGAGAGTTCCGCTATGATCGCCAGAAGGAATCGATGGCTCGCCTAGTCATCAATGAAGAGGTCCGCAATCCAGGCAATTTTGTCCCCGGACAGATCTTCGCTTTCGGCGGCGTTGTGCTGCACGCCGACCCGACCGGCCATCTAGGCCGCGTTGGAAGTTTTGCCCCTGATCAAGAGGTCAGATTCGGGAACTTAGAGTTCTCCGTAGACTCTCGAGGTGATCTGTCACTAGCCGGGCTTGCAGTCTTGCCTGCCATGCCCGAAGACTCTGAGGCCTCAACCCCAGACCCAACTTTCGGCTCCGCCCCTGGGATCCACCCCGGCAAGGGCCCGACCTTCAGTCCGGATCAGGTCATAGTACCCGATGTCCGGACATCGGTTCTTGCCGAACACACTCCCTGCACGGACGCATCGGAGGTTCACTCCGGAAGCTCTAGGCAGACCGGTCCGATCGAGCTCTCGATACTCGACGAGGCTCTAGATCGGATCTCGTCGATGAAGATCAACGACGACCCAATCCCGATCTATTCTCAGATCGGGCCTCAGACGGGTCAGGACAAATTTTTCGTCCCACCCACCACCCACTTGATAGCCACTGTCGAGGATTTAACCAACATGCTAGACTACGCTTCCGAGGAAGCAGAGTATATGGATGAGGAAGATCACTCCCTCACCCCCGCTAAGACCGGGCAGTGGACTGCCACCTCTACATACGATGTCTACATGGTGGACACTCCGAAAAATAACGGTGATAAATCGGACGAAGCACCGTCAAGACGCCTAAAGCCGCATAAACGGTCAAAAGGAAAAAAGGGGCGAAAGTCTGCCAATGGCACCGGGGACAGAGATACCCCGGAAGACATCGGCGGCCCCGAAATCCCCGAACACCCGTTAGAGGGTCAGGAGAGGCCCGAAGACCGTCGCAACCCCGATGATACTGAGGACGACGACTACCTCCGCTCTATCGAGGGGGAGGATAATGCAGCTGCCGATGACTTCGCCATCCCATACAATCCGGAAGATCAGGAATTGTTCAGGAAACAGCTCATATCCACAGCTCGCAGCCTGAAAGCAAAAGAGCGGCAGCTCAGAGCCGAACAAGACAACCTCAACGACCGATGCACGAGAGTCCTCTCAGCTGAGGAAGGACACGGCACCAGTCTATCGGACCAACCTAAGAGCTACCCACGCAGAAGGCTGCTACCGCAATTCGATGACGAGCTCACTGATACGCCGTCTCCCAAGCATACCCCATATGACAAGCCAGACCGCCCCCCTCGAGGACGCGACAGGACGGCTAATGATACCGGCTATAGGCCGACGATACCCCGTAGACGGGGAAAGGAGCCACTAGAGCCCGATGACAGGTTCGACCTGCGACACGACCTGGACTATAGAGCAGGCCGCACGCGATCCATCTACAGATCCATAGGATACTCACCCGATAGACGGGAAGGGTACCGGCCTTGGTTCGACCGCGACAATGAAGATCGGGAACGAACCCGAGCTAGGACAGACACCGATCACCGGCGCGCCATAGCTCGGGTCAGAGGCGCCGCCCACCCACTGTGCTTCACGGATGAGGTAATGCGGCATCAGTTCCCGGAAGGGTTTAAACCCGTAAACATAGAGCAATACGATGGGACAACTGACCCAACCGTATGGATCGAGGATTTCCTCCTCCACATCCACATGGCGCGAGGAGATGACCTCCACGCCATCAAGTACTTACCCCTGAAGCTCAAGGGGCCAGCTCGGCACTGGTTAAATAGCCTCCCTGAAAACTCTATTGGGTGTTGGGAGGACCTAGAAGAGGCATTCCGATCTAACTTCCAGGGCACTTATGTTCGGCCACCGGACTCCTCCGATCTAAGCAACGTTGTACAGAAGCCAGGAGAGTTCGCGCGGCTATTCTGGAATCGTTTCCTGACCAAGAAGAACCAGATCGTAGACTGCCCGGACGCCGAAGCTATAGCCTCCTTCAGGCATAATATTCGGGATGAATGGCTGGCTCGACAGCTCGGACAGGACAAACCCAGGACCATGTCTGCCCTCACATCACTCATGACCCGCTTTTGCGCGGGCGAGGATAATTGGCTAGCTAGACGTAGCCATAACCCCGAAGACCCCGGAACCTCTGAAGTTCGGGATGGAAACGGGAAACCGAAGCGCAACAAGAACAAGCGCCGGCACAATAATATCGATGCCGATGACACGGCTGTCAATGCCGGCTTCCGCAATTCCCATCCTGGGCAGCGGAAGAAGCCTTCTAAAGGCAAACACGACGGACCCACCCCGCTGGATAAGATCCTAGAGAGGCCTTGCCAGATCCACGGCACTCAAGAGAAGCCCACCAATCATACCAACCATAACAGTTGGGTCTTCAAATAGGCTGGCAAGCTCGCATGCGAGGACCAAGGCAAGAGCCCACGCAGCGAGGAAGAGGATGAGCCCCGTGGTCCGATCGGTGGCGGTCAAAAGAAATTCCCTCCAGAGGTAAAGACAGTAAACATGATCTACGCCACTCATATACCCAAAAAGGAGAGGAAGCGCGCCCTTCGAGATGTCTACGCCATAGAGCCTGTAGCCCCGAAGTATAACCCATGGTCGGCATATCCGATCACTTTCGATCGACGCGACCACCCGACTAGTATCCGTCACGGGGGTTCGGCCGCACTCGTCCTAGACCCGATAATAGATGGGTACCACCTCACTAAAGTCCTAATGGACGGTAGAAGTAGCCTCAATCTGATTTACTCAGACACGGTGAAAAAGATGGGCATAGATCCGTCAAGGATCAAGCCCAGCAACACTACCTTCAAAGGAGTGATCCCGGGCGTTGAAGCCCGGTGCACAGGCTCCGTAAGCCTGGAGGTTGTATTCGGCTCGCCCGACAACTTTCGAAGCGAGGACTTGATCTTCGACATCGTACCTTTTCGCAGCGGCTATCACGCCCTGCTTGGCCATACAGCGTTCGCTCGGTTTAACGCCGTCCCTCACTACGCATACCTCAAGCTCAAGATGCCCGGCCCTAGGGGGGTCATTACAGTTAATGGCAATACAGAGCGCTCCCTCCGAACTGAGGAACATGCGTTGGCCCTGGCGGCCGAATTCCACTACACCGATGATTAGCAATCGCCGGCATCTGTCGTCAAGGCACCCAAAGCTGGGAAAAGAGCTCGGTCTCAATCCGAGGTACCAGAACCTTCCACCCCCGGTAAATAGGGACTCGCCCGCCATCGCACGGCCCTAGAACTGGCAAGGTACGTGCCACGGAGGCACAACTTCGCGCTCAAAATTCCATGGGCAGCGGTGGGGACATACCATTAGAGGGTAGGTGTTCGGCTTGACCGAACTATTACCGTCAACACATCTTCGGACACACTACAGGTACCATAAAGTGCCTGCTAAAGGTGTCAAGCTCATCCATACTTCGGCGACTTCTCAAGACCCTTTCTTCAAGGTCCGTTCACCAAACTAACAAAGCCCATAAAGGCATACACCTCCTTAGGAGCTGCAGGAGCAGATAAGCGACGGAGCACATCAAGGACGTCCGGTCACCTATCAAAGGCCCTTGGTACAAACTCTCCTGTAAAATTTATATTTCATTTATCAAATACCTATAAACAGTTGCATCGGCAAATTGAGCAATAAGAATTGTTGAGTAAAATACAGATATATCATTTTCTCTTTGATGTCCCTTTTCGGAACACTTTTCTGTTTTCTCCCTCTTCTTGCGAACCTGTTTGGTATACTGTACGATGCAACCGGCTAATAGACCGGGGGCTTGACCTTAAAAATCGCCCTAATCACAATTTCTTTAAGTGTTTGGCGTCTTGGAATTCCGCTTTTTATGCATTGGTTCCGAACTGTGTCTTGGGTCAATAGTTGGGTTGCCCGGCTCCTGTGCTTGCCCCTTTATGTTCCGCTCGTTCGGCTAAAAGGGCAAAGGGAGCACCGCTGCGATTGTGCTTCCGGCTAGTCTGGTTAAGCGCCTCAGCGGAGAAAGCCGAAAACTGACTGTCATGGTATGCGAGAACCGGTCTGCGAATCCGAGATTAACTAAATCTCGTCAGAGGTTATTCCATGTCATACGATGGGTTTGGTGTTAGCACAAACCAGGTGATATAGGCTTCGACCGCGGTTCATCCGAACATCACAAACACCTGGGGGCTAGTTATCAGCTCCCGCACTCCTTTCTTGCATTACTATGGCTAAGTGAAAGCAATAAAGCATTATGGTCCGATTGCCTTGTCCGCTCCACACTACCGCCTTCGGGTGCCGATAGTTCGGCTAAGGGTTATAGTGCGGTTATAAGAGACACGTTGTGTAGTATCTACACGGGGGGCTGAAGCTGACGACTGGCAGCTTTCAGGGTTAACGGCCACAAAGGAGTTATAAAGGATGCAAAACATATAAGACATGATAAACCATGCATTTTAAATACATACACGATGACAAGTCTTCGGACATAGTACAACAATCTATTCATACTCATTCTCTCTCGTACACTGTGATTCTATGGCCCGAGCACCCTCCATAACTCCGGAGAAGTACAGCTCGGGGCGCCTATGACCCTTTCCGGGAGGCGGCGGAGCTGTGGCTACCTTCATCGGATCCACCCCCCGCCAGTGCACCTTGGCCTTCGCGAAGGTCATCCTAGCCCCCTCGATGCAGGAAGACCGCCTCAAGGCATCGATCCGAGGAGTGGCGTCGCTCAGCTTCTGCACCAGGCCGAAGTAGCTGCCCGGCAGTGGCTCATTGGGCCATAGCCGGGTACAGAGATCCTTCATGGCCAGTTCCGCCATCCGGTGTAGCTCCATCAGCTGCTTCAGCCGCTCCACAAGGAGAGGAGAATGCTCGGGGGCTTCGAATTGCGCCCAGAATAGCCGAGCTTCATCTCCTTCTCCCCGCGAAGCATAGAACTGCTTCGCGTCCGCTAAGTCCTTCTGGAGGTCCGAGCAGGCGCCTGAGGAACGCCATACTTGGGTAAGCAACTCGAACTTGCTGTCCCCGAAGATACACTGCAATGAATACGGCTTACCATCCAGGACAGCTTTGGCTTGGCGGAGCTCCTCTTCAAATGACCGCCTATCCACCCGCTCCTTTTGGAGATTGGTTTTCAGGGTGGATAGTTCGGCGGCCTGCTCCTTGCCCTTCCGCTCCAGATCCTCGCACTTCCGCCCAGCGTCTTTGAGCTCCTGCTGGATTTCCTCCACCCGAGCCTCGTGCTTGTCGCTGGTGGCTCTTAGGGCGGATAGCGCGGTAGCTGCTTCTTTGGCAGCCGCCTTCTCCACCGCAGCCTCCTGCTTGGCCTTCTCAAGTTCGATATTGAGCTTCTCAATCTCTTTCGCCGAGGCTGCACAAGCATTAAGCATATCAAACAACACTGCATTGACAGTATGATAACAAAGAGTTTTTTACTCTAATTCGACTTACCTTGCGCCTCGTCGAATCTCTTGTTTAGAGCGTCAAGCTCGTCTTCGGAGCTCTTGAGCTTCCGATTTAGCTCTTCTAGCTCGGCAGCGTTATTGGCCGCTGCTGTCGATGAAGCCTGTAACAAACAACATCATATAACGTTACAGGAGCTTACAACCTCCGAACTGTCACTAAAATAATCCTGTGAACGGTCCTCTTAAAGGCCGACAGAACGATCCGAACATATATTGTCCTATGCATAGTTCGGATATGGAGCTATGAGTTGACCCCCAGGTAAGTTTTTCCAAACTCACCTAGGGCTCGGGGGCTGCCATGCATATAATCATAACTTACAGAAATTAATATTTTACAAAGTAGAGCATTACTTGGCTTACCTGAAAGCCCGTCAGGAGACCGTTGAAGGCCTCCTTCAGTCCGGAATCCACGGACTGAATGCTCTGCAGTACCGCACTCTTCCCCGGAGATGGAGGCGCTTGATAGAGCCTCCCCCATAGCCGGCCACCCGTTGGTCGGTGGCGCCGCTGGGGATTGATTGATCCGATCTCCGACCGGAGATTGAATCAGTGCCTCTGGAGGCATGGTACGCTCCGGAGACTGCCTTGGAGGCGACTGGACATCTTCTCGTCCGGCCTCCTCAGTATCCGGGAGGGGCCTCTCTCCCGGGTCTTCGGCGGCCGAGGTGTTGGCCTCGGTCATAACGTCGTCGCCCCCGCCTCCAGTGTTCGGCTCCAAAGGAGCCTGTTGGGAGGACACCTCTGAGGCATCCTTTGTGGCGCCCGGAGGAGAGGGGTGCGACGCAGTCCCGCTCTCCGCTAGCTCGGCAGGCGGGGTCTCCCCATCTGAAGCCTGATCGGTGGGGAGAACTTGTGGTGGGCTGCAAGTCACAAAGGTGCTCACATGATTAGTAATATTCAAAACTTAGCACTAATAACTCGGAACGATCTTCGGATCTGTACCTTCGAGGTGGGGGCTTGACCCTGAGGTTCCTTCGCGGCACCCTCTCGAAATCCTCGGACTCAGTATCCGAGTTCGAGTTGTCGTCAGACGAGATAACCTGTGTCCGGCGCGATTTCTTTGGGGCGGGGGATCTAAGTCCTCCGGGGCGTTCGATGACGCCGCCCTCTTTCCTGCGAGGGGGGAATCGCCTCCCTCCTCACCCTCATGCTCTTCCTCTTGATTTGAGGAGGCATGAGTCTCTTCGGACGCAGCCCCTGGCTGGTCCCTGTTGCGCAGGCCCGTTCGGCCTGGTTTCTTCTTCTCCTTCTTCTCTGGCGCCTTGTAAGGCGTCACGACGAGCATCTCCAACAGCAGCGGAGACTTGGGGTCTTCGGGCTGTGGAGCCGGACACTTGATGCCCGTGGCTTTGCTCAACCATTCCTATGAAAGGTGATCGGAAAGTGCTTAGACTATCTTTGGGAACATAGAACCGGTGAAATGAAACTATGCTATACCTCGGGTGCGGGCTTGATGGCGCTCAAGCCCTTGTCCTCCTTCTTGCCCGGCCAGTTCTCCTGCGCCTTGAACAGTGCCTTCCATAGCTTCTCCCGCGTGGTACGGAAGAGTTGACGAACTGTAGGATCGTCGTCAGTCCGATAATCCCACATAGGAGAGCTTCGGCGCTGGCAGGGGAGGATGCGCCGCCGAAGCATAACCTGGACCACGTTGGTCAGGCCGACTCCTTCTCTGATCAAGGAGGCGATGCCCCTCTGCAGGTCCTCCACCTCTGTGTCCGACCCCCAGTCGAGGCCCTTTCGGACCCATGACGTCAATCTGGTCGGGGGGCCAGATCTGAATTCGGCAGGAACAGTTCCGCCCTCCTCCTTTGGCTCGGTGATGTAAAACCACTCTTTTTGCCAAGTCTTGATAGTATCGATGAAGGTACCGGATGGCCACACTGCGTGCGAAAGCTTGCCGATGACTGCCCCGCCGCAATCCGCGTGTGCGCCAGCGACACACTTCGGCTTGATGTTGAAGATCTTGAGCCACAGTCCGAAGTGTGGCTCGACTCGCAGGAAAGCTTCACAGACTATGATGAAGGCCGATATATGCATGAAGGAGTTCGGTGGGAGGTCGTGGAAGTCGAGGCCATAGAAGAACATGAGGCCCCTCACAAAGGGGTGGAGCGGGAAGCTCAGTCCCCGGATAAAGTGAGGGACAAAGACCACCCTCTCGCCTGGTGTGGGGGTGGGGATCACCTGGCCCTCCTCTGCGGCGCGGTGGAAGACATTGGCAGGGAGGTAGCCGGCGTCCTTGAGATCCCGGATGTCCTGGTCTGTGACCGTGGACGCCTCCCACTTGCCGTTGGAGCCGGAGCTAGCCATGGCTAAGCTCGGAGGGGGAAGAATGGAAGACCTAGATCTGGGCTCGGTAAGCTCGGAAGACTGGGGAAGCTGGAATGCGAATGGGAAGGTGCGGATAAGCCTTGGGGTTTTCTTCCCCTTTTATTGACACTTGCTGCTGGTTAGCCTCCCTTCACGAAGCCGTGAATCTCTCCGCTTCCCAAGGCGTGCGTGCCGTTATATGTGTATGATTAAACATATCCCGTGTAAAACGGGGCATGATCTGTGCATTAATGGATCGTGCTGGTGGAAACGGCCTCGAACCGCGAATCGAGTCTTCACGACTGGTTTAGAGGTCGTGGTGGGCCGTGGCCTTTCATCTGAAAAGTTGTCAGAAAACACTATTGGTTCTCTGACGTTTGGCCTTTAAGGCCGAATTACTCATGGTATACGAATGATCTATGATCAGAAACATTACACGTCGACGGAGGCCGAACTATATCCTGGGCCAATCACTGTTTGGAGAAAGGAACTCGCCTCGCAAGCCGAAGACTCTGATCGCTCGAAGCAGCTGGAGCCTGGACCCTTGGCGTTGGAGGCTAGTTCGGGGGCTACTGAGGGAGTCCTGGTTTAAGGGGTCCTCGGGAGGCCGGCCTATGTCTTATGGGCCGGACTGTATGGGCCACTTGCCGAATACTGGAAGAGTTGAAGACCTCATCTCCAAGAAGGAAGCTTCGAGAATCGTGGCTTGTCCTCCACGTTTGGAGTAGTGAATAGGCACGTTTATCCCTTCGACGTGCAACCGACCATGTATAAACCCTAGGTACCCTCGGCGTCTATATAAGCCAAAGGGTTTTAGGTTGTAGAACAACAGAACTCATCTAGGGTTTTAGTCATACGATCTCGTGGTAGATCAACTCTGTAATCTCCATACAATCAATATAATCAAGCAGGACATAGGGTATTACCTCCATAGGAGGGCCCGAACCTGGGTAAAACCTTGTCCCCTTCGTCTCTCGTTACCATCGATCCTAGTCTCACAGCTCGGGACCCCCTACCCGAGATCCGCCGGTTTGGACACCGACACGGGGTACTACCAATTGAAGATCAGGCCCCAAGACATTCCGAAGACGGCGTTTGTAACCCGGTATGCCCTTTATCAATATACGGTCATGTCATTTGGGTTGACCAATGCCCCTGCCTACTTCATGTACCTCATGAACAAGGTTTTCATGGAGTATTTGGACAAGTTTGTCATTATCTTCATCGACGACATACTTGTCTTCTCCAAGTCTGAAGAAGAGCATGAGCAACACTTGAGATTGGTCCTAGACAAGCTTCGAGAGCACTAGCTTTATGCCAAGTTCAGCAAGTGCGATTTTTGGCTGCCTGAAGTTGGATTTTTGGGTCATGTATTGACTGCAGAAGGATTATCAGTGGATCCTGCCAAGATTAAAGCAGTGACTGAATGGCAATCCACAAGCAATGTGAAGGAATTCAGAAGCTTCCTCGTACTCACGGGTTATTACTGCAAGTTCGTCGAAGGATTCTCAAGCATTGCCCGACCCATGACTCAGCTTTTGAAGAAGGACAAGAAGTTTGAATGGACGCCGAAGTGTGAAGAAAGCTTCCAAGAGCTCAAGAAGAGATTGAACACAGCCCCAGTTTTGGCCACCCCCGATATTCACAAGGAGTTTGTTATATATTGTGATGCATCGAGAACCGGGCTTGGAGGTGTTCTGATACAGGAAGGCATAGTCATAGCCTATCTATCCAGACAGCTACGTCCTGACGAAGAGAACTATGCTACCCACGATTTTGAGTTGGCAGCCATAGTTCATGCCTTGAAGACATGGCGACATTACCTTCTGGGAAAGCGATGTGAGATATACATAGACCACAAGAGTTTGAAGTATATTTTCACTCAAAAGGAATTGAACATGAGGCAGCGAAGATGGTTGGAGTTGATCAATGATTATGACCTCAGTGTTCAATACCACCCCAGAAAGGCTAACGTGGTAGCAGACGCCTTAAGCAGAAAGGCTTGTTCCTTGAATGCTATGATTAAGGAAAGGCTACCCGCCCTGTATGAAGAGCTTGAAAGCTTAGGCTTGGAACTAGTTGCACCTGGATTCCTAGCCAACCTCGAAACAAAGCCTACCTTGATGGATGATATTAAGGAAGCTCAGAAGGGACACGAGAGCATTGAAGGCATCAAGGGGAAGATCAAGGCAGGCAAGGCCCCAAGATTCTCAATGGATGAGCAAGGAGTTGTATGGTTCAGAAAGCGCATTTGCGTACCCAACAAGGTTGAGCTCAAGAATTTGATCTTGCAAGAAGCCCACGACACTCCGTATTCCATCCACCCTTGAGGAACCAAGATGTACCAAGACCTCAAAGCAAGATTCTGATGGCATGGCATGAAACGGGAGATAGGCACCTTTGTTGCTAAGTGTGACATATGCCAAAGAGTCAAAGCTGAGCATCAGCGACCCGCTGGACTATTGCAACCTCTCAAAGTGCCTGAATGGAAGTGGGACAAAGTCGGGATGGACTTCATCACCAGATTGCCGAGGTCAAGCAAGGGACATGATTCCATTTGGGTCATTGTCGATCACCTGACCAAGGTAGCCCATTTCATTCCCGTCAAGACGACCTACAATGGAAACCAACTAGCCAACCTCTACATCAACCGGATCGTGAGCCTCCACGGAATTCCTAAGGAGATCGTGGTAGACCGAGGTATCTAGTTTACCTCGAGATTTTGGAATAGATTCCAAGAAGCCATGGGAACCAAGTTATCCTTCAGCACTGCCTTTCACCCCCAGACTGGTGGACAGACGGAACGAGTAAATCAGATACTCGAGGATATGCTCCGTGCTTGTGTTCTGGCATATGGTACCAAGTGGGAA
Source organism: Elymus sibiricus (assembly GCA_039707655.1). Lineage (NCBI taxonomy): Eukaryota > Viridiplantae > Streptophyta > Magnoliopsida > Poales > Poaceae > Elymus > Elymus sibiricus. The sequence continues at coordinate 164,745,671 of CM077663.1, read as the reverse complement.
GATTGCTTACCATTCTCCAAGTTCTCCTACAACAATAGCTACCAGTCGAGTCTTCAAATGGCACCATTTGATGTGTTGTACGGACACAAATGCCGCACTCCCCTCAATTGGTCGGAGACCGGAGAAGGACTAATCTTTGGCCCAGACATCCTCCGCGAAGCAGAAGAGCAAGTTCAACTTGTCCGAGAGCGTCTCAAGACCGCCAAGACCACAGAGAAGAGCTATGTCGATTTCCACCGTCAGGACATGAGTTTCCGTGTTGGAGACCATGTTTATCTCCGAGTCACGCCTCTCAAAGGAACCAAGCGTTTCCATGTCAAGGGAAAGCTTGCACCAAGATACATCGGCCCCTTCAAGATCACTGAAAAACGAGGAGAAGTTGCTTACCAGCTAGAGCTACCTTCTGAGCTATCGGATGTGCACAACGTATTTCACGTGTCACAACTCCGGAAGTGTCTCCAAGTTCCCAACCACCCCGAACTCTACAAGGACATCGACCATCAAGTTATCGACCTTCAGCCAGACCTCACTTATCGTGAGAGGCCAGTTCGTATTTTGGATGAAGTTGAGCGTTGCAGCCGAAGTCGCACCATCAAGTACTTCAAGGTCCAATGGAGCAACCACACTGAAGCAGAAGCAACATGGGAGCGTGAAGACTACCTTAGATCCGAGTTCCCTTATCTTTTTAGCGCTTAGCCTAGGAATCTCGGAGACGAGATTCTTGTAAGGGGGGAAGGTCTGTCACACCCTGTGTTTGTATCACTTTGCTATGCTATGGATATACAAAAATTGGAACCATTTAAAACTTTTTAAGTACATGTGCTTGTTTGATTTGTTTGGTGCTTGCTTGTTTGGTTGATTGTGTTATGGCACTCATAGGTTCTTCTTCTCTCCACCCTCATATTCCTTGACCCCAATATCTTGCCCAATGATCATACCATGTGTATAGTACCCAAATCTATTTTTATCAAATATTATTTTGGCCAAAAAGGATTTATTCAAATTAGGTTTTAAAAAATACCCTGAATTGAGGTTTGTACTACAAGTCCTCAAATTGGGTGGATCTTTTTTCCCCAAAGACTTTATTTGAAACCTACTATATATATTACTTCCCAAAACCACCAAATATTAATTTTAAAGATTATTTTGCTATTTTATTTAAAGACTTTTCTTAAGGCCAGAAATGGTCTTTTATAGGGAAAAATTATTTAAATGCTTTAAAAATATTTGAGAAAATTTAGGGGAACTCAGTGGACATATATTTTCCATATATATGAGTTTCAACACATGGTCATGTTCAACATAATGGGCAAAACCCCTCAAAACCCTTTCTGTTTAAATCAAGCTTTTGAAATATTTATATTGGAAATATTCTCAATAAAATCCAGGAAAATTCTAGCAAGTCACACATACTATATGTGATGATCTTGCAAAGTTTCATCTCAATCCCAATTGATTTGATCCACCAATATCTTCCAAAACCATTCATGTCCAAAGCCAAGTTTGAACAACTTAACATTGTGAAGTTTGTCCTATTGACCCCAAACTTTGTGGGCATGTTCTAACCCCCAAATAATGATATCACACCAAGTGGTGGATTTGGGGGAATATGAATGCATGTCTGGATCTACAGAAATCTGATTCTGTTGAATTCTAGGGTTTTTCAAGTTTGTACTATCAACTTTCTTCAAATCTCCTCAAACTTGGTGATCCTTCCTATTTTTACCTGCATTTCCATCCTGTTAAATCTCAAGTCAAGAAAACTCCATTTGCTTGCCCAAAAATTCTAGAATGCCTCCTAGTGCCATTTATCTCCAGTAAAGTTTTCATGGCCCATCTCAATCATAGAGTGGGGTAAAGCCCCAATTTCTACCTCTGGACAGCATGATCAGCACCCATTCTACCTCCCCCCTCCTTTTTCCTCTACACTCCCTAGCTCCCCCTAGCTCCTAGAGCATCTATAGATCACCCAGGAGCTAAGAGACATGCAGGGACGCGTCCAGAGCACGCAAGCTTGCCATGGCATGCCAAAGGCATGCTCTGGAGCGTGCTACAGTGCATGTCCGCACTGTAGCAGGAGCATCCCGAGGCCCCCCTAACAGCATTGGGATGGGGAAAGCTGTCCCCCGAGATGCCCTCGACGTCCGCAACCCTCCAAGGTGCGGACCCCCTCCTCCTTCTCTCTCCGGCGCCCCCAGTCACGCGTGCCCGAGCGCTGTGGAGCTCCGCCACTCCCTGTCCACGCGGGGGACCCGCCTCAAGCTCAGCTCGCTCTCTCTCTCGCCCCCCAGCACCCTAGACTAACTCCACGAGCGCCGCGGGGCAGTCCCGACCCCCTCCCGTGGCCTCCAGAGCCCGTCCGGCGGACGCCCGAGGACCCAGTCCATGGCAAGCCCCGACCTCCCCATAAGAGGTCTCCCCAAACGCCTCACGCAGCCTCCCTCTCTCTCCCTGGCTCCTAATCGAACCCCCAGACCACCCGCTCCTCCCCAGAGCCGCCCAAGCTCGAGATCGAGCTCGAGCTCCACCGCGTCGGGTCACCGGAGCTCACGCGGTAGGGAGCTCCTCCCCCCTTGTTTTCTTCCAATCTGGAACCCCCGCTCCCACCTGACCCTCCTCCATCTCTCCCATGCTTTTCCCAGCTCCTGACGTCGGCGGCGACCACCTCCCGACACCTCTGCACCGCGGGATCTCGTCGCCGGCAAATCGCTGCCCCTCTCCGACCAGCTCCACCTCTCCTGAGACGGTGACGATGCCCTGAAGCCGTTCCTGCCCTCAGCTCCCCTCGTCGTGCCCTCCTTCGCCGCCGGTGAGCACCGCCAACCCCTAGACAGAGGTGGACGATGACCTGCCAGTGGGGTCAGGTCGTCAACCTCTCACCCTCCCTCCCGCGTCTCTCTCTCTCTGCTGCCGGGCCCCGCCCGTCAGGTTTGAATCCTGACGCGCGCGGGAGTGCCAGGCTGGGCTGGGCCAGTTTGCCCGACTGAGCCGGCTCGGCCGGCTGTTCTGGCCCTGTTTGCCTGAGGCCTTTTTCCTTTTCTTTTATCAGTGAGATTCCAAAAATCCCACAAAGTTTAATAATTGTCCAAATCCAATTATTCTTTCACCACAAATCTTGAAATATTGTGTAGAATTTAAATGTGCCACTTGTGTAAATTTTGGAAAATGTTTTATGTACTGGATTTATTTAAAACCTAGTTTTAAATATTTTTAGCCTCTGTTTAAATAGTTTCGAAAATCTTTTTCACCCCAAAACCTTAGGAAAATATTTTTAGTATTGTTTGTAGTATTTTTTTAGAGTAGGGTAACATTTTAGAAGTGGAGTTTGTGCTCTGTTTTTGTTGTGATTCTTATTATTTCCGTTATTATTGCGACGATAGATTGCGTTGTTGACGGAGGAGTTGGACCCGAAGACTTTGAAGACCGCGAAGACTTTGTTGAGCCAGGCAAGCAACCCTTTGACCATGTTAAGAAACCATTTTCATGCATGTCATATAGCACTTTATTTCGTTGTGTTGATCATGATGGTGTGGTGACCACTTTGATGGGTTGCCTGCGATACTTTTTCCATTGATACTTGCATCGTGCATGACCCTACCTCCTTATGAGGGTTGTGCGGGTGGGAGTAAATAGGATGCTTAGTAGATGCTACGCAAGTGGGACGGGAAAATGCATGGTGATGGAAACAAAAAGTGTTTTCAAAGACTTTTCAAAAACCCCGTTGGGTGCCACTAATGCCCGAGGGAGATGATGTTGAGCTAGGTAACCATTTGATAAAGAAGTGTACCAGAGCAAGTGAGTGTCGGTGGTTTTCGAAAACAGATTGTTGTAAGTTGCGACCGTTATTCCAACCTTACATGTATAACCACTATACCCCTTATGGGACGGGGCCTTGTTGATTACTTTGATGGGTACTAGCAGGGAGACCGCATTACTAGTGGCGGGAGAGTATGAGTTACTCTCTCGATACGGGATCGTGCCTGGTAGGGCGACCATGCGCTGTCTTTACAGGCACCGGGCACACTGTTGTGTTCCTTCATGGATGGTACTATGTGGAGCGATGCTCGTGTTTGTACATCATGAAGACACGGACCAACGAGTGGACTCTTTGTTTAGTATCGTCAGAGGAAAGGCGTTGTTCGGGTGCTTACCTCGGGTATGTAATATACCGCGAGTCGTGGATGACAGAAGTTCCCCGAGTCTTGTGGGTAAAGTGTGCAACCTCTACAGAGTGAAAAACTATTCGAATAGCCGTGTCCACGGTCAAGGACGGTTGGATGACTGCTCTTGTGCTACGTCTAGTGTTCACTAAACTTGGTGTGTGTTTGTGTGGGTGGGTGACACAGAGATGATACATGAGTTAAGTTAGATGACTTGACATGATGATCGAACATGAAGTGTTCAAACCTTGATTCATAATTGATATCTGTAATCTGTTCATACGGATACCTGTTACTTGTTGATGCATGCTATCACAAATTATTTTGAAAATGACATTGCACTCCAAATTAGCTTTCCGCAAACTTACCTACTTAGTGCTATATCATGCATTGTTATTATCTTGTTTCAAACATGGGTTGCTTGCGAGTACATTCAAAGTACTCATTGGCTTTCCACTGGTTATTTAATTGGCCAGGCGTGGAAGAACAGGAAAACGGTGAAGAGTTCATTGGTGACGAACATGCGAACTAGGAGGCTTTCCAGTCAGAATGCCTATAGGTTAAGGCAGATGGCATGGGTCTACGCTTTCGATCAAGATTTCCGCTGCTAGCTATGTTTGTTATTTGGCCTCTCATGGCCCTATCTATGTAAGACTTGACCTTCATGGTCTTTATTTGTGTAAGATGCTAAATGTTGATGTAAGACTCTTGTTATTCAGCTTCTGTGTGTTCAGTGAGCATTGATCTCTGGGATCACTGTACACGTGCATCCGGTGATCACGACTTATGAGTCGAGGTCCCCACAAACCGTTGCTCCGTTTTGAACATGCCATATATGAAACTTGACTAGAATTTCATGCAGTTTCATATTATCATGTCACATCCATGTTTTGAAATGTTTGTGGGTGTTGTTGGCATGCACTTTGCATTCATGTTATATTCATCTTGAGTTTGTCATATCCTTTAGGCCGTAGCTCCGTTTTAAATGATCTATATATGCAAATCACCTAGACGTGTAGAATCAAATGGTACACTTTATTTTCCTGTTTAATAAATATAAAACATGGTTAGTTCAGATCTGGATCGATTTCGAAATTTGCATATGGGGTCGTTTCAGAAATACTATAAGATGTTTCCGGCCTCATTTAAAGTTGCCTAAATATCAAGTTTATTTATGCTTCACCTCTTGCCATGTTTAACAACATTTAAACTTGTCGTGTAAATAAACAAGAGTGAACTAAATAATTCAAACATGGAGTTTCGTCAATATGCAACTCGTTGCATATTGAGCTTCACTTAAGTGTAGTATTTGATTGTTGTGCTTTGCCATGCCTTGCACATTTAAATGGAAATGCATCATATTTGTGTGCGCATCATATCATGAATATGTTGTGGTGTATCGTGTGTTGATTGATTATTTCCGGATTGCTTCTTCTCGATAGAGTTCCAAAAGCGTTCTGAATGTGAGGATTCGTTAGACTACGTCCCGTTTGTCTACTTCACGGATGCGTTCTTCTTCCAAGCGGGATCTCATGCAAGATGATCATTTCCCTGGATACCACTACTATCATTGCTATGCTAGTTGTCTTGTTTCTATCGTTATGTCTCGTTACCTACCACTTGTATGTCAAGCCTCCCAACATTGCCATGAAAAGCCTCTACCCCCTCCACATCCCAGCAAACCATTGTTTTGCTATGTTACCGCTTCCTTAGCCCTTCTTATAGCGTTGCTAGTTGCAGGTGCAGATTGTTTCCATGTGAAAACATGGATATCTTGAGATATCACATTATTATTGCTATTTAATTTAATGCACATATATACTTGGTAAAAGGTGGAAGGCTTGGCCTTTTGCTCAATGTTTTGTTCCACCTTTGCGGCCCTAGTTACTTGTGTACCGGTGTTATGTTCCATATTGAGCACTCCTAACATGCTTGGGGTCATTATGGGGACCCCCTTGATTTTCGTTTGGGATAAAAATCTTTTGTCAAGGCCCAACATTGGTACTCCATTTGCCTAATAACTATTAAAATGGCATAGGGACCCGCCGACACCCGCGGATAATTAATCAACACCCCGGGCCAGTTCTCCTCATAAGTGTTGGTCCAAAATAGAGCATTGTGCGGGACACCCCGGGGCAACTCGGGTGATTTCTATTAGACCACTTTACACTAGCTCATCTGGTCGTGTCCTGAGAACGAGATACGCGGCTCCTATCGGGTTTGTCGACACGCTGATACGTCTCCAACGTATCTAAATTTTTTGATTGTTCCATGCTATTATATTATCTATTTTGGATGTTTTATATGCATTAATATGCTATTTTATATTATTTTTGGGACTAACATATTAACCTAGTGCCCAGTGCCAGTTTCTGTTTTTTCCTTGTTTTTGAGTATTGCAGAAAAGGAATATCAAACGGAGTCCAAACGGAATAAAATTCTATGATGATTTTTCTTGGACAAGAAGGAACCCAGGAGACATGGAGAAGAGGCCAGAAGACCTACGGGTGGGCCACAAGCCACCTGGGTGCGCCCCTGGGGGGGGCGCCCCCAGGCTTGTGCCCTCCCCCCCCCCCCCGTAGCTCCTCCAACCCTAATTCTCCGCCTATAAATTCAGAAATATTCCCCCAATACCATAGAGAGCCACGACAATACTTTTCCGCCGCCGCAAGCCTCTGTTCCCGTGAGATCCCATCTTGGGGCCTTTTCCGGTAATCTGCCGGAGGGGGATTCGATCACGGAGGGCATCTACATCAACACCATTGCCCCTCCAATGATGCGTGAGTAGTTCACCTCAGACCTTCGGGTCCATAGCTAGTAGCTAGATGGCTTCTTCTCTCTCTATGATCTTCAATACCATGTTCTCCATGATCTTCATGGAGATCTATCCGTTGTAATACTCTTTTGCGGTGTGTTTGTCGAGATCCGATGAATTGTGGATTTATGATCAGATTATCTATGAATATTATTTGAATCTTCTCTAAATTCTTATATGCATGATTTCATATCTTTGCAAGTCTCTTCGAGTTATTGGTTTGGTTTGGCCAACTAGATTGGTAATTCTTGCAATGGGAGAAGTGCTTGGTTTTGGGTTCAATCTTATATTTGTATTGTTGCCATCAAGGGTAAAAAGATGGGGTTTTCATCATATTGCTTGAGTTTATCCCTCTACATCATGTCAGCTTACCTAATGCGTTACTCTGTTCTTCATGAACTTAATACTCTAGATGCAGGCAGGAGTCGGTCGATGTGTGGAGTAATAGTAGTAGATGCAGAATCATTTCGGTCTACTTGATACAGACGTGATGCCTATATGCATAATCATTGCCTTGGATATCGTCATAACTATGTGCTTTTCTATCAATTGCTCGACAGTAATTTGTTCACCCACCGTATTATTTTCCTTCAAGAGAGAAGCCTCTAGTGAAACCTATGGCCCCCGGGTCTATTTTCCATATTATATTTTCAGATCTATAAACCAAAAATACCAAAAATACTTTGCTGCAATCTATCTACTTTTATTTTACTTTTCGTTTTAGTAATCTTTTATATCTATCTCTATCAGATCTCATCCTTGCAAGTAACCATGAAGGGATTGACAACCCCTTTATAGCGTTGGGTGCAAGTGTTTGATTGTTTGTGTAGGTGCAAAGATTGGGGCCTTGCTTGTACCTCCTACTGGATTGATACCTTGGTTCTCAACAACTAAGGTAAATACTTATCTACTTTGCTGCATCACCCTTTCCTCTTCAAGGGAAAACCAACGCAAGCTCAAGAAGTAGCAAGAAGGATTTCTGGCTCCGTTGCCGGGGAGGATACATAGCAAGTCAAGACATCAAGCCTACCAAGTACCCATCACAAACTCATCTCTTGCATTTACATTATTTGCCATTCGCCTTCTCTTTTTCGTTTGCCCTTTTTGCCGGATCTCTTGCTTGTTGCTATGATTAGCGTTACTAACCCCCCTTTGTCACCAGACTTTGAAGTTCTATACTTCAAACAAAAACAAGTGGAAAATCTGAAAGATGCCTGGTATAGGCTAATGGAATCCCATCGTATTTCCAATCTAAAAGGAGATGCAAAAGTTTTGCTTAGAAATTTTTTCATTGGATTGGCTTTGCATCATAGAAAGCTTTTGGATTTTGCCTCAAAGGGCAATTTTATCGAACTTGATGCAAATGCCGCTTATGAAGTTTTGGAAGGGATTTTGGGGGTTCCCCCACAAAAAAAATGGCTTGCCTTTTCACAAGAGGGAGTTCAAATTCTCGACAATTTGGGTGACTTACATCAGCACTTAGTCGAGTTACAAAAATATCACGAACCCCTCAAACATATTAGTGGGAACCTCAGTCGCTTGAACACTTTGATTGCCCTCTGCAATAAGCGTTTGGATATTTTGGATCTTAAGATGGTTTCTTCTCTTGAAAATTTGGGGAAGCGGAAAGAGCCCCCCGGATTCGAGAAGGCCCTCACAAAAGTTGCCAAAACCAAAGATGACAATACCTAGATCTATTGCGTTATGCCTAGCTAGGGGCGTTAAACAATAGCGCTTGTTGGGAGGCAACCCAATTTTATTTTATGTTTTTTTGTTTTTGTTTCTGTTATTGACTGCTTTACACATTATTACCTCTGTAGTAATTGTGTTTTATTGTTTTAATTAGTGTTTGAGCCAAGTAAGACCTTTGGGATGGTCTACGGCGATTGTTGATTTGATTTTACTGAAAAACAGAAACTTTTGTGCTCAGTCCAGGAATTTTATAAATTCACCAGAGCGTTGAATGAGTCTGAAATTTTTACAAAAGATTGATATACAAATTTAACACATTTTCCTAATTTTTCAGAATTTTTGGAGTTACAGAAGTATTCGAAGTTTACAGATCTCTACAGACTGTTCTGTTTTTGACAGATTCTGATTTCTTTGTGTTGTTTGCTTATTTTGATGTATCTATGGGTTGTATCGGGGGGTATGAACCATGGAGAAGTTGGAATACAGTAGATATTACACCAATTTAAATAAATAATGAGTTCACAACAGTACCTAAAGTGGTGATTTATTTTTCTTATACTAACGGATCTCACGAGTTTTCTGTTGAGTTTTGTGTTGTGAAGTTTTCATGTTTTGGGTAAAGATTTGATGGACTATGGAATAAGGAGTGGCAAGAGCCTAAGCTTGGGGATGCCCAAGGCACCCCAAGGAATATTCAAGGATACGAAAGAGCCTAAGCTTGGGGATGCCCCGGAAGGCATCCCCTCTTTCGTCTTCAATCCATCGGTAAATTTACTTGAGGCTATATTTTTATTCACCACATGATATGTGTTTTGCTTGGAGCGTCTTGTATGATATGAGTCTTTGCTTTTTAGTTTGACACAATCATCCTTGCTGCACACATATTTTGAGAGGGACATGCATGAATCGTGAATTTATTAGAATACTCTATGTGCTTCACTTATATCTTTTGAGCTAGGCAATTTTGCTCTAGTGCTTCACTTATATCTTTTTAGAGCACAGTGGTGTTTTTTATTTTATAGAAATAATTGAACTCTTGTACCTCACTTATATTATTTTGAGATTCTTTAAACAGCATGCTAATTGGTTTAGGTTATGAATTTCGTCCTAATATAATGGGCATCCAAGAGGGATATAATAAAAACTTTCATATAAAGTGCATTGAATACTATGAGAAGTTTGATTCCTTGCATATAGTTTTGAGATATAAAGATGGTGATATTAGAGTCATGCTAGTGAGTAATTGTGGATTGGTAGAAATACTTGTGTTAAAAGTTTGTGATTCCCGTAGCATGCACGTATGGTGAACCGTTATGTAACAAAGTCGGAGCATGATTTGTTTATTGATTGTCATCCTTTGTGTGAGGGTCGGGAGCGCGCGATGGTTAACTCCTACCAACCTCTCCCCTAGGAGCATGCGTCTAATACTTTGCTTCGATAACTAATATACTTTTGCAATAAGTATGTGAGTTCTTTATTACTAATGTGAGTCCATGGATTATACGCACTCTCACCCTTCCACCATTGCTAGCCTCTCTAGTACCGCGCAACTTTCGCCGGTGCATTAAACCCACCATATTCCCTTCCTCAAAACAGCCACCATACCTACCTATTATGGCATTTCCATAGCCATTCTGAGATATATTGCCATGCAACTTCCACCGTTCCGTTTATTATGACACGCACCATCATTTTCATATTGCTTTGCATGATCGTAAGATAGCTAGCATGATGTTTTCATGGCTTGTCCGTTTTTTGATGTCATTTGCTATGCTAGATCGTTGCACACCCCGGTACACCGCCGGAAGCATTCATATAGAGTCATATTTTGTTATAGGTATCGAGTTGTAATTCTTGGGTTGTAAGTAAATAAAAGTGTGATGATCATTATTTTTAGAGCATTGTCCCATGAGAGGAAAGGATGATGGAAGCTATGATTCCCTCACAAGTTGGGATGAGTCTCCGTACTTTACAAATAATAAAAGAGGCCAATGAAGCCCAAATAAAAAAAAGAGGCCAAAGATGCCCACCAAAATAAAAAATAAAAAATAAAAATGAGACAAAAGAGAGAAGGGACAATGCTACTATCCTTTTTTTTCCACACTTGTGCTTCAAAGTAGCACCATGATCTTCATGATAGAGAGTCTCCTATTTTGTCACTTTCATATACTAGTGGGAATTTTTCATTATATAACTTGGCTTGTATATTCCAATGATGGGCTTCCTCAAATTGCCCTAGGTCTTCGTGAGCAAGCGAGTTGGATGCACACCCACTTAGTTTCTTTTTGAGCTTTCATACACTTATAGCTCTAGTGCATCCGTTGCATGGCAATCCCTACTCACTCACATTGATATCTATTGATGGGCATCTCCATAGCCCGTTGATACGCCTAGTTGATGTGAGACTATCTTCTCCTTTTCCTCACAACCTCCACCATATTCTATTCCACCTATAGTGTCATATCCATGGCTCACGCTCATGTATTGCGTGAAAGTTGAAAAGGTTTGAGAACATAAAAGGTGTGAAAGAATTGCTTGACTTGTCATCGGGGTTGTGCATGATTCAAATACTTTGTGAGGGGAAGATGCAGCATAGCCAAACCATATGATTTTGTAGGGAAAAATTTCTTTGGCCATGTTATTTTGAAAGGACACGATTGCTTTGTTAGTATGCTTGAAGTATTATTGTTTTTATGTCAATATTAAGCTTTTATTTTGAATCTTATGGATCTGAACATTCATGCCACAATAAAGAATATTACATGGATAAATATGTTAGGTAGCATTCCACATCAAAAATTCTGTTTTTATCATTTACCTACTCGAGGACGAGCAGTAATTAAGATTGGGGATGCTTGATACGTCTCCAACGTATCTATAATTTTTGATTGTTCCATGCTATTATATTATCTATTTTGGATGTTTTATATGCATTAATATGCTATTTTATATTATTTTTGGGACTAACCTATTAACCTAGTGCCCAGTGCCAGTGCCAGTTTCTGTTTTTTCCTTGTTTTTGAGTATTGCAGAAAAGGAATATCAAACGGAGTCCAAACGGAATAAAATTCTACGATGATTTTTCTTGGACCAAAAGGAACCCAGGAGACTTGGAGAAGAGGCCTGAAGACCTACGGGTGGGCCACAATCCACCTGGGCGCGCCCCTGGGGGGGCGTGCCCCCAGGCTTTGTGGGCCCCCCGTAGCTCCTCCAACCCTAAATCTCCGCCTATAAATTCAGAAATATTCCCCCAATACCAAAGAGAGCCACGATAATACTTTTCCGCCGCCGCAAGCCTCTGTTCCCGTGAGATCCCATCTTGGGGCCTTTTCCGGTAATCTGCCGGAGGGGGATTCGATCACGGAGGGCATGTACATCAACACCATTGCCCCTCCGATGATGCGTGAGTAGTTCACCTCAGACCTTCGGGTCCATAGCTAGTAGCTAGATGGCTTCTTCTCTCTCTATGATCTTCAATACCATGTTCTCCATGATTGTCATGGAGATCTATCCGTTGTAATACTCTTTTGCGGTGTGTTTGTCGAGATCCGATGAATTGTGGATTTATGATCAGATTATCTATGAATATTATTTGAATCTTCTCTGAATTCTTATATACATGATTTCATATCTTTGCAAGTCTCTTCGAGTTATTGGTTTGGTTTGGCCAACTAGATTGGTAATTCTTGCAATGGGAGAAGTGCTTGGTTTTGGGTTCAATCTTGCGGTGTCCTCACCCAGTGACAAAGTAGGGGTAGTGAGGCACATATTTGTATTGTTGCCATCAAGTGTAAAAAGATGGGGTTTTCATCATATTGCTTGAGTTTATCCCTCTACATCATGTCATCTTACCTAATGCGTTACTCTGTTCTTCATGAACTTAATACTCTAGATGCAGGCAGGAGTCGGTCGATGTGTGGAGTAATAGTAGTAGATGCAGAATCATTTCGGTCTACTTGATACGGACGTGATGCCTATATGCATAATCATTGCCTTGGATATCATCATAACTATGCGCTTTTCTATCAATTGCTCGACAGTAATTTGTTCACCCACCGTATTATTTTCCTTCAAAAGAGAAGCCTCTAGTGAAACCTATGGCCCTCGGGTCTATTTTCCATATTATATTTTCAGATCTATAAACCAAAAATACCAAAAATACTTTGCTGCAATCTATTTACTTTTATTTTACTTTTCGTTTTAGTAATCTTTTATATCTATCTCTATCAGATCTCATCCTTGCAAGTAACCGTGAAGGGATTGACAACTCCTTTATAGCGTTGGGTGCAAGTGTTTGATTGTTTGTGTAGGTGCAAAGATTGGGGCCTTGCTTGTACCTCCTACTAGATTGATAACTTGGTTCTCAACAACTGAGGGAAATACTTATCTACTTTGCTACATCACCCTTTCCTCTTCAAGGGAAAGCCAACGCAAGCTCAAGAAGTAGCACACGGCGGGTGGCCTTGCCATATTTTTTTACCTTTCTCGAATGTCTTCTGCACGGGATTCCGAGGATACTTTGGGCTATCTCGAGGTTGAGTTTTTCCACCAGAATTCTGAGGATACTACGGGCTATCCCGTGGTTGAGGTTTTCCACACAGGTTGTGGCTATTTTGTGATGGATGAGTTGGAGCACCCCTCCAGGGTTAAATCTTTCTGAAAGTCGTGCCCGCAGTTACGTGGCAACTTGGAAATTTGTTTAACACCCAGTCATAGCAAACTTGAAGTGAACTCAAAAAAAATACACCAACCATGTGCGTAACCGTCACTGTCTCTACTCATGAGTTCTGAACCGAGAGAGAACACGGTGTGGTTATGATTGACTCGTAAGTAGGTGTTCATGATCACTTCTTGATCATTACTAGTTCATGTCCGTTTATGCGTAGATCACCCTTCTTATTATTGTACTCATAAGTTAGCCACTCAAATAAATGCTTAGTGCTTGCTGCAGCCTCACCACTTAACCATGCCTCACCCATTAAGCTTTGCTAGTCTTGATACCCTTGGAAATGAGATTGCTGAGTCCCTATGGCTCACAGATTACTACAACAACAGTTGGAGGTGCAGGTAATGCTATGCTTTGACGTGAGAGCGATGCTTGTATGGTTTGGAGTTCTTCTTCTTCTTAACCGATCATAGGATGGGTTCCAGGCCGGCATCCTGGGATTAGCAAGGATGGATGTCGCTTTTATCGTTTGATTTCATCCGTAGCCGGACCTTGCTCTTATGTATGGTGTTTGAATGTATTGTTGTATTTGAGATGGTCATGATTTAGCTTGTGGTGAGTGTAAGCCAATTCCATATATTCATCTCCTCTTTACATGTACTTGTAACGATATCCATTCTTGCGAAACGACGAGATGCGCTTCTATCCCTATCAAGGCCCTCGATCCAAAATAAGGATTGGACCGCATCTTGGGCATTACAGTCCACCCTTAGCTTGTCGGAGAAGGATAAAGAGTAAGTATCCATCCTTGCGATCATATCGACCTTCTCCCTTGCATCCCTTTCCTTCCTATTTTCTAGCTGAATCTTGTTGTTGGTTGTTCTTGCAAAGACAAAGAGCCCTTGGCAAAGAGAATGGCCAAGAGGGAGGCCCTTACACCCACCACGGAGGGCGCTACGAGCTTCAGGACGATGGCGAGCTCCGTGCAGGAGCTAGACGTCATCATCATCAGCCCTTCCACCAGCCCCCCGCGCGGGGTTGATCTTCAGTACTTGACGGTGGGCGCCTTTATGGACGCCCGCACCAACGCCTCCGTCCTTCTGCAAGCGGAAGTGGAGCGCCCGGAGGCAGCTCACAAACGCTCCATCCAGGAGAGGAGCTCTCTGGCAAGGGTTCCCATCGATGAGCCCGTCCATGACGGGGATACACCGGGCGACGATGCCGGTGCTGATGCGATGGCGGCGGACGTCACAATAGAGGGAGGCGCCACCCCCCCACCAACAGGAGCCCACAGGTAAGTCCCATGCCGTTGGAATCTTTATTTTCTACGTCTTTTTTGTCTTCTAGATCTTCTCTTGAGTTCAGTTTTCTTCTTAACCTGGTTTACTTTAGATTTGGCCCCTCCAGAAACTCTGAACGTCGACGTCCATGCGGGGGAGGCAGATGCAGAGGCGAGTCGGGTCGTAGCGGAGGAGAAAGCTTCCCGCGGAGCCGACAAGGAGGCTGGCAAAGAAGATTGCCGAAGGGTCATCCTCGAGGGTGGCGGCGGACACTGAGGGCACTTCTGCCTTAGGAGCGCCAATGATGGGCATGCTCGATGCAGCCGGGGTGATCGATGGACCTGCCGCCGGCCCATCGTCGCTAGATGCGCCACCCCTAGCCGATACCTCAATGTCGGGGATCTGCCATTCGTCAGCTTCCCCGGTGACGCCGTCTTCCAAACCTTCCTTGAAGGAGGGGCTTCTGATGGTACGATCGCCACTGTCGGGGGCCCGGTGACCAAGGACCCCTTGGGCGACAGCAACGAGGCTAGGGAGCACGCCATCCCGTCCTCCCTTGGCAGGGATTTCAGGCAGCTGCAAACACGTTATGTCAACCGTTCGGAGAAGCTGGACCGCCGAGAGGCCCTCCTTGCTGAGGCACAACTTCGGTTCCAGGAGCGGCTCACGGAGACCCAAGCCTGGTTCACCACCAGCCACAAGGACCTCACCGACAAGCAGGCCGACCTCACCAAGTCTATCACTGAATTCATCAACCAAAAGGCCGAATCGGAGAAGAGCTAGAGAGAAGCTAATGAGGGAATCGCCGTTGCTGAGGCAAACTTGGTCGCACGCAAGGTGCAGTTGGACACCCACGAAGAGGAGCTTGCCGCCCGGGAGAAGGCCCTTGCCGACAAGCTTGGGACTGAGCTGGAGAAACAGATCAAGGAGCTGGAGCTGAGGCATGAGGACACCCTCGACAAGCAGGCACCAAAGCACGCTGACAAGCTCCACGAGGCCAGCAGTGCTGCCGAGGCCGCCCAGTCTGCTGAAGCCAAGCTCGAATAGAACGTGTGGCAGCTGGAGTTGGATCTTGCCGCTTCTGGTGAGGAGGCCCTGAAGCTAAAGGAGGACATCCACAAGGGGGTCCAGACCCTGGCGGACTTGCAAGCGGGGTTCTCCGGCAAAACCAAGGAGCTGAACGCTGCATTTGAAGTCAACGCCTATCTTCAGGTGAAGGTGAGCACTCACGAGGACGCCTCAAAGCCTCCAAGACTAGGGAGCAGGGGCTGCTCGATGAGATCCGGAAGGAGAAGGAGCTGCTCGCTTCCGCCACGCATTCCTCTAATGAACTACAGAAGAACATCAGATTGTGGACGGAGCAGCTCATGGACATCGCTGGCAAGCTCTGTGCCCAGCTGGCAGACATGAGCCTCGAAGGGTACGCTTTCTCCAACGACGCCAAGGAGGTGGCAAGTGTCAGGCTATCTATCTTCTTCGGGAAGCTCGTTGAGGTGCTGCCGAAGTACGAGGCAAGGCGGGCCGACCATTTCCTCCAAGGTTCCCGCGAGCTTTGCCGCAAGGCTGTCCACAAGGTCTTGGTGAAGGTCGCCTACCACAACCCTAGCCTCGATCTATGCAAAACCTTCTCCAAGCTACCGAAAGACTTCGACAACAAGGAACTTGACACCCTCGTCGCCCCCATTTTTATAGGGTTGGCTCCGTGACCCTGATCTAGTAGCTTCCTCGTGGCGCTTGTATCAAAAACAATTATCCTGAATTAGCATCAGAACCTTGCTTTTGAATGTAATATATATCATTTTCTAGTATGAATGGCCACTTTTCCTTGTGTATGATTCCGCACTTGCATGTTTCTGGCCCCTATGCTTATCAGGAACGCTTGCCGACGCACACATTTTTGTTGGGAGTACTTTTAGGAACAGCTCCTTGATAACCCACAAGTGTAGGGGATCGTTTGTAGAATTTTTCGATAAGTAAGAGCGTCAAACCAAATGAGGAGCTCCAGGTAGAATTAATATTCTCTCAAGTGCTATCGACCACCAATACAACTCTATGCAAGCTAACGCTTACTTTACCAAGAACAAGTATGAAACTACTTTGCTGGAAAGAAACTACAAGTACTTTGTAGGGGTAGAGATAGTTTTGCAAGGTAATAAAGAACGTAGAAATAAAAGTTAGGTGTTTTTTAGATAAATATTAAATAGGTTAATTGTTTAGTAGAAAGCTTTTTGTAGCACAAGAGAAAGATTTGTCCCTAGGCAATCGATAACTAGACCGGTATCATTGTTGCAGTTTTATATGAGGGAGAGGCATACACTAACATACTTTCCATACTTGGATCATATGCACTGATGATTGGAATTCTAGCAAGCATCCGCAACTACTAGAAATTCATTAGGGTAAACCCAACCATAGAATTAAACATCAAGTCCCCTTTATCCCATACGTAAACAATCCCCTTACTCGGGTGTAATCTTCTGTCACTCTAGCCGCCCACAATAAGAGAATCATAAACATATTGCAACACCCTACAGCGGGGATCCCACACGCTTGTGCGACACGGCGGGCACCATAGGACAGCACCAAAATAGAACATACATCTCAAACCAATCACGATCATCAATCAACCCACAGGACACAAGAAATCTACTCAAACATCATAGGATAGCCACACATCATTGGATAATAATATATAGCATTAAGCACCATGTTTAAGTAGAGATTATAGTGGGGAAGAGAGGTTTTAAACCACTGCGTAGAGGGAGAGAGACTTGGTGGTGACAGCGGTGAAGTTGTTGATGTAGATCGCCATCATGATGGATGCCCTAGTGGCGCTCCGGCGCCACCGAGAGAGAGGGGGAGAGAGTCCCCCTCCCTCTTCTTCTTCCTTGGCATCCTCCCTAGGTTGGAGGAGAGTTTCCCCTCTGGTCCATGGTCGCCATGGCTCCCGGAGGGCAGGAGCCCCTCCGAGATTGCATATCTCTCTCTGTTTCTCTTCTGTTTTCGCCACTGTTTTCGGACCCCTTCACCGTTTCTTAAATATCCGGAGATCCGTAACTCCGATCGGGCTGAAATTTTAGGGGATTTTTATCGCGAAAACATCTTTGTTGTGGCGGAAGGAGAGCCCCAACTGACTTAAGGGGGAGGCACAAGCCATCAGGGCGCGGACCCCCTTGGCCGCGCACTGTTGGCTTGTGCCTCCCTCGGGCACCGTCTTGCGTTGATTCCGACTCCCAAAATTCACATATATTAAAAAAAATCTCCGTAATTTTTTATCACATTTGGACTTCGTTTGATATGGAATTTCTGGGAAACAAAAAAACACAAAAAATAGGAAGTGGCACTGGGCACTGGATAAGTAAGTTAGTCCCAAAATTAATATAAAATGTTGCCAAAAGTATATGAAAGTTGTAGAATATTGGCATGAAGCAATCAAAAATTATAGATACGACAAAGACGTATCAGCATCCCCAAGCTTAATTCCTGCTCGTCCTCGAGTAGGTAAATGATAAAAAGATAATTTTTGATGTGGAAATCTACCTAACAAATCTTGAACAAATGTCTAATTATGACATGAATATTAAGATACAAGTGATTCAATGCAACAGTCTGACAAAAAGACATCCATACTCAGATTTACTAGCAAACAATCATGTCCTTTCAAAATAACAATGCCAAAGAATGTTATCCCTAAAAAATCATATAGCCTGTCATGCTGGGTCTTCCTAGCATAAAGTATAAATCATGAGCACCCCGGTGTCAAACCAAGCAATTGGATCGTACTTTTTCAATGCGCATCAACTTTTTATTCTTCACGCAATAGATGAGTGTTAACCATGGACATAGCGTAAGGGTGGAATAGAATATGGTGATAGATATCAAAAGGGTTGAAAGTGGAGAAGAAAGTCACGCATCAACTCGGCGTATCAACGGGCTATGGAGATGCCCATCAATAGATATCAATGCGAGGAGTAGGGATTGCCATGCAACGGATGCACTAGAGCTATAAGTGTATGAAAGCTCGACTGAAGCTAAGTGGGTGTGCATCCAACTTGCTTTCTCATGAAGACCTTAGGCATTTGAGGACGCCCGTCATCGGAATATACAAGCCAAGTTCTATAATGAAAAATTCCCACTGGGACAAAACAAGAGACTCTATATATGAAGAACATGGTGCCAATTTGAGGCACAAGTGTGGTAAAGGATAGTAGCAAAGTCCCTTTTCTCTTTTTCTCTCATTTTTTTCATGGTGGGTCTTTTTTCCGCCTCCCCCGTTGTTTGTTTTATCGTGGGCTCATTTGGCCTCCCCCATTTTTTCATTTTTCGTGCGGAGTCTCATCCCGACTTGTGGGGGAATCATAGTCTCCATCATCCTCTCCTCACTGGGACAATGCTCTAATATTGATGATCATCACACTTTTATTTACTTACAACTCGATATGAAAAACTGATAGGATGATATGACTCCATGGATTCACATTAGTCATAAAGAACTCATATACTTATTGCAAAGTTTTATTAGTTTTATCACAACTCAAAGTACTACTCGCATGCTCCTAGGGAGGAGGTTGGGAGGAGTTAACCATCGCGCGCCCCCGATTCAACAACACAAAGGATTTCAATCAAGGATAAATTATGCTCCGATCTTCATCGCATAACTAGAGACTATATGTGCATGCTTCGGGAATCACAAACCTTAACATCAATATTCTAACTAATCCACAATCATCCACTAGTGCACCCACATATTACTATCTTAATGTCGCAAAACTATTGCAGGGAATCAAACATATCATATTCAGTGATCTACAAGTTTTATCTAGGATTTTATGACTAACCATGTAAATGACCAATTCCCATTGACTCTCTAAATAGCTATAAGTGAAGCATGAGAGTTTAATTCTTTCTATAAAAGACATGGACATGCTCTAATAAATATAAGTGAAGCAAAAGAGCATTCTACAAATAACGGTTTTCTTTATGTAGAGAAACAGGCATCCAACTTCAAATGATATAAGTGAAGCACATGAAGCATTCTATAAAGCCATACTCAAAATATATAAGTGAAGTGCAAAGAGCAGTCTATAAATCAACAATGGACTTTCCCCTACCAGCATGGTGCATTGCTAAAAAGGAAAATAAAAGGCACACAACGGTCCAAGAATTTACGCATATCATGTGAACAAAACAAAAAGCAAAACATACCGATAGTTGTTGAAGAAGAAAGATGGGATGCCTTCTGGGACATCCCCAAGCTTAGACACTAGAGTATCCTTGAATATTAACTTGGCGTGCCTTGGGCATCCCCAAGCTTGAACTCTTGTCTCTCCTTATTCTTCTCATATCGTTACCTCCTCTATCTTCGAACACTTCATCCACACAAAACTTGACAGAACTTTCATTAAAAACGTTAGTACATAATCATCAAATCTCATCATGTCCTGCTATAACATTATTGCATAATTATATATAACATTACTCTCTGTACGCTATCACAGTTCTATGGCTCCCAAGTCATTGGGGCTCAACAAGAATTCAAGCATAAGCACGCAAAGCAACTATAACAACAATCTATGAAAAACAGGATAGTCTGTAAAGATCTATAAAGAAACTATACTTCTGTAACTCAAATAAACACTGAAAAATTAGGGCGTAATAAAAAAATTGCATAGAAGTACTGTGTAGAAATTTCAGAATTTTTGCACGCTCCCGTAAAATATGAAAATTGAAATACTACAATGAAAGTTTCTGTTTTTACACAACACATATCAAACAAGCAATTCAAACATCCTAAAGGTAATTATGGGCACATTATTTTTATAATACAATGGATTAGTACAAGGGGATAATTATTTTTGTTGAAAAGTTGTTGTAATGAAGATGCACAAAGTTTCCATGGGCATGAACAAAAGTTCAAGGACGTTCCCCACTTCAACGGTGCTCATCTTTCTTTCTTTCACTTCTCTTTTTGAAAAGGTTTTAAGTTCCCCCACTTTATTTTTTTGTTTTTAATTATTTTAAAAGCACACAACAGAAATAAATGACTCTCTAAAACTTTCGGGTTGTCTCCCTGGCAACGCTTTCTTTAGAGCCATTAAGCTAGGCATATAGTGCTCAGGTAATTGATCCACCCGAATCCCAAGGTATATCAAAGCCAATTTTAATTAACAATGATTTGTAATTAAGTAATGAGCACAAAGTGATATATATCATGTGACAACGAAATCTAACTCTCTTCCTATGCATTGGCATGTCATACAAGAACAATTCATTCAGACAAAGTAAAGGCCAATTCATAGCATAAGTAGTTTCTTGCAATTTTATAGTATTGGAAACATACATAGGTGAAGATTTGGTTCCTCTCTCATAATAATTGCAAGGAGCAGCAAGCACATGCATATTATATTTATCAAAATCATCATGTGTGATAGTAAGACGCAACCCATCAACATAATCCTTAATAAATGCAAACTTCTCCGATATAGTGTAGTTGCGAGAATTCAAAAAGACAATAGGACTATCATGTGTGGGTGCAATAGCAACAATTTCATGCTTAACATAAGGAACTATAGAAAGTTCATATCCATAAGCATAATTCATATTGGCATCACGGCCACAAGCATAGCAAGCATCAAGTTCATCAAAAAGGGATATTTCAAATGAATCCAAGGGATCATAGCATTCATCCTTCGGTATGTACAAAGGGAATTAAACAATGTATGAGTTGAAGAGTTACTCTAGCTAGAAGGCGGGCATGGGTAGCTAATCCGCTCTTACTCCTTTTTTTCTTCGCTCGCCTCCTCATCTTTTTCATCTAATGAACTCACAGTTTCAGCAATTTCTTCTTCCATAGATTCCTGCAAAATATTAGTCTCTTCCAAGGAAGTGGTCATTCTTTCAATAAATTCTTTAACATAAGCATTAAAAGCATAGTTTTCATAGCAATATTTAAGTACGGCAAAATTTTCAGATTTGTAAAGAGTAGCATCACACTTTTCAATGAAAGAAGCAACTTCATATGCACCCTTAAGAGCAACAAATTCTTCAATTTGTTCAACATCATAATAACAATAGGCCTCCTTGGTATAAGAATATAGTATTTCATTATCATGAAACTTACATCGGTAGGGAAGGTGGTTTTCAGTGCCTTCAGAACAACAAGTGAAATCATATATTTCGCATAAATTTGAAGCGTAGCAACGTAAAGTATTAATTTGATGCCAGAAGAGTTTCCCTTTTTGAGATAAGCGGTGTCGCACATAATAAGCATGATCATTTAATGATTTTCCCTCAACTAAGCTAGTTGGGTTTTCATCACGAGCACAAAGGGATCGAAGATGATCCAAGTAATAAGCTTCAGCAGTATGGTAGATTTTGGGTGGTTCCTCAACCACTAGGTTAGCAAGTACATCTATTTTTTGGTATTTTGCGTTTCTACCCATAACTAAAGATAGAAAACAACTAATAACAGAAAATAAAACAACTAAAAATAGAAAATAAAAATTACTTAGTGATAAAGCAAACAAGAACACACGAGAATATCAACCACTACGCTATTGCTCCCCGGCAACGGCGCCATAAAAAGGTCTTGATAACCCAAAAGTGTAGGGGATCGTTTGTAGCATTTTTCGATAAGTAAGAGTGTCGAACCCAACGAGGAGCTAAAGGTAGAATTAATATTCTCTCAAGTTCTATCGACCACCGATACAACTCTACGCACGCTAATGCTTACTTTACCTAGAACAAGTATGAAACTACTTTGCGGGAAAGAAACTAGAAGTACTTAGTAGGTGTAGAGATAGTTTTGCAAGGTAATAAAGAATGTAGAAATAAAAGTTAGGTGCTGTTTAGATAAATATTAAATAGGCTAATTGTTTAGTAGAAAGTTTTTGTAGCACAAGAGTAAGATTTGTCCCTAGGCAATCGATAACTAGGCCGGTATCATTGTTGCAGTTTTATATGAGGGAGAGGCATACGCTAACATACTTTCCGTACTTGGATCCTATGCACTTATGATTGGAATTCTAGCAAGCATACGCAACTACTAGAAATTCATTAAGGTAAAACCCAACCATAGCATTAAACATCAAGTCCCCTTTATCCCATACGAAAACAATCCCCTTACTCGGGTCTAAGCTTCTGTCACTCTATCCGCCCACTATAAGCGAATCATAAACATATTGCTACACCCTACAGCGGGGATCCCACACGCTTGCGCGACACGGTGGGCACCATAGGACAGCACCAAAATAGAACATACATCTCAAACCAATCACGATCATCACTCAACCCATAGGACAAACGAAATCTACTCAAACATCATAGGATAGCCACACATCATCGGATAATAATATATACCATTAAGCACCATGTTTAAGTAGAGATTATAGCGGGGAAGAGAGGTTTTACACCGCTGCATAGAGGAAGAGAGAATTGGTGGTGATGGCGGCGAAGTTGTTGGTGTACATCGCCGTCACGATGGATGCCCCGGCGGCGCTCCGGTGCCATCGGGAGAGAGGGGGAGAGAGCCCCCTCCTTCTTCCTTGGCATCCTCCCTAGGTGGGAGGAGAGTTTCCCCTCTGGTCCATGGTCTCCATTGCTCCCAGAGGGCAGGAGCCCCTCCGAGATTGAATCTCTCTCTGTTTCTCTTCTGTTTTCGCGACTGTTTTCGGACCCCTTCACCGTTTCTTAAATATCCGAAGATCCGTAACTCCGATCGGGCTGAAATTTTGAGGGGATTTTTATCCTGAAAATATCTTTCTTGTGGCGGAAGGAGAGCCCCAACCGACTTAATGGGGAGGCACAAGCAATCATGGCACGCCCCCCCTGGGCCGCGCTTGTTGGCTTGTGCCTCCCTCGGGCACTGTCTTGCGTTGATTCCGACTCCCAAAATTCACATATATTCCAAAAAAACTCCATAAATTTTTATCGCATTTGGACTTCGTTTGATATGGAATTTCTGCGAAACAAAAAACACACAAAACAACAGGAACTGGCACTGGGCACTGGATATAAAATGTTGCCAAAAGTATATGAAAGTTGTAGAATATTGGCAAGAAGCAATCAAAAATTATAGATACGATGGAGACGTATTAGTCCTTAGCAGCCTGTCGGCGATGCCGCTACCGGCAAGACCACCTTGCCGTCCTTTCCGCAGCTACTTCGGTTGCCGAGCGAACTCGAAGCATTCAAAGAGCGCAGACAATTTCGACAAGGGTCCTTCGCGTGCAGGTTTTCTTATACAAATGTCAATATCGCTCATGGGAAAAAGGCTACAACAAAGAGAATTTTTCAAAGTTTCTGCAACCTAGCTTCTCTTTGCTGCACTTCTTGTCATGGAATGATTGACCTTGAACGCGCTTGTAGGTATCCACACCGTCACTCCCCCCGGGAAGACTTGCATGCGAGGGTCCCTTCCATCTCTTGAGAAAGAGAAAGAAGAGAAAAAGAGGAGGCTAGGAACTGTGGGTTCATCAATCACTCTTATGCGAAGATAAACACACCATTTCATGCAATATACATAAAATAAATATGTACTTTGACAAGAGGTTGTGGAAACTTAGCTTTATTGACTACACACAGGGTCTTCACCTGGATTTGTACAAAGGATTACACGCCTTGCCGGCGAACTCATACAAAAGGGGTGGCTAACGGTCCCGTCAACCGTGCCTCACCGGTAGAACTTGCGAAGATGTTCAATATTCCATGAGTTATGCACTGGTGTGCCATCTTCGGTCTCCAGGCGGACTGCGTCGGGCCTGGTGACTCGTACTACCCGGTAAGGGCCTTCGCACTTTGGCATCAACTTGTTTGATCCCTTCGTCGACTGAATCATACAAAGAACAAGGTCGCCTTCCTCAACGCTCCTAGCGTGGACCCTGTGGCTATGATAGCGGCGCAGGGCTTGCTGGTACTAGGCGGCACGCAGTGCAACCTGAAGACGATCTTCCTCGAGGAGCGTGGCATCATCTTGCCACAACTTATCTTGCTATTCTTCATCGAAAACTTGTACTCAAGGTGACACGTATGTGAGTTCCATGGGGAGCACCGCCTCTGCACCATAGACTAGGGAGAAGGGTGTCTTGACGGTGTCTCAATTTTGTGTCGTCCTGATAAACCAAAGAACCATCGACAACTCGTCAATCCAGCGCCTTCCGTGCTTGTGTAGCTTGTCAAAAGTTCTTGTCTTGAGGCCCCGCAACACCTCAGCATGTGCCATCTCTACTTGGTCGTTGCTCCTGGGGTGGTCAACTAAGGCAAAGCAGATCTTCGCCCCGATATGTGAGATCCTGGCTTAATAGGAATGATAGACTACTCATAACAACAAGGAATTCCTTCTTTCCTGGGAGCCCATTTGGAAAGAATTCCAAAGTTAAGCATGCTTGGCTTGGAGCAATTCTAGGATGGGCGACTGAACAGGAAGTTGGTCCTGGGTGCGCATGAGTGGGGACAATGTGCGCAGGAAAGACTAGTGTTGGTCTGTGGGGCCAGTCTAGATCCCGCCAGGCGTAACAGGGTGTTACAATTGGTATCAGAGCCGACCCTTCAGGTTACACGGGCATGCGCGGGTCAGGTGCACGGGCATGTGGCGCATGGCGCGTGTGGCCCGTTGTGGCACACGGCATGGGACATGTGCTGGACTGGACGCGCATACGTGTGCCAAGAGGGAACATTCCTGATGGGCCGATAAGGACGTCCGTTCCTTTGAGTGGGGGTGTATGTGAGAGCCTAGCTTAATAGGAATGATAGACTACACATAACAACAAGGAATTCCTTCTTATCCAAGAGCCCGTTCGAAAATAACTCCAAAGTTAAGCGTGCTTGGCTTGGAGCCATTCTAGGTTGGGTGACCAACCGGGAAGTTGGTCCCGGGTGCGCACGAGTGAGAACATAGTGCGTAGGAAAGACTAGTGTTGGTCTGTGGGGCCAGTCTAGATCCCGCTAGGCGTAACGGGGTGTTACACGATATCTAGACAGTATTGCATGAAGGTGTTGCTGATGAACTGTGTGTCGTTGTCGGTGATGATCCTATTGGGTACCCCGAATCAGGAAACTAGTCCTCTGATAAACTTGATTGCTGCTTGCACCGTTACCTTTCTCACCGGCTCCACCTCAGTCCACTTCATAAACTTGTCGATTGCAACGAACAAGAATTCGAAGCCCCCGGTAGCATGGGGAAAGGGCCGACGATGTTGAGCCCCCATACTACAAATGTCATGGAAAGCGGTATTTTTTGAAGGACTTGTGCTGATTGATGCATCAGCTTGGCGTGGAATTGGCATGCTTCATATGTTATCACCACCGCCAAGGCGTCTTGAAGGGGTCTCGGCCAATAGAAGCCTTGCTGGAATGCTTTCCCGACAAGGGCGCGTGACCCGATGTGGGAGCCGCATATCCCTTCGTGTATCTCTGCCACAGTCGTTATCCTTCTTCCAGGGGAATACACTTCAATTTCACCCAATTTGGTCTTCTCTTGTAAAGAGTGTCGTCTACAAATTGGTACGTGCTTGACTATTGGGCTACTTTATCAGCTTCTTCTTGCTCTTCGGGAAGTTCACCTGTCTGGAGGTAACGGACTATTTGCTGCACCCATGCCGGAGCCTGGGGCTCGACGACAAGGACTAATGGCATTTCTCCGCTGCGGGAGCACTAGCTTCGACGACAAGAGCCACGTGGCCCGCCGGAGCTTGCTGCTCTCCGGCAAGCGTTTCGCTATTTTTGGAGACCTTCTTGGCTGCGGCTGACAACTCTGCCGGGAGATAGTCGCCAGAACTGATTTTTCTTTTCTTGGCGTGCCAAACTGGTGGCGTGACGGATGGTTGAGTTAATCAAAGTACAAAAGTACCTGGTTCCATAGGTAACTTTTGAGCAACTTGTTTTGACAGGTCATCGGCGATGCTATTCTCCACACACGAAATGTTCTCTGTTTACAGACAGTCAAAATGCTCTTCCAACTTCCTCACTTCATCGACATAAGCTTCCATCAGAGGGCTTTGGTAATCTTTGTTCACTTGGCGAACAACAAGCTGTGAATCTCCTCGGATTATCAACCTTCTGATGTCGATGTCGACTTACTACCCGCAGACCGGCAAGCAATCCTTCATACTCAGATGTGTTGTTTGTCGACACCTCCCGGGGATAGTGCATTTGGATCACATACTTGATGTGCTCTCGGGTGGGTGTGACAAGCAGCACCCGGGCATTGGCGCCTTGGAGCGAAAAGGCCCCGTGAAAATACATGATCCATTCATGTGGTGTTTCTCTGCCGTGGAGGGTCATTTCTGGGATTTGCTCGTCTGGTGTTGGCATCCATTCTGCAATGAATTCCGCCAAGGCTTTGCTCTAAATAGTTGTCGTGCTTTCAAAACTCAAATTAAAGCTGGCTAGCTCCAACGCCCACTCAACAATCATGTCGGTTGCCTCTGGATTTTTCAAGATGCGCTGCAACGGAAAGTGAGTGACGACGGTGATATGATGTTCTTGGAAGTAGTGGTGCAGCGTTCTGGAGGCCACGAGAAGGCCAAAAAGCAATTTTTGCACACTGGAATATCTTGACCTAGCCCCCTGCAGGAGAGAGCTGACAAAGTAGACTGGGCGTTGCACCATCTTCTTCTTCGGCATGACTTGTTGCTCTGTTTCTTGTGCTGCACTCATGCTAGCGGACCCTTGGCTTGCCGAAGGTGAGTCTGGCTTGCCAGAGGTATAGTAGCAATGGTACTTGTGGTTTAGGTGCGACCAGTATTGGTGTCGAGGACATATACTTCTTCAAGTCTTGCAGCGTTGCCTCCACTTCCGGAGTCCATTTCATTGGACCCGCCTTTTTCAAGATTTTGAAAAATAGCAGGGCGCGTTCCACGGACTTGCAAATAAACCTGCTGAGGGCGGCGATGCAACCCGCCAATTGTCGCAGATCCTTGAAGTGGTAGGTTGCCTCCAACTGCTTCATTGCTTCTATCTTGGCGGGGTTGGCTTCAATCCCACGATGCGACATGAAAAAACCGATGAGCATGCCGGACGGGACTCCAAACACGCACTTCTTGGGGTTGAGCTTCAAGTTGATCTTGCGCAAGTTTGAAAATGTTTCTTCTAAATCTTGAATTGGTGTTGCCTTGGCCTTGGTCTTGACCACTATATCATCCATATATGCCTCCACATGTCTCTGTAGTTGGGGCTCAAAACCAATCTAAACAGCTCTTGCAAATGTTGAACCAGCACTCTTCAGCCCGAAGGGCATACGCTTGAAGCAGTATGTGCCACACGGGGTAATGAATGCGGTTTTCTCTTCATCCTCCTTGGCCATAAAGATCTGATGATATTCGGAGTAGGCATCAAGGAAGGAAAGCAAATTGTAGATGGCTATGGAGTCCAGTACCTGATTGATGCGTGGCAAGGGAAAGGGATCTTTCAGACAAGCCTTATTGATATCAGTGACATCAATGCAAAGCCTCCACTTCCCACTTGCCTTATGCACTACCAAAGGGTTTGCCAACCAGGTTGGGTGGATGACTCATCTAATCAGGTTTGTTGCTTCCAATTTCTTGATTTCTTTGACAATGAACTCTTGCTGCTCCAGAGCTTGCTTCCTGACCTTCTGCCTGATGGGACGTGCGTGGGGACAACCAACTAAGTTGTGCTCGGTCACCTCAATGGGAACACCGAGGATGTCGGATGGTTGCCATGCAAACACATCGACATTCGCCCACAGGAAGGAGACGAGCGCACTTTCCTATTTCCTGTCAAGTGTGGCACTTATGGTGAAAGTGCCTCCCTCGCCGTCCTCCCACGCAGCCACTTGCTTCGTTTTAGGAATGGTCACTTTTTTTTCTTGCTCTTGGCGGTGGAGCTCTATGGCAAGTCCTCGACGGGTGTGCTGCGCTCTGCCGCGCGCTTCTCGGAGTCCTTGCCAGAGGTCTTGCCAGAACTCTTGTTCTTCTATCCCCCGGGGCTTCACCGGCAGGAGCATGTGTCTTGTCGGCAGACGCTGCAACTGCCTCCCGGAAGAGCTTGTCAGTGCACAAGACGCCGCTTTTCTTGTCTGCATGGACCGTGATGACACCCATTTGCGCTGGCATCTTCAGAGAGTTATAGGCGTGGTGGGATGCCGCCATAAACTTTGCCAATGCTGGGCGGCCTAGGATTCCATTGTACGGCAGTGGGATTTTGGCAACATCAATGGTGATTTTCTCTATTTTGAAGTTGAGCTCGCTGCCGAACGTTACCAGCAGGGTGATCTTTCCCTTCGGTTGGCACCTCCCGGGGTTAATCCCCTGGAACATCCTCGTAGGCTTGAGACCGTCTCAGGGATCTGTAGCCTCTTGATCACGTCTAGCGAGATGAAGTTCAAGCCGGCCCCACCGTCAACTAGCATCTTCGTGACCTGGAGGTTGAGAGCTGTTGGTGAAACCAACAGCGGCAGGCACCCGACGGCAGTAATGTGGTCAGGGTTATCTCCGGCATAAAAAATGATAGGCATGTTGGACCACTTGAGGGACTTCTGTGCTTCCGCTGCTGGTTCTGCCGCATTGATCTCACGGGCCTACTGTTTGAGCTGCCGGTGAGAGGAGTGAAAAGATGCGCCCTCGTCAATGCACATGGCGTCTATTGCTTTCTGGAACTCCTGGCCATCAGATCCTTCTTCATCTTCGTCATCACTGTCCTCGTTACCAGATTTCTTGTAGCGGCATTTTGCAGGCTTCTCTTTTTGTTGCTTGGTCTTGCCGCGACGTCCACCACGGTCGCCACGGCTCTTCTTGCCGGAACCACCTGCACCATCCTGACCCTTTTCCTTGTCGCGCTTCTCGAATTCTTGCTTTTGCTTTTTAGTGAGCTGCTCGACTTGGCGGTAGTCGTTGATGTCGTGGCCCTTGGTGCGATGGATTTTGCAGTACAGCCCTTCATGCTTCTCGCCCGCTGCGGCTTCATCATCACCGGAGCATGCGGCAGCCTCCTTGTCGGAGCCCTCCGTCTTTGGTTTCTTGCAAGGCTCGGAGTTGTTGGAGCCTTGAACGGCCATGACTGCCTTGCCTTTACTTCGGCGTTTCTTCTTGGAGTTGGACGCATACTCGTCGTCAGAGTCGACCTCCGTGCCAGCATCCTCACTAGGGAGTCTTCAACCCTCCTCAGCACGCACGCACTTGTCAGCCAGAGCGTAGAGCTCGGCGACATCACGCACCTTGGTAATGCTCATCATCTCATGCCTCCGCTTGTTGTGCACGTTCATGCGGAACGCAACAATCATTGAGGCAGGATGTATGTCGGGGATGTTGTGCTGCACACGGCTGAACCTCTGAATGTACTTGCGAAGGGTTTTGCCATCCCTTTGGGGAATCACATGCAAATCGCTGGGCTGCCCTGGGACCTTGTGGACTCCGTGGTACGCACCAACAAACTGATTGCACAGGTCTGCCCTAGAAGAGATGGATCCTTCCAGCAAGTTCATCAGCCAACTCCTCACATTGTGATTGAGCGCCAGAGGGAAGTTGTTGGTGAACACCTTTTTGTCTCGTCCCCCGGTAGATTGTACAGCGATGGTGTAAATGCCAAGGAATTCCGAGGGGCTGATCTTGCCGCCATACTTGTCCGGCAGATCAGGCATGAACGTCTTGTTGGAGGGCCAACGGACTTGCCGTAGCTCACAGGTGAACACCGGATAGCCCGTCTCGTAAGGTAGGCTGCCAGGAGCCCCTGGCGCAGGCTCATCGACGTATGACCCAGCATGACAGTTCGACTAGGGATGAGTTTCCCTGCGCCGCTCGATGGTAGTGCGAGTGTCTTCTTTCAGCCGGTCCTTCGAAATGAGGTGTTGATCTTCTTCTTGCTACGGGTTCGAGGACACGTAAGACATCTCGCCTTGCGCCTCGGTCCGGTGGGGTGACCACTGCAACTGCTACGAAGGCGATTGCACCGTGGGTGCACTGCCAGCATCGTGCCTTGTAGATGGCCGCGCTTGCGAGGGCCCCGCCTCGGCTGGTTTAACACGATTAGCGAAGCATAGTAGGCTCTCAATGGTGGCCCTCCGTTGCTCCATCTTCTCTAGCACAGGCGGAAAGTTCAACAACAACTGGGTCTGCACCAGGGCCTCCTCTGTGGCCTTCGGCATGGTGTGATTCATAGCGTGGGTGGCGCTCCTACTTCTGACGGAGTCCGGAAGAGCGCTGTGCCACCCCGATGCACGCTGCCAGTTATCGCCAGGAGGTTGGCGATGGACTTGGCCCTGCGCATCCCGAGAATGATGCACAAGGGTCTTGTCCCCACGTCGCCCGATGTCGTTGTTGTCCCGCGAGCGCCTGTCGCGGTTGTCTTGTGAAGGACGGGGTGGGTGCCCCGCCGCCGCTGTCGTCGCTGCCATAGGCGCAGCTGCCGCCGCGACATCGTTCCCAGCCGCTGCTAGCGTCCCCCTTGTGTGACTTTCAGTATGTTCTTAATGGACGAATCCCGACTGTTGTCATGGGGGTCACTTCCTCTTCTTCTTCTCACGATATATACCTTGGTATAATGCGCGAGAGAAGGAGAGGAAGCGACCAACACCAATGGTCAAAATATCAGAGGAAGAATCCCGACTGTTGTCATGGGGGTCCCTTCCTCCTTCTTCCCCATGTACTACACATTTTGGTAAAGCACGCGGGGACGAATGAAGGAGCGGCCAGCACCGACGGTCGAAATTTCTGTCAAGAGGAGTGTCCACCAACATACACCACCATATCAGTGTGAGAGAGTGTTCACCATATACACCATGAGATATGAGAGTTTTTGAAGGAAGCCTCGACAAACCAAAACTCAACCCATGCTGAATATTTACTTGTATAATTGTCGTCGATTTTTAATCTTTGAATCATTAACACAGGAAATGTCTGACGATGATAGGATCCCTGAGTGTGATTACCGTGGCAAGGATCAGGGTGTGTGCGACATGCCTCACCTGTGAAACGGTAAGTTATTCACCATCAAACTGGACAAGACCTTCGATGTTTTTACGGTACGCAACGATGAAACAAGTATTTTTTTTTGTAATTAACCATGACTTTTGTTTCTTTGCTTCAATGTGTAATTTCCGTTTTTTATAATTC
This sequence comes from Elymus sibiricus, assembly GCA_039707655.1. Lineage (NCBI taxonomy): Eukaryota > Viridiplantae > Streptophyta > Magnoliopsida > Poales > Poaceae > Elymus > Elymus sibiricus. The sequence goes on along the minus strand of CM077663.1, from coordinate 164,713,992 downwards.
AACTAGTGCATCCCCTGCCATGCAATATGATATGTCTTGGAGAAGCTCAGTTTCCAAGATAGTGAGAATATGGAGACGAGGAATGCTAACCTGAGGACTAAACATGGTCACGCATTTCTGTTTAAATTGTACAATGCACTTAAGCACTCACATTTTGGTTGCTCAAATTGGGAAGCTCTAGCCAAGGCATATGGATTTCAGGAGGATATGCACATAACCTTCGATATTCGTCCACAAGATGATATTCAAGATAATATCGACATTTCGGTGGATGTGGATATGCTTCCAGTTTTACCTCCATGTGATTTTGCCAACCATATTTGTGAAGTAATTTATATTGTTTATTTCAAAATAGTTGGTGTTCATGCCTACTTAACTTGTTTATTTTTAATTGTCAGCTAATTTCTCTTCTTCAACAAATCTCAAAAGATAATAGACCGGACCTACTATAGTCCTGGCTCCGATCTGCTAAATTATTTGGAGAAACATCATCTGATCTCATTTATTGATGATGTTCATAATTTTAAGATCAATTATGAAAATATTGGCGAAAGTTATTATGAATACGTGCCACTAGTGCATGAGTTGAACCATGGTAACTTCCATGTAGATAGCATGGTAAGATTATTTTTTACTAATGTGTCATTAATTAGTCCATCTTTTGCATACATAATTTTTTCTTAAGTTAAACTAGACTGCTAACTATGTTATTATTATGTTCTTCAACAGAAATTGTTGTCAGAGGTTGTGCCTAAACTGATGTTTCTAGAAGGTCATTTGAAAGTTATCAGCTTAAGGCCACAATTTCCTACATGTTTTCGCAATGCATACTCAGTTTCTAGAAGGGATGAAAGCCTGAAACCCAAAGGATTTAGCAAAATAATGAAAGACCATAGACAACCACTTGGCGGAGGCGCGAAGGATTTGTGCAGGTCACACGTCGGAGATAGAGGGATCTCTATTCTTCACAATGGAGTGGGAGGAGCTTACCTGTTTTATGCTATTTTACCTAGGAGAGAGTAGTAGGTTCTACCTAGGAGAGAATAGTATGTGCTAACTAAGAGAGACGACCTTTTCTAGTTTATGACATTGAGTAGTAACGGTTAACTTGTCATGAGTTGTTAGATGATTAAGATGATGATAACTTGTTATGTGACTAACTATGATGAGTTACTAGATGCCATAGATTATATTAAAGTGGATGGGTGCAAGTTATTAAGTTGGGTTAGTAGGAAAATATGATGTTACGATGACACACAAGTGTCGAATAAAGGGAAACCTTTCATTCGACACTTGTGTGCCGTTGTAACAGCATATTTTCCTACTAATTCAACTTGATCACTTGCACCCATCCACATTAATATAAATGTTGTTCTTGCACAATTATTATTGATGTTGTATATTAATATGTATAACCATGTGTAAATAAAATATAAAAAACATGTGCGATTAGTAGTAGTGAGGGGAACAGAACCCGCTGCTAATATTTAGCAGTAGCGAGTGATCAGAACCTCGCTACTAATAGGTTTAATACCAGTAGCGTGGGTCCGTCCCGTGCTACTACTAACTGTTAGTTGTAGCACCTTAGTAGTAGCGCGACCGCCCATGCTACTGATATGGGAAAACCCGCGCTACTGATAGGCCTTTCTCTAGTAGTGAAGGATAGGCCTGAAGGAACTCTTATATAAAGCAAAGCGCTCCCGAGGACACATGGGAATTTCAGTTTAGTCATGTTCATAATGTTTAGTTGATTTGCGTTCATTACTTTGATAATTTGATATGTGGGTGGACCGGTGCTAAGGTGTTGTTCTTACTTGAACAAGCAACCCACTTATCATTACCCCCTTTCACAAGCATCCACAACTACGAAGGAAGAATTAAGATAAATCAAACCATAGTATGAAACATATGGATCCAATCAGCCCCTTACGAAGTAACACATAAACTAGGTTTAAGCTTCTGTCTCTCTAGCAACCCATCATCTACTTATTACTCCACAATGCCTTCCCTTAGGCTCATTAGATGATGAAGTGTCAGGTAGTCGACGTTCACATGACACCACTAAAGGAAGCAACAACATACATATCATCAAAATATCGAATGAATACAAATTTCACTTGATTATTTATAACAAGATTTCACCCATGTCCTCAGGAACAAAAGTAACTACTCACAAATCATCACCATGTTCAAGATCAGAGGTATAATAATGATGAATAAGGATCTGAACATATTATCTTCCACTAAGTGAACCAACAAGCATCAACTACGAGATGTAATCAACACTACTAGTAACCCACATGTACCAATCTGAGGTTTTGTGACAAAGATAGGGTACAAGAGATAAACTAGGGTTTGAGATAAGATGGTGCTGGTGAAGATGTTGATGAAGATTGGTTGTCCCATGAAGGATGGAGTGTTCGTGATTACGATAGCTTCGATCTCCCCCTCCTGGAGAGAGGTTTCCCCGGCATAATCACCTTGCCAGAGTGCAAAAGGGCCTCTGTCCAGTTCTCTACTTCGAGAGGGCGATGCTTCATCCCAAAAGCTTCTTCTTATTTTTGTAGGTCAAAACAAATCTTATAGCAGAGGAGGGATGCCGGGGCACCAGCGAGGGGCCTACAAGCTAACAGGGCACGCCCACGGGGGGTGGGCGCGCCCTGTTGGCTTGTGGCCAGCAGGTGCCCCCCCTCTGGTATATTTTCGGCCGATAAATCCTCATATATTACAAAACAATTCTCCGTGAAGTTTCATGTCATTTGGAGTACAATGAATTTTCACCCTTTTTCTTTGTTTTCAGGTCTAGAATTCTAGTTCCCAGCAATTTCCCTCTTTTTGGTGTACCTTGTAAATTCAGAGAGAGAAAGGCATAATAATTCTATCATAAAGTGGAATAACGGACAAGAATACTATAATATTGATAGGAAATCATGATGCAAAATGGGCGTATCAGATCTCCACAAGTCAAGAACCTTACGAGGGTCGGAACTCGTGAGGCCCCTATCCGCGAGGTGAGGCTCTTCAAGCCAACCGTCTTCAGCAGTAGGCGGCCTCACGAGGCCCTCCTTACGAGGTGGCTTCTCGCGAGGCCCTCCGCTTGGAGGGGTCATGCGGCGACGGTCGCATGGTTGCGTGCCCATCACGTGGGCGATGCATTCGCGCACACAAGGATGACACAACCATGCCAGCAGGCGCGGACATGGAGGTTTTCCTCTTTGATGATTAAAGTGCAGCGCCCGCTGCCTCCCCCAAAGCAGGTTCCCAAATTTTCTGTTTTAGTGCAAGGAAACCATGATGACGCGGCTCGCCAGGACGACGATCATCACCAAGCCCAAAAGCGTGTCATGGACGGTGCCTTTGCAGACAAAGACCACGTTTTGTTAGAATAGACTGAGCACTTGTCCCCCTTCGTATTGCCGCCCTGTGGCTGATCTTTCCCGCCGATATTTTCAGGGAAAAGGACCAAGGCAAGGATAAGAAGGGCATTGTTGCTACTGTAGAAGAGGATCGGGGCCAGTCAACTCGTCCATCTTGTCCTACATCGTAATACTTGTGCTTCCCTGAGAGCAATCCCACCGAGCGGGGGCAGGGTTTTTAACCGCAAGGTGGCCCGAACCTGGGTAACTCTGTGCGTCCCTTTCATTCTCTATTTGTGTGTATTCTCATGAAGCATCGCTTGCCATAGCCTCGCCAAGGTCACCGTCGGTTCGTGAGGCAGCTGAGCAAAAAGGCCCCAGAGTTCGTACCAGGGTTTTGGAGAGGGTACCGTAACTCAAACGCTTTTCTGATAGGCGTACTCTATATAAGCCCCTCCTCATATCCATGACAAGGATTCACATCCCCCTTGTATTCATACACTAGAGAAGACAAAGCCACCCGGCTCGAGACGTACATCTATTACCTTTCCGAGAGGGGCCTGAACTCGTAAATCCGAGTGTCACATCTGTGCGGTAGCTAGATTCCGCCCCTGTTCGTAGACCTAGTACTCATTGTCAAATTCGTTGCCTTGACGGTATCTATGACGCAGATGTTTAGGACCCTCTCGGGGAGGTAATATGCCTAGTACTCACTGTCAGATTCGTTACGTCGACAACGGCTCTTCTGGTGGGTCTCCGATCATACCGCCTAACAGCTCTGGATCTTTTGCGCAATGGATGGCGAGCATCTCTTCGTAGTTTCTTTGCATTAACACCATTGTGCACCCAAGGAACAACACAACGATATCGCTGCCGATAGGCCACGACACCTCCATCGGCTGACGAAGCTCTTTGCTCTCCAACCTGCTTTGGCTCGTTCTCTCCGACCTGCTCCTCCAGCTCTCTCTCTCTCTCTCTCTCTCTCTTTCTCTCTCTCTCTCTCTCTCTCTCTCTCTCTCTCTCTCTCCGACCTTCTCCGACTCGTTCTCCTCCTCAAAGATGTAATCCATGAAGGGACTGATGTCAACCTCCAAGCTTTGGTTGCCTGACATGCTAGGAACAATTAATGGTAGATTGTTGTAGACTAGATTTGCGCATGGTGTCACTATGGTGTGTTGCCGGAACGACCATGTAGAGCTAGCCACTCGCTGGTGGCGGTAAACCGATGGAGGAAGAGGGGGGAGTGTTAGCGTGGATTGCAAGACACGTGCATAATTCCATTAATTTCTGCACCAGGGCGCCTGTGTTCGTAGGTACGAGATGGTGCATGCCATTAATGGTTGGACTGGTGCCGTTTTTGCGGTTTCTCCTAGTTTATTATGCATGTAAATTATTTATTGAGGTGTGCAAATGTTATGTGTAGTGGGTTATGTAACTGCATGTTTAATTTGGTTATGCATCTTTTGTCAATAAGCAAATATCTTGTTGTTCTATAACAGAGCATAGATGTTGTGCAGACAGATCAAATCACATCGTGTTCGATTAAACCAACAATACGTCGGTGATGATTTGAAGAATCACAGACAATTGTTCACCAGGAAGCATTTGCCCACACCACATACAACTTATTAGCATAATGGGACACCGCCATAAACTTGGCCAAGGCAGGGCCACCCAAAATGCAATTGTAGGGCACTGACAGATCTACAACGTCGAAAATGACCTTCTGTGTTCTTAAGTTGGTGTGAGTGCCAACTGTATCCGGCAGGGTGATCCATCCCTTTGGCTTGGTTCTTCTCGGGTTCACTCATTGAAACATTACATTTTCCTGGAGATTTGCATCAGGGATCTGCATCTTCTTGATGACTGCTGTGGAGATCAAGTTGAGGCCACGAAGCCGCCATATACCATCATCTTTGTCACCCTGACCTTGCGGATCATAGGCGACACTAGCAACGAAAAGCCACAGACGATGGTAACACGGTCTAGGTGGTCCTCGGCATCAAAAGTGATGGGGACATGCAACCACTTATGGGCGTCTGAATCTCATTTCTTGGTTCTACGACATTTACCTCTCTGGCCCACTCTTTGAGCTGACAGTGAGATAATGGCAAAGATGCTCCTCCAACAATGCTAACACATGCAACAATATTCTGGAACTCACCAAACTCTCTTCGTCATCTCCATCTTGTTCGTTCTTGTCGCGGCCATAAGCGGGCATCTCTTTCTGCTTCCTAGACTTCTCGCAACGGTTTTTTTGCCTTTCTTCTCGGTATCAGTGGTACCATCCTAGGGCTTATTTTCCTTGTCATGCTTTTGGTATTCCTTCCTTTGCTTCTCAGCAAGGAATTCTATTTGGTGGCACTCTATCATGTCATGATTAGCCATGCGGTGGATCTTGCAATAAGGTCCGTCAGGCTTCTCTCCAGAAGCAACTTGCTTGCCGGGGTTGTCTGTCTTAGACTTCTTGTCAATATTGCCTACTGCAACCAGCATGAACTGGCCTTTGTGCTTCTGGGTGCGCTTCTGCCCGTATTCCTTGGAGCGGAGACCTTGTTGTCATCAGAGTTGACAGCAGCAACTTGTTCACTAGTAATTCTCCTCCCTTTCTCAGCTCGTGTGCACTTGTTGGCGAGGACCTACAAGTTAGCGATGGTTTTCACTTGCAGGATGTTCATCTACTCATGCATCTTGAGGTTGCGCATGTTGTTGAGGACGGCAACAATGACAGAAGTAGGTTGCATGTTGTTGTTGAGGAAGGCAACAATGACAACAACATGTTGTACCCGGCTGAATCTTCGGATATACTTGCGAAGGGTTTCATCAAGCTTTTATGGAAGCACGTGCAGATTGTTGGGCTTCACGAGAGGCCTATGGCCGCCCTGGAATGCACCAACAAACTAGTGGGACAAATGTGCCCACGAAGAAATCGATCCCTCCGGCAAATACATTAGCTAGGATCTGACATTTTCTTTCAGCGCCAGCGGGAACTAGTTGACGAGAACCTTCTCATCTCCGACGGTAGCTTGAACAACCACAATGTAGATTTTGAGGAATTTTACGGGGCTGACCTTGCCGTCGTACTTGACGGAGATGTCCGGCCTGAAACAAGTGGGCAGTGAACCTATTACAACTCGAAAGTGAACGAGGCACAACCCGTATCGTGAAGTAGGGTTGCAGCATCCACTGGTGTAGCGACGTCCTATACAAATGGTTTTTACCCTCTTTCTGTGACAGAGTTTTAAACCATCACCTTTCATGTGTTTGCGATAGGGGGTGCATCTCACAGGACACAGAAATCATCCGCGATAGTGACCGATGATGCAGACGCTCTGCCAAATATAATCGTGTGTGATGCAGGAACATATCACACACACTATATTTTGGCCACACGTGTGGGACAGAGGATAGATCACACACATCTATCACGAGTCGAACACGTCTAATTGCTCATGGAAACCAAACGGTGTTTGACATCTAACCGTTTCTGAAATATTACCTAAGCTACCACTAGTGCAGAAAAGCCTAGCTATGGCATGACAAAAATGGCCTTGCTGGCGTGGACATCCAACGCCACCAATATGGCACCACTATTAAAAAATAGTGGTGGCGTTGGATGCCACGCCAGCAGTATTGTGTATACCTATGGCGTTGGACAGATTTGCACGTTGACAATGTCGTATTTAGCTAATAAAAAAATACACAACTGCGGAAACCTATTCCATATCCTCAACAATATAAACATATCTACTAAGTTTCAACTTCACAAAAGGTTAGTACTAATGAACTACCTTGTTCACAAACTAAACATTTCACCTTCACAAAAGATATCTTATTCACCAACTAAACGTTTCACTATCGATCTTGACACTAGCTAGCTACCTTCTAAGGACTAACTTCATCTCGCGAACTTATCCCTATGGGTCTGCCCCTCCCTTATGTAATGGGCTTTCTCCGTCTTCAGTTGAGTCCTATCGGCCTTCACTTGTTGTATGTCCTTCTCTAGCTGAACTATCTCGCAGGTCAGTTTGTCCTTCTATTCTTTGAGACTCCATATCTTGCCATAGACAACAACATTATCATTGGTAACTTTATCCCTGGCCTTCTATAGGGAGTCATTCATCTCATCGAGGGCCTTGACGGTACTGCTATGTGACGCGCCAGCTTGTGATGGAGCACGCCCACATCACATGGCTGCTTCTCAACAATTGCTGGAGAAGACGGATGCCATACGTATTCCCGGCAAGTGTTTGAAATCATCAATAATTAATGGTTAGATATATGGATGTATTTGCAATGCTCATGCAAATTTTTTATAACCTTACCTGGTTAGTTCTCACTTCGCCTTTCTCGTTGGGAAACCCCTTGAAGTGGCTAGTAGAGGACCCCTTGTAGTTGGTACTCATTGGATGCAACTACAAAACAATAACAAATCATTTTAGTAAAATTTAAATTCTGTCTTACAAAAAGTTGGCAAAAAAATTAACTCTATGGAAAATGGGCCTTAGGGGCAATAAAGTGTGGCAAGCCAAAGGGTGGGAAAAACCAAACACATGCCAACTAAACTGTGGCTACCAAACTTTGGCTTGGCAAGCTGTGGTTGTGAACCAAACATCCCCTTAGTTATGAGAACACCGTTATGCAACTATGCAACTGTAGTACCTATTTATTTGACCTACTCACTTCACATTGTAGTTTCTATTTATTTGGCCTACTCACTTCACATTGTAGTTTCTATTTATTTGGCCTACTCACTTCACATTGTAGTTTCTACTTATTTGGCCTACTCACTTCAAATTGCATTATTTCTCCTATATAACCAATTCTATAGAAATCATTGAACAACCATTATTGGTATAGCATAATTGTTTTCCCAACTACACTAAAAATGTCAACTACACTCACTTGGCATAACACTATAGTACTTTTGGCACACTTTTGGTACTTTTGGTATGTAATTAATAAACTAAGTGGCACCGATTTGGCACTGACTAGAAATGCCAACAAGGTGGTATTGATATGGCACTGACTAAAATTATCTTGCACTGCCAAACAAAAACATCGTAGTTTCTATTTCAATTTGGCCTACTCACTCTAATTCCATTTTGCCAACTATTCTAATTCAATTTGTCCTAGTGAAATCATAGCCAAACTGAAACCCTAGCGATGCAAATCAAATCGGAACAAATTACCAATGATTTTGTAGAAAGCAAAAGAAGGTGGAGGGGATGAACTCACCGATTATTTGTAGTCAATGTTGTGGAGGGGATGAAGGTGGAGGGGGATGAACCCTAGCAGTTGGTCATTTCCGCCGCCACCGTCGCTGAAACCCTAGCAATGCAAATCAAATCAAATCAAATCAAATCGGACGACAAAGAGAGGAAAGGGAGGGAGATTAGTTGTTACCTCAACACCGGAATCGGATCGACGACGTCGATAGAAGAAAGGGCAACGAGAGAGAGTAATAGAGAGAGGGACGAACGGGCGTGGGGCAGAGAGGGGGCGAGGTGAGGGTGGTAGGAGCGAGTGAAAAGTTCGAGCATGTGAGTTAAAACGGGCTTGTGCTGGCGTGGGCCTAATGGGCTATGCCAGCACAATCTGCACCAAAAAAACTAAAATTACCTATGGCTTTAGATAATATTGCAGCGCCACACTATGTGTATAGCAATAACGTGCAAATTAGCCAACGCTGGCACTATTTGAAAAATTTAGTGTTGGCATTGGAGGGAAATGAAGCGCCACCAACAAGAGTTGTGGCTAGCCATTTCTCCACCAGTGCACACGGGCCATCATAGAAACTATGCGCAATATTGATAGCCTGCAAGTGCACATGGTTTAGTTACTTACCTTTTCAAAGTAAGAGTATCGGTCCACAGGGAGCATAGGAATTAGACTTTTGCCTCTTGCAGAGAGTTACTTAACTTTGTGCCTGCAGATAATTGTAGACTCAAAGTGAGGGGCAGCTTTTAATAAGGATTGAATAATGTAGTGACTTCAACCTAAATAGCAAAAAAGTAAACAAAGAACAAGGATTGCGATGTCTGTGAAACAACAGACATAAAAGGTGTTCTTAGGGAGTCCGGAATCCCCATTTGTATGTTTCTAGTACTACCATGCATAAGCATAGTATGGAACGGATACTTCAACCATTGTTGATGATTATGCTGGGGAGATGGGTACAACACACGTTCTACTTGTGGTAGATTTCGTGCCATGCACGCCACCATCATAGTTCCCCCTTATGGTAAAAATGCATGATAATTAAGGGTTTTGCCTTTGATGCGACCTCTTTAAGTGTTCTCTATAAATCCCTGGTCAATTTCAAAGGTTAGGAGCAGTAGGTTTTTATTGTCACCTCGAATTACCTCCACAACCTAGACCTATGCAAAGATAGGGATATACTTCATGGCCAAAAAGGCATAAATGCTGAGTGGAGCCCCTTCACAACATTCACGAAGTTATTAAAATAAGCATTCAATATAGGATCTCTTATCCACAATAACGTTTCAAGTCCTACACATACCAAGGTTCATCCATATCCCCAAGAACTAGGGGTCTACTCACACATGGGAATAACAAATATCATGGCAATGGTAATGGAATACATTGGTGAATGATTCAAATGGTACACCAAAGGATCCACTAGGGGTTCTTGATTTTGCAGATAATAAGGATGCCAATGATGATGATGATGAAGATGGTGGTGATGAAGATGATTGTGATGATGATGATGGTGACGATGTTGTCATCCTCCGTCGTGAGAAGAATCCCTTCTTCTCCTGGTTGATCCCCCCTCCGGATGGGCTCCAGAGGCTAGGGTTTTGCCTTTTGGATGAGTTTCTCGTGTCTCTGTGCGTCTGATTACCGATCCGCTTCAACATGGTGGAAGTAGTTGATATGTCGGTGGCGGCGGCACACCATGCAACCACTCATATGAGTGCACGCGCTCGTATGGAACATCGTCGTTCGCTCTGGAATCACGGCGACACCCCTTCCTTTAGCCATCTTGCTTGATTTCTTTCTGCTAATTGATTATCACTTTAAATATGTGATTCCACTACCATTGTTGAGGATTTTTCTCCATTAAATGATAATTTCTCCAAAACACGTCACCTGAGGGATTATCAACAAAAAGAAGTGCGTGAACGGGGTAAATTCCACGAAGCCTACCTTGTAGGCACAAAATACATGGAAAAATCATCACATAAATTGGACTCATCAACTCCCACAATCTTGAGTCTTACTCGTCCCTGAGCAAGTACCGTGGCTTGTAAAGGACAAGGTCAACCTTGTATTTATCAGATACTGATATGAACAAGGTATGATTCCATCATTTCTAAGAGGAACGGTTTATGATAAAGGTACGTGACAATTTAGAGCTCATACCTACTACGGTAATGATCATGGAGGCATCAGCACCCATGTTACTTAATTTTACTAAGGAAAGTAACAACTTCATATCCTAGTTCATTGTTGCTTCAACCGGGCAAGCAGTTTTCTTTTCCTCTCTTTTTATTGAGATCTTTTATTCTCAAAAGGGTTCGGTCTCTTGTCATTGAATCATGGTGAAGGCTAATTTGAATATTTAGTATGACATGCAAGCCAACCATGCTCTCTAAAAGACTGAATTTTAAAAAGCACTTTTTAATTTTTGTAGAGGACTAATTTGCTTGCTTTCTCTATTGTAAGTTGAACCTTTTAATGAGCTAGCATACATAGTTGTTTTTATCTCCTTTCAAAAATTTGTCTCATCATGCAAGTAATTATGTGCTAATATTTGGATCACAACAATCATCAAGTACATTCTCAAACAAAAGCAATGATCTCACACATCAAGATATGCATATACTCATCGGAAAGGATCATCCCTTATTCAAAAGAAAAAATTGATAGTTCATCCTTATTGAAAATAAAACTTATTCCCTAGCCTTACAGAAAAGATTGTAGAAAGGGTAAAGATACAAAGTGCACATGAATATCCCCCAAGTTTACAATCAAGCCGGGGAGATCCAGGCACTAAGTGTTTCATGCTCACTCCTGGAACCCTTGGAAGGCAGTGCATATGCTCTTAAGTTTATTCTTCAGCTCCTCAAACTCGCCTTGCTGATCATCTACAACCTGGGTCATAAACTCAAATTGTGCAGTGTTGTTTTTAAGAGAATAAATCATAAACCCAAGCTTATGAAAAAGACCATCTACTATTTCCTCCAAATCTTTAATCATAAACTTATAAGAATCAATCCCATCTCCGATCACATTCAAACAAGGCATTGAAACCTTCTCTAATTCCCGAATCTTTTCCTTAATGTCCTTTAAGGAAGGTGGCTCCTTTCCCTACTCAAATTGAGGAGGCCCTACAGGAAGTAATGGAATAGATCAGTGGATATTGAATTGATAGGGATTAGGAGGGTACCCATCTGGAGTGGTGTCGTCATCTCCCTCTTTTGCTTGTTCATCCTCCTTGATCTCCACCACCTCGACATTCCCCTCTAACTCTTCCTTCTCTAGACGTGGTTCATCCTTGAGGCTCGGATTCCTCAGGTCTTCCCATCCAGAGGGCACAACATCATCCAAGTTGGGGAAGGGGATGATGCGAGAACAGGTGGACAAGGTCTTGTTGCTCATGGCGGTGATGGTGCTTATTACCTTCAACTAAATGTTTTTAGAGGAGATGGAAAGAAAAGGAGACGTGAGATTAGATGGTTTAGGGGTTAAGGACGCCCCCTCTCCTTGCTTATAAAGGCTAAAAGGTTAGTTAGAAAGAAATCGAAAGGAAATCAGGAAAGAATCAAGCAAAACGGCCAAAGGATCACCTTTCATATGAGTGCTCGCGCTCGTATGGCCGACCCTTTGCTTGACCATCGAGATTCTTTTCTCCCCCTCTTTTCTTTCACTTTTTTTGAATTCTATAGGGTAGGAACCATATGATCGCTCAAACGAGTGTGACCTGTCATTTGGAGCGTCGTCTTCGATTCTGTTGTCGTGGTCCTCGCCGTGGACAACTCAAACGACTGCTCAAATGGGTGCTCACGTCCGCATGATACCCTGTATTCCTCTTTGTACTCTGCATATCTTCCCTCTCATTTCTACATGATCACCCAAACTGGTGCGCGCGGTCGTTTGGAATGCCGTCTTTGACTCTGTTGGTGGATGCAACAAGTTCTTCCTTCGAAATTTTTTCCCATAAGATTTGTGAAAAGGCTCCCAACTATAGACGAAAAATTTAACCTAGTAAGACTCAAGATTATCAAGTCTAGTGATGAAACACAAGTATAGGGGATCAATCATAGTCCTTTCGATAAGTAAGAGTGTCAAACCCAACGAGGAGCAGAAGGAAATGACAAGTGGTTTTCAGCAAGGTATTCTTTGCAAGTACTGAAAATAGCGGTAACAGATGGTTTTGTAGAGATGTAATTCGTAACAAGTAACAAGTAACAATAGTAACAAAGGTGCAGCAAGATGTCCCAATCATTTTTATAGCAAAGGATAAGTAGGAAACTTCTCTTATAAAAGAAAATCATTCTTGCAGACACATGGGAATTCTCGTCTAGTTACACTTCATCCTGTTCAGTTGATTCTGGTTCATTACTTTGGTAATTTGATATGTGGGTGAATCGATGCTAGGGTGTTGTTCTTACTTCAAAAAACAACCCTCTTATGATTACCCCCTCTCGCGAGTATCCACAACTACGAAAGAAGAATCAAGATAAATCTAACCATAGCATGAAACATGTGGATCCAAATCAGCCCCTTACGGAATAACGCATAAACTAGGGTTTAAGCTTCTGTCACTCTTGCAATCCATCATCTACTTATTACTCCCCAATGCCTTCCCTTAGGCCCATGTATGGTGAAGTGTCATGTAGTCGGCGTTCACATGACACCACTAAAGGTAGAACAACATACACATCAACAAAATATCGAATGAATACCAACATCACATGATTACTCTATGGGGACCCCGACTCATAAGTCGAAGTCACTGAATGCACGTGTACAGTGATCCCGGGGATTAATGCTCACTGAACACATAGAAACTGACTAACAAGAGTCTTACATCCATTACATACCGTCTTACACAAATGTGACCATTATGGTCAAGTCTTCATAGATAGGGCCATGAAGGCCAAGACACAAATCATAAACTCGCAGCGGAAATCTTCAACGATAGCGCAGACCCATACCATCTGCCTTAACCCTACATGCATTCTGACTGGGAAGCGGCCTAATTCGCATGTTCGTCACCGAGGTACTCTTCACCATATTCTTGTTCTTGCATGCCTGGCCAATTAAATAACCAGGGACAAGCTAGTGAGTACTTTTGAATGTACTCACAAGCAACCCATGTTTGGAGCAAGGTAAACAATGCATGGTATAACACTAAGTAGGTAGTTTTGCGTAAAGCTAGTTTTGAATGCAATATTATTTCATATCATTCGTAAAATCATGCATCATGAGGTTACAGATATCAATATAAGTAGAGTTGGAACTACTCCAGTTTAATCATCTCATCAAGTCATCGGACTTAGCTGAACTATTTCTTCCCCAGAGGGACCCACCAAGTTTTTTAAAACAATGGACGTAGCCCAAGAGCGGACATACAACTGTCCTTGACCGTTGACATGGCTATTCGAATAGTTTTACACTTAACCCACAAAACTCGGGGAACTTCCGTGTCATCCATGACTCGTGGTATATTACATACTCGAGGTAAGCACCCGAACAATGTCTTCCCCTTGACAACACTAAACAAAGAGTCTACTCGTTGGTAAACATCCCTCATGATATACATCACAAGTACCATCCATGAGGGGACACAACGGTGTGCCCTGTGTCTGTAAAAACAACCATAGTCGTCCGTTGAGGAATGACGCCAGATCGAGAGAGTGACTCGGCTCTCTCGTCACTAGTAATGCGGGCTCTCTGCTAGCATCAACCAAAGTAATCAACAAGGCCCCGTCCCATAAGGGGTAGTGTGGTCGTACATGTAAGGTTGGAGTAATGGTAGCAACATAAACCAATAACCTTTTGAAAACAACAAACAACACTTGCCTCGATACACCACTTCTTTATCAAGTGGTTACCTAGCTCAACTTTTCCCTCGGGCACTAGTGGCACCCGATGAGGTTTTCAAAAAGGTCTTTGGTAAAACATTTGTTTTCCATCTCAATGCATATCCCCATCCCACTTGCATAGCAACCACTTAGCATCCTGTCTACTTCCCACCCACATAACTCTCAACGGAGGATAGAGCTATGCACAATGCAAGTGTCAACGAGAAATGCATCGGAGACCATCCTAGCAAGGTTGTCACCACATCATCAACTTGCTTTTCAATGCAACGAAATAAAAGTGCTATAATGACATGCATAGAAATGGTTTCATCAATATGGTCAAAGGGCTGCTTGCCTGGCTCGGTAAGGTCTTCGATTCTTCTTGTCCTTCACCAGCACTCCGTCTATTTCGTCATCTACCGTCGAAACCAATCACAATAAGCAACACAACAAGGAGGAAAATAGAAGTGTCCTAAAGATAGTAATTCCATTTTGGACTCCTCTGGTTATAATAAAATAACCAAAGAGGTTCTACTGAACTTGGATCAATAAGGATTTTTGAGTAGATCGATAAGTTGGAAATGAAGGGAATAATGATCCTATAAGAAGTCTATAGAAGATATTTTCATAAAAATAACTAAATGCGCCCATTAAATCGGGCATGATTTTAGAAGCATTTAGGAATTGTTTCACTGGATTTAGAGTTGGGATGAATTTTCTATGTTTTTTCTAAGATGGAATAAGTGGGGATGGGGACTATTTAATAGAGCCACCAAAAACAGAGCATGGGAAGAATGTTCACCATGGCTAGATAAATAGGGCATGATTGTGAGTCATCTAGGAATTTGAATCGTCTCATTTGGAGTTAATATGAATGCTCGAGGGATTTGCAAAGTGGGCTTTAGAGGCTCAAATTTGAATTTAAATTTGACCAATGCAGAAGCTTGTGGTGGAAAATATGGAGGTTGTACAAAATAATAGGTAGGAATTTTATAAGAATTTACGAATTTGAATTATTGCATTGGGACACATATTTTGGCTTGTGGAATTTTGCAAAGATTACAGAAAAAGAAAAGGGGGGGAAATGCCACTATGCCAGTGGGCCATTTTAGGCATGGTCGAGATGGCACAGAGGCGATCCATCCTGACGCGGAGCGGGCGCTCGCGCCGGCCGGTTTAAACCCGGCAGGTGGGCTCCACCTGCCAATGAGTGAGAGAGAGAGGGAGGGAGTATGACAGGCGGGGCTCGCCTCCTACCTAGCGATCGGAGGGTTTGGGACGTGCTCACGGGCAACGACTTCGGGCACGGGAGGGCGAGCGGCCTCCACCATTGGACTCGAGGGACTACCGCGGGTCGACTGGTGGTGAAGGTGGTCGCCAACGTGCATTAGTTCGCTGGCGGCGAGCGACCAAGGCGGAGGGCTTCAAGAGAGGGATGCTCCGAGCCAGAGCTGCAAGGAAAGGGGAAAAGAGACGGGGGAGTACTAGTGTTTTTCTATGGTTCCAGATCAAGGGCGAACGGAGGCTGGGGACCTCCGTACCGTGTAGGCAAAGGTGACCTAAGGCGGCGAGGCACCGGTCGATCCCGAGGGCTGGGGCTCCGGGACATCGCTCGGGTGGTTCAGGCGGTCGATTGAGGTAGAGAGTGAGTAGTAGGGGGAGAGAGAGATCCCGGGGGGGCTCTTATAGCAGTGACATGGTGTACCATGGGAAAAGCTCACCGGCGGCCGCAAGACTAGCTCTAGTGGCCACAGGGAGGAGTTGGGGCTGCTCTGCGGCGTTCATGGGGCTTGTCCAGGACACAGGGTGCGAGAGAGAGAGAGCGGGGCGAGGCCGAGGCGGGACCCCTGCGCAAGCAGTGAGTGGCGAAGCTGGGCGGCGTCCGACACGTGCTAGCAAGGCATGGGAGGGCAAGGAAGGAAGGGGCCAACTGGGCGGCTTGCCACAGAAGCCAATACAGCCACTGGGACACCTTTCCCAGCACGCTAGGTGGTTGGGACCTTGGGATGGGGCGGCTACAGTGCGGGAGCGCACTGTAGCGCACTCCAGGGCAAGAGCTCTGCATGCCATGGCATTGTTTAAGTACCATGGTCGTGTCCTTAGGTGTCCAGGAATGCTAGGGGATAGAAAACAAGATAGAAATGCCTTTGGATGCTCTGGGGGTTCGTTAGGAGAGAAGGAAAGTTGCAAGAGAGTGGAAAAATTGTTGTCCAGAGGTGAAAATGGGATTTTACCCCAACAATAATTGAGCTGAGGGCCTGGGAGAGTTACTGGAGGTAGGGGTAACTAGGATAAGATGTTGTAGAAGTCTTAGTTCATGGAGAACACTTTTGCCCTCTCAATCATTGATCCTCAGAATAGGGAAGAAGGTGTTTGATGTTGATTTGAGCTAGTTAAGTTGATCATCTTGATATGAGATTTAACATGAGTGAGAAATAGGACCAAATGGTCATGGCTACAAATTTGTAGCTCATTTGGAGAAAGTGGCTAAGGCAAAAGTTTCAAACCCTAGAAATGGGCAAAAACAGATTTGGTGAGATTTGCACAACTAGTATTGTTCTCCGTGATGCACCACTTGGTATAGATGCATCATTAGGGGGTTGGATCATGTCCACAAAGTTTGAGCATAAATGGAGACACTTGGCAATACAAAGTTGTTCAAATTTGGATCTGAACAGAAAGGGTTTTGGGGCACTTTGAGGAACCAAACAATTTAGACTGAAATTTACCTTTGCAAGATCATCATACGATGCATATGTGACTTGCTGGAATTTTCCTGGATTTATTTGAAAATATTTCTTATAGAAATATTTCAAATACTTGAAATATACAGAAAGGGTTATGGTGGGTTTTGTCCAATATTTTGAACATGACCATATGTTGAAACTCATATAGATGCACAATATATGTCCACTGAGTTTCCCTAAATTTTCTCAAATATTTTTGAAACATTAAAATAACTTTTCCTGATAGAAGACCATTTCTGGCCTAAGAAAAAGGCACTTAAATAAAATACAAAAATAACGTTTAAAATAATATTTTTGTGGTTTTTGGAAGTCTTATATATAATAGGTTCCAAATGAAATCTTTGGGGAAAAACATTTACCCTAATTTGAGGACTTCTAGTACAAACCTCAATTCAGGGATTTTTTAAAACCTAAATCAAATAAATGCTTTTTCGCCAAAATAATATTTTATAAAAATAGTTTTATGTCCTATACACATGGCATGATCATTGGGCAAAGATTTGGATCAAGGAGAGGAGTTTTTAGAGTGGAAGGGTTTTTGTGAATTAAAGCACAAACAAGCAAATAGCAATCAATCCAAACATCTTATGCACACAAAAAGTTTTAGTTGGTCCAAATTTTTGATCTCTATTAACTTAGTCTTGTGAGGCAAAACACAGGGTGTGACAGACCTACCCCCTTACAAGAAACTCGTCCCCAAGATTCCTAGGCTAGGCGTTAAGGAGATACGAAAATCTGGGTCCGAGGTATTCTTCATGTTCCCATGTTGCTCCTTCTTTGGTGTGGTTGCTCCATTAGTCCTTGATGTGCTCGATGATACGGTTTCGAGTGCAATGCTTGGCTTCATCCAAGTTGCGAACGGGGTTCTTGCAAGAGGTCAAGGGCTTGATGAATGAGGTTCGACAAGGGTTTCGCTTGTCTGTGTATCCCAAAGTCGTAATACGCGGAAAAGTAGTGTGCCTATGTGCTAGTCTTGGTGTTACCCATGTTGGTTAGTGTCGTTTGTCATCTTGTGTTAGAGTAGAAGGGTTAATGTCCTGGAGCAGCTCCCTGTGGACATGGAATTGTTGGCTTCCCTGGAAGTGGTTGTCCTTTGGTTATACGTGGTCTCCAACTATGCAGATGTCGAGGATTGTCAGTGTAGGCTTCTTGTTGAGGTCTTCTGCTTGAGTAAGTTGTCCTGGCACGTCTCTAGCCATCTGCACTTGATTCCTCGCCATATGTGTTCGTAATCACGGACATAGACTCTCAGCATGTCTTCGAGCATTTGGTTCACTTGTCTCTTTGTAGCCATTTATGGCAAGGTTTGGGTTGAGTCTCGTCCCTAAGACTAATCTTAGAGACTTGGTGGTAAAACGGGTTCTTCCATCTTGGAAGGTTTTTGAGGGGTTCTAAATAAGCTGACTATCCAAAAGTTTGGAACAGCCATCTGGTCCCCAAGGTTTGAGGTTTGGACAAGTGTGGAGGACTACCTTTGGCAAGTGGTTCACCATGATCTAGTTAGGGTTAGGCCCATGATTGGACTGAAAGAGGCTAGTAACAAAGTCCTGAAAAATGTCCCACTCGGTTCCAGGTTCTGAAGAGAGTAGGGAAGTCATGCTCATCTTACCCTATCCAGGTGGTGGAGTGAGGGGTGCTATCAACTCCTTAGTACCTCGGGAGGGCCCCCGCCTCGCGAGGCGCATGTCAGCAAGCATCGTCAGGAGCCTCGTGAATCCGCCCTCGTGAGGTCGCCTCCTGAGGCTGCCCCCGAAACCTTCACGGGGTGGACTAATCAAGAGTGGCCCGGCGGGGTTGCGCGGTCCTGCATCTTCACGTGGGTGACGCGCGCCACGCCGAGCGGCAACAGGAGACATGCCAGCAGGCACGGATGAGGAGGCTTTCCTCTTTTGTGCTAAGGGAGCAGGGCCAGCTTGCCGGTTCCCAAAGCTCCCCAAAGGTTTCCTGTTCGGTGCAAGAATACCAAGGCTGGGGGATTGCCAGGACGGAGGTCGTCTCCGAGCCCACCAGTGCGTCACAGCAGGAGGCTTTTACAGGCAAAGACTACTTTTGTCAGGATAAGCTGTAGTCCTGTCCCCCTTCAAACTGGACGTTGTGGCAACCCTTCCTGCCTTGTATTTTCGGGGGAAGAGGACCGGGGCCAGTATAAGATAGGCAGGATGCTGCCGTAGAGGAGAGACCCAAAGTTATCTGGAACCCACCTTTGTACTTGCTCTCATCCTCAAGCAATCCAAACAAGCAGGAGGAGGGTTTTACACCGCAAGGTGGCCAGAACCTCGGTAAACTGTCATTTCCACTGTTCTTCTTCCTTGGCTCGAGCACGCCGGAGCATTGCCATGAGGTTGCGAGGTAGAGTAGGGCAGGGGAACAAGAGTACCCCTGAGTTCGAACCTCTTTGGGTCCCCGGAGCCCCGATTCCGACATTTGGCGCGTAGGTAGGGGAGGCCTGCTGTTCTCTAGCTCCGTTTCGGCTCCAGCTTCGCCAACCCTATGGCTGACGCTCGCCTTGTGCGTGCCGAGCACCGAGCGGCCTGCCTCGCCCAGACCATGCCTGCAGGCCGCGACGGTCGCCACCACTCCGCCGGCGCCAAAGCTACCGCCGCCATCGACCCTGCTGCCCGCGAGTAGCAGTACTCCTCCTTGCACCCAGGATGGACGCACCGCCACGGCTTCCTCCTCTCATGCCCTCCTTGGGCACATGAACGCGCAGGCCGCGCTCTTCATGACGCGCGAGCTTCTTCGCTACCGCCCGGCTGACACTGGTTACGACGCCTGGCTGGGCCACATCACCGAGCTCGTCACCGCCACCGTAGATGCCCCGACACCCTCTCGCTCGCTTCGCCCTCCACCGTCCCGCGCTGGGGACGTGGTGCATGGAGCGCCTCCAACACCTCCCCTATGCAGCAACCTAGTCGAGCCTGGGTGCGACGCGCGCCCGCGTGACCTGCCCCGCAGGGCACCATGACAGGCCCAAGACGAGGTCAGCTACCAGATCGTCCGCCGCGCACCACCCGACGCATGAGTGATCCTCGAGCAGTTGTGCCAGCGCTAGGACTGGATCGTCCAGGATGTCACGGCGGTCGGACGCTATAACTGGGCCGCCCTCGCGTGTGGCATCCCTTCGAGCAGCGTAGGCTGCCGGGCCTTCACCCGCGAGCTGCGCCGGGTAGTTTGGCCCATCAAGTTCAAGCCTGAGCTGCCTCTGCGCTACGATGGCGTCCCCGACCCCACGGAGTTTCTCCAGCTCTACGCGCTGAGCATCGAGGCAGCGAACGACGATGACAAGGTCATGGCAAACTGGCTCCCCATGGACCTTAAGGATGGCGCGCGCTCCTGGCTCATCAACCTGCCCAAGGAGTCGATATCTTCATGGAGCGAGCTCAGCGAGCAGTTCATCGCCAACTTCAAAGGCACACATGACCACCCCCTTTCCGTCAACGATCTGCGGCATGTGAAGCAGCGCTCTGGAGAGACCCTACGCAAGTACATCCAGTGCTTCAGCCAGGTGCGCAACAGGATCCCGCGTGCCTCGGACGAAGCCATCATCATGGAGTTCACCAACGGCGTCAAGGACGTCCGGATGTGCAAAAAGCTCGTCATCAACTACAGTCTGAGCTCGGCTCTAGAGCTGTTCAACATTGCTGACAAATGCGCCAAGGCCGAAGAGGGCTGCGCGTTCAATCACAACGACAGCAAGGCAAAGGGCACGGATGTCAAGCGCAAGGGCCCTACCGTGCTCGCGGCGGAGCCTGAGCAGAAACGCGGCCGCGACCATGATGTTCCCGAGAAGGACCGCCGCCCGTTCTGTATCTACCATGACGTGCGCACCCACAACACCGAAGACTGCAAGGAGCTCAAGTCCCTTCGTGACGAACGTGTCAGTCGGCATCCAGACCGCAACGACCGCCGTGCCAGCCGCGCAGGCGGCCGCAGCGGCGGCAGGTGGTACAACCGCAATGGCAACCCCCGCCAGGGCTAGCGTGAGCAGCCTCGCGAGGACGGCTATCGCGATCGGCCTCGTGAGGGCGCCT
Source organism: Elymus sibiricus (assembly GCA_039707655.1). NCBI lineage: Eukaryota > Viridiplantae > Streptophyta > Magnoliopsida > Poales > Poaceae > Elymus > Elymus sibiricus. The sequence goes on along the minus strand of CM077663.1, from coordinate 164,692,804 downwards.
GGCGTGAACAGCCTTGCGACGCGTGGCCTCAAGACAACGCTGCTGTTCCATCGCTGCCGCCGCCGCCCAGGAGGAACAACAACAACCAGCATGACGAGGAGGATGGGGGCTATCAGGAGCCTCATGCGATAGCCTGTATCCTCGGCGGAGCCCATGCCCCTGTGTCGAACCGCTTCTTCAAACAGTTCCCTCATGAGGTGAACGTCTCCCTCCCGAGGCCGGAGGCCGCACGGCCCCTCAAGTGGTCGCAGTACGCCATCTCCTTCGACTCCAAGGACAGTCTCACGTCTACGGCTGCCGCGGGCGTGCTTCCCATGCTATGCACTCCCACCATCAGCAACGTCTCAGTCACCAAGACCCTCGTCGACGAAGGCTCGGACCTCAACGTGCTCTCTGTCGAGACCTTCGAGACACTCCAGGTGCCCTACGACCAGCTGATGCCTACCAGGCCATTCTCTGGGGTTACCGATGGCTCCACCATTCCCCTGGGTCAAGTCTGCCTCCTTGTCACCTTCGGCACGAGCGACAACTACCACACCGAGCTCATCGACTTCGACGTAGCACACATCGGCCTCCCGTACAATGCAATCCTGGGATACTCGGCACTGGCCAAATACATGGCGGCGACCCACCATGGCTACAATGTCCTCAAGATGCCTGGCTGTAGCAGCATCATCACCATCGCCTGCAACGAGAAGGATGCGGTATGTTCCCTCGAGCGCGCCTACAAAGCTGCCGCAGCTGAGCATTCCAATGATGAAGGAGGTGATGGGCCTCGCTAGGCCGTGCCCCCAAGAAAGAAGCAGTTGTTGCCCGCCCAAGGCCCCTCCAAGGCGAACAATGCAGCGCCCGACGCCAGCGCCGTGAGCCCCGTGCCGGCTGCCGGCGCCTATCTCCCCAGAGCATAGGAAGGCGTGCCAGGTGCCTCCCTCAGGCCAAGCTCGGGGGCTTCCACCTATAAAGCGTCTGACCTGACTAGTGTGACGAGGGAGGTGCTCGGGCACCACTTGGAGGCATGCTTACATTACTTTGTGGCCTCACGCATGGTTATCTCCACGGCTGCCACCTTACCTGGGCCGGGACCGTTTGTGCCTTTTGGCTCACGAATGTGAATATGTCGCTACCATTCAAATGTCCAAGAACCCGGGTCGACATGACTAATTGTAGAACCCAAGTGGAACATCCGTACAGGGACAGGCATACGTAAGCCAACAATGCAGGTGTCGACGCGCGCCCCCGCAATCAAAGAATACGGCACCAGGGGCACAAGAGTTCATCACCCAAGAGATTGACAAGCTGCGAGAGGTTCGGGTCAAGCGCGGCGAGCGTCATCAGGGATGCCCCATCAACTCGGTTGTTGCCCCCGGGGAGGACTGCAAGGTGCATATGTGCTTCGACATTGCGGGCCTCAACAGGGCCGACTCCCAGGACCTCTTCCGGCCATCGCGCGTTGGCCTGAGCAGGGGCGTCGCCAGCAACTACGTCTGCCTGCCCTTTGGCTTGGAGAATGCCGGACCCACCTTCCAAAGGCTGGCGCAGATCGCGATGGCGCCTCGCGAGACATCAAGCCCTCGCGAGCTCTCAAGAACTCAGGGGCCAACCGGTTCCTCAGAGGTGAACCTCCACGGCATGCTTCGCCAAGCAGTCCGACGCTTCCGCAGCAACATGATTGCCAGGTGACTTTTTGGTTTGTTCATATTGAGCATGCCCTTCGGGATGCATTATCCTCAAGCTGGGAAGGGTCCATCCCTACAACATCCTCACTTTTTGGTTGTGTAGCAGATCTGGTTATCTTTTGTTGAGTTTATGTCGTTTGCTTAAGCCTTGTGTTTGGTGCCTCGTCACCGTCTGAAATCACCGCGCCCTCGCAACTCTTCCCTTGGCCGTCCCATGACTGGGGGCTAGACACGGTGTCTGTGCTCAGGTCCTTCTCTACAACATTGGTAAATCCAAGTGATTGAGCTCTGGCTCGCGGGCCTGATCCCGCGCACGTCACCTCACGGAGGTCCTTGGTGTTTCACCCTCCCGTGGAACCGTCGCGAGTGAGTAAGGGTGCGGCACAATTTGTATGACTGTTAGTTTGGTGTTTTCCCACCTCAGGCACCACGCGTCCGGTGACTTTTCCCTGATCATTCCATGGAGGAACTCAACACGGCATTTGTGCTCGGGTCCGTCCCTGCAGCGTTGCTAAACCCGTGTGACCGAGCTCTATCTGGCGGGCCAGACCCGCGCACGTCACCTCGTTTGGGTCCTCGATGTCCGACCTCTTCATGCAAAGGCCTCGGGACGGCCGCCCGACGCACAGGTTACATGAACACACAGCTGCATCAAGAGCTAGTCTCCTCACGTGACACCCAAACGCAAGTTAGCGAGCGCACGTCGCTCGAAATAAAGCTTTTGTGCGCAGGATTTTTCCTCGGGATGGATCACTCGAGGGGTCTCACAAGGCGCGCCTGGTAAGTGACAATGTATTGGCATTGCAGAGAATTAAGTATGAGAACCCCCCGAGGCAGCCTCGCCATTTCCAGCATTTCGCCTCACACGGGCCGCTTGTGCGTCAAAGGGGGGTCCTTGAGAATCGCGCCTCAGGAGCCTTCACTAGCTCCCGGAGCCCCTCACCTCCTGGCTTTGTCCAGGCACCGCGACCTGACATTCCAGCGACGGCTGAGGTATGCACGGGGCAGGCCCCTGCCCACGTAGAGCACGAAGGCAAGCAAGAGAGAAACCAAGCATGGAAAGGAAACCCACGGACCACAAACAGTTATTACAAACTTTGAGTGTATCACAAATTAAAACATCGTCTTGCACCTCCAAGTGGCAGATTCTGTCTATTGTAGAATGATAAAAGGAAGCTTTAGGAAGAAGTGTCGCCGCTGCCATCGATGTCGTCCACCACGACCTCGCCAGGCTCATCGTCGTTGTTGCAGGAGAACTTCCCAAGCAGCGCGGTCACGTGGCTTTCCACAACTTCCGCCAGGTCGTCGCTAGATTTTTCGGGGACGGGGCCTATCAACTCGCCGAAGTTGAAGCAATGATCACGGAGAACGAGGTGGCTGAAGATGCGGGTCACCGCCATGGAGAAGAGGTGATCAAGTGTAAATACAGTGGGGTTTTACGCCCAAACCGCGGGTTGTCATGTCCTCCACAGGAACTTGGCAAATCAGCGGCTATGCTTGGCTAAAGCTAGGTAACACAATTCGAGTGATGATTGCAACGAAATAGACCTAAACTACCTAAGATTGTTCGAGAAAATTCTCGACAAAGAAAATGCAGAAAAGCAAAGGGAGATTCAGATTTCACTCAATGTCTTTTTGGTATTTTCTTATTACTAGAGAAACTAAAAGACTGACACAGACGGACATGAACGACAAGAGGGAATCAACAAGACACTAACACAAATGTAACTACCGAATATATAACAGAGGGAAGTAACAAGATTAAATGACAGAAGATAGATATATCACATCACAAACATGTAGATCACAAGTGTTGGAGCAACACAGGGACAATCAACTAAACAGTAATCAACAACAAGCTCAGTACAATATAGATATATTTATCTAATTCGAGTGTCAAAAGCAACATAACCAATTCTCACTAATCAACCAAATATGTACGAACAATTACATGTCTCTGTATTTAACATATCTCATCATCACACATAATCAGTACTTATGGATCACACACACACATACACACACACACACACACACAGAGAGAGAGAGAGGGAGAGAGGGAGAGAAGGATTCAGGTTCAGAGGAGAAGTGTAACAGCATGGGCGTGGTAGAGCGGAGCTTCAGCAGTTTGGGTTCAGAGGGGAGCAGCAGCAGAGGCGTGACAGCAGGAAGAGAGAGGAGGTTCAGAGGATCTGCAGCTGGGCATCAGTGAGAGAGGTGGTAGCAGCAGCAGTTCTAAGAAGATGAGGAGCAGCAGTTGAGGGAGAAGGAGAAGCAGCAAGGGGTGCAAGAAGAGCAACAGCAGAAGATGGAAACGCTCGCGCGGGTGTTAGGTGGTGCTGGTGATGGATGGAGTGGATGGTGGCTCTGGATGGATGGAGGTTGGATGGATTTGGGGAGGAGAAGGAGATAGTGGCGCTGGGGGGATGGCGCACCACCACGCCGGCCTGGCTGTGGTGGCGGCCGGAGGTGGAGAAGATGGGGATGGGGAAGGGAGAGATTTGCCAGGTCCAAAGGGGAATGGAGGCTGCTAGGGATTTCGTTCCCCTCGATAAGATCTGCACATTTGCACATTGGCCCTCCTCTTTGCTTCATTTCTGCCCAAGAAGATCCTTCTCTCTATTAGTTCGCACCCCTTGTTCTTTAATTCTTCATACATAGGTCCCTCCTTCTTTTCTTTCTCTTAGTCGCATAGTTGGAATCATGAAGTTTATAGTGCCTTTGCGCATTTTTCTGCAAAATAAACAAATGAATAGTAAATGATCCATTTTTATGATTATCAAGCAAACAGTCAATCAATCATAGCAAGAATGGATGAATAGATCACAATAGATGGTATATTTGAGTGGCAAATTATATATATGAAATGTACTTATCAAAAGGTCGCGGCATCCCTCCTCCAGGATGCCATCCACCTTCTAGGCCATGTCCTCAAGCTCCTCCACTAGCTTGGAGGAATGCTCGGCATAGCCGGCGCCGTGGGCTGCAAGAGGAGCCTCGAACATCTCCCTGCATATAGAACTCAGGGCCTTGCAGGCCCTGAGCTCGAGAGAAGAGAACGCGGTGTGGTCCGCCGCCGCCTTCGCGTTGGTATCGGCTTGAATCTTCTTCTCCCTGGCATCCAGCTTGGCGTTAGCCTCGGAGACATGCTTGGTGTGGGCTTCTTGGGCCTCGGTCACCTCGCGCTACAGCTTCTACAGACGCCCGCGCTCCGTGGCCTGATCGGCTGCCACCTTCACCAACTCGGAGTCGTGATACGCGAGCTTCGCCTCGCGGGCCTTGAGGCCGTCTTCCCGCAGCTAGAGCTGTTGCACCTACGCGACCCGTTCATCCTAAAGTGCCTTCAAGCCGGCTTCTGCTTCTTCGCAGCGCTTGGAGACCGCCACCGCCTCAACGAGCGCGCTCTCGCGATGTGCCTACACCTCGGCTGCCTCCTTCCTGCTTCCCACGATGGCGGCCTCGGCCCGGCCCTAGGCCTCTTTGGCGGCGGTGTCGAGCTGGCGCCACCTTGTGGCGAGCCTCAGGTGCTCCTGGGCAAAACGCGTTTCGACATCCTGGAGGTCTGTCCAGAGCTGGTCGAGTGTGGCTTGGGTGTCGGTCAAGGCCCCGTGCCCGAGCAAGGCGCTGCAGTTCACGAGGGCGACAGCCTGGCGGGGGCAGGGGGATTGGAGTCTCAGTGCTTGTTGTCATCAGGGCCGAAGAGGCCCCGGCGTCCTCTACTTGTGGCGCAAGGGGCTCCAGGTCCCCCCCCACTCCCGCATTCGGCTCCTGCGGCGCGCCTGGTGGGACTACCACGCCGGTCTCTTCGACCCCGGGAGTGGGCACAGCTTGAGGTTGCCCCATGGCACACCCTGCGTCACGCCTGACTGCGGGGTTGGATAGCCGGCGGAGGCTGAGGCGCCCCCTCCTTCTCCATAGGAGGGGCCGTCGCGGCCTTGGCGGATGGCGCCGGGGGCTGGGCCGCCGCGTCCTCGGCTCAGACCACCTCGCCGTGCGGGAGAGGCGCTGGGCGCTACCGCGGTGCCCGCACGCCCGGATGTAGCGGCGCCCGTGCGCCCGAGTGGAGCGCCGGGCCGGCGCGAGGCACCCCCGTGCCCGCCAAAGCTGCGGGCAAGTGCTGATGTCGCCTTCAGTACAGGGGTCACGTTTGCCCTGGCAATCACCTTCTTCTTCTTCTCATGGCCGCCTTGGCACCTACACGGGCGAGGGGTTAGCATGAATAGATGGATCATAGGTGCGCGGCATAAGAATGGACAGGGGCACATACTCGTCCTCGGCGGCCCATTTCCTCTTCTTCTCAGCGGCGGGTAGAGTGTCCTCGCCGCCCTCATGCACCGCCACAGTGCTGCTCGCGGGGCACTCGGCGTGGTCCCCGGTGAGTCCAGCCGGGTCTCCTTCCTTCCTGAGGGCCTGGGAAGCCCCCTGAGGGGATGTGGCCGCCACGGGTGCGGTTGCCTCCTCACCGACGGGGGGCCCCGCCACTGGTATCTGGGCGGTCGCGGGGTTCGGCCTCGTTCCCCCCACCATGTCGGCAGGCCGAGGAGACGTCGCCCGGGGCCGCTCGTCTTCGTCGTCGTCTTCGTGCCCGAAACCATGCAGGGACTGGCAGTGGTTGGGCGGCAGCGCCTGGCCGTCGTCCTCCTCCTTCCTCCGTCGCCTTCGAGTCCTCGCCGCCGTCGCCTTCGCTAGAGGACGGCACCACGATGGACGAGCCCCTGTGCGACCAAACATGCTCGCTTGGCACGAGCACCCATTCTTTTTAGGCAGGCATAACTGCGACCAGCTCCGCCTTGTCATCATAGCTGTACAGCGGGGACGCGGCCTCAGGAGGATTCTCGGGGGTGAAGCCGAGCAGAGCCCCCAGGGTCCCGTCTAGCTCATCAGACATCAGGCCAGCAGTGTGCAGCCTTATCGCGTCCCCCGCGCCAGTGTACTCCCACACGGGCCGCGGGTGCGCCTGGATCGGCGCTATGCGCTGCCCCAGGAGTTCCTTGATGATCATCGCCCATGTTAGTTGGGCATTCCCGTGCGTGGCAATCCACTCCAGGACGGGCTCCGCCCTTGGGTCGGTGTCGGGGAATATGATGATCTATGGATTCGGCAAGGACCCTTTGTAATCAGGCGGGTAAGTTTCCGGCACAAAGAGCATCATAGATTCCTGCGTGCGCGGGGGTTTAGATAGGTTCGGGCCGCCGGAGCGTAAAACCCTACATCATGTGTTCTTGTGTTTTATGGTTGTTCAGAATACAAGGCGAAACAGCCCCGGCAAGAGGTGCCCTGGGTGTGTAGCTACGCGTGTAGAATGAACAGGGTTTCGACCTTTCTAAAGGTAGACATGGGCCTCCTTTTATAGACAAGGGATTACCACAGTGGCAAAATAGTCTTTACACCTGGCGAACAGTGGATACTGCCTCCTGCCAGAGTGCCAGCAGAGGTTGTAGTGGGAAATACCTAACTCTGACGGACTAAGATAGGCGCTTCGAATGCGCCATGAGGTGTCAAGCTGGCGATGTCTCCCGGTAAGGATCGCATCTCCTTCTGTGTCGTCCGCCCAGCTACCTTCTTTTCTCCTGCCATGCCATGTGACGAGTGTCGTTAAAGCTGTTGTAAATCCCTCCGTGCTGCCATGCGCCCCGGCCGGTTCCACCTATCTGCCTGTCCGCTACCCATATGGTCGATGTAGACAACCAGCCTAGCGACGTGGAGCTGGGCCTTGACGGGGGAGTCCTTGGCGGATGCGTGTGTCCTTGAGCCCCCGGCAAGGCGTCTTGCCGGGTTTGCTTGGCCTTTGCTCGTCGTAGTCGGAGGAATGCACATGCTGTTGGGAAACGTTGCATGGGAAACAAAATTTTTCCTACGCACACACAAGATCTATCCATGGTGATGAGCATCTACGAGAGGGAGAGTGAATCTACATACCCTTGTAGATCGCTAAGCGGAAGCGTTTAATAAACGCGGTTGATGTAGTCGAACGTCTCCGCGATCCAAATCGCAAGTCGTCCCTCGATCCGATCACGAACTAGCGCCGAACGGACGGCACCTCCGCGTTCAACACACGTACGGCTTGATGACGCCTTCACCTCCTCGATCCAGCGAGCGATGGTGAAGTAGTGGTTGAGTTCCAGCAACACGACGGCGTGGTGATGGTGGTGAGGAACAATCTCTGCAGGGCTTCGCCAAGCACTACGGAGATTATGACGGAGGAACTAGAGGGTTAGGGTTGCCGCACACGGCTTGGGGAAATCTTGATGTCTCTCGTGTGCTAGCCCTGCCCCTCTATTTATATGTTGAGCCTTGGGGTCTAAACTTGGAGTAAAAGTCTCTTCCAAGTCGGTTTTGCCCGCACAAGGTCGGTTTGGCCCGCAGGAAAAGAGTCCAACTCGGATCCCTGCCGAACCGTGCACAGCCGCGCACAAGCGGTAGTACCGCTCACAAGCGGTAGTACCGCTTGGGCGGTAGTACCGCTTCACACAAGCGGTAGTACCGCTCGGGCGGTAGTACCGCTTCACACAAGCGGTAGTACCGCTTACGCGGCAGCAAAACTACTTTTTGCACTTTCCTATACCTTGTGGGCTTTTATCCCTTGGCCCATATAAAGTGTTGCTGCACCCGAACACTTCGGTAAACATCCGGAACCCCTTCCGGTGAACTCCGGAACTCTTCCGGAGATCAAAACACTATTATCACATATATCAATCTTTACCTCCGGACTATTCCGGAGATCCTCGTCATGTCCGGGATCTTATCCGGGACTCCGAACAACTTTCGGTCACCAACATAATAACTCAATTATACTAATCGTCACCAAACGTTAAGTGTGTAGACCCTGCGGGTTCGAGAACTATGTAGACATGACCGAGACACCTCTACGGCCAATAACCAATAGCGGGACCTGGATGCCCATATTGGCTCCTACATATTCTACGAAGATCTTTTATCGGTCGAACCTCTATGTCAAGGATTCAGTTAATCCCGTATGCTGTTCCCTTTGTTCTTCGGTATGTTACTTGCCCGAGATTCGATCGTCGGTATCACTATACCTAGTTCAATCTCGTTACCGGCAAGTCTCTTTACTCGTTCCGTAATACAAGATCTCGTGGCTAACACTTTAGTCACATTGCTTGCAAGGCTCATTGTGATGTTGTATTACCGAGTGGGCCCTGAGATACCTCTCCGTCATACGGAGTAACAAATCCCAGTCTTGATCCATGCCAACCCAACAGACACCCTCGGAGATACCTGTAGAGCACCTTTATAGTCACCCAGTTACGTTGCGACGTTTGATACACACAAGGTATTCCTCCGGTGTCAGTGAGTTGCATGATCTCATGGTCAAAGGAACAGATACTTGACATGCAGAAAACAATAGCAATAAACTGACACGATCAAATGCTACGTTTACAGTTTGGGTCTTGTCCATCACATCATTCTCCTAATGATGTGATCCCGTTATCAAATGACATCTCATGTCCATGGCTAGGAAACCTTAACCATCTTTGATCAACAAGCTAGTCAACTAGAGGCTTACTAGGGACACAGTGTTGTCTATGTACCCACACATGTATTTGAGTTTCCAATCAATACAATTATAGCATGGATAATAAACGATTATCATGAACAAGGAAATATAATAATAACCAATTTATTATTGCCTCTAGGGCATATTTCCAACAGTCTCCCACTTGCACTAGAGTCAATAATCTAGTTCACATCACTATGTGATTTACATTGTAATGAATTGAACACCCATGCAGTTCTGGTGTTCATGTTTAGCCCTTGGAAGAGGTTTAGTCATCGGATCTGCAACATTTAGATCCGTGTGTACTTTGCAAATATTTATGTCGTCCTCCTTGATGTAATCGCGGATGGAATTGAAACGTCGCTTTATGTGTCTGGTCCTCTTGTGAAATCTTGGTTCCTTGGCTAGAGCAATGGCACCAGTATTATCACAAAACAGAGTCATTGGGTCAAGTGCACTAGGCACTACTCCAAGATCTGTCATGAACTCCTTCATCCAGACACCTTCCTTCGCCGCCTCCGAGGCAGCGATGTACTCCGCTTCGCATGTAGAATCAGCTACCACGCTTTGCTTGGAACTGCACCAGCTAACCGCACCCCCATTAAGAATAAATACGTATCCGGTTTGCGACTTAGAGTCATCCGGATCAGTGTCAAAGCTTGCATCGACGTAACCCTTTACGACGAGCTCTTGATCACCTCCATAAACGAGAAACATGTCCTTAGTCCTTTTCAGGTACTTCAGGATATTCTTGACCGCCGTCCAGTGTTCCATTCCTGGATCACTTTGAAACCTTCCGACCATACTTATGGCAAGGCTGACATCGGGTCTTGTGCACAGCATTGCATACATGATAGAGCCTATGGCCGAAGCATAGGGGATGACACTCATCTTTTCTCTATCTTCTGTAGTCACTGGGCATTGAGTCTTACTCAACTTCACACCTTGCAAAACAGGCAAGAACCCCTTCTTGGACTGATCCATTTTGAACTTCTTCAAAATCTTATCAAGGTATGTGCTTTGTGAAAGTCCTATTAAGCGTCTTGATCTATCTCTATAGATCTTGATGCCTAATATGAAAGCAGCTTCTCCTAGGTCCTTCATTGAAAAACTCTTGTTCAAATATTCCTTCACGCTTTCCAACATTTCTATATTGTTTCCAATCAGCAATATGTCATCCACATATAATATTAGAAACGCTATAGAGCTCCCACTCACTTTCTTGTAAATACAAGCTTCTCCGTAAACTTGTATAAACTCGAACGCTTTGATCACTTCATCAAAGCGAAGATTCCAACTCCGAGATGCTTGCACCAGTCCATAAATGGATCGCTGGAGTTTGCAAACTTTGTCAGCATTCTCTGGATCGACAAAACCTTCTGGTTGCATCATATACAACTCTTCCTTAAGGTAACCGTTAAGGAACGCTGTTTTGACATCCATCTGCCAAATTTCATAATCGAAAAAGGCAGCTATTGCTAACATGATTCTGACGGACTTAAGCATCGCTACGGGTGAGAAGGTCTCATCGTAGTCAACTCCTTGAACTTGTGAAAAACCCTTTGCCACAAGTCGAGCTTTATAGACGGTGACATTACCGTCCGCGTCCGTCTTCCTCTTAAAGATCCATTTGTTCTGAATGGCCTTACGCCCTTCAGGTAATACTTCCAAAGTCCATACTTTGTTTTCATACATGGATCCCATCTCGGATTTCATGGCCTCTAACCACTTCTCGGAATCCGGGCCCATCATCGCTTCTCCATAGCTCGTAGGTTCATCGTTGTCTAACAACATGACCTCTAAGACAGGGTTGCCGTACCACTCGGGAGCAGTACGCGTCCTTGTCGACCTACGAGGTTTGATAGCAACTTGATCCAAAGCTTCATGATCATCATCATTAACTTCCTTTTCAGCTAATGTAGGCTCCACAGAAACAACTTTCTGCGCTGCGCTACTCTCAGGTTGAAGTAAAGGTTCAACAACCTCATCAAGTTCTATCTTCCTCCCACTCAATTCTTTCGAGAGAAACTCTTTCTCAAGAAATGTTCCGTTTTTAGCGACAAACACTTTGCCTTCGGATCTGAGATAGAAGGTATACCCAACTGTCTCTTTTGGGTATCCTATGAAGACGCATTTCTCCGCTTTGGGTTCCAGCTTTTCAGGCTGAAGCTTTTTGACATAAGCATCACATCCCCAAACTTTAAGAAACGACAGCTTTGGCTTCTTGCCAAACCAAAGTTCATATGGCGTCGTCTCAACGGATTTCGATGGTGCCCTATTTAAAGTGAATGCAGCTGTCTCTAATGCATAACCCCAAAACGATAGTGGCAAATCGGCAAGAGACATCATAGATCGCACCATATCCAATAAGGTTCGATTACGACGTTCGGACACACCATTACGCTGTGGTGTTCCAGGCGGTGTCAATTGTGAAACAATTCCACACTGTCTTAAGTGACTGCCAAACTCATAACTCAGATATTCTCCTCCTCGATCAGATCGTAGGAATTTAATCTTCTTGTTACGATGATTCTCAACTTCACTCTGAAATTGTTTGAACTTTTCAAATGTTTCAGACTTGTGTTTCATTAAGTAAATATACCCATATCTACTTAAGTCATCAGTGAAGGTGAGAAAGTAACGATAACCACCGCGCGCCTCAATGCTCATCGGACCGCACACATCAGTATGTATGATTTCCAATAAGTCACTTGCCCGTTCCATTGTTCCAGAGAACGGCGTTTTAGTCATCTTGCCCATGAGGCATGGCTCACATGTGTCAAGTGATTCAAAATCAAGTGACTCCAAAAGTCCATCAGCATGGAGCTTCCTCATGCGTTTTACGCCAATATGACCTAAACGGCAGTGCCACAAGAAAGTGGTATTATCATTATCAATTCTACATCTTTTGGCATCAATGTTATGAACATGTGTATCATTACTATCGAGATTCAATAAGAATAAACCCCTCACATTGGGTGCATGACCATAAAAGATATTACTCATATAAATAGAACAACCATTATTCTCTGATTTAAATGAGTAACCGTCTCGCAATAAACAAGATCCAGATATAATGTTCATGCTTAACGCAGGCACCAAATAACACTTATTTAGGTTCATCACTAATCCCGACGGTAATCGAAGAGCGAGCGTGCCGACGGCGATCACATCAACCTTGGAACCATTTCCCACGCGCATCGTCACTTCGTCCTTTGCCAGCCTCCGTCTATTCCGCAGTTCCTGTTTTGAGTTGCAAATATGAGCAACCGCACCGGTATCAAATACCCAGGCACTACAACGAGGGTTGGTAAGGTACACATCAATAACATGTATATCATATATACCTTGTTTGTTGTTGGCCGCCTTCTTGTCAGCCAAATACTTGGGGCAATTCCGCTTCCAGTGTCCAGTTCCCTTGCAATGAAAACACACAGTTTCTGGTTTGGGTCCAGCCTTGGGTTTCTTCACGAGAGGAGCAACTGCTTTGCCACTCTTCTTGGAGTTACCCTTCTTACCCTTGCCATTTTTCTTGAAACTAGTGGTTTTATTGACCATCAACACTTGATGCTCCTTCTGAATTTCAGACTCAGCGGCTTTCAGCATCGCAAACAGCTCGGTGACTGACTTGTTCATCCCGTGCATGTTATAGTTCAACACGAAGCTCTTGTAGCTAGGTGGCAATGATTGAAGAACTCTGTCAGTGATAGCCTCTGGCGGAAGGGGCATCCCTAACTCAGCCAGACGGGTGGAGTACCCAGACATTCTGAGCACGTGATCACTGATAGACCCGTTCTCCTCCATCTTGCAAGCATAGAACTTATCGGAGATCTCATATCTCTCGATCCGGGCATTCTTCTGAAAGATAAACTTCAACTCCTGGAACATCTCATATGCTCCATGACGTTCAAAACGTCTTTGAAGTCCCGGTTCTAAGCCATACAACATTGCACATTGAACTATTGAGTAATCATCAGAACGAGCCTGCCAGGCGTTCACAACGTCTAGAGACTCAACTGGAGCGGGTGGATCACCAAGCGGTGCATCAAGGACATAAGCCTTCTGGGAAGCCGTAAGGATAATCCTTAGATTACGGGCCCAGTCCACAAAGTTACTTCCATCATCTTTCAACTTAGCTTTCTCTAGGAACGCATTAAAATTCAGGGGTGCTACTGCGCGAGCCATGATCTACAACATAAATATAGCAAAGACAACTTAGACTATTGTTTCTAGATAATGAGTTTAGTTAATCATATTACTTAAAAACTCCCACTCAAATTGACATCCCTCCGATCATTCGAGTGTAACATGATCCAAATCCACCAACTCAAGTCCGATCATCACGTGAGTTGAGGTGGTTTCAATGGTGAACATCTTCATGTTGATCATATCTACTATATGACTCATGTTCGACCTTTCGGTCTCTTGTGTTCCGAGGCCATGTCTGTACATGCTAGGCTCGTCAAGTTTAACCCGAGTGTTTCCGCACGTGCAACATGGCTTGCACCCGTTGTATGCGAACGTAGAGTCTATCACACCCGATCATCACGGCGTGTCTCGAAACGACGAACTTTCGCAACGGTGCACACTTGGGGAGAACACAATTTATCTTGAAATTTAAGTGAGGGATCACCTTATAATGCTACCGTCGTCCTAAGCAAAATAAGATGCATAAAAAGGATTAACATCACATGCAAATCATAAGTGACATGATATGGCCATGAACTTGTGCTTTTGATCTCCATCTCCAAAGCACCGGCATGATCTCCATCGTCACCGGCATGACACCATGATCTCCATCATCTTGATCTCCATCAACGTGTCGCCATAAGGTTGTCGCGCCGACTGTTGCTTCCACGACTATTGCTAACGTTTAGCGATAAAGTAAAGCATTACATAGCGCTTAATGATTGACACGCAGGTCATACAATAATTAAAGACAACTCTATGGCTCCTGCCAGTTGCCGTACTCATCGACATGCAAGTCGTGATATTCTATACAACACATGATCATCTCATACATCACATATATCTCATCATGTAATTGGCCATATCACATCACAACATACCCTGCAAAAACAAGTTAGACGTCCTCTAATTGTTGTTGCAAATTTTACGTGGCTGCTACGGGTTTGCAAGAACCGTTCTTACCTACGCAAAACCACAACGTGGTGTAGTGATTGCTTTTTGATCTTCTAAAAGAACCCTCTTCATTGAAATCGATTCAACTAAAGTGAGAGAGACAGACACCCGCTAGCCATCTTTATGCAACGAAGTTACATGTCAGTTGAAGGAACCTGTCTCGCGTAAGTGTACGCGTAATGTCGGTCCGGGCCGCTTCATCTCACAGTACCGCCGAATCAAATATCAACTAGTAACGGCAAGCAATATGTATACACCCACGCCCACAACTCGTTTGTGTTCTACTCGAGATCTCATCTACGCATAGACCTGGCTCATGATGCCACTGTTGGGAAACGTTGCATGGGAAACAAAATTTTTCCTACGCACACACAAGATCTATCCATGGTGATGAGCATCTACGAGAGGGAGAGTGAATCTACATACCCTTGTAGATCGCTAAGCGGAAGCGTTTAATAAACGCGGTTGATGTAGTCGAACGTCTCCGCGATCCAAATCGCAAGTCGTCCCTCGATCCGATCACGAACTAGCGCCGAACGGACGGCACCTCCGCGTTCAACACACGTACGGCTTGATGACGCCTTCACCTCCTCGATCCAGCGAGCGATGGTGAAGTAGTGGTTGAGTTCCAGCAACACGACGGCGTGGTGATGGTGGTGAGGAACAATCTCTGCAGGGCTTCGCCAAGCACTACGGAGATTATGACGGAGGAACTAGAGGGTTAGGGTTGCCGCACACGGCTTGGGGAAATCTTGATGTCTCTCGTGTGCTAGCCCTGCCCCTCTATTTATATGTTGAGCCTTGGGGTCTAAACTTGGAGTAAAAGTCTCTTCCAAGTCGGTTTTGCCCGCACAAGGTCGGTTTGGCCCGCAGGAAAAGAGTCCAACTCGGATCCCTGCCGAACCGTGCACAGCCGCGCACAAGCGGTAGTACCGCTCACAAGCGGTAGTACCGCTTGGGCGGTAGTACCGCTTCACACAAGCGGTAGTACCGCTTCACACAAGCGGTAGTACCGCTTACGCGGCAGCAAAACTACTTTTTGCACTTTCCTATACCTTGTGGGCGTTTATCCCTTGGCCCATATAAAGTGTTGCTGCACCCGAACACTTCGGTAAACATCCGGAACCCCTTCCGGTGAACTCCGGAACTCTTCCGGAGATCAAAACACTATTATCACATATATCAATCTTTACCTCCGGACTATTCCGGAGATCCTCGTCATGTCCGGGATCTTATCCGGGACTCCGAACAACTTTCGGTCACCAACATAATAACTCAATTATACTAATCGTCACCAAACGTTAAGTGTGTAGACCCTGCGGGTTCGAGAACTATGTAGACATGACCGAGACACCTCTACGGCCAATAACCAATAGCGGGACCTGGATGCCCATATTGGCTCCTACATATTCTACGAAGATCTTTTATCGGTCGAACCTCTATGTCAAGGATTCAGTTAATCCCGTATGCTGTTCCCTTTGTTCTTCGGTATGTTACTTGCCCGAGATTCGATCGTCGGTATCACTATACCTAGTTCAATCTCGTTACCGGCAAGTCTCTTTACTCGTTCCGTAATACAAGATCTCGTGGCTAACACTTTAGTCACATTGCTTGCAAGGCTCATTGTGATGTTGTATTACCGAGTGGGCCCTGAGATACCTCTCCGTCATACGGAGTAACAAATCCCAGTCTTGATCCATGCCAACCCAACAGACACCCTCGGAGATACCTGTAGAGCACCTTTATAGTCACCCAGTTACGTTGCGACGTTTGATACACACAAGGTATTCCTCCGGTGTCAGTGAGTTGCATGATCTCATGGTCAAAGGAACAGATACTTGACATGCAGAAAACAATAGCAATAAACTGACACGATCAAATGCTACGTTTACAGTTTGGGTCTTGTCCATCACATCATTCTCCTAATGATGTGATCCCGTTATCAAATGACATCTCATGTCCATGGCTAGGAAACCTTAACCATCTTTGATCAACAAGCTAGTCAACTAGAGGCTTACTAGGGACACAGTGTTGTCTATGTACCCACACATGTATTTGAGTTTCCAATCAATACAATTATAGCATGGATAATAAACGATTATCATGAACAAGGAAATATAATAATAACCAATTTATTATTGCCTCTAGGGCATATTTCCAACACATGCATGCCTGGCAAGATTTTGCCGGGCTGGAGGCTGCCGCGTTTGGTGCACAAGTCCGGGTGTTAAGGACCCCATTTCTTAGTACACCGATAGGAGCCCTCGGGCCTAGGCCACACATGCGTTCGTGACGTTTGTTGGGCTAGGCCCAAAAATAGTGCACAGACGCACGCGGCCACAATCTTCTGCGGTTATGATGACTTCTATTTACCTTTCCCATGACGCGCAGTAAGTGTGGGTCGGGGGAGTGGTGGAGCGGGTCGGTTGCCCCGAGTAGGCGCGCCCAACAGCCACACCGCATCGAAGCTGGAACAGGTGGCCCTTGCGTCTTCCATCCCTTATTAAGAGGGGAGGTTTTCACAAGCTTGCCGTTCATTCTGGTCGCAACCTTGTAGTGCCATCGCTCCTCTTGGTCTTTCCCCTTCCGCCACCGAAAGAGTCCAGAGTTCCTTCTCCACCTATGGTAGCCGCCAACCTCCAAGCTCGCCATGGCGCCCAAGCTAGTGGCCTCCTCCTCCGCCTCAGGCCCGGCGAAGAAATCGAAGAGATCGGCGGAGGTCGAGGCGAAGGATGCTTTGGCGGCAATGCAGAGGAAGTTCGTCGTCTCCCCCCCCCCTGAGGGAGTCCGGGATTAAGGGGTCCTCGGACTTTTGGCTTATCTTTTATGGTCCAGCCCGGTGGGCCTCCTTGTGGCATCTTCGGGAAGGCCGGACTATGGAATGACCCCAAGCTTAGGGGGGAATATTCCGAAGACTTGGTGTGTCGTCCAAGTAAGAATGGGCGTATCTATGCCCGGATGGAAACCGACCATGTGTAACCCTAGGTACCCCTGGTGTCTATATAAACCAGGGGGCTTAGTTCGTAGAGGGACAAGTCAACTAATCTAGGGTTTAGCTCTTTTGATCTCTAGGTAGATCAACTCTGTAACCTTCATTCTCATCAATACAATCAAGCAGGACATAGGGTTTTACCTCTTCACGAGGGCCTGAACCTAGGTAAACACTGTCTCCCGCATCCCCTATTACCACCGATCAAAGATCCACAGTTCGGGACCCCCTACCCGAGATCCGTCGGTTTTGACACCGACACTGGTGCTTTCATTGAGAGTTCCGTTGTGAGATCACTCGTGGATTGATGGCTCGCCTAATCATCTGCGATCAGGCCCATAGCGAGGACATCTTCGTCCCTGGATAGGTCTTCGCATTCGGCAGCGTTGTACTGCATGCTGACTCGACGGGCCATCTAGGCCAGATCGAAAATTTTGCCCACAGTCAGGAGATCAGGTTCGGGAACCTAGAGTTCACCGCCGACTCCTGTGGCGATCTGTTCCTTGCGGAGCCCTCGGTTTCGTCCGACGGACCCAAAAATCTCGAAGCTTTAACTTCGGGCCCTCTATCCAGCTCGGTGCTCAGATCTATCTCCGCTGGAGGACCGGCCTTGAGCCCGGATTCGTTGATAATACCTGAACATCAGGGTTCAGCCTTTGCCGAACACGCCCATCCCGAACACACCTTGTAGCTTAACGCCAAGGGCCCTCAGGAAACTGATTTGGTCGTCCTCTCGTGGTTGAACGAGGCTCTAGACCGGATCTAGTCGATGGTAATCAAGGATGATCTTACCTCGACCCACGTTTCGGTCGACCTACAGGCCGGTTACGGGGAGTTTTACGGCCCACCCACCGCCCATTTAGTAGCCATTGTCAAAGACTTAACCGACATGCTAGACTACGCCTCCGAGGAGGCAGAACCCATGGATGAAGAGATCGATGACCCCGCCCCCGTAACCACCGGGCGGTGGACAGCCACCTCGACTTATGATGTCTATATGGTGGATACCCCTAACGATAGGGACAACCACACCCCCAGGAAGAATGACGAAAAATACGGCGAAGCGTCAAAGCGCCGGAAACAATGCAAGCGATCCAAGACCAACAAGGGAAGGGAAGCCATCGTAGGCACCGGGGAAATTGACACCCCGGAGGACCTCAGCGACCTTGAAGCCCCCGGGGAGCCGCTAGAGGACCCAGAAAGGCTAACAGATCAATAGCATGCCGAGAACCTCAATGATTCCGAGGATGATAACTACCTCCCACCGGCTGAGGAGGAGGAAAGCCTCGAAGCCGAAGACTTCACCATCCCCGAAAACCCCGAGAACGAAGCACGATTCAGGCAACAGCTCATAGCCACCGCTCGGAGCTTAAAGGCAAAGCAGCAGCAGCTCAAAGCTGAACAAGACACCATCAACAACAGATGGACCAAAGTCCTGGCAGTCGAAGAAGGGTTCGGCATTGAGCCTCCCGACCAACACAAGAGTTACCCGCGCCGGCGCCTATTGCCGCAATTCAATGACGAGGCCCTTGAGCCCGAATCTCCCAGGCGCGCCCAGTACGACCAGCCGGACTGCCCCCTAGAGGACGGGACAGGTTGGCTAGAGATGCCGAATACTGGCCCACATCACCTCGTAGTAGGGGAAAGGGGCCAGTATAGCCTAAGGATCAATACGATCTACGGCAGGACCTGGACTATAGGGCAGGTCACACTAGATCCATTTACGGATCTAGGGGACGCTCCCCCGCTAGACGGGACGGCTGCCAATCGTGTCTCGATCGCAATCACAGAAGCCGGGAACAATATAGGGCCCAGACAATAGCCGACTTCCGGCGTGATGTAGCCTGGGTCAGAGGCGCCGCGCACCCACTGTGTTTCACAGACGAAGTCATGCAGCACCAGTTCCCCGAAGGGTTTAAACCCATAAACATAGAACCATACGACGGAACGACGGACTCGGCCGTATGGATCGAGGACTTCCTCCTCCACATCCATATGGCCACAGGAGACGATCTGCATGCCATCAAATACCTACCACTCAAACTAAAGGGGCTAGCTCGGCACTGGTTAAACAGTCTCCCCGAAAACTCCATTGGGAGTTGGGAGGAGCTTGAGGACGCCTTTTGGTCTAACTTCCAAGGCACTTACATCAGGCCCCCGGATTCTTCCGACTTAAGCAACGTCGTCCAGAAGGCTGGTGAATTAGCCAGGCAGTTCTGGAATCGGTTCCTCACTAAGAAGAACCAGATCATCGACTGTCCGAACGCCGAGGCGATAGCCCCATTCAAACACAACATCTGGGATGAATGGCTAGCTCGCCAGCTCGACCAGGATAAGCAGAGAATAATGTCTGCCCTCACCTCACTTATGACCCGCTTTTGTGCGGGCGAAGACAATTGGCTAGCTCGCCGAAGCCACAATCCCGAAGACCCCGGCACCTCCGAAGTGCGGGACGAAAACGGAAAGCCAAGGCGCAACAAAAAGAAACGGCGCCATAGCAATGGCGACTCAGAAGACACGGCCATAAACGCCGGTTTCCACAATTCAAAATACGGACCGGAAAAAGTCCTCTAAAGGGAATAGGGATGGACCTACCGCTTTGGACAAAATCATGGATAGGCCCTTCCAGATCCACGACACACATGACAAGCCAGCCACCCACACCAACAGAAACTGTTGGGTGTTCAAACAAGCCAGCAAGCTCGCAGCCGACGAACATAGCAAGAGCCCACGCAACGAGGACGATGAAGAACCTCGCGACCCGAACAATGGCGGGAAGAAGCCATTCCCTCCCAAGGTCAAAACTGTGAACATGATATATGTCACACATATACCAAAAAAGGAGAGGAAACGCGCCCTTCGGGAGGTCTACGCCGTAGAGCCCATAGCCACGAAGTTTAATCCGTGGTCGACCTCCCCGATCACCTTCGATCGTAGGGATCACCCGACCAGTATCTGACATGGAGGCTCAGCCGCCCTCGTTCTGGACCCCATCAGCGATGGGTACCACCTCACTAGAGTCCTTATGGACGGAAAAAGCAGCCTTAACCTGATTTACTCAGACACAGTAAAAAAGATGGGTATCGACCCTTCGAGAATTAAACCCAGCAACACTACCTTCAAGGGAGTCATCCCTGGCGTCGAAGCACGCTGCTCGGGTACCGTGACGCTGGAAGTAGTGTTCGGCTCGCTTGATAACTTTCGTAGTGAAGACTTGATCTTCGATATCGTGCCTTTTCGCAGCGGCTATCATGCACTGCTCAACCGAACAGCGTTCACTCGCTTTAACGCCGTTCCCCACTATGCATACCTGAAGCTCAAGTTGCCTAGGCCAAAGGGGGTCATCACCGTTAACGGCAGCACAAAACGCTCACTCCGGACTGAGGAACAAACAGCGGCTCTAGCGGCCGAATTCCAATCCGGCATCGAAGTACCAAGACCCCAACCAGGCGATAAGCAGCGACAGGCAAACAAGCGGGTTCGAGCATGACCCGATTCCCAGAAGAAATCTCCTATTCATCACTAATAGGGGCACGCCCCCCACAGCACGGCCCTGCTACCCGTCAGGTACGTATCAAGAAGGCACAATTTCGCACTTAAAATACCATGGGCAGCTGCGGGGGGGGGGGGGGGGGAGGGGGACACCCTATCAAAACCTAGTGGTCGGTTCGACAGAACTACTCTCAACACAGCAGGCGTCAAGCTCATGCACGTCTCGGCGATTAAACATGTACCTCTCTCAACGGTCCGTTCGCTGATTATAATCACCTTTAAAGGAGCACGCCACTCTTCAAGAGCAAAGGAGCGGAGGTGCACCGGGATACGTCAAGGACATGAAGCCGCCTATCAAGAACCCTGGGTGAACCTCCCCCTTGTATACATTTGTTTCTAAAGCAAAATACTTGTAACAGTTGTGTCTGCAGTATGAATTGTAAAATTCACCATATATAAAGATCATCTTTTACGGTCTGGTTATGGCATTTCATAAACTGTTTTCTAACCCCCCGCCTCCGGAAACAAAAACTGTTCGGTACATATTTGATGCAATCGACTAATAGACTGGGGGCTTAGCTATAAAGCTCGTCCCAGGCATCGTCCCGGCATTATCCTTTATATGTCTGGCGTCTCGGATTTCTACGCTATATGCATCGGTTCCAAATTATGTCTTATGTCAAAGGTTGGGTTGCACGGCTCATGTGCTTACCCTCTTACGTTCCACTCGTTTGGCTAAATGGCTAAAGGGAGAACCACTGCGATTGTATTTCCATCTCGCCTGGTCAAGTACCCCAGTGGAGAAAGCCAAAAATCGACCGTCATAATAAGCGAGAACCGGTCTGCAATCTGAGCACAAGTGTCAAACTAAAAATTGATAGAGGTTATTCCGTGTCATACGAGGTTTTTTTTTTACCTCGGTATACCCGAATATCACAAAACACTGGGGGCTAGTAACCAGCCCCCGCAGTTAAGCTCCTTTGACTAAGTGAAAGTACTAAAGCAACATAGTCTGATTGCCTTGTTCCCATCGCTCGCACCATCGCCCCTCGGTTTCAATAATTCGGCTAAGGATAATACTGCGGATGACGGAACACCTCTTGTAATAATTACATGGGGGCTAAAGCCGACGACTGGCAACTTTCAGTTCCAAAATGGTCACATAGGAGTCAAACTAATACAAACACCAAGGCATGATAAACCATGCATACACATTATAAAATGAAGTATTCAACGGACATACAATAAATGTGTTTATTCGAAAATGGCATCCTTAGGGCGTTGGGTCTCTACCGACCGAGCACCCTCCATCGCAGCGGGGAAGTATAGTTGGGGGCCCCTATGCTCCTTCCCAGGCGGCGGGGGCTATGTAGCCATCTCGAGCGGCTTCATCCCTGGCCAATGCATCATAGTCCTGGCATAGGCCATCCGCGCTCCCTCAATGCATACAGAGCGCTTCACGACCTCAATGCGGGAGGAGGCGTCGCGGAGCTTCTGCACCATACCGAAATAACTGCTCCGTAGGGGCTCTGAAGGCCACAACCGAATACAGAGGTCCTTTAAGGCTGGCTCCGCCATTTGATGCGCTCCATTAGTTGCTTCATCTGATAACTGAGAAGGGGACGGGGCTCAGGGGTCTGAAATTCTGCCCAGAACAGCCTCTGTTCCTCATCCCCGTCCCGAGCCGCAATGCATGGCCGCGTCCGCCGCACTCCTCGGAAGGTCCGTAAAGGCGCCTGAGGAACACCACAGCCGTGTAAGACGAGCATACCTGTTACCACCAAAAGCACATTGCAGTAAGTACGGTTACCATCTGCGATCATCTTGACTTGGCGGAGTTCTTCCTCAAAAGACCGCATATCTACACGCTCCGATTTAAGCTCAGAAGATAGCGTGGACAGCTCGGCCGCTTGGTCCCTGGTCTTCTGCTAAAGAGCCTCGCACTTAGTGCTTGCGTCTTGGAGCTCTTGCTGCACCTCGGCCACCCGAGCCTCGTGCTTGTCACTGGCAACCTTCAGGGAGCTTAGCTTGGCAGCCATCCTATGATCGGAGGCCTCTTGCTTGGCCTTCTCCAGCTCAGCCTTGAGGTTCTCGACCTCGGAAGTAACGGCTCAAATACAATGGAAGGAAAAATTTCAGGAATTGAAAACTCGAGAACCTCAATCAATGAGGATTAGACAGGGTCTCTGAGATAAAATTCCAACTTACTTTGCATTTCATCAAACCGCTTGTTCAGACGGTCAAGCTCCTCGTCGGAGCTCTTGAGCTTCCGGTTGAGCTCGGCTAGCTCCACGTCGTGGACAGTCGCCGCCGATGACAAGGCCTGCAAAGCAAACTTATGTGAGACACACCTCCGAGCTATTGGTCCTAGACCCTTTTTCGCCAGATCATCTTCGGTACCAATCAATTCCCCAAGAACTCGGATCATTTTTTCTCGGAAGCTGAGTTTTCTTTGATCCCCGGGTAAGTTTCTAAAACTCACCCAGGTCTCGGGGGCTACTATACCTATACAGAATATATATACCTCATAAACAAATTTCGCTTAGAGAAAGGAGCATTACATGGCTTACCTTGAATCCCATCAAAAGACCGCCGAAGGCCTCCTTCAGTCCGCTATCAACGGACTGAATGCCTTGTAGAACTGCACCCATAAGGATGCGGTGGTCTTCGGCGATGGCGGAGCTACGCAAGGCCTCCTCCATCGCGGCTAGCCACCCGATTGTGGCCTGCCCCATCACGGGCGGCACCGGTGGCGGCACCGTGGCTCCTCCTTCTTGAGAAGGTAGAGTCGCCGATATCGGAAACTTGGTAGTCTCCAGAGACGTCTTCGAAGGGAGCTCCGATGAATCATGGCCCCCTCATTGTTTACTAGGAGGGGCTCCACCTCCTGGTCTTCAGTCACCGAGGTCTGAGCCTCGGTCATGACCTCCTCACCCTTAGTATTTGGCCGAGGAGGGGTCCACCGGGATATCACCTCCATGGCCTCTTCGGCGGCCTGGGGAGGAGAAGTGCGGGATGTAGTTCCGCTTTCCGCCAGCTTGGCTGGTGGGGGATCTCCGTCTGAAAACTATTCGGTCGGGAGATCGCGGGCCGGGATGCAATAGGGAAGACATTTGTCCGGTCAGTAACAGAAATCTTGTATAAACAATGTATTCGGAATCGGTACCTCTGGGCCACGCGCTTAGCCCTGGGGGTCCTCCGAGGGATCCTCTCGAATGCCTCGGATTCGTCATCGGAATCTGGGATGACGTCGGGCAAGATCACCTTGGCCCTACAGGGTCTCTTCGGGGAGGGGGGAGCTGGGTCCTCCTCGGCGTCCACAGATGCCGCTCTTTTCCTTGGCTGGGGGGAATCCATGTCCCACCTTCCTTCGTCTGCTCCTCCTCGTGAGCGGAGGAGGCTTGGGTCTCCCCGGACCTAGCGTCCGGAGGGCCTCTTGGGCGAAGACCCTCTCGGGTCTCCTTCTTCTCGCCTTTCTTCTTCTTCTCCTTATTCTCTGGCGCTGAATACGACGCCTCGACCAACATCGCCGTCAACAGGGTCAACCTGGGGGCTTCGGGCAGCGGGGCAGGGGGGCAGGGCCATAGATCCGCATGGCCTTAGCTAGCCATCCCTATGGAAACCAGGGAAGGAGAGGTTAAAATCCTCGCTAAAAGATTGAACTTGAAGATAAAAATTGAAACTTTACCTTGAGCGGAGGGTGTTCGGCATCCAGGCCGGTGTCTTCCTCCTTGGCCGGCCACTCCTCCTGAGGCTTGAACAGTGCCTTCCACAGCTTCTCCCGAGTAGTGCGGTAAAGCTTGCGCACGGCGGGAGGGTCGTCGGACTTATAGGCCCACATCGGTGTGGCCCGGAGCTGGCAAGGGAGGAGGCGGTGACGAAGCATGACCAGGACCACGTTGGCCAGGCCGACGTTCGCTTCCAGCATCTTCCCGATGCGATCCTGCAGCGCCTTCACCTCTATGGCCAACCCCTAGTCGAGCCCTTTCCTGATCCACGAGGTCAGCCTCGCGGGGGGTCCAGATCTGAATTCAGGAGGGGCCGCCCAATCTGCGGCACGTGGTTTAGTGATGTAGAACCACTCCTTTTGCCAGGTTTTGATGGTGTCGATAAATGTGCCCTCCGGCCACTGGACCCGCGGGAGCTTGCTGATCATCGCCCCCCCCCCTAGTCCGCATGCTGGTTGCTTACTATCTTCGGCTTGACGTTGAAGACCTTCAGCCATAAACCGAAATGCCGTTGGACCCGCAAAAAGGCTTCGCAAACAATAATGAAGACCGATATGTGCATGATGGAGTTTGGGGGAATGTCGTGGAAGTCCATCCCGTAAAAGAACATCAAGCCCCGTACAAAGGGGTGTAGCGGAAAGCTCTGATGTCTACTACGCAACTTTATTCTTATAGACTTTGTTGGGCCTCCAAGCGCAGAGTTTTGTAGGACAATAGCAATTTTCCCTCAAGTTGATGACCTAAGGTTTATCAATCCGTGGGAGGTGTAGGATGAAGATGGTCTCTCTCAAACAACCCTGCAATCAAATACAACAAAACTCTTGTGTCCCCAACACACCCAATACAATGGCAAATTGTATAGGTGCACTAGTTCGG
Organism: Elymus sibiricus; assembly: GCA_039707655.1. Lineage (NCBI taxonomy): Eukaryota > Viridiplantae > Streptophyta > Magnoliopsida > Poales > Poaceae > Elymus > Elymus sibiricus. Next base: position 164,667,382 of record CM077663.1, on the reverse strand, counting down.
CAAAGAGATGGTGATACAAGTGCAATATGGATGGTAGATATAGGTTTTTGTAATATGAAAATATAAAAACAGCAAGGTAGCAAGTAACAAAAGTGAGCACAAACGGTATTACAATGCTTGAAAACAAGGCCTAGGGTCCGTACTTTCGCTAGTGCAATCTCTCAACAATGCTAATATAATTGGATCACATAACCATCCCTTAATGTGCAACGAAGAATTACTCCAAAGTTCTTATCTAGCGGAGAACATAAGAAGAAATTGTTTGTAGGGTACGAAACAACCTTAAAGTTATCCTTTCCGATCGATCTATATCCAAGAGTTCATACTAAAATAACACCAAGTTATCCTTTTCGATCGATCTATCTAAGAGTTCGTACTAAAATAACACCATATGATACGCATCAACCAATTCTAATGTCACCTAGATACTCCAATGTCACCACAAGTATCCATGAGTTAATTATACGATACGCGTAAAACAATTTCAGATTCATAATAATCAATCCAACACAAAGAACCTCAAAGAGTGCCCCAAGATATCTATAGGAGAAAGTAGGACAAGAACGTGTATCAACCCCTATGCATAGATTACCCCAATGTCACCGCGGTAATCCGCAAGTTGAGTACCAAAACATATATCAAGTGAATCACTTGAATACCCCAATGTCACTACGGGTATCCACATGCAAGACATACATCAAGTGCTCTCAAATCCATAAAAGTATTCAATCCGATAATAACAAAATCTCAAAGGGAAAACTCAATTCATCACAACAAGATAGAGAGGGGAAAGCACCATATGATCCAACTATATTAACAAAGCCCGTCATACATCAAGATCGTGTCATCTCATGAACACGAGAGAGAGAGATTAAACACATAGCTATCGGTACAAACCCACAGCCCCGAGGTGGATTACTCATACATTATCATGGTGAGAAAGAGAGAGTTGTTGATGGAGGGGTGCAGCTCCAAAGAGATGGAGGCGATGGCGGCCACGGCGGTGGCGACGGGTGGCGACGGGCGGCGGCCCCTTGCCCCCCCTTCTTCCTTGATCTGGGTGCTGCAATGGAGGAGCCTCTCCCCTTCTTGGCGGCTGCCAAGGGAGAGACAAATTCGTGGCTTTTGGTGGCTCTCTCAAAATTAGGGTTTTTCTCTCCTTATATGTGCCTCTGTGGTGCTCTATGGCCCTCCGATGGATGGACCCTTGATCCAATGGCTCTTGGGCACCTCTAGACCTTCCTAGGGACTCCTCACAGCCCTCAAAGTCGTGGCTTGGCCGAATACATCAGATATGGTAAGAGTTGGACTCAATCACGTCATCAATTCTCGTAATCCCGTAATCAGATATTTTCCTCCAGTAAAACGGCTCTACAGATCGCATCCAGACTCCGTTTTGGACGAATTTGGAGTCCAGAATCAATTCCATAAAATGCCCCACACTTTCCTAGTTTTAGCTTTTTCCATTTGACGCCGTCATCGGGGGTCAAACTGACGATCTCTAAAAACTGTTCGTGGAGAGATTTCAGGAAAGTCAAAGTCCTCCTCCAACAAGACTCCTTTTACGTTTTTTTTGACAATTTCCAATTAATTCCTGCACATCAAAGTGTGAAACAAGAACTTGTGCACTTTTGCAACCATTAATAGGTTAGTCCCAATAAATCATAAAACCATAGTAAAAACATAGACAAATATGACATGAATACTTCATAAACTATCGATACGTTGGAGACGTATCAGCATCCCCAAGCTTAATTCCTACTCGTCCTCGAGTAGGTAAATGATAAAAGAAATAATTTTTGAAGTGTGAATGCTAGCATAGTGCATAAGTTTGATCAATAATAATTTCAACCAGTTTTCCTAGCATCATAACAACAACTTTTTCTCATAAAAATCGTCATGATAAAGTAGCAACCAATTCACATGTTATGGTTCAAACAATGAATTCTCTTAAAACTTAACAACCTATGTTCTTAGTCACCAAAAAATTGCAATTCAACTTATTCTCAACAAAGTCTAAGTAAGAGCCCCACATACTCAATCATCATTTAGTCTTCTATGATTGCTAGTACTCAAAGCTTATTTTTAGAACAAATGGCATCCATCGAACACAAAGAAAGATAGGGGCTTAATGTTTCACCTCCCAACTCATTTATCATAGAGATAATTGTCAACAATAATAAGTCATGATCAAATATGTTTGACTGGATATATATGTTTGGTTATTTCCCCACCACATGATGCTTGCCAACTAATAGACTGAGCTTGGAATAAGAAGTTGACTCAACATGAATAGTAAATAACATGAAAGTAAATAGATTGTCCCTTCACACAGGGAAGTAGGGATTTGCAAAGGTGCTAGAGCTCAAAGCTTAAATCAGAGATAAATATAATTTTGGGTGGTGCACCCTTCCTGTCAACGTTACGAGCAAGAGTTTTCAATATCTTCCATGTTAAACACATTAGTGGCGGTTCCCAAGCGTTAAAAGTAAAGGTTTACTCCGCCTCCACCAACAAAAACACTCCACGGCTAGCCGAATCCACGGGTACCGTCCATACCAACAACATTCCTGGGGGAGTTTTGTCTAATTATTTTCATTTTTTTATTTCGAGACTGGGAATCCCTATTACCGCCCCTCTCGTGCAAGGACGAGTGAATAAACACTCATCATGAGAATAAACCGCTTAACATGGAAGATACTGACCGCCCCCCATCGCTCCATGAGCGGTCCAGGCACACAAAACAGATGTTTATTTGAATGTTTAGAGGTGGCACATGCAAATTTACTTGGAATGACAATGAAATACCATATATAGGTAGGTAAGGTGGAATCTTATGGAAGAAACTTGGCTCAAGGATTTGGATGCACAAGTAGTATCTCTACTTAGTACGAAGTGTTGGCTAGCAAAAGGTTCTAAACAAGCACCACATGTTGGAGGATCCACAACAATATAACTTCTTTGCAAATATACACAACCATAACTCATTACGTTGTCTTTCTTGTCCAACTTCAACTAATTTACTCAAGTTTGAAAATAATTAATGGGTATTCACAATCATAGAAGATGTCCAAGATAATAAATTTGTATGTGAAAGTTCTCTTCCTTATACTAATCATTCACGAATTGCTTGTATGACCAATATTGTGATTGTTAAACTTCAATGGATTTTACTTTCTAAACCAAATGTGAACTTGCTACTAAGAATATAGCACATTGATAATTTCAGATTTATGATATTTCATTCATTCACAATTTACTCTTAGGATATAAGTGAAGCACAAGAGTAAACATCAAACTACTCTCAAAAGATATAAGTGAAGATCAATAAGTAGTCAAACAATTAAGTAGCTATGTTAGGACTCTCTCTCAATAAAGATTTTCAGATCTGAGTATTTTATTCAAACAACAAACTAAATAAAAATAGCACTCCAAGAATAGCACATGTCATGTGAACGAATAAAAATTTAGGCTCAACATAGGCTAACCGATAGTTGACGAAGAGAGGTGGGATGCGTAGCATCCCCAAGCTTAGATGCTTGAGACTTCTTGAAATATTTACTTGGGGTGCCTTGGGCATCCCCGAGCTTGAGCTTTTGTATCTCGTTCAATCCTCTCATATCATGGCTTCACCTATTCTCAAAAACTTCATCCACACAAAACTCGAAAAGAACTCGTGAGATAGGTTAGTACACATAAGAATAAATCAACACTTCATGTACTGCCAAGACAAGTTGCAGAATAATTTTCAAACATCATCTACTGTTTACTATCGTTTCCACAATTTATATCTACCAATATAGGCTATGGAAACTATAGGATAAGTAGATAACAAAACTATGACAGTAATCTGTCCAAACAGAACAGTCTGTAGCAATTTATTAAACTAGTGCACTTATGTTACTCAAACAATTATGAAAATTTAGGACAAGCTAAAGAATTTATATGAAAATACTTTGTAATTTTTTTAGAAACTTTTCACGTTCGAGTAAATATGAAAATTCAAACACTACAGCAAAAGTTTCTGTTTTTACACAGCACACATCAAACATGCAATTCAAGCATCCTAAAGGCAATTCTTGCAACTTTTTATTGAAAAACAAGATTATAAATAACAGCAAGTTAATACTAACAAAATAAAATGATGATCCAATCAAAGCACATATTATGTGATGAATATAGATATAGCTCTAAGTAAGATATACCGATAATGTTGAAGACGAAAGAGGGGATGCCTTCCGGGGCATCCCCAAGCTTAGGAGCTTGAGTATTCCTTGTATATTACCTTGGGGGTGCCTTGGGAATCCCCAAGCTTAGGTTCTTTTCAATCCTTATTCTCTTCATATCGGTCTCTCACCCAAAACTTGAAAACTTCAATCACACAAAACTTAACGGAACTTCGTGAGATGGGTTAGTATAATAAATAAAGATCATTCACTTAGGTACTGTCAAGACAAGATTCATAATTTTTCTCACATAATAACTACTGTATTATACCATTTCCATAATTTATATCACCAAATATAAGCTATGGAAACACTAAAACAAGCAAACTATGCATGCAAAACAGAACAGTCTGTGAAGATCTGTAGTATAGACATACTTCCCTTTCTCTAAAAATTCTGAAAAATTAGGAAAACCTGAAGAACTTGTATATGAATACTTTGTAAAAAATTTCAGATAATTATCAAGCTCGAGTAAAAAATTAAAATTCCTGTACTGGAGTCAAAAGTTTCTGTTTTGGTTCAGCATCAATTCTACTCATCTTGTGAGTCGTCCCAAAGGCTTTACTTGGCACTTTATTGAAATAAAAGGCACAAAACATTATTACTACAGTAGCTTAATCATATGAATACATCAAAATAGAAATTATAAGTGTTGGGTTCTCTCCCAACAAGCGCTTTTCTCTAATGCCTTTTAGCTAGGCATGATGATTTCAATGATGCTCACATAGGAATAGTATTTGAAACATGTAAGAGAGCATCATGAATCTCATGACAAGCACATTTAAGTCTAACCCACTTCCTATGAATAGGGATTTTGTGAGCAAACAGTTTATGGAAACAAGAATCAACTAGCACAAGAAGACAAAACAAGCATAACTTCAAAACTTTGAACACATAGAGAGGAAACTTGATATTATTGCTATTCCTACAAGCATATGTTCCTCCCTCATAATAATTTTCAGTAGCATCATGAAGGAATTTCACAATATAAATATCACATAAATCATTCTTTTCATGATGCACAAGCATAGAATTTTATTACTACCCACACAAGCAAAATTCTTCTCATTCATTGTAGTGGGAGCAAACTCAACAAAATAACTATCGTGAGACACTTGATTGACATAACCACATTCAATATTAAAATCATGATGACAAGTTTCATGGTTACTATCACTCTTTATAGCATACATGTCATCATCATAATCATCACAGATAGGAGGCATGCCATCATAATAAATTTTCTCATCAAAACTTGGGGGACTAAAAATATCATCTTCATCAAACATAGCATCCCCAAGCTTGTGGCTTTGCATATCATTAGCATCATGGATATTCAGAGAATTCATACTAGCAACATTGAAATCATGCTCATCATTTAAGGAATTATCATTAAGTATTTTCATAATTTCTTCCTCTACCAATTGATCACAATTTTCTGAATCCTTATTTTCACGAAAGACATTATAAAGACAAAAGAAATGATGCAACCTAAACTCCATTTTTTGTAGTTTTCTTTTATAAAACTAAACTAGTGAAAAACAAGAAACTAAAAGATTTAATTGCAAGAACTAAAGATATACCTTCAAGCACTCACCTCCCCAGCAACGGCGCCAGAAAAGAGCTTGATGTCTACTATGCAACTTTATTTTTGTAGACTTTGTTGGGCCTCCAAGTGTAAAGTTTTGTTGGACAGTAGCAATTTTCCCTCAAGTGGATGACCTAAGGTTTATCAATCCGTGGGAGGTCTACGATGAAGATGGTCTCTCTCAAACAACCCTGCAATCAAATACAAGAAATCTCTTGTGTCCCCAACACACCCAATACAATGGCAAATTGTATAGGTGCAGTAGTTCGACGAAGAGATGGTGATACAAGTGCAATACGGATGGTAGATATAGGTTTTTGTAATCTGAAAATATAAAAACAGCAAGGTAGCAAGTAACAAAAGTGAGCCCAAATGGTATTGCAATGCTTGAAAACAAGGCCTAGGGTCCGTACTTTCGCTAGTGCAATCTCTCAACAATGCTAATATAATTGGATCACATAACCATTCCTCAATGTGCAACGAAGAATCACTCCAAAGTTCTTATCTAGCGGAGAACATAAGAAGAAATTGTTTGTAGGGTACGAAACCACCTTAAAGTTATCCTTTCCAAACGATCTATCCAAGAGTTCGTACTAAAATAACACCAAGTTATCCTTTCCGATCGATCTATCTAAGAGTTCGTACTAGAATAACACCATATGATACGCATCAACCAACTCTAATGTCACCTAGATACCGCAATGTCACCACAAGTATTCATGAATTAATTATACAATACGCATGAAACAATTTCAGATTCATAATACTCAATCCAACACAAAGAACCTCAAAGAGTGACCCAAGATTTCTATCGGAGAAAGTAGGACAAGAACGTGTATCAACCCCTATGCATAGATTACCCCAATGTCACCGCGGGAGTCCGCAAGTTGAGTACCAAAACATATATCAAGTGAATCACTTGAATACCCCAATGTCACTACGGGTATCCGCATGTAAGACATACATCAAATGCTCTCAAATCCATAAAATATTCAATCCGATAATAACAAAATCTCAAAGGGAAAACTCAATTCATCACAACAAGATAGAGAGGGGAAAACACCATATGATCCAACTATATTAACAAAGCCCGTGATACATCAAGATCGTGTCATCTCAAGAACACGAGAGAGAGAGATTAAATACATAGCTACCGGTACAAACCCTCAGCCCCGAGGTGGATTACTCACACATTATCATGGTGAGAAAGAGAGAGTTGTTGATGGAGAGGTACAGCCCAAAAGAGATGGAGGCCACGGGCGGCGGCGGCCCCTTGCCCCCCCTTCTTCCTTGGTCTTGGTGCTGCAATGGAGGAGCCTCTCCCCTTCTTGGCGGCTGCCAAGGGAGAGACAAATTCGTGGCTTTTGGTGGCTCTTTCGAAATTAGGGTTTTTCTCTCCTTATGTGTGCCTCTGTGGTGCTCTATGGCCCTCCGATGGATGGACCCTTGATCCAATGGCTCCTGGGCACCTCTAAAACCTTCCTAGGGACTCCTCACAGCCCTCATGAGTCCTCAAAGTCGTGGCTTGACTGAATACATCAGATATGGTAAGAGTTGGACTCAATCACGTCATCAATTCTTGTAATCCCGTAATTAGATATTTTCCTCCAGTAAAATGGCTCTTCAGATCGCATCCAAACTCCGTTTTGGACGAATGTGGAGTCCAGAATCAATGCCATAAAATTCCCCACACTTTCGTAGATTTAGCTTTTTTCCATTTGACGCCGTATTCGGGGGTCAAACTGACGATCTCTAAAAACTGTTCGTGGATAGATTTCAGGAAAGTTAGAGTCCTCCTCCAACAAGACTCCTTTTGCGTTTTTTCGACAATTTCCAATTAATTCCTGCACATCAGAGTGTGAAACAAGAACTTTTGCACTTTTGCAACCACTAATAGGTTAGTCCCAATAAATCATAAAACCATAGTAAAAACATAGACAAATATGACATGAATACTTCATAAATTATCGATACATTGGAGACGTATCAAGCTCAGACCCCGGATGAAATGGGGAATGAACACCACCCGCTCCCCGGGCTTTGGCGTGAGGACTACTTGACCCTCTTCGGGGGCGCGGTGGGCGACATCGATCGGGAAGTAACCGGTGCGCTTCAGTTCCTGGATGTCATTCTCGGTGACGCACGATGCCTCCCACTTGCCTTGCGATCCTGAACCAGCCATGGTCGTGCTCGGGGAAGAAGGATGGGTGTCCTGGGAAGGGCTGGAGGAAGGCTAGATCTGTGCGCTCGGAGCAAGGAAGGTTTGAGAGAGTGAGCCTAGGGAGCGTGGCAAGGCTATGAAGATGTTTTCCTCCCTTTTATGGAAGGCCATAATACCAAGCGTCCCCTTACTACACCGTGAACTATGCCAGTTCCCGAAGCGACCGTCCCGTTATGCGCTCGTGGGATAGCCCAAATCATTGATCATATCCCGTAAAAAATGGGGCACGATCTTCATGTCGATTGGACATGCCAATAAAGAGGCGGCCTCAAACCGCAAATCGAGTTTTTGTAACTGGTTAAGTGGCCGTGACCCGCCTGAGCCCTTCGAGGCTAAGCAAGGTACGTTCGGAAAGTAGGGTGTCATCGGTGGCCAAGCTAAGGGTGGTTGAAGCATGAAGGGAAGAAAGGAACTCTCCCCGCAAGCCAAACACTCTGGACGTGCGGAGCAGCTGGATGTCCTGAAGACCGGCATTGGAGGCTAGTTCAGGGACTACTGAGAGAGTCCGGGATTAAGGGGTCCTCGGGCTGTTGGCTTATCTCTTATGGTCCAGCCCGGTGGGCCGCCTTGTGGCATCTTCGGGAAGGCCGGACTACAGAATGACCCCAGGCTTAGGGGGGAATATTCCCAAGACTTGGTGTGTCCTACAAGTAAGAATGGGTGTATCTATGCCCGGATGGAAATCGACCATGTGTAACCTTAGGTACCCCTGGTGTCTATATAAACCGGGGGGCTTAGTTCGTAGAGGGACAAGTCAACTAATCTAGGGTTTAGCTCTTTTGATCTCGAGGTAGATCAACTCTGTAACCTTCATTCTCCTCAATACAATCAAGCAGGACATAGGGTTTTACCTCTTCACGAGGGCCTGAACATGGGTAAACACTGTCTCATGTGTCCCCTGTTACCACCGATCCTAGATCCATATTTCGGGACCCCCTACCCGAGATCCGCCGGTTTTGACACCGACACCCCTCCCCCGCACTAAAGGAGAACGACCTTGTGTCAAGGTACACTCCGATGTGCGGGAGGGAGACCAAGGAGCATCTAGAGCCGGTGGTGCTTCCGGGGGACTGCAAACCTAGCAGCAAGAAGTACCCTTTCTTCACGGCGTACTTCTACTGCGGGTTGGTTCCTCCCTATTCTGCCTTCTTCACGGATCTGATGCTGACATACGGGTTTCGTCTACTGGATTTCACGCCCAACGCGGTGACGACCCTTTCCGTCTTTGTGCATATGTGCGAAAACTTCGTGGGGATCGTCCCCAAAGTTTCCCTCTTCTGCCATTTCTTTTATTAGCGGATTGAGGGCAAGGGGGTTCTTTCCAGCAGCATCACCTGGATCCCACGCGCTTCCCACAAGGAGGTGTACCCCACCGGCAATTTGCACAAAAGGTGGGAAGAGTGGCGGGCAGATTGGTGCCTCATCGTCGACAAGGAGCCCCGTCCTTCTGCGTGGTCTGGATGTCCAAACCCGTTCGAGACGAGGGGTGGAGCACTCTTGCCGATGACGCTGAGAAGCTGGAGATTGCCATTTCTCGCATACTCCGGCTGAGGGCCACCGGGTTCACCATAGAAATGGTGGGCTCTGATTTCCTTGCCCGACGGATTGCTCCCCTCGAGTACCGGAAGCGCTTTGGCTGGGAGTACACCAGACCTGCTGACATCATGTGGGTCCATCCTGGTCTTGACAGCAACCTGACATTCCTGCAGCTCTCCTTCTTCTGCCACCAGCTCTTCCGCCCCTGGCAAGTACGTACTGCCAACGTTCGTCATCCCGCTCTGTAGCAAATCTCGCAAAGATACAATCGTTGTGATGATGCCGGCGTGTAACGCGAACGGGGTGGAGCCCATGTGGCAGGCGCCGAAGGAGGACATGGTGCAGGCGTGGTTCGACGGCTTGTCGGAGGCGCGCATCAGGGACGAGGGTTGTCGCTGATCCGTGCCACTACTGAAGTGGAGCTTGAGTTTATCGAGCGGCAGGCTATGGAGGCGGGCCTAGGCGTGGGCGACAGCGGCACGGGGACCACCACGTCCGATGACGACGAGGCCGGCTACGAAGATGGGCGCGGGGAGGAGCTGCTCGTGAATGATCTACCGAAGGAGGCCGCCGGCGCCGACACCGCCCGTGCCCCAAAAGGATGCGTGCGCTCCGCAAGGCCAACAGTGGGGAGCCGGTCCGCCGCGTCGAGGTTCCTCTGATCACCAAGGTCGAGGAAGAGGAGGATGCCGCTGCCAATGTCGCCTGCCCGTGGTGATCAAGGCGAGTTGCCGCACAGGGCCCGCCCGTCATGGCAGCGCAAAGGGAGGGGTCGGTCAACCAAGTCAAGCCCCCGGTGTGTCCTGGCGCTCCCGCCCCACCCCCTGCCCCTGTCGCCCATGGGGGATGAATGTGGGATTTCTCGACCTTCGGTTCGTCCGAGGAGGAGGAGGATTAAGAACCTATCCTCGCACTCGTTTTCATTTTTGTCTTGAGTTTTTCTAATGTTCTTTCTCCCGGGAGTTGACTATTCTGCAGGGAGGAAGAGACCCTGGCCGAGCGGATGGCCAGGATGGCGAACACTGAGCCTGCCGTACCTCCGGTGAGAGCTTCGTGGGAGCGTGAGGCAGCTGAGCCTGGTGCCTCCGCCAACCCCGGCAAGAGGTCCCGCCCTCATTTCCAACGGCGAGTGCATGCGCCAATGTCATCACCTCCATCCCTTTACCGATGGTCACGGGACTCCCGGAGGAGACTTCCGCGCGCTCGACCCTGGAGGTGAGCTCCACGATGAGGGCCTCCGTCATCGAACCGATCCTTGTGGAGGACGACTCGCCAGCGAACGAGGCGGCCGACGATGCCGTGAAAATGGAGGATGCCACAGGAGGGGGAGAAGTGCCTCCTCAGCAAGGGCTCACAGGTAAGCTCCTCGCGGCTGGATTGCTTTTATCCACTCCTCCCTTCTCCCTCCCTCTCTCTTTTTTTGTCTTCTTGAACTTCTTTCTGTTCTTGATCCTCCCTCCCCCTTTGCCACCCCAGGCTCGCCCCCACCCGGGGACCTCGACCTCAATGCTGGTGTTGAGGAGATCGCTAGGGAGACTGCTGCGGAGGCCAGCCGGACCGTGGCCAAAGAGGGTGTCGGCCAGGTCACGGCCGAAGAGGAGGAGGTTGCTCGCCGCCGTGTTAGAGATACCGACAAGGAGGTCATCAACGGGCCGTCCTCCGAGACAGGGGAGAACGCTGGTGACGCCTCGTTCCCTGAGGTGTCGGAGGGTGACGCGTTCTTCGCGGCACCGGGAGCGCAGCCCTTCTTCGCGATGGGGGTCGCCGGCGGGTTTGCCACCGGTCCGTACTCATCTATGGAGCCGCCACTGAGCCGCTATCTGAGGGTCGGTGACTTCCAGTTTGTTTGTCTCCCCGGAGAGACCAACTTCGAAGCCTTCTCCGAAGAGGCAGCAGTCGATGGGGCGGTGGTTGCTGCTGGAGGAGGCGCGGTTGCCGACCCCCTGGGCGGAGGTGAGGAGGCCAGCGAGCACACCTACTTGTCCTCCCTCAGCAGGGATTTCTGGCAGTTGTAGGCGCTCTATGCCTGTCGCTCAGAAAAGTCAGACCGCCGGGAGGTCCTTCTCGCGGCGGCGGAGGTGAGGTTCCGGGAGGTCCTGCCGAGAAGCGGACTTGGTTCACCGAGCAATGCCAAGACCTCACCAACCAATAGATCTAGCTCGCCAAATCCAAGGCTGAGTTCATCAATCGGGAGGCCGAAACGGAGAAGATTTGGAGGGAGACAGAAGAGATCTCTCCACCACGGAGGCGGAGCTGACCTTTCGCAAGATCCAGCTCGACACCCGTGAGGAAGAACTCGCGGCTCGGGAAAAGAACCTTGCCGACAAGCTTGGCGTCGAGCTGGGGAAACAAGTCCAAGCCCTGGAGGCGAAGCACAAGGAGGTCATCGAGAGGCAAGCCGCCGAGCATGCCGACAAACTCCAGGAGGCCATCCAGGCCGCTGAGGCCGCTCGCTCCGCCCAAGCCGAGCTTTGGGCAAGGTGCGGCAACTGGAGTCGGACCTTGCCGCCAACATGGAGGTCCACAGGCTAAAGGAAGAGGCCCAGAAGGGGGCAAAAACCCTGATGGACCTCCAGCTAGAACACTGCGGCAGGACAGACGAGCTGAAGGCCGCCGCAGACGCAAATGCTGATCTGCGGGTGAAGGTGAGCACCCACGAGGACAGCCTCAAGGCCGCCCAAAGCAGAGAGCGCGATCTACGTGAGGAGCTTCGCAAGGAAAAGGACTTGTTTTCCTTCGCCACGCGCGCATCCAACGAGCTCGAGACGACCATCCAGCGGTGGACGGAGCAGCTCGTCGACATCGCCGGCAAGCTATCCACCCAGCTCAGTGGTATCGGCCTGGGGGAGTGCGTCTTCTCTGACAACGCACGTGGCATGGCGAGCGCGAGGATATCCATCTTCTTTCAGAGGCTCGTCATGGTACTGGCGAAGTACGAGGCGGGGCAGGCCGACAAGTTCCTATAGGGGTGCCGCGAGCTATACCGCGGCGCCCTCCACAAGGTCCTCATGAAGCTCGCCTACCACAACCTCAGCCTTGAACTGAACAAGGCCTTCACCAAGCTGCCCAAGGACTTCGACACCAGCAAGCTCGACGCCCTTGTCGCTCCCTTCTCTGACAAGGCCGGCTCTGTGACCCTGAAGCATTAATCTAGCTTCCCTTTTTTTTCTCTGCAACGCATGTATCAAGAACCAGTTGCCTCGGGTTAGCGTCACGACTTTCTTGCATATCAATTGCTATGCACTTTAATCGCCTGATGGAAGGCCCCCCTGCTCTTAACGTAGTTTATACTTTGTGTGCTTTGTTTATCCCAACGCTTGCCGAAAATGCCCGTTGGCGCGTGCACCCGTACTGCAAGGGCTAAAAGGAGCGGAATCTTAGCAGCCTATTGGTGGTGTCGCTGCCGTCCAGCCTCCTTGCTGTCATTGTCGCGACAGTTTGGGATGTTGAGCGGACTCGAAACATCCCGACGCACGAACAAATTCGGCAAAGGTCCTCTGCATGTAGGTTTTCTCACACAAGCATCGACTCCGTTCGAGGAGGCGGTTTCCTGGAATTATTTTAAAGGCTTGTGCAACTTAGTGTTTCCCTGTTGCGTTCCTCGCCGTTGAACGCTTCTGTAGGTGCCCGCACTGCTACTCCCCCCGGGAAGAATTGCACACTTGGTCCCTTCTCCTTTTTGAGAAAAAGAAAGAAGAGAAAACAGAATAGGCGAGGGACCTAGGTGGTCCAACAGACCCCTCAGGCAACGTGCCAAAAAATACATAAAATAATCATGTACTTAGTCAGATGTTGCGGAGTACTTAGCTTTTACTGCCTACGCACAGGGTCATCGGCTGGCTTCGTACGAAGGATTACATGCCCTTCTCGCATAACTTGTACAAAAGGAAATAAGGGGATGGGGGCGGGGGCCGGGGGGCGCCGCACCCTGCAGGTGGACCTTCTGCAGAAGCGCCCATTATGTGCGTGAATCGCGCATTCCGGGTGTCGCTTCCGCAGTTCGCACTCCTTAGTGACTCGTTCCACGCGGCAAAGGTTTGGCCGCCATGTCCTTCTTGCTCCCGGCGGCGGAGGTCTCTGGTAAATCCTCGACGGGCGTGCTGCACTCTGTCATGCGCTTCTCGGAGTTCTTACGAGACTCGCCAGAGCTCTTATCTTAGTTCTTCCCCCTGGGAGTCTTGCTGGCAGGAGTGAGTGCCTCGTCGGCAGACACTGCCACTACCTCCCGGAAGAGCTTGTCTATGCAGAGGACTGCGTTCTTGTTGTCAGCCTTGATGGTGATGACGCTCATCGGCCCCGGCTTCTTCAATGTGTTGTAGGCCTGGTGAGATGTCGACATGAATTTTGTGAGTGACGGTTGCCCTAGGATTCCGTTGGATGGTAGCGACATCTTCGCGATGTCGAAGATGATCTTCTCCATCCTGAAGTTAAGGTCGCTGCCGAACGTGACCGGCAGAGTTATCTTCCCTTTTGGCTGAGACCTTCCCGGGTTGAACCCTCGAAAGGATCCCGCGGGTTTAAGATCCGAGTCAGGGATCTACAGGCACTTGATCACATCCGGTGAGATCAGGTTCAGCCCGGCCCCACTATCAACCAGCATCTTCGTGACCTTGAGGTTGCGGATTGTTGGTGATACCAACAACAACACACACCCAAAAACAGTGATGCGGCCGGGGTAATCCTCGGCGTCGAAGATGATGGGAGTGTTGGACCACTTGAGGGGTTTCCTTGCTTCTGCCGCTAGTTCCGCCACGTTGACCTCACGGACCCACTGCTTGAGTTGCCGGTCAGAGGAGTGCAAAGATGCGCCCCCGTCAACGCACATGGCGTCCACAGCCTTCTGGAACTCCGGGTCTCTAGATTCTTCTTTGTCCGTGTCACCGTCGTCGTCGGACTTGTTATCTCGGCCTCTAGCAGGCTTCTCCTTCTGCTGCGTGGCCTTGCCACGGTGGCTACCACGGCCGTCACTGCCCTTCTTGCCGGAGCCACTCACATCGTCTTGACCCTTCTCCTTGTCGCGCCTTTTGTACTCTTGCCTCTGTTTCTTGGCAAGTTGTTCTACTTGGCGGCAACTGTTGATGTCGTGGCTCTTGATGCGGTGGATCTTGCATTATGGCTGGCTAGTCTTCTCCCCCGCCAAGGCCTTGTCGTCTTCAGCGCACGCAGCAACATTCTTGCCGGACCCCTTAGACTTGGCCTTCTTGGCGGAGTCGTGGTTGCTGACGTGGCTTGAGACTGCGTCGGTATTTCCCCAAAGAGGAAGGGATGAAGTAGCACAACGACGGTAAGTATTTCCCTCAGTTATGAAACCAAGGTATTAAACCAGTAGGAGGATCACCACCACCTAATAAGCAGCCCTTGCACACAAAGCACAAATACTTGCAACCCGACGCGAAAGAGAGGTTGTCAATCCCTCTACGGTAAAAAGATAGATTAGGTAGTGATAGATTGGAGAGATAGATCTCCCAAGAACACAAAATAAAATGAGCAAAAAAAAAGTGCAGCAATATATTTTTGGTTTTTGGAATAATAGATCTGAAAACAAAAGCGGCAAAAAGATAGATCGGAAAGCAATATGTTGGAAAAGTATACCCGGGGGCCGTAGGTTTCACTAGTGGCTTCTCTCATGAGTATAGCACACGGTGGGTGAACAAATTACTGTTGGCCAATTGATAGAAGATAAAATAATCATGACGATATCCAAGGCGATGATCATTATATAGGCATCACGTCCAAGATAAGTAGACCGACTCCTGCCTGCATCTACCACTATTACTCCACACATCGACCGCTATCCAACATGCATCTAGTGTATTAAGTTCATGGAAAAACGGAGTAATGCAATAAGAACAATGACATGATGTAGACAAGATCTATTCATGTAGGAATAAACCCCATATTGTTATCCTTAATAGCAATGATACATGCGTGCCTTGCTGCCCCTTCTGTCACTGGGAGAGGACACCGCAAGATCAAACCCATCACAAAGCACCTCTTCCCATGGCAAGAAAAATCGATCTAGTTGCCTAACTAAACCAAAGATTCAAAGAAGAAATATGAGGCTATAAGTAATCATGCATATAAGAGATCAAAGAAGAGTCAAATAATATTCATGGATAGAAACTGATCATGAACTCAAAATTCATCGGATCCCAATGAACACACCACAAAAGTTTACATCAAATAGATCTCCAAGAGACCATTGTATTGAGAATCAAAAGAGAGAGAGGAAGCCATCTAGCTACTGCCTACGGACCCGTAGGTCTATGGTGGACTACTCACGCATCATCGGAGAGGCACCAATGAGGATGATGAACCCCTCCGTGATGGTGTTAGATTGGATCTCGAGGTTCTAGAACTTGCGGCGGTTGGATGTGTTTTTCGTCGACTCCTCTAGGGTTTCTGGAATATTTGGGAACTTATAGGCATCAGAGGCGGTGGAGAGGGGCCCCGAGGAGGGCACAACACATCAGGGCGCGCCAGGGGCCTCTGGCGCGCCCTGGTGGGTTGTGGTGTCCACGGCCCACATCTCTCGCACTTCTTTGGCCCACTGGGTGTCTTCTGGTCCAAAAAAATCTCCAAAAAGTTTCGTCGCGATTGGACTCCGTTTGGTACTGATATTCTGCGAAGTAAAAAACAAGCAAAAACAGCAACTCACACTTTGGCACTATGTCAATAGGTTAGTCCAAAAAATGATATAAAGTTGCTATAAAGTGATTGTAAAACTTCCAAGAATGATAATATAACAGCATGGAACAAGCAAAAATTATAGATACGTTGGAGACGTATCAGCATCCCCAAGCTTAATTCCTACTCGTCCTCGAGTAGGTTAATGATAAAAAACAGAATTTTTGATGTGGAATGCTGCCTAACATGTTCATCTCATATTCTTTTCTTTTGTAGCATGGACATTTGGACTTTTAGATGGTTCAAAGCAATAGTCTAGTTTTAACATAATGACTTCAATACTCAAGCAGGCCAACAAGCAACCATGTCTTTCAAAATATCAACACTAAAGAAAGTTATCCCTAGCCCATCATGCTCAATCATTGATCCATTCATGAAACACACTCAAATATTAGCTACACCCAATGCTCAAGTACGATCATAGTGCCCCCTAATTGGTGCTTTATAAGAGAAGATGGAGACTCAAAGTAAAAATTAAAAAAATTGCATAAATAAATAGATAAGCCCTTTGCAGAGGGAAGTAGGGATTTGTAAAGGTGCCAGAGCTCAAAGTTTAAACTGAGAGAGAAAAAATATTTTGAGTGGCATGCCTTTCCTGTCCACGAAAACGACAAAGTAGTTCACAATACTTTCCATGTTAGATACATCATAGGTGGTTCCCAAACAGAAAATAAAGTTTATTCCTTTTTCCACCATTCTTTCACATTCCATGGCTGGCCGTATCCACGGTTGCCTTCCATACCAACACTTTCCAAGGAATTTATTATTTGACAGCATAAAGTAAAAAAAATCTTTTTCATTTCAGGACTGGGCATCCCTATTACAGTCGTACTCTCGTGCAATGACAAGTGAATAAACACTCATCTTGAGAATAACACATCTAGCATGGAAAAATATTGGACACCCCCTACCGTTTCATGAGCGGTACGAGCACACAAAAGAGAAATTTATTTTGAAAAGTAGAGGTAGCACATACAAATTTGCTTAGAACGGCATGGAAATACCGCATATAGGTAGGTTTGGTGGACTCATAAGGCAAAACTTGGTTTAAGGATTTTGGATGCACAAGTAGTATTTCTACTTCGTACAAGTGGAGGCTAGCAAATAGATTGAGAAGCAACCAACCAAGAAACAAAAATTCACATAAGCGAGCATTGAGCATAACTAACACCGAATAATGCACCATAAGTAGGATGTATTTCATTGCGTAACTATTGACTTTCGTGCATGCATAGGGAATCACAAACCTTAACACCAATATTCTTACTAAAGCATAATTACTCACTAACATAACTCACATATTACTATTATCATGTCTCAAAACTATTGCAAGGAATCAAGTTTAATTTGTCCAATCACCTTCATGAAAGTTTTTATTATATCCTCCTTGGAAATCTATCACTTTGGGACTAGTTTCATATATTGCCATTGCTTTTTGACAAGCTAAAACAAATCTAAGTGAAGCACATGAGCATAAAGATTTCATCACTCAAAATAGTATAAGTGAAGCATGAGAGGATTTCTTCAAAATGTACTAACTCTCAAATTAATCTAAGTGAAGCATGAGAGTATTTCTTCAAAAGTTTCCAAGCACACCGTGCTCAAAAAGATATAAGTGAAGCACTAGAGCAATCCTATAGCTCAAAAAGGTTTAAGTGAAGCATATAGAGCGATTCTAACAAATCATAGCATAATTTTGGCTCTCTCAAATAGGTGTGTCCAGCAAGGATACAAGTGACAAACTAACAAGCAAAGCAAGCAAAGACTCAAATGATACAAGATGCTCCAAGCAAAACTAATGATATGTGACGAATAAAAATATAGCTCCAAGTAAAATACCGATGGTCGTTAGAAGAAAGAGGGGATGCCACTCGGGGGCATCCCCAAGCTTAGTTGCTTGTTTCTCTTTAGATATATCTTGCGTGTGCTGTAGCATCCCCAAGCTTAGGCTCTTTTCACTCCTTATTCCTGCATCCATCGTGATCTCAACCAAAACTTGAAAACTTCAATCACACAAAACTCAACAAAATCTTCATGAGATCCGCTAGTATAATAAAGCAAATCACTACTTTAGGTACTGTTGCAAACCCATTCAAATTTTATTATTGCATTATATATACTGTATTTTAACTTCACCATGGCTCATACCCTTCAATACAACCCATAGATTCATCAAAACAAGCACACAATGCAACGAAAACAGAATCTGTCTTAAACAGAACAGTCTGTAGTAATCTGTACTCTAACCATACTTTTGTAACTCTAAAATTTCTGAAACATTAGGAAAACGTAAAGAATTTGTATAGCAAGACGGTGTTAAAATTTCAGCACAATATCACGCTCCAGTAAAAACTGAAAATTCGAACACTGGAGGCAAAGTTTCTGTTTCAGATTCAGCATTGTTTCTACTCATCTTATGAATCATCATAAAGGCTCTACTTGGCACAAACACTAAATAAAACATAAAAACACAATCATAACAGAGGCATAATTGAGTCAACACTCAAAAACAGAAAGAAAAAGATGAAAATAAATTTATTGATTGGGTTGCCTCCCAACAAGCGCTATCGTTTTACGCCCCTAGCTAGGCATAATGATTTCAATGAGGCTCGCATAAAAAGTAGTGATTGAAATATGCAAAAGAGCATCATGAATATCATGACAAACACATTTCAGTCTAACGCACTTCCTATGCATAGGGATTTTGTGAGCAAACAATTTATGGGAACAAGAATCAACTAGCATAGGAAGGCAAAACAAGTATAACTTCAATACTTTGAACACATAGAGAGGAAACTTGATATTATTGCAATTCCTACAAGCATATGTTCCTCCCTCATAATAAATTTCAGTAGCATCATGAAGGAATTCAACAATATAACTATCACATAAATCATTCTTTTCATGATGCACAAGCATAGAATTTTCATTACTCTCCACATAAGCAAATTCCTGATCATCCATGGTAGTGGGAGCAAACTCAACAAAATAACTATCATGAGACACTTGATTGACATAACTACATTACAAATTAAAACCATGATGATAAGTTTCATGGTTATCATTACTCATTATAGCATAGGTATCATCACCATCATCATAAATGAGAGGCATGCAATCATCATAATAAATTTTCCCATCAAAACTTGGGGGACTAAAAATATCATCTTCATCAAACATAGCATCCCCAAGCTTGTGGCTTTGCATATCATTAACATAATTGACATTAATAAAATTTATAGTAACATCATTGCAATTATGTTTTTCAATCAAGGAGCTATCATGAATCACCTTATAAATTTCTTCTTTCAACACTTCATCAAAATTTTCAAATTCATGATTTTCAAACAAAACTTCATAGAGATAATCAAGTGCACTCAACTCACTAGCAACCGGTTCATCATAATTTTGTCTTTTAGAAAGATTAGCAAGTGGATGAGGATCCATATCAATAGCTTTTTAGCAAGCGAAGATGCAAGCAAATAGAAGGCACATGGCAACACAAGCAAACAAAAAGAGATCCGGCGAGAAAAAGGCAAACGAAAAAGAGGGCGAATAAAACGGCAAATTTGGTGAAGTGGGGGAGAGGAAAACGAGAGGCAAATGGCAAATAATGTAATTGCAAGGGGATGAGATTTGTGATTAGGAACCTGGTAGATGATGATGGTGTCTCCTCGGCGCCAGAGATTGGCACGTACAAGAGACCGCTTCCTCCCCGGGAAAGGCGCCAGAAATTCCTTCGACGTGGCTTGAGACTGCATCGGTATTTCCCTCAAAGAGGAAGGGATGATGCAGCACAGTGATGATAAGTATTTCCCTCAGTTATGAACCAAGGTATCGAACCAGTAGGAGGATCACCACCACCTAATAAGCAGCACCTGCACACAAAGAACAAATACTTGCAACCCGACGTGAAAGAGAGGTTGTCAATCTCTCTACGGTAAAAAGATAGATTAGGTAGTGATAGATTGGAGAGATAGATCTCTCAAGAACACAAAATGAAAAGAGCAAACAAAAAGTGCAGCAATATATTTTTGGGTTTTTGGAATAATAGCTGAAAACAAAAGCAGCAAAAAGATAGATCGAAAAGCAATATGTTGGAAAAGAAGACCCGGGGGCCGTAGGTTTCACTAGTGGCTTCTCTCATGAGCATAGCACACGGTGGGTGAACAAATTACTGTTGGCCAATTGATAGAAGATCAAATAATCATGACGATATCAAAGGCGATGATCATTATATAGGCATCACGTCCAAGATAAGTAGACCGACTCCTGCCTGCATCTACCACTATTACTCCACACATCGACCGCTATCCAGCATGCATCTAGTGCATTAATTTCATGGAAAAACGGAGTAATGCAATAAGCACGATGACATGATGTAGACAAGATCTATTCATGTAGGAATAAACCCCATCTTGTTATCCTTAATAGCAACGATACATGCGTGCTTTGCTGCCCCTTCTTTCACTGGGAGAGGACACCGCAAGATCGAACCCATCACAAAGCACCTCGTCCCATGGCAAGAAAAATCGATCTAGTTGGCCTAACTAAAACAAAGATTTTAAGAAGAAATATGAGGCTACAAGTAATCATGCATATAGGAGATCAAAGAAGACTCAAATAATATTCATGGATAGAAACTGATCGTGAACTCAAAATTCATCGGATCACAACAAACACACCACAAAAGTTTACATCAAATAGATCTCCAAGAGACCATTGTATTGAGAATCAAAAGAGAGAGAGGAAGCCATCTAGCTACTGCCTACGGATCCGTAGGTCTATGATGGACTACTTACGCATCATCGGAGAGGCACCAATGAGGATGATGAACCCCTCCGTGATGGTGTTAGATTGGATCACGAGGTTCTGGAACTTGCGGCGACTGGATGTGTTTTTTGTCGACTCCTCTAGGGTTTCTGGAATATTTGGGAATTTATAGGTATCAAAGGCGGTGGAGAGGGCCCCGAGGAGGGCACAACCCATTAGGGCGCGCTGGGGGCCTCTGGTGCACCCTGGTGGGTTGTGGTCTCCACGGCCCACCTTTCTGGCACTTCTTTGGCCCACTGGGTGTCTTCTGGTCCAAAAAAATCTCCAAAAAGTTTCATCACGATTGGACTCCGTTTGGTACTGATATTCTGCAAAGTAAAAAACAAGCAAAAACAGTAACTGACACTTTGGCACTATGTCAATAAGTTAGTCCCAAAAAATGATATAAAGTTGCTATAAAGTGATTGTAAAATATCCAAGAATGATAATATAACAGCATGGAACAAGCAAAAATTATAGATACGTTGGAGACGTATCAGTTGCCATCCCCTTTGAATGCCATTACCGCCTTTCCCTTGCGCTTCTTGTTGCACTTCCGGCCTTTCTTCTTGGCGGCTGACGTATCGTCGTCGTCGGAGTCGACCTCTATGCTAGCGTCCTCTCCGGGGAGTCTCCTCCCTTCTTCAGCGCGTGCACACTTGTCATCCGGGGCATATAGCTTGGCGATGTCTCACACCTTGTTGATGCTCATCTCTTCCCGCATCCGGCGGTTGCGTACGTTCGTGTGGAACGCGGCTATCACGGCGGTAGGGTGGATATCTGGAATGTTGTGCTGCACGCGGCTGAATCTCTGGATTCACTTGTGGAGGGTCTCACCGTCCCTATGGGAAGCATGTGCAAGTCGATGGGCTATCCTAGGAGCTGGTGACCCCCATGGTATGCGCCAACGAACTAGTTGCATAGATCCACCCAAGAAGAGATGGACCCCTCCGGCAAGTTCATCAGCCAACTTCTCACGTTGGGCTTGAGTGCCAGCGGAAAGTAGTTGGCGAGTATCTTCTTGTCCCATCCCCCGGCAGCCTGTACGGCGATGCTGTAGATGCTGAGGAACTCCGAGGGGCTGATCTTGCCGACCTACTTATCGGGCAGCTCAGGCTTGGAGGCTCTGCTAGAAGGCCAGCGAACCTGCCGTAACTCACTGGTGAACGCCGGGTGTCCCACCTCGTAAGGTAGGCTACCAGGAGCCCCTGGCGTGGGTTCATTGACGGCAGGGTCCGCGTGGCCGTCAGATTGACGGCGAGTCTCTCGTCATCTCTCAAAGGTCGTGCGAGCATCTTCCTTGCACCTGTCCTTCAGGATTTGGCGCTGGTCTTGGTCCCGCCACGGGTCCGGCGAGGCGCACGGCACCTCGTCTTGAACGTCGGTCCGGCGGGAAGTCCGCTGCGGAGGTGACTGGTCCGTATGCGCCCCACCAGCGTCGTGCCCGGTGGCCGGGCCGCTAGGCATGCGCGCGACGGTCCTGCCCCCTCTGGTTTGTCGTGATTCGCGAAGCTCAGCATACTTTGTATGGTTGCTCTCCAGTCCTCCATCTTCTCCGACGCAGGCGGGAACTTCAGCAGTAGCTGCGCCTGTGCTAGAGCCTCTTTCGAAGTCCTGGACATGGAGCGGTGCCAGGCATGGGTGACACTCTTACTCCTGACAGTGTCAGGAGGAGCGTTCGCCCGTGCTATCATGCGCTACTCTCCAGCTCCAGGAGGCTGCTAGCGAGCTTGGCCCTGCGCGTCCTAGGAGGGGCGCTCCAAAGTCTTGTCCGGCTATCGCCCGGGCTCGCCGCCTCAGGGATGTTGGTCGCGGTCGTCCTGTGAAGGGCGCGGCAGAGGCGCGGTCGCCTTCACCGCTGCTGTTGTCGCCTCCACGGCCGCTGCTGTCTTGGCTTCAGCCCCCGATGACGCTGGCGCGTTCCTCATCCCTACGACGGCAGGGTTTGGGTCATGGCTCACGGAGCTCCGCGTGTTGTTGTGGCTGCGCTCACCAGCAGGGTGATCGCGGTGTTCTCCTCCGTCGGTGCTGGCGAAGGCCGCTTGAGATGGCAGCTTGGATGTGGTCGCAGCCCGAGTCGCTGCACCATTGGCCTTCCTGGGAGCCATGGGCGACGATGAGGCTGCTGGCGTAGGTGCGCAAAGACCGGTGAAGGTTCGTGCCAGAAACTCCCCCCTACGTGACGCGCCAAAGATGTCGGGGAAGATGACGATCTATGGATCCGGCAAGGACCCTTTGTAATCAGGCGGGTAAGTTTTCGGCACAAAGAGCATCACAGATTTCTGCGTACGCGCGGGTTTACACATGTTCGGGCTCCTGGAGCCTAAAACCCTACGTCATGTGTTCTTGTGGTTTATGGTTGTTCACAATACAAGGCACAACATCCCCGGCAAGAGGTGCCCTAGGAGTGCAGCTACGCGTGTAGAATGAACAGGTTTTCGACCTTTCTAAAGGTAGTCATGGGCCTCCTTTTATAGACAAGGGGTTACCAAAGTGGCAAAATAGTCTTTACACCCGGCGAACAATGGATACTGCCTCCTGCCAGAGTGGGAGAAGAGGTGGTAGTGGGAAATACCTAACTTTGACAGACTAAGACAGACACATTGAATGTATCGTGAGGTGTCAAGCTGGTGACGTCTCCCGGGAAGGATTGCATCTCCTTCTGTGTCGTCCGCCTAGCTACCTTCTATTGTTCCGCCACGCCATGGGACGGGTGTCATTAAAGCTGCTGTAAATACCTCCGTGCTGCGATGCGCCCCGGCCGGTTCCACCTATCCGACTGCCCGCTCGCCACCTGGTCCATGTAGACAACCAGCCTGACGACATGGAGCTGGCCCTTGACGGGGGAGTCCTTGGCGGGTGCGCGTGTCCTTGATCCCCCGACAAGGCGTCTTGCCGGGTTCGCTCGGCCTTTTCTCATCGTAGTCGGAGGAATGCACATGCCTGGCAAGCTCTTTCCGGGCGGGAGGCTGCCGCATCTGGTGCACAATTCCGTGTGTTAAGGACCCCGTTTCTTAGTACAACGACAGTCGGTGAGCTTCTCGTGGCCCCACCCGGTGTTCTGCTCGGGATGGGCCGCAGGGGTCCTCAGGAGCAGGTTGACCCAGCACACATCCATGAAGACCCAGCGGTGCCGATAGCCGTTCACCTTCTTCCCGGTCTTCAGGCGGATATTCTCGCCCTTGACGTTGACGAAGGAGACGCAGGCGGAGCGCTGGTACTGGGCGGTGAACCGCGGGCTGAAAAAGTGATGAAAGAGCACCACCGAGGGCCTCACGCCCACGAAGGCCTTGTAGTAGAAGGCGAATATAGCCAGGAGGAGGATGGAGTTGGGCTGAAGGTGCAGGGTCTGAGGGGTCCGCCTTAACTACCCATAAGCATTTAACATAGGACAGTTGGTAAGCAATAGATGAGCTCTGCTTATTGATGTAGCCATTAATAGTTGAACGAAACCCCTAATGATCATTGCAAACAGCGCATAGAAGATTGCTAATGCGGCAACTACAACTACACATGCTAGTTCTTTCTTGTCTCTTGCTTTCATCTGTTGCCTGTGATTGATTCTTCCTTGCTTCATCGTAGTGATTGTACACTCCAGATCAGCCAGTTTCTTCTTCAGCATTACGTTATCTTCTGCAAGCTTGGTGATAATACTCCGAGCCCTGCCATGCCATTCATCATCCAACCAGTTAACAAAGGCAGAAGCCTCATATCCCTACGAATGTTAAATAATCAGGATGAGTGGGGGAATTAACTGAACTTCAGGGATGAACTTATCACTAACCTCTAAGGGGCAACCGAGAAACCGTCTGCCAATGTCGAATCCCTCCGTGCATACATGTAGAGAGGGAGTGTGTCCGTGCACACAACTCAGCTTTTGGTACTTCTCGGTGGCGCAAAATTCGGAATCGAACTGAGGATACTAGGCGTCGAGAATGTTGGTGAAGAGGAGAAGTACAATCAATATGATGAGTTGCCACCTGAGGGTCATGCGACACAAGAGAGGAGAAGTGTAAAATCATCAGAAATCCTAAGTTCATTAGGGGTCAACCTAATGATCGCGATCAGCCCATGTACATGGGAATTGATTCAAAAAAACTAAACATTATGTCTATTGTACTGAATTGTCGCCAATACAAGAAATGAATTTGAACTATTTATGATTATTTACACTATACTCATTCCTTTCCGGTTTATAGGGCTTATCTTCATTTTTTTCGTTTTTTCGATATAAAAGGCCCATCTTCATTTCATTTTAAGATTTCAAGGTGCATTAAATCTTTGTATGTACTAGAATGCTCAGTTGATTTCACTCCGGTTTATCAATCGCACACGATTCATGCACTAAAGAGGTGTGCCTCCCAAACCGTGGCCGATGACACCCAATGCGCGCAAAGTGAGTCGTGCGTTCTGATTGGCCAAAACACAAACCACACGGATCGTATGTCTGCACCGTAGGATGCACCCAGATCAAACGGCAGTCCTTATCCCTCTCGTCAACACACGTACTAGTTGCGGTTGGGATTTGATTTATATGCACTAAATACCCCGTAAATGATAAAAATGACTTAAATATAGCAAACGCGGCCAGAAATGCGCCAGAAAATTAAACCTGGCGTATAATGATGATTGACTACCATGGAAATTTTTTGGAGGAGAGGCGATGAAGACACCGTCGATTGGAATTCGGTTTGCCACTTCTCCCTTTGAAACTATGATCCTTCTACTGAGATGTTATGGTTTCCAAGGAGCGATCATCCTGACTTCTGTCAAAGATTACCAAAAAAATTCCACGGTGTCTCGAGATCACGCCACGATGACACACCGATTTTCGTGATTTTCTAAGTCCATCCGCATTTCCTGTTATTAAATTAATTACCGACATTTATTTTGTAGGTGGACGCGCATCTCCCATATGAAATGTTTGAAAATTCTTCTCATTGCTTGGACAATGACGAAAATTACGCAAAGTGACACACAAATGATTTGTAAGAGATTCTTTGCCACCATCCACATGCAATTCGTGTTGGGATTTTATTTATATGCACTAATGCATGGTAAATGCAAAAAAATGCCATAGATATAACAAACGAGCACTGTAATCCAAAACAAGATCAATAATAGGAGCACAATGATGATTGCATACAATGGGAAAAATCGAGGCAAAACGATGAGGTTGACACCGATTGGAGTCCGAAATGCCAAGTTGCCAACTCTCGTTTTGGAAACTATGATCCTTCTTGTGAGATGCCTTGGTTTCCAAAGGGCGGTCATCACAACTTCCGCCACACATTACCAATTTATTTCCATGGGGTATTCACATCATGCCACAGTGACACACTCATTTTCGTGATTTTCGGAATACATCTGCATTTCCTCCAATAAAATTACTAACAAGCCCTATGTAGGTAAAAAATTATTAAAATTAGCAAACAAGTCATGAAATGTGGCCAAAAATCAATACAGGGGTTAAAAGGTGATTGTCTGATGATGAAAAATAATTCGAGGCGAAATGATGAAGTCACAAATTCATTTGAAATGAAAATATGATTGTTGTGGATAGACAAATAGCACACAGTTCATATATTAAATCCTTGTGCTTCCAAAACCGTGGCTGATGAGACCTAGTGCGCGCAAAGTGAGCCATGCGTAATGATTGGCCAAAACACAAACCACACGGATCGTACGTCTGCACCGTAGGATGCACCCATATCGAATGGCAGTCCTTATCCCTCTCGTCAACACACGTACTAGTTGCGGTTGGTATTTGATTTATATGCACTAAATGCCCGGTAAAATGATAAAAATGACTTAAATATAGCAAATGAGAGCCAAAATTCGCCAAAAAATCGAATCTGGCGTATAATGATGATTGACTACCATGGAAAAAATTTAGGAGGAGAGGCGATGAAGACACACCGTCGATTGGAGTTTGATTTGTCACTTCTCCCTTTGAATCTATGATCCTTCTACTCAAATGCTATGGTTTCCATGGAGCGGTCATCCTAACTTCTGTCAAAGTTTACCAAAAAAATTCCATGGTGTCTCGAGATCACGCCACGATGACACGTCGATTTTCATGATTTTCTGAGTCCATCTGCATTTCCTGTAATTAAATTCATTACCGACATTTATTGTGTAGGTGGACGCATCTCCCATCTGAAATGTTTGAAAATTCTTCTCATTGCTTCGCCAATGACGAAAATCACGCAAAGTGACACACAAGTGATTTGTAAGAGATTCTTTGCCAGCATCCACACGCAATTCATGTTGGATTTTATTTATATGCACTAATGCATGGTAAATGCAAAAAAAGCTTTAGCTATAGCAAACGAGTCCTGTAATCTACCAGAAGATCAATAATAGGAGTACCACTACTAGAATCAGCAAATTTGCCGTCTGCCAGTTCTTTGCCGTCAGCTGGCGGACGGCAAAGAAGCTCTTTGCCATCCGTTTCCAGAAAACACACGGCAAAGAACTAGCTGACGGCAAAGAAGGTGTTTACCGTCAGCCTTCGCTTTGCCGTTAGCTAGCTGACGGCATCGAAGCTTTGCCGTCTGCTAGCAGACGGCAAAGAGGGTGGGTGGCCCACTAACGAGAACGACCTAACGGCCACTTTCTTTGCCGTTTGCTGGCGGACGGCAAAGCTTCTTTGCCGTCCGCCAACACACGGCAAAGAAAGTGGCCCTTTTAACGGCCGTTTCACCCCGGCCCCACCCCACTAGCTAGGCTCTTTGCCGTCTGCTAGCAGACGGCAAATAGTTGTGACCTAAATGAAAAGGGGCCGGCGCCCGCGCCCCACCCCTCTCTCTCCCCTCTAGATCTCTCTCTCCCGGCCCTCACCTCACCCGCGCCGCCGCCCCCGGGCCCGAGCTGCCCCCGCCCCGACCCCCGGCGACGCCCCGCCCCGCCCCCGGTGCCCCGCCCCGCCGCCTCCTCCACCACCGCCGGAGCCAAGGTGAACTTTTTTTTTGTTTTTTTCTACTGTTATTTGCTGTTTAGGTTTAGGTGTTATTAATAGGTTTAGGTTAGTGGTAGGATTAGGTTAGTGCTAGGTTTAGGTTTAGATAATTAGAAGAAGAAGAAAGTTGAAAAAAAGAAGAATAAGTAGAAGAAGAGGAAAAAGGAAAAAAGGAAGAGGGTCGTGGATCGCCGGTCGCCGAGGGGAGAGATGGTGGAGCCAGTGGGTCCCGCCGGTCCTGACGCCGTCGCCCATGCCGAGAATCCCCCGATCCGAGTGCTGACCCGTCGACCGTGCGTCGCCATACCAGAGGGCGCCCGGGGACGAGCGGGTTAGGGGGTTCCTCGACGTCGATGGAACCCTAAATAGCAAGTATCGTCGGTGCGAGATACATGTGGCCTTCGGTGTCGAACACTACATCCACGTCCCACAAGTGACGCCGGCGTCCGGCGTCCCGCAGCAACAGTTCTCGGGGTCGATGGCGGTCGAACACCTATGCGAATTTGTCTTGCAGCCTCTGCGATGACGATTAAAAGCCAATTGTTGAAACTTGAAACACCCAAACTAACTCAAGTCGGTTTGGTTGTTTGAAGTTTCAAAACTTGGCTTTAATCCTCGTCGCAGAGGCTGCCAGACAAATTTGCCAAGGTGTTCGACCGTCATCGGCCCCCAGAACTATTGCTGCGCGCGGGACACCGGGCGCCGGCGTTACTTGTGGGATGTGGATCTAGTGTTCAACGCCGAGCGCCACATGTATCTCGGACCGATGATACTTGCTATTTAGGGTTTCATCGACGTCGAGGAACCCCCTAACCCGCTCGTCCTCTTATAAATATTTAGTTAGGTTGACGGAAAAAACAATATTGCTATGTTACTCATCTTTCAATTAAAATGTGTAGTTTTTTCGTCGGTGCGAGGGTCTAGTGTTCGACGAGCTCCGCCCCTGCGTTCGTGGGTGAGCACAAATGACATCTCCTCCTCCCCCCTTCATTTGCTCTGTTCCGGTCTTCGTGCCGATGAAACTTGCTAGCTATAGGTGTCTTCAATCATCAGTATGCGTGACCACTATGCGTCTCCCGTTCGAAAGGGTTACATCTATAAATATGCATGCATTAGCATATTTATAACCGTGATTCTTTCGAATTGTCCAACGTTATCCATGGACAGCCCGAGTATGTGTAGATTGGGTTCGTTTTCCCATATGCTCTGCTCCGGATCCGATGCAGAATTTCGTCAGTGCCTCCCTGTTGTTCTCCGGGTACACATCCTCTCTGCTTATTGCCGAGACGTGTATCAGGAGAACAACGGGGAGGTGCTGCCGAAATTTTGCGTCGGATCCGGAGCAGAGCATGGGAAAACGAACCCAATCTACACATACTCGGGTGGGATTAGGACCTATCTTTACCTACTAGCGTCTAGGTTGCATGGACGTAATAAAACTGACAAACTCTATTAACTGATGAATATGGTTTGCTGAATTATGTATATATTTCTTGTGTGTCCAGTAGCTAGGCAAGATGAGTGATCGTGCGTGGATGTACACCGGTCACACTAGTCAGAAATACATGACCCATGAATGGATAACAAAAACCAAGGGGTTTGTGACAGCCGCATTTGCAAATGGATAGAAAATAACCTGGTGCCCCTGTGCCGATTGCGACAACTATCATAAGAGGTCAGAGTTTGAAATGATCAAACACCTGCAGAAGTGGGGTTTTACGCCTAATTATACGGTCTGGACATTTCATGGTGAGTCTGCCCAACGTGCCAGAGCTGAGGTGGTTCGTCGTCGCACCGACGAGCATGGTACCGGGATCGAAGACATGGTGCAAGACTTTGATGATGGTCGGGATTCGGACGATGAGATGGAGGAATCTGCAAAGGCCTTCAATGATATGTTGGAGTCTTCAAAACGTCCTCTCCACGAGCACACTGAGCTTTGTCAGCTGGATGCCATCGCACAAGTAATGGCTCTGAAGGCTCAATTCAACCTGGGCAGAGAATGCTACGACGCGATGATGACGATATTTGGACGCTTTCTACCCAAAGGCCATGTATTGCCAGCAAACCTGTACCAGTCGGACAAAATCCTCCGTGCGCTTAAGATGCCCTATGAGAAGATAGATGCCTGTGAGAATGGATGTGCCTTATTTAGGCTTGAGTATGCGTGCTTCAACTATTGTCCCATTTGCATGTCTTCCAGGTATGTTGTGGTAGACAACGGTATGGGTGAGAAGAGTCAGACAAAAATCCCAGTTAATGTTCTTCGGTATATGCCAATCATACCCAGACTTCAACGTCTTTTCATGGTCGAAGAGACGGCCAGACAGATGACGTGGCATAAATTGGGCAAAAGAACCGAGGTAGATGCAGATGGGAATCCGATGTTGGTACACACATCGAACACTTTTGCGTGGAAGCACTTCGATGCTTTACATAAGGACAAAGCGGCAGATCCAAGGCATCCTCGAGTCGCCATCAGCACGGATGGGTTCAATGTGTTTGGTATGATGGCAGCCCAATACAGTTGTTGGCCTGTATTTGTCATTCCACTCAATCTCCCCCCCGGACAGATTATGCAAAGAAAGAACATTTTCCTGACGTTGATAATTCCGGGGCCCAACTATCCGGGGAAGAGTATGAATGTGTACATGCAGCCGCTTATGGATGAATTGCAAGAAGCTTGGGATAATGGGATCAAGACATACGACGCCGCTACAAAAAAAACTTCCTAATGCATGTGTGGTACATGTACTCGATGCATGACTTGCCGGCGTATGCGCTATTCGTTGGCTGGTGTGTGCATGGAAGGTTCCCGTGCCCCACATGCAAGGCAGCTCTTGAGTTTCGTTGGCTGGATGCGGGTCGCAAGTATTCTTGCTTCGACTTGCATAGACAGTTCCTGGATCCTCTCCATAAGTTCAGAAAAGACAAGAAGAAATTCATCAAAGGTAGAGTTGTCAAAAACTCTGCACCACCTGCGTTGACAGGCCAACAGACCCTGGATCAGTTAAACGCTCTCGAGCCGGATCCAGAGCGTCCAGGGTATTTGAAGGGGTATAATTCGGAACACGCCTGGACTCACAAGACATGCTTGTGGGATCTGCCTTACTTCACAGACCTCCTTTGCCCACACAACATCGATGTGATGCACACTGAAAAGAATGTCGCCGAGGCCCTCTTTGGTACATTGTTCGGCATAGAGGGGAAGTCAAAGGATAATCCTAAGGCTAGAGTCGATCAGGAGGCTCTATGTGATAGACCGTTACAAAACATGCGACAACCGAAAGGAAAGCAGAACTGGACGAAGCCAAAGGCATGGTTCAATCTTGGAAGGCCAGATATGAAGGAAATTATCCTGTGGGTGAAAAAGGAGTTGATGTTCCCCGATGGGTATGCAGCGAATCTAAAGAGGGGAGCGAGTCTTGAAAAATTGAAAATATTTGGTCTCAAGAGTCATGATTGGCACATATGGCTTGAGCGGGTAATGCCGGTGATGTTGCGTGGCTTTATCCCTGAGGATGAATGGCTAGTACTGGCAGAGCTGAGCTATTTCTTCCGTGTTCTTTGTGCGAAAGAACTATCGCCTGGCTTGCTAGATGAAATGGAAG
The DNA here is from genome assembly GCA_039707655.1 of Elymus sibiricus. Taxonomy (NCBI): domain Eukaryota; kingdom Viridiplantae; phylum Streptophyta; class Magnoliopsida; order Poales; family Poaceae; genus Elymus; species Elymus sibiricus. The sequence goes on along the minus strand of CM077663.1, from coordinate 164,635,740 downwards.
AGTTGGCGCCGGAGTTGATCTGCAAGTTAGAGAAGATCTTCCCACCGGGCTTATTTAATCCAATGCAGCATTTGATTTTGCATCTCCCGACCGAGGCACGATTGGGGGGGCCCGTGCAGAATCGTTGGTGCTACGCAACTGAGAGGATGCAGAAGACGCTTCGAGCAAAATGTAAAAATAAATGTAGAATTGAAGCATCGATGGCCGAGGCATTCATTACTGAGGAGGCGGCAAACTTCGTGACAGCACACTACGAAGCCAAAAATCGTCATTTGCATAATCCGAAGCCTCGGTACAATGATGGCAACCCTAAAAAGGGTGGATCCAACCTCAGCCTATTCAAAGGGAAGCTCGCACCAGCCGGTGCTTCTAATTCCTTACCGTTGGATGTCGAAGAATGGCGGACCATTTCGTTGTATATCTTCAACAACCTAACAGAAGTGCGGCCGTACATCGAGTAAGTTCTCGGTACATTGTTTCGCAACTTCTAATTCCTTTGAAATGCTCTTATTCCTGGATATGTGATATAGTCGATACGTCGCCAAATTCTCGGATGGAGCGGTGATCCAAAAGGATTCCATCGAAGAGTATGAGCTTCTGGCAAAGCATGGAGGAGGCTATCCCGGTTTCATCTCTTGGTTCAAATAAACGGTAATTTCCATTAGACCATTTCATTTCTTCGTCTAGTTTGTGGCTAATGCAACAATCCTTTCGTATTAAACTTGTAGGCTAATGCAGAGTCTATGGACTCCGAATTGAGACAAGTCGCTAATGGTTTTGACTATAAGGTCCGTTCATTTGACAAATACGACATCAACGGGTATCGCTTTCGTACTTTTGGCAAAGAGCTATCTATGGCCGACCAAAAGTCTACAAATTGTTGTGTCTCCGCTGTCGGCGAAGGAGGGGTCGAGTATTATGGAAGAGTTGAAGCAATTTATGAACTTACATTCTTTGGTGAAAACCCACCAAACGTCATAGTTTTCAAATGTTATTGGTTCCAGCCGAAGGAGACTAGAAGGACTCATGAACATATAGGGCTAGTTGAAATCAAACAAATCACCCATTTAGATGTTCCCGATGTCTATATTACGGCTCAACAGGCGACCCAAGTTTTCTATCTACCGTGGGCCTGCCAAACTGATCCAAATCTGAATGGTTGGGATGTCGTTTATGATGTGCCGCCACATTTTAGACCACCTCCCATCAATGAAGATGATTATGACCCTCACATTAACCCACACACATATGAAGGAGAATTCTTCCAAGAAACACGTGTTTCCAAAAAACGTTTCAAGAACCGCTCAACTTCACCCTAGAACATTGAGGTAGACAGCGACAGTGAATCCGACTTCACCCCTGAGCCGGAACAAGAAGAGACGGAAGAAGAAGAGGTTACTGCTGCGGATGACCTGTCAATGCTTGACCGATTACATAAAGGAGGCCTTCCACATGTTGATGCATTTATTGATGATGCTGATGAGCACGTCATTACTGATAGTGAGGATGATTCTGCATTTATTGATCCCGGAGCATATATAGACGATGAAGATTAATATTAGTAATGTCAGGTATTCAATTATTATTATGTACATATATATTATTAATTAGTTCATATTATTAGGTATTCAACAAAATGACATTGACTTAGCTTATTTTCCTTGAAAATGACATAATAACCTTATTTAGCTCCAAACTGACATACTTTACCTAGGATAGCTATAAAATGACCTAGCTATACTTAGCATTTTTCCTCCTAAATGACATAATATGCTTAGTTAGCTAAAAAAATGGCATAACTACCTAGGATAGCTCCAAAATGACCTATACTTAGCTTCTTTAGTTCATTTATGACATACTTAGCATACTTAGGTAAAAAATGGCATGATAACCTTGGTTTAGCTCCAAAATGACATTGACTTAGCTTATTTTCCTCCAAAATGACAAAATAACCTTACCTACCTCCAAAATGACCGATTTTAACTAGGATAGCTCTAAAATGACCTACACTTGCCATTTTCTTGTATGATTGTATGATTTATATAGTTACTTGTATAATTTTCTTACTTTGTATGATTGTTTCTTATACATAGTGCCATGGTCTTGATATCCGTCCCCGTCGGCCCTCGCCCGCTTTATGATTCGGATGTGGTAAATTCTCTTTTATAACTATTTGTTGCATTTCGCATTTATGACAATTATGGCCATCAAGTTGACATAGAGATATTTTAATCTAGGAGGTATGTGAACCGGAATTTGCAACCGACCCTCTTGTCGAGAAGTTAAATTTGGTTGAAAAAGAAAATGAGTATTTGAAAGAAAAAATTAAAAGAATTGAAAAAGAGAAGATGACATTGGAGTTGTATGTTGCCGATGTCGTCGATGATCACAAGATGAAGATGAATGCAATGCGCTTGAAGATGGATGCAATACGCTTGAAGATTAAGAAGATTAGAAAATATGCCATTGATAATGAGGCTTGGTATCATTATGCCGTTGGATCAATTGTTACCTTAGTTGCGATCTTCATCACATTTGTTGTGATGAGGGTACGTTTTCTCTAGTGTTTTGCTTAACAAATGCATACTTAGCTTATTTTCCTCCTAAATGGCATAATTACCTAAGTTAGATAAAAAAAATGAGATATACTTACGTAAGTTGGCTCAAAAATGGCATCATCCTCGAAAATGACATAATAACCTTACTAAGCTCCAAAATGACCTATTTACCTAGCTTAGCTCTAAAATGACCTACACTTAGCATTTTTTTCCTAGCTTAGCTAAAAAATGGCATTTTTACCTACCTTAGTTAGAAGAAGAAGAAGATAAAGAAGAGGAGAGGAGAAAAAGAAAGAGAAGAAAAATTCTTCTTCTTCTTCTTCTTCTTCTTCTTCTAGTCTTCTTCTTCTTCTTCTTCTTGTAGCTAGTCTTCTTCTTCTAGTCTTCTTCTTCTTCTTCTTCTTCTTCTTCTAACTTTCTTCTTTCCCAATTTGCAGATTTGCTTTCGATGACGAAGCTTGCGTTGATGGAGTCTACTCTTCTTCTTGTGCTTCCTTTTTGTTTTGATTTTGTAGGATGAACAATGTGAAACTTGCTACCAATATATGTATGTATGGATGAAACCATTGTATGCTTGTTGTTGGATATGTTGGCTAGCTATATATGTTGCGTATGGACTTTTCATTTGGTATGTATATGTGTTGGATGATCATATCCATATGGCAGGGATATGATTTGGTATGTATATGTGTTGTTATGCTTGTTGAAAGTATTTTCAAATGTGTGTGTATATATATATGTGAAATTCTGTGAAATTGAATGAATTTAAGAGAAAACAGAAAAAACAGGGGCTGTACAGGCTCTTTGCCGTCTGTTGGCAGATGGCAAAGAGCTTTGCCATCAGCCAGCAGACGGCAAAGATGCCACGTGGCAGCTACCTGTGCAACCTGGGGTGCACTGGGCTGGCCTATTTGGCAGCTTTGCCATCTGCTGGCTGACGGCAAAGACCTTTGCATCTTTGCCGTCAGCCAGCAGATGGCAAAGCACGCCATTAACCCCTTAACGGACCTAAGCTGCCACGTGTGCCGTCCATGCCCTTTGCCGTCTGCTGGCAGACGGCAAAGACCTTTGCCTCTTTGCCGTCGGCCAGCAGACGGCAAAGTGGCCTTTACCGGACCTTGTTCAGCCGGATGTGGTGCCGTCTGCTGGCTGACGGCAAAGACCTTTGCCGTCTGCTGGCTGACGGCAAAGACCTTTGCCGTCCGCAATTCATGCCTTTGCCGTCAGCCATGGCAGACGGCAAAGTTGCTGATTCCAGTAGTGTACAATGATGTTGGGTACCATGGGAAAAATCAAGGCGAAACGATGAGGTTGACACCGATTGGAGTCTGAAATGCCAACTCTACTTTTGGGAACTATGATCCTTCTTGTGAGATGCCTTGGTTTCCAAAGGGGCGGACATCACAACTTCCGCTAGACATTACCAATTTTTTTCATAGGGTATTCACATCATGCCATGGTGACACACCCATTTTCCTGATTTTCGGAATACATCTGCATTTCCTCCAATTAAATTACTAACAAGCCCTATGTTGGTAAAAGAGTATCAAAATTAGCAAACAAGTCATGAAATGCGGCCAAAAATCAATACAGGGGATAAAAGGTGATTGTCTGCCGATGAAAAATAATTCGAGGCGAAATGATGAAGTCACAAATTCATTTGAAATGAAAATATGATTGTTGTGCACGAACAAATAGCACACGGTTCATACATTAAATCCATGTGTGTCCTAAACTGTGGCCGATGACACCGAGTTCGTGCAAAGCAAGCCGTGCGTTCTGATTGGCCAAAACATAAACCACATGGATCATACGTCTGCACCGGATGCACGCAGATCAGACGAAAGTCCTTATCCTTCTCGTCAACACACCTAGTTGCACTTGGGATTTGATTTATATGCACTAAATGCCCCATAAATGATAAAAATGAATTAAATATAGCAAACGAGCATAGAAATGCGCTAGAAAATCAAACCTGGCGTATAATGATGATTGATTACCATGAGAACTTTTTTTGAGGAGAGGCGATGAAGACACCGTCGATTGGAGTTTGATTTGCAACTTCTCCCTTTGAAACTATGATCCTTCTACCGAGATGCAATGGTTTCCAAGGAGCGATCATCCTAACTTCTGTCAAAGCTTACCAAACATTTTCCATGGTGTCTCGAGATCACGCCACGATGACACACCGATTTTACTGATTTTCTGAGTCAAGCTGCATTTCCTATAATTAAATTGCCAACATGCCTTATGTAGGTGGACGTATCTTGCAGCTGAAAATGTTTGAAAATTATTTTCATTCCTTGGATAACGAATGAAAACATACAAAGTGATACAGAAATGATTTTTAATGCCTTCTTTGACAACACCCACATGTAGTTGCAGTTGGGATTTGATTTGTATGCACTAAACGTCCGGTAAATGAAAAAGAATGGCTAAAAATATCAAAATCAATACTAGGGTACAAAGATAGCTGCGTACCGTGGAAAAAATTCGAGACAAAACGATGAGGGCACTTCCACATTTCAAAGTTGTCAGGTTTGCATTTCAAACGAATTTATGCTGCTTTTGCACACGGGTTACTATACAAAAGCGTTTGCATAGGCCTTTCCGTGGGGCACCCTCTTTTTTTCACCCTTTTCACCGAAGCCGCCAACATGCCCCCCGCCCTCCCTTGTTTATCTCAATAGCCCGCATATTCTACCCAAACTCCATCTCAACAGCTCCCTCCCATCCCCCAGATCCACACCAGAACCCTTTCCAGCACCATCGTGCTCAACCCGACCGTGTACCTGCTTCCCGGCGTCAACCCTACCCTTAACTGCCGCTCCGAACACATGGCTGCCCGCGCATCACCATCTTTATTTGCTCTCCAGCCGATCTCGAGCATATCGATCCTGCACCCTCGCCTCTCCTGCCGGATTTGCACAAAGAAACTTGTCAGTTGCTGCTCTCCATAGCGGTGAGGTCTATTATCTCGCGATCCCTTTTCCTATTTGGTTCGGTTTGTCCCCAAATTGGTTATAAAATAATGGAGAGCATATTTATGTTCATCATCTACCTTCTAACTACATATAAGCTACATTTGTTCCAATTAGTTATTGTCGAGTTACATATCATGTGCGCATGAGTCACACAAAATGAACATATTAGCCATACATTTCCAAATTATCACATGCCATGTGTTAGACAACTTGCTGCCGTGTTGTTACCTTTAATTTATGCTTATCCCCCTTTTCTGAATTTCGCATGTGTCTCCTCTATAGATGACTATTAGCCGCGACGACAGTCATACTTCTGGAGATGTATCTTCATCTGAGTCCGAAGCCAACATGTCTGCAACAGATGATCGTGTATCAAGAAATGATGAACGGGATAGAGCTGCCACAATCACCCTTCCAATCAAGAGATGGAAGAATGCCCTAAGAAATCCCACACACCAGCCTAAAGGTGTATACAAAGTAACTGACATGATTTAAAGTCTCGGGCTCCAACTAAACTAGATAAAGCATGCACGAGGTTCAGGAGTGTGTGTGGATTTGTTGGCAGGGCAAGGCTCAACATTAATCTGTCGGGGTTTCGAAAGGCTGATACAAAAACACGGCAGAGGATAGTCTGGGAGATCATGGCGTACTTCAATGTTCCTGAGGAGTGGAGAGATGAGGTGAAAAACGCTGCACTGAAGAAGGCCAGGGATGCTTGGAGAAACCAGAAGCATGTGTTGTACAAGAAGTACACGAGTCAAGGAAAGGAACCAATCCCCTCATACCCCCAAATTACAAAGGAAGACTGGGCATAATTCAAAAGGGTCAGGGCTAGTGAAGAGTTCATTAAGAAGAGTGCTATGCAACCAGAACTTCAGAAGAAGAACACACACCCCCACCATATGGGTGTGGCAGGATACTACGACATGAAATCGATATGGGATCAGGAGGACAAAGAAGCAATAGCTGCGGGTGGCAAACCAGCCTTTAGTGAAATTAGGGGCACTCGCGCTAGGGACTACTTGCGAGCACGTGCAAAGAGGCATGGAGACGGTTCTTATTACTTTGAAAACTCAGCAGACCTAGAACTGTATAATGTGATGGCAAAGGCATAAAAAAACACCGGAAGGTTCTACAGGAACTCAGGGCCATGTGACACCCTGTTTGAGGCTCTGACTACCAAAGAGCCCCCTGGCCATGCAAGGGGTATTGGGGTTAATGTCCCACACAAGAGGGCTTTCTCACTAAGCAAAGAAGAGAGGCTTAGCACGAAAAAAGCTAGGAGTGATGGTAAGCAGAGAGACATGCGCGAAAGGATTAAGAGGGACATGTATCCTGGAATTCGAAAGGAAGTTGAGGAGTCATATATGCAGCAGGAGACACTAATGATGAGAGATAGCTAGGAGACGCAAGGGGATGTTGACATGGATGATGCCACTTATTGTATGGCAACACCACACAAGACTAGCTCTGCATCAGCTGACCCCAGCGACAATGATGCTGTAGCTGGACATGATGGTGCTATATCTGATCTATATGGACAGGGGGAGATATTGAAGGACGTGCTTACACATTATGAAGGTAATTTAAAATGTGCAACATCGTGGGTTTACAACCCTGACTTGGACGGGGGACTCTTGTTGGACAATGTGCCATTGAAGCCGGGTTGTGTGAAGTGCTACGTGACTGAAAGAAAGCCTGGATTAAGTAATTTTGCCCTGAAGAATGTCCTTGGGGACCCTGATGAGCAGAGGACCTTGGAAGAAACACGGTTAAATCATATCCAGTGGCCATGAAAAGAAATAGACTTCCTGGATGAAATCCCTCCCGCCCCCCGTAAAGCAACCAATGTCGCCCTCGAACCGGTGACTCTCTTCTTGCCACAGCAGATCTTGTGTGACTCCCGCGATGAACATACTCTTGGGAATCGGATGCCCGAGGCAACAACCTATGATCAGCCCGCCCGACTTCCTGCCGTACAGGCCAGGTCATCGTCCGCTCACGAGCAGCCCGTGGGAAGGTCTACAACTATTGAAGATGTATCATCGGTTCAGATGTCGTCCACTAAAGCAGAAAGTGCAGACACATCGGCACTGCTTGCTCGACAGACAAACCTGGTCAAACCGCCTACTAAGTAGTCTAAAAGTACGGAACCGCCTGCTAAGTAGTTTGAAAGTTTGGAACCGCCTGCTAAGCAGTCTGAAAGTCCGAAGCTGCCTCCTAGGCACTCCGAAAGTCAGGAACCACCTGCTCATCAGTCCAGCGGTTCACAGTCGCCTAATAAGCATACTAATGTGTCGCCACTGCCTGCTCAGCAAACCAACGCGTTGTCATAGCCGCTTCAGCACACCGACACATTGGCATCAGCTGCTTATAAGCCCAGCATAGCTTCAACGACTGGTCAGCTGTCCGTCGCCTCTGGTACTACAGCTCAGTAGTCCGTCATAGCGGCATCATCTATTCGGCAGTCCATCGTACCTTCAGAGGCTTCTCAGTAGCACATCGTTCATGTAACCGGACATCAAACAAGAATTGCTTCAGCTAAGAAGACGAAAGCGGGCACGGTTACACACAGGAAGTTGGGGCCCCCCAAAACAAGAAGGGATGGAGGCAAGAGCCTCCTACTACAAAGAGTCATCGCCCATAACCAAATTAACAACATGTTTTTTGAAGGCCTGGGTAATCCCGGTTCTGATGGCATGTCTGAAGCAGAAGTTGAAAAGCTACTTTCTAGTAAGAAAGTGGACCCATTTGAAACACGCAAGTACAAGCATGGCCAGCCATTTCTTGTTGGTGAATACTTTGAGGAGTGCAGTTCCAGTTGTCGCAGGTTACATAAACATTGCATGGACAGAATGTCGGAAGGAGAAGATACTAACATTCTGCAAGTGCACTACGACAGTTGACATTTCTCTCACGTTGCAGGTACCATCAGTGTGGAATTCGAGGACTTTCATCTCTTCTTCAACTTCGCTGAGCTTGCTGCCACTCTTGTCAAATGCTTGATGTTGTAAGTACTTCACAAACTCTGGTCAACTTCTCGATACAAGGCTGTAAATGAAAAAAAGCTAATTGTATTGTATTCTTCTCAGGGGATTGATGACGCAGAGATCATCAAGGGTGCATGCATCATATATCCTGATTTAGTAAACGGCGTTTTGTTAAGTAAAAATGAGACACACAAGGCTTTCATTGATCATGTCGCCCAGATTTTGTTCGACTTACAGATAGGAGAATTCTTCATGTCGCCATCTCATAAACAGTAAGTTAAATATACAATCACACATACATTGATCGTCTTTCAGTTTTTGACATAGTTCGTAAGTTCATGGTTTTCTTAAACTGTAGACGTCACTGAATCTTGGTGGTCATTGTTCCAAAACGCAACACAGTTTACTACCTGGATTCTCTCAGAGAGTCCGATGAGCCTCAGGATCTGAATGATCTTCAGGATTTCATGGATAGGTATTGAATTCTTTGATGTTAATATGTTGTGTTCATATCTGGTTCAAGAATTGAGTATGTGAAAATTCATCTTCATTTTGCAGTGTATTGTCAAAGAACATAACTTTAGGAGGGTTACGGTTCCACAACCAACTACCTCTGGAGCACGTGATCGTTTCTCCGGTAAGACAACGAAATCCGTTATTTTCAAAAAATGCTAGTCAGATGTTCAAGTTTCTAAGTAAACCTCTTTCTATTTCTCTCCAAAGAAAAAAGAAGAAACAACTTACACCGGTTAGGTTGTTCCTAACAGGGCAAATACATGACTAATAATGTACAAAAAATTTCGGTGTCCTCAACAACAATAAGGGACCAGCCTATGTGGATACTATGTTTCCACACACATGATGAACCTATGCAGACGATCAGAATGTGGTGTCGATGCTGACAGGATAAAACCAGTAAGTCTGTTCTTAATTACTATCTTCAACTGCACACGTATGTCACATTTTCTAAAATTCCTGCAGTTGATCTTCGGACCGATGACCTCTGAACCGCTCGCCACAGATGAAGTTTTCTCTGTTAGGAAATTTATCAACACCTTCTTTGTGAAACACTATATCAAGCCCACTAAAGACGTCGAAGATTTCCAAATTTATATCCCCTAATAATAAGTACGCATTCATATAGTGTTATCAAGTAAACATATGCACATGGATGCATTGTTTTCCATGTGATCATGTCTTCGTATTTCGTACACTATGATTATGTACTGCATATGTCAATCTTACGGCTGTGAAATTTAGCTAGCATTTGCTCAATTGCATATTGTCATGAATTATGATGAATGTTCTTCCTGTGGACACTATTCGTTCAATTCCATATCGTGGCGAATTATGATGAATGTTCTTCATGTGGACACTATTTGTCGATTGCATATCGTGGCGAATTTGCTATTCTCGGGGTGAATTAAATGCGATATTTTACAATAACCTGGCCATTTCAGTGCACATGGTTCAAGCAACTAAGCATGTGAGATCCAGAATGAAAAGCACATGCAACTCCTAGCGCAACCGCATGTGATCTATACGAAAAGCACATGCAACTCATAGCGCAACCGCCTGTGATCTATAGGAAAAGCACACACAACTAATAGCGCATCCGCCTGTGATCTACAGGAAAAGCACACGAGATATAAACTGAAACGTTGGTGATACGTAAGAAATCGCAAACGATTTGCAGCACTTGTACGTGTGCATAGGAGCTCCTCAATCATTTGCGATAGCACCTTATCTCACACGTGAGCCAACATGAAACCGTGCCCGATGCAAAGACGATCCCACGCGTAAATATTTCGGGAAACGTGTCCGATGATATCATGCATGGCAGTCAGTTGCCAGGGAAATCTCGTGTGTGATGATGAAGATATTACACACAATTTATACCATGGCCCGTGTGGATTAGGTAACATTTTGCAAATGTTAAAACGTCAAACACCGTTTGTTTTTCATGAGCAATTAGACGCGTTTGACTCGTGTTAGACGTGTGTGATTGATCCCAAATCACACACGTACGCCCAAAATATTGTGTGTGCGATATGTTCCTGCCCCACACACGATTATGTTTGCAGATCGTTTGCGTTCGTTGGTCACCATCGCCAACGGGTTTGTCCTTGTCATGTGGGATGGATCCCCCTATCGCCCACACACGCAAGGCGGCGGTTTAGAATTACGTCGCGAAAAGGGTTTAACAACCGTTTGTATAGCACGTCGCTGCACAAGTGTTGGTTGAGTAGGCAGTAGCAAAAAGTCTTCAGTGCTAGTTGGTCGCCTAGGTGGAATCCTTGGAGTGTCTTGTCTTGCTGGTCTTCAGTTGATGACATAGATGAGAGGGAAAAGTAGCATAGAGGTGAGGGGTGCCTAAAGGGGGTGGTATGGTGCAAGTGCAATCAAACAAGTGCCGAAAAAGGCCAAACACCTTAATTAAGGTAAGATAGGCGATATAGTCGCGTATATGTTGCCTACGAAAAAGTGTGACTTATAATAAAACACAAAAAATAAAAACAAGCAACACACAACATGGTTCCATTTGGACCATCACACGGACTCGAGTTCATATAGGGGATACATGACTCATCCTACCCTAGGGGTTCTCGGACTCAGTGGTCGTGCTTGGCTTCATGTCTCAAAGAGAATGATGTTTACTCTTTTGCGTCTTCCTCAGGTGTCATTACATCTCTTGTAGTTGTTCGATGAAACGATCTGGGTTGGTCCTGGAGAATCTTTGACAACTTCTCATATAGTGAGCTGACGGGGCGAAGGTGGTTCCTCATGGCTGCCATTGCCTGGGTATTCTGTTGTCTTCGTAATCATGACAATCCCTTTTCTCTTGTAAGGCGTCGAGGGTTCCAGGTAGGTAATCTTATATGCAATGACGTTAACAAGGCATGGTAGAGGTCCAACCTGTCGGTTACGTTGATGACAACATCGACACCAAGAGCAGGGGATTAAGAGAACCGTTTTATTGCTCACTATGGTGAGGCGGACCAATTGGCAAGGTTCTCATCCACCGGTGGTTGCCGATACAAACAGGGTTGCTCTAATAGTGAAGCATATCATGATCTTGAATATCTTATGCCCTGATTATCGTAGGTCAAGGTTGCATCATCCTAGGGAAGATTCGAGGGTGTCACCATCTTCCGAGGCTTGACGTCCTCATACCTCGAGAAGGTATGTCTTGTTGACGTCGTCTTGTCATGGTGTCGCCAATCTCGTGTTCAAAATATGTGAGCGAATGTCTGGCAAGGTGACTTCCCTCCAGGTTACCCACGAGGATTACAAGGAACCCAGTGGTCGGGGAGATAAGGGTGCTAGCGACCGTTTGCGAATTTTTGAAAAAGCAGATGAGGAGAGCCAAGAGAAAAATGGTGGAAGTGGTAAGGCAAAAATCTTAGGTTTCTTCGAAAACTTAGAAGACGAAAGAAATATAGAGGTTTTTGCAAGTGGTCTGAAAGCTCTAGAAAATAGTTTTATCCTAACTAACGTCCATGCTAATTAGGGCTTCCTACAGCCAGGATGGCTTTGATACCAGCTCTATGGGCACCCCGACTCATAAGTCGAAGTCACCGAATGCACGTGTAAAGTGATCCCAGGGATCAATGCTCACTGAACACACAGAAAGTGAATAACAAGAGTCCTACATCCATTACATACTGTCTTACACAAATGTGACCATTATGGCCAAATCTTCATAGATAGGGCCATGAAGGCCAAGACACCAATCATAAACTCGGAGCAGAAATCTTCAATGATCGCACGGACCCATGCCATCTGCTTTAACCCTACAAGCATTCTGACTGGGAAGCGGCCTAATTCGCAGGTTCGTCACCAAGGTACTCTTCACCATATTACTTTTCTTCCATGCCTGGCCAATTAAATAACCAGCGACAAGCCAGTGAGTACCTTTCAATGTACTCGGAAACAACCCATGTTTGGAGCAAGGTAAACAATGCATGGTATGCCGCTAAGCAGGTAGTTTCGCGGAAAAGCTAGTTTTGAATGCAATAATGTCCTGTGATTTGTAAAATCTTGCCTCGTGACGTTACAGATATCAATATAAGCAGAGTTGGAACAACTCAAGTTTAATCATCTCATCAAGTCATCTGACTTAGCACAAGTATTTCTTTCCCACACGCAAAAACCAAGTTTTCTAAAACATTGGACATAGCCCAAGAGCTGTCATCCAACTGTCGTTGGCCGTGGCATGACTATTCAAATAGTTTTACACTCAGCAAAGGATGGACACTTTACCCACAAGACTCGGGGAACTTCCGTGTCATCCATGACTCGCGGTATATTACATACCCGAGAAGAGTCCACTCGTCGGTACATAGCCCTCATGGTGTACATCACAAGTACCATCCATGAGGGGACACAAAAGTGTGCCCGGTTATTGTAAAAATAGCCGTAGTCGTCCATTCAGGCACGGCCCCATATCGAGATAGTGACTCAGCTCTCTCACCACGAGTAATGCGGGCTTTCCTCTAGCATCACCAAAGTAATCAACAAATCCACCTCCCATAAGGGGTAGTGTGGTCATAAATGTAAGGTTGGAGTAACGGTTGCAGCTTAAACCAATACCTTTTTGAAAACAACACACACACTTGCCTCAGTACACCACTTCTTTATCAAGTGGTTACGTAGCTCAACGTCTCCCTCGGGCATTAGTGGCACCCTATGGGTTTTCAAAAAGGTCTTTGGTCAAACATATGTTTTCCATCTCAATGCATATACCTGTCCCACTTGCGTAGCAACCACTTACCATCCTATCTACTTCCCACCCACATAACATGTCAGGGTACAACGATCTATGGGGCCGGCAAGGCCCCTTTCATGGTTCGGCTGAGGGAATCCTCTGGCGCAAAGAGCATCACCGAACATTGCAAGCTCGAGAGTTTAGACAGGTTCGGGCCGCCGAATCGTGAGACCCTACGTCCTGTGTGGTATGATTTATTCGGGTTCAGAGTACAGGAGCACCGCAGCCCCGCAAGGATGCTTCGGGGGGCGTCGCTACGCGTGTAAAATGAACGGAGAGTCGACCCTTCTATAGGTAGCCATGGACCTCCTTTTATAATCCAAGGGGCTACCCCAATGGCTAAAATGGTCTTTACACATAGTAAATAATGTATATCTATCTGCCAAAACCGCTGGCAATATCGGTAGTGGGAAATACCTAACTCTGACGGATTAGGACAGACGCATTAAATGCGCCGTGAGGTGGCACACTGGCGACGTCTCCCGGCAAGGAAGGCTTGCCGGTTCGCTCGAGCCTTTTACATGAAGAGGTTTAGCGTCCAGATCCAGCCCGGCAGGGTCTTGCTGGTCCTGAGGCCACGGTCGTCTGGTGCACAAGTCAGGGTACGGAGGGCCTCATTCTTTAGTACACTGACAGGAGCCCCCGTGCCTGGGCCACACTTGCGTCCGTGATGTTGTTGGACTAGGCCCAAAAATAGTGCACAGACACACGCGGCCGCAATTACCTGTGGTTATGTTGATTACCCGTCCCGCCCCTTTCCAGCGATATGCATTGAATGTGAACTGCGGGGGAAGCGAGGCGAGAAGGCATCGAAAAGTTATGCCTGGGAAACCACGCCGCGTCGGACCCGATGGGGTGCTTCCTGCGTCACGTATTTTCATACGAGGCTTGTCATTGGGGGAGAAGAGCCAGCCCCCTCTGCTTCTCCGGCCCTATAAAGATTGGGAGTCATGAGGAAGCATTGCTCATTCGCGTCCTTCTGCTCCAACCTCCCGTCCGACCATTTCTCTTCCCTTCCTCCGCCACCTCCTTCAGCACGCCACTTTCATCATGGCAAGGGGTCGCGGTCGTGCCCGTGGGTCTGCCGCCGCCGCGAGGGGCACCCCCAGAGTTGGCTCTAGCTCCCGTGGAAGGACGGCGTCCAGGGGCCGCGGAGTGGCGGCGTCCCGGGGCCATGGGGGAACGGCTCCGTCCATCCGCGGCGGTCATAGCGGCGTACCTCTCCCGCAGCCCCATGCGGGGATCCACACAGAGGAGGAGGTGCAAGAGTTCGTCGTGGCTATCCCTCGGTGGCAGCGGAGCTGGCTCCACCTCCCCAACCCCTTAGCACGGGCCATAGAGAGCAGGCGGCCTCGAGGCTTTTGGCTTCGGGAGGACGGTTGCTGCAATGGGCCCGCTTCGGTGGGCGTCAACCTCTCCACCGGGAGCGCCGTGTTCCTGACACGGGGGTGGAAGTCGTTCGCCCGTTCCCGTGGTCTAGGACCTGGGCATCTCCTCCGCTTCAAGTTCGATGGCTCCGACACTATTTTTGTGAAGATCTTTGGGGTGTCCGGTGTCCGTCTGGAGTGCTGTGCCGAGAGCTCAAGCGACAGCGACTACGACTCCTCCAGTGATAGTGACGACGATGGCAGCACCTTCGGCATCAAGCAGGAGGACTCCGACTAGGCGCGTATGACGTCGTAGCTAGGGTTTAGGGATGCAGTAATGAGGCTCCATCCGTGAGGCCTCGTTTCCGGATCAATCGCCAGATCGTAGTGGCAGATCTCCTTTTGCGTTTAGTCCGCACCCAATGTAACCCTGTGAAAGGAATGGAAAGAAAAGCATTGGGTATCTCTGAAATACTAATGGACTTGTTATGTATCTGTGTATGTCCATTTTCCCTCGGTGAACAAATTTTTTCACTTGTGCGTTCTTCTGACCCTTACGCTTGCTGGGGATGCTTGTCGGCGCGCGCACCCTTACCGCGGGAGCTTCTAAGGATATATCCTGAGCACCCGTTTGGTGGTGCCGCTTCCGGCAAGGCTACCC
Organism: Elymus sibiricus; assembly: GCA_039707655.1. NCBI lineage: Eukaryota > Viridiplantae > Streptophyta > Magnoliopsida > Poales > Poaceae > Elymus > Elymus sibiricus. The sequence continues at coordinate 164,620,412 of CM077663.1, read as the reverse complement.
TGCCGTCCTTGCCGTGGCTACTTAAGATGTTGGGCATGCCTCCAACACCCAAGCGCGCAAAGATTTCGACAGGGGCCCTTAGCGTGTAGGTTTTTTCACACAAGCATCAACTTTGTTCGAGGGAAAAGCTTCGGAAAGAAAAAACTTAGTTTTTCTTGTTGCCTTTCTTGCTGCAAGGCTATCATCCTTGACTGCCTCTCCCCCCGGGAAGACTTGCATGCGGGGGTACCCTTCTCCTTTTTGAGAAAAAGAAAGAAGATAAAATAGAAGAGGCCAGGAACCTAAGTGGTTTACCGGTTGCCTTACACAATTAAAAAGTGATCACAACATCTCACATAAGATACACAAGATAAATATGTACTTTGATAGAGAGTTGAAGAACACTTAACTTTATTGACGATGCTCAGGGTCATCGCCTGGCTCTGTACAAAGGATTACACGCCTTGGCGGCGAACTTGTACAAAAGGGGCTGCCGGGCGGCCCGGCAACCGCGCCTCACGGGTAGAACTTGCGAAGATGCTCGATATTCCACAAGTTCTGCGCTGGGGTGCCATCTTCGGTCTCCAGGCGGACTGGGCCAGGCCTAGTGACTCGTACTACCCTGTAAGTGTAACAGCCCGAGACCGACGCTCCAGAAGATTCCCATTTTACCCTGTTGTCGTAATGTGATTCATTTGTTTGTCACATTCCTCATCGCATCATTCGCATCATCTACATAGCATTGGCACTCCAGTGCCGTCATTTTTCAAAACTTTCATCCATTCGTAGTTGCCGGTTCTCTCCGTTCTCGTCGTTGACCGTTTCGAGGCCAACTACACACGCACACCCCCGCGGCATCATTTAAAATATCGTTTTAAAAGTGCATATAAAACTTTCTCGGAATTGGTTGAAAGTTGGCGTGCGGTCTTATTTTACTCTAGGTAGACCGCCTGCCAAATTTCGTCGCATTCAGAGGTCGTTTGATACCCGAACCGTCAAATCAATAGCGACACTTTAGCCGGTCAAAATCACAGTCATTTTTCGGTTTTACAAAACTTGTCACGGGCCATGAAATTCCCTCTCTTCTCTCAGCCCATACCCTCTACACAGCCCACCTAGCCCGACTACACCACCCCCGCGTCCGGAGCCGTCCGATTGCGATCGAACGGCTTGAATCGGGATAAAAAACCTCAAACCCTAGCCCTTGCTATAAATAGAAGACTCCCCATTCAATTTTTGGCACAAAACCCAACCCTAGCCTCAACCTACCTCGCAGCTGCCGCCACCCTTGCCTCGAAATCCGTGTCCCACAGCCGTTGGTCGCCACATGGCGTGCCGCCAGCCAGCCGCCGCCGCCGCACCACCGACCGCAGCCAATCACCACGCGCCACCTCGCCCCTCTGTCTCCTCTCCACCGCATGGCCCGCTATGCCCACGGTCGACCCGCCCCGGGCCCGAACCGGGCCGCCGCCACCCTCGCCGCCCGGCTCCTACCTCAGCCGCCCCGCCGCCAGCTCCAGCCCCGCCCCCCTCAGCGCCGCTGGCCGCAACCGGACCCCGCCGCATCGAACCTGCCGTCTGATGGTCTCGCCGACCATCGCCTTGCGCAGATCCACCACCGGCCAGCCTCGCGAGCCCGCAGCCATGACCGTACCCGCCAGGACCTCGTCGGCCGCTCGTGCCCCGCGCCTCTCCTCTCCGACCGCTGGTCGTCGCCGCCGACCAGATCCGCCTCTAGTGCCTCGCCCGCGCCCGCCTCTGGCCCAGATCCAGCGAGATCCGTCTGGATCGTCGCTATCCTCGCCGCCGGCTTCCTGCGGGCGCCTCTGGCCGCCCAACCACCCCGTGGGACCACGTCATCCCGGGACCGCCTCGGCCCTCCATCCAAGCGGCTCCGCTGCTTCTGCCCGTCCTGCTCCGCAAGATCCAGCACTGCCCCGTCCAGATTCCCTCGAGTTCGAAATTTTCTCTAAGTCCTTTTCGCGTTTGTAAAAATCATCATGTTGGCATATTGATCTGCTTGTAACATTTAAACCGTGGATCCGTTTTAAATGTTTTATATATGAAAATGTATCTACTCATTGTGCTCCTCAGAATGGAATCATGTGAACTCATGATAGGAATTATCTACATGCTCAAAACTCTGTTGCAAAAGTGCATCCCATCGTAACCGTCAAAACTGTTAAAACTTGCAAACTTGTGTGGATGATTTCCACCAAACCATAGGACTTTTGCATGTGATTTCTTCATGAGATGTGCTCTATAATATGTCTACTTTTATGCCATGCCTCTGGTTGCCATGTAAAGCATCTCTATCATGTCAATATGTTGGTCTAAAGTTGCTACCGTGTTAAAACTGTTTGCTGTTAACGGTAAGTTCCATTTTGTGATCATCATATTAAGCAAACCATGACCCTTATGAAGTTGTGCCAATGGAGTATTTTTTTAGTGTGACATGTCTACTTGTTGTTAATGTCCTTGCCATGCACACAGATGATTGTTATTCTACTGTTATTGCTATATAAACATACCTAGTCAAACTGCTATTTTGGGAGATAGTCAAATTTCACTAAGTCTAGAATCTGGATTGAAACTTAGCTTTTTTCTTGATGATTGCCATGGATTCATAGCTCTTTTGCAAATGCCCATGTGGGATGAATTGAAGTGCATGTTATGATATAGATAGATGTGCCATTTGATTCCATGAAATAGCCTTGATACATACTTGTTTCTTGCTATCAACATGCCTACCTGATGAAAACTGCTGCTCATGTCCACCCTAATTTTCACTAAGTATGAGAATCTTTTTATTTCAGAATGCCATGTTGAGTTGATGATGGCCATGATTCTGTGCATAATTAGACCTTGCCATTATGGAATGAATTGAAGTGCATCATGTACTCTACCGTGCTGTAGATTTTCATGCCATTATAATTCCTGTAACATATAGTTTTCTTGCTGTCAATATGCCTTTAGTTTAACACTGGTTGTGCAAAATTGTTATTTTCACCAAGTCATAACTGTCGTTCTAATAGCCATCTTGTGAGCTCATTTGCTATTGCTACATGCTACTATTCAACTTGCTGTTATGAGATGAATTGTTGTGCATCATGTAAGCTACTGCCCCATGTCTTGTTTGTGCATTTTAGATTCTTGTAGCCTGTTGTTTTGAGGTGTGCAAAATGACATGTTGTTGTTTGGACATATTATGACTAGAACTTGTATTAGTTGCTGTTATTGAACCGTTGCTCCGTTTTGAACATGTCATATATGAAACTTGCTTAGAATCTCATGTAGTTTCATAATATATTGCTGCATCCATGATTTGAGAGGTCTGTGGTTGTCATTTGCATGCATATTGCATTCATCACATATTTATCATGCGTGTGTCATATCTTTTAGGCCGTAGCTCCGTTTTGAATTATCTATATATGTAAATCGCCTAGAATGACGTGTAAAATCACATGTTGCATTTTGCTTTCCTGTTTAACAAATATAAAACATGATTAATTCAGATCTGTACCAATTTTGAAATTAGCATATGGGGTTGTTTTAGAAATGCTATATGTTGTTTCCGGCCTCACTTAAGATGCATAGATAATGTAGTTTTATTATGCTTCACCTCTTGCCATGTTTAACAACATTTAAACTTGCCATGTAAATAAACGAGAGTGAACTAAATGATTCAAACGTGGAGTTTCGTCAATATGCAACTCATTGCATATTGAACTTCACTTAATGTGTAGTAGTTAATTGTTGTGCTTGCCATGGCATGCATAATTGTATGGACATGCATCATACTTGTTTGTGCATCATGTCATGCATATGTTGTGATGGTTACCGTGTCATTTGTTTGTTTCCGGATCACTTCTTCTCGATAGAGTACCGAAAGCGTTCGGTGTGTGAGGATTCGTTCGACTACGTTGGCTCCTCTTCTTCATGGATCGTTCTTCTTCCAAGCGGGATCTCAGGCAAGATGAACATTTCCCTAGATACCACTCATATCATTGCCATGATAGTTGTCTCATTTCTATCGATATGTCTCGTTACCTACCACTTGTATGTCAAGCCTCCCAACATTGCCATTAAAAGCCTCTAACCCCTCCACATCCCAGCAAACCATTGTTTGGCTATGTTACCGCTTTCTCAACCCTTCTTATAGTGTTGCTAGTTGGAGGTGCATGTTGTTTCCATGTGACCACATGGATATTTTGAGTTATCACAATATTATTGCTATTTAACTTAATGCACATATATACTTGGTAAAAGATGGAAGGCTTGGCCTTTTGCTCGGTGTTTTGTTCCACTTTTGCCGCCCTAGTTACCTGTGTACCAGTGCTATGTTCCATATTGAGCGGTCCTAACATGCTTTGGGTTGTTATGGGGATCCCCCTGATTTTCGTTTTGGGAGAAAACTCTTCTGGCAAGACCCAACATTGGTACTACATTTGCCTAATAACTAATAAAACTTGCATCGGGACTTTCCAGACCCCATGGATAATTAATCAACCCCTGGGCCAGTACTCCTCATGAGTGTTGGTCCAAACTAGAGCATTGTGCGAGGCCACCCCAGGGTAACTTGGGTGATTTCTATCAGGCTACCGTACGCGTCGCTTATCCGCTGTGTCCTGAGAACGAGATACGCGGCTCCTATCGGGTTCGTCGACACGTCGGGAGGTCTTGCTGGATTTGTTTTACCTTTCTTGAACGTCTTGTGCACCGGGATTCCGAGGATATTTTGGGCTATCTCGAGGTTAAGGTTTTCCACCGGAATTCTGAGGATACTACGGGCAATTCCGTGGTTGAGGTTTTCCACGCAGCTTGTGGCTAGTTTGTGATGGATGAGTTGGAGCACCCTGCGGGGTTAAATCTTTTCAGAAAGCCATGCCCGCGGTTATGTGGCAACTTGGAAATTTGTTTAACACCCGGTCATAGGAAACTTGAAGTAAACCAAAATAAAATACACCAACCGTGTGTGTAACCGTGACTGTCTCTACTCGTGAGTTCTGAACCGAGAGAGAACACGGTGGGGTTATGATTGACTCGTAAGTAGGTGTTCAGGATCACTTCTTGATTATTACTAGTTCACATCCGATTATGTGTAGATCACCTTCTTATTCTTGTACTCATAAGTTAGCCACTCAATTAAATGCTTAGTGCTTGCTGCAGCCTCACCACTTAACCATACCTTACCCATTCAGCTTTGCTAGTCTTGATACCCTTGGAAATGAGATTGATGAGTCCCCGTGGCTCACAAATTACTACAACAACAATTGCAAGTACACGTAATGTGATGCTTTGACGTGAGAGCGATGCTTGTTTGATTTGGAGTTCTTCTTCTTCTTCATCGATCATAGGATGGGTTCCAGGCCGGCAGCCTGGGATTAGCAAGGATGGATGTCGCTTTTATCATTTGATTTTGTCCGTAGTCGGAACATGCTCTTCTGTGTGGTGATTGAATGTATTGTTGTATTTGATATGATCATTATTTAGCTTGTGGCGAGTGTAAGCCAATTCCATATACTCATCTCCTCTTTACATGTATTTGTAACGATATCCATTCTTGAGAAATGACGAGATGCGCTTCTATCCCTATCGAGGCCCTTGAGACAAAATAAGGATAGGACTGCATCTTGGGTGTTACAAGTTGGTATTAGAGCCGTACCGACCATGGAGCCCCCTTGATTGAGTGAACTTGGCCGAGTCGAGTCTAGTAAAAAAACTGTTTTGAGTCTAGTTATATATCAGAGAGTAGGATTCTTTTTACTCCTTTTCCATGCTCTAGTGAGGAATCCTGACATAGGAATTTTAATGTCATCCCTCTTGTCACTCAAATTTTTGTTAGGATCACGCGGGTATTTTGGAACCTCTATGATGCTGATGTGATGGAATTATGTACTTGGTGCCTCCTGTTTCCGAGTAGTAGAGCTCCAGGGGATTCTTGACACATCGTTATCGTTCAATTTCCTTAGTATCTCAGGACGCGGATGTTCAAAATTGCTTCAATACTATTTGTGGCAAGAGGAGTTTGGCGTCACCCAGTACTGGGAAAAGCATCCAGATGTACTGCCATGTTTAGTATTGTTGTGATTATGAGGGTCTGAGGTAGATGAATTTCTGAGGCCTCTGGTTACTGTTGATGGATGTGATACATTGGAGAGTAGTATTACTGTTAGGAGTTGAGTGATGGATTTATTCCGTGTATCCGTGGACCCGATTGCATAACCAAAGATTTCGGAAGTTCTAAGGTGGGAATTCAAGTAGTTACCTAGGATTATCCTTCTAGCAAATGCAAATGGGTTATGTATTTGTTTCCGCCTTAATTTGCAAGCCTCATCCTTTATTTTATTGGAGTATGGTAATTCGAGTTGCTTCGATGTCAAGTGGTGATTTCATATATTTTCTAAGTGGTGTTCTCATATTCCTATGGGAGTATTAATCCTTTTGATCAATCAAATTGTCATGCCAATGCTTTTCCATCCTGAGTGCTTCTCTTCAAGTTAATTCAATCTTTTCCAATATTTGCAAGATCAATCCTCATATTTCTTTCCGGAGTTCGTCTTATCTGTCCCAAGTTGTCTTTGTTTTGCCCATCCTCCCACCCTTTTCTTCAACGATTAAATTTCATCCAAATGTCTTTCTATTCATGTGATGCTTCCGCTATCTTTAGTTCCATATTATATCCGGTGATTCATTGTGAAGATGCTCAAGTGCTAAGTTCGTCCTTCTTCATTCTCGTTTTCTTCTCCGGTGGATTAAATTCAACCTCTTCGTGTTCATAATGTCCTTTTCATTTCTTAAATGCTTTCTCATGTTGTAAATTCTTAGCCAAGCCTCTTTCTATTCTTCTTCGGAGTGCCAAAGAGATCTCAGAAGATTCGTCTTTCTATTCAAAATCCTTTCAAATCATTTAGAGGTTCTCACCTCATCAAGTAATTAATTTGTACCGGTGCAATATCTCTTCCTAAGCAATTGTTTCTACGGTGTTTTCCTTTTAGTGGGCCCATAACCCATAGGTTTTTTCCAGGATCTTACCTGGCTCTTCTAATCTTTCCCGGAGATCTCAAGTTCTTTTCAATATGACATAAGAATGAATTTCATCAGTCATATTCCTTCTTGAAGATCGCTTATAAATCATTTTCATCATTGGCTCAACCATTTCATTATTCATTGTGCAGAAGTGTCTCAGTAATTCATGGTGGTGTTTCTCACCATATTGAAGACCGAAGAAGAGTTTCTCTTAAATCGTTATCCGCTCTTGCAAAGATTCATGGTTCAAGCTTGTTGCCATCTTTTCAAATTGTTTTGATCATGAGTAATTCCTTCCATATCTATCCAGAGCATTTCTGTGTTGTGTTCGTTCCTGATCCTCCGAAGGCCATCATTTTAGAAGAATTCTTCGTTCTCAGCTTTCAGCTTTCATTCTCAAATTCTTCTCAATTGTTGTCTCTTCGTTCGTATCTAAATTATTCCGATGTCTTGTTTAAGTTTTCTTCCAAGCGGATCATGATCTTTTCGTTCTCATCTATCTCCATTCATTTGAAGTATCCCTCATCCGTTTTCAAATTATTACCGGTGGTTCGTTTAAGAGTTCTTCAAGTTCATGCTATCCCTCTTCAGCTTGTAAAGAAGAATAAGTAGTATGCCAATCCGTTGCTTGTCAACAATTAAACTTCATGAAGGATAAGGATAACATAATTCTTATTCTTGTTTCATTAAGGTGATTTCAATCCTTCTTCCAGAGTTGTTCATAATATCAAATTCTTGGATCTAAGTTATTCATCCGTGCTTTTTCAGAGTTCCAAGTGTTCCCAAGTATCTCTTCGCAAAGCTTCATCTAAATCTTGGCAAGGTCATAATCTTATTCTTTTCAAACTTCATTTCCTTTGATCATTCTTTTGTATACGAAGGTTCTTCATGGTGGTTCGTAAAGGATTTTGTTAATTCTCGAAGTGTTCTTCAAGATTCTTGTGGTAGCACCTCAAGTATTCTTTATCTTGCATTTCAAGTGCGATTCTTTCTCTATATCTTTTGAGATGGCATTATAGCATTCTTGATTTATGAGGAGTCTCGAAGAGAAGTTATCAAAAATGAGATAATTAAACCCATCATCTTCTTCATTAGAGTTATCTTGGATAAGATTTCACCTAAAACGTTTCCTTAGGATTGTTGCTATCATGGTGATTATCAATGAACCGAGTTCCCAATGTATCCTCGCGGTGAAAGAAGTTTTGCATATCTTGTTGCTCCCAAGCAATCATTGTTTTCCGATAGTGGCAGGTTGTCACCTCATAATTTTGAGATGTTTTCCATAAGCCCACGACAAGCTTTTCTTTTTGTTTTTTATTTCTCAACAACTCCGTTCAATCCTTCTTTGTAAGGATGATTTTCAAATTCAAGTGTGGTAGGAATTGTCATTTTTCTTCTCCGCTCTTTTCTTTCCAATCATCTAGCTTCTATTCTTTTGTTCCGGAGGTAGTGTGATGTTGCTCCCTTTGTTCCATCATATCGTTTTGTCAAGATCATGTTCTTCCCTTGCTTGTCCATTTATCCGGAGTGTTATGTTCTCTTTTCAAGTCCTTTCCAACATATCAAGTTTTGCTTGTCTTTTCTATCGAAGTGCTGCCCAAATTTCTTTTGAATTCTTGTTGTTCCTCTTGCCATTCTTCATCTCTTATCAACCTCGAAGTTTTTTTGGTTTCATTCTTTTGTCAAAGAAGCAACTAAGTTTTACCTCTTCCTTTCCTCTTCATCTTTCCCTTCTCATTCTAAGATCTCGGGTCGAGATCTCTTATTAGTGGAGGAGAGTTGTAACAGCCCGAGACCGACGCTCCAGAAGATTCCTTTTTTACTCCGTTGTCGTCATGTGATTCGTTTGTTTATCGCATTCATCATCGCATCATTCGCATCATCTGCATAGTATTGGCACTCTATTGCAGTCATTTTTCAAAAATTTCATCCGTTTGTAGTTGCTGGTTCTCTCTGTGCTCGTCGTCGACCGTTTCGAGGCCAAAAACACACGGACGCGCCCGCGGCATCATTTAAAATATCGTTTTAAAAGTGTGCATAAAACTTTCTCGGAATTGGTTGAAAGTTGGCGTGCGGTCTTATTTTACTGTAGGTAGACCACCTGCCAAATTTCGCAGCATTCGGAGGTTGTTTGATACCCAAACTGTCAAACCTATTGCGGCACTTTAGCCGGTCAAAATCACAGTCGTTTTTTGGTTTTACAAAACTTGTCATGGGCCACCAAATTCCCTCTCTTCTCTCAGTCCATACCCTCTACATGGCCCACCTAGCCATTCTACACCACCCCCGCGTCCAGAACCGTCCGTTTGCGATCGGACGGCTCGAATCGGGCTAAAGACCCTCAAACCCTAGCCCCTACTATAAATAGAAGACTCCCCATTCCATTTTTGGTAGAAAACCCAACCCTAGCCTCCACCTACCTTGCAGCCACCGCCACCCTTGCCTCAAAATCCGTGTCCCCCAGCCGCCGGTCGCCACATGACGCGTCGCCAGCCAGCCACCGCCGACGCACCATCGCCCGCAGCCAATCACCACACGCCACCTCGCCCCTCTTTCTCCTCTCCGCCGCGCAGCCCGCAGGCCCACGGTTGGCCTGTCCCGGGCCCGAACCAGGCCGCCGCGGCCCACGCGCGCCCGCGCTGCACGGCTTCTGCCTCAGCCGCCCCCCGCCAGCTCCAGCGCCGCGCCCCTTCGCGCCGCCGACTGCAACCGGACCCCGCCGCCTCACGTCCTCGTCGAGCCCCGTCGACCCTGCCGTCGGATGGTCTCGCCAGCCGTCGCCTCGCGCAGATCCACCACCGGCCGGCCTCACGAGCGCACAGCCATGGCCGTACCCGCCAAGACCTCGTCGGCCGCTCGTGCCCCAAGCCTCTCCTCTCCAACCGCCGGTCGTCGCCGCCGGCCAGATCCGCCGCTAGTGTCTCGCCCGCACCCGCCTCCGGCCCAGATCCGGCGAGATCCGCCCAAACCGCCGCTGTCCTCGCCGTCGGCCTCCTCCGGCCACCTAACCGCCCCGCGGGATCACGTCGTCTTGGGACCGCCTCGGCCCTCAATCCAAGCGGCACCGCTGCTTCTACCCGTCCTGCTCCGCGAGATCCAACACCGCCCCTTCCAGATTCCCTCAAGGTCAAAATTTTCTCTAAGTCCTTTTCGTGTTTGTAAAAATCATCATGCTGGCATATTGACCTGCTTACAACTTTTAAACCATGCATCCGTTTTAAATGTTTTATATAAGAAAATGTATCTAATCATTGTGCTCTTCAGCATGGCATCATTTGCACTCATGATAGGAATCATCTACATGCTCAAAACTCTATTGCAAAAGTGCATCCCATCGTAACTGTTAAAACTTGCAAACTTGTGTGGATGATTTCCACCAAACCATAGGCCTTTTGCATGTTGTTTCTTCATGAGATGTGTTCTATAATATGTCTACTTTGATGCCATACCTCTGGTTGCCATGTAAATCATCTCTATCATGTCAATATGTTGCTCTAAAGTTTCTATCGTGTTAAAACTGTTTGCTGTTAATGATAAGTTCCGTTTTGTGAGCATCGTATTAAGCAAACCATGACCCTTTTGAAGTTGTGCCAATGGAGTATTTTGTAGTGTGACATTTCTACTTGCTGTTAGTGTCCTTGGCATGCACACAGATGATTGTTATGCTACTATTATTGCTATGTAAACATGCCTAGTCAAACTCCTGTTTTGGGAAATAGTCAAATTTCACTAAGTCTGGAATCTGGATTGAAACTTAGCTTTTTGTTTTGATGATTGCCATTGATTCATAGTCTTTTGCAAATGCCCATGTGGGATGAATTGAAGTTTATGTTATGCTCTAGATATATGTACCATTTTATTCCATGATATAGCCTTGATACATACTTGTTTCTTGTTGTCAACTTGCCTACCTGATAAAAACTGCTGCTCATGTCCACCCTAATTTTCACTAAGCCTGAGAATCTTGTTATTTCAGAATGCCATGTTGTGTTGATGATGGCCATGATTCTGTGCATAATTAGACCTGCCATTATGGAATGAATTGAAGTGCATAATGTCCTCTACCATGCTGTAGATTTTCATGCCATTATAATTCCTGTAACATATAGTTTTCTTACTGTCAATATGCATTCAGTTTAACACTGGTTGTGAAAAACTGTTATTTTTCACCGAGTCATAACTGTTGTTCCAATAGCCATTGACGTGGCTTGGACTGCGTCGGTATTTCCCCAAAAAGGGAGGGATGATGCAGCACAGCAACGGTAAGTATTTCCCTCAGTTATGAAACCAAGGTTATCGAACCAGTAGGAGAATCACCACCACGCAATAAGCAGCACCTGCACACAAACAACAAATACTTGCAACCCGACGCGAAAGAGAGGTTGTCAATCTCTCTACGGTAAATAGATAGATTAGGTAGTGATAGATAGGAGAGATAGATCTCTCAAGAACACAAATAAAAAGAGTAAATATGCAGCAATATATTTTTGGGTTTTTGGTTTTGTAGATCAGAAAACAAAGAGTGCAAAAAACGTAGATCAGAAAGCAATATGATAGGAAAAGTACACCCGGGGGCCGTAGGGTTCACTAGTGGCTTCTCTCATGAGTATAGCGCATGGTGGGTGAACAAATTACTGTTGGGCAATTGATAGAAAATCGAATAGTCATGACGATATCCAAGGTGATGATCATTATATAGGCATCACGTCCAAGATAGATAGACCGACTCCTGCCTACATCTACCTCTATTACTCCACACATCGACCGCTATCCAGCATGCATCCAGTGTATTAAGTTCATGAAAAAACAGAGTAATGCAATAAGAACGATGACATGATGTAGACAAGATCTATTAATGTAGGAATAGACCCCATCTTGTTATCCTTAATAGCAACGATACATGCGCGTCTTGCTGCCCCTTCTGTCACTGGGAAAGAACACCGCAAGATCGAACCCATCACAAAGCACCTCTTCCCATGGCAAGAAAAATCGATCTAGTTGGCCTAACTAAACCAAAGATTCGAAGAACAAATACGAGGCTATAAGTAATCATGCATATAAGAGATCAAAGAAGACTCAAATAATATTCATGGATAGAAACTGATCATGAACTCAAAATTCATCGGATCCCAACAAACACACCGCAAAAGTTTACATCAAATAGATCTCCAAGAGACCATTGTATTGAGAATCATAAGAGAGAGAGAGAAGAAGCCATCTAGCTACTGCCTACGGACCCGTAGGTCTATGCTGGACTACTCACGCATCATCGGAGAGGCACCTATGAGGAAGTTGAACGCCTCCGTGATGGTGTTTAGATTGGATCCCGCGGTTCTGGAACTTGCGGCGGCTGGAATTGTGTTTCGGCGACTCCTCTAGGTTTTTTCGATTTCCAGGGAATTTATAGGCACGATAGTCGGTTGAGGGGGTGCCGGAGGTGCCCAGCACCCACCAGGGCGCGCCAGGGGGCCTCTGGCGCGCCCATGTGGGTGCTGGCCACACTGGGCCCCCTCTTCTGGTGTTCTTTGGCCCATCTAGTTTCTTCTGGTCCGTAAAAAATCCACAAAAATCCCTGCAGCATTTCATCTCTGTATGGTACTGATTTCCTGCGAAGTAAAAAACAAGCAAAAATAGCAACTGGCACTTTGGCACTATGTCAATAGGTTAGTCCCAAAAAATGATATAAAGTTGTAATAAAAGGATTGTAAAACATCCAAGAATGATAATATAACAGCATGGAACAAGCAACAATTATAGATACGTTGGAGACGTATCAAGCATGCCCAAACCTAATTCCTACTCGTCCTCGAGTAGGTAAATGATAAATACAGAATTTTTGATGTGGAATGCTGCCTAACATGTTCATCATATTCTTTTCTTCTTTGTATAGCATGGACATTTGGACTTGTAAATGATTCAAAGCAACACTACTAGAATCAGGGAATTTGCCGTCTGCCAGTTCTTTGCCGTCTGCTAGCACATGGCAAAGAGCCCAAAGGCAGACGGCAAAGAGGCTGCCTTCTTTGCCGTCTGCTAGCAGACGGCAAAGAGCCCAAAGGCAGACAGCAAAGAGGCTGCCTTCTTTGCCGTCTGCTAGCAGACGGCAAAGATACTGAAGGCAGACGGCAAAGAGACCCCACCCTGTGTTTTTTTGGTAGACTACAAAGTGCGAAAGCACAGCACACGGATCCACCTCGCGGATCGATGACGTGGCAGCCATCGACCACCGCATGCTGCTCGATCCTGCCCTCCCCATCTCTCTTTTCACCCCACCCACGTGACCCACCCCACCACACACTTCAAAAAAAATAACCCCCAGCCCACCCCACCTACCCACGACGCACACACACCCCCACCACTACCGACAACGGGGATGGCGAGCAGGGAGGCAGCCATGGGTAGGACGGCCTGCGCGGGAGGCGGGCAGGGCGGGCGGTGCGGGCGTTGGCCGACGCGTGCGAGGGGGGCGACTGGCGCGGGCGGCGCCAGGCGTGTTCGAGGGCAGGCGGCAGGGTAGGCGGCGCGGGCGACAGTGCGGATGGCGAGCAGGGAGGCAGCCGCGGGCGGCGGGCAGGGCGACCAGCGGGCAGGGCGGCCGACGCGTGCAAGGGGGGCGGCTGGCGCGGGCGGCAAGGCGGGTGGCGACCGGCGTGTGCGAGGGCGGACGGCAGGGCAGGCGGCGGCCAGCGCGGGTGAGGGCGGGCGACGCGGGGCGCGATGGGCCACCCGCTGCTCTCCTCAGCCTCGCCCGGGGCAGCCTCTTCTCTCCACGGCGGGCACCCGCCTCCTCCAACCACGTTGACCGGAACGCGTTCATCGCCGCGCGCCTCACCGTCTACTTCACCGCCATGGCCCACCTCGTCGTGTACTGCAAGTTCGTCCGTGTTTGTGAAATAGAGTAGCCTTTTTTAGAAGACCAAATAGAGTAGTTTTTTTTGGATCAGCGAGTGATGATGAATATACTGTGTAAATACTAAATAGCGTAGTACTGTCTTGTGAAATCCGTTCGTTCATCATCGATTCTTGGACTGTTGGTTGTGAAATCGCTGTGAAAGATTTTGCTTCACTTTTGACCATCTACGGCCCCTGTTGGTTCAGAGACAGACGGCAAAGAGCACCTCAGTAAGCAGAAGGCAAAGGGGAGAGCATGTTTGCCATCCGTCGGCAGACAACAAAGTCTCACGTTAGCCACCTAACGTGGCTAACGTCTATTCTTTCTTTGCCGTCTGCTTGGCCAGGAAAGCTGACGGCAAAGGTCTTTGCCGTCCGCTGTGCCAATGCAGACGGCAAAGGACCTCTTTGCCGGTGTTTCTTCGGCCCAAAATGTTGCCGTCCGCTGGCGGACGGCAAAGGTCTTTGCCGTCCGTGGTTGTGCCTTTGCCGTCTACCATGGCGGACGGCAAAGAACCTGATTCCTGTAGTGCAATAGTCTAGTTTTAACATAATGACTTCAATAATCAAACATGTCAACAAGCAACCATGTCTTTCAAAAAATCAACACTAAAGAAAGATATCCCTAGCCCATCATGCTCAATCATTGATCCACTCATGAAACACACTCAAATATTAGCTATACCCAATGCTCAAGTACGATCATAGTGCGCTCTAGTTGGTGCTTATAAGAGAAGATGGAAACTCAAAGCAAAAATAAAAATTGCATAAAGTAAATAGATAGGCCCTTCGTAGAGGGAAGTAGGGATTTGTAGAGGTGCCAGAGCTCAAAGTTTTAAATTGAGAGAGAAAAAATATTTTGGGTGGCATGCTTTTCCTGTCAACGAAAACGACAAAGTAGCTCACAATACTTTCCGTGCTAGATATATCATAGGTGGTTCCCAAACAGAAAATAAAGTTTATTCCTTTTTCCACCAAACTTTCACTTTCCATGGTGGGCCGTATCCACGGTTGCCTTCCATACCAACACTTTCCAAGGAATTTATTATTTGACAACATAAAGTAAAAAAAAATTCATTTCGGGAATGGGCATCCCTATTACCACCGCACTCTTGTGCAATGACAAGTGAATAAACACTCATCTTGAGAATAACACATCTAGCATGGAAAAATATTGGACACTCCCCACCGTTTCATGAGCGGTACGGGCACACAAAAGAGAAAATTTATTTTTAAAATTTAGAGATGGCAGATACAAATTTGCTTGGAACGGCATGGAAATACCGCATATAGGTAGGTATGGTGGACTCATAAGGAAAAACTTGGTACAAGGATTTTGGATGCACAAGTAGTATTTCTACTTAGTACAAATGAAGGCTAGCAAATAGATTGGGAAGCAACCAAACCAAGAAACGAAAAATCACATAAGTGAGCATTGAACATAACTAACACCGATTCATGCACCACAAGTAGGATGTAACTTCATTGCATAACTATTTACTTTCATGCATTCATAGGGAATCACAAACCTTAACACCAATATTCCTACTAAGCATAATTACCCATTAACAAGCTCAAACAAATTTAAGTGAAGCACATGAGCATAAAGATTTCATCTCCCAAAAAGGTATAAGTGAAGCATGAGAGGATTTCTTCAAAATTTTACTAACTCTCAAATTGATCTAAGTGAAGCATGAGAGTATTTCTTCAAAAGTTTCCAAGCACACCGTGCCAAAAAAGATATAAGTGAAGCACTAGATGCAATTCTATAGCTCAAAAAGTTTAAGTGAAGCACATAGAGCAATTGTAACAAATCATAGCATGATTTTGGCTTTCTCAAATTGGTGTGTACAGCAAGGATACAAAGGTAAAACTAAGAAACAAAGCAAGCAAAGATACAAGACGCTCCAAGCAAAACACATGATATGTGACGAATAAAAATATAGCTCCAAGTAAAATACCGATGGTCGTTAGAAGAAAGAGGGGATGCCACTCGGGGCATCCCCAAGCTTAGTTGCTTGATACTCTTTGGATATATCTTGGGGGTGTGGTAGCATCCCCAAGCTTAGGCTTTTTCGACTCCTTATTCCTTCATCCATCGTGATCTCACTCAAAACTTGAAAACTTCAATCACACAAAACTCAACAAAATCTTCGTGAGATCCGTTAGTATAAGAAAGCAAATCACTACTTTAGGTACTGTTGTAAACCCATTCGAATTTTATAATTGCATTATTCCTACTGTATTTTAACTTTGCCATGGCTTATACCTCCAAATACAAACCATAGATTCATCAAAACAAGCACACAATGCAACGAAAACAGAATCTGTCTCAAACAGAACAGTCTGTAGTAATCTGTACCATAGCCATACTTATTTAACTCTAAAAATCTGAAAAATTAGGACAACGGAAGGAATTTGTATAGAAACACTTTGTTAAAATTTAAGCTCAAGATCACGTTCCAGCAAAAAATGAAAATTCATATACTGGACGGAAAGTTTCTGTTTCAGATTCAGCATCACTTCTACTCATCCTATGAATCATCCTAACGGTTCTACTTGGCACAAACACTAAATAAACCATAAAAACACAATCATAACAGAGGCATAATTGTGTCAACACTCAAAAACAGAAAGGAAAAAGCAAAAATTTATTTATTCATTGGGTTGCCTCCCAACAAGCGCTATCGTTTTACGCCCCTAGCTAGGCATATTGGATAGATTCAAGTATTGTCATCTTTGGTTTTGGATCCATAGGATGCCCTCATGATTGATTCATATGGTGGCTTAATTCTTGTTCTAGGGAAGTGTTCCATACCCTTTCTCAAGGGAAATTGGAAACGAATATTGCCTTCTTTCATATCAATCACGTCACCTATAGTGCGTAAAAACGGTCTACCAAGTATAATGGGGCAAGACGGATTGCAATCAATATCAAGCACAATAAAATCAATGGGAACATAATTTCTATTTGCAAGAATAAGAACATCATTAATTCTTCCCAAAGGCTTTTTAATAGTAGAATCCGCCAAGTGCAAATTAAGAGAACATTCTTCAATTTTGGTAAGATCAAGCACATCACATAGAGATTTCGGAATCATGGAAACACTAGCACCCAAATCACACAAAGCAAAGCATTCATAATTTTTAATCTTGACTTTAATGGTAGGTTCCCACTCATCATGCAATTTTCTAGGAATAGAAATCTCCAACTCCAACTTTTCTTCAAAAGATTTCATCATGGCATCAACGATATGTTTAGTAAAAGCTTTATTTTGCTCATAAGCATGGGGTGAATTCAACATAGATTGCAATAAAGAAATACATTCAATCAAGGAGCAACTATCATAGTTAAAATCTTTGCAATCCAAGATAGTGGGCACATCACTAGTTAAAGTTTTAACCTCTTCAAACCCACTTTTAGCAAAATGTTCATCAAGATTTTCACCCTCCAAATTATTGGGACGCCTTCTAGCTAAAGTTGACTCTACTCCAGTCCCTTAATTATCAATTTTACCATTACTAAACAAGGAATCAATAGAAGAAACACCAATCACTTTAAGATCTTCATCATTTTTATCTTCTAGAGAGATTGGTTTGGCGGCCATTTGATTTATCAAAGTAGCTTGCGCATCGGAGATTTTACCAAGCAAATTTTCAGCATGAGCATATTTAGATTGGAGATTGCAAACTTCCCTACTAATATCAACAAGTTGTTTCGTTATGGCATCTAGGACGGTAGAGTGTTCTCTAAGCTCATCGGTAAAATACTTATTATCCTCAAATTGTGTAGTCATATATTCCTTAGTACTTTTCTCAATTTCAAGAAAAATATTACGATAAGGAACCTCATAGTACTTTTGTTGGGGCATCATGACTACGTAAACAAGATTGCAAGCAAGGGAGAGATCCGGCAAGAAAAAGGGAAAACGAAAAAGAGGGCAAAGAAAACGGCAAATTGGTGAAGTCGGGGAGAGGAAAACGAGAGGCAAATGGCAAATAATGTAATTGCAAGGAGATGATTTTGTGATTAGGAACCTGGTAGATGATGATGGAGTCCCCTCGGCGCCTACGATAGGCATGTAGAAGAGACTGCTTCCTCCCCGGCAACGGCGCCAGAAATTCCTTTGACGTGGCTTGGACTGCGTCGGTATTTCCCCAAAGAGGAAGGGATGATGCAGCACAACGACGGTAAGTATTTCCCTCAGTTATGAAACCAAGGTTATCGAATCAGTAGGAGGATCACCACCACCCAATAAGCAGCACCTGCACACAAACAACAAATACTTGCAACCCGACGCGAAAGAGAGGTTGTCAATCTCTCTACGGTAAATAGATAGATTAGGTAGTGATAGATAGGAGAGATAGATCTCTCAAGAACACAAATAAAAAGAGTAAATATGCAGCAATATATTTTTGGGTTTTTGGTTTTGTAGATCTGAAAATAAAGAGTGCAAAAAATGTAGATCGGAAAGCAATATGATAGGAAAAGTAGACCTGGGGGCCATAGGGTTCACTAGTGGCTTCTCTCATGAGTATAGCGCACGGTGGGTGAACAAATTACTGTTGGGCAATTGATAGAAAATCGGATAGTCATGACGATATCCAAGGCGATGATCATTATATAGGCATCACGTCCAAGATAGATAGACCGACTCCTGCGTGCATCTACCTCTATTACTCCACACATCGACCGCTATCCAGCATGCATCTAGTGTATTAAGTTCATGGAAAATGGAGTAATGCAATAAGAACGATGACATGATGTAGACAAGATCTATTCATGTAGGAATAGACACATCTTGTTATCCTTAATAGCAACGATACATGCGTGTCTTGCTGCCCCTTCTGTCACTGGGAAAGAACACCCCAAGATCGAACCCATCACAAAGCACCTCTTCCCATGGCAAGAAAAATCGATCTAGTTGGCCTAACTAAACCAAAGATTCGAAGAACAAATACGAGGCTATAAGTAATCATGCATATAAGAGATCAAAGAAGACTCAAATAATATTCATGGATAGAAACTGATCATGAACTCAAAATTCATCGGATCCCAACAAACACACCGCAAAAGTTTACATCAAATAGATCTCCAAGAGACCATTGTATTGAGAATCATCAGAGAGAGAGAAGAAGCCATCTAGCTACTGCCTACGGACCCGTAGGTCTATGGTGGACTACTCACGCATCATCGGAGAGGCACCTATGAGGAAGATGAACACCTCTGTGATGGTGTTTAGATTGGATCTCGTGGTTCTGGAACTTGCGGCGGCTGGAATTGTGTTTCGGCGACTCCTCTAGGGTTTTTGGATTTCCAGGGAATTTATAGGCACGATAGTCGGTTGAGGGGGTGTCGAAGGTGCCCAGCACCCACCAGGGTGCGCCAGGGGCCTCTGGCACGCCCATGTGGGTGCTGGCTACCTTGGGCCCCCTCTTCTGCTATTCTTTGGCCCATCTGGTTTCTTCTGGTCCGTAAAAAATCTACAAAAATCCCCGCAGCGTTTCATCTCTGTATGGTACTGATTTCCTTCGAAGTAAAAAACAAGCAAAAACAGCAATTGGCACTTTGGCACTATGTCAATAGGTTAGTCCCAAAAAATGATATAAAGTTGTAATAAAAGGATTGTAAAACATCCAAGAATGATAATATAACAGCATGGAACAAGCAAAAATTATAGATACGTTGGAGACGTATCAGCCATCTTGTGAGCTTATTTGCTGTTGCTACATGCTTCTATTCAACTTGCTGTTATGAGATGAATTATTGTGCATCATGTAAGCTACTGCCCCATGTCTTGTTTGTGCATTTTAGATTCTTGTAGCTTGTTGTTTTGAGGTGTGCAAAATGCCATGTTGTTTTTTGGACAGATTATGACTAGAACTTGTGTTGGTTGTTGTTATTGAACCGTTGCTCCGTTTTGAACATGTCATATATGAAACTTTCTTAGAATCTCATGTAGGTTCATAATATCTTGCTGCATCCATTTAGGACAGTATAACCGAGCCTAAACCGAGGCCTCATAGTGATTTGAATTTTCTGGCCGTCCGATCGTGTAATTAGGCCGTCGATGGCCGTCCGATCAACCTCATCATGTTGTCCTAAGGGGCAGCTACTCCAATAGAAATATCGCACGACGCTGGTTCATCCGGGTTTTGGGTCCGTGGAAAACCCACTACCTGCGATTCGTTGCCCGCCACCCATGACAGTTCGCTTGTCTTCCCCCACATCTTTCTCTCACAGGCCTGAAATCCCTAACCGCACTAGCGGCCGCGGCGACCGCGACGGTGACAAGCCAACGATGCCAGTTGATGTCCACCCTCTAGCCCCAACCCACCCTACCTTCACCCACCCCTCCCGCTGGCCTTTGGGGCGCACCTCCCGTCGATCTGGTGGCGGGGTGGCGGCGGTGGCGAACGATGCCCATCCAAACCCTAGCCAGCAATGGTGGGTCAATGTTGCGACAACGCATACACACCCATCTTCTACATCTCTGCGATGCGATTGTGGCCTTCCCCGTGCTTTACTGTCCTAACATGAACAAGCACCGTCACCGCTATCGCCACTACCCCGTCTTCCGCTGATTCCGCCCAGGGGCTGGCGTGACAACAAAAGGCACATGTCGTCACTGTGGCCACTACTCTTGCTCCCGCGGAACGCTCGTCTTCTACATCTCGTCGCCGCGTCATCTTTGGGGAGCTCTACGCGGCGCGGCCTCACCCTCAGGTGTTCACTTCCTCATGACTATATTGTAGTTTTGCATTACCTCTCACAGGATCTCCTCACCTCTCTGCTTGGTTCATCCATGATAGTTGTTGTGATGGTAAACTGTTCTTGCCAATTCAGTTTTGTCCTACTGGTATCGTTCCCATTGAAACTAATGGTAGTAATGCAAGTGTTTGCCGCCATGATCATTCTAACAAAATGGATGATTTTTGCCTCGGGTTCCAGTGATTATCACATCATCTCAGTTATAAAGGCTCGACATGTAGTGCTATACTGATTGCGCAAGCAGGTATGATCTCTGCATATGCACCCTCCCCTTTTAAATTTGATGAGATACATATCATATGTGATACCATGGCAATCCCAATTCCAGTCTTGTTACAGTTTTTTTCTTGGCCTGAGCAATAAATCTGTATTGGCTTTTGTAATAGCTTTATATTCTACTTTTGTTGAACTTTCTTCCTTTATTTCAGGGAACACCCTTGTACCCTGAAGTTTGTCAAGTAGTTTTTTATGCTATGGGACTCACAGAAGTTTGTTCTTGACTTAAAGTTGTAGGATCACTAGAAGGGTGTCTAGAGGGGGGGTGAATAGACTACAAGCAGGAATTTAAAACCTAACCTTTTCCCAAGTTAATTGGTTGGCAGATTATAACAATTAGAGCAAGTTAGCAAGTCTAGCACACCCTACACATGCAAGTCAACAAGTATGGCAGTGGAAAGTAAAGACATTGCACATGATAGTAAAAAGGTTGAGATAGGGAGATCAAACGCATGAGGGACACGAAGATTTTTCCCGTGGTTCTGATAGGTGGTGCTATCGTACGTCCACGTTTATGGAGTCTTCAACCCACGGAGGGTAACAGTCGCGAGATTCCACGGAGGGCTCCACCCATAAGGGTCCACGAAGTAGCAACCTTGACTATTCCATAACGGCTTCCGTCCACGAAGGACTAGCCTCACTATGGGTAGATCTTCACGAAGTAGGCGATCTCCTTGCCCTTACAAACTTCTTGGTTCACTCCACAACATGAAGTAGGAGGCTCCCAAGCGACAGCTAACCAATCTAGGAGGCACCACCCTCCAAAAGGTAATAGGCTTGGCAATGTTGATGAACTCCTTGCTCTTGTGCTTCAAGATGATAGACTCCTCAACACACAATCACTCTCTCATAGATTTGGCTTGGTGGAAGAGATTGATTTGGTGGAAAGCAGCTTGGGGAGGCTAGAGATCAAGATTCATATGGTTGGAATGGAATGGCATGATCTCAACACATGAGTAGGTGGCTCTCTCTCAGAAAATATGATGGGGCAAGTATGGAATAGTTCTGAGTGCTTCTCTCTCGAGTGGGTGGTGGTGAAGGGGTATATATAGGCATCTCCAAAAATCCAACCGTTACACCTTAAGTGACCTACTCGATGACACCGATGTGTGAATCTCGGTGGTACCGAGTTGCTCCAAAGGTAGCAACTTTTGAATCTCGGTGAGACCGATATATAAATCTCGGTTGCACCGATTAGGTGACCAATGGTCAGATTGCCAAACTTGGTGACGCCGATTCAACAAACTCGGTCGGACCACTTTTGTGAAATTGGGTAACAGAATGTTGGCAACCTAAACTCGGTGGCACCGAATCAGAATCGGTTGCACCGAAAGGTTAGGGTTTGGCTTAGGTCTGTCTGAGTTTGGGAATCAGTGGCACCGAGTGGAAAGTGTTGGTTGCACCGATTTTGGATATTTGACTTTGGACAGACTTTTGTGGAAGAGCTTGTGGGTGTATTTGGTGACTATCACTTGTGCACGTATGAGCATTTTGTTCACCAACAGTACCTTACCCCCTTTTAATAGTATTGGCTTTCCTATGGACTCAAAGTGATTTCTCACAAAGTAAAATGTAGAGTCCTCTTGCTTGAAGCTTTGCCAATCTATTTCCTTGCATCTTGGGGTTATCCACAATCCTTTTGCCATCCCTATCTCTCTATGGACTTTCACCTGAGATACACTAGGTAGACAATGTATGTTGTCATGAATTATCAAAACCAGCAAGGGAGCACATTGTGCTTTCAATCTCCCCCTTTTTGGTAATTGATGACAACATACAATCAAAGCTTCAAATAGAGATATGCATGGATATAATGAAGACTTTGAGAGACACATGACTTAGACTTGCTCCCCCTAAATGTGTGCAATCCCTTTAAAGGATAGTTGCTTTGGAATGCATGGACACACATATAGTAGAAGGGATATAATGAGTAATGTGTATCTTGGCCATATGCATCAAATGTATATGAATGAGGTGTATCCTTATTCAAGACTTCACTCTTGCAAACAATATGTGCAAGAAGCAAGAGATCATCTTGATCAAAGATACGATGCATATACTTACCTTGAGTTCTTGAGCATTCTTGTAGTAGAAACACACTTGAGAAAACAATGTTAGGAAGCACAAGAGTGTTCTACTAGTCAAAAGGCAATAGAGATCAATAGTACCAAGATATGGAGAACATATAGAATATAGTATTCCTTAAGATTGATATGTCTCCAAGATCATTTAGAACTTTCTCCCCTTAGATATGAAAAAAAGTGGATCATCCTCTCCCCCTGAATCTTAGCATGTAGATATTGGGATTGGATAGGGTGAGAAAAGTCAATCACATGAAATAAATACATTTTCCTCCAAACATATTTTTCTTCCCCTACTTTGGTATTCTCACCTTGTCTAAATAAGTATAAACTTTGATATTCTACTCTCCCCCTTGAATATATCTCCCCCTTTGCATAAGCATGTATCCCCCCCTTTAGCATTGAAGCTTTGGTATTTCTCCCCCTTTGGCATTAATTTCCAAAAAGGTCATACACAGGGTTAGATACAGGGATCATTGATTAAAAAGGGATCCTTGAGAACTAGGGTCATAGATTGTAGGGTTCATGGAAATACGAATCATAGATAGCACAAAAATCTGAGGGGATCATTGAAAATAATTTCTCTCCCTTTGGCTGATCTGAGAGCTTGTAAGACTTCTCCTCCTTTGAGTTAGGGATCCTTGAATAAATTTCTCCCCCAATATTTTTAAGAAGGGATCATCAAAGAATTGAAAATATCACAATAGGATCACAAAGGAAACAAAGATTCACTAACATGAACACAGATTAGAGAAGAAATCAAATCAGTGGCTCCGAGACAAACAAGTCGGTGGTACCGAGATTTTGTAATGCAGCTCATCTGCTAGTTCGGTAGAACCGAGTTATTTGTATCGGAGGCTCCGAGGCTAAAACAGAAACTTGGCAATGTTTGAGAAATTTGCAAATAGATTTGGATTTTTTTTTAACAAAGTGTCAAAAGAAATTTTCAAAGAAAATGCAAAAGACTTTACAGATGGATATCAACTAGAGAAGATTTGAGTGGTTCCAAGAAATCTTGCGAATAGAGAATGAACCACACAAGATTCTTAACTAGATGATGGGCGGTGACTAGGTCACCTATATTAGAGTATATTGACTTAGGAGCCAAGCAAGAATACTTGATCATAGGTCATACTCAACGTTAAGCTCAAAATGGGGTTACAATTTTTCGATTAAACGTTTTAATGTTTTCACATCACTTGAGTTGCTTTTTCTCATGACTTGGAGTAAAGCCTTTTCAAGGATATGAGTACATACCTTTGAGTGATGTTGATGATGTAGCTTGTAGGTAAACTTGTTGAGGATGCTCGAGGTTGATGAAGATCATCCTGAGTTGAGAGCAATCCTTCTCGTTTTCATACACTTGTCACCTACATAGGTTAGTCAAGCAAGGAAGAGCATGATATGACACAATTCCAAATGTGAACTATAAATATGTGTCAAGGATATAGTTTGTTGTCTTCTTCCTTCCATCATCAAGAGGGGTTGTGGATACTTGGCTAAGACAAGATTGCTTATGATTGAAGTTGATGGCAATCTTGTGGAATGAAGATCTTCCAAGTACCTACAAAATGTTAGATGCAATACAAGGGAGCATAGAATTCCATGGTATAAGATAAGATGTTAGGAGTGTCATGGAAATATCAAGAAGGCTCATGCCCTTGCATGCATCCGAGTGAGTCTAGCTCAAGTTTGAAGCCTCAATGATGTTCAACTCACTCCTCAAGTGACAAAACGTTTTCTCATCAAGTGGCTTAGTAAAGATGTCGGCCAATTGCTTGTTAGTACGAACATGCTTAAGATCAGTATCTCCTTTGGCAACATGATCACAAATGAAATGATGTCTAACTTGAATATGTTTAGTTCGAGAATGTTGCACGGGATTATGACCAATTTTAATAGCACTTTCATTGTCACAAAGTAATGGAACATTTTTAACATGAATTCCATAATCCTTAAGCATTTGTGTCATCCATAGTAATTGTGCACAACATGATCCGACAGCAATATACTCAGCTTCGGCAGTAGATAGAGATACCGAGTTTTGTTTCTTGGAGGACCAAGACACAAGAGATCTACCCAAAAATTGACAGGTACCCGAGGTGGATTTTCTATCAACCTTGTCACCGGCATAGTCCGAGTCGGAATAGCCAACAAGGTTAAAACATGATCCCTTGGGATACCAAATGCCAAAGTTTGGTGTTTGTATCAAATATCTCACAATACGTTTCATGGACAAAAGATGACACTCTTTAGGTGCGGCTTGATATCTAGCACACATGCAAACACTAAGCATAATATCGGGACGGGAGGCGCATAGATATAGCAATGAACCTATCATAGATCGATAAACCTTTTGATCAACCGGTTCATCCTCCTTGGTAAGATCAACATGTCCACTAGTAGGCATAGGGGTTTTCATACCTTTGCACTCTTGCATGTTGAACTTCTTGATCAAGTCCTTGGTATACTTAGTTTGAGAGATGAACGTTCCTTCTCTCGTTTGCTTGATTTGCAAACCAAGAAAGAATTTCAGCTCACACATCATGGACATCTCATACTTCTTGGACATCAACCTTCCAAATCTTTCACTAAATTGTGGGTTAGTAGATCCAAAATTAATATCATCCACATAGATTTGGCACACAAATAATTCACCATTAACTCTCTTAGTGAATAAGGTTGCGTCAATTTTACCAATTTCAAAACCCTTTTCAATAAGAAACTTCGTTAAGCATTTGTACCAAGCACGAGGGGCTTGCTTAAGACCATAAAGTGCTTTACGAAGCTTGTAAACATGATTAGGTTTCTTAGGATTCACAAAACCTGGTGGTTGCTTAACATAAACCTCTTCTTCAATTTCACCATTTAAAAAGGCACTTTTAATGTCCATTTGATAAAGCGTGATATCATGGTGATTAGCATAAGCAAGAAGAATGCGAATAGCTTCAAGTCTAGCGACGGGGGCATAGGTCTCACCGTAGTCCATACCTTCGACTTGCGTATATCCTTGGGCTACGAGACGTGCCTTGTTGTGTACGACTTGACCATCTTTGTCTTGCTTGTTTCGAACCACCCATTTTGTTCCGATGATGTTTTGCTCATCCTTGGGCTTCTCCACGAGTGTCCACACTTCGTTACTCTCGAAGTTGTGAAGCTCTTCATGCATTGCGTTCACCCAATCCGGGTCTTCAAGAGCTTGTTCTACCTTCAAGGGTTCAATGCTAGATATGAAAGAATAATGCTCACAAAAGTTAGCTAGGCGAGTTTTAGAGCGAGTGATTCTCCCGGTTTTTGTCACCAAAGATTTGGTTTAGAGGATGGTTCTTGGTCACTCTTGCTCGAACTCGGGGTAGCTTAGGCATGTTGGATGGTGGAGCTTCTTCATCATCATCATCTCCTTCATCTTCGTTGTTGTTGAAGGTGTTGTTTCCTTGAGGTGGTGGTGAAGGAGGTTGTGGTGGATCTTCATGATGTACTTCCTCCTCTTCATCATCTTGTCGTGTACCGCTTGTGGATGCCTCCATGTCGTGTTGAGGTTCACCTTGACGTGAAGTAGGGGCTTCCACATGAGTTGACGAAGTACTTTCCTTCACCTCCATGGGACGAATCTTGCAAATGGACAAGTCTTGGATAGCTTCCGAAGGATCCTTATCACCTACATCATTTGGCAATTGTTCGACTTGCGAACCATTAGATTCATCAAACTTCACATCTACCGTCTCTTCAACTTTTCGAGTGAAGTTATTGTAGACATGGTAAGTGTGAGAGTTCGATCCGTAACCAAGTAGGAAACCTTCATGAGATTTAGGAGCAAATTTAGTACGATGATGCTTATCAAGAATGTAGCACTTTGAGCCGAATACCCGAAAGTATCCAACTTGGGGTTTGTTACCAGTGAGTAGCTCGTATGCCGTTTTACCGAGAAGCTTGTGCAAGTAAAGTCGGTTTGTGGCATGACATGCTGTTTCCACGGCTTCTGCCCAAAAGTGTCTTGGCGTCTTGTATTCGTCAAGCATCGTTCTTGCCATCTCAATAAGGGTCCGGTTCTTCATCTCAACAACTCCATCTTGTTGAGGCGTGTACATAGCCGAGAACTCATGTGAAACACCTTCTTTGTCAAGAAATGTATCCACATGGGTGTTCTTGAACTCTGATCCGTTATCGCTCCGAACCTTCTTGATCTTCACTTTAAACTGATTTTGCGCTTTGCGAACGAAGTTCTTGAAGATCTTTTGCACCTGCGACTTATCATCAAGAAAGAATACCCACGTAAATCTGGAAAAATCATCAACTATAACTAGACCATAGGAATTTCCACCGAGACTCTTGTAAGCATTGGGACCAAAAAGATCCATGTGAAGTAACTCGACTGGTCTCCTAGTAGTCATGATATTCTTTACGGGATGACTTTCACCTACTTGCTTTCCGGCTTGACAAGCACTACAAAGTCTATCTTTGTGAAAGATAACATCTTTAACACCAAGTATATGATCACCTTTGATAAGCTTGTCTAAGTTACGCATGCCAACATGTCCTAGTCTTCTATGCCAAAGCCAACCTTTAGAAGATTTTGCAATAAGACAAGTACGAGGTTTGGATCTTTTAGTGAAATCGACAATGTATAGATCACCTCTACGGAAACCGGTAAAGACCATGTTATGATTATCTTGACGAAACACTTGGCAATCTACTTTCATGAATAGCACATTAAAACCGAAGTCGGCAAGTCTAGATACGGAAAGAAGATTGTAGCCAAGGGATTCAACAAGCATAACATTTTGAATAGAGCTATCATGGGATATGGCCACCTTACCAAGACCAAGTACCTTACCCTTGGAGTTGTCTCCAAACGTTACGTACCTTCGCGGTCCATGGTTTGGTGTGATCTCTTCAAACATCTCTCTGTCTCCGGTCATATGATCGGTGCATCCGCTATCGAGAATCCACTCTTTTCCTCCGGACATGTAATCCTTGAAGTGTGCCATAAGACTTAGATTCTTCATGATCTTCTCATACTCGATGTCTAACAACTCATCTTCATCATAATAGCCATGTTCCACATTTTCATCATCAAGTGGGAAATCCTCGTCACAAAGAACAAGAGATTCGTTAGTATTGTGATCATGACAATGTTCAAACTTATGAATTCGAATGGCTTCAACAATGATGTTGCTGATAGTTATGACATCTCCTTTAGCACGCATGAGGTCTCTAAGCTCAAATAGATGGTCATCAAACTTGGGATCACTAGGCATCATGTTGTGAAAGGCAATAGTTTTATGAAGAATTTCATCAAGATTACTCAATGAATAACTTGGATATCGTTTCTCCAAGTCATTCCACAAAGTATAAGCACATTCGAAATTCTTCATTTGATTAAGCACATTTCTAGGCAAACCTCTAACGATGAGATTAACAGTTCTAAGGTTGCATAGCATATCAATTTCATCTTCATGTGTGGGATGTAATGGATCAATGGGAGGTACATAAGGGCTCTTATCATACTTGCTCAATTGAAATTCATTAAATATCTCAAGCATCAAGGTTTTCCATTGACTATAGTACTCTCCATCAGGAATAGGCACTCTACAACTCAAACTCCCTATACTAGACACATCCATCTTCCTCCACGGTGATTAAACCGAAGCAATGGAGACCAATGCTCTGATACCACTTGTAGGATCACTAGAAGGGTGTCTAGAGGGGGGTGAATAGACTACAAGCAGGAATTTAAAACCTATCCTTTTCCCAAGTTAATTGGTTGGCAGATTTTAACAATTATAGCAAGTTAGCAAGCCTAGCACACCCTACACATGCAAGTCAACAAGTATGGCAGCGGAAAGTAAAGACATTGCACATGATAGTAAAAAGGTTGATATAGGGAGATCAAACGCATGAGGGACACGAAGATTTTTCCCGTGGTTCCGATAGGTGGTGCTGTCGTACGTCCACGTTTATGGAGTCTTCAACACACAGAGGGTAACGGTCACGAGAGTCCACGGAGGGCTCCACCCATAAGGGTCCACGAAGTAGCAACCTTGACTATTCCATAACGGCTTCCGTCCATGAAGGACTAGCCTCACTATGGGTAGATCTTCACGAAGTAGGCGATCTCCTTGCCCTTACAAACTTCTTGGTTCACTCCACAACACGAAGTAGGAGGCTCCCAAGCGACACCTAACCAATCTAGGAGGCACCACCCTCCAAAAGGTAATAGGCTCGGCAATGTCGATGAACTCCTTGCTCTTGTGCTTCAAGATGATAGACTCCTCAACACACAATCACTCTCTCACAGATTTGGCTTGGTGGAAGAGATTGATTTGGTGGAAAGCAGCTTGGGGAGGCTAGAGATCAAGATTCATATGGTTGGAATGGAATGGCATGATCTCAACACATGAGTAGGTGGCTCTCTCTCAGAAAATATGATGGGGCAAGTATGGAATAGTTCTGAGTGCTTCTCTCTCGAGTGGGTGGTGGTGAAGGGGTATATATAGGCATCTCCAAAAATCCAACCGTTACACCTTAAGTGACCAACTCGGTGACACCGATGTGTGAATCTCGGTGGTACCGAGTTACTCCAAAGGTAGCAACATTTGAATCTCGGTGAGACCGATATATAAATCTCGGTTGCACCGATTAGGTGACCAACGGTCAGATTGCCAAACTCGGTGACGCCGATTCAACAAACTTGGTCGGACCGATTTTGTGAAATTGGGTAACAGAATGTTGGCAACCTAAACTCGGTGGCACCGAATCAGAATCGGTTGCACCGAAGGGTTAGGGTTTGGCTTAGGTCTGTCTGAGTTTGGGAATCGGTGGCACCGAGTGGAAAGTGTTGGTTGCACTGATTTTGGATATTTGACTTTGGACAGACTTTTGTGGAAGAGCTTGTGGGTGTATTTGGTGACCATCACTTGTGCACGTATGAGTATTTTGGTCACCAACAGTACCTTACCCCCTTTTAATAGTATTGGCTTTCCTATGGACTCAAAGTGATTTCTCACAAAGTAAAATGTAGAGTCCTCTTGCTTGAATCTTTGCCAATCTATTTCCTTGCATCTTGGGGTTATCCACAATCCTTTTTCCATCCCTATCTCTCTATGGACTTTCACCTGAGATACACTAGGTAGAGATATTAGTCCAAGAGACAATGTATGTTGTCATGAATTATCAAAACCACCAAGGGAGCACATTGTGCTTTCAAAAGTTTATCAGGTATTTTGCTTTTGTAGATCTTCACTTTTCTGTATAAAAGTATAGACCATGTTTTAGATTTCTTTTCCAATGAAACAAAATGTTGTGTCCCTGAGAAACCGACTTTGTATTTTGGAATACTTACCATTTGCTCCTCTCAGGCTGTACTTGAATATTTTCTTACGAGGGGAATAACTCATCGACATTTCCGTAGCTATTTCGTTTGTATAATTTCTTGGGCTCACCGATCCTTCTGGCATATTTTTAGATGACAAAGGTACATGATGGGATTCAGGATTCCTGAATCATCTGAAGTCGAACCTGCGAAAACCTCATGTGAAAGAAAATAGTTGCTCCGATATTCAAATCATGTACATGTTAGATTCGTCTATTGATATTCTATTTTGATTAACGGTAACGTCTATTATATCTGAAACTGTTTTGTCCACCCCCCCTCTGTATATCTTGGTATCGGCATGAATCTTTTATAACTTGAGACTAAGGTTCTATAGCTTCTCATGCAGTTTGGTGCTTCAAGATCTTAGTATTACAAACTCTTTTTTTATAACCTGGAAAAAGGTGCACTGAATTAGTTGGCCGGTGAAATTAGGTGGTTCATGGTAGCTATGTGGTTTCTCCGGTCTGATTATTTCTAATTTACCATTTGTGAAATAAGTTTTTCAGTGTAAAGATTATCTATTTACATAGCAATGGATTTATTGTCCTTTCAGTCATTTTCCTGCTATGAAATTACACGGTTCTTCTGAGCCATGTTGTTTCTTTGGTCTTAGTTACTTTTAGTGTCTTTTTACATGGCAACTGCGTTAGTGTCTTTTTCAATCCTTTCCCTGTTGTATTAAGGTTTTATGAATCTGACATCTTCAACAGGAGGCTAACAGGAGCAATGATGTGAAAGTGCAACTTTCTGCGTGCTAGCATTGTGATGTCTTCATTTGATATTTCTGGTTACTCATCCCAACCATTACATTTGTATTATTTTCACTTAAATTGTTTGCTTTATTTTCTCTCACTTTCTTTTGTTATCCCTAACATTACAATGCCAAAGTGGATGGGCACAGCAACGCGCGGCACCAATGATCGTGCACCTAGAGGTAAGCGGATTCTGTAGTCTCTGACCACAGCTTGATATGTGTAATTCTATTCGATTAATCTGATGCTATTTTAGACTTGTGCAAACAAATCTATCACGGAGAAGGGATGATGCATAAAGTTAGATAATGGGAGCGGAAACCTACCCGACGATCGCATGATGAAGTAGACCACTCTACTTTTTTAAACTAGGTACATTGATTGGAACTACTAATGAGTACAAGTCATATATATAGTAGGATAGTTGAATATGGCTAAATAGTGTACGATATGGATGAATATTTGCAGCATGCATTTTTAGTACATTTGCAGTGTGTTTTGCCCCTTTTCTTCAAATCTATTCCTCATTAGAAGTAGGCTGAATTCATATTGTCTACACCTTTATAGCTGTTAATTCTTTTTTTTATATGCTCGTGGCGAACATGTGATGTATTGAACCTACAAGATATATTAAGTGATATACTACTATTTTCTCTGTCTCTCCACAAACCTTTGTTGTTGGATTTTCAAGGTGCTTCAGCATTTGCACGCTTGTCCAGCCTCAATATTTCTCCAGTACCTCAACTATTAACGTGCGGGCCGCAGATACATACATATTTTAGTTTTGTAGGTTACACACACAGAGAGGCAGAGGGACGGGGAAGTATGGTTATATTTGGGTTGCCGCCCTGCTCAAAGATGGGCCTCCATCTCCGCATAAAACCAATCATTGGCTCACCGTGCAGCATGGTTCTATTTTGGTTGTCGCCCTTCTCAAAGATGGGCCTCCCCGTCCGCAGAAAACCAATCGTTGGCTCACCATGCAGTATGTTCTAACTGATTTGTCCTTGTGTTTTGCAGGAATCTTGAGGTACACTGGTCCAACAAGTAGTGTATTGATTTCATAAGCGTAGCTTCCCAATTCAAATATTGACTTCCAACATATTAGGAAACATCCTACCTTTTGCAAATGCAGTTGCGGGGGGGGGGGGGCTTCTCAATGTTACTTGAAGAAATGATAAAATGATGATTAACGATATATGCACTCGAGAATGAAATGGTTCATTTCGTCCAATAGTCAACACTAGGATCTATAGTATCAAAGATGTTGTTAGTGCTTGGATGGGCTTTTTTCCTAGAGGTCTTTCCCATCCTATAGAGACCATGATATGTTTATAAGGTATTGTTAAACATAGTTGCTAATTTCCACAATAAGGTATTTGATAGTTTGTTTTGATGACGTTCACCTTATGTCTGTTGTATAATTTTAGTGTAGCACAATGCAGTACTCCCTCCATCCCATAATGCAGGACATTTTTTTGACACTGTCCTACATTATGGGACCGGGGGGGGGGGAGGGAGTAGTTTGCAGGACACTGCATATGAATGGGACTTATTAATCATATACCACACATGTCCGAGGTAGTGCAAGAGGTGTTGTTATGTACAGTTTTCATACCACTGAAATTATATGACATACTGGGATGTAGACAATGTTCTGCCTATTTGACACCATTCAACATTTTTTCCATGTGCAG
Source organism: Elymus sibiricus (assembly GCA_039707655.1). Classification (NCBI taxonomy): domain Eukaryota; kingdom Viridiplantae; phylum Streptophyta; class Magnoliopsida; order Poales; family Poaceae; genus Elymus; species Elymus sibiricus. Next base: position 164,587,560 of record CM077663.1, on the reverse strand, counting down.
GATCTTTTTTGTGGCTCTTTCAGAACAATAGTCGACCCGGATTAACATCTTGGTTTCATCCTTATGAATAGATTATTATTACTCTTTTGTTACTTAGGTGCAGTCCGTGTACTTTATACAAGAGTTGATGTATGGCTTGGGAACTAAATTTCAAATGACTCTTGGCAAGGTCTGCGCATGTTGCTACTGTCATTTTCGGTACTACCACTTATAATGATCCTATGTCCTATACTGCCTTGAAATTGATATCATACAAACATTGCTTAATTGGGTCCTAAATTTGTTGGTTACTGTCCACATTCTATGCATTACTCTTTTTTACATGTATGACTCAAGAGAAGACAGAACTAGATCGTGTTGGTTCCGAGTAGTAAAATACTTCACAACTATTTGCACTATATAAATTTAACCAGAAAAGGTTGTTCAACATTTTCTACTTTATTTATGAAAAATCCTATTATTCCATCCCAACAATGGACGGGCGCAACAACGCGCGCCATCAATGATCTAGTGATTTGAGAGGTGTGTGGTTGTCGTTTGCATGCATATTGCATTCATCACATATTTATCTCGCGTGTGTCATATCTTTTAGGCCGTAGCTCCGTTTTGAATGATCTATATATGTAAATCGCGTAGAATGACGTGTAGTATCACATGGTGCATTTTGTTTTCCTGTTTACCAAATATAAAACATGATTAGTTCAGATCTGTACCAATTTTGAAATTAACATATGGGGTTGTTTTGGAAATGCTATATGTTGTTTCCGGCTTCATTTAAGATGCGTAGATAATGTAGTTTAATTATGATTCGCCTCTTTCCATGTTTAACAACATCTAAACTTGCCATGTAAATAGACAAGAGTGAACTAAATGATTCGAACGTGGAGTTTCGTCAATATGCAACTCGTTGCATATTGAACTTCACTTAATGTGTAGTAGTTGATTGTTGTGCTTGTCATGCCATGCATAATTGTATGGACATGCATCATACTTGTTTGCGCATCATGTCATGCATATGTTGTGATGGTCACCATGTCATTTGTTTGTTTCCGGATTGCTTCTTCTCGATAGAGCACCGAAAGCGTTCGGTGCGTGAGGATTCGTTCGACTACGTTGGCTTGTCTTCTTCATGGATCGTTCTTCTGCAAAGCGGGATATCAGACAAGATGAATATTTCCCTGGATACCACTACTATCATTGCCATGCTAGTTGTCTTGTTTCTATCGCTATGCCTCGTTACCTACCACTTGTATGTCAAGCCTCCCAACATTGCCATTAAAAGCCTGTAACCCCTCCACATCCCAGCAAACCATTGTTTGGCTATGTTACCGCTTGCTCAACCCTTCTTATAGCGTTGCTAGTTGCAGGTGCAAGTTGTTTCCATGTGACAACATGGATATTTTGAGACATCACAATATTATTGCTATTTAATTTAATGCACATATATACTTGGTAAAAGGTGGAAGGCTTGGCCTTTTTCTCGGTGTTTTGCTCCACTTTTGCCGCCCTAGTTACTTGTGTACCGGTGTTATGTTCAATATTGAGCGCTCCTAACATGCTTGGGTTGTTATGGGGACCCCCTTGATTTTCGTTTTGGGATAAAACTCTTCTGGCAAGACCCAACATTGGTACTACATTTGCCTAATAACTAATAAAACATGCATAGGGACTTTCCAGACCCCGTGGATAATTAATCAACTCCCGGACCAGTACTCCTCATGAGTGTTGGTCCAAACTAGAGCACTGTGCGGGGCCACCCCAAAAAACTTAGGTGATTTCTATCAGGCCACCGTACGCGTCGCTTATCCGTCGTGTCCTGAGAACGAGATACGCGGCTCCTATCGGGTTCGTCAACACGTCGGGCGGTCTTGCTGGATTTGTTTTACCTTTCTCGAATGTCTTGTGCACCGGGATTCCGAGGATACTTTGGGCTATCTTGAGGTTGAAGTTTTCCACCGGAATTCTGAGGATACTACGGGCAATCCCGTGGTTGAGGTTTTCCACGCAGCTTGTGGCTAGTTTGTGATGGATGAGTTGGAGCACCCCTGCAGGGTTAAATCTTTTCGGAAAGCCGTGCCCGCGGTTATGTATAAACTTGAAAATATGTTTAACACCCGGTCATAGCAAACTTGAAGTAAACCCAAATAAAATACACCAATCGTGTGCATAACAGTGACTTTCTCTACTCGTGAGTTCTGAACCGAGAGAGAACACGATGGGGTTATATTGACTCGTAAGTAGGTGTTCAGGATCACTTCTTGCTCATTACTAGTTCACATCCGATTATGCGTAGATCACCCTTCTTATTCTTGTACTCGTAAGTTAGCCAATGCTTAGTGCTTGCTGCAGCCTCACCACTTAACCATACCATACCCATTAAGCTTTGCTAGTCTTGATACCCTTGGAAATGAGATTGCTGAGTCCCCATGGCTCACAGATTACTACAACAACAGTTGCAGGTACAGGTAATGTGATGCTTTGAGGTGAGAGCGATTCTTGTTTGATTTGGAGTTCTTCTTCTTCTTCGATCATAGGATGGGTTCCAGGCCGGCAGCCTGGGATTAGCAAGAATGGATGTCGCTTTTATCATTTGATTTCATTTGTATTCGGACCCTGCTCTTCTGTATGGTGGTTGAATGTATTGTTGTATTTGATATGATCATGATTTAGCTTGTGGCGAGTGTAAGCCAATTCCATATACTCATCTCCTCTTTACATGTACAAGTAACGATATCCTTTCTTGCGAAACGATGAGATGCGCTTCTATCCCTATTGAGGCCCTCGAGCCAAAATAAAGATAGGACTGCATCTTGGGCGTTATAGTAAGGGCCTTTCCACTTTGGTGTCAACTTGTTTGATCCCTTCGCGGACTGAATCCATCGAAGAACAAGGTCGCCTTACTCAACGCTCCTGGCGCGCACCCTTCTGCTGTGATAGCGGCGTAGGGATTGCTGGTACCTTGCGGCTAGTAACGCTGTGTGGAGACGATCTTCCTCGAGGAGCACAGCGTCATCTTGCCGCATTTTCTCTTGCCGGTCCTCCTCAAAGGCCTGCACTCTCGTTAACCCGTATGTGAGTTCTATGGGGAGAGCTGCTTATGCACCATAAACTAGGGAGAAGGGTGTCTCGCCGGTGGCTCGATTTGGTGTCGTCCTGATTGACCAAAGAACTACCGGGAGTTCATCAATCTAGCGCCTTCCATGCTTGTGCAGCTTGTCGAAAGTCCTCATCTTGAGTCCCTGCAGCACTTCAGCATTGGCTCTCTCCACTTGCTCATTGCTCCTTGGGTGAGCGACTGATGCGAAGCATATCTTGGTGCCGATGTCTTGGCAATATTGCATGAAGCTGCTGCTGGTGAACTGCGTGCCATTGTCTGTGATGACCCTGTTGGGAACTTCGAAACGACAAACAATCCCTCTAAGGAACTTGACAGCCACCTGCGCCGTTACATTTCTCACTGGTTCTACCTCAGTCCACTTCATGAACTTTTCGATTGCAGCGAACAAGAACTCAAAGCCCCCGGTAGCACGTGGGAAGGGCCCAAGAATGTCGAGCACCAGACCGAGAAAGGCCAGGAGAGCGGTATGGTTTGAAGGGCTTGTGTTGGTTGGCGTATTTGCTTGGTGTGATATTGGCATGCTTCACATGGTGTCACCACCGCAAAAGAGTCTTGAAGGGCTGTCGGCCAATAGAAGCCTTGGCAGAATGCTTTCCCAGCAAGGGCTCATGATCCGATGTGGGAGCCGCAGACCCCTTTGTGTATTTCTGCCAACAGCTGACGTCCTTCTTCCCGAGGAATGCACTTCAATTTCACACCGTTCGGCCTTCTCTTGTATAAGATGTTGTCCACAAACTTGTATGTGCTCGACCGCTGGGCTACTCTTTAGGCTTCTTCTAGTTCCTCGGGAAGATATCCTGTTTGGAGGTACAGGACTATCTGCTGTGCCCATGCCGGAGCATGTGGCTCGACGACAAGGACCCAAGGCATTTCTTCCGCTGGCGGGACGCTAGCTTCTACGGAAAGAATCCTTGGGTCTGCCGGAGCTCGAGGTCCACCGGCGGGCGCGTTGTCGCTCCCGGCAACCCTCTTGGCGGCCACTGATGGCTTTGCCGAAAGGTAGTCGGTGGAATTTACTTTCCTTTTTATATTTTGTCGCGCTGATGGAGTGATTGAAGGTTGGGTTAATCGGAGAATAAAAGTGCCCGGTTCCACAGGCAGCTTCTGCATGGCTCTCTTCGATAGGTCATCGGCAATGTCATTCTCGACACGGGGGGCGTGCTCCATTTGTAGACCATCAAAGCGCTCCTCCAATCTCCTTACCTCGTCAACATATGCCTGCATCAGGGGACCCTCGTAATCCTTGTTCACTTGGCGCACGACAAGCTGTGAGTCCCCCCAAACTATCAACTTCTTAATGCCGAGATCGGCTGCTATCCATAGTCCGGCAAGAAACCCTTCATACACATCCATGTTGTTTGTCGAATCCTCCTGGGGAAATGCGTCTGGATCACGTACTTGAGGTGCTCTCCGGTGGGTGCGACGAGTAGCACTCCGGCACCGGCGCCTTGCAGCGAGAAAGCTCCGTCAAAGTACATGATTCATTCTTGAGGTGCTTCTTTGCCGTGGACTAATGTCTCCAGGATTTCTTCGTTTGGCGTTGGCGTCCATTCTGCTACGAACTCTGCCAAGGCCCTGCTCGTGATTGTTGCCGTGCTCTTGAAGCTCAAGTCAAAATTGGCCAGCTCCAACGCCCACTCGCCGATCCTGCCGGTTGCCTCTGGATTTTTCAGGATACGCTGCAGTGGGAACCGAGTGACGACGGTGATGTGATGTGCCTGGAAGTAGTGGCGCAGATTTCGGGAGGCCATAAGGAGGCCAAAGAGCATTTTCTGCATCCTAGATTATCTTGATCTAGCCCCCTGTAGGAGGGAGCTGATAAAATACACGGGCTCATGTACCATCTTCTTCTGCAAAGTTCGCTATTCCGCCTCTCGCGTCATCTTCCTTGGCTACTTGGTTAGCCGAGGCTGTCGGCTTGGTAGATTCTGCCTCATATTCCTTAGCTTCCCTCTCTACCACCAGCGCAGCGCAAACCACTTGGTTTGTTGCCGCCAAGTTCAAGAGCAACGGTTCCTACGGTTTTGGTGCGACTAGGGTTGGCGTTGAGGACAGGTATTTCTTCAAGTCTTGCAGCGCTGCCTCTGCTTCCGGGGTCCATGTCATTAGGCCTGCTTTCTTTAGGATCTTGAAAAATGGAAGGGCGCACTCAGCGTACATGGAAATGAACCTGCTGAGGGCGGCGATGCAACCCGCCAAGCGGCGCACGTCCTTGATGCGCTTGGGTGCCTCCAGCTATTCAATCGCCTCAATCTTGGTGGGGTTGGCTTCAATCCCGCGCTGTGATATGAAGAACTAGAGGAGCTTGCCGGAGGGGACTCCGAATACGCACTTCTCTGGGTTGAGCATTGAATTGATCTTGCATAGATCCATGAAGGTTTCTTCTAGGTCTTGCACCAGCGTGTCCTTGTTCTTGGTCTTAACCACTATATCATCCATGTATGCTTCCTCAATCCTGTGCAGCTGTGGTCCCAGACAAATCTGAACTGCCCTCGCGAATGTTGATTCGGTGATCTTCAACCCGAACGGCATGTGTCTGAAGAAGTACGCGCCGCAGAGGGTAATGAACGCCGTTTTTTCTTCGTGCTCCTCGGCCATGATGATCTGGTGATAGCCAGAATATGCAGCAAGGAAGGACGGAAGATCACAGCCAACGGTTTAGTCCACAATCTGGTCAGTGTGCGGCAAAGGGAACGGGTCCTTCGAGCAAGCCTTGTTGACATCGGTGAAGTCGATGCAAAGCCTCCATTTCCCATTCGCCTTGCGCACCACCACAGGATTTGCTAACCAAGTTGGGTGGATCACGCCCCTGATCAGACCTACGGCTTCTAGCTTTTTGATTTCTTCGGCAATAAATTCTTGCCGCTCCAGGGCTTGTTTCCGGACCTTCTACTTGACGGGGGACGCATGGGGACAAATGACAAGGTGATGCTCAATCACCTCCCTGGGAACACCGAGGATGTCAGACGGTTGCCACGCAAACACATTGACATTCACCCGCAGGAAGGTGATGAGCGTCCTTTCCTATTTGCTGTCGAGGGTGGCACTTATGGTGAAAGTGCAGCCCTCGCTGTTCTCCCATGCGGGCACTTGCTTCATCTTGGGGATGGTCACCTTATCTTTCTTGCTCCTGGCGGCAGAGGTCTCTGCTAACTCCTCGATGGGCGTGATGCACCTTTTGGCACGCTTCTCGGAGTCCTTACGAGATTCGCCAGAGCTCTTGTTCTTGTTCTTCCCCCCGGAAGCTTTGTCGACAGGAGCGAGTGCCTTGTCGGCAAACGCCACCACTGCCTCTTGGAAGAGCTTGTCGACGCAGTTGACTGCATCTTTGTTGTCAGTGCGGACGGTGATGACGCTAATCGGCCCTGGCATCTTGAGATTGTTGTAGGCGTCTTGTCTGTGCGCCGCCCAGGCTCGCCACCCTGAGGGCGTTGGTCGCTGTAGTCTTGAGAAGGCTGCGGTGGAGGTCCTATTGCCGTTGCCGCCACTGTTGCGGCCGCTGCGTCTGCTGTGCCGGCCCTGGTTGTTGCGGGCGCATTGTGCATCTCCATGACGACGGGGTATGGGTCGCGGCTCGCGGAGCTCCGCGCGGTGTTGTGGCTGCGTTCGCCAATGTGGCGATTGTGAAGGTCGCCCCCATCTGCATCACCGGCCACCACTTGTGAGGGCAGCTTGGACATGGATGGCATGGGCGTCGCCGGGCCCTTAGCTTTCTTGGGAGGCATGGGCGTCAAAGAATTTGTCGGCGACGCCGCGCAGTAGTCGGCAAAAGTTCACGCAAGGGAGTCCCCTACCTGGCGCGCCAAAGATGTCGGGGTACGACGATCTATGGGGCCAGCAAGGCCCCTTTCGTGGTTTGGCTGAGGGAATCCTCTAGCGCAAAGAGCATCACCGGACACTGCACGCTCAAGAGTTTAGACAGGTTCGGGCTGCCGGAGCGTAAGACCCTACGTCTTGTGTGCTATGGTCTATTCGGGTTCACAGTACAGGAATGTCACAGCCCGACAAGGATGCTTCGGGGGTGTCTCTACGCGTGTAAAATGAACGGAGAGTCAACCTTCTAAAGGTAGCCATGGACCTCCTTTAATAATCCAAGGGTCTACCACAGTGGATAAAGTGGTCTTTACACGTAGTAAACAATGTATATTATCTGTCAAAATGGTTGGCAATAGCGGTAGTGGAAAATACCTAACTCTGACAGATTAGGATAGACGCAATAAATGCACCGTGAGGTGGCACGCTGGCGACGTCTCCCGACAAGGATTGCCTCTCCTTCTGTGTCGTTCGCCCAGCTACCTCTTATTCCTTCGCCACACCGTGGGACGGGTGTCATTAAAGCTCTGTTGTAATCCAGGGAAGCAGCCATGCGCCCCGACCAGTCTCACATACCCGCCAGCCCGCTCGACACCTAGCTGATGTAGACAATCTGCCCAGCTACGTGGAGCGAATGCTTGGTGGGCAGAGGTCTTGACGGGTGAGCTATTGTCCGAGCCCCCCAGCAAGGAAGGCTTGCCGGTTCACTCGAGTCTTTTGCATGAAGAGACTTAGCGTCCAGATCCACCCCGGCAGGGTCCTACCGGTCCGGAGGCCATGTTCGTATGGTGCACAAGTCAGGGTACTGACGGCCCCGTTCTTTAGTACACCGACATAAATCTAAACGGAGGATAGAGATATGCACAATGCAAGTGTCAACGAGAAATGCATCCGAGACCAACCTAGCAAGGTTGTCACCACATCATTAACATGCTTTTCAATGCAACGAAATAAAATAGCTATAGTGACATGCATAGAAATGGTTTCATCAACATGGTCAAAGGGCTGCTTGCTTGGCTCAGCAAGGTCTTCGATTCTTCTGGTCCTTCACCAGCACTCCGCCTATTTCATCATCTACCATCAAAAGCAATCACAATAAGCAACACAACCAGGAGGAAAATAAAAGTGTCCTAAAGATAGGAATTCCATTTTCTTGGACACCTCTGGTTATAAGAAAAATAACCAAAGAGGTTCTACTAGACATGGATCAATAAGGATTTTTTAGTAGATCAATAAGGTTGAAATGAAGGGAATAATTACCCTATAAGAAGTCTATAGAATATATTTTCATAAAAATAAGTGAATGCACCCATTAAATCAGGCATGATTTAGAAGCATTTAGGAATTGGTTTCACTGGATTTGGAGTTGGGATGAATTTTCTATGATTTTTCTATATGGATTAACTGGGGATGAGGACTATTTAATAGACCCAACAGAAACAAAGCATGGGAAAATGTTCACCATGTCTAGATAAATAGGGCATGATTTTTGAGTCATCTAGGAATTTGAATCATCTCATTTGGAGTTAATATGAATGCTCTAGGGATTTGCAAAGTGGGGTTTAGAGTCTGAAATTTAAATTTAAATTTGAACGGTGTAAAAGCTTGTGGTGGAAAAATATGGAAGTTGTACAAAATAATAGGTACAAATTTTAGAAGAATATCAAAATTTGAATTATTGAATTTGGACATATATTTGGGCTTGTGGAATATTGCAAAGTTTACAGAAAAAGAAAAAGGGGAAATGCCAATGTGCCATTGGGCGGTTTTGGGCACGACCGAGCCGGCCCAAAGGCGATCTAGCCCGACGTAGAGCGGGCATGCGCGCCGGCCGGTTTAAACCCGACAGGTGGGCTCCACCTGTCGGTGACAGAGAGAGAGAGAGAGAGAGAGAGAGAGAGAGAGAGAGGGAGAGAGGGAGGGAGTATGACATGCGGGGCCTGCCTGCCATCTCCTACCTCATGCACGATTGGGAGGTTCGGGAGGTGCTCACCGGCGATGACTCTGGGCACACAAGGGCATGTAGCCTGCCTCATTGGGCTCAAGGGACTGCCGCGGGTTGACTGGTGGTGAAGGTGGTCACCGACATGTACTGGTTCGCCGATGGCGAGCGAGCACGGCGGAGGGCTTCGGGAGAGGGATACTCCGATCGCCTAGAGATGCAAAGAAAGGGGAAAAGAGACGGGGGAGGATCAGTGTTTCGCCGTGGTTCTAGATCAAGGGAGAATGGAGGATGGGGAGCTCCCTACTATGCAGGCAACGGCGACCCGAGGTGGTGGGGCTCCGGTCGATCCCGAGGACTAGGGCTTCGGAAACTCGCTCGGGTGGTTCAGGTGGTCGGTTGAGGTAGAGAGTGAGCAGCAGGGGGAGAGAGAGATCTCGGGGGGCTCTCATAGCCGTGCCGCGGTGTACCATGGGCAGAGCTCACCGGTGGCCGCAAGACCAACTCTGGTGGCCACGGGGAGGATTCGAGGCTACTCTGCAGTGTTCGTGGGGCTTGTCCAACCCGTAGGGAAGGGAGAGAGAGCGGGGCAAGGCAGAGCAGGACCCCCACGCAAATACTGAGTGGCGGAGCTCGGTGGCGTCGGGCATGCGCGAGGAGGGCATGGGAGGGCAAGGAAGGAGGGGGCCGATCAGGCGGCTTGCCACGGAAACAAAGATAGCCACTGGGGACACCTTTCCCAGTGCCCTAGGTGGTCGGGGCCTCGGGATGGGGCAGGTACAGTGCAGGAGCGCACTATAGCACGCTCCAGAGCGTGAGCTCCGCACGCCATGTCATTTTTTAAGTACCATGTCCGTGTCCTCTTGTGTCCACGCATGCTAGGTTATATAAAACAAGACATAAATGGCTTGGGTGATCCAGGGGTTCCGTAGGATAGAAGGAAAGTTGAGAGAGAGGGGAAAAACTGTTGTCCAGAGGTGAAAAATGGGGGTTTTACCCCAATAATCATTGAGCTAAGGGCCTGGGAGAGTTACTGGAGGTAGGGGTAACTAGGATATGATGTGGTAGAAATCTTATCTCAAGTATAACACTTTTGCCCTCTCAATCATTGATCCTAAGAATAGGGAAGAAGGTGTTTGATGTTGATTTTATCTAGTTATGTTGATCTTCTTGATATGAGATTTAACAAGAGTGAGAAATAGGACCAAGCCATGACTACAAATTTGTAGCTCATTTGGAGAAAGTGGTTAATGCAAATGTTTCAAGCCCTAAAAATGGGCAGAAACACATTTGGTGAAATTTGAGCAATTATAATTGTTCTACTTGATGCACCACTTGGTGTAGATGCATCATTATGGGGTTGGATCATGTCCACAAAGTTTGAGCACAAATGGAGACACTTGCAATGCAAAGTTGTTCACATTTGGATCTGAACATAAAGGGTTTGGGGATTGGATCATGTAGATGCATCATTGGGGGTTGGATCATGTAGATGCACTAAGCGCAACAACTTGGTGTAGATGCATCATTAGAGGGTTGGATCATGTCTACAAATTATATTGAAATGAAACTTGGCAATATCATCATATGATGCATATGTGACTTGGTGGAATTTTCCTGGATTTATTTGAAAATATTTCTTATATAACTATTTTCAAATACTTGGAATATCAAAAATGGTTTTGGAGGGTTTTGTCTAATATTTTGAACATGACCATGTGTTGAAACTCATATATATGGACAATATATGTCCACTGAGTTTCCCTAAATTTTCTCAAATATTTTTGAAACATTGAAATAATTTTTCCCTATAAAAGACCATTTGTGGCCTCAGAAAAAGGCATTTAAATAAATTAGAAAAATAACTTTAAAATAATATTTTTGTGGGTTTCGGAAGTCTTATAGATTATAGGTTCCAAATAAAATCTTTGGGGAAAAATTTAGCCTAATTTGACGACTTGTAGTACAAACCTCAATTCAGGGTTTTCTGAAAACCTAATTAAAATAAATGATGTTTGGCCAAAATAATATTTTATAAAAATAAATAGTTTTATGTCCTATACACATGGCATGATCATTGGGCAATGATTTGGATCAAGGAGAGGAGTTTTGGGAGTGGAATGATTTTTTTGAATTAAAGCACAAACAAGCAAACAAGCAAATAACAATCAATCCAAATAGCTTATGCACACAAAAAGTTTTTGTTAGCCCAAATTTTTGAGCTCTATTAACTTAGTCATGTGAGGCAAAACACAGGGTGTGACATACGTATAACAAGACTTCTCCCATGTCCTCAAGAACAAAAGTAACTACTCGAAAATCGTATTCATCTTCAAGATCAGAGGTGTATTGAATATGCTTAAGGATCTAAAGATATAATCTTCCACCAAGTGAACCAACTAGCATCAACTACGAGATGTAATCAATACTACTAGTAACCCACATGTACCAATATGAGGTTTGGAGACAAAGATTGAATACAAGAGATTAACTAGGGTTTGAGATGAGATGGTGTTGGGGAAGATGTTGATGAAGATTGGTCGTCCCATGATGGAGGAAGCATTGGTGATGACGTTGGATTTGATTTCCCCCACCCGGAGGGAAGTTTGCCCGGCCGAATCGCTCCGCCGGAGAGCCAAGGTGTTGTTGTCCTGATTCCGCCTCGAGACGGCGGTGCTTCATCCTGAAAGTCTTCATTTGATTTTTCTCGGGAAAATACCGTATTATAGGAGAAGATGGGCCCTGGAGGCCAGTTGGGTGAGTCATGAGATCGATGGGCACGCCTGGGGGTAAGTGGATGAGGATCCATATGCCTTTATTTTTTATTTTAGGGAGATGACATGATTATTGCAAGCAAGCAAACATGCAAATAGAAACATTTTTGTGTTTTTTACTTTTTTATAAAGTAAAATATAACAGCAAATAAAAAGTAGAACAAGTGAAAGATAATTCCCCGGCAACGGCGCAAGCAATTATTCCTACTACTTGTGAGCTATGTTGGGATTTTCCTCGAAGAGGAGAGGAGATGCAGCATAGTAGATATAAGTATTTCCCTCAGTGAGAACCAAGGTTATCGAACGAATAGGAGAACCAAGCAAACTCCCTCACACAGCACGTACACACACAAAACGAAACACTTGCACCCAACGTGGGCGAGAGGGTTGTCAAGCCCCTAGAACTCGTTACTTGCAAGTATTAAATCTTGATAGAGATAGATAATTTAAAGGCAAATTAAAATAAAAGTAAATAAAGTACATCAAAGTATTTTTAGGGTTTTAGTATTTATGTTTAAGTAGAACCGGGGGCCATAGTTTTCGTTAGAGGCTTCTCCCTTGAACATAGCATACGGTGGGTAGACAAATTATTGTTGGGCAATTGATAGAATTGCGCATAGTTATGACATGTTATTCACGGCAAAGATCATGTATATAGGCATCACATCCATAAAGAAGTAGACCAAAACGATTCTGCATCTACTACTATTACTCCACCAATCGACCTACTCCTACCTGCATCTATGGTATTAAGTTCATGACAAACAGAGTAATGCTTGGAGCAAGGTGACATGATGTAGACAAAGTAAGACAAGCAATATGTTTAGACCCCGTAGTTTTATCCTTAATGAAAACATACGTGTCTTATCCCCTTGTGTCACGAGGATATAGAGCACGAAAGATTGAACCCATTACAACGCACCACTCCCACTAAATATAAATCATTCTAGTTGGCCAAACCAAACCAATAGATCAGAGAAAAATACAAAGCTATAACAATCATGCATAATAGAATTCAGAAAAGACTCAATTACTTTCAATGAATAATCTTATCATAAACCCACAATTTATCGGATCCCAACAAACACACCGCGAAAGAAGATTACATCGGATAGATCACCGTGAAGATCGCGATGAACATGGTATTGAAGATAAAAGAGAGTGAAGAAGCCATTTGGATACTAACTATGGACCCGTAGGTTTGTGGTGGACTACTCACGCATCATCTTGAAGAAAGCAAGGTTGATGTAGATGGCTTCCGTGATCGATTCCCCTTCTGACAGAGTACCGGAAAAGGTCTCGAGATGGCCTCCCATCGGAACAGAGACTTGCGGCGGCGAAAAACGTGTTTCGGGTGGCTCTCTGTTGGTTTCCTGATTTTAGAGAATTTATGGAGCTGGAATTAGGTCAGACGGATCCACGAGGGGCCCACAAGGCATCAGGGCATGCCTACCCCCTGGGTGCAACCTGTTGCCTTGACGTCTCCTCATCTCGCTTCCTAACTCCTCTCGAAGCATCCAAGTCTCGTTTGTCCAGAAAAAAAATCGTCAAAAAGTTTCGTAGCATTTGGAATTCGTTTGGTACCGATTTCCTGGAAAACCTAAAACATGTGAAAAACAGTAACTGGCACTAGGCATTGGGTTAATTGGTTAGTTCCCAAAAATGATATAAAATAGCACATAATTGCATCTAAAGTATCCTACACTACTAGGGAAAACCCTACGAGTAGCGTGTGTTTTTTAGCTACCAGTAGCTGATGTCTACTACGCAACTTTCTTCTTGTAGACTCGTGTTGGGCCTCCAAGCGCAGAGTTTTGTAGGACAGTAGCAAATTTCCCTCAAGTGGATGACCTAAGGTTTATCAATCCGTGGGAGGTGTAGAATGAAGATGGTCTCTCTCAAGCAACCCTGCAACCAAATAACAAAGAGTCTCTTGTGTCCCCAACACACCCAATACAATGGTAAATTGTATAGGTGCACTAGTTCGGCAAAGAGATGGTGATACAAGTGCAATATGGATGGTAGATATAGGTTTTTGTAATCTGAAAATATAAAAACAGCAAGGTAGCAAGTGACAAAAGTGAGCAAAAACGGTATTGCAATGCTTGAAAGCAAGGCCTAGGGTTCATACTTTCACTAGTGCAAGTTCTCTCAACAATACTAACATAGTTGAATCATATGTAAATCTCTCACGTGCGACAAAGAGTTCACTCCAAAGTCACAAATAGCGGAGAACAAACGAAGAAATTATTGTAGGGTACGAAACCACCTCAAAGTTATCTTTTCCAATCAATCTTATGAGCTATTCCTATAAGTGTCACAAACAGCCCTAGAGTTCGTACTAAAATAACACCTTAAGATACACATCAACCAAAACCCTAATGTCACCTAGATACTCCAATGTCACCACAAGTACCCATGGGCTTGATTATACGATATGCATCACATAATTTCAGATTCATCATATTCAATCCAACACAAAGAACTTAAAAGAGTGCCCCAAAGTTTCTACCGGAAAGTCAAGACGAAAACATGTGCCAACCCCTATGCATAGATTCCCAAAGTCACGGAACCCGCAAGTTGATCACCAAAACATACATCAAGTAGATCAATAGAACATCCCATTGTCACCACAGATATCCCATCGCAAGACATACATCAAGTGTTCTCAAATCCTTAAATACTCAATCCGATAAGTAAACTTCAAAGGGAAAACTCAATTCATCACAACTAGATAGAGAAGGGAAACACTCCATATGATTCATCTATATTAATAAAGCTCGCGGTACATCAAGATCGTGTCATCTCAAGAACACGAGAGAGAGAGATCAAACACATAGCTACTGGTACATACCCTCAGCCCAGAGGGTGAACTACTCCCTCCTCGTCATGGAGATCGCCGGGATGATGAAGATGGCGTCCGGTGATGGTTTCCCCCTCTGGCAAGGTGCCGGAAAAGGCTCCTGATTGGTTTTTCGTGGCTCTGGAGGCTTGCGGCGGCGGAACTCCCGATCTAGGTTTATTTTTGGAGGTTTCTCTATTTATAGGAATTTATGGCGGTGGAAACAAGTCAGGATTGGCCACGAGGTGATGACAAGCCAGGGGGGCGCGCCCTAGGGGGGGGGGCGCCCCCCAGGCTTGTGGTGGCCTCGTGGCTCCCCTGGCCCGACTCCAACTCTCCCTGGGCTTCTTCTGGTCCATAAAAATTCACCGTAGATTTTTATTCCATTTGGGCTCCGTTTGATATTCCTTTTCTGTAAAACCCAAAAACACGGAAAAAATAGGAACTGGCACTGGGCTCTAGGTTAATAGGTTAGTCCCAAAAATAATATAAAGTTGTAGTAAAATGATTGTAAAACATCCAAGAATGATAATATAGCAGCATGGAACAAGCAAAAATTATAGATACGTTGGAGACGTATCAGCATCCCCAAGCTTAATTCCTGCTCGTCCTCGAGTAGGTAAATGATAAAAACAGAATTTTTGATGTGGAATGCTGCCTAACATGTTCATCATATTCTTTTCTTCTATGTATAGCATGGACATTTGGACTTGTAAATGATTCAAAGCAATAGTCTAGTTTTAACATAATGACTTCAATACTCAAGCATGTCAACAAACAACCATGTCTTTCAAAATATCAACACTAAAGAAAGTTATCCCTAGCCCATCAGGCTCAATCATTGATCCATTCATGAAACACACTCAAATATTAGCTATGCCCAATGCTCAAGTATGATCGTAGTGCCCCCTAGTTGGTGCTTATAAGAGAAGATGGAGACTTAAAGAAAAAATAAAAATTGCAAAAAGTAAATAGATAGGCCCTTCGCAGAGGGAGTAGGGATTTGTAGAGGTGCCAGAGCTCAAGGTTTAAATTGAGAGAGAAAAATTATTTTGAGTGGCATGCTTTTCCTGTCAATGAAAACGACAAAGTAGCTCACAATACTTTCCATGCTAGATATATTATAGGCGGTTCCCAAACAGAATAGTAAAGTTTTTACTCCCCCTCCACCAATCAATCACACTCCACGGTGAGCCGAATCCACGGGTACCGTCCATACAAACAACAATCCTGGGGGAGTTTTGTTTCATTATTTTTTTTGATTTGAATTTTGAGCATGGGACTGGGCATCCCGAATACCAGCCACTTTCTCGTGAATGTAGTGAATCAACACATATCGTGAGAATAACACACCTAGCATGGAAAAATATTGGATACTCCCCACCGTTTCATGAGCGGTACGGGCACACAAAAGAGAGAATTTATTTTGAAAATTTAGAGATGGCACATACAAATTTGCTTGGAACGGCATGGAAATACCGCATATAGGTAGGTATGGTGGACTCATAAGGCAAAACTTGGTTTAAGGATTTTGGATGCACAAGTAGTAATTCTACTTAGTACAAATGAAGGCTAGCAATTAGATTGGGAAGCAACCAAACCGAGGAACGAAAAATCTCATAAGTGAGCATTGAGTCATAACTAACACCAAATAATGCACCACAAGTAGGATGTAACTTCATTGCATAACTATTGACTTTCGTGCATGCATAGGGAATCACAAACCTTAACACCAATATTCCTACTAAGCATAATTACTCACTAACATGACTCACATATTACTATCATCATGTTTCAAAACTATTACAAGGAATCAAGTTTAATTTGTCCCATGATCTTCATGAAAGTTTTTATTATATCCTCCTTGGATATCTATCACTTTGGGACTAGTTTTATATATTGCCATTGCTTTTTGGCAAGCTCAAACAAATTTAAGTGAAGCACATGAGCATAAAAATTTCATCTCTCAAAAAGGTATAAGTGAAGCATGAGAGGAAATGGCAAGCTACTCTCAAAAGATATAAGTGAAGATCAATGAGTAGTCAAACAATTAAGTAGCTATGTGAGGAATCTCTCTCTCTCTCTCAATAAATATTTTCAGATCTGAGTATTTTATTCAAACAGCAAACAAAAGAAAAATAGCACTCCAAGAATAGCACACATCATGTGAACGAATAAAAATTTAGGCTCAACATAGGCAAACCGATAATTGTTGATGAAGAGAGGTGGGATGCGTAGCATCCCCAAGCTTAGATGCTTGATACTTCTTGAAATATTTACTTGGGGTGCCTTGGGCATCCCCAAGCTTGAGCTTTTGTATCTCGTTCAATCCTCTCATATCATGGTTTCACCTATTCTCAAAAAACATCTTCCACACAAAACTCGAAAAGAACTCGTGAGATAGGTTAGTACACATAAGAATAAATCAACACTTTATGTACTGCCAAGACAAGTTGCATAATAATTTTCAAACATTAGGTGCTGTATACTATCATTTCCACAATTTATATCTACCAATATAGGCTATGAAAACCATAGGATAAGTAAATAACAAAACTATGACAGCAATCTGTCCAAACAGAACAGTCTGTAGAAATTTATGAAAACAGTGTACTTCTGTAACTTAAAAAATTATGAAAATTTAGGAAATGCTATAAAATTTATATGAAAACACTGTGTAAAAATTTCATAAACTTTCCACGTTCCAGTAAAATATGAAAATTCAAACACTACAGCCAAAGTTTCTGTTTTTACACAGCACTCATCAAAACATGCAATGCAAGCATCCTAAGGCAATTCTTGGAACTTTTTATTGAAAAAAACAAGATTATGAATAACACCTAACAGAAAATAACAAAATATAATGTCGATCCAAGCAAAACTCATATTATGTGACGAATAAAAATATAGCTCTAAGTAAGATATAACGATAATGTTGAAGACGAAAGAGGGGATGCCTTCCGGGGCATCCCCAAGCTTAGGCGCTTGAGTGTTCCTTGGATATTACCTTGGGCGTGCCTTGGGAATCCCCAAGCTTAGGTTCTTGTCACTCCTTATTCTCCTCATATCGGTGTCTCACCCAAAACTTGAAAACTTCAATCACACAAAACTTAACGGAACTTCGTGAGAAGGGTTAGTGTAATAAAGATAAATCATTCACTTAGGTACTGTCAAGACAAGATTCATAATTGTTCCCACATGATACCTACTGTATTATATCATTCCCATAATTTATATCACTAAATATAAGCTATGGGAATACTAAAACAAGCAAACTATGCATGCAAAACAGAATCAGTCAAAAACAGAACAGTCTGTGAAGAACTGTAGTATAGCCATACTTCCCTACCTCCAAAAATTCTGAAAAATTAGGAGAATCTAGGAAATTTGCATATCAATCATGTGTAAAAAAATCAGATCAGAAGCACGTTCCAGTGAATTTAGAAAATTCCTGGACTGAGAGCAAAAGTTTCTGTTTTTGCACAGAATCAAGTCAACTATCATCCACACTATCCCAAAGGCTTTACTTGGCACTTTATTGAAACAAAAGCTATAAAACATGATTATACAGTAGCTTAATCATGTGGACACACAAGAATGGAAAGTAAAAGTGTTGGGTTGTCTCCCAACAAGCGCTTTTCTTTAATGCCTTTTAGCTAGGCATGATGATTTCAATGATGCTCACATAGGAATAATAATTGAAACATGCAAAAGAGCATCATGAATCTCATGACAAGCACATTTAAGTCTAACCAACTTCCTATGCATAGGGATTTTGTGAGCAAACAATTTATGGGAGCAAGAATCAACTAGCATAGGAGAGCAAAACAAGCATAACTTCAAAACTTTGAACACATAGAGAGGAAACTTGATATTATTGCAATTCCTACAAGCATATATTCCTCCCTCATAATAATTTTCAGTAGCATCATGAAGGAATTTCACAATATAACCAGCACATAAAGCATTATCTTCATGATCCACAAGCATAGAAAAATTGTCACTCTCCACATAAGCAATTTTCTTCTCATTCATAATAGTGGGAATATCATATGAAGCTCGAATACTAAAAATTGTTTCCACATTAAAAGAGTAATGTTCAGTAAAAGGATATTCAAAATTATGACAATAATTATCACTACTCTTTATAACATAAGTATCATCACAATAATCATCATAAGTAGCAACTTTGTTCTCATCATAGTCAATTGAAACCTCTTCCGAGATAATGGAATCATCAATAAATAATGTCGTGACCTCTCCAAATCCACTTTTATCATTATAATAAGATTCAACACCCTCCAAAATAGTGGGATAATTATTATCTAAAGTAGACACTCTTCCAAACCCACTTTCATAAATATTGCAATCATCATAAATAGGGGTATGCTATCATCATAATGAATTTGCACATCAAAACTTGGGGGACTAAAAACATCATCTTTATTAAACATAGCATCCCCAAGCTTGGGACAAACATTAATTGCAGCAAATAAATTCTCAAACATGTCATTCTCATCAAGCATAGCATACCCAAGCTTGTGGCTTTGCATAACATAGGCATAATCACTCTCATCATTAATAGTATGAATAGCACCAATCGTATAACAATTATTATCATCACAATATTCCAAGTTGGTGCCAAAAAGATTTTCAAGATTATAAGGGATGTCATTATTTGGGAGACATATCTCTTTACCTTTACTTTTCCTTCTTTTCTTCTTCTTCACCACATTATGTGTGGGTTTATTTAATTCCTTCAAGCTTCTTTTTGAAGAGGTTGGTTGAATAAAAAGCTCCTCCTCGTTACCTGATTCATCATAAGAAAAAATAGGAGGATATTGGGAAACCTCTTCCCCTTCATTAGTATTCTCTTCATCTTCTATTTGTTTTCTTGTCCTTAAGTAATTGGCAATATAAGGATTCTCAATGCAATTTACCACGCAATACATATAGATTTCATTAAGATCAAAATCAATCATTTTCATGAGAACCCATGCCGGAACATCCTTAGTTTTGTGTTTCATTTCTTCATACCCCAAAAATAGACTAAGTTCATTATGATGCTCAAGGGTAACGAGGTTATCACAATTTTTGGACACAATTCGATCATGAAATAATTCACATTGGAAATTAAAATGACCACTTTCATTGCAAAGTTCACAAGGACGGCGAGAAATATTAAGTCTTTCAGCACAAACATATAGCCTCTCTTGCAACCATTTAGTTTCTAAATACTTATGCCTCTTACAAAATCTATCTTCCCTTTTAGGCATGTCTTCACAAACTCTATGCACTCCACAAAAATTTACATGCTTATAAGAGATCTTTTTATCATGACTAGTGCAATCATCATTAGTACTATGGATATTCAGAGAATTCATACTAACAACATTGCAATCATGCTCATCACTCAAAGATTTAGTGCCAAACATTTTAATAACTTCTTCTTCTAACACTTGAGCACAATTTTCCTTTCCATCATTTTCACGAAAGACATTAAAAAGATGAAGCATATGAGGCAACCTCAATTCCATTTTTTTTGTAGTTTTCTTTTATAAAGCCAAACTAGTAATAAAACAAGAAACTAAAAGATTCGATTGCAATATCTAAAGATATACCTTCAAGCACTCACCTCCCCGGCAACGGCGCTAGAAAAGACCTTGATGTCTACTACGCAACTTTCTTCTTGTAGACTCGTGTTGGGCCTCCAAGTGCAGAGTTTTCTAGGACAGTAGCAAATTTCCCTCAAGTGGATGACCTAAGGTTTATCAATCTGTGGGAGGTGTAGGATGAAGATGGTCTCTCTCAAGCAACCCTGCAACCAAATAACAAAGAGTCTCTTGTGTCCCCAACACACCCAATACAATGGTAAATTGTATAGGTGCACTAGTTCGGCGAAGAGATGGTGATACAAGTGCAATATGAATGGTAGATATAGGTTTTTGTAATCTGAAAATATAAAAACAGCAAGGTAGCAAGTGACAAAAGTGAGCAAAAACGGTATTGCAATGCTTGAAAACAAGGCCTAGGGTTCATACTTTCACTAGTGCAAGTTCTCTCAACAATACTAACATAGTTGAATCATATGTAAATCCCTCACGTGCGACAAAGAGTTCACTCCAAAGTCACAAATAGCGGAGAACAAACGAAGAAATTATTGTAGGGTACGAAACCACCTCAAAGTTATCTTTTCCGATCAATCTTATGAGCTATTCCTATAAGTGTCACAAACAGCCCTAGAGTTCGTACTAAAATAACACCTTATGATACACATCAACCAAAACCCTAATGTCACCTAGATACTCCAATGTCACCACAAGTACCCATGGGCTTGATTATACGATATGCATCACATAATTTCAGATTCATCATATTCAATCCAACACAAAGAACTTCAAAGAGTGCCCCAAAGTTTCTACCGGAAAGTCAAAACGAAAACATGTGCCAACCCCTATGCATAGATTCCCAAAGTCACAGAACCCGCAAGTTGATCACCAAAACATACATCAAGTAGATCAATAGAACATCCCATTGTCACCACAGATATCCCATTGCAAGACATACATCAAGTGTTCTCAAATCCTTAAAGACTCAATCCGATAAGTAAACTTCAAAGGGAAAACTCAATTCATCACAACTAGATAGAGAAGGGAAACACTCCATATGATTCATCTATATTAATAAAGCTCGCGGTACATCAAGATCGTGTCATCTCAAGAACACGAGAGAGAGAGAGATCAAACACATAGCTACTGGTACATACCCTCAGCCCCGAGGGTGAACTACTCCCTCCTCGTCATGGAGATCGCCGGGATGATGAAGATGGCCTCCGGTGATGGTTTCCCCCTCCGGCAGGGTGCCGGAAAAGGCTCCCGATTGGTTTTTCATGGCTCTGGAGGCTTGCGGCGGCGGAACTCCCGATCTAGGTTTATTTTCGGAGGTTTCTTTATTTATAGGAATTTATGGCGGTGGAAACAAGTCAGGATGGGCCACGAGGTGACGACAAGCCAGGGGGGCACGCCCTAGGGGGGCGCCCCCAGGCTTGTGGTGGCCTCGTGGCTCCCCTGGCCCAACTCCAACTCTCCCTGGTCTTCTTCTGGTCCATAAAAATTCACTGTAGATTTTTATTCCATTTGGGCTCCGTTTGATATTCCTTTTCTGTAAAACCCAAAAACACGGAAAAAACAGGAACTGGCACTGGGCTCTAGGTTAATAGGTTAGTCCCAAAAATAATATAAAGTTGTAGTAAAATGATTGTAAAACATCCAAGAATGATAATATAGCAGCATGGAACAAGCAAAAATTATAGATACATTGGAGACGTATCAGTAGCGCTGGTAGGCATGCTACTGCTACGGCACTACAGCTAATTTTTAGCAGTGTCGCGCTTTTGTACGAGCACTACTGGTCAAATCACATATCAGTAGTGCTCCTCCTACAAGCGCTACTGCTAACTATGTGCAATGCGTGTAGCCGAGCAGCGCTACTGTTAAACCCGCGCTGCTGGTAAGTCTTGGCCCAGCTCTACTACTAGTGTTTTATGCTTTTTTCTTGGTTTTTTCTCTTTATTGAAATAGATACAGCTTCTATACAATAATAACGTGCATATTCATTGAAACAGATATGATACCAAAATGTCTAATCGTCGACATCGATGAACAAAAGTAAGTTTCATCTCATACTCATGGTCGAACAGATGTGTCGAAATATAGAGATACATGTTAATTATTACAATTCTCGAATACATGCGACTACCC
The DNA here is from genome assembly GCA_039707655.1 of Elymus sibiricus. NCBI lineage: Eukaryota > Viridiplantae > Streptophyta > Magnoliopsida > Poales > Poaceae > Elymus > Elymus sibiricus. The sequence goes on along the minus strand of CM077663.1, from coordinate 164,565,311 downwards.
ATGGTCAGAATCATGTTTCATCATCTATGTAACCTAGCTATGATATGATCGCATAAAAGAGAAGGGCGATCACGATGAGCAAAAGAGGGATTATGTAGTAGTTCTTGAGCCGCCGGTTCTGATTTCTCTCGCGCGCTAGCGTCCACCTCAAGTAACTAACTTCCTCCTCTCTTCTGCTATCAAACGCTTTATGGCTGCTGCCCGGGAAGCAATACACTTGTTCCTGACACTCTGGCCACTCCTCATACACTCCCGGAACCCTTCCTATGTACACGGCATACCACCTCGCCATCGATGATCTATATACCTATCAGAGATGCATATAATCAAGTCAATTCAATGATATAATATGCAACATAATATACAACGTCGGCCGGCGGAGAGAAAGAGTTAGAAAATACAAGCAACATAAACATAGTTAACAAAATTCATCGTACCCAAACTAACTAACTAGAGTGCGGTAGTGATTACATCTAAGAGTTACGTCGTACAGAGAAATTCAAAGTTTCGGTTGTAGAGAAAGTAACAACTAAACAGACACAGTTCATCGTTTAAGTAGTGCACTCGTCCCATCCGTCCATATCCGTGAGGATGCACCCAAGCTTGGTGAAAGGCGTGCTCTCTTGACGTAGTAGGGCTATGCGGGTTCGGACATCAGGCCGCGATATTTGACCGCCGTAGAACATCCCATTCTCTTTGATGACGTCTTTCGTTGATACATACGTGGTATCTAATGCGCGGCAGATCAAGAGGGCACACGATTTTTTTGGCCTCCTCGACACTAGTGGGACACAGGCTCCCCGGGGGAAGAACCTTCTTTAGATACTTCAAAAGGTCATCCAGGCTTGCGTCTTTCCATTTGTCTTTTGCCATCATCTTTAGCAGTTCTAGTGTGAAACTCAAGCGGGTCACCTCGGGATCGCAACCATCATACAATGGAGTCTTCTAGTCTAGCTCCAGTTGCGCCAGCTTGGCCACCTCTCTAGAAACAGCTCTGTCGCTAGTCGTCCTCTTGCGAAGCAAGTCTCGAACATGCGGGTCCCGCATGGCTGAACTTAGTAGGGACGAAGACTGTGGCGTGTCCGCGTCTTCTCCGTCATGCCGGCCTCTTCTCCGCCAGGTCCGGCCTCTTCTGCATCATGTCCGGTGCTATTTTCGATGACCTCTTCTTCGGGGCCTTTTTCGATCATCACTTCATCTGGGCCCATGTCGTTATTGCCTGCCCCGTCGACGTCCTCATCATCATCGTCTTCACTTATCCATCGAGTATGGCCATCCAGTAAACCATGCATGAGAAGGTGTGCCTTGAATTTGCCAGCCTTAAAGGGGTCGAGCCATACTCCTTCTTTGCATATACGACACGGACATAAAACCGCCTTCCTTTTGTTTTCATACATGTCATCCACCACGGCTTGCCAGTATCTTTCCGCCTTCCTTCCATTGACCTTCATGATTGCCTGCGCGAAGCAAAATAATTATAACCACATACGCATGCATGCGTGCAACAAATTCATACAAAAATTTGACATGACCTTCCCTAAACATAGGACATATCGAATTTGCCTGTAATTCGCCGAAACAAAAATGAATCAACATTTTGGCAAAACATAGGCAACAACTCATGTCACGCACATTTCAAAAAGTACACAATATACGCAAGTAACATGCCACACACATATATAGCTTGGTCATATCGTGCTCGATCGCGCACAAACACATACATATATTTCCATTCTTCTTTTTCCTCACCTGTGCCGAGAGAGATCAAGCACGGTACGAAGTCAATTCTCCTTCTTATTTAGCTAGTAGATCTAGATAGTGAGGTAACTAAATAGCTCTAACTAGGGAGAGATAGAGAGAACAAGCTAGTGGGGTGCTAAAATATTAAAGAGAGGGGGAGGGAGGTCATTAATTAATGGAGGTGGTGGAGGGCTTTAATTAATGGAAGTGGGAGGGCAAAGAAAGAGAGAGGGAGGAGGGAGGGCATTAATGGAGGTGATGGAGGAGCAAAGAAGAGAGAGGTAGGAGGGGGAGCATTGAAGGAAGAAGCAAGTGGAAGAGGAGGTGGGGAGAAGGAAGGGAGAAGGGGGGAAGGTGGCAGATATTTTGGCTGGCGACCATAGCAGTAGCGCGGGGTAAGGAAGCGTGCTACTGCTAGGCTAACTAGTAGTAGCGCTTTGTGCAACAAAGCGGTGCTGGTATTTGGGGCCCACCAACTTACACATAGAATAATAGCAGTAGCGCTTTTCTAACACCACGTGCTAAATCTACGGTTTTAGTTTGTAGCGTTGGGTTGGAAGCAAACGCTGCTAGTATATCCTGACCCTGGGGTACCATTTGGCCCACTTAGCAGTAGTGCAGTTTCCCCCACCAGGCGCTACTGCTAAGTTGTACCAGTAGAGCGTGTTTTTCCCAAAGCTACTAATACTTAACAATAGCGTTGTGGCTATTACCTGCGCTAGTAGTAATATGCTACGTATAAGCTATTTCCTAGTAGTGCTAGATTGATAATATAATAGCATGGAACACTCAAAAATTATAGATACGTTGGAGACATATTAGCGTCAATGTTGTTGGGGTAGGTTGTTGAAGAAGGACTGATAGCACTATCGTCAAGATCCTCAGCTTCATCAGTTGTGCGCGATGGAGAATATGAGCTGGGGACGAGTTGAGGAACTTGAACTTTCTTGAACTTCTTCTTGGGTGGACAAGACCAATCGAAGTTTTGCTCAAAGTCCATTTCAGAAAGTGGCGTAATGGCCCAGCTGTGGTCAAATATCTCATGAGCATAGTAGTGGTTCTTCAGCACTGAGTTTTGTGTCAATGTTATGTTTGCAAGAATGGTTCAAGTTCACGCTTAACCCAGTTGTGATTGTGATCCACTTTTTGATGAAGACTTATCAGAATCTCATGACCAGTCATCACATGAGGAGCAGAACCCTGACGGTTTTGAGAAGAGGTCATGGATGTTGTATCTTGTGATGCAGAGTCATCATTTGCAGATTGAGAAATGGGTTGACAAAACTGACCATCAAGTGGACAACTATCTTGTTCAATAACAGTCTTGCCTTTTCCACGATCTAATGAAATTGTGCTTCGAAGAATTTCCACTCGAGGCAAATAGCTGAGATGATTTTGACAGTCATCCTTGTAGTTGATTGAAGACCTTGTTCTGGTAAATCTCATGAGCGAAGGAGCATAAGGCTTCAAAGCACAAGGTGATTGTGCAACATTGGCCAAAGTCCTCAAGAAGAAATCGTGTATGTTGGTGGGAATCCCATGAACGATATAGAACAATAGATTCCTCATGCTGCCAACAACTTCTTCTTCATTAGAGTTGTGGCCTTTGATAGGACTAAGGGTCTTGGCCAAGATGTGGTAGACACTTCTGGGCACATAGAGCAATTCCTTCACAAGGAAGGTGGTCCTAGCAGCTTGACCTTTAGCTAATGGCTCCATGAGCACTTGCATCAGATGGTTTGGAAGCTCAGGTTCATCATAGACACGTTTTGCTTCTTCAAGTGGTGGATTAACAGGGAGAGCCTGAAGCAATTCACTGGCGGGGGCCTTATAGTGTGTGTTCTCATTCATCCAATCAAGTGTAATGCCTGAAATGTGGTACTATCCTCGTGACAGCTCGAGGGCCTCTATAGGGATAGAAGTGCATTTCGGGTCGCTTCGCAAGAATGGAAATCGTCACAATACATGTAAGGAAGAGATGAGTATATGGATTTGGCTTACACACGCCACATGATACAACGTAAATATCTCAATACATCAATACATCACAATCATCATACCAAAGAGTTTTCATCTATTACATTTTAATTGTTAATGCAACATGATATTATGAAACTACCACAAACCTTTTAATTGTTAATGCAACATGATACTATGTAACTACATGCAATTTAAGCAAGTTTCATGCATTACATGCTCAAACGGAGCCATGGTTCACAATATGCAAACAACACAGGTTTTATTTAGAATCTGCGAAAATTAATGAGATGCCTAATTTGGAGCAATAAAACATGATGCTACAGGATGCTAGCAAGAAAATAAATGACATGATGTTGTAGTACGCTTAAAATGCTTCACAATTCATATAAAGATCATTTTCATAGGCATCATGTATGAATTTATATGATTTTCACAAGATGCAAAGTTTCTGTCCAGATTAAGGACTTAGTAAGAACCATAGCTTTATGCAAGCAGAAACATCGGAATGACATGTTGAGGGTAACTTTTAAATATTCTACAGGAAGTTTTCATGCCAACAAAATGAATGGGGTAATACAATATATGATGAATATCAAATCATGTTTACTGAACATCTTAATATGACCTATAGATCAATGGCAATCATCAAGACAAGTTGACAAGTTTTAACACAGCAGTTCTAGACTTAGTAAAAATCTGGGATGCAAAACAGTTAGTTCATGATGTTGTATTTGGATGCACAAAACAGTAGATTAATAAATTTTAACATTTATGAAAATGTAATATCCTGGAAGTAGACATGGAAATCTTCAAACTACTCCATTGGCAAAAATTCATAGGACGCATGGATCTTTTACTATGATTTTTTGCAATACAGTACTTTTCGTTAACAAATTAACAGTTTTATCACGAAGGCCACTTAAGTGCAAGAAATGAACATGCTACTGATGGTTTACATGGCAAGCAATGACATGGCATAAAAGTATACATAACATAGAGAAAAACTCACGAAGAAACTACATGCATATGACTTATGGATTTGATGCAATGATCAACACAAATTTGCAAGTTTCAACATATTTTAACAGATTATTCACAATGCACTTTTGCAACAGAGATTTTAGCATGCAAATGACACCTAAAATTCATGCAAATTGCACCATCATGTAGAGCATGTTTTGTAGATCATTTTTCATATAAGAAGCATTTTAATCTGAGGAACGGTTTAACAGATACAACCATCACAAAAATGCAATATGATGCTGTTGAACAGGGACTCAGTTGAAATCAGTCAACTCGAGGTGTGCGCCGGATAAGCCAAAATGAAAAACGGGCGAAGGATAAGGCACGGTGCTCACATTGGCAGGATGGGCATGGGAAGGTGGACCGGGCATGCGCTCGCTCCCGAAGCAGGTAGCCATGGTGGCGACTGTACGGGACAAGGCGGGGACGCATGGGGGGTCGAGGAGGCCGGGGACGGGCACTGGAGGCCGGATCCGATGGCGGCTTCTTCATTCCCGGCGGCGGAAGCGAGATCGGCAAGCTCGGGTGGCATCCATGGCGGGCTCCCTGCGGGAGTTACAGAGGAAGAGAACGGGTGAGTGGGGCAAGGGCGATGAGAGAGGAAGGATACGAGCGTGGAGAGGGTCGCGCCTGGTCGTCGGTTGTGGGCGGCAGGTCGCCGGCATCGACCCGAAAACCGGCAAGATCACCGGAGGTGCGGACGAGGAGCTTCTTGGCTCGCGTGGGGTGTGGGCGAGGCATGGGCCCCGCAGGCGGCACCGGCGGCTATCTGGGCCCCGGCGGGCTCCAGATGGGCTCGGCAGGCCGCGCGGTGGAGGAGAGAGAAGGCCTGGGTGGCGGCTGGCTGGTGGAGACTAGCGGCACGGATCCTGAGGGGAGTCTAGGGTTACCCGATTTGGACGGCCAGGCCTTCCCTTCATAGGCAGGAGGGGCTAGGAGTGGGTGTTTGGGGGGGATTTTTTGACCCTCCGATCGCGATCGGATGGCTCCGGTTGTGGAGGGGGTTAGGGTAGGCTTAGTGGGTTGTGTAGAGTGAGTTGGGCTAAGAAGAGAGGGAGGTATGCGGCCTGTGAAATTTTTTAAATAGCGAAAACATCTCTGATTTGACCAGCTATAGTGCCGCTATATGTTTAACGGTTGAGGTATCTAACGACCTTCGAATGTGATGAAATTTGTCACCTGGTCTACCTACAATATATTAAGACCGTGCGGTAACTTTCAACCCATTCTGAGAACATTTTATTCCCATTTATAAAACAATCACTACTGGAATCAGGACATTTGCCGTCTGCCGTTTCTTTGCCGTCAGCTTAGAAAAAGCAGACGGCACAGGAGTGGCGGACGGCAAATAAATAGTTTGCCATCAGCCGAGTTTTTGCCATCCGCCAACCGACGGCAAAGGGCCTAAAGGCAGACGGCAAAGAGCCCAGATGGGCCCCACTGGACCGTTGAGCGGGCTAGGTCAGGTGGGCGGCCTAGATGCCGTCCGCTGCTACATTGCCGTCTGCTTGCGCACTCTTTGCCGTCCGCTAGCGGACGGCAAAGAGCTGGCCAACTAACGGCCGTCCCCAACGGCCCTAAGTAACTATTTCCCCCTCTCTCTCACCCTCGATCTCTCTCTCCCCCACCAGCTCACCCACGCCCTACCCGCCGCCCCAGCCCCGCCGTCGATCCAGCACCGCCGCCGGCCCCTGTGCCCGCGACGCCGCACAGCCGCTCCCTCCCGCTCCCTCCCAGCCGCCCCCTCCCCACCGCCCGCTCCCCACGACGCCGCACCGCCTCCCAGCCCCGCCCGTCGCCACCGAGCCCCACCTCCGGCCCCTACGCCCAGCACCGTCGCCTGCCCCTGCTACCGCCCCGCCCCCGGACCCTGTGCCCGCGCAGCGCACCGCCCCCTCCCCGTGACGCCGCATCGCCTCGCTCTCCCCGCGACGCCACACCGCCTCCCCCTCCCCGCGGTGCCCCCTCCCCGCGGACCTTCTCCAGCACCGCCGCGCCGGCGTCCTCCCTACGGCGGCCGTCCTCCACCGGCCTCGTCCTCCACCGGCACCCTCCTCCACCGCCCCCCTCGTCCACCGGCCCCTCCAAGGTGATTTTTTTTGTTTTTTTTTGTTTTTTTAGGTTAGTTTAGGTTTAGTTTTAGGTTTAGGTTTAGGTTGGTTTATTAGGTTAGTTTAGGTTTAGGTTAGTTGGTTTATTTATTAGAAAAGAAAAAACCTAGAAGAAAAAAACCCCGACGCGACGCCCCGACACCCCGACACGACGCCCCGACACGACACCCTCACACCCCGACACGACACCCCGACAAGACGCACCGACACCCCGACACGACGCCCCGACACCCCGACACGATGCCCCGACACCCCGACACGACGCCCAGACATGACACCCCGACACCCCGACATGACGCCACTGACCCCCGACCCCCGACGTCACTGATCCCCGACCCCCGACGCCACCGACCCCCGACCCCCGACGCCACCGACCCCCGACGCCACCGACCCCCGACGCCACTGACCCTCGACGACACTGACTCCCGACCCCCCCGTCACCTCTTCTGCCTCCTGTTGACCGGGGCCGATGGGGTCATAGTTTTGTAAATTAAGAGTTAGGTCACATATTTTCCGATTTTGTTATAAAAAATATCATATTTGTGTTGATCGGGTGGATTTCAATGTGCAGTTGTTCGACGACCTCCCCGTGCGTTCGACGAGCTCTGCCCCTGCGTTCGTGGGTGAGCACAAATGACTTTTCCTCCTCCCCCCTTAATTTGCTCTGTTCCGGTCTTCGCGCCGATGAAACTTGCTAGCTATATGTGTCTTCAATCATCAGTATGTGTGACCAGTATGCGTCTCCCGTTCGAAAGGGCAGCATCTATAAATATGCATGTCTTTGCATATTTATAACCGCCATCCTTTTGAATTGTCCAACGTTATCCATGGACAGCCCGAGTATGTGTAGATTGGGTTCGTTTTCCCATATGCTCTGCTCCGAATCCGACGCGGAATTTCGTCAGTGCCTCCCTGTTGTTCTCCGGGTACACATCCTCTCTGCTTATTGCCAAGACGTGTATCAGGAGAACAGCGGGGAGGTGCTGCCGAAATTCTGCGTCGGATCCGGAGCAGAGCATGGGAAAACGAACCCAATCTACACATACTGGGGTGGGATTAGGACCTATCTTTACCTATTAGCGTGTAGGTTGCATGGACGTAATAAAACTGACAAACTTGATGAACTGATGAATATATATGCTGAATTATATATATATATATATATATATATATATTTCTTGTGTGTCCAGTAGCTAGGCAAGATGACTGATCGTGCGTGGATGTACACCGGTCACACCAGTCAGAACGACATGACCAAAGAATGGTTTACAAATACCAAGGGGTTTGTGAGAGCCGCATTTGCAAATGGCCAGGAAAAAACATGGTGTCCCTGTCCCCGGTGCGACAACTTTAAAAGGCAGACAGAGGGTGAAATGGTTAAACACCTGCAGAAGTGGGGTTTCAGGCCTAATTATACGGTGTGGACTTTTCATGGTGAGTCTGCCCAACGTGCCAGAGCTGAGGTGGTTCGTCATTGCACCGACGAGCATGGTACCGGGATCGAAGACATGGTGCAAGACTTTGATGATGCTCGGGATTCGGACGATGAGATGGAGGAATCTGCAAAGGCATTCTATGAAATGTTGGAGTCTTCAAAACGTCCTCTCCACGAGCACACTGAGCTTTGTCAGCTGGATGCCATCGCGCAAGTAATGGCTCTGAAGGCTCAATTCAACCTGGGCAGAGAATGCTATGACGGGATGATGACAATATTTGGACGCTTTCTACCCAAAGGCCATGTACTGCCTCCAAACTTGTACCAGTCGGACAAAATTCTCCGCGTACTTAAGATGCCCTATGAGAAGATAGATGCCTGTGAGAGTGGATGTGCCTTATTTAGGCTTGAGTATGCGGACTTGAACTATTGTCCCATTTGCAAGTCTTCCAGGTATGTTGTCGTAGACAACAGTATGGGTGAGAAGATGCAGACAAAAAATCCTGTTAACGTTCTTCGCTATATGCCAATCATACCAAGACTTCAACGTCTTTTCATGGTCGAAGAGACGGCCAGACAGATGACATGGCATAAATTGGGCAAAAGAACCGAACTAGATGCAGATGGGAAACAGATGTTGGTACACACTTCAGACGCTTTTGCGTGGAAGCACTTCGATGCATTACATAACGATAAAGCGGCCGATCCAAGGCATCCTCGAGTCGCCATCAGCATGGATGGATTCAATGTGTTTGGTATGACGGCAACCCAATACAGTTGTTGGCCTGTATTTGTCATTCCACTCAATCTCCCCCCCGGAGAGATTATGAAAAGAAAGAACATTTTCCTGACGTTGATAATTCCAGGGCCCAACTATCCGGGGAAGAATACGAATGTGTACATGCAGCCGCTTAAGGATGAATTGCAACAAGCTTGGGATAATGGGATCAAGACATACGACGCCGCTACCAAAAAAAACCTTCAAAATGCATGTGTGGTACACGTACTCGACGCATGACTTGCCGGCGTATGCCCTATTCGTTAGCTGGTGTGTGCATGGAAGGTTCCCGTGCCCCACATGCAAGGTAGCTCTTCAGTTCCGTTGGCTGCAGGCGGGTCGCAAGTATTCTTGCTTCGACATGCATAGACAGTTCCTGGATCCTCGCCATAAGTTCAGAAAAGACAAGAAGAATTTCATCAAAGGTAGAGTTGTCAAAAACTCTGCATCACCCGCGTTGATAGGCCAACAGATGTTGGATCAGTTAAACGCTCTCGAGCCAGATCCAAATCGTCCTGGGTATTTCAAAGGGTATAATACGGAACACGCATGGACACACAAGTCATGCTTATGGGATCTGCCTTACTTCAAAGACCTCCTTTGCCCACACAACATCGACGTGATGCACACTGAAAAGAATATCGCCGAGGCCATTTTTGGTACATTGTTCGGCATAGAGGGGAAGTCAAAGATAATCCTAAGGCTAGAATCGATCAGGAGGCTCTATGTGACAGACCGTTACAAAACATGCAACAAGCGAAAGGAAAGCAGAAATGGACAAAGCCAAAGGCATGGTTCAATCTTGGAAGGCCGGCTATGAGAGAAATGATCTTGTGGGTGAAAATGCAGTTGATGTTCCCCGATGGTTATGCAGCGAATCTAAAGAGGGGAGCGAGTCTTGACAAACTGAAGATATTTGGTCTCAAGAGTCATGATTGGCACATATGGCTTGAGCGGGTAATGCCGGTGATGCTGCGTGGCTTTATCCCTGAGGATGAATGGCTAGTATTGGCAAAGCTGAGCTATTTCTTCCGTTCTCTTTGTGCGAAAGAACTATCGCCTGGTGTGCTAGATGAAATGGAAGAGTTGGCGTCGGAGTTGATATGCAAGTTAGAGAAGATCTTTCCACCGGGCTTCTTTAATCCAATGCAGCATTTGATTTTGCATCTCGCGACCGAGGCAAGATTGGGGGTCCCGTGCAAAACCGTTGGTGCTTCGCAACTGAGAGGATGCAGAAGACGCTTCGAGCAAAATGTCAAAATAAACGTATAATTGAAGCACCGATGGCCGAGGCATTCATTACTGAGGAGGCGGCAAACTTCGTGACAGCACACTACGAAGCCAAAAATCGTCATTTGCATAATCCGAAGCCTCGGTACAATGATGGCGACCCAAAAAAAGTCGATCCAACCTCAGCCTATTCAAAGGGAAGCTCGCACCAGCCGGTGCTTCTAAAGCAAAAGCGTTGGATGTCGATGAATGGCCGACCATTTCGTTGTATATCTTCAACAACCTAACAGAAGTGCGGCCGTACATCGAGTAAGTTGTCGGTACATTATTGTTTCGCAACTTATAATTCCTTAGAACTGCTCTTATTCCTGGATATTTGATATAGTCGATACGACGCCAAATTCTCGGATGGAGTGGTCATCCAAAAGGATTCTGTCGAAGAGTATGAGCTCCTGGCGAAGCATGGAGGCGGCTATCCCAGTTTCATCTCTTGGTTCGAACAAACAGTAATTAATTACCATTAATGGACCATTTCATTTCTTCGTCTTATTTGCGGCTAATGCAACAATCCTTTCATATTAAACTTGTAGGCTAATTCAGAGTCTATGGACGCCGAGCTGAGACAAGTCGCTAATGGTTTTGACTATAAGGTCTGTTCATTTGACAGATACGACATCAACGGGTATCGCTTTCGTACCTTTGGCAAAGAGCTATCTATGCCCGACCTGAAGACTACAAATTGTTGTGTCTCTGCTATCGGCGAAGGAGGTACAAAGTACTATGGAAGAGTTGAAGCAATTTATGAACTTCTATTCTATGGTGAAAACCCACCGAACGTCGTAGTCTTCAAATGTCATTGGTTCCAGCCGAAGGAGACTAGAAGGACTCATGAACATATAGGGCTAGTCGAAATCAAACAAAGCACCCATTTAGATGTGCCCGATGTCTTTATTACGGCTCAACAGGCGACCCAAGTTTTCTATCTACCGTGGGCCTGCCAAACTGATCCAAATCTGAAAGGTTGGGATGTCGTTTATGAAGTGCCGCCACATTTTAGACCACCTCCCCTCAATGAAGAGGATTATGAACCTCACATTAACAAAGACACATATGAAGGAGAATTCTTCCAAGAAACACGTATTTCCAAAAAACATTTCAAGAACCGCTCTACTTCACCCCGGAACATTGAAGTAGACAGCGACAATGAATCCGACTTAACCCCCGAGCCGGAACAGGAAGAGCCGGAACAAGAAGAGGTTACTGATGCGGACGACCTGTCAATGCTTAACCGATTACATGAAGGAGACCTTCCACACGTTGTTCCTGATAGTGATGATGATCATGCATTTATTGATGATAGTGATGATGATGATGCATTTATTGATCCTGGAGAATATATAGACGATCAAGATTATTATTAATTCATGTCAGGTAATCAACTTTTAGTTCATGTTAGGTATATGATGATACACTTAAATTATATACATTTTATTATTCATGTCGGTATTCAATTTTATGTTGTACTAATTTCGTTTACTATTTGTCATGGCAGTTGTTGAAAGATGGTGGGAAAGGGTCGAGAGCACTCCGCGGCTCCTTCGTCGGAGGGTGGAGGGATGGGTACTTCCATTCCTGCCGACTCTCTCCGGAGAGCGTTGCTCTCTAGTCTGCATACACCGGTGGCCGCTTCTTCGTCGACCCCCGTGAGAGGAGGTCGGGGGAAGAAGAGAGGTAGTAGAGGTGGGAGAGGAGGGAGAGGAGGCCGCGGCAAAGGTAGGGTGGCTGCTACGCCTTCCTCGCCACCACCCCCAGCTGATTCACCCGAGCACAGGACTGCTAGGGTGGACCTGTCTGAGGACGAGGCTATGCGGACTACGGTCCACGAGCCTCGGGTCGAAGAGCCTTCGACCTACACGACTCCTGTCCCAGAGGCTTCGTCCCACGAGACTCCGGAGCAGAGTAGGGATGAGGGCACATCCCGGCAGACCCCATGGGATACCTAGCCGGAGGAGCCTAGTGGCCATGCTGATGGTGGCGGGGATCGTTTTTCTGATAGCGACGTGGAGTTGCCTGAGGGCGCCACCGTCTACCAGCGTGGTATGACACAGCTCCCGCCCGTGCCGGCGACCCGCGAGCTGAGGTGGTTGATTAGGCCTGATGGGGAGAGGTAAGTGCATGTACTCTTTTTTAACCTTTTGCCTTCACGTTTTTTCAAATATCTAATGTGTTGGCTTTGTCATACTGCAGGGGTTGGCATCATCCCAAGGATGCCCGCAGGCCCAACAGCATCCTTGGTGTCCTTGTCAGGCAAAACTTCCCGGGGTTTGTCACGTTGCCCAGTGAGGGTCAGGTTCGAGAGTTAGGACTGACCTGGGAGCACTACTTGGCTGCACCAGCCCCGCCTGAGGAGAGGATCGACGGTGTTTTGTGCCACACGAGGGCGGAGAAGGTGATCAGACATTTTTGGGTAATTTCTACTTTACACAATTAAAAATCAACAATAGCTAGTTATTGTACTAATAAGTGTTGTGTCGTTTGATTGCAGACCTTCTATAGGTGTGAGGAGGGATACGAGGAGGCCGCGGCAAAGGTTATCGATCAGCAATGCATGCGCCTACTGCAAAACTTTCGGCACGAGGCTCGAGTGCAGGCTGTTCGAGACTACTACGCCTCGCGGCGTATTAGGAAGGAGAAGCTGACGTGCCGCGGAAAGAAGATGGAGAAGGAGCATTACATGAAGGTCATTACGTATTCTTAAGGCCTTGTACTTAGTTTCCTTCATTTGATTCCTACGCGTAGCGCTCAAATATCTCTTTATTAACTTAGGTGCCCCCAAGATGGTGTGCGGATATGATGGATTGTTGGGAGGCGTTGGTGGATGAGTGGTGCTCAGAACAATGGCTATCCGTCCACAACAATGCCAAGGAATGGTGTAACAAAATGGTTGGTGTGCCACACCATCAAGGGAGCGCCAACTTAAATCAGTTTGGTCTGAACTGGGTATGTGGTTAGCTTCATGATTCATGCAATTCATTCTTGATTCTAGCTTGAGCCCTTTACTAATACTTTGTTCCTCTCTCTCTTAGGCGCATCACAATAAAACGGTGGTGCCACAGATGTACGACCTCTATGCAATGGCCCATACTGCCTCGTACAAGAAGGTCAAGGCATTCTCTGAGTCTGACCTTGATGATCCCTTGAAGTTCAGCAACATCTCCTCCCACAACAAGCTCATGAGGTACAGAGATGAGGGGAAGGCGAGGAAAGGGGAGGACTTTAACCCAAGCCAGGAGCCTATTGATCCAGAGCTGGTGATGATAGCTGGCGGCGGGAGGCCCCATGGCTCGATTGCCATTGGAGATGGCCTTATACGTTGTCCTAGCAACCTCCGGGAGATCAAGGCGTGCCAAACGAGCTCTTGTCCTGAGATAAGGCCTCGTCCACGGCCAGTCGAGCTCGCCATCGAGGTTAGTTATACGACTCAGATATCTTTCCTCATTACGTTGTGTGTGTGAACAAAGATGATTACAATGCTAACGAGGAGTTGTGTTGCAGCCTGCTATTCTGAAAGAGAGAGAGGCAACACAGGCGCTTATGGCGGCGAAGGAGAAGGAGATGGAGGAGAGGACGGCAAGGTTGTTGGAGGAGGAGAGGGCACGGTCCGATGCGTCTTACCGGGCCATCTACGAGCTCTTCGTGGTAATATTCTTCTTCATATTTGTCAAATCTTGCATATAATGTTCCTTTCATTAATAATGAATATCGTTGACTTGTGAAAACCAAATGTGCAGACTATGTGCGAGAAGACCGGCCAGGCCGCTCCGTCGATGCCAGTCATTACCACGGCTGCAACGGTGAGTTTCATTTCAATGCAATGATCTTTTCAGTGTCATCATGCTAACGAGACATTGCAAATCATCTTTGGTGCAGCTTAACTCCGAAGTCGCATCGCACGACCCTTCTCCAGGGCAGCCTTCTCCAGGTGAAACTGGTCCGAGCAACCGCGGTGCCTCTCCTCCGTGATGACGAGGACGGTAAGCCCCAAACTTAGCTCGTTTTTCATCTTCTTAGCACTTAGACAAACTTAGCTCCTTCCGAAATATTAGTGTTCTTCATCTTCTTCTTCTTATTCTAGTCTTCTTCATCTAACTTTCGCCAGAATGACACAAATAAGCAATAAGAAGAAGAAAACAAGAGGAGAAAGATAGAGAGAAGAAAACCGCTTCTTCATCTTCTTCTTCTTATTCTAGTCTTCTTCATCTAACTTTCGTATTTCCATTTTGCAGATTAGAGTCACTTCACGGAAGCTTGCATTGATGGAGTGCTTGTGATTTTGTATCGATGAACAATGTTAAACTTGCTACATATGTGAAACTTGTTACTATTGTAATATAGTGAACAATGTGACATTTGTTTTGGTATGTTTGTTGGATACTTGTGCTTGTGCTTGTTGTTGGATAATCATCACTAGGGTTATTGTGAAATATAGCATATTCTGCCTGTGAAAATTGGATATTAGAAAAAACAGAAAAAACTGGGGCAATATTGCCACTTTGCCGACGGCCACCGTCGGCATAGTTTCTTTGCCGTCCGGCACCGACGGCAAAGGCGACACGTGGCACCCACCTGTGCATCCTGGGAGTGCGCCTGATGCCATTTTGTACATTTGCCGTCCGGGGGCGGACGTCAAAGAATCTATGCCGACGGCCACCGTCGGCATAGCAGTGGCACTGCAGCAAAGGAATGTGGCGGGGGGGGCGTACGACAAAGAAGATATGCCGACGGCCACCGTCGGCATAGCAGTGACCGTCGACAAAGGAGGGTGGCGGGGGAGCGGACGGAAAAGAAGCTATGCTGACCGTGGCCGTCGGCAAAGGAGTGGTCGTCGGCAAAGGAGGGGAGGCAGACGGCATAGGGTGCGGACGGCAAAGGGTGAGTGGCAGACGGCAAAGGCTCCGTTAGCCACTAACGGGGCTAACTCAACATTTGGTCGTCCAGTCGCTTTGCCGTCTGCTGCCTGATGGCAAAAACACTTTGCCGTCCGCTGTATAAAGGCAGACGGCAAAGCACTCCTTTACCGGTGTTCTCTGTGCCGGAAATTTTGCCGTCTGCTACCCGAGGGCAAAGGCTTTGCCGTCGGTGGTCCTGCCCTTTGCCGTCCGCTATGGTAGACGGCAAATAACTGAATTCCAGTAGTGAATATTTTTACAATGCCATGGGCGCGTGCATGTGTGTTTGGTCTCGAAACGGTTAACGATGGCAACGAATTGCCGATGTAATGCAATTAATGCGTTGATGAATGCAACAAAGAAATAAATCACACGGCGACAATGAAATACATGGAAGGGATCTGGAGTGTCGGTCTCGGGCTATTACATCAAGAGCCCACGTGTCAACATCAGATGCTTCACTAGAAAGATGCACATTGGCATAGAATAACAGAAACAAAGGAGTCTGGCATCGTGAAGAACTGCTAACACCAGAGTGCAGCATGAGATGTGCTCCATATCCACATCAGGAATATGGCGATGCAGGAAAACCTTGTTCTTCTCGAACAACACTGACGACTAAAAGTTGATCTGTGTCGGGGTCCAGAAATGCTGATGCCTAATCTTGGCAGAGTCATATGGTGAGAGGCCAATCAAGAACTTCTTCTTTTTAATGAAAGCACTTCTGAGGAATTTGGGTCTCTTGACGTTCTTGCCTTTGACTAGGAGTGAGGGTTTTGGTTGCAAATTGATCTTAGTGAGCCTCACATCGAAGATAGGTCTTGGAGAGCCAGTTGAGTCGTTATTGTCTCTGATCCTGTCAGACTTGGCAATCTCCTCAGCAGTTGCTGGTGGCACAGTCTCAGTATCTCAAGAAAACTTTCCTGTACACCTAAATCATTAAAACGTATTTTTGAATTTCTACATTAAACTTTGGGAATTCATAGGGAGCTCACCCTAGGTCCAAATGCAATGATTCAAACTCCCAGGTTGATCTAAGTTAATGAACTAAATTATGAACATTTTTCCATACACCTCCTCTACAGCCTAAATTATTGAACTATTTCTTCATGTATGATCCACTTGTTTAATCTCTAGAATATTCATCCCAACTCCAAATAAAGTGAGACTAATTTCTAAATGCTTCTAAAATCATGCCCTATTTAATGAGTGCCTCCACTCATTTTTATAAAAATATCTTCTACCGACTTCTTATAGGATCATTATCCCTTGTTTCCACCTTAATTGGATGGTTCAAAAATCCTTATTGATCCTAATCCAGTAGAACCACTTTAAGTATTTTTCTTATGACCAGAGGTGCCTAAGAAAAATGGAATTCATATTTTTACGACACTTTTATTTTCCTCCTTGTTGTGTTGCTTATTTTGATTGCTTTTGACGATAGATGACGAAGTAGACGGAGTGCTGGTGAAGGACCAGAAGAATTGAAGACTTTGCTGAGTCGGGCAAGCAGACCTTTGACCATGTTGATGAACCCTTTTATGCATGTCAATATAGCACTTTATTTGTTGCATCAAAAAGGATGATGATATGGTTACCACCTTGTTGGGTTGTCTCCGATGCATTTCTCGTTGATACTTGCATTGTGTATGACTCTATTTTTTCGTTGAGAGTTATGCGGGTGGGAACTAGTTAGGTGCTAGTAGTTGCTACACAAGTGGGACGGGAATATTAATGAAATGGAAGGCAAAATGTCTTACCAAAGACTTTACAAAAACCCCTTTGGGTGCCACTAATGCCCGGGGGAGCTGATGAGCTAGGTAACCACTTGGTAAAGAAGTGGTGTACCGGGGCAAATGGTGTGTATGTTTTCGAAAATAGATTGGATTTAAGATTTGTCGACCACCCCAACCTTACATGTACAACCACACTACCCCTATATGGGACGAGGCTTTGTTGATTACTTTGGTCGATGCTAGCAGAGAGCCTGCATTACTAGTGGAGGGAATGACGTGGTCACTCTCGATACGTGGCCGTGCCTGGAAAGACGACTATGGTTGTTTTCACACGCACCGGGCACACCGTTATGTCCCCTCATGGATGGTACAATTTTGAGCGAGTCTTGTGTGATGGACATCATGAGGATTTCGGCCAACGAGTGGACTCTTTATTTAGTATTTTCAAGGGAAAGACATCGTTCGGGTGCTTACCTCGGGTATGAAATATACCTCGAGTCGTAGATGACACGGAAGTTCCCCGAATCTTTCGAGTAAAGTGTGCAACCTCTGAAGAGTGTATAAGTATTCGAATAGCCGTGTCTACGGTCAAGGACAGTTGGGTGGATCTTCTTAAACTATGTCCAAATGTTTTCACAAAACCTGGTGTGTGTGTGTGTGTGTGTGACAAATGAGATACTTGAGCTAACTCACATGACTTGGTGAGATGATTAAACTTGAGTTGTTCCTACTCTGCTTATATTGATATCTTCAACATGTTCATATGGATATGTGCAACCTGTTCATGCATGATTTTTATAAATGGTAGGACATGATATTGCACTCAAAATTAGCTTTCCACAAAATACCTGCTTAGGTTTATGCCATGCATTGTTTACCTTGCTCCAAACACGGGTTGCTTGCGAGTACATTCAAAAGTACTCACTAGCTTGTCCCTGGTTATTTAATTGCCGGGCATGGAAGAACAGGAAATTGGAGAAGAATTATTAGATGACAAACATGCGAGCTAGGACGCTTCCCAGTCAAAATGCCTCTAGGGTTAAGGCAGATGGCATGGGTCCATCCTATCGTTGAAGATATCCGCTGCGAGTTTATGATTGGTGTTTTGGCCCCCTGGCCCTATCTATGAAGACTTGGCCATGAAGGTCATATTTGTGTAAGACGGTATGTAATGGATGTAATACTCTTGTTAGTAAGTTTCTATTGGTTAAGTGAGCATTGATCTCTGGGATCACCGACACGTGCATTCAGTGACTTATGAGCCGGGGTCCCCACATGTCCCCTCTTGGATGGTACGATGTGATGTACATCATGAGGGCCGGGTACTGACGACTGGTCTCTTTGTTTAGTTTTGTCAAGGGAAAGATATTGTTCGGGTGCTTACCTCGGGTTGTAATATATCACTAGTCATGGATAGACCCAGAAGTTTCCTGAGTCTTGTGGGTAAAGTGTACTACCCCTGCAGAGTGTCAAACTATTCGAATAGTCGTGTCCACGGTCAAGGAAAGTTGGGTGGTGCTGCTTAAACTATGTCCAGTGTTTTACAAAACTTGATTTGTGAGAAGAGAAACCCTGGAACTATGTCAGATGACTTGATGAGATGATTAAACTTGAGTTGATCAAACTGTGTTTATGTTGATATTTGTAACCTCATGGTGCATGCTTTAGAAAAATGTTAGGACATGATGTTGCTCTCAAAATTAGTTTTCCGCAAAAGTACCTACTTAGTGTTATACCATGCATGATTACCTTCTTCGAAAACATGGGTTGCTTGCATGTAGATTCAAAAGTAATCATTTGCTCGTCCCTCGTTATTTAATTGGTCAGGCATGGAAGAACTGGAATGTGATGAAGAGTACCTTGGTGGTAGACATGCAAGTTAGGACGCTTCCTAGTTAGAATGCCTGTAGGGTTAAGGAAGATGACATGGGTCCAAGTTATCGTTGAGGATTTCCATTGCGAGTGTTTATTTTGACGTTTGGCCTTCATGGCCCTATCTGTGTGAGACTAGACCATAATGGTCGTATTTGTCTAAGACACTATATAATGGATGTAAGACTCTTGATATTCAGTTATGTGTGTTCAATGCGCATCGATCCTGGGATCACTATACATGTGCCTTCGGTGACATCGACTTATGAGTCGGGGTCCCCATAACGAAAAATGTGCAAGCTAACATTTTGGATAGATCAAGATTTTTGGGACCTCTAGGAATTTGAATCGTCAAATTTGGAGTTGATTTGAATCCTCTAGGAACTAAGTTGTCTCTCTGTAAAAGAAGAAGAGAAAAGAAATATATACCGAATGGGCTAAGCTGCGCCCTGAGCATAGGATAGTGACTAGGCCAGCCCAGTGGCTCGGCCGTGCGGAGTATCAGGTCACGTCAAAGGTGGGATTCCACGGGGCGCCTTTCCTGTGCTTAGGCGGCCTTTGGCGAAGCCGTCTCCACTTAATGGGGGGCCCGGGGCCTCAGCCACTTACAGGCGGACACCGCTGGCAGGCTCTCCCCCTACCCCCCTGCCCGAACAGGGGAGAGGCATGGGAGCCAGGCCGTGTGCACGCCGGTGCTTGTCCCACAACAAAGGGCATATCCGGTGAGTTTCCGACCATCGGAGGTATCGAGAGGGATGCCTCCATCGCCTTCGACGGGTCTCAGACCCTGGGGAGGTCGAGGCCGAGCGCGGCGTCGACCATGGCGGAACACAGCGATGACAGGGACGGGCACAGTGCTGCGAGCACCGGGACGAAGAATTAAGCATGGGAGGAACCTGCGGCGATGCAGGGGTACCCCAGGGCAACTCTAAAGAGAGGAAGGGCACGGGAGGGCTCGAATTCGAGTAGAGGCCGAGGCGGGCATTGCCAGCCGTTGGAGGAAGATGAGGGCACGGGAGCAAGAGCGCTCTGGTCTAGGAGGTTTATGAGAGGGAGAGGTGGCGAAGGGAGGCCAGAGGGGCGCCTGGGAGGGCCTTAAGTAGCCAGACACAGGCGCACCATGGACCGAGCCTATGGGCGGCGTTCGGACGTCCTCTACTGGGTAAGAAAGAGGATGCGGCAGGAGCATGAGGAGGTGGCGTGCAGAGGACGACGAGGCGACCGTGGGGGACATGGTCCCGATGTCCAAGGCTGTCGGGAGCCTCGGGATGGGCAAGCTACGGAGCAGCGGTGCACTATTGCTTGCTCCAGAGCGCGAGCTCTACATGCCAGGGCATTTCTTTGGCGCTTTGGGAACGGCCATTTGCGTCTAGAGGGATCTAGGGGGTGCAAACAAGGTGCATGTGCCAAGGGATGCTCTGGGGGTTCCTTAGGAGAGAAGGAAGGTTGAGAGGGAGGGAAAAACTACTGTCCAAAAGTGAAAAATGGGTGTTTTACCCCTTCAATTATTGATCTAAGGGCTTGGGGTTCTTACTGGGGGTAGAGGGTGACTAGGAGAAGGTGTGGTAAAATTTTGAGCCTAAGGAGAGCTCCTTTGGTACTCCAATCATTGACCACACAACTGTAACAGAAGGTGTTTGTGCTGGTTTTGAGCTAGTTAGAATGACCTCCTTGACATGAGATTTAACAGGAATGACAAGTAGGGCCAAATGGTCATGTCTACAAATTTGTAGCTCATTTGGAGAAAGTGGTTAATGCAAAAGTTTCAAAACATAGGAATCAACAAAAACGGTTTTTGGCAGATCTAGCAGAGCTACACTATTCTCCTTGATGCACCACTTGGTGTGGATGCATGATTAGAGGACTAGAACATGCCCACAAAGTTCGAGCTCAAATGGGGACACATGGAAATGTAAAGTTGTTCAAATTTGAATCTGGACAAAAAGTGTTCTGGGCACTTTTGTGAACCAAAACAATTTATATTGGGATTAAACCTGGCAAGATCATCACACAAGGCACATGGGACTTGCTGAAATTTTCCTGGATGTTTTTGACAATATTTCTTACAGAAATATTTCAAATACTTGAAATATCCATAAAGGCTTTTGGAGGGTTTTTCCAATATTTTGAACACGGCCATGTGTTGAAACTCCAATATATGGAAAATATATGTCCACTGGGTTTCCCTAAATTTTCTCAAATATTTTTGAAATATTAAATTAATTTTCCCATAAAAAAGACCATTTCTGGCCTCAAAAGGCATTTAAATAAAATACAAAAATAACTTTAAAAACTAATTTTGTAGTCTTGGGAAGTCTTATAGGTAATACGATCCATATAAAATCTTTGGTACAAAATATTCACCCTCATTTGAGAACATGTAGTTCAAATCTCAACTCAGGGGTTTTTGAAAACCTAAATTGGATAAATGCTTTTTGGCCAAAATAATTTTGTATAAAAATAGTTTTATGTCCTTTATACATGGCATGATCATTGGGCAAAGATTTGGGTCAAGGAGACGAGTTTTGAGAGTAGGAGGAACTTCATGAATTAAGAGCACACTCAAGTGAGCAAGCAAATAGCAATCAGTTCAAGCCTCACATCCATTCACAAAATAAAGTTTTTGTTGGTCCAAATTGTTGGGATTTATTAAAATTGTGTTGTGACTCAAAACACAGGGTGTGAAAGACCAACACCCTAACAAGAATCTCGTCCCCGAGATTCTAGGCTAGGTGTTGAAGAGATACGGAAATTTGGGTATGAGGTAATCTTCATGTTCCCATGTTGCTTCTGCTTTGGTGTTGTTTTTCCATTGGACCTTGAAATGCTTGATGATAAATCTTTGAGTGCAATGCTTGGCTTCGTCTAAGGGGTGAATGGTGTTCTCGCGATAAGTTGGGTTTGACTAAAGCTCAAGGGCTTGATGATCGAGGTTCGGGCAAAGGTCTGCCTCGTCCGTGTATTTCCAAACTCGGAACACATGAAAAAGTATCATGTCGAAGTGCTAACCCTTGGGTTACCCTTGTTGGTTAGCGACATCATGATGTCTTTCATTAGTCTAGAAGGGTCAAGGTCTTGGTGTAACCTTCCGTTGACTGGGAATTGTTAACTTCCTTAAAGCAGGTGACCTTCAGTCGCAGGTGGTCTTCATCTTTGAGAGTGTTGAAGCATGTCAATGTAGGCTTCTCGTAGAGATCTTCTGCCTGACTAAGCCATCCAGGTATGTTCTTCAGTCATCATTGGTCATTTGTCTTCATAATCATAGCACATTCTCCGTATGTCCTCAAGTGTTTTGTTTACCCGTCTCTTCGTACCCATTGGTGGCAAGGTTTGGGTTGTGTATCGTCCCTAAGACTTATCTTAGCGGTTTGGTAGCAAAAATGGGTTCCTTCACCTGAGAAGGTCCCAGTGTGGTCCAAAGTAAGCTAACTATCTAGAAGTGTATATCAGCCAACTGGTATCCATGGTCTGATGTTCGGACAAGTGGGGAGGACTACCTTTGGCAGGTGGTTCACCATGATCTAGTCAGGGTTACGCCCATGATTGGACCAAAAGAGGCTAGTAACGAAGTCATGACAAATTTCCCACTCCATTCCAGGTTCTGAAGAGAGTAGGGGAGTCATGCTCATCTTACCCCATCCAGGTGTTTAAGTGAGGGGTGCTATTAACTTCTCAGTTCCTTCCTAGTCAGGAATTGAAAGGTGACCTTAAAACAAGGATCTCTTTAATTTCACTTGATGTCCAAGGGTTTCATCTTATTTGATCGTCGGTGCTGCTTGACATAGTCTGGCTAACGTAGCCGGCGGGGAATTGGTGGTTGACTTCTCTTGCTTCTTCTTCTTCATCGTGGTTTCCCAATCGTACTTGTTCTCCATCTTTTTTGGGGTAAGAATGTCTTTTGCTGCAAGGAGAGTACTCCGAGGAGTCCTCCTTCTTTAACGGTAAACTTTACAATTGAGAAACTTGGCAATCAGTGCCTTTGGGGGCTTGTCCAAAGTAGGACTAGGGTGTTCCTTACACTTATTGGGTAAATAAGTATTTCATCCATGAGGGCAACAACGTATTTCTGCAAGTATCCCAGAAACTCATTGCTCATGGGATAAGTGAGAGGAGCGAGCATTTGATTTGGGTGGTTACTTGTCCAGGGATTTGTGGTCATTCGGAATCTAGTTCCTTGCTTCCACCTTCATTATGGACAAGATTGGTGGTACACAAGGCAGAGTATTGGCCATTGTCTTTTGACTTAGAGTCAAAGCCTACGGTCATAATCCGACCATGTTATGGCTCGGTAAAGCTTTAGGTGTTCCATGGATCTGAGAATGTGAGTGAACATCTATCATCTTATCCTTGAGCATAGTTCTTCGATGCCAATAGTCTTACCTAGTTCTATAATCAAAATCATCTTATATCATCAAAGGTATCGTCTCGTATAATTCAACCCGAAACATCACTCATGATATTCATATCTTCATGGCTCTCGAGAGAAGGAGTAAACAAAATCAGGTGTGTCATCTATAACCCATCTCACATGTATCCTTATGCAAAAATCCCCGGGTGGAGCATACAAGCTACTATGCTTGAATAAAACACTGCAAATCCAAGTGCTCGGCTAATCTATCCAAGGTCTAAGGTGCTGCACCTCTATGCTAAGGGAACACGTAATATACCAATCCAAGATATTTTTCCTTCCTACGAATCCAATTAGTCGATCCCTGAATACCATCCACCATTACATGATCCATTACTCCTACAAATCCAATACCAATGATGTTCCACATACTCTTCTAGAGTTCCTATAATCCCCAAATTCTAGAAAGGACTACCTTATCGCAGTATATCCACCAAATTCCATTATCGTAATAAAGTAAACTCCAATGTCGGGTGCATATAGATCCTTAAATCAACTCTGAAAACAATCCAATATTCCTAGTTTATCTCCCATAGAGAAACATGGTATCATGATCGAGATCATGAGACTAAATCGAATCTACTCCGACCATGTAGTCTCATTTACCATTAACACCCTATTAGGATCACCTATTTAACCGAATCTCACGTGTAGCGAGAATTACTACTTGTTCCTCCAAGTCATTATCGTAATGTCACAAATTTCCTATTGATATCATCTGGTCAAGTCAAATTCTTACTCCTCCAAGAATCTCAACTTGTGATCATAATGGTCCTACTAAATCCAGTTTACTCAAGGGAGAAGTAAGTTATACTAATCTATTAATTTGATCCACCAAGTTCTTCTACCTACATGAAGGTCTCATTTTGTCCACCAAATGATCTCAGTTGTTTCCTCAAGATATATATTATAGCCACATATAATCATTTGCCTACTAATCATATATCCTCAAAATGATCTTCCCTATGGCATCGTCAGTTCAGGTGCTGCCATAATAATGTAATGTGTCTGTTTAGTATGATCTCTAGTTCCGTAATGAACCCGGTGCTAAACAAGGTTACCGAAGCTTAACTGGTTCTCTTGCAAACACGTATGTTTAGGGAATGCTTTCAATCTCGAGGGAGAGCCATAACTCCACGAGTTGCAATTGGCTGAGTAGATCGTCGCAACCAGTTTCCAGTGACACTTGTTGGTCAAGATGGAATCCTTAGTACATCTTGTCTCTCTGGTCTTCAGTTGATGAGAAGGGTGAGGGGGAAAAGTAGCATAGAGGGGAGTGCCTAAAGGGGTGGTATAGTGCAAGTGCAATCAAACAAGTGCCGAAAAGGCCAACACATTCATTAAGATAAGATAGGTGATATAGTCGCGTACATGTTTCCTAGGGAAAAGTGTGACTTATACCAAAACACGAACAAATAAAAACAAGAAACACACAACATGGTTTCATTTGAACCATCACATGGACTCGACTTCGCATGGGGAATACATGACTTATCCTACCCTAGGGGTGCTCGGACTCAATAGTTGTGCCTTGCTTCATGTCTCGGAGAGAAGGATGTTCAGGCTTCTAAGTCTTCCTCAGGAGTCGCTGCTTCTCTTGTAGTCGTCCAATGAAACGATCTGGGTTGGCCTGAAGAATCTTTGACAACTTCTCATCTGGTAAGCTGATGGGGGGAAGGTGGTTCCTTGTGGCTGCCATTGACTCGACCTTCTGTTGTCTTCTCAATCATGACAATCCCTTTTGTCTTCTAAGGCGTCGAGGGTTCCAGGTAGGCAATCCTTTATGCAAGACATTAACAAGGCATGGTAGAAGTCCAACATGTCGGTTACGTCGAGGACAACATTGACACCAAGAGAGGGGGATGAAGAGAACCGTTTTCTGGTCACTATGGTGAGGCGGACCAAATGGCGAGGTTCTTATCCACTGGTGGTTGCCGACACAAAAACGGTAAGGATAGGGTTGCTCTATTAGCAATGTCTATCATTATCTTGCATATCTTATGCCCTAGTCATCGCAGGCCAGGTTGCATCATCATGGGGGCACTGTCGAGGGTGTCACCATCTTACTAGTCTTGACGTCCTCATATCTTGAGAAGGTATCTCCTGTTGGTGTCATCTTGTCATGGTGTTGCCAACCTTGTTTTCAAAAAATATGGGTGAATGTGTGGCAAGGTGGCTTCCTTCCAGGTTACACATGAGGATTACAAGAAATCCAGTGGTCAGGCGCATAAGGTTACTAGAAACCGTTTGTAGAGTTTTGAAAAAGCATATGAGGTGAGCCAAGAGAAAAATGGTGGAAGTGCTAAGGCAAAATCCTTTGGTTTCTTTGAAAACTTAGAAGAGGTAAGAAATATAGAAGTTTTCTAAATGAGTTAAAGGGTTTGGAAAAATAGTTTTGTCCTAACTAACATTCATGCTAACTAAGGCTCCCTACAACCAGGATGGCTCTGATACCAACTACGTGGGGACCCCGACTAATAAGTCGAAGTCACCGAATGCACGTGTACAGTGATCCCAGAGAACAATGCTCACTGAACACATAGAAATTGAATAACAAGAGTCTTATATCCATTACATACTGTCCTACACAAATATGACCTTCATAGCCAAGTCTTCATAGATAGGGCTAGGGGGCCAAAACACCAATCATAAACTCGCGGCGGATATCTTCAACGTGAGCGCAGACCCATGCCATCTTTCTTAACCCCACATGAATTGTGACAGAGAAGCTTCCTAGACCGCATGTTCGTTATCAAATAATTCTTCACCAAATTCATGTTCTTCCATGCCTGGCCAATTAAATAACCAGGGACAAGCCAGTGAGTACTTTTGAATGAACTCACAAGAAACCCATGTTTGGAGCAAGGTAAACAATGCATGGCATATTCCTAAGCAGGTATTTTGCGGAAAGCTAATTTTGAGTGCAATATCATGTCCTACCATTTATAAAAATCTTGCATCAACAGGTTCTAGATATCCATATGAAAAAGTTGCAGATATCAATATAGGCAGAGTTGGAACAACTCAAATTTAATCATCTCACCAAGTCATCTGACTTAGCTCAAGTATCTCATTTGTCACACACACACACCAGGTTTTGTGAAAACATCTGGACATAGTTTAAGAAGCACCACCTGTTGGGGAACGTTGCATGGGAAACAAAAATTTTCCTACGCACACACAAGATCTATCCATGGTGATGAGCATCTACGAGAGGGAGAGTGAATCTACATACCCTTGTAGATCGCTAAGCGGAAGCGTTTAAGAAACGCGGTTGATGTAGTCGAACGTCTCCGCGATCCAAATCGCAAGTCGTCCCTCGATCCGATCACGAACTAGCGCCGAACGGACGGCACCTCCGCGTTCAACACACGTACGGCTTGATGACGCCTTCACCTCCTCGATCCAGCGAGCGATGATGAAGTAGTGGTTGAGTTCCAGCAGCACGACGGCGTGGTGATGGTGGTGAGGAACAATCTCTGCAGGGCTTCGCCAAGCGCTACGGAGATTATGACGGAGGAACTAGAGGGTTAGGGTTGCCGCACACGGCTTGGGGAAATCTTGATATGTCCCGTGTGCTAGCCCTGCCCCTCTATTTATATGTTGAGCCTTGGGGTCTAAACTTGGAGTAAAAGCCTCCTCTAGGTCGGTTTTGCCCGCACAAGGTCGGTTTGGCCCGCAGGAAAAGAGTCCAACTCGGATCCCTGCCGAACCGTGCACAGCCGCGCACAAGCGGTAGTACCGCTTCACACAAGCGGTAGTACCGCTTGGGCGGTAGTACCGCTTCACACAAGCGGTAGTACCGCTCGGGCGGTAGTACCGCTTCACACAAGCGGTAGTACCGCTTACGCGGCAGCAAAACTACTTTTGCACTTTCCAATACCTCGTGAGCTTTTATCCCTTGGCCCATATAAAGTGTTGCTGTACCCGAACACTTCGGCAAACATTCGGAACCCCTTCCGGTGAACTCTGGAACTCTTCCGGAGATCGAAACACTATTATCACATATATCAATCTTTACCTCCGGACTCTTCCGGAGATCCTCGTCATGTCCGGGATTTTATCCGAGACTTCCGAACAACTTTCGGTCACCAACATAATAACTCAATTATACTAATCGTCACCAAACGTTAAGTGTGTAGACCCTGCGGGTTCGAGAACTATGTAGACATGACCGAGACACCTCTACGATCAATAACCAATAGCGGGACCTGGATGCCCATATTGGCTCCTACATATTCTACGAAGATCTTTATCGGTCGAACCTCTATGTCAAGGATTCAGTTAATCCCGTATGATGTTCCCTTTGTTCTTCGGTATGTTACTTGCCCGAGATTCGATCGTCGGTATCACTATACCTAGTTCAATCTCGTTACCGGCAAGTCTCTTTACTCGTTCCGTAATACAAGATCTCGTGGCTAACACTTTAGTCACATTGCTTGCAAGGCTCATTGTGATGTTGTATTACCGAGTGGGCCCTGAGATACCTCTCCGTCACACGGAGTAACAAATCCCAGTCTTGATCCATGCCAACCCAACAGACACCCTCGGAGATACCTGTAGAGCACCTTTATAGTCACCCAGTTACGTTGCGACGTTTGATACACACAAGGTATTCCTCCGGTGTCAGTGAGTTGCATGATCTCATGGTCAAAGGAACAGATACTTGACATGCAGAAAACAATAGCAATAAACTGACACGATCAAATGCTACGTTTACAGTTTGGGTCTTGTCCATCACATCATTCTCCTAATGATGTGATCCCGTTATCAAATGACATCTCATGTCAATGGCTAGGAAACCTTAACCATCTTTGATCAACGAGCTAGTCAACTAGAGGCTTACTAGGGACACAGTGTTGTCTATGTACCCACACATGTATTTGAGTTTCCAATCAATACAATTATAGCATGGATAATAAACGATTATCATGAACAAGGAAATATAATAATAACCAATTTATTATTGCCTCTAGGGCATATTTCCAACAGTCTCCCACTTGCACTAGAGTCAATAATCTAGTTCACATCACTATGTGATTTACATTGTAATGAATCGAACACCCATGCAGTTCTGGTGTTGTTCATGTTTAGCCCTTGGAAGAGGTTTAGTCATCGGATCTGCAACATTTAGATCCGTGTGTACTTTGCAAATATTTATGTCGTCCTCCTTGATGTAATCGCGGATGGAATTGAAACGTCGTTTTATGTGTCTGGTCCTCTTGTGAAATCTTGGTTCCTTGGCTAGAGCAATGGCACCAGTGTTATCACAAAACAGAGTCATTGGGTTAAGCGCACTAGGCACTACTCCAAGATCTGTCATGAACTCCTTCATCCAGACACCTTCCTTCGCCGCCTCCGAGGCAGCGATGTACTCCGCTTCGCATGTAGAATCTGCTACCACGCTTTGCTTGGAACTGCACCAGCTAACCGCACCCCCATTAAGAATAAATACGTATCCGGTTTGCGACTTAGAGTCATCCGGATCAGTGTCAAAGCTTGCATCGACGTAACCCTTTACGACGAGCTCTTGATCACCTCCATAAACGAGAAACATGTCCTTAGTCCTTTTCAGGTACTTCAGGATACTCTTGACCGCCGTCCAGTGTTCCATTCCTGGATCACCTTGAAACCTTCCGACCATACTTATGGCAAGGCTGACATCGGGTCTTGTGCACAGCATTGCATACATGATAGAGCCTATGGCTGAAGCATAGGGGATGACACTCATCTTTTCTCTATCTTCTGCAGTCACTGGGCATTGAGTCTTACTCAACTTCACACCTTGCAAAACAGGCAAGAACCCCTTCTTGGACTGATCCATTTTGAACTTCTTCAAAATCTTATCAAGGTATGTGCTTTGTGAAAGTCCTATTAAGCGTCTCGATCTATCTCTATAGATCTTGATGCCTAATATGAAAGCAGCTTCTCCTAGGTCCTTCATTGAAAAACTCTTGTTCAAATATTCCTTTACGCTTTCCAGCATTTCTATATTGTTTCCAATCAGCAATATGTCATCCACATATAATATTAGAAACGCTATAGAGCTCCCACTCACTTTCTTGTAAATACAAGCTTCTCCGTAAACTTGTATAAACTCGAACGCTTTGATCACCTCATCAAAACGAAGATTCCAACTCCGAGATGCTTGCACCAGTCCATAAATGGATCGCTGGAGTTTGCAAACTTTGTCAGCATTCTCTGGATCGACAAAACCTTCTGGTTGCATCATATACAACTCTTCCTTAAGGAAACCGTTAAGGAACGCTGTTTTGACATCCATCTGCCAAATTTCATAATCGAAAAAGGCAGCTATTGCTAACATGATTCTGACGGACTTAAGCATCGCTACGGGTGAGAAGGTCTCATCGTAGTCAACTCCTTGAACTTGTGAAAAACCCTTTGCCACAAGTCGAGCTTTATAGACGGTGACATTACCGTCCGCATCCGTCTTCCTCTTAAAGATCCATTTGTTCTGAATGGCCTTACGCCCTTCAGGTAATACTTCCAAAGTCCATACTTTGTTTTCATACATGGATCCCATCTCGGATTTCATGGCCTCTAACCACTTCTCGGAATCCGGGCTCATCATCGCTTCTCCATAGCTCGTAGGTTCATCGTTGTCTAACAACATGATGTCTAAGACAGGGTTGCCGTACCACTCGGGAGCAGTACGCGTCCTTGTCGACCTACGAGGTTCGATAGCAACTTGATCCAAAGCTTCATGATCATCATCATTAACTTCCTCTTCAGCTAATGTAGGCTCCACAGAAACAACTTTCTGCGTTGCGCTACTCTCAGGTTGAAGTAAAGGTTCAATAACCTCATCAAGTTCTATCTTCCTCCCACTCAATTCTTTCGAGAGAAACTCTTTCTCAAGAAATGTTCCGTTTTTAGCGACAAACACTTTGCCTTCGGATCTGAGGTAGAAGGTATACCCAACTGTCTCTTTTGGGTATCCTATGAAGACGCATTTCTCCGCTTTGGGTTCCAGCTTTTCAGGCTGAAGCTTTTTGACATAAGCATCACATCCCCAAACTTTAAGAAACGACAGTTTTGGCTTCTTGCCAAACCAAAGTTCATATGGCGTCGTCTCAACGGATTTCGATGGTGCCCTATTTAAAGTGAATGCAGCTGTCTCTAATGCATAACCCCAAAACGATAGTGGCAAATCGGCAAGAGACATCATAGATCGCACCATATCCAATAAGGTTCGATTACGACGTTCGGACACACCATTACGCTGTGGTGTTCCAGGCGGTGTCAATTGTGAAACAATTCCACACTGTCTTAAGTGACTGCCAAACTCATAACTCAGATATTCTCCTCCTCGATCAGATCGTAGGAATTTAATCTTCTTGTTACGATGATTCTCAACTTCACTCTGAAATTGTTTGAACTTTTCAAATGTTTCAGACTTGTGTTTCATTAAGTAAATATACCCATATCTACTTAAGTCATCAGTGAAGGTGAGAAAGTAACGATAACCACCGCGCGCCTCAATACTCATCGGACCGCACACATCAGTATGTATGATTTCCAATAAGTCACTTGCCCGTTCCATTGTTCCAGAGAACGGAGTTTTAGTCATCTTGCCCATGAGGCATGGCTCACATGTGTCAAGTGATTCAAAATCAAGTGACTCCAAAAGTCCATCAGCATGGAGCTTCCTCATGCGTTTTACGCCAATATGACCTAAACGGCAGTGCCACAAGAAAGTGGTATTATCATTATCAATTCTACATCTTTTGGCATCAATGTTATGAACATGTGTATTATTACTATCGAGATTCAATAAGAATAAACCCCTCACATTGGGTGCATGACCATAAAACATATTACTCATATAAATAGAACAACCATTATTCTCTGATTTAAATGAGTAACCGTCTCGCAATAAACAAGATCCAGATATAATGTTCATGCTTAACGCAGGCACCAAATAACACTTATTTAGGTTCATCACTAATCCCGACGGTAATCGAAGAGCGAGCGTGCCGACGGCGATCACATCAACCTTGGAACCATTTCCCACGCGCATCGTCACTTCGTCCTTTGCCAGCCTCCGTCTATTCCGCAGTTCCTGTTTTGAGTTGCAAATATGAGCAACCGCACCGGTATCAAATACCCAGGCACTACAACGAGAGTTGGTAAGGTACACATCAATAACATGTATATCATATATACCTTGTTTGTTGTTGGCCGCCTTCTTGTCAGCCAAATACTTGGGGCAGTTCCGCTTCCAGTGTCCAGTTCCCTTGCAATGAAAACACTCAGTTTCTGGTTTGGGTCCAGCCTTGGGTTTCTTCACGAGAGGAGCAACTGCTTTGCCACTCTTCTTAGAGTTACCCTTCTTACCCTTGCCATTTTTCTTGAAACTAGTGGTTTTATTGACCATCAACACTTGATGCTCCTTCTGAATTTCAGACTCAGCGACTTTCAGCATCGCAAACAGCTCGGCGACTGACTTGTTCATCCCGTGCATGTTATAGTTCAACACGAAGCTCTTGTAGCTAGGCGGCAATGATTGAAGAACTCTGTCAGTGATAGCCTCTGGCGGAAGGGGCATCCCTAACTCAGCCAGACGGGTGGAGTACCCAGACATTCTGAGCACGTGATCACTGATAGACCCGTTCTCCTCCATCTTGCAAGCATAGAACTTATCGGAGATCTCATATCTCTCGATCCGGGCATTCTTCTGAAAGATAAACTTCAACTCCTGGAACATCTCATATGCTCCATGACGTTCAAAACGTCTTTGAAGTCCCGGTTCTAAGCCATACAACATTGCACATTGAACTATTGAGTAATCATCAGAACGAGCCTGCCAGGCGTTCACAACGTCTAGAGACTCAACTGGAGCGGGTGGATCACCAAGCGGTGCATCAAGGACATAAGCCTTCTGGGAAGCCGTAAGGATAATCCTTAGATTACGGGCCCAGTCCACAAAGTTACTTCCATCATCTTTCAACTTAGCTTTCTCTAGGAACGCATTAAAATTCAGGGGTGCTACTGCGCGAGCCATGATCTACAACATAAATATTGCAAAGACAACTTAGACTATTGTTCTAGATAATGAGTTTAGTTAATCATATTACTTAAAAACTCCCACTCAAATTGACATCCCTCCGATCATTCGAGTGTAACATGATCCAAATCCACCAACTCAAGTCCGATCATCACGTGAGTTGAGGTGGTTTCAATGGTGAACATCTTTATGTTGATCATATCTACTATATGACTCATGTTCGACCTTTCGGTCTCTTGTGTTCCGAGGCCATGTCTGTACATGCTAGGCTCGTCAAGTTTAACCCGAGTGTTCCGCACGTGCAACATGGCTTACACCCGTTGTATGCGAACGTAGAGTCTATCACACCCGATCATCACGGCGTGTCTCGAAACGACGAACTTTCGCAACGGTGCACACTTGGGGAGAACACAATTTATCTTGAAATTTAAGTGAGGGATCACCTTATAATGCTACCGTCGTCCTAAGCAAAATAAGATGCATAAAAGGATTAACATCACATGCAAATCATAAGTGACATGATATGGCCATGAACTTGTGCTTTTGATCTCCATCTCCAAAGCACCGGCATGATCTCCATCGTCACCGGCATGACACCATGATCTCCATCATCTTGATCTCCATCAACGTGTCGCCATAAGGTTGTCGCGCCGACTGTTGCTTCCACGACTATTGCTAACGTTTAGCGATAAAGTAAAGCATTACATAGCGCTTAATGATTGACACGCAGGTCATACAATAATTAAAGACAACTCTATGGCTCCTGCCAGTTGCCGTACTCATCGACATGCAAGTCGTGATATTCTATACAACACATGATCATCTCATACATCACATATATCTCATCATGTAATTGGCCATATCATATCACATCATACCCTGCAAAAACAAGTTAGACGTCCTCTAATTGTTGTTGCAAATTTTACGTGGCTGCTACGGGTTTGCAAGAACCGTTCTTACCTACGCAAAACCACAACGTGGTGTAGTGATTGCTTTTTGATCTTCTAAAAGAACCCTCTTCATTGAAATCGATTCAACTAAAGTGAGAGAGACAGACACCCGCTAGCCATCTTTATGCAACGAAGTTACATGTCAGTAGAAGGAACCTGTCTCGCGTAAGTGTACGCGTAATGTCGGTCCGGGCCGCTTCATCTCACAGTACCGCCGAATCAAATATCAACTAGTAACGGCAAGCAATATGTATACACCCACGCCCACAACTCGTTTGTGTTCTACTCGAGATCTCATCTACGCATAGACCTAGCTCATGATGCCACTGTTGGGGAACGTTAAATGGGAAACAAAAATTTTCCTACGCACACACAAGATCTATCCATGGTGATGAGCATCTACGAGAGGGAGAGTGAATCTACATACCCTTGTAGATCGCTAAGCGGAAGCGTTTAAGAAACGCGGTTGATGTAGTCGAACGTCTCCGCGATCCAAATCGCAAGTCGTCCCTCGATCCGATCACGAACTAGCGCCGAACGGACGGCACCTCCGCGTTCAACACACGTACGGCTTGATGACGCCTTCACCTCCTCGATCCAGCGAGCGATGATGAAGTAGTGGTTGAGTTCCAGCAGCACGACGGCGTGGTGATGGTGGTGAGGAACAATCTCTGCAGGGCTTCGCCAAGCGCTACGGAGATTATGACGGAGGAACTAGAGGGTTAGGGTTGCCGCACACAGCTTGGGGAAATCTTGATATGTCCCGTGTGCTAGCCCTGCCCCTCTATTTATATGTTGAGCCTTGGGGTCTAAACTTGGAGTAAAAGCCTCCTCTAGGTCGGTTTTGCCCGCACAAGGTCGGTTTGGCCCGCAGGAAAAGAGTCCAACTCGGATCCCTGCCGAACCGTGCACAGCCGCGCACAAGCGGTAGTACCGCTTCACACAAGCGGTAGTACCGCTTGGGCGGTAGTACCGCTTCACACAAGCGGTAGTACCGCTCGGGCGGTAGTACCGCTTCACACAAGCAGTAGTACCGCTTACGCGGCAGCAAAACTACTTTTGCACTTTCCAATACC
Source organism: Elymus sibiricus (assembly GCA_039707655.1). Taxonomy (NCBI): domain Eukaryota; kingdom Viridiplantae; phylum Streptophyta; class Magnoliopsida; order Poales; family Poaceae; genus Elymus; species Elymus sibiricus. Next base: position 164,530,995 of record CM077663.1, on the reverse strand, counting down.
TCGTGAGCTTTTATCCCTTGGCCCATATAAAGTGTTGCTGTACCCGAACACTTCGGCAAACATTCGGAACCCCTTCCGGTGAACTCTGGAACTCTTCCGGAGATCGAAACACTATTATCACATATATCAATCTTTACCTCCGGACTCTTCCGGAGATCCTCGTCATGTCCGGGATTTTATCCGAGACTTCCGAACAACTTTCGGTCACCAACATAATAACTCAATTATACTAATCGTCACCAAACGTTAAGTGTGTAGACCCTGCGGGTTCGAGAACTATGTAGACATGACCGAGACACCTCTACGATCAATAACCAATAGCGGGACCTGGATGCCCATATTGGCTCCTACATATTCTACGAAGATCTTTATCGGTCGAACCTCTATGTCAAGGATTCAGTTAATCCCGTATGCTGTTCCCTTTGTTCTTCGGTATGTTACTTGCCCGAGATTCGATCGTCGGTATCACTATACCTAGTTCAATCTCGTTACCGGCAAGTCTCTTTACTCGTTCCGTAATACAAGATCTCGTGGCTAACACTTTAGTCACATTGCTTGCAAGGCTCATTGTGATGTTGTATTACCGAGTGGGCCCTGAGATACCTCTCCGTCACACGGAGTAACAAATCCCAGTCTTGATCCATGCCAACCCAACAGACACCCTCGGAGATACCTGTAGAGCACCTTTATAGTCACCCAGTTACGTTGCGACGTTTGATACACACAAGGTATTCCTCCGGTGTCAGTGAGTTGCATGATCTCATGGTCAAAGGAACAGATACTTGACATGCAGAAAACAATAGCAATAAACTGACACGATCAAATGCTACGTTTACAGTTTGGGTCTTGTCCATCACATCATTCTCCTAATGATGTGATCCCGTTATCAAATGACATCTCATGTCAATGGCTAGGAAACCTTAACCATCTTTGATCAACGAGCTAGTCAACTAGAGGCTTACTAGGGACACAGTGTTGTCTATGTACCCACACATGTATTTGAGTTTCCAATCAATACAATTATAGCATGGATAATAAACGATTATCATGAACAAGGAAATATAATAATAACCAATTTATTATTGCCTCTAGGGCATATTTCCAACACCACCCAACTGTCCTTGACCGTGAACACGGCTATTCGAATAGTTATACACTTTGCAAAGGTTGCACACTTTACCCACGAGACTCGGGGGAACTTCCGTGTCATCCATGACTCGCGGTATATTCATACCGGAGGTAGCACATGAACGATGTCTTTCCCTGACACTACACAAAGAGTCCACTCGTTGTCCCACGTCCTCATGATGTACATCACACGAGACTCGCTCAACATCGTACCATCCATGAGCGAACACAACGGTGTGCCCGATGTTCGTGAAAACAACCATAGTCGTCCTTCCAGGCATGACCCCGTATCGAGAGTGACCACACCACTACCGCCACTAGTAATGCAGGCTCTCTGCTCGCATCGGCGAAAGTAATCAACAAAGCCCCGTCCCATATATGGGTAGTGTGGTTGAACATGTAAGGTTGGGACGGTCGACAAATCTTAAATCTAATCTATTTTCAAAAACACACACACCACTTGCCTCTGTACACCACCTACCTCATCATCTCCCTCGAGCATTAGTGGCACCCGAAGGGGTTTTCTTAAAGTCTCTGGTAAAACATTTTTGCCTACCATTTCATGCATATTCTCGTCCCACTTGTGTAGCAGTTACTAGCACCTAACTACTTCCCACCCTCATAAATCTGAACGAAAAAATAGAGTCATGCACAATGCAAGTATCAACGAGAAATGCATTGGAGACAACCCAACAAGGTGGTCACCATATCATCATGCTTTTTGATGAAACAAATAAAGTTCTATATTGACATGCATAAAAGGGTTCATCAACATGGTCAAAGGGTTGCTTGCGTGGCTCAACAAAGTCTTGAATTCTGCTGATCCTTCCAGCACTCCGTCTACTTCATCATCTACCGTTGAAAGCAATCAAAATAAGCAACACAACAATGAGGAAAATAAAAGTGACCTAAAAATAGGAATTCTATTTTTCTTGGGCACCTCTGTTCATAAGAAAAATACCTAAAGTGGTTCTACTGGATTTGGATCAATAAGGATTTTTGAAACATCCCATTAAGGTGGAAACAAGGGAATAATGATCCTATAACAAGTGTACAGAAGATATTTTTATAAAAATGAGTGGAGACACTCATTAAATAGGGAATGATTTTAGAAGTATTTAGAAATTGGTCTCACTGGATTTGGGGTTGGGATGAATATTCTAGAGATTAAACAAGTGGATCGTACGTAAAGAAATAGTTCAATAATTTAGGTTGCAGAGGAGCTGTATGGAAAAATGTTCATAATTTAGTTCATGAACTTAGATCCACTTGGGAGTTTAAATCACTGCATTGGCACCTAGGGTGAGCTCCCTATGAATTTCCAATGTTTAATGCAGAAATTCAAAAATAGGTTTTAATCATTTAGGTGTACAGGGAAGTTTTCTGGAAAAATGTGCAATCTAACATTTTGGATAGATAAAGATTTTCGGGACCTCTAGGAATTTGAATCATCAAATTTTGAGTTGATTTGAATCCTCTAGGAATTAGTTTGTCTCTCTGGAAAAGAAAAGGAGAAAATTAATATATACCAAAATGGGCTAAGTTGCGCCCTGAGCGCGGGATAGTCACTCGGTCGGCACAGTGGCTTGGCCGTGCGGAGTATCGGGCCACGTCGATGGAGGGTTCCTGCGGGGCGCCTTCCCTGTGCATTGGCGGCTTCTAGCAGAGTCGTCTCCACTTAACGGGGGGCGGGGCCTCAGCCACTTACAGGCGGGCTCCACTGGTAGACGCTGCTCCTACGTCCCGCCCGAAGAGGGGCGAGGCTGGGGAGCCAGGCCGTGCACACGCTGGTGCCAGTCCTGATGGCACAGGGCACCTCCGGCGAGGTTCCAACCATCGAAGAGATTGGGAGGGATGCCTTCATCGCCCTAGACGGGTCTCGGACCCTAGGAGGTCGTGGCCGAGCCCGGCATCGACCATGGTCAAAGGCAGCGATGGCAGGGACATGGACGGCGTTGTGGCCACCGGGACGGAAGAATTAAGCATGGGAGGAACCCGCAGCGATGTAGGGGGTACCCCAGTGCAACTCTAAGATGGGGAAGGGCACGGGAGGGCTTGAATTCGAGAGGGGGTCGAGGCACGCAGCGCCGGCCGTTGGAGGAGGAGGAGGGCACAAGAGCAAGAAGGCTCTGGTCCAGGAGGTTTACGGGAGGGAGAGGTGGCAAAGGGAAATGAAAGGGGCGCTTGGGAGGGCCTTAAGTAGCCGGACAGAGGCGCACCATGGACCGAGCGAGGTGACCACGGGGGACATGGTCCCGACGCCCATGGTTGCCTGGAGCCTCTGGATGGGTAAGGTACAGTGTAGCGGCGCACTGTAGCATGCTCCAGAGCACGAGCTCGACATGGCAGGGCATGTCTTTGGCGCTTTGGGCGCGGCCATTTGCGTCTAGAGGGATCTAGGGGGTGCAAACAAGCTGCTTGTGGCCAGGGATGCTCTAGGAGTTCCTTAGGAGAGAAGGAAGGTTGAGAGGGAGGGAAAAACTATTGTCGAGAGGTGAAAAATGGGAGTTTTACCCCTTCAATTATTGAGCTAAGGGCCTGGGGTTCTTACTCGGGGTAGATTGGGACTAGGATAAGGTGTGGTAAAATTTTGAGCCTACAAAGAACTCCTTTGGTACTCCGATCATTGACCACAAAACTGTAACAGAAGGTGTTTGTGCTAGTTCTGAGCTTGTTAGAATGATCTCCTTGACCTAAGATTCAACAGGAATGACAAGTAGGTCCAAATGGTCATGTCTACAAATTTTTAGCTCATTTGGAGAAAGTGGCAAATGCAAAAGTTTCAAACCCTAGAAATCAATAGAAACAATTTTGGGAAGATCAAGCTGAGCTAAACTGTTATCCTTGATGCTCCACTTGGTGTGCATGCATTATTAGAGGACTAGAGCATGCCCACAAAGTTTGAGCTCAAATGGAGAAACTTGGATATGTAAAGTTGTTCAAATTTGAATTTGGACAGAAAGGGTTTTGGGGCACTTTTGTGAACCAAAACAATTTAGATTGAGCTGAAACTTGGCAAGATCGTCATATGAGGCATATGTGACTTTCTGGAATTTTCCTGAATTTTTTAAACAATATTTCTTATGGAAATATTTCAAATACTTGAAATATCTAGAAAGGATTTTGGGGGGTTTTGTCCAATATTTTGAACATGACCATGTGTTGAAACTTTCATATATGGAAAATATATGTCCATTGAGCTTCCTTAAATTTTCTCAAATATGTTTGAAACATTAAAATAAATTTCCCCTATAAATGATCATTTCTGGCCTCAGAAAAAGGCATTTAAATAAAATAAAAAATAACTTTTAAAATAATATATTTTTGGATTTGGGAAGTCTTATAGGTAATAGGATCCAAATATTCACCCTAATTGAGGAATTGTAGTTCAAATCTCAACTTAGGGGTTTCTGAAAACCTAAATTGAATAAATGCTATTAGGCCAAACTAATCTTGTATAAAATTAGCTTTATGTCCTATACACTTTGCATGATCGTTGGGCAAAGATTTTGGTCAAGGAGATGAGCTTTAAGAGTAGGAGGAATTTTATGAATTAAGAGCACACTCAAGCAAGCAAGAAAATAGCAATCAGTTCAAGCCTCACATCCATACACAAAAAAAGTTTTTGTTGGTCCAATTTTTAAGATTTATTAACATAGTGTTCTGACTCAATACACAGGTAGTGACAGGACACAACGGTGTGCTAGATGTGTGTGAAAACAGCCAAAGTCGTCCATTCGAGCACGACCCCGTATCGAGAGTGACCACGCCACTCCCGCCACAAGTAATGTGGCCTCTCTTCTAGCATTGACCAAAGTAATCAACAAGGCCCCATCCTCCAAGCTACCTGCCTGGCTCAGCAAATTCTTCGGGGTCTTCAAAAGCTTCTGGTCCAACTCCTTCATCAACCATGTAATCAAACGTCGCAAAATAACGGGCACAAATAAGGCCATAGCCCAAAACAAGAAAAAATAAAGCACTCGGAAAAATGTCAATATATTTTTGTTAAATACTAGATTAAAATCTAAAAATACTAAACTTGTTGGTTTTGGAGTTGGAGTGGCAGAAACATATATTTGGATTTTAAAGGAATGGATTTAAATGCCCTAACAAAGATTTATTTAACGACAGTACAGAAAAGGTTGTCAAAAATGAGTGGAAGTGGTACCATTAAATAGGTTGGATTAAAACAAGAATTTTGAAATTTGAATCACCTCATTTGGACAAAAATTTGAATTTGTGGAAATTTGCAAAGTTTTGGAAAATGGGAAAAAGAAAAAGGGCACTATTGCCCTGGGCCAGATCGGGATAGCCGAGCCGGCCCAGAGGCGAAGCAGGCCTAGGCGTGCCAAGCGCGTGGACCGGCCAGGTTTTAAACCCGACAAGCGGGGCCTAGTATTAGCGAGAGAGAGGGAGGTGAAAGAGAGGAGAGGATAACTGGTAGGCCCCGCCTGTCATCTTCAACGTCATGACCAAGGGGAGGCTTGCTCACTGGCGGCGATAGGAGGCATGGTAGGGGCAGCGGAGGGTACCGACGTGCTCAGTAGGTTATCGCAGTTCTAGAGGAGGAGGGGTTGGATGTCGGGGTGCAGGGGATCGTTGGCGACGAGCGGACTCGGTGGAGGTGATTCAGGTGGTGGTCATCGCGGTCTTCTCTGACTACAAAACGCACGGGAAGGAGAGAGGATCGCATTAGTGCAATGAGGGGGACCAGAGGAAGAGAAATGAGGGCCGGAGATGCTCCCTACAGTGAGATCGGCGGTGGCCCGACGTGGCAGGGCTCCAGTCGATCCCGAGCAAGGAGAGATCCAGTGGCGGCTTGAGTGCTTCGATCGTGTGATTGGGAGTGAGAGAGGGTGAGGGAGGTGTTGAGGGGAGCTCGGGGCTGGCTTATATAGCCGAGCGTCGATGTGCCATGGGCAGGGCTCACGGGCGTCCACAGCAACGGCTCTAGAGGCTATGGGAGGAGGCCGTGGGTGTCTTGTTGTGTGAGTGGGAGTGGTGTAGGCTGTTGGGAAGCGAGAGGGAGAGTGGGGCAAGGTCAGAGGTGGGTCCCCCGTGCGGACAGGCACTGGTCGGCGCGGGCAGCATCGGGCACGCGCGATAAGGGTCCCCAGAGAGAGATGGAGGAGGGGGTCGACCGCCTGGACATTTGCAGACGTCTTGCTGGCTCGGGGTACAAGTTCCCGCCTCCCCAGGTTGTTGGGGGCTCGGGATGGGAGCCGCTATAGTGCGGGAGCGCACTGTAGCACGCTCTAGAGCATAGTTTTGGCATGCCAGGTGTGTCCCACGTGCTCTAGGCATGCCCAACTTTGTCCACTAGCCCCTGGAGGTCCTTTAAATGCTTTGTATAGCTTGGGGAGTAAGGGAAAAGTAGAAGTGAAGCATAGAGGAAGAGAAAAGGTGATTTAGGGTTTTACCCCCCTAAATAATCTATCATTGGCATGAGGTCTTTACTAGACGTAAATGGGGATCAGTAAGAGTTGTGGTAGAAATCTTGGCTCAAGGAGAGCTCATTTGGGGCTCCAAGGTGTTTGATGATGATTTGGGCTAGCTAATGGATTCTCCTTGCCATGATATTTAACAGGAGTGTTTGTTAGGATCAAATGAACTTGCTCACAAATTTTGAGCTCATTTGGAGAAAGTAGCCAATGCAACTCTTGCAAACTCTAGAAATTAACAGAAACTGATTTGGATAGATATAGCTAAGCTACACTATTCTCCTTGATGCACCACGTGGTGTGGATGCAACATTAGGGGATTAGAGCATGTCCATAAAGTTTGAGCTCTATTGGTGACACTGCAATCCAATGTTGATCAAAGTTGGATCTGGACAGAGAGGGTTTTGGGGCACTATTGTGAATCAAAATAAATTGGATTGATATGAAACTTGGCAAGATCATCTTATGAGGCATATGTGATTTGCTAGAATTTACTGGATTTATTTGATTTTATTTCTAGTAGAAATATTTCATATACTTGAAATGTCCAGAAAGGATTTTGGAGGGTCTTGTCCAATATTTTGAACATGACCATGGGTTTAAACTCATATATATGGAAACTATATGTCCATTGTGTTTCAATAAATTTTGTCAAATATTTTTGAATCATAAAATAATTTTTCCCTATAAAAGACCATTTCTGGACTTGAGAAAAAACCTTTAAATAAAATATGAAAATAACCTTTAAAATATTATTTTGTGGTTTTGGGAAGTCTTATATATAATTGGTTTCAAATATAATTTTTGAAAGAATTTAAATGCCCTAGTTTAAGGACGTGTAGTTCAAGTCTCAACTAAGGGGTTTTTAAAAACCTAAATTGAATAAATGCCTTTTTGGTCAAAATAAATTTGTATAAAAATAGTTTTATGTCCTCTACAATTGGCATGATCATTGGGAAAAATCTTGGATCAAGGAGAATAGTTTTTTAGAGTAGGAGGATTATTATGAATTAGGGGCACACACAGGCAAGCAAGCAAATGACAAGTCAATCAAGCATCAGAAGCACAAAAGTTTTTTGTTGGTCCAAAATTTTAAGCTTTATTAAGATAGTGATGTGATACAAAACACGGGGTGTGACAGACCTACCCCCCTTACAAGAATCTCGTCCCCGAGATTCCTAAGCTAGGTGCTAAAAAGATAAGGGAACTCGGATCTGAAGTAGTCTTCACCCTTCCAGGTTGCTTCTGCTTCGATGTGGTTGCTCCACTAAACCTTGAAATACTTGATGGTGTAGCTTTGGGTGCAACGCTTGGCTTCATCCAAGATGCAAACGGGTCTCTCACGATAGGTGAGGTCTATCTAAAGGTCAATGCCTCGATGATCGATGTCCTTGTAGAGGTCGGGGCGGTTGGGAACTTGGAGACACTTCCAGAGTTGTGACACGTGGAATACGTTGTGCACATAGGACAACTAGGAAGGTAACTCTAGCTTGTAAGAAACTTCTCCTCGTCTTGTGGTGATCTTGGAAGGTCTGATATATCTTGGCGCAAGCTTTCCTTTGACGTGGAAATGCTTGGTTCCTTTGAGAGGTGTGACTCGGAGATAAACATGATCTTCGATGTTGAAGCTCACTTCTCAGTGGTGGGTGTCGGCGTAGCTCTTCTGTCTTGACTTGGCGGTCTTGAGACGTTCTCTAACCATTTGAACTTGCTCTTCTGCTTCACGAAGAATATTTGGTCCAAAGATTAGTCCTTCTCCGGTCTCTGACCAATTGAAGGAAGTGCGACATTTTCGTCCATACAACACCTCAAACGGTGCCATCTGAAGACTGGTCTGATAGCTGTTTGTGGAGGAGAACTCAGCGGACGGCAAGCAATCTTCCCACTTGGCTCCATATGCCAAAACACAAGCATGAAGAATGTCTTCGAGTATCTGGTTTACTCGTTCTGTCTGTCCTCCGGTTTAGGGTGAAAAGTAGTGCTGAAAGTTAGTTTGGTTCCCATAGCTTCTTGAAACTTCTTCCAGAACCTCGAGGTAAACTAGGTTCCTCGGTCCGACACAATCTCCTTGGGAACTCCATGGAGGCTCACGATCCGGTTTTGACATAAAGACTAGCTAGTCGGCTTCCATCCTAGGTTGTCTTGATGTGAATGAAGTGGGAAACCTTTGTCAAATGATCAACAATGACCCATATGGAGTCATGTCCCTTGTTCGACCTACGCATTTCGGTGATGAAGTCCATCCCGATCTTGTCCAACTTCCATTTAGGTACCTTGAAAGGTTGAACCAATCCATCGGGTCGCTCATGTTCAGCCTTGACTCTCTGGCATACGTCACACTTAGCGACAAAAGTGGCTATCTCTCTTTTCATACCGTGCCACCAGAATATTGCCTTGAGATCCTGCTACATCTTGGTTCCTCTAGGATGGATGGAATACGGAGTATCATGGGCTTCTTGCAAGATCAAGTTCTTGAACTCTTATTTTTTGGGTACGCAAATGCAGTTCCCAAACCATATGACTCCTTGTTCATCCTCTGAGTATCCTGGGGCTTTGCCTGCCTTGATATTCCTCTTGATACCTTCAATACTTTCATGTCCCTTCTAAGCTTCCTTAATATCATCCATCAAGGTAGGCCTTTCTTCAAGGTTATCCAGATATCCATGTGTGACTAGTCCTAAGCCAAAGCTTTCCACCTCTTCATACAAGGCGGGTAGCCTTTCCTTAATCATAGTATTCAGCGAACAAGCCTTCCTACTTAAGGCATCTGCTACCTTGTTAGCATTCCAGGGTGGTATTGAACACTGAGGTCGTAGTGTGTGATCAACTCCAACCATCTTTGTTGCCTCATGCTCATTTCCTTTTGAGTGAAATTATACTTCAAACTCCTGTGGTCTGTGTATATCTCACATCACTTCCATAGAAGGTAATGTCGCCATGTCTTCAAGGCATGAACTACGGTGCCAACTAAAGATCCTGAGTTGCGTAGTTCTCTTCAAGAGGGCATAGCTATCTGGATAGATATGCTATGACTCTGCCTTCTTGCATCAGAACACCACCAAGCCCGGTTCTTGATGCATCGCAATATATCACAAACTCCTTGTGAATATCGGGGGTGGACAAAACTGGGGTCATGGTAAATCTCTTCTTGAGCTCTTGGAAACATTCTTCGCACTTCAGCGTCCATTCGAACTTCTTGTGCTTCTTCCAGAGCAGAGGCATGGGTTGGGCAATGCTCGAGAATCCTTTCATGAACTTATGGTAATATCCCGCGAGTCCAAGGAAGCTTCTGACTTGCTTCACATTACTTGGGGATAGCCACTTAGTCACAGCTTCAATCTTGGCAGGATCCAGTGACAATCCTTCTGCGGTCAAGACATGACTCAAGAATCCAAGTTCATGCAGCCAGATCTCGCACTTGCTGAACTTGGCATAAAGCTGATGATCTCGAAGCTTTTCCAGGACCGTCCTCAAGTCTCGCTCATGCTCTTCCTCAGACTTGGAAAAGATGAGTATGTCATCAATGAAGATGGCGACAAACTTGTCCAGGTATTCCATGAAAACTTTGTTCATGAGGTACATGAAGTAGGTTGGGGCATTGGTCAACCCAAACGACATGACTATGTACTCATACAGGCCATACCGGGCAACGAATGTCGTCTTGGGAATGTCTTGGGGTCTGATCTTCAACTCATAGTACCCAGACCTAAGATCAATCTTAGAAAACACTTTGGTTCCATTTAGCTGATCGAGCGAGTCTTCAATCTTGGGAAGTTGGTACTTGTTCTTGATTGTGACCTCATTGAGAGATTGATAATCAACACACAGTCAAATAGTACCATCCCTCTTTTTCCACAAACAGAGAAGGTGATCCCCAAGGAGAGGCACTAGGGCGGATAAATCCTTTTTTGAGCTGCTCAGCTAGTTGCTTCTTCAATTCAGCCAACTCTTCCGATCCCATTATATAGGGCTTCTTATAGAAGGGTCCTGCTCCGAGCATCAGTTCGATGATGAACTTATTGTCATGGTCAGGAGGCATTCCGGGCAGCTCGTCAGGAAAGACATATGGGTATTCACATACAACTGGCACTTGGTCTAACTCAATTCCTGACAGTCAATTGGCTTGAGGGGTTTGAGTGGAGGAAGGGGTGGGGACATACATGACTTGGCTATTGTTCATGGTGACAGTCTGCTTGGCGCAGTCTAGCAAGCCTTGGTGCTTGGTCAACCAGTCCATGCCTAGGATCACATCCAAGCCTTGTGATCTCAAGATGATAAGGTCTGCTAGGAATGCTACCACGTTGATAATAACCTCAACCCCTTTACACCCTATCTTGGTTCTCCACTCTGATCCCGGGATTTTCACCATCCTGGGGTTACCCAAGGGTGTAGGTTACATACCGCTCTCTAATGCAAACTTTTGAGTAACAAAAGAATGCGAAGCCCCATAATCAAACAGAACGGTTGCGGATGCTGAGTTAATAAGGAATGTAGCCAGTATGACGTCTGAGTCTTCCTGGGCATCCTTAGCGGTGACATCGTTCACACGGCCTTTGCCATTGTTAGTCTGGTTGCGGGGAGCTTGGTTCCTCGGTGGTGCTCCATGGCCTTGTCCTTGATTCTACGCTTTGGGGCGCGGTGCATCTGGCTTCTTGTTGGGGCAGAGCTTAGAGATGTGTCCTGGCTGACCCGATCCAAAGCATTTGATATGTCCTAGGTTGTTGTTCTTGCTGTCATTGTTGTTGCTGGGGTTGTTGTAGGCAAGCCTGGGATTGGCATACTACTGAGGCTGGTAGCTCGGACGAGGTGCAGGAGGTCTACCTTGCTGAGGCTGATAGGTTGGCCTGGCTGCGATGGGCAATACTTATGGTTGCTTGAACTTCCCTTGCTAATCATCTTGTGCTTGTGGGTGTCTTCCATAGCACAACGCTTGTCTTCAAGCATGAGTGCCTTGTTTATCGGGTCGAATAATGTTGGGCGGTCGCAGACAATGAGTACATACTGCAGGGCTTGCTAAAGTCCTTCCATGAATCGTTCCTTTTTGGCTGCCTCGATGTTGACATCCTCAAGGGCATATCTTGACAGGAGGTTGAACTTCTGCATGTACTCCTTGCCTGAGCCACTTCCTTGCTTCAGTGTTCGGAAATCCTGCTTCTTAATAGCCATGATCCTAGAAGGAATGTAGGCCTTGGGAAAACCATCCTTGAAATCATCCCAAGTGATCACATCACTGGTGCAACGACGTGCTATACAAACGGTTTTTAACCCCTTTTTGCGACGCAGTTTTAAACCATCGCCTAGACTGTGTGGGCGATAGGGGTTCCATCCCACATGACACTGCAAACCCGTCGACAATGGTGACCAATGAACGCAAACATTTCGCAAAACTAAGCGTATGGGATGTCCGCATCTATCACAAACGAGAGTCACCGGTCAACCATTTGAGATATGGTATACTTCCCATACGGCCCATACTTGCTACGTGTGAGATCACACTAACATCGCACACGCTATTCTGTCGCGCACCTTTTACGATGTGCGCCGAATCGCAAATAGTTCACAACTGTAAAGTGTGTATGATAAGGGAACTATCACACACATTTAGTTCCACTATGACCGTCTATGATAGGATATAAGAGTGCATACGTTTATCCTTATAAAATCATATGCGAAGGTTGAATCCATCCCACACGCTGTGCTATTGACAAATGTTTGTGATTTATAAAATGTCCCAGATGTGTCATCCATACTTCCCAAATGTGTCATCCATACTTCGCAAATGTGTCATCCATACTACCCGTGTCGGATGAAGGCCTATCGCACGCGTTCTTCTTTGACCAACATTTACGATGGGCACGGCATCATAAACAGTTCACAATACAAAAGCGTGTGTGATAAGGAGACTATCACAAACAGTTGATGAGAAGTAACTGTGTGCGCTGGTGTTGTTAATCTCACACGTTATGTCGGGGTACGACGATCTATGGGGCCGGCGAGGCCCCTTTCGTGGTTCGGCTGGTGAGATCTTCGGGCGCAAAGAGCATCATCGGACCATGCATGCACAAGGGTTTAGATAGGTTCGGGCCACCGGAGCATAAAACCCTACGTCCTATGTTTTTGTGGATTATTTGGGTTCACCGTACAGGAGCGTCAGAGCCCGGCAAGGAATGCTCAGGGAGTGCTGCTACGCGTGTAGAATGAACGGAGTGTCGACCTTTGTAAAGGTAGCCATGGACCTCCTTTTATAATCCATGGGCGACCACACTGGCTAAAATGGTCTTTACACAGAATAAACAATGTATATCCTACCTGCCAAAATCACTGGCAATAGCTATAGTGGGAAATACCTAACTCTGACGGACTAGGACAAGCCCATTTAATGTGTCGTGAGGTGGCGTGCTGGCGACGTCTCCCGACAAGGATTGTCTCTCCTTCTGTGTCGTTCGCCCAGCTACCTCTTATTCCTTTGCCATGCCGTAGGACGGGTGTCATTAAAGCTGCTATAAATCTGGTAAGCTGCCACACGCCCCGACTAGCTCCACCTAACCGCCTGCCGCTCGACACCTTGTCGATGAAGATAACCAGCCTGACGACGTGGAGCGATGGCCTGGCGGGCGGAGGCCTTGGCGGGTGCATTAGCATTCGAGTCCTCCGGCAAGGAGGGCTTGCCGGTTCACTCGAACCCTTGTTTGAAGTGGCTTGGTGTTCAGATCCAGCCCGGTACGGTCTTCCCGGTCCGGAGGCCTCGGGCATCTGGTGCACAAGTCCGGGTACTAAGGACCCCGTTCTTTAGTACACCGACAGGAGCCCCGGGGCCTGGGCCACACTTGAGTCCGTGACGTTGTTGGGCAAGGTCAAAAAATAGTGCACTGGCACACGCGGCCGCAATTTCCTGCGGTTATGATGATGGTTTCTCCGATCCTTCGTACGATGCGCATTGAACGTGAGTCGTGGGGAAGCGGAGCGAGACGAAATTTGAAGGAGCGTGCCTAAAAAGCCATGCTGCATCAGACTGGAAGAGGCGCCCCCTACGTCGCGTATTTCCACATGAGGCTCGGCATTGGGGGAGACAGGCGGTCGCCCAAGCAGTGTGCTTGGTATCGAACAGTCAGCCTCTGAATCGTACTGCGTCGCTTGAGTGTCTTCGCCCCATCCGCTCCGTCTTCCTCCTTTTATTGCATCCCGCGTGATGTGTGTCACATGCGGGGTCTGGTATTGGGTGAGAAGGGTGGTCGCTGGTGTAGTGCGTTCGCTAGTGTGCATCCGTCCCGGGTTGCGAAGAGCCAGCCTCCCCCTCTCCCTTGCCTGTTGTTATAAACACGGGGGTCGATGAAGGCATTGCTCACTCACATCCCCCTGCTCTAGCTTGCCAGTCGGCCCATCCTCCTCTTCCTCTTACCACTTCCCCCAGCACGCCACCCTCAGGATGGCTAGGGGTCACGGACGTGCTCGAGGTTCTTCTCTCATCGTGAGGACTGCCCCTCGGAGCCCGATGCGGATTGCTGTGTTGACGGCAGGAGCCGGATCCAGCTCCCGCGGGAGGATGGCGTCCAGGGGCCGCGGGAGGACGCCCCCTTCGAACCATGGCGGTAGTGGAGGCGCGCCCCTCCCCCCTCCCAGCGTGGGAACTCATGTGGGAGAGAAGGTGCACGAGTTCGTCGTGGTGGTGCCCCGCCGGCCGCGGAGTTGGTTGTGCCTTCCTGACCCTTTCGTGAGGGCCATGGAGGGCAGCAGGCCCTTAGGCCTGTGGCTCAGGGCGGATGGTTGCTGCAACGGGACCGCCTGGGTGGCGGTCGACCTTTCTCCCGGGAGTGCCATGTTTTTGACGCGGGGGTGGAAGTCGTTCGCTCGCTCCCACGGTCTGGAGCCCGGGCATCTCCTCCACTTCAAGTTCGATGGAGCCGCCACTCTCTTTGTGAAGATCTTCGGCGCTTCCGGCGTCCGCCTGCAGTGTTGCGCGGAGAGCTCGAGCGGCAGTGACTATGACTCCTCCAGCGATAGCGACGACGACGGCAGCAGCTTCGGCATCAAGCAGGAGCACTCCGACTAGGCGCGTGTGGCGCCTTAGCTAGGGCTTAGAGATGGGACGATTGGTGCGGGAACGAGGCTCCATCTTTGAGACCTCGTTTCCAAATCAATCGTCACATTGTAGTGGCAGATCTCCTTTTGTGTTTAAATTGTACCCAATGTAGCCCTACAAAAATGCAAAGAAAAACTTGTTGGATACCTTCCGCAAACTACCCAAGCGCATATCAAGTCTTTAACAAATGGTTATTCCTTCCTGAACGCAGTTCCGCACTTGTGTGTTTTCGTTTATCCCTACGCTTGCCGGAACCGCCTACCGGTGCGCTCACCTTTACCGCGAGCGCTCGATGGAACGGGTCCATGGCAGACTACCGGTGATGCCACTGCCGACAAGGCCTGCTCGCCGTCCTTGCCACGGCTACTTAGGATGTTTAGCAGACTCGAAACAACCAAGTGTGCAAGCAATTCTGACAAGGGTCCTTCGCGTGCAGGTTTTCTTCACACAAGTGTCAACTTCGTTCAAGGAGAAAGCTTCAAATTTTTGAAAAGTTTTTGCAACTTAGCTTTCTCTTGTTGTGTTTCTTGCCGTAAGGTGATCGTACTTGAATGCATTTGTAAACGTCCGTACCATCACTCCCCCCCGGGAAGACTTTTACGCGGGGCCCCTTCTCCCTTTTGAGAAGAAGAAAGAAGAGAAAATAGAGTAGGCTAGGAACCTAAGTGGTTCAACAGTCACCTTACGCAAGTAAAGAGTGATCGCAACATCTCATATAAGATACATAAGATAAATATGTACTTTGACTACGCATAGGGTCATCGCCTGGCTCTGTAGAAAGGATTACATGCCTTGCCGGCGAACTTGTACAAAAGGGTTTACCGGGTGGACCAGCAACCACGCCTTACGGGTAGAACTTGTGAAGATGCTAGATATTCTACGAGTTTTGCACCGGGGTGCCTGATACTCGTGATCTACGTTGGGTTTTCCGTGAAGAGGAACGGGTTATCGCAGCACAAAGTGGGTAAGTATTTACCTCAGTTATGAAACCAAGGTTTATCGAACCAATAGGAATATCAGTCCTCAACCGTCTTCAGCGGCTGCACACAAAAGAACAAACAACTTGCACCCAATGCGGGCAAGAGGGTTGTCAATCCCCTTGATCTCGTTATTTGCAAGCAAATGAGTTCTGTAGATAATTGTAGATAATTGTAAATTGCAAAATAAAATAAAAAGTAAATAAAGGCGGCAAGGTAATTGTACCGTTTGTAAATATATAGGTGAATAGACCCGGGGGCCATAGTTCTTCCTAGCGGCATCTCTCATGTAGGCAGCATACGGTGGGTAACAAATTACTATTGGGCAATTGATAGAAAAGCGGATAGTTATGCAATTTTCATGGCAATGATCATGTTTATATAGGCATCACGTCCATATACAAATAGGCCAACTCCTGCCTGCACCTATTACTATTACTCCACTTCAAGAGCGCTTCTATGCTTGCCTCTCTACGTATTAAGTTCATGACAAACAGACTAATGCATGGAGAACAATGACATCATGTAGACAAAGTAAACTCAAGCAATATGAATGAACCCCATCGTGTTATCCTTAGTAGCAACAATACAAAGACGCATCTTGTCCCCTACTTTGTCACTTGGATATAGAAACTCGTCAGGTTGAACCTACCACAACGCACCACTCCCACTGAAGATAGATCAATCTACTTGGCCAAAGAACATCAATAAATCGGAGAGCATTACAAAGCTATAATGATCATGCAAATAAGAATCTTAATATTCAGAGGTGACTCAAATACTTTTCATGAATAATCTGAACATAAACCCACAATTCATCGGATCCCAACAAACACACCGCACAATAGGATTACATTGGATAGATCAAAGCGAAGATGCAATTACCATTGTATTGAAGATCAAGAGATAGAGAGATTGCCATCTAGGTACTACCTATGGACCCGTAGGTATGTGGTGAACTACTCAGACATCATCATGAGGGCAGCCAGGTTGATGTAGAGGCCCTCCGTGATCGATCCCCCCTCCGGCAGGGTGCCGGAACGGAGCTCCAGATGGCCTCGCGACGGAACAGAGACTTGTGGAAGCGTAAAAAGAGTTTCGGGACTGCCTCTAGGGTTTTTAGGATATATGAGAATTTATAAGCCAGAGAGGGGCGTCGGGAGACGCCCGAGGGAGGCAAAATCCATCAGGGCCCCCCCCAAGGCGCGCCCTGTTGGCTTGTGGGGCCCTCGTGAAGCTCTCAGCCTCTTCCGAAGCTTCCAGGTCTTCTTTTGGTCCAGAAAAAATGATCAAAAAGTTTCGTGGCAATTGGACTTCGTTTGGTACTGTAAACCTGAAAAGTGAAAAACATGCAGAAAACAGCAACTGGCACTGGGCACTCGGTCAATAGGTTCGTGCTCAAAAATATTATAAATTGGTAAATAAAGACCCCAAAAGTATCCTAGAATGATAATATATCAGCATGGAACAATCAAAAATTATAGATACGTTGTAGAGTATCAAGCATCCCTAAACTTAATTCATGCTCGCCCTCGAGTAGGTAAATGATAAATACTAATTTTTTGATGTAACATGCTATCCATTATGTAATCTTATGCATGTATGCTCATTGAGAAACGATGAATCAACAAATATTAACATAGCAATACTTATAAGTATAAGAAACAAATCATCAATCTTGCAAAGTATACGATCCTCAAAGAATCTTTACCCCCCATTCATCTTATTATATTAGCAAGCCATCGCTCCATCTTCACCAGACTAATACAAATGTCAAGCACCAAGGTGTCCTAGTCAGGCAATAGGATCATACTTTTTCAATATGCATCAACTTTTTATTCTTCACGCAATACATGAGCGTGGGCCATTGGACATAGCCTTTAGGTGGAATAGAGTATGGTGGTAGATATCAAAGGGGCAAAGAGTGGAGAAGATCGTCTCACATCGACTAGGCGTACCAACAAGCTATGGAGATGCCCATCGATAGATGTCAATGCAAGGAGTAGGGATTGCCATGCAAATGATGGACTAGAGCTATAAGTGTATGCAAGCTCAAATCAAGCTAAGTGGGGTGTGCATCCATGTTGCTTGCTCATGAAGACCTCAGGCATTTGAGGAAGCCTGTCATAGGAATATACAAGCGAAGTTTGTAATAATGAAAAAGTAATTCCCACTAGGATATGAAACTGACATATCATGAGACTCTCTACATGAGGAACAAAGTGCCACTTTAAGGCACAAGTGTGGTAAAAGATAGTAGCAAAGTCCCTTCTCTCATTTTCTCTCATCATTTTTTTATTCAGAATGGTGGGCTCATTTGGCCTCCCCCATCTTTATTTCCTCACGGGGACAATGTCTAACAATGATGATCATCACACTTTTATTTACTTACAACTCGATATGGAGAACTGATATGAAGATATGACTATATGAATGCCTCTGGCAGTGTACCAGGATGTGCAATGATCTAGCGTGACATGTATCAAAAAATATGATGAACGGTGGCTTTGTCACAAATACTATGTCAGCTCTATATGATCATGCAAAGCAATATGATGATGAACGAACTAGTCATGTGAAGTGACGATGGAATTTGCATGGCAATATATCTCGGAATGGCTATGGAAATGGCATGATAAGTAGGTATGGTGTCTGTTTTGAGGAAGATATAATAAGGCTTATGTGCAATAGAGCATATCATGTCACGGGGTTAGGATGCATCGGCGAAAGTTGCACCTATCCTCGAGGTGAGAATGAGCTATGCACGGTACCAAAGAGGCTAGCAAATATGAGAAGGTGAGATTGCGTATGTCCATGGTTTCACATTAGTCATAAAGAACCCATATACTTATTGCAAAGTTTTATTAGTTTTATCATAAATCAAAGCACTACTCGCGGGCCCCAAGGGAAGAGGTTGGTAGGAGTTAACCATCGTGCGCTTCCGACCCGAAACAACACTAGGATTTCAACGAGGAATAGAAATGATCACACATCATCACCATGCCTCTTTAATTTTTAGATGAACAAAAAGTTAAACTTTCTTAATATTGACACTTCTACGGATCAACAATTATGACCTCACACCTTTTTCGTATTACCACATCAATATCATTAACCCATAATTTCTGTATATGTGCTACATGATGATTTTGATTATCACTCGTTGAATACCTAATATTTTTGGACTAGTCTTATGACCCATGCAAATTACCGTCACTATTTATTAACTCTCAAACAAATATAAGGGAAGAATGAGGGTGAAATTATTTCTATGAAATCTACACGCCACCATGCTCAAAAACATATAAGTGAAGTACTAGAGCAACTGCTAAGCTCAAAAGATATAAGTGAAGCACATAGAGTGTTCTAATCAAATTATGATGAAGGTGTGTCTCTCTTAAATAGGTGTGTCCAGAAAATAATGATTGTGGTAAACTGAAAGTAAAAGCAAACAAAAACAAACGGCGCTCCAAGCAAAACTCGTATCATGTGACGAATAAAAATATAGCTTCAAGTGACATACCGATGGATTGAGACGAAAGAGGGGATGCCTTCCGGGGCATCCCCAAGCTTAGACGCTTGAGTATTCCTTAAAATATTACCTTGGGGTGCCTTGGGCATCCCCAAGCTTAGGCTCTTGCCGCTCCTTATTCCTTTGTCCATCTTGATAACAACCAAAACATGAAAACTTCAATCACACAAAACTCAACAAAACTTCGTGAGATCCGTTAGTATAAGCAACATATTGAATACTTTAGGTACTGTAATAAATTGATTCTTATTTCATAATTGCATAATAGGTATTGTATTCCAACTTCTCCATGGCTTATCCCCCCGATACAATCCATAGCATAATCAAAACAAGCAACCATGCAAGCAAAAAACAGAATCTTTGTAAAACAGAATAGTCTGTAGCAATTTGTAGAGAACCTATACTTCTGTAACTCTAAAAATTCTGAAAAATTATTACAACCTTGAAAGTTTTTATAGAAATACTGTAAAAATTTCAGATCATTATCACGCTCCAGTAAAAAATGAAAATTCCTATACTGGAGTCAAAAGTTTTTGTTTTATTTCAGCATCGATTCTACTCATCTTGTGAGTCATCCCAAAGGCTTTACTTGGCACAAACAAAAATTTAAACACAAAAACAAAATCATTACAGAGTAAATAATCATGTTATCAAAAACAAACAGAAAGTTGAAAGCAAAAATTTAAAGATAACTATTGGGTTGCCTCCCAACAAGCGCTATTGTTTTATGCCCCTAGCTAGGCATAATGCATAGATTCAAGTGTTGTCATATTTGACATTCCACCCATAAGTAGCTCTCATGATTGATTCATAAGGTCGTTTAATTCTCTTTTTAGGGAAGTGTTCCATCCCTTTCTTTAATGGGAATTGGAACCTTATGTTTCCCTCTTTCATGTCAATGGTTGCACCTATAGTTCGTAAGAAATGTCTTCCAAGTATTATGGGGCAAGTAGGATTGCAATCAATATCAAGCACAATCAAATCTACAGGCACATAATTTTTATTTGCAATAATAAGCACATCATTAATTCTACCTAGAGGCTTCTTAATGGTAGAATCCGCAAGATGCAAGTTAAGGGAACAATCTTCAATATTAGTGTGACCAAGCACATCACAAAGAGATTTAGGAATAGTTGAAACACTAGCACCAAGGTCACACAAGGCATTGCATTCATATTTGTTTATCCTTATTTTGATAGTAGGTTCCCAGTCATCATGCAATTTTCAAGGAATAGAAACTTCAAGCTCAAGTTTCTCATCATAAGCTTTTATCATAGCTTCTACTATATGTTCGGTAAAAGCTTTGTTTTGTTCGTAAGTATTGGGTGAGCTAATAATGGTTTGAAACAAGGAAATACATTCTACTAAAGAGAAATTATCATAATTAAAGTCCTTGTAATCCAAAATAGTGGGCACATCACTAGTTAAAGTTTTGACCTCTCCAAACCCACGTTTTTCAGTTTTAGCATCAAAATCATCATCCTCCAAGCAAACGGGACGTTTCTCAACTAGAGTTGACTCATCTCGAGTCCTTTATCATTTATATTAATTGAGGTAAATAAATATTCAATAGGAGAAGTACCAAATATTTTAAGATCTTCATCATGATTCCGGTAAAAACCGGGTGGAAGAGCTTTTTCTAAGAATTACCGCTTAGCTCTCAACTTAGCGGTCCTCTCCTTACTTTCATTAATAGATATTTGTATAGATTTAATGGTCTCATTACAATCATTATTGGGTGGCAAAGCTTCACTTTTGAGAGTTTCTACATCAAGAGCAATTCAATCCATGTTTTTAGCTAAAGCATCAACTACGTGCAATTTTTCTTCTACCATAGTGTCGAAAACCTTTTGAGAATTAATAAATTCTTTAATTGTGTTCTCAAGATCAGTGGGTATCCTATTTGAATTTGTAGAAGAATTTCCATAGGATTTACCATAAGAATTTCCATTGTTGTTAGAGGAATTACCGGGATACGGTCTAGAATTGAAATTTCCTCTATAAGCATTATTGTTGAAATTATTTCGCAAGACAAAGTTCACATCAATAGCATCATTATTTTGCTCAATCAAAGTAGACGAGGGCATATCATTGGGATCAACATGAGCATTTTTACTAGCAACCATATTCATAAGAGCATCCACTTTTTCACTCAAAGTAGCGATTTCTTCAACAAAATTTACCTTCTTACCGGTTGGAGCTCTTTTGATATGCCATTGAGAGTAATTTTTCATAATATTGTCCAGAAGTTTTGAGGCCTCTCCTAAGGTCACATCCATAAAGGTACCACCTGCAGCAGAATCTAGAAGATTTCTAGACACAAAGTTTAGTCCAGCATAGAAGTTTTGGATAATCATCCATGAGTGGGACAATTTCTTATCATCAATTTCACTCTCTCCCAAGCTTGTGCAACATGCTCTTGATATTGCTGTTTAAAATTCATTATTTGATTTCTAAGGGAGATCTTAGCAGGAGGAAAATACCTGGCGATAAAAGCATCTTTACACTTATCCCATGTTCCAATACTATTACGATGTAAAGATGAAAACCAAGCCTTAGCTTTATCTCTGAGCGAAAAAGGAAATAATTTTCATTTCACAATATCATTATCCATATCCTTTTTCTTTTGCATATCACATAATTCAACAAAGGTATTAAGATGTGACGCGGGATCCTCATTAGGACTTCCCGAAAATTGATCCTTCATGACAAGATCTAGCAATGCAGCATTAATATCAAAAGCGTCCGCGCTAGTGGCGGGTGGTATGGGAGTACTAATAGAATCATTTTTATTAGTATTTGAGAAGTCACACAACTTAGTAGTATCTTGAGATATGGTGACCGAACAAGCAAAGCAACAAGCAAGACATGTAAACTAGCAAGCGAAAAACTAAACTAGTAACAAGCAAAGATAAATATTTTTGTGTTTTTGATTTTTATGAGACAAACTAAATAGAACAGCAAATAAAAAGATAAACAAGTGAATGAATTTTTTTGTGAAGTTACTTGATAGGTGGTGATTATATTCACCGGCAACGGCGCCAGAAATCCTTCCTGATACTCATTATCTACGTTGGGTTTTCCGTGAAGAGGAACGGGTTATCGCAGCACAAAGTGGTAAGTATTTCCATCAGTTATGAAACCAAGGTTTACCGAACCAACAGGAATAATAATCCTCAACTGTCTTCAGCGGCTACACACAAAAGAACAAACAACTTGTACCTAACGCGGGCAAGAGGGTTTGTCAATCCCCTTGATCTCGTTATTTGCAAGCAAATGAGTTGTGTAGATAATTGTAGATAATTGTAAATTGCAAAATAAAATAAAAAGTAAATAAAGGCAGCAAGGTAATTGTAGCGTTTGTAAATATATAGGTGAATAGACCCGTGGGCCATAGTTTTCCCTAGCGGCATTTCTCAAGTAGGCAGCATACAGCGGGTAACAAATTACTGTTGGGCAATTGATAGAAAAGCGGATAGTTATGCTATTTTCACGGCAATGATCATGTGTATATAGGCATCATGTCCATAAACAAATAGGCCGACTCCTGCCTGCACCTATTACTATTACTCCACTTCAAGAGCGCTTCTATGCTTGCCGCTCTATGTATTAAGCTCATGAAAAACAGAGTAATGCATGGAGAACAATGGCATGATGTAGACAAAGTAAACTCAAGCAATATGAATGAACCCCATCGTGTTATCCTTAGTAGCAACAACACAAAGACACATCTTGTCCCCTACTTTGTCACTGGGATATAGAAACTCGTCAGGTTGAACCTACCACAACGCACCACTCCCACTAAAGATAGATCAATCTACTTGGCCAAAGCATATCAATAAATCAGAGAGCATTACGAAGCTATAATGATCATGCAAATAAGAATCTTAGTATTTAGAGGTGACTCAAATACTTTTCATGAATAATCTGAACATAAACCGACAATTCATCGGATCCCAACAAACACACCGCACAATAGGATTACATCGGATAGATCAAAGCGAAGATGCGATGACCATTGTATTGAAGATCAAGAGATAGAGAGATTGCCATCTAGGTAATAGCTATGGACCCGTAGGTCAGTGGTGAACTACTCACACATCATCATGAGGGCAGCAAGGTTGAGGTAGAGGCCCTCCGTGATTGATCCCCCCTCCGGCAGGGTGCCGGAACGGAGCTCCTGATGGCTTCACGACGGGACAGAGACTTGCGGTGGCGTAAAAAGAGTTTCGGGACTGCCTCTAGGGTTTTTAGGATATATGAGAATTTACAAGCCAGAGAGGGGCATTGGGAGACGCCCGAGGGAGGCACAAGCCATCAGGGCACCCCCCAGGGCGCGCCCTGTTGGCTTGCGGGGTCCTTGTGCGGCTCCCGGCCTCCTTCTGAAGCTTCCAGGTGTTCTTTTGGTCCAGAAAAAATCATAAAAATGTTTCGTGGCAATTGGACTTCATTTGGTAATGTAAACCTTAAAAGTGAACACATGTAGCAAATAACAAATGGCACTGGGCACTGGGTCAATAGGTTAGTGCTCAAAAATATTATAAATTGGTAAATAAATACCCAAAAAGTATCCTAGAATAATAATATATTAGCATGGAACAATCAAAAATTATAGATACGTCGGAGATGTATCAGTTCTGTCTTCGGTCTGCAGGCAGACTGCGCCAAGCCTGGTGACTCGTACTACCTAGTAAGGGCCTTCCCACTTCGGCGTCAACTTGTTTGATCCATTCATGCACTGAACCCGCCAAAGAACAAGGTCGCCTTCCTCAACGCTCCTGGCGCGCACCCTGCGGCTGTGATAGCGGCACGGGATTTGATGGTACCGGGCGACACACAACGCGGCTTGGAGACGATCTTCCTCGAGGAGCATGGCATCATCTTGTCGTACTTGCTCTTGCCGGTCCTCGTCAAAGGACTGCACTCTCGGTGACCCGTAGGTGATTTCCGTGGGGAGAACTGCTTCTGCACCATAAACTAGGGAGAAGGGTGTCTCGTCGGTGGCTCGATTTGGTGTCGTTCTGATTGACCAAAGAACCGCGGCAGTTCATTAATCCAGCGCCTTCCGTGCTTGTGGAGCTTTTCGAAATTCCTTGTCTTGAGTCCCCGTGGAACTTCAGCATTTGCCCTCTATACTTGCCCGTTGCTCCTTGGGTGAGCAACTGATGTGAATCATATCTTGGTGCCAATGTCTTGACAGTATTGCATGAAGTTGTTGGTCGTAAATTGTGTGCCATTGTCGGTGATGATTCTGTTAGGAACACCAAAACAACAAACTATTCCTGTGAGGAACTTAACTGCCTCTTACGCCATTACCTTTCTCACTGGATCCACCTTAGTCCACTTGGTGAACTTGTCAATCGCAATGAACAAGAACTTGAAGCCCCCGGTAGCACGAGTGAAGGGCCCAACAATGTTGAGCCCCCAGACCGAGAAGGGCCAGGAGAGCGGTATGGTTTGAAGGGCTTGTGCTGGTTGATGTGTTTGCTTGGCATGGTACTAGCATCCGTCATGGGTTGTCACCACTGCCAACGAATCTTGAAGGGTAGTCGGCCAATAGAAGCCTTGGCGGAATGCCTTCCCAGCAAGGGCCCGTGATCCGACGTGGGAGCCATAGATCCCTTCATGTATATGCCAACAGCTGACGTCCTTCTTCCCGGGGAATGCACTTCAATTTCACACCATTCGGTCTCCTTTTGTATAAGGTGTTGTCCAGGAACTGGTACATGCTCGACTGTCAGGCTATTCTTTCAGCTTCTTCTGGTTCCTCGGGAAGATCTCCTGTCTGGAAGTAAAAGACTATCTGTTGTGCCCATGTCGGGGCCTGTGGCTCGATGACAAGGACCAAAGGCATCTCTTCTGCTGCGGGGACGCTAGCTTCTACGGCAAATACCATCGGGTCTGCCGGAGGTCGAGGTCCACCCGCAGGTGGTTTGTTGCTTCCGGCAACACTCTTGGCGGCCACTGATGGCTCTGCCGAGAAGTAGTCGCCAGAATTAACCTTTCTTTTCTTGTTCTGCCATGCTGATGGGGTGACTAAAGGTTGGGTTAATCGGTGTACAAAGCAATGTTTATAGGTCAAAACTGACGCCGAGTTATTACTGACAGGACCGTCGGCAATAAAACCCATGGCGGACCCACATATAATAAGCCACGTCAGCAACTGCTAGCCCCACTTGTCAAAATATTTGACAGACCAAATCCATGGACCGATCAACAGTGACGGATTATCATCGCGAAACAGATCTTAGGCGACAGATTGGGCTATCATAGGTGACATTCTGGACCGTCACCTAAGACGGCCATCCATGACATTTTTTGGTTCATCACCTAAAATTTGATCTTGCGTGATGAATAAAGTGGTACCGTCAAAATTTTATTTTCTATGACGACGCTTCGGTGACGGTTAGGGTGACAGCAGGAAAATGTCACTAGTGTATGTTCCATGATGAAAAAACGGTTATACGTGACACAAATGAAGCATCCCAAAATAG
Source organism: Elymus sibiricus (assembly GCA_039707655.1). Taxonomy (NCBI): domain Eukaryota; kingdom Viridiplantae; phylum Streptophyta; class Magnoliopsida; order Poales; family Poaceae; genus Elymus; species Elymus sibiricus. Next base: position 164,505,343 of record CM077663.1, on the reverse strand, counting down.
AGCAAATTTTGTAGTGCATCCTTCTGGCCTTCTGCGATTCCTCCATCTTCTCTGTAGCTATGAACAATTCAGCCTCATCACATGGGAACATATGCTCCATAATTTATCTCATAAATCTGTTGTTCTATACCACAGTATCAGATCCCTTGATGGCAGAAACTAGGCCTTAGTTGTTCAATCATGTATCAGTTTCTACCTTGGAACACACATGTACTTGTTCAATCATGCATAGGTCTGGGTTGGGGCAAACGGTGATTATCTTGTTTACATAATGGAGAGTACTAAGGTAAAGATTAAAAACATCTACACCGGTGTCGACATTGCTATTGCCCCAATGTCCAGTGTTGGGTTCAGCAATGCCAATTTGCAGAACATGAACATGCATTACACTGGCTCCACAACAACTTTGAATAAGATAACACTCGTGGACCCCCCCTCCCATAAGGTTGCCCGCGTATGACGATTTCCATCTAATTGCGCTGTTCGACATCATGATAGCCATGATGCAGTGCGAGTTAGATAGGAATGGTTGGTACGTGTTGACTGCGGCATGTTTGTACACATACAAGTACGAATACGTTGTGTACCATGCAGGCCGGGTCTTCGCGGTAACAAACCACGGGGATGGCTTTGTATGGGTTACATCATACGGTATGCAAGACAACAACAATAAATTCAGTCTTCATGTAGATATATTACTTGACATTTGCATCCGGTATTACATGTTTTGCAGGAGAGAGCCATGCACCTATCAGAATCGAACCGCCGGAACTTGTCATTCAACCCGTTATTACATGGAACCTTGTAACTGGCATTGAGCACTTGGGACATGATATCTTATTAGTCCTTATGCACCATCCCATCGTTGCTGCATGCGTTGGTGTTAGCATAAACAACGTCGATTGAATCATGACGACACACCCAGGTATTCCTTTATAATCAAACCATGAAAAGTTGTAATGAATTAAACCTCACCTTGACCACATGCATGTGACATTATGTGTTCTGATCTGCTATGTCGGCTATACCAGATGGACGACAATGCGATAGACCTCTGTGATGCTAGCTGGGAGGCAGCAAACACTCTTGGAGAGCACTCCATTTTCGTCGGGGACAACTACCGAATAGTCAGATGGATGCCACCTTCTGTCCAAGATGCCCATGGCTTGTCATTCATGAAGCATGGGTGCATATTCACAATGCACCACCGGAAAGCAAACTGGATGTCCCTCTGCCTAATTTATGCCACTTCAGCTTTGATGAGACTTCTTCATGGGGTATGAGACCAAGCAGTTGTAATGCCCAAAATGCGGTCCTATCCTTTGTTTGGCTCGAGAGCCTCGATAGGGATAGAAGCGCATCTCATCGTTTTGCAAGAATGGATATCGTTACAAGTACTTGTAAACAGGAGATGAGTATATGGAATTGCCTTACACTCGCCACAAGCTAAATCATGATCATCTCAAATACAACAATGCATTCAACAACCATACAGAAGAGCAGGGTCTGACTACGAATGAAATCAAACGATAAAAGCGACATCCTGTGACGCCCGGATAGTTAAGCTACAGTAATCCCACGCTAATGATGCCACGTCACCACGTTTACTATTGCTAAACTCGCGTTGGAATCAAACCCCGTTCAAATTCAAATTTAAAGTAAAGTCAAACAATGAAAGTTTTCAAACATTAAAACTAAAGTGTTCGGGTTGTGCCAAATATTGCATAGGTAATTATGGTGAAGAAACCACACTTTTATAAAATGTTTAAATACTCTAGAATAACTAAAACAGTAGGTAAAACAATTAAATAAGTGCCTTTTGTATTGTATAAAATTATAAACTATTTATTTAGTTGCCAAAAGTTAATGGGGCAGTAGCCTAGTTATTATTACTAATTTAGGAGTTGAAATTATATTTTACAAAACTAAAATAAATTAATAATTAAAAGAAAACAGAAAATAAAACAAAACAAATAAAAAAAGAGAAAAAGAGAAAAAACCCTCCCCCCTGACTGGGCCTCGGCCCAGATGGCCCAGCAGGCCACCAGGCCGGTCCACAGCCTCCCCCGGGGGCTAAACGCCCCCCCCCCCCCGGCAACCACCGACACCCCCCATCACCCCCACTCTCCCCCCTCCCCTCCACTCCCCGATCCAGATCGGATCGGGGGCCGCCCCGCGCCGCCCCGCCGCCGCTGGCCTCCTCGCTGGCGCCTGGTCGCCCCCCTCCCCCCCCCCGCCGCCGCCGGGCACTCCCCAGCCTTCTCCTCGCCTCCTCGTCACCGTCGCGCCTCCGCGCCTCCTCCCCCAAACCGCCGCCGCGCCAACCGTCGATGTCGCCCCCTCACCGCGCCCGCTGCCCCCTCCCTACAACCGCCGGTGAGGCTCCGGCCGGCCTCCCACCTGCTTCCCCCTAGCTCCCCCCCCCGCTCGCCCCTCGCGGCGCACGCACGCGCCCAACCCGCACGCTCGCGGCGGCCGCATCACGCACGCCCTCCGGCCACCGCGCTCCGGTGCCCCCCCTCTCGCTGCGCTCGCCGTGCCCCGGTCGGCCTTCGCCCGCTTGCCACTGCCCCCCCCCCCCGGTCGTCCGTGCGCGCCCGCGTCGCCCTCGGCCGCCCCCCCCCTTGTCGCCATCGCCACCGGTCGCCCGCTGGCCGCTGCGCCCGCCGCTGCAGCCTCGCCGCCAGCCGCTGCAGCCCCGCCGCCCGCCTCCAGCCATGCCGTCACGCCGCCCCTGGCCGCCGGCTTCGGCGCGCCCGAAACCCCCCGTCGATGCCCTGCCTCCCCTGGCCGTGGTGTGTGTGGTGTGGCCCTTGGCCACTGCCAAGTGGGGCCACCCACCCCCCCCCCACAGGATGACAACGGGGGCCCACCCCCTAGAACGGTTTTTTTTAAATAATAATAATAATAAATAATAATAATATTAATTAATTAAGAAATTAGTTAATTAGTTAGTTAACTTAATTAAGACTAATTAAGTAGTTGATTAATATGTTAATTAACTTAATGAAATTAATTAGGTTAATTAATAATTCTGTTCATTAATTAGGATTAACAGAGAATGACAGGTGGGTCCCACCCCACTAATTAACCTGATTAATGTTAATTAAACATTAATTAAAAATGTGTCAATGACATGTGGGACCCACTGGTCAGTTTGACCAGTCAACCACACTGTTGACTGCTGATGTCATAATTGAATTATTGAATTATAAATAATCTATTTTACTTTCTGAATATTAATAAAACTTTAAAAATTAATATAAAATAATCCGTAACTCGGATGAAAATAATTTAGACGTGAAAGTTGCTCAGAACGACGAGACGAATTCAAATGCGCAGTCCGTTAGTCTGTCACGTGCTCCTAGCATAGCAAACATGGAACTTTTCCATCGATTTCGTCTGTCCGGTAGTAGCCCGAGACCCGGAAAATATCGTCAGATATTCTTCCGACCTGTCTGCGACGTGTGATACTGCGTTAGTGCATGTCTAGTTCTGCATTGTCGTGTCATACATAGTGATGCATTTGTCTGCTTTATATTTATTGTTTCGCCCCCCTCTTCTCTCCGGTAGACCCCGAGACTGACGGTGCTGCCGGGTACAACTACACCGTTGTCGATCAGCCTTTTGCAGCAAAGCAGCAAGGCAAGCAACCCCCCTTGAGCATTCCGATATCGCCCATTCTTCCCTCTTATTCTTGCATTAGTTTTTGCTACTGTATTAGTTAGCTCCTATTCTGATGCATAGCCTGCTTTTGATAAACTGCAACAATACCTGCAATCATATCAACTGCTTAGTATAGGTTGATCAATGAATCCCCAGTGACCCCTTAGTCCCAGTTGCCCCTGCTTCTTCATCGATGACTCGACGACCCGAAGACTCGGAGACTCGGTCAACCGACCGACAAGCTAGGCCCCTCACATCACCGCACCCCCCTTAGTTGTACGACTCTGCAGCGCTACTATCGAGTACCGAGGGTGACACCTCGTGAAGTACTGATGAAGCTAGCTCTGTAGTGCAGCTAGTTGGTCGTGGTTATCGAGGGTGATTCCTCCTTCACCACTCCCAACGATGACTCTGTCGTGCAACCCCTCAAGTGTGGGACCCTCGAGGGTGATTCCTCTAAGTCCACCTTGACGGTTTCATCGAGCGGGACCCCTTGAGGGTGATTCCTCAGGTTCCGTCTTGATGTTTTATACACACAGTTACTATGACCTGGTTACAGAAACATGTTGGTGATGGGTCAGCCCTGAGGGGTACCCACGGTTTGATGTTGATGAGGCGTGGACGGGCAGGAGAGGCCCTTGCCACACATCCTCGTGGCGGGGCGACGGACCGCACTTCATGGGTCGCGTTTTCCCCGCATTAATAAAATGCTAATGGGTTGGGTATTTGATCTGAGTTGGGTCGTTGGCCTTTTTACGCACCAAACCATCGCGTGGGAGAAGTTATGGGTACTCAGCGTCGTTGTATCAGCCGAAGCTTTTCGGACGTCAGCAATGGAGCGGCGCGCGTCGGATTGGACTGGACGGTACAGCTCTTGGACAGGAGTGTGCTAGGTCTGCTTCCGGCCGCCCACGCATCGTGCAGGAGCGCAGAGGGCAAGTGGGCCCATGACCCCTTTGTGCTTAGGATTTAGACCGGCGGGCTGGCCTCTTCGTTGAGCCTAGGTGGGACGACGACGTGCTGCTATCCCGAGGCCGGGCATGACCCAGGAAAGTGTGTCCGGCCGGAGGTGATCAGGCATGTTGGAAATGCGGTGCACCCCTACAGGGATGAATAATCTATTCGAATAGCCGTGTCCACGGTAACAGGACGACTTGGAGTTGTACCGTGACCTTATACAACTATAATTGTGACTTTAAATTGAAATGAATGTTGGCTCCGAGATTGCTTCCTCGCAGGGAGTCGAGGAAGAATCTCTGGGCATGGTTACTTAATAAAATTGCTACAATAATATGACTATATATGAGATACCAGTCTACTCTCTTCTAATGCTGCAAGATGCTGAAGATGCTAGTCTTCGATAGGATTAGGCCTTCCCCTTATTCTTGCTGTCTGCAGTCAGTCTAGATATAACCCCATTCCTTGATACTGATGCATACTTAGCATAGTTCTGATGTCAGTCTTGCGAGTACTTTTGATGAGTACTCACCGCTGCTTTGCTTTCTCTTCCCCCCTCGATACGATTCTGCGTTCAGACGATGGAGTCCAGGAGTTGGAGTACGCCGGAGACGACTACTACACCACCGCTGGAGCCTACTACTACGTGGAGAGTGCCGACGCTCAGGAGTAGTTAGGAGGTTCCCAGGCAGGAGGCCTCGCCTCTTTCGATCGGCTGCTTATGTTTGTGCTAGCCTTCTTATGGCAAAACTTGTTTAACTTATGTCTGTACTCAGATATTATTTGCTTCCGCTGACTCGTGCTTGTCGAGCTTTGTATTCGAGCCCTCGAGGCCCCTGGCTTGTAATATGAAGCTGTATGACTTTAATTTGTGTCTAGTGTTGTGTTGTCATATCAATCAGTGAGTCCCTAATCTTGGTCATACGCATTGTGTGTATGATTAGCGTATGGTCAAAATTGGGGGCGTCACAAGTTGGTATCAGAGCCGAAGTTGAGTCTAGTCATTGAAAAACTTTTACTAACATAGTTGTGTGGCTTACGGGCCCACATCTCAATCGGGTGGTATTAGGATCTTTTATTCCTCGTCTATACTCTCGGTTCTGATCTCTCTTCTCTTTTGGGTTAAAGATTTTATTAACTCTAACTCTAGGTTCTCGTAACTACTTCCCCCGGAGAGCCCCTCATTCCAGATGATGGCTTGATTCATCAGAAGACTCCGGAGATACTCTCTGATGTTCTCCCGAGAACTTGTGCTCATCGATTTTGTGATTCCCTTCCATCGCCAACCCCTGCGGATAACTTCTCATCATTATCGAGGATTCATTCATCCTCAGTTGTCATTGGTTTCACAAAATCCTTCGAATTGCTATTCGATCTTCCGAAATCCTCTGTAGCCTTTTGCTCTTGACCTTTCTCACCTGCTTGCATTATGGTTAATTCCATATGTCTGGCATTATTCATAAAATCCTTCATGATTGTCCTTTGATCTTACTGATTCAACATGTGTGTGAATGCACGCAATCATCAGTTGTCCCTCATAAATTATCTCTCCGGCTCAGACGTTTTTCCAAAGATGAGTTGGTTCTCGACAAATCAACTTTGATTGATTGTCCATCTAAGTCCATTGAGCTTACTTGTATTGATCGGAGCATCTGATTCTGATACACCAATTGAGGAATTTTAATTCCATGGTTATTTTACGCATCGATTTAATTGGATGTTCTATAATATAATGCCTTGCATTCTTTCTTCCACTGATTGGGTTCCGATACTCACATCAGACTCCTTTGAGGGACGCCAAAACCATTGTTGGGTTATTATCCGATAGCATCCTTCACCTTCTAAATTCTTGTGGTGTCCTTCCCCTGATAGATGATGCCATTGGTAAAATTGTGTCTTCTCCCTCTAATACGTTGTATCCTATGCTTTTGCCAGCCATGCTCTGTAGCCAAGCATGTGTTAATTACTCTTGAAGCTTGTGGTATATGTTCGTAAGATGCCTCGATGGGTTGAACCTATGCCTTCGTTACTCTGTGTGAACCCGAGGGTATTCACGAGTCCTATTGTTCTGGTGTTTTGCTGGATAATCTTTCTCTTTGTTTAATTTGACCTTGTATCTGTGATTTGATACTTTACAACCGTGGTTCCGACCATGATTGTTCTTCTAAGATCCCATTTTTAGACCAGTTTAAGAACTTGTCTTCTACAGATCAATACATCGGTCCAAGCTGATTCTGGTCTACCTCCGAGTATTACCCCTGGTATCTCGAGAAAATCATGGAGCTACATAGCTTCTTATAAGCTCCTCATCAACTATGTTTTCCTTCACTGTTTCCAGTTTCTTCTTGTTCTGAGTTGTTGGACACTCAACGACACCGATAATTGAATCGAGTCCGCATTGCGATTCAACAACTCTTAGTAATCTTCTTTGCTTATGAGTTTGTACTCGATCATGTCATTCCAAGCTGTTAGGCTACATCATCATTGTCATGCTAAAGCTTGACCATGCTATCTATGTCCTTCATCCCTAAAGCACCATTCCAACAGTGCATTAAGCTTACATCGAGCTTTCAACGTCATGTTGGTTGTCTTGAAAGGCCATTTCGAGTTTGAGCTAGCACCCTCATCTGTGGTTCCGACAACTTTTTGCTTCACCATTCGTTGCTTGATGTCGTCGCAGATCGATTACATCTTCATGAGGCTTCTCGACAAATGTGTCGTGACCCTCATCAGCTTTCTGGGCTCTTCCAGGATATCAATTAAATTCATGATGAGAGTAGCATCCTTATCCTTGGTAATTGGTGTTGTCGTTGGCGACATCCTTGCCATCGCCTTTCATTCCTTAGATCCCATGTTGTTTCTAACCGGGATACTGACAAATGGACTGTGATGTGTAAATTCAACACTTATGGCATAGCAACTCTATTACCTTGGAGTTAATGAACAATAAGTCCATCCTTAGTGTGTTGGCTGTTGAATCAACATTCTAACGTTGGTCGTACTAGTTAGTCCGGATTTTGGTTGCACCTTTCGATTAATGTTTAATTGTGGGTGTTTCCCTCGGGCATACCTCGTGGTATCATCTGGTTTGACCAATGCTATCACCTTGTTCACTCAATCGTGGAGATCCATCTTTGTGGGAGTCTCGACGAATTGTTGCTGAGCCCATCAGCCACATCCTCATCTTCTTCATGGTTCATGATGGACATTTAAGCTAGTGTTGGAAACCTTGAAAGCGTTATCTTTGTGTCTAGCTCATGAAGAATATGTTTGATAGAGGAAGTGTTTCCTCTAAGTTCACGTGCATTTTTACCGCCGTGATTACGAGAAAATTTGTCTTGCTTCCTCTGGAATCGTTCCAATTCATTCTTAGGTTTGATAGATTTGCTACCTTCACCCCATATGTATTTCCTAGCATGCCAAGTCACTGATTGTTTTGGTAGGGGGAAAGAAGTTCCTCGTAAGAGCTAATCCAGACTTGCACATGGAACTTTGATATCCTATATGATGGTCCCCAACCAGAACCTGATTGCATTCCATTCTAGAAACTTCCATGTGGGCACGAATGTATTGACCTTGTGTTCATATGTCTTGCAGTCTGGCAAATGATTCAAGTGTTGCTTCTGTCGTTAATTCCGAGATTCTTGCAACATCATCTCGTAGGTCTGTGTTGCATCCTTTTCTCCTCAGGCCTTCTTTGTCTGAAGTATCTTGCCACCAACCAGATCTGAATCTCGGACAGATATGATGGTTGGAACATTATCAAGAATTATAACTTTGGTCTTTATTACTCGGTAAAGTGATGTTGTAGCTAGCACACCTGGCTGGATGAACTATTGTTATAATGCTTTGTTCAGCTAGGGTTGCCATTTTTCCATGGGGGAATTGTAAGACTTATTTTATAAGTTGTTCCTACTGGATCCTTTGTGTTTCCAGACTCCATCCTTTACTCGAAACACCATATCATCGCTATCCCGAAGCATGGATGTGGAATATCGATCATCAAAAGGAATAATGTAAGCTCAATACCAATTGTTTCTTGATCTATTATTCAAACCCCCATTTTATGGGCATGTCATGGATTTTCCTCGCCCCTTTTTCCTAAATGGTTATCTACTTGCTAATTCTATTATGTATATCATGCTCTGTTTTTCCTTGGGAAAGATATACTTCTAAAACTTGAGTATAACCACATTTTCCTTTCCATTGGTCTGTTTAATGTGATAAACACATTTTCCTTTCCATTGGTCTGGTTGATCTAATAATCACATTTTCCTTTCCATTGGTCTGTTTGACCTTTCTTGAGATTATATGATCTAGGCAGTAATAATTCTCTGCTTAGGTAAACACCTCGGTGGACAAGTCTGTCAGTAAGATCCTGTTACTATTGTTGATAACATTCCGGTAACCGCCGGTGGACGAGAACTTTGCCTATTGGTCCGCCTCGTTTCTACGAGCAGGAAAATGGTTCTATTCGTCCCCTGCCCTTGGTACCGACGTTGTTGCCAACATAACTGACAGGCTATCCTCCAACATGCCTTGCTTTCATGACCGTGCAAGATGTCAGTGCCATTCCTACTTTTAACCACATGGTGGGCCCATAACCCACAGTTCCACGGGATCGAAACCTGACTCTCCTGTACGCCCTTGCTTTCCTAGTTATTTCTCACGCGTGGCTTCATATGTAATTCACGTGCCACCTTTCGAGAGATCATCAATTCTAGTATCAGACACAATGCTTATTCCCATTGCTCTGAACCCCTTTCACACTCCGTTTCAGGCATCGAACGATTGCCTGCCCGCTCGAAACTTCTCATGGTATCTCCTTACTCTGCTCTCGAAATTTTTTTAAGTTTCAATTCGAGAGTTACTTTCCGCCACCTTCCCTGATGTTTTCTACCAGACAAGCGACCTTGTAGAGGTCCGTTCTTCCAAACTTACCGCTTGTCCTTCGTAAGTACGATGAAGACTCCGAAGAAAGGATGACGACGTTATCATGATGACCTGAAAACAGAGAGATGAGGACATCAATTTAATGGATCGACCTCTTCGAGAAGAGCAACCAAGACCGAGAAGAACCGGTAGGAATTTCGTAACCAGGACTTTCCCCTTTACTCCCCCTCTTAAATCTCGGGACGAGATTTCTTGTAGTGGAGGAGAATTGTGACGCCCGGATAGTTAAGCTACAGTAATCCCACGCTAATGATGCCACGTCACCACGTTTACTATTGTTAAACTCGCATTGGAATCAAACCCCGTTCAAATTCAAATTTAAAGTAAAGTCAAACAATGAAAGTTTTCAAACATTAAAACTAAAGTGTTCGGGTTGTGCCAAATATTGCATAGGTAATTATGGTGAAGAAACCACACTTTTATAAAATGTTTAAATACTCTAGAATAACTAAAATAGTAGGTAAAACAACTATATAAATGCCTTTTGTATTGTATAAAATTATAAACTATTTATTTAGTTGCCAAAAGTTAATGGGGCAGTAGCCTAGTTATTATTACTAATTTAGGAGTTGAAATTATATTTTACAAAACTAAAATAAATTAATAATTAAAAGAAAACAGAAAAGAAAACAAAAGAATAAAAATAAAACAAAACAAATAAAAAGAGAGAAAAACCCCTCCCCCCCCGACTGGGCCTCGGCCCAGATGGCCCAGCAGGCCGCCAGGCCGGCCCACAGCCGCCCCCAGGGGATAAACACCCCCCCCGGCAACCACCGACGCCCCCCATCACCCCCACTCTCCCGCCTCCCCTCCCCTCCCCGATCCAGATCGGATCGGGGGCCGCCCAGCGCCGCCCCGCCAACGCTGGCCTCCTCGCCGGCGCCTGGTCGCCCCCCCCCCCCGCCACCGCCGGGCCCTCCCCGGCTTTCTCCTCGCCTCCTCGTCGCCGTCGCGCTTTCCGCCCCCGAACCGCCGCCGCGCCAACCGTTGCTGTCGTCCCCTCACCGCGCCCGCTGCCCCCTCCCCCTGCTTCCCCCTAGCTCCCCCCCCCACTCGCCCCTGGCGGCGCGCGCACGCGCCCAGCCCGCACGCTCACGGCGGCCGCATCGCGCATGCCATCCGGCCACCGCGCTCCGGTGCCCCCCCCCCTCTCGCTGCGCTCGCCATGCCCCGGTCGGCCTTCACCCGCTTGCCACTGCCCCCCCCGGTCATCCGTGCGCGCCCGCGTCGCCCTCGGCCGCCCCCCCCCTTGTCGCCATCGCCCCCGCCCGCCCGCTAGCCGCTGCAGCCTCGCCGCCCGCCGATGCAGCCCCAACGCCCGCCTCCGGCCATGCCGCCGCGCCGCCCCTGGCCGCCGCGCCCGAAACCCCCGTCGAGGCCCTGCCTCCCCTGGCCGTGGTGTGTGTGGTGTGGCCCTTGGCCACTGCCAAGTGGGGCCACCCACCTACCCCCCCCCCCCCCACAGGATGACAACGGGGGCCCACCCCCCAGAACGGGCTTTTTTTAAATAAAATAAAAAATAATATTAATTAATTAAGTAATTAGTTAATTAGTTAGTTAACTTAATTAAGACTAATTAAGTAGTTGATTAATATGTTAATTAACTTAATGAAATTAATTAGGTTAATTAATAATTCTGTTAATTAATTAGGTTTAATCGAGAATGACAGGTGGGTCCCACCCCACTAATTAACCTGATTAATGTTAATTAAACATTAATTAAAATTGTGTCAATGACATGTGGGACCCACTGGTCAGTTTGACCAGTCAACCACACTATTGACTGTTGATGTCAGCATGACATCATGCTGATGTTATAATTGAATTATTGAATTAAAAATAATCTATTTTAATTTCTGAATATTAATAAAACTTTAAAAATTAATATAAAATAATCCGTAACTCGGATGAAAATAATTTATACATGAAAGTTGCTCAGAACGACGAGACGAATCTGAATACACAGTCCGTTAGTCTGTCACGTGCTCCTAGCATAGCAAACATGGAACTTTTCCATCGATTTCGTCTGTCCGGTAGTAGCCCGAGACCCGGAAAATATCGTCAGATATTCTTCTGACCTGTCTGCGACGTGTGATACTGCGTTACTGCATGTCTAGTTCTGCATTGCCGTGTCATACATAGTGATGCATTTGTCTGCTTTATATTTCTTGTTTCTCCCCCCTCTTCTCTCCGGTAGACCCCGAGACTGACGGTGCTGCCGGGTACGACTACACCGTTGTCGATCAGCCTTTTGCAGCAGAGCAGCAAGGCAAGCAACCCCCCTTGAGCATTCCGATATCGCCCATTCTTCCCTCTTATTCTTGCATTAGTTTTTGCTATTGTATTAGTTAGCTCCTATTCTGATGCATAGCCTGCTTTTGATAAACTGCTACAATACCTGCAATCATATCAACTGCTTAGTATAGGTTGATCAATGAATCCCCAGTGACCCCTTAGTCCCAGTTGCCCCTGCTTCTTCATCGACGACGCGACGACCCGAAGACTCGGAGACTCGGTCAACCGACCGACAAGCCAGGACCCTCACATCACCGCACCCCCCTTAGTTGTACGACTATGCAGCGCTACTATCGAGTACCGAGGGTGACACCTCGTGAAGTACTCATGATGCTAGCTCTGTAGTGCAGCTAGTCGGTCGTGGTTATCGAGGGTGATTCCTCCTTCACCACTCCCGACGATGACTCTGTCGTGCAACCCCTCAAGTGTGGGACCCTCGAGGGTGATTCCTCTAAGTCCACCTCGACGGTTTCATCGAGCGGGACCCCTTGAGGGTGATTCCTCAGGTTCCGTCTTGATGTTTTATACACACAGTTACTATGACCTGGTTACAGAAACATGTTGGTGATGGGTCGGCCCTGAGGGGTACCCACGGTTTGATGTTGATGAGGCGTGGACGGGCAGGAGAGGCCCTTGCCACACATCCTCGTGGCGGGGCGACGGACCGCACTTCATGGGTCGCGTTTCCCCCGTATTAATAAAATGCTAATGGGTTGGGTATTTGATCTAAGTTGGGTCGTTGGCCTTTTTACGCACCAAACCATCGCGTGGGAGAAGTTATGGGTACTCTGCGTTGTTGTATCAGCCGAAGCTCTTCGGACGTCAGCAATGGAGCGGCGCGTGCCGGATTGGACTGGACGGTACAGCTCTTGGACTGGAGTGTGCTAGGTCTGCTTCTGGCCGCCCACGCATCGTGCAGGAGCGCAGAGGGCAAGTGGGCCCACTACCCCTTTGTGCTTAGGATTTAGACCGGCGGGCTGGCCTCTTCGTTGAGCCTAGGTGGGGCGACGACGTGCTGCTATCCCGAGGCCGGGCATGACCCAGGAAAGTGTGTCCAGCCGGAGGTGATCAAGCGTGTTGGAAATGCGGTGCACCCCTGCAGGGATGAATAATCTATTCGAATAGCCGTGTCCACGGTAACAGGACGACTTGGAGTTGTTCCTTGACCTTATACAACTATAATTGTGACTTTAAATTGAAATGAATGTTGGCTCCGAGATTGCTTCCTCGCAGGGAGTCGAGGAAGAATCTCTGGGCATGGTTACTTAATAAAATTGCTACAATAATATGACTATATATGAGATACCAGTCTACTCTCTTCTAATGCTGCAAGATGCTGAAGATGCTAGTCTTCGATAGGACTAGGCCTTCCCCTTATTCTTGCTTTCTGCAGTCAGTCCAAATATAACCCCATTCCTTGATACTGATGCATACTTAGCATAGTTCTGAAGTCAGTCTTGCGAGTACTTTGGATGAGTACTCACCGCTGCTTTGCTTTCTCTCCCCCCCCCCCTTGATACGATTTTGCGTTTAGACGATGTAGTCCAGGAGTTGGAGTACGCCGGAGACGACTACTACACCACCGCTGGAGCCTACTACTACGTGGAGAGTGCCGACACTCGGGAGTAGTTAGGAGGTTCCCAGGCAGGAGGCCTCGCCTCTCTCGATCCGCTGCTTATGTTTGTGCTAGCCTTCTTAAGGCAAAACTTGTTTAACTTATGTCTGTACTCAGATATTATTTCCTTCCGCTGACTCGTGCTTGTCGAGCTTTGTATTCGAGCCCTCGAGGCCCCTGACTTGTAATATGAAGCTGTATGACTTTAATTTGTGTATAGTGTTGTGTTGTGATATCAATAAGTGAGTCCCTAATCTTGGTCGTACGCATTGTGTGTATGATTAGCGTACGGTCGAAATTGGGGGCGTCACACATCCATCCTTGCTAATCCCAGGCTGCCGGCCTTGAACCCATCCTATGATCGTTGAAGAAGAAGAAGAAGAAATCCAAATCAAACAAGCATCACTCTCACGTCAAAGCATCGCATTACCTATACCTGCAACCATAGTTGTAGTAATATTTGAGCCACGGGGACTCAGCAATCTCATTTCCTAGGATATCAAGATTAGCAAAGCTTAATGGGCGAGGTATGGTTAAGTGGTGAGGCTGCAGCAAGCACTAAGCATTTCATATCCGGCTAACTTACGAGTACAAGAATAAGAAGAGTGATGTACGCATAACGGACGTGAACTAGTAATGATCAAGAAGTGATCCTGAACACCTCCTTACGAGTCAAACATAAACCCACCATGTTCTATTTTTGAACTCCCTCAAAAAGAGACGGTCATGATTACGCACACGGTTGGTGTATTATAATTGAGTTTACTTCAAGTTTTCTATTACCGGGTATTATAAAGTTTCCAAGTTGCCACATAACCGTGGGCATGGCTCTCAGAAAGATTTAACCCTGCAGGGGTGCTCCAACTTATCCATCACAAAGTAGCCACAAGATGCGGTGGAAAACCTCAACCGCGGGATCCGGTGCACAAGATGTTCGTCAAAGGTAAAACAAATCCAGCAAGACTGCCCGGCAGGCAAAATCCCAATAGGAGCTGCGCGTATCTCTTTCTCGGGGCACTACCAGATGAGCACTACATATGGTGGCCTGATAAAAATCCCCCGAATTGCCCCGGGGTAGCCCCGCAAGTGGCTCTGTTTAGGTCCAACACCATCAGCACTGGCCCTCCCTGTATTATGTTGAATTAATCCACGGGTAGCGCTAACTCCCTATGCATTACTAACGAAGTTCAGTATTATTATGCTGGGCAAATATAGTACCAATGATGGGCCTTACTGGAAGAGTTTTATCCCAAAACGAAAATCAAGGGGGTCCCCATAACAACCCCAAGTATGTTAGGAGCACTCAATATGGAACATAACACCGGTACTCGGAAACTAAGGCGGCAAGAGTGGAACAGAACACCAAGCAAAAGGCCAAGCCTTCCACCCTTTACCAATATATAGATGCATTAAATTAAATAGCAAGAATATTGTGATATCCCAAAGATATCAATGTAATCACATGAATCCACCTGCACCTGCAAGTAGCAACACTATAAGAGGTGCTGAGCAAACGGTAATATAGCCAAACAATGGTTTGCTGAGATGTGGAGGGTTAGAGGCTTATCATGGCATTTTGGGAGGCTTGACAAACAAGTGCTAGGAAGCTTGACATAGCGATAGAAACAAGACAAATAGCAAGGCAATGATAGTAATGGTATCCAGGGAAATGATCATCTTGCTTGAGATCCTGCTCGGAAGAAGAACGAATCCGTGAAGTAGACGAACGGGCGTAGTCGAACGAATCCTGACACTCCGATACGCTTTCGGAACTCTATCAAGAAGAAGTAATCCAGAAACAAACAAACAACACGGTAAACACCACAACATATTCATGACATGATGCACAAGCAAGGATGATGCATGTCAAGTTTAAATATGCAAGGCATGACAAGCACAACAATCAACTACGACACATTAAGTGAAGTTCAATATGCAACGACTTATATATTGACGAAACTTCATGCTCGAATCATTTAGTTCACTCTCATTTATTTACACGACAATTTTAAATGTTTTTAAACATGGAAAAAGGTGAAGCATAAACAACTACACTACCTAGGTATTTTAAATGAGGCCTGAAACAACATATAGCATTTCCGAAACAAACCCATATGCAATTTTTGAAGTTGGTCCAGATCTGTCCTAAACATATTTTATGTTATTAAAACAGGAAAAATAATGCCAACATGTTATTCTACACATTTTTTAGTCAAGTTACATATGTAGATCATTTTAATCGGAGCTACGGTTTATTAGTTAGGAAATAAACCATTTTAGCATGCCATTTATGCAAATTAATACAAACAGCAAGTTTAAACATTTTAAACATGGATGAAAGTTGGATATTGTGAATCTACACAAAATTCTGAACATTTGACATATATAAAGTTTTTATATGCGATGCACGATATGAGAGTTATTAAATGCATGACCAATAGGGGTTTTTCTGCAAAACTGTAATTCACAGGTTAATTGATAAAAAAAATTAGACAAAAAAACACGCGAATGGGCTAAATCAAACCACTGGCCTAACAGGATCTGAGCACTGGATAACTAAACAATGCCGAGTACGACAGATAGCACAGCCATCTTGGCTGCTCACCTTGGGCTCCTAGGCCAAATGGTGTAGCAGGCTGGCGAAGCAGCTGAAGTTGACTGGGCTGCTGGTGTGGCCGGCCCACGAGGCACAGGAGGCGGCCGGTCCAGGCTTGGCGCAGAGTAGGACGCGTCTGGGCCTCAACACGCGAAGCGTGCTGGCGCTGGGAGCGGCCCACGCGGGCGAGCGGGAGGAGGATTTAAATTACCTTGATGAAACAAGAATAAGAATTATGTTATGGACGCAGTCGTGCGCTCGTGGATGACCCATGGCAGGAGGCAGCTGGCGGCGGAGGGCCCAAGGCGGCAAGGCAGAGGCCAACACGTCGGCAGGGAACGGCGGCTAGCGGCGGGAACCGACCGGATCTGGGGTTGGGGGTCCGGATCCGGGCGGTTCTAGGTGCGGAGCGGCGGCAGATTGATGAGGTCGGGAGGCCATCCATGGAGGGATCCAGGGAACACGGGGTCGGCGAAGCATCGACGCCACAGGGAGGCCAGCGACGCGGGAGGCTGCTCCGGCTCCGGCTGCGGCGCGGGACAGCACGTCGGCCGGGGGTGAAGAGGCGAGCGTGCGGTGCGGAGCCGGCGATGCGAGGGGCTCGGGCGCGCGGGTGTGCAGCGGGCTGCGGCAGTGGCAATTTGGGCCCGGGCGGGCCGGCTTCGAAGCCCACGGGCCCTATGTTGGGAGGTGGGAGGCTGCGCATGAGAGAGGTGGTGGCTGGAGGATGGGTTGCGCGGAAATCTAGGAGGGGTTAGGATTTCCAAAACAGGCAGGGTAGGTGTTGCTTTTATAGGCATGGGAGGCTAGGCTTAGGTATTTTTGTATCGATTCGAGCCCTTCGATCACAATCGGATGGCTCCGGTCATGGGGTTTAGGTTGGTGGGCTAGTGGGTTGTGTTAGAAGGGTTGGGCTGAGATGAGAGAGAGGTGGTGCGGCCCGGCACAGAGTTTTTAAAACCGAAAACGTCCGCGAATTAAACCGGCTATAGTGCCGCTATAGATTTAACGGTTCGGGTATCGACGACCTTCGAATGCGGCAAAATTTGGTAGGCAATCTACCTACAATATATTAAGATCGCATGCCAACTTTTGACACATTTGAAGAATATTTATATGCACCTTTTAAAACAACATTTTAACGATGTCGCGGGCGTGTGCGAGTGTGTTTGGTCTCTAGACGGTCGTCGACGAGAACAGAGAGAACCGACAACTACGAACGGATGCAAGATTTGAAAAATGACAGCAACGGAGTGCCAATGCTATGCAGATGATGCAAATGATGCGATGATGAATGCTACCACCAACTGAATCACACGGCGAAACTCGAAATAAATGGAAGGCATCCGGGGCATCTGGCTCGGGCTGTTACAACTCTCCTCCACTAACAAGAGATCTTGACCCTAGATCTTAGAATGAGAAGAGGAAGAGAAAGAGGTAAGGAAGAGGTAAAACTTAGTTGCTTCTTTGACAACGAGTGAAATCAATGAACCTTGAAGGTTCCAAAGAGATGAAGAATGGCACGAGGAACAATCAAGAATTTAAAACCACTCCGGTTGAAACGAGATAGACAAGGAACGCGAACGAAAGAATTTGGGTAGCACTACGTTTGAATAGAGAGGCAAAACTTGATAAGATGGAAAGAACTTTAAAAGAGGGCACAACACTCCGGTTAAATGGATAAGCAAGGAAGATCATGATCTTAACAAAACGAGATTATGGTTCGAAGAGAGCATCCTCCAGAACACATGAATAGAAGCTAGGTACTTGGAATGAAAAGAACGAAGAAGAAAATGACAACTTATACCATAATTAATTTTTTGAAAACATCCTTACAAAGAAAGGATTGAACGGAGTTGTTGGAACATCAACAATGAAAAGAAAAGCTTGTTGTGGGTTTATGGAAAACATCTCAAAATTATGAGGTGACAACCAGCCACTAAAGAAAAACAATTGATTGCTTGGAAGCAATAAGCGATGCAATATTCCTTCCACCGAGAGGGAAAAAGAGTACTTGAACCAATGATAAGCACCATGATAGCAACAATCCTTAGGAACGCTTTAGGTGAAATCCAATCCAAGATAACTCCGAGAAGAAAAGATGGGTTTAAATATCTCATTCTTGACAAATTCTCTTCGAGACTCCTCATGAATCAAGAATGCTATAACACCATCTCAAAGGCTAAGGGAGAAAGGCTTGCACTTTGAAATGCAATACAAAGAATATTTATGATATTACCACAAGAATCTTGAAGAACACTTCGAGAATGAATAAAATCCTTGACGAAACACCATGATGAACCTCTGTATACAAAAGAATGACCAAAAAGAAATGACGGTTGAAAAGAATAAGATTATGAACTTGCAAAGATTTAGATGGAACTTCGTGAAGAGATACTTGACAAATCTTGGAACTCCGGAATAGAAAAGATGAACAACTTAGAATCGAGAATTTGATATCATGAACACTTCGGAAAAAGGATTGCAATTACATTGGTGAAACAAGAATAAGAATTGTGTTATGCTTATCCCTCATCAAGTTAAATTGATGACAAGCAACGGATTGGCGTACTAATTATTCTTCTTGAAAAAGAAAGATTGAAGAGAGCTAGCACGAACTTGAAGAATTCTTGAACAAAACATCGGTAAGAATTGCAAACGAATGAGGATAATACGAATGAATAGGAATACATGAGAATGAAGAGATCATGATCCGTCTAGCAGAAAACTTAAACAAGGCACCGGAATAATTGAGATACGAACGAAGAGACAACAATTGAGATGAATTTAAGAACGAAAGCTGAAAGTTGAGAACGAAGAATTCTTCTGAAATGATGGCCTTCGAAGGATCTAGAACGAAAACAACTCTGAAATGCTCCGGATAGATACGGAAAGAATTTCTCATGATCGAAAACAATTTAAGAGGATAGTAACAAGCTTAGATGGCGAATCTTCAAAAGAACGGACAAAGATTTAAGAGAAACTCTTCTTTGGTGTTCAACGCAGAGAATGATGGCGAGAAACAGCACCAAGAATTACTGAGATACTCCAGAACAATGGATAAGGAAAGGTTGAGCCAATGACGAAAATTAATTCAAAGCGATCCTGGAGAAGGAATATAACTGATGAAAATCATTCTTACGTCATATTTGAAAAGAAATTGAGATCTTTGGAAAAAGATTAGAAATGTCAGGTAAAATCCTGGAAAAGACCTGTGAGTTATGGGCCCACTCAAAGAAAACACCGCTGAAGCGATTACTTAGGAAGAGAGATTGCACCGGTACAAATTGAAAACTTGATGACATTGAGAACCTCAAAATAATTTGAAAGGATTTTGCATGGAAACAAGAATCTTCTGAGATATGCTGAAATCTCCGGAGAAGAACAGAAAGAGGCTTGGCTAACATTTCCAAGATGGGAATTCATTTAGCGAATAAAAAGGATATGATGAACACCGAGAAGTTGAATCGACTCCATCAGAGAAGAAAATGAGAACAAAGAGTTATGAAATTGTAACTCCTGAGAACCTTCACATGGAAAACACCGGATACAATACGGAAGAAAACATAGCGGAAGTATCACATGAAAAGAAAGGCACTTCAATGATAATTTACTCATTGAAGAAAAAGGGCGGGAAGGTGGGGAAAAAGACAACTTTGGGCAGATGGGACGAACTCTAGAACTAAAATAAGAGGATTGATCTTGCAAATATTGGAGAGGACTGAATTATCTTGAAGAGAAGCACTCCGGATTGAAAAGAATTGACATGAAAATTTGATTGAGCAAAAGGGATTAGCACTCCCATAGAAATATGACAACACCGCTTAAGAAAGATTTGAAATCAAAATTTGACATCAAAGCAACTCGAATTACCATACTCTAGCAAAACAAGGATGAGGCTTGCAAATTAAGCGAGAAAGAAATTCTTGACAGAGATTCCGTCCGATATTTTCATGGTAATGCTCGCACGGGCTCGATCGTACATTGGATTGTCATATTGAAATGACGCTCGAATATGCTCCCTATGCGTAGCGAACTACAAGGCTTGATGAAGCATATACCAAGATTGTCCTCTGTAAGAAATATCGTGAACAAATGAACCACTAGATGTCGAACCCCAACCTCACATCATGCATCTGTTGGAAGATAATCCTACGTAACTACTTGAATTCCCACCTAAGAACTCCCGAAATCCTTTTGTTATGCAATCGGGTCCACGGATACAAGGAGTAAAATCCATCACTCAACTCCTAGCATGATACTACGCTCCAATGTATCACATCCGTCAACACATAACCAAAGGTCTTGGAAACTCATCTACCTCAGACCCTTGTAATCACAACGATACTAATTATGGCAGTACATCTGGACGCTCTCCCAGTACTGGGTGACGCCAAACTCCTCTCGCCACAAATGGTATTGAAGCGATTTCGAACATCTTCGTCTTGAGATACTAAGGAAATTGAACGATAGCGAGTGTGACAAGAATCCCCTGGAGCTCAACTCCCCGGGACACTTCTACCCCAAATTGACAGGAGACACAAGGAACAAAATCCCGGTCACAACGGCATCGTAGAGGTTCCAAAATACCCGCGTGGTCCTAAGAAAATTTGAGTGAGAAGAGGGGTAGAATTAAAATTCCTATGTTACGATTCTTCACCAGAGCAGAGAAGAGGAGTAAAAAGAATCCTACTCTCCGATATATAACTAGACTCAAAATAGGTTTTTTACTAGACTCGACAACGGCCAAGTTTGATCAATCAAGGGGGCCTCCTAGGTCGGTACAGCTCTGATAGCAACTTGTAACACCCAAGAGTCCTATCCTTATTTTGGCTTGAGGGCCTCGATAGGGATAGAAGCGCATCTCGTCATTTCGCAAGAATGGATATCGTTACAAGTACATGTAAAGAGGATATGAGTATATGGAATTGGCATACACTCGCCACAAGCTAAATCATGATCATCTCAAATACAACAATACATTCAATCACCATACAGAAGAGAAGGGTCCGACTACGGACAAAATAAAATGATAAAAGTGACATACATCCTTAATAATCCCTGGTTGCCGGCCTGGAACCCATCCTATGATCGTTTAAGAAGAAGAACTCCAAATCAAACAAACATCGCTCCCACGTCAAAGCATCACATTACATGTACCTGCAACTGTTGTTGTAGTAATCCGTGAGCCACAGGGACTCAACAATCTCATTTCCAAGGGTGTCAAGACTAGCAAAGCTTAATGGGTGAGGTAGGGTTAAGTGGTGAGGCTGCAGCAAGCACTAAGCATTTGATATCTGGCTAACTTACGAGTACAAGAATAAGAAAAGTGATCTACGCATAACGGACGTGAACTAGTAATGATCAAGAAGTGATCCTGGACACCTACTTACGAGTCAAACATAACCCCATCGCGTTCTCTTTCCGAACTCCCTCGAAAAGAGACAGTCACGGTTACGCACACGCTTGGTGTATTTTAATTTAGTTTACTTCAAGTTTTCTATTATCGGGTATTATAAAGTTTCCAAGTTGCCACATAACTGCGGGCACGTCTCTCAGAAAGATTTAACCCTGCAGGGGTGCTCCAACTCATCCATCACAAACTAGCCACAAGCTGCGGTGGCAAACCTCAACCGCGGGATAGCCCGTAGTATCCTCAGAATCCCGATGCACAAGATGTTCGTCAAAGGTAAAACAAATCCAGCAAGACTGCCCGGCAGGCCAGATCCCAATAGGAGCCGAGTGTATCTCTTTCTCGGGGCACTACCAGATGAGCACTATGTACGGTGGCCGGATAGAAATCCCCCGAGTTGCCCCGGGGTAGCCCCGCAAGTGCATCTATTTAGGACCAGCACCATCAGCACTGGCCCTCCCTATATTATGTTGAATTAATCCACGGGTAGCGCTAACTCCCTATGCATTACTAACGGTGTTCAGTATTATTATGTTGGGAAAATATAGTCCCAATGTTGGGCCTTGCCAGAAGAGTTTTATCCCAAACGAAAGTCAAGGGGGTCCCCATAATAACCCCAAGAATGTTAGGAGCGTTCAATATGGAACAGAACACCGGTACTCGGAAACTAAGGCGGCAAGAGTGGAACAAAATACCAAGCAAAAGGCCAAGCCTTCCACCCTTTACCAATATATAGATGCATTAAATTAAATAGCAAGAATATTGTGATATCCCAAATATATCCATGTTATCACATGAATCCACCTGTACCTGCAACTAGCAACACTATAAGAGGGGCTGAGCAAGCGGTAACATAGCCAAACAATGGTTTACTGGGATGTGGAGGGTTAGAGGATTATCATGGCATTTTGGGAGTCTTGACAGACAAGTGGTAGGAAGAATGACATAGCGATAGAAACGAGACAACTAGCAAGGCAATGATAGCAATGGTATCCAGGGAAATGATAATCTTGCATGAGATCCCGCTTGGAAGAAGAACGAAGCCATGAAGTAGACTAACAGGCGTAGTCAAACGAATCCTCACACTCTGATACGCTTTCGGAACTCTATCGAGAAGAAGCAATCCGGAAACAAACAAACAACACGGAAAACACCACAACATATTCATGACATGATGCACAAGAAAGCATGATGCATGTCTAGTTTAAATATGCAAGGCATGACAAGCACAACAATCAACTACTACACATTAAGTGAACTTCATATGCAACGAGTCACATACTGACGAAACTTCATGCTCGAATCATTTAGTTCACTCTCGTTTATTTACACGGCAAGTTTAAATGTTTTTAAACATGGCAAAAGGTGAAGCGTAAACAAATACACTACCTAGGCATTTTAAATCAGGCCAGAAACAACATATAGTATTTCCGAAACAACCCCATATGCAATTTTAGAAGTTGGTCCAGATCTGTCCTAAACATATTTTATATTATTTAAATAGGAAAAATAATGACAACATGTTATTCTACACATTTTTTTGGTCAAGTTACATATGTAGATAATTTTAATCAGAGCTACGGTTATTTAGTTATGAAATAAATCATTTTAGCATGGCATTTACACAAATTAATACAAACAGAAATTTTAAACATATTAAGCATGGATGAAAGTTGGATATTGTGAACCTACACGAAATTTGGAACATTTTACATATATAAAGTTTTTACATGCGATGCACGGTTTGAGAGTTAATAAATGCATTATCAATAGGGGTTTTTCTGCAAAACTGTAATTCACAGGTTAATTGATAAATTCGTAGACAGAAAAAAACACGAATGGGCTGAATTGAACCACGGGACTAACAGGATCTGAGCACTGGATAACTAGACGACGCCCAGGGCGACAGATAGCACAACAGCTGGGCTGCACACCTTTGGCTCCTCGGCCAGATGGTGTAGCGGGCTGGCGAAGCGGCTGACATTGGCTAGGCCGTTGGCGAGGCCAGCCTACGGGGCGCAGGAGGTGGCTGTGCTAGTCTTGGCGTAGAGTAGGCCGCGGCTTGGCCTCAGCACGCGAAGCGGGCTGGCGCTGGGAGCGGCCGACGCGGGCGAGCGGGAGGCTGGCGCTGGTGCTCGTGTCTCCCACGCGTGCGTGCACTCGTAGACGTCCCATGGCAGGAGGCAGCCAATGGCGGCGGGCCCTGGACAGCAAGGCAGAGGCCAGTACGACGGCAGGGAATAGCGGCTAGCGGCGGGATCCGGCCGGATCTGGGGTTGGGGGTCCGGATCCGGGCGGTTCTGGCAGCGGAGCGGCGATGGATTGACCAGCTCGGGAGGCCATCCATGGCAGGGTCTAGGGAACACGGGACCGGTGAAGCAGCGGCGCCACGAAGAGGCCGACGACGTAGGTGGCTGCTCCAGCTGTGGCGCGGGACAGCACGCCAGCTGGGGGCGGCGAGGTGAGCGCGCGGCGCGAAGCCGGTGAGGCCAGGGGCTCGAGCGTGCTGCGGGCTGCGGCGGCAGCATTTCGGGCCCGGGCGGGCCGGCTTCGAGGCCCGCGGGCCCTATGTTGGGAGGTGGTAGGCTACACGCGAGAGAGGTTGCGGCTGGAGGATGGGTGGCGTGGAAATCTAGGAGGGTTAGGGTTTCCAAAACAGGCAGGGTAGGGGTTGCTTTTATAGGCATGGAAGGCTAGGTTTAGGGATTTTTGCACCGATTCAAGCCCTCCGATCGCAATCGGACGGATCTGGTCGCGGGGTTTAGGTTGGTGGGCTAGTGGGCTGTGTTAGAGAGATTGGACTGAGATGAGAGAGAGGTGGTGCGGCCCAGCACATAATTTTTAAAACCGAAAACGTCCGCGAAATAAACCGGCTATAGTGCCCATATAGATTTAACGGTTCGAGTATCAAACGACCTCCGAATGCGGTGAAATTTGGGAGGCGGACTACCTACAATATATTAAGACCGTGCACCAACTTTTGACCCATTCCAAGAATATTTTATACGCACCTTTTAAAACAACCTTTTAAATATGTTGCGGGCGCGTGCGAGTGTGTTTGGTCTCTAAACGGTCGTCGACGAGAACGGAGAGAACCAACCACTACGAACGGATGCAAGTTTTATGGCAACGGAGTCCCAATGCTATGTAGATGATGCGAATCATGTGATGATGAATGCTACAACCAACTGAATCACACGGCGAAACTCGAAATGAATGGAAGGCATCTAGGGCGTCGGTCTCGGGCTGTTACAGCAGGTGCGAAAGATATTCCCGCTGCACACCACTCCCGATCTTGCCATCTATGAGAAACGCCTAGGACTGGAACAATGAAGTCCAATACGTCATATAAGGCAAAAGTGGTAGGACAAAGTTACGTTCTTGTTGCCTTCTTATTTGCGCCCACTCATAAGACGTTATTCTTGCATATTCGAGACTACTTATTCGCGCTTCTCATAAGACGTTATTACTGCATAGCCATGGCAACTTATGTAAACATTGGTACGCCATACATGCCTATTTAACAGGCGTTATACAAAAGTGAGATTGCTAATCCATACTACATACACGCCGGTTTAACTGGCGTTATATGAAAACTAAGTAAACAATGCTATTCCATGCGTGCGTAGATGCTACGAAAGTGAGATTGTAACACACCTAGCGACAAGGCGTCTCCTAGAGACACGATTGTAATTCAGTGTGGAAGCAACCACCCCATGGGTGTTGACCCAACCTCCCCACTTCAAGTTTACAACTTCCAAGTCACCACAAAATCACACTTATCGTTGCCGCACAACTACAATTTCCCAAGGGTCATTGACCATCAAAATGTGTAATGATCAGGCGTCCTCTCATTGGAATACACGCCAAATCAAAATACACGGCTGAAGCACGCCTAGTGCCAAGGCATCTATTAAAAAGCACCTACTCGACAATTACTGCACATTCGTCCTCATCCTCCACAACTGTCAACAAAATAAAAAATCTTTCTTGTTCATCTTTCCTTGCGTCTGCCATGGCCTGTGGGGGGAGCTCTGGGTCGAGAAATAACCAAGGAGTGTTGACCAAGGCCACGGAAGTAGCAGAGAGGTATTGTCGGCTCGCAGCGGCCTCACGAGTAGGCGGGGGCTCTCACAAGCGCATTCGCCGCATAGCCCAACAGGCAGGCAAGGGCTCTTGGAAGCGCATTCTCCGCGGAGGTGAATAGTCCTTCGCCCATGATGACATGCCCGCTCAACTAAACAAGCTGAAGGAGGATATCGCCGGCTGGGCGAAGCTGCACGAGGAGACCAATGCCTCGTTGAAGAAGGCGACCGTTGTCATGGTGGAACTTATGGATGAAAAGAAGAAGCTCTGCTTCAAGCACAACAAGCTGAACGAGCAGATAGCGGGCTGGGCAAAGCTGCATGAGGAGAGTAATGCCTTGGTGGAAAAGTCGACCGCCGTCATCCTCGAACCTATGAATGACCAGGTGAAGCTCTGCATCGAGCCCGACCAGCTAATGGAAGAATCGATCGCTACTCTGAAGCAATGTCGTGAGGACGTGAAATAGATCATCGGCGCTCGCAATGCCAAGGCGATGAACGCAATGACGAAGTCAATGGAAGAGAGGCGAGAGGAGATGAAGGTCGTGGGGGCGATGAAGAAAGAGATCCAGGAACTCCGCGCCAAGCAACCCATCATGAAGATCGCTAAAGACTAAGTAGATAGCAAGGACTTCAATCGTTGTCTATGTCTTCTGTCTTGTTTTGTGTTTGTGTATTTCGGGAGTTGCCGTATGTGGCCTTTTGAACATGTTGTCTATAATTAGCCACTCAAAGTTCAAACTTAGCCGCCTGTAGAGATGCGCGTATGCTGAAAACGCCTTACGATTAGGTGTCTCTCCTATGGTTGTATACATGCCTAATCAATACCTGCTTCTACTGCTCGCCAAAACACGCAATAGTAATAGGCGTTTATTTGTTCATACGATAAAATTTGACAATTGTAGTAGGAATGGAAGCCTAGCTCAAACCCGACAATCCAAAAGGAGGGCCAACACTCGAAATTAACAAAGCAACCTACAAGGAAAGTTTGCGAATAATTTCGTAACTAGACAGGCTAGTCGTTTATGATTAGAAAAGCAGTGTGCTCCCTAGAACAACAAATTCAGCCCCTAAAAAGCAGAGAAGGCAACCAGAGAAGTAGAATGATGCCTAAACAACACCGAAGTCCCTCTCCTTCTCCAGGCGCATGACAGTGGTGATGCAGGGTGCCACCGCACGCGGCTCCTGCTCCTGGTCGACGGGAGCCAACTCGTTGAAGATGGCATCCAGTGGCAGAGGTGGATTCCAGTGACGAAGCATGAAGAGGATTCGCCCGGCAATGGCGACGGCCGCCCGCACCCCATCCTTGTCTAGCGTTGTCCCAACCTCCGTGCGGAGACGGTTCATCTCCTCGGATATATAGATGAAGAAAGATTCCAGGTCCAAAAGTCACGGCTTATTGAAGTCGATGGGCTGGCCTAACTGGTTTAGCCCGACAGCCGGCATGGTCGCGCTGGCACTACAGTTGCCATCGCGCAGCCGCAACACGTGCATGGCAACATCGTCCAGCAAGCGATTCAGGCGATCCTGGAACTCCTCATGATCAGACCGCTTGCGCTCTAGTCGGGTCGCCATCGCGGCAATCTCCTTACATAGTGCATCCAACGCCTTCTCGAACATGACATCGCGGCCTCAAGCAACTAGTATTGGACTCAAGCCTCTTCCGAAGCTCCGCCAACTCCCTTTGATGACGGAGGAGCTCTACGTCCTTGGCCCGGAGCTCCGCATCCTTGGCCTGGAGCTCCTTTGTCAAGCGCCTCACCTTAGACATGGTGATCTCGTGCGCCCCCATGAAAACCGGTAGAAGGAATGGGGAAAGCAAGCAGAGGGGGCGAATAGGCAGACATATCTATGACAAGGCACATGGATCCAGAACATGAAAATGGATTTTTGCTGCTTGATCCAAGAGTTCCTCCTCCTTATAGAGCGGTGGAGTGGCGAGAAGATCAATACTAGTCGCATGGAAAACCCAAGTCGATACATTTTCAAATCTGGGAGCTGTGGGTTTTAATGACAGAGTCATCATGACAAATTCCTGCCGCACCCAAAGACTAAAGCAATGTGGCGATTTTTCTTTGTCTCTTCGGTGTAGGCACAGATTCGTATCCCGCATCAAGTTTTTCTTTTCGGTTGTCAGAACAATGTCATGTAGTATTTAATGAGTCAAGCCAACTAAATAGTCGCCTTCAAGTTCCTCTGCTTGCACTCAAACTTAGCCGCTTGTAGCGACAAACAACAAGGTGGCGTGCGCCCTGAATACGCCTTACAATCAGGCATCTCTCATAGGTTTGTATACACGCCTAACTGATACCCGTGACTACTGCTCACCTAAACAAGCCGTAATAATAGGCGTTTCTAGGAACGCCAGAAAACGATAATCATCTGACGTGTAAAAAGTTGCAACGCCAACAGGTTCGGCGCGTGCAGTGTGTGCCACGTTGGCGGCCGGTCCTCCGGGTAGGTCAAACGTGCCTTTGCGGACAACGTGGTAATGTGTAGGTTACACACCTATCTATAAGGTGCGAATGGGGGGTCAAATGATGAAATAAGTTTATTAAAAAAATATTGTTGCTAGGGGTAAATCTCGGAAGCAATTGAGGTTTTCGATTGCTGATTTTGATGGTAGATCCTATTTGGCGCTTTAGCGCCCTTTTGCAAATGGGTGCCTGAAGTCCCTCGGCGTTGGGCCGACCCAAATCCTCTTTTCTTATTGGATTTTCTAAGACGAAAAAAATGTGCACAGAGAGAATCGAACCAACAACATGTCATTTCGAGGTTACTACGCTAACCACTCGGCCATCGGACCAGATATGCTAAATTATAACTTTTCCCGTGCTTTCTTCATCCCTTTTTCATTTTTCATTTTTTATCTTTACTTTTCCCTTTTTTCCATTTTCATTTTTCTGTTGTTTCCTTTTTTCTTTCTTACTTATTCGACAAAAGAAATTCAATCATGAACTCCTCTTCAAATCGATGAACTATTTTCATTTTTTGATGAACTTTTTTCAAAATTGATGTTTTTTTACTAATTCGGTGAACTTTGTTTCAACTCGATGAACTATTTTTCAATTTGGATGAACTTTTTTATAATTTGATAAAAAAAATTCTTATTCGATGAACTTTCTTCAAAATCGATGAACTTTTTCCAATTCGATGAACTTTTTTCAAATTCGATGATTTTTTATATTCGATGAACTTTTTTTCAAACTTGATGAACTTTTTTCAAACTCGCATTTTTTTTACAATTTTGTGCTTTTTGACAAATTCATAAACCGTTTTCGAATTTTTTTAATGTATTGAACTTTTTTAGAACAATGAACTTCTTTTGAATTTGTGAACTTTTTTTGAATACATAAACCTTTTCAATTTTGGTGAACTTTTTTCTTCAATACGCGAACTTTTTTTTTCATATTTGTGAACATCATTCGAAATCTATGAACATGTTTTCAAATAATTGAAAAATGAAAATGAATAGCGTGTCTACTAATACTTCTGTTCTTAACTAGTCGGCGCTGAGATTAGTCGCCAGCAATTAGTTGGTCTAGTGGTTGGCCTGATTGTACCGAAGAGTTGCGGTTTTGTTGGGACATTTTCTCACCTCATGCCCCCATCACTCTCGATAGAGCCGAGTACTAGGTTTTTCTCACACACCATCGCCACCCCCGTCGCCCGCCTCACCTCCGACTATCAGAGGCATTGATCTCCGCTGGCCAGCAGATCGACTCCCCAGCCCCCAAATCCCCCTTCCTCGGGCAGCCCCTCTTCTTGTAACACCCCCACTATGGGTTGTCACCCTACCATCGCAACCTGGGCATGGGCTACAAGATAGGCCAACCATTGGAGGCTGAGTCACACATGGGCTACATATACAGTCGGGAGAGCACATGAGGAGGGCATCGAGCTAATTGAAAAGTAGGAACCTTCTCGTCCTCCTGCTCCCGTTCCTCACCCTCCTGCTACTTGTATCTCATCCCTCTGCTAAAGATCCTCACCCCAAATTCCCCCTTGTATCCCTTGATTTTTACTCGATATTGGTACTGATCTGAGTGTCCGTCCCATATCCATATTTGGGTCATGACAAATTGGTATTCAGAGCCAACAAAAAATCACCACTCACTTCCTGCCTACCGTATGTTCGACGAAATGTCCAACCAACCAGAGGTGTTCACCGGCGGTGTTCTCCGTGTCACCGTGCAGCATGTGTACTACTCTGTCACTAAGGAGACACTATAGCAGGTGTTTGTCGTGTATGGTGTGGTGAACGTCTCCCTGTTCTAGAGAATCCACCATGTGGAGGAAATGGTTCAACTTCGATCAAGAGTAGGGCGGCGCGAGCTCTTGCCTTGCATGGCCGGTGTGTCTACGATCACGTCTGCCTCCTCGACATCCAGGATGTGTCGTCGGAGTATAACCTGCACTTGTTCTCGCTTCTGGAGCTCATGCAAACCGCATCCTTGGCCGAGTACACGGCGGCTTTCTAAGAACGAGCACATCGTGTGCTGGATCTCAACTCCACCATAAGCATCAAGTGCTTCATACACCACTACGTCGAGGGCTTGCGCGCGGATATTCAAGAAGCCGTGCAGTCGCAATCGTCGTCCAGCGTCACTAGAGCATCGTCCCTTGCTCGGATAAAGGAGGAGAAAATTGTGAAGGATGCGATTAGGGTTGTTGAGGAGCTTGACGGTTGTGACGGCGTGTTCACGGTTTGACTCGGTTTGTTTGTTGCTGTGAAGTCGAAACTATGGCGGTGGGGCCCTGTGATATACTATGACTGGCTGCAGGTGGCCCGTTTGGCAATCTTCTGTGACTCCAGCCATGCCTGGTTTTGTCCTTCGTAGCTTTCCGTCGGAGTCGGAGCTGCATCGTCTAGTCGTGGTTGTCTGAGTTTTGGTGCGGATCTTCATGCAACCCCTCACGGCCTCTGTAGTGCGGGTTGAGTCGACGACCACCTACGAAGTCGGAGTCGTTTGTTCAGAGTGTAGGCATGGCGAGCACGCCTATAAGGGAGGGGTGATGACGATGATGCCTACGTGCTATCTCGTCGACGCCCTCTTTGGAGCGGTTTGTGTGGGTTTTATTTTATGTGTCGCTTAGCGGTTGTGATGGTTTTGCCCGGTTCTCCATAATTAACTGGGCAATTTGGTTTTCACTCAGTTTTCCTTAATTAACTGAGCAACTCTTTTCTTCTTAATGAATGCAGGATAACTGTCATTTAGAAAAAAAACAAAGATGATGAGTGGCCATGACATAGCAGATGAGACACGGGGATAAAACTGGTGGTTGAGGAATCCAGAATGGTTGAGTGGTTAGGAGCGGGAGCGTCAAGAAGTAACGGTGATAGTACACTAAGCATCGTGTTTATATATAGAAAGTGAAGGGCTTGCTTGAGTATCTAAGCTATTTTAGATCTTGTTCCTGTTTTGTGCAACGTCCAAAATGTGGGGACGCGCTTAAATCTCTCATCTTACACGCAAACATTAGAAGGAGAAAAAAATGTCTGGATTAGAGGACTGCAAGGCAAACATTCTTCTTCCTCCTTTCTCTCTCCTCTCTTCCCCACGTAGAGAGAGAGGGAAAGAGAGGAAGGCCCCCCACTGCCCCCGTTTCCTGTCAAGAACCATATTTCGCCCTTCAATATTTGCTGCAGATTCTAGCACACCTTTTGATCGGTTCTTCTCCGGTCTCAGTTTGAGCAATTTGAAGCTTTGTGGACAAGTTTTCGCGCTGGTATACGCCTCAAATCTACCTCTAGAAAAAAAAATCTAAAAATTCTTGTGCCAATCTAAAAAGTTCCTAAAATAAAGAGATTTTTTACCGTACATCATACTACTTGATGCAACGAGTAGTATTAAGTTAATCCAATGGTCAGCATAAGTCTGTCAGATTTTGGCTTAAGGATATGTTGGTAATTTCCTATTAGAGGTAAATTTGTTGTTTCTCAGGTTTGATCTTGATGATTCATCTACTCGCAGCCAATCTTGGCTTGGAGTAACTAATTTTATGTTTCGTCTAATTAATTAGACAAATCGCAGCCAATCTTGCTGCAAGCCTCCGTCGCTAATCTCGGCCATCCCGACGCTAGCAATATCAGCAGACACAGTATGCTGGTCGTCGCCCCACTGTCTCGGCCCTCCCGACGCTGGCTGCAGGCTGCCGCCCTTAGAAGCTACGCCATCCCGACACCGTCTGCACTCCTCCCGGCGCACCGCCATCTCGAGACGGCCACAAATCGCAGCCAACAGTGCCTGCAGGACACCGCCGCCCGCCGGCAGGAACTAGCAATTGTAGCATGTTGCATGTAGCTTAGCTTTTTTTGGAAAAGAATAGACATGGCACGATATCAAGAAGATAGTTCGATGGAGTACTTGCCCTGAACAGATGATATGACCTCATATTCTAGTGTCTGCAAGTTCAAACCTACGACGGGCTGAACAAGGTCGGGCCCATGTGCATGGTTAGCTTTCAACTGATGCCATGATCTCCTCCTTCTTTCACTAGTGACCTGGACGGGGGCACACGGCCGGGGCGATGCACTCGCCTTCGTTGTCTCCATCCGCGACCTGCTCCAGATTCTGCAGGCTCGAGGGGGCTAACCATCTTGTTGCCGCCGGTGGCTGGCTAGGCCAGGACTTGGGCGCCCGCACAGGGCGGGCTGGACGGGGCGAGGGGAGATGGTGATGATGCGGACTGACATTGGCGACGGCAAATAAACAAGCGAGGGAACCTGCCTGCAGGATGGATAATAAATATAAACTACCGAAAACGCCCCTGATTACTTAATATACTACCGAAAATTTTGAGTAGTATTAGCTAATCTTGACCGTCCAACTACAAAAATAAATGGTCTAAATTAAGTTGATGTACCGTAAAAGGTCCCATAAATTACTGAGTTCTGAAAGAAATTTTGGATGTGGATAATTATGCGCAGCAAGTATGCTTACATTCTACTACAAAAGAGAAGACTTGACTCTTGGTTGTGAATTATATTTGTGCAACCTTTTGCAAGATAGATTTTTTTTTGTTCCACTATAACATTTAGAATTTTTGTGCTGACATTTCCATCTTTTCTATGTAAAAATCAGATATTGTCTTCCTTCTGAAACAAAGGTTGCATCTTTCTTGCATTGGCAGTCCCAATCCTGCATCTTTCGACAAGTTGTGTCATTTGGGTGCCTTGGTGTTGCGAGACACACTTTAGGTTTTCTCAAGCTAACTGATGCATATGAATTTTGATGAACATTGATCACCAATGGCTGCGAAAACTGGTGTGAGGTCTCAAGACTTCTCGCAACGGTTCTGGTACACCTTGTCCCGTGCGCTCAGTGAGCTCTGCGTGATCATATTGCTCCATGTGGCTGCTACAACGTCATATATGGCCACAAGGCTGGCACACATCAGCAGTTTAAGGGCGCCATGCACCATGTGCTCAAGGCTGGACCAAGCCCTCCATGGCAAGGCATGGTTCTCCGCTGATTTGGTGTGTGCTGCCCATAGGTCCGAGATATCATCTTTGGCATATTGCAAGAGTCACAACAATCTTGCACATTCCGCTGACCTTTGCAAGAGATGCCTTGCTGCATGCACCCTCTCAGGCTTCGTTAGTGAGGCTAATTCTCGGTCCGGATCAAGGTCTAGACAGTTATGTTCTTGCTGTTTGGAGCCATTCAAGAAGGCGCGCAACACACATAAGCTTTATGAAACTGCAGATGTTAAGGAGCCCTCACATATTGTCCATGGTTCAGACGAAATCAAGGAGAGGAGCCAAGTTGTCGTGATAGAAAAAATCAATCCTGCCATGCTAGCCAAGGTTGTACCTGAACAGATCTCTACAGATCATTCAAAAGTTAAAGGTGAGTTTACGAATCTGGATTGATGTACTTCTGTTATCTCCAAATTCTTCACAAGAAAAAATATTGTAATGTATCATTTCTGGAAATGTACTGAGCGTATACATATTGTTTTCATGTATCATTTGTAGTGGATATTGAGGAAGTGAGGGAGTCAGATGCTTCACCAGGCACATATGAACAATCTACGAAGGAAAATGGTGCTTCTACAAATGTTGGATTGGCAGCAAAGCCTGCGCCCACTGGCTCTGCCCTGCCTTCGCGCATTTTCGTCGACCGCAACAACAGCATAAAGAACACTTTCGTCGGTAGGGTCAATCTGCCATCTCCACGCCCATCGGAGATCATCTCTGCCCGGGACAACAATTCTACTACTCAACAAGAAGTTAAGGCACTCCTTACTCAGATGTCCTCTGTAAGGGGCATTGACTATTCTTTGACTGAAGGAGCAACTAGTCCTGATACCATGATTCAGAATGATGAAAACAATGGTACCAGCAGGAGGTCGTACCTCGAGAGAAATTACTCGGTGTTGGAACCGTCAGATGCAAACCTCGGCATTTATGAAGCTGAAGGAGAGATCTCACTTGAGAGTTTGAAGCGGCAGATTGAGATCAACAAGAAGTCAATGCTTGTCCTTTACAAGGAGCTCGAGGAAGAAAGGAGTGCTTCAGCGATTGCAGCTAGCCAAGCCATGGCCATGATCAATAGATTGCACGAGGAAAAGGCTGCCATGCAGATGGAAGCACTACAATATCTTAGGATGATGGAAGAGCAGGCCGACCATGACCATGAAGCGATACAGAATCTACACGACTTGCTTACAGAGAGGGAGAAAGAATTACTTGACATGGATGCTGAACTAGATAGCTGTCGGAGGCAACTCCAGCACGACCAATTTAATGGGGGGAATTTTGATGATACAGTGCATAATACAACTGGATATGACAAGAATGTGTCATTTGATGTCTTGAATGCATCAGATTTCATGACGAGCACCATGTCAGGTTTCGAAGAAGAAAAGGCATACATTTTGGAATCACTGGGCAGATTGGAGGAAAAGCTTCGCATTTCTACATACAAGCTTGCTTCTGATGATGCCAAAAACAATCAAGAGGAGACATTTCTTGGAGATCATATAGGGGATGAATCAACTTGTTTTCAGCAATCCGTTGAGGAGAAGGACAAGGATGAGTGTTCATGTTCTCCATTCGACAACGACAAAATGAGTGGCCTAAACAATCTTCTGGATGAAATTTCACTCTTGGATACACGACTGAGGGCCCTTGAAGATGATCATGAGTTTCTCAAGCGGGTACTCAGTTCCCTCAAAGGTGATGGGCTTCAGTGCATACGAGACATAATGAGCCATTTACAAGAGTTACGAAGAGCTGTAGCTCAATGAAGATAACATGTTTTGTCTTGAGTTGAGAAGTCTACCAAATCTTCTCAGTTGCATACTTGAAACATTTACACACTTTGATCTTACCTTTTCCCGCAGTTCCTCTCGTGTGGATATTTACAGCTAGACAATGACAGTGCTTCCTGTTTTGCCCGATGTGGTGTTGATTATACATTGCAGTGTTGGGAAGACTCAAGCTTGTGTAAGATCACCCGTTATTCTACGATTCTGATCCAGCTAACTCTGGAAGAGAGCGCCCACTGACCAACCACATCAATCTCTTGTGCTTACCTCGTTGCTATTCTTTTTTGTTGCCACTACAACAAATCATTGATACGGGAAATAGAAAGGAGAAAAACATCTCTTGTATTTTGATCATCTGATGAGTGCTAAAATTAGGAGCAAGTTTGTAACTGTACATGTGATGAAATGATTGGGGTTCTTGCGAAAAATATTTAACTATCAACATGATAATCATGTTGATGTCAAACCAGTGAGGTCTCTTGCTTTTACGATTTTAAGATTATGTCCTCAAACTATAGATACATGTATCTTCATTTCAATATTTTAACTAAGGGGAGCACTAGGCATCATACTACTGATGCTCCGCTTCCTATCAGACCAGCCCACAACCACCCGATCAGATGCATCCTTGTAGCCATATCTGCTAAAAATTCTAGCGCGCGATTTCTAGATTGAGGCCTGATGGTAGTTCCTTTTTTGCAGGGATGGACATGGTCATAGCGTTTCCACCGATTACTGTTACTAACAGCTTCCTACAATTGTGCTTCCGGAAATTGCTTCTAAAAATCATTTGTTACATCCATATTTAAAGGAGACAATGTTCATCTTTATGCCATGAAAATATTCCACAATGGAAACATTCCTGTTAAGCGTTGGAAGCATACACTAACTGCTTCCTAGAATTGTGCTTCCGAAAATCATTTGTTATCCATCTCTACTCCTAAAGAAGGAGTTGGTAGCCGGCGTTCACCGTTTATTTTCGTCTTTCTTCCCACTTTCGTCTGGTTTTTTTTCATCTCTCCTCCCACCATCGCCTTCCACCCAGGTCCATCGGTTGTTTTCTCTCCACTCTTTTATCACAAACCAGCACTGTCCTAACGTATAACAAATCATGGATCTAAATTTCTTAAGTTGTCCAAATCAATCGATCTCTTCATTAGTGCAATTTGTTTTAGGAAACAAATAATAGATTTAAATCTAACTTTCCTAACTTATCAAAATCAACTGATCCCTCTTATTAGTGCAATTTGTTTTAGGAAACAAATAACAGATTTGCAGTAAACAAATAACGGATTTCAAGGAAATTAACATTTAATTCATGACAAACAAATCTCTACTCCTAATTGGGGACTTGGTAGCCGGCGTTCCACGGGTTTTTTCATCTCTCCTCCCACCTTTGTCTAGATTTTTTTCGTCCCTTATTCCATCATCATCTGTTTCGTCTGGGTTTTTTTTCGCATCACCTTCCACCGCCCTATTCCTCTGGGTTTTTTTGTTTTACCTCCCACACAATTGAAAACAAATCAGAACGAATCCAAAATTTCCATGCGGTCATAAGTTATTTAGTAATGTATTTATGTGAAAGAATCAATCACGGTCAATCTTTAATGAATCTTTAAAGATCAAATTTAAATTACTTAACCTTACCATAAGTTGCTCAATCATCTTAATTAACCTTTCCATACGTCATGAAAATTAAATTAATTAACATTACCATATGTCGTCCAATAACATTAATGTCCCATGACACATCCTATCAAATCTCTACTTGGTAGCTTCCGTTCCACGACTTTTTTGTCTCACACCCCTCCGCCCTTCACCTTTATTTATTTATTTGTCTTTTTTTCATGTCACCACTACCAGATCGCACTAAACACTACACAAGGAAAGAAATATACACCGCCATTTCCCCCTCGATCCAGTCGCTTCCTCCATCTAGGAAATCCTAGGGCGTGGTTTTGGGATGCCACCACCGCCATCGCTGGGGTTCCCAGCCTCAGCCGCCTAACTTTGTGCTCCTCCGCCGAACTCCGAGACTGTCGTTGCCGGCGCCATCCCAACCCCAGGCAGGACCCAAAGGAGGTCGTGCCGCCCCCCCAAATCCATCTCAATCCCACCGCCCAGCCCAGAAGGACATGCGACGACATGTGTTGGCGCGTCGGCGCGGGTGGCGGCGAGTAGGACGGCCCGCGGCATCCCACGAAGCACCACCACGACGGCACCTCGCCGCGGTCCCTCGGCATGGGTTGGCGCCCCCGTCCAAGATAATTGTAAGCTCCCGTGATTCACACCCGACGCCCTCCCATGAATTCCTAGATTGCTTGTGCTCTCCACCGATCGCTTAAGTGGGCAGCCGGTGGGTTCGATCTCAATTTCGTTGCAGTTGTGCATCTTCTTGTAATAGTTAGGGCGAGATGTATAATGTGTCAGTTAGGATCTGCTTTGGGATTTTGCATGTAGTTGTCGATTCTATGATTTGCCTCTAGTAAATGTGAGTGAGCTCTGATCCATCGTCATATGGCTGTTAAGATGAGTTGATGTGGTGATTAAAATTGTGCTGGTGCTCCAGGAGTAGATGCACTAAGGGGTGTAAGGAGCTCATGGTTGATCACGTGGCTTATAAGTATCTCCTTGCTGAATATCAGGTTGTCTCTCTCTACTTCATGTTTTGTCTTACAAGCAATTAAAAGCAGGGGAGAGGGATTAATGAGATTAGATACTGGGCCCCATAACTATAATCAGGGGAGAGATTAGGATTGCGCTCACAAGCCTATCGCGAGTTGCAACGCGCGCACGCGTAAAGTCTTTTCGTCTAATCCATAGGGCTAATCGATAAGAAAGGTAGACATGCTGGCAACTACATCAGACTTGAGTGGGATGGGCAGGGCAAATGAGTAGAAGGTCGCATCGCCTTTGCGGCCGCCCTGGCGTGACAATGTGCACTCCTTGGCACCCGAAATCGGACTGGGCTGAGCAGCCTCGACGATGAAAGTTTATCCCTCCTCGCAGCGTCACACCACCATGTCTGCGGTTGTCCAACCCACATACGAACGGGTTAGCTACTTGGCTGGCACTAACAGAGGGTTGTGGTCCCTTTGGTACCTCTCGGGCGGATCCACCTACCTAGGATGCTAGACCGGTGGGCTGGCTCAGTGCCAAGGAGGCGGCATGAGAGGTTGTTAGAGGGAGAAGGAGGCAGGCCACATCGTGGCAGGGAGAGGAGGGGGCTGGCGACGCCATGGATGGGAGCAGAGGTGGTGAGGATAGGAATGGGCGGGCTTCGCCATGGCATGGAGGGGAAGTGCCTGGGAGAGATGGCGACGGCAACGCTGTGGCGGGGAGATGAAATGCGGCGACAATCGGTGGATGGTTGGTTGTGCGGGGAGAGTAGAAGGCGGATGTGCGGTGCGTGAGTTAGAGGAGTGGTTGCGTTTTCCCATCAAGAAAAGTAGAAAGAAGGAGCTTATATACGTTGACATCAATGCCACATAGCATAACAAGTCATTTCTAGGAAAAATAACAACCAAATGATCTATAGGTAGCCTACAATTTAAAACTCAGCAAAATCAGGATGCGGCTCACGTTGTGCCATGCAATGAAGCTAAAGGCAACATTCCTCACATTGTTTATATATATATCTTAAACACATCAAGTAGATCTTAGTTCGTAAGAGATAATTAGTTGGATCATTGAAGCGGATTTAAACTACTTCTCGATTGCTACATGCTATAATTTCAATGCATGCATATTTTGACATGCATTGTGATTGCAACTGGTAAAAATATATTCATGGCCCGAGGCAACGCACAGACATTATACTAGTATTTACAAGAGATAACATGCATCTTTATGCCATAAAATCCTCTCGTGGAAAAATTCCTTTTAACAGTTGGAAGCACACACTTCAAATAAATCTAGTGCAAATACTATATTTTATTCGAGACACGTTTTTATGTGACGCTGACATAGCTTTTGCGCCATGGGAAACGTTCCAAACTCATGGAAGCATATACCATGTTGTGCAGTAGAAAAATATTGTCCAACTGAAGGATTTGATCTATGTTATATTTCAGGAGTTGGAAATAAATATTTGGTGTGAAGGAAACATTTTTGTTTTTCTTAGAAAAGGAGGAAGACCCCCGGCCTCTGCATCTAGGCGATGCATGCAGTAACTTTATTGATTATTCACAAAAGACCTCACAAAGCAATACAGTAGTAAATCTGAAGCCACCGTCTAGGCAACTTTTGTCGCTACTCCTATTCAGTTGATGAAGGGATGCTGATAGTCTCGGCCTAATACCAAACAGACCTCGCAGCCAAACCTAACATCTAAGACCTGAGGCCCCAACCAAGCCACTTGGTGAGTATGGGGCACCCACCGGTCCGGCGCACTCACAGAGGCCGCCGCCGCAACCTGCCACCAATCCATCTTCAGAGTTGTACTGACGCATCAACCTTGCCCAGTCTAGTTGCCGTTGACGCCACCACGATGCCAGACAACGCCACCATCCTGCGCTCGTCCATCAACACACGCCCAGCAGCGAGACCCCATTGCTCCATGCCGCTGAGACCCGCCGTTGTCAACGTGTCATATGCAACGCCGCTCCTCCTTCGCGAACACCACCTGCAGCCACTCGTCCCATCCCCTCCACCTGCAGATCCTCTGTACACCCAACCGAGCTCCAAGGCCCCTGACAACACCTCCAGGAAGATCACGATACGAACAGCACCGCTGCCGCCAAATCCGAAGAGGATTGAAGGTTTTCACCCGGCAGAATATCGGGGTGGGTAAATTGGGCCCTCGGCTGCGCCTTCACAAAGGAATGCGGCACCCATGGGCGCCGCCGCCGCCGGGACGGCCAAACCGGCCAAGGTTTCCCCCGTACCCAAGGTACACCACCAAGGCTTACCATCACTGGAGCCTGCAGCCGCAAACCACCGGGACGACGAGAGAGGCAGCAGGAGAAAGGGGACCTCCAGATCTGACATCGCAGCCGCCCAAGATCAGTCTGCCACCACGGCCGCCACGCCGCCGCGCTCCATATGGAGGCCTCCATGGGCCACATCGGCGCCGCCGCCATCGATCGAGGCCTCATCCTCGAGAACGGAGATCCCGCGCATCTCGATCCTGGAGTGAGACGGCGATGCCTCCGCCGCCGCCGTCGCACTCGCGGGCTTAGCCCGGCGCCGACCACTGGCGGCGGCGGAGGGGGCGGGAAGGAGGAGGGGGACCGACGGTGGAGAGTTGGGTCCCCTCGGTCGCCCGCGCGGTGGGCAACGGAGGGGAGGTGAGGGGAGGCAGGAAACATTTTTCTTGTATAATGGAAACATTTGCTTTGCAAAAAAATCACCAGCAAGCACAACAAGTCAACAAGAATGATCAAGTGTTGAACTAATTCATAACAAGATGAGCAAAAAAATTACTACTAAATATATGTGCTTCAAACAAAATATGATGTGTTTCCTAAGAAATATGAATTTGCTTCTATCGAATCGAGGATATGCTTTCATGGCAAATGTGAAGCACTAACAATGTACTGTGTCGACATAAAATACGCAAGCGTGGTGGGACATATTCCCTTTGCATCGACACACTTGGGACTGCCGTGCCACTGAGAAGTTGGGCATGTAGCCAATGCCGTCGAAGCGGATGAGTGGGGTATGACAACTAAGCATAATGTGGTCTTACAAATGTGGCATATTTTCATCAAATAAATGTTGTAAAAATATAGCGACCCTTCTGACACTGTAATGCTCATCATATGTCATACTAGCAAACTACCTATGTTTCTTATATTATTGCTACATGCTTCCTATATTTGTAGAATATTATTATTGGTTTCATGTCACTATATATTGACACTGCCATAGCTATGCTTCCAACAATATTGTTGCAAGATCCCAGTCAATTATACTGATGTTTCTTCTTTCACAAAGAACATACACTTAAATTGGTAATCTTGTATGCTTCCATTATTATTTTTCGAAGCGGAGGCAAAAGATTTGCCTCATCGATTAAATAAGAAGAAGAGAATTGCCCAGTTAATTAAAGGAAAACTGGGCGAAAACCGAATGCTTCCATTATTTCCCCTACTTGCTTCGTACATAGCTAGTTAGAATTTCAGATTCGTAGTATGGTGCATCACCAACTAATTTTTTCGAAAAGGGGCGCTTTATTACTTAATAGATTTAAGCATTACACCCGGCCTCTGCATAGTTAAGATGCACACAGCCAAACAATGTCCTCTCACTCTGAAACGAAAAATAAAAAGGCGGAATACAATGAAACATGTAGAATCTGTATAATGCCTAAAGCGGAGGGGGCCAATCCTAAGATCATGCTGCCACCCATGTTGGATAAAAGTATCCCTCGCCGAAACCTCCAATCGTGTACACACCTCCGTAAACAGGTCTCGATTCTCCACGCGTTGTAGAGAGGACCATAAACGAAGAGTCCCGGTACATCTGTAGATAATCTGCATAAGAGAATTACTTTTATCGTTAAAAAACTTATCATTTCTACATAGCCAAAGCGACCAAATAACGGCAAGCGCTCCCACCCCAAGAAGAGTTCTAAACCTATGATCAACCCCATGTAGCCAATTGCCAAATACATTAGAAACGCTACAAGGGGGATACAAGCCAGAAGCTATTTGGATGACTGACCATATAGAATGAGCAAATTTACATTGGAAGAATAAATGTTTTATTGTCTCATCATGGTGACAAAAAACACATTGCGGATTTCCATGCCAATTCCTCTTAATAAGATTATCTTTAGTAAGAATGACTCCGCGATGAAGATACCATGCAAAGATTTTATTCTTAAGTGGTATCTTCATCTTCCAGATCTTCTTGTTATTATCAACTAGCACATCAGGTTGGATTAACGCTCTATACATAGACTCCACCGAGAACTGACCATTCTCATGTAGGTTCCATCGAAAAACATCGGACCCATGTGCCAATTGCACCATGGACAACCGTTGGAGCAAGTTGTTCCACGATTGGAGTCTGGGTCCAATTAAATCTCTTCTGAACGTCACATTTAGAGGAAATGATTCCATTGCGGTGGTGATAGTATCACCCTTGTGACGCACAATATTGTATAGAGACGGATATTGTTCCCGGAGAGTGGCATTTCCTAGCCACTTATCCTCCCAGAATCTAATTTCTGAGCCGTCCTTAATCGAGAAAGATCCGTGGCAGAAGAAATATTTCTTCGTAGCCATTAGACCTGCCCAAAAGTGAGAATCCCCAGGCTTCCAGTATAATTGGGATAAAGCCTTGGAGCCCACATATTTCCTCCTGAGGAGGGTTTGCCATACACCATCTTCCGTGAGTAATTTAAACAACCATTTACCAAGTAGGGCCCTATTCTTAACCTCAAGGTCATGAATGCCCAACCCACCTTGGTCTTTGGGACGACAAACGACACTCCATTTAGACAGTCGATGTTTCTTTCTCTCGCTATCTCCTTGCCAAAAGAATCTTGATCGGAAATAATCCAATCTATGTAAAACTCCTTTCGGCAGCTGGAAAAAGGAAATCATATATAGTACCATATTA
The DNA here is from genome assembly GCA_039707655.1 of Elymus sibiricus. Lineage (NCBI taxonomy): Eukaryota > Viridiplantae > Streptophyta > Magnoliopsida > Poales > Poaceae > Elymus > Elymus sibiricus. The sequence continues at coordinate 164,462,918 of CM077663.1, read as the reverse complement.
CTTAGTATTGAATTTATAAGGACCAATCTTCCGCCCAGAGACAACAGTTTACCATTCCAACTGCTAAGTCTTTTTTGCAGCCTCTCCTCGACGTGTTTCCATTCAGCATTTGTGAGCCTCCGATAGTCTATCGGTATCCCCAAATATGTGATCAGAAACTGGCCCAACCCGCATCCAAACAGGTCAGCGTACAGGTGGGCCGCGTCTTGAGCCTCGCCAAAGAAAAACAATTCACTTTTATGAAAGTTGCTCGAATGCTAATAAAATTAATTTCAGATTTCTCGCTTTCTCGAGGTCATGATCCATGAAGAGAATCGTATCATCGGCATATTGAAGTATAGAGAGACCACCATCAGCTAGATGATTTACTATCCCATCAATTTCTCCATCAGCCTTGGCACGCTCAATCATGACTGCTAGTATATCCGCCACTATAGTGAATAGCATGGGCGATATCGAGTCACCTTGTCGCAATCCCTTCTTTGTTTGGAAATAGTGTCCAACGTCATCATTGACTTTAACGGCAACACTACCTCCTGAAACGAAGCTATGGATCATAGCGCGCCACTCTGCAGAAAATCCTTTCATTCTAAGAATCTGTTGAAGAAAGGGCCATTTGACTTTGTCATATACTTTTTCAAAGTCTATTTTAAGGACCACCGCATTCAACTTTTACCGATGTAATTCATGAACAACTTCATGAAGTATAACAACTCCATCTAGGATGTGCCTACCTTGCATAAAAGTTGTCTGTGATGGACGAACCACATGTTCAGCAACCGAATTGAGCCTAATAGTCGCAACCTTCGTGAAAATTTTAAAACTAACATTAAGGAGGCAAATAGGTCTATATTGTTGTATCCTTTCAGCCTCATTAACCTTAGGTAATAAAATAATCTCACCGAAGTTTAAGCGAAACAAATCTAGTTGGCCAGCATGTAGGTTGCTAAACAAGAGGAGAAGATCCGGTTTGATGACTTCCCAGAAGTTCTGATAGAACTCTGCGGGAAAACCATCCGTACCCGGGGCTTTGTTGTGCTCCATTAGGAAAACGGCCTTTCTAACTTCCTCCTCGGAATATGGTGCTCTTAGAAGGTTGTTTTCCTCATCAGAGACCTGTGGGATGTCATCTGTTCGGGACTCATCCATCGAGAAGTTTCCTTCCTCTGGGGCTCCGAACAGATTTTTATAATAATTAGTGATGTAAGATTTAAGTTTCTCATGTCCCTCAATCGTGCCCTCGTCCTGTTGTAGGGAATGAATACGTTTCTTCCGGTGTCTGCCATTGGCGACTCCATTGAAGTATCTAGTATTCGAATCACCTTTCAGGATAAATTGAGAGTGAGAATGTTGGTACCATTTGAGTTCCTCTTCACGCAGCATGCTAGCTATCTGTTGATAACCCACAAGTATAGGGGATCAATTGTAGCCTTTCTCGATAAGTAAGAGTGTCGAACCCAACGAGGAGCTAAAGGTAGAACAAATATTCCCTCAAGTTCTATCGACCACCGATACAACTCTACGCACGCTTAACGTTCGCTTTACCTCGAACAAGTATGAAACTAGAAGTACTTTGTAGGTGTGATAGGATAGGTTTGCAAGATAATAAAGAGTGCGTAAATAAAAACTAGGGGCTGCTTAGATAAAGTAACAACTAAGTTAGTTTAACGAGTGTGGAAAAGTGGTGGCAGGAGTTGCGGAATTGTCCCTAGGCAATCGATAACTAGACCGGTAATCATTATTGCAATTTTATATGAGGGAGAGGCATAAGCTAACATACTTTCTCTACTTGGATCATATGCACCTATGATTGGAACTCTAGCAAGCATCCGCAACTACTAAAGATCATTAAGGTAAAACCTAACCATAGCATTATAAGGTATCAATTCCTCTTTACTCCCATATGCAACAATCCACCTACTCGGGTTTATGCTTCTGTCACTCAAGCAACCCACCATAGGCAAATCATGAACACATTGCAACACCCTACAGCGAGGATCCCTCACGCTTACGCGACACGGAGAGCACCATAGGACAACACCAATAATAAAACATGCAACTCAAACCAATCATGATCATCAATCAACCCATAGGACAACAAAAATCTACTCAGACAACATAGGATGGCAACACATCATTGGATAATAATATGAAGCATAAAGCACCATGTTCAAGTAGAGGGTACAGCGGGTTGCGGGAGAGTGGACCGCTGTAGATAGATGGGGGAAGGTGATGGAGGTGTTGGTGAAGATGACGGAGTTGTTGGAGTAGATCGCTGTCACGATGATGGCCCCGGCGGCGTTCCGTTGCCACCGGGAGAGAGGGGGAGAGAGCCCCCCTCCTTCTTCTTCTTCCTTGACCTCCTCCCTAGATGGGAGGAGGGTTTCCCCTCTGGTCCTTGGCCTCCATGGCGGCGGAGGGGCGAGAGCCCCTCCGAGATTGGATCTCTCTCTCTGTTTCCTTCTGTTTCTGCGTTCCTAGATTCTGGCCTTTCACCATTTCTTATATTCCCGGAGATCCGTAACTCCGATTGGGATGAAATTTTAACATGATTTTTATCCGGATATTAGCTTTCTTGCGGCGAAAGAAGGGCACCAACCGCCTTACGGGGTGGCCACAAGCCAGCCTGGCGCGCCCAGGGGGGTAGGGCGCGCCCCCCTGGCTTGTGGTCACCTCGGGCATCGTCTCGCGTTGATTCCACTTCCCAAAATTCACATATATTCCAAAAAAAATCTCCGTAAGTTTTTATCCTGTTTGGACTTCGTTTGATATGGATTTTCTACGAAACAAAAAACATGCAACAAACAGGAACTGGCACTGGGCACTGGATCAATATGTTAGTCCCAAAAATAGTATAAAAAGTTGCCAAAAGTATATGAAAGTTGTACAATATTGACATGAAACAATCAAAAATTATAGATACGACGGAGACGTATCAGCATCCCCAAGCTTAATTCCTGCTCGTCCTCGAGTAGGTAAATGATAAAAAAGATAATTTTTGATGTGGAATGCTACCTAGCATAATCTTGATCATATAATCTAATCATGGCATGAATATTAGGACACAAGTGATTCAAAGCAATAGTCTGTCATTTGACATTAAGACAATAATACTTCAAGCATACTAACAAGCATCATATATTTTCAAAATACCATGGCTAAAGAAAGTTGTCCCTACAATATAATATAGTCTGGCTATGCTCCATCTTCCCCACACAAAGTATCTAAATCATGCACACCCCCGATGACAAGTCAAGCAATTGGTTCACACCTTTTTATGTTCTCAAACTTTTTCAACTCTCATGCAATACATGAGCGTGAGCCATGGATATAGCACTATAGGTGGAATAGAATATGGTGGAGGTGCAAGGGAAAAGGAGAAGATAGTCTCACATCAACTAGGCGTATCAACGGGCTATGGAGATGCCCATCAATAGATATCAATGTGAGTGAGTAGGGATTGTCATGCAACGGATGCACTAGAGCTATAAGTGTATGAAAGCTCAAAAAGAAACTAAGTGGGTGTGCATCCAACTCGCTTGCTCACGAAGACCTAGGGCACTTTGAGGAAGCCCATCATTGGAATATACAAGCCAAGTTATATAATGAAAAATTCCCACTAGTATATGAAAGTGACAAAATAGGAGACTCTCTATCATGAAGAACATGGTGCTACTCGAAGCACAAGTGTGGAAAAGGATAGTAGCATTGTCCCTTCTCTCTTTTCTCTCATTTTTTTTTTGTTTTTTTTTTGTTTTTTTTGTTTTTTTTTTGTTTTTTTTGGCGGGCATCTTTGGCCTCTTTTTTTTTATTTGGGCTTCGCTGGCCTCTTTTATTTTTTTGTAAAGTCCAGAAACTCATCCCATCTTGTGAGGGAATCATAGCTTCCATCATCCTTTTCTCTCATGGGACAATGCTCTAATAATGATGATCATCACACTTTTATTTACTTACAACTCAAAAACTTAGAACAAAATATGACTCTATATGAATGCCTCCGGCGGTGTACCGGGATGTGCAATGATCTAGCATAGCAAATGACATCAAAAAATGGACAAGCCATAAAAACATCATGCTAGCTGTCTTACGATCATGCAAAGCAATATGACAATGATGGTGCGTGTCATAATAAACGGAACGGTGGAAGTTACATGGCAATATATCTCGGAATGGCTATGGAAATGCCATAATATGTAGGTATGGTGGCTGTTTTGAGGAAGGTATATGGTGGCTATTTTGAGGAAGGTGAGTTTAATGCACCGATGAAAGTTGCGCGGTACTAGAGAGGCTAGCAAAGGTGGAAGGGTGAGAGTGCGTATAATCCATGGACTCACATTAGTCATAAAGAACTCACATACTTATTGCAAAAGTCTATTAGCTATCGAAGCAAAGGGTTAGACGCATGCCCCTAGGGAAGAGGTTGGTAGGAGTAAACCATCGCGCGCTCCCAACCCATCACACAAAGGATGACAATCATTAAACAAATCATGCTCCAACTTCATTACATAACGGTTCACAATACGTGCATGCTACGGGAATCACAAACCTTAACACAAGTATTTCTACTAATCCACAATTACTCACTAGCATGACTCTAATATCACCATCTTTATATCGCAAAACTATTGCAAGGAATCAAACATATCATATTCAGTGATCTACAAGTTTTATGTAGGATTTTATGACTAACCATGTGAATGACCAATTCCTGTTGACTCTCTAAATAGATATAAGTGAAGCATGAGAGTTTAATTCTTTCTACAAAAGATATGCCCACGCTCTAACAAATATAAGTGAAGCAAAAGAGCATTCTACAAATGGCGGTTTTCTATGTGTAGAGAAACAGGCAATCCAAACTTCAAATGATATAAGTGAAGCACATGAAGCATTCTATAAAGCCATACTCAAAAGATATAAGTGAGGTGCAAAGAGCCTTCTATAAATCAACCAAGGACTTTCTCATACCAGCATGGTGCATTATTAAAATAAAAATAAAAAGCACACGACGCTCCAAGATTTACGCATATCATGTGACGAATAAAAATATAGCTCCAAGTAAAATTACCGATGGTTGTTAGAAGAAAGAGGGGATGCCTTCCGGGGCATCCCCAAGCTTAGTTTCTTGGGAGTCCTTGAATATTACCTTGGGGTGCCTCGGGCATCCCCAAGCTTAGTCTCTTTCCACTCCTTATTCCTTCATCCATCGTGATCTCACCCAAAACTTGAAAACTTCAATCACACAAAACTTAACAAAACCCTCGTGAGATCCGTTAGTATAATAAAGCAAATTACCACTTTAAGTACTGTTTCAAACCTATTCAAATTTTATTTTTGCATTGTAGCTACTGTAATATAACTTTTCCATGGCTTATACCACCGATACAATCGATAGTTTCATCAAAACGAGCAAAACAATGCATCAAAAACAGAATCTGTCAAAAACAGGACAGTCTGTAGTAATATGAACATTCACCATACTTCTGTAACTCTAAAAATTCTGAAAAATTAGGACAAAATAAAAAATTTGCATATAAGTACTGTGTAAAAATTTCAGAAACTTTTGACATTCCAGTAAAAAATGTAAATTCACGCACTACAGCCAAAGTTTCTGTTTTTGCACTGCACACACCAAAACAAGCAATCTAATCATCCTAAAGGCAAATCTTGGCACATTATTTTTATAATACAATGGATTTATACAAGGGGATAATTATTTTTGTTGAAAAGTTTCTGTAATCAAGATTCACAAAGTTTCCATGGGCATGAACAAAGTTCAAGGAGCTCCCCCACTTCAACGGTGCTCGTCCTTCTTACTTTCACTTCTCTTTTTGAAAAAGTTTTAGGTTCCCCTCTTTATTTTTTTGTTTTTGAACTATATAAAAGCACACAACAGAATAAAATGACTCTCTAAAACTTCCTGGTTATCTCCTTGGCAGCGCTTTCTTTAAAGCCATTAAGCTAGGCATAAAGTGCCCAATACATAGCATAAGCAGTTTCTTGCAGTTTTATCGTATTGGAAACATAGAGAGGTGGAGATGTAGTTCCTCTCTCATAATTGCAAGTAGGAGCAGAAAGCACATGCATATTATACTCATCAAAATCATCATGTGTAATGGTAAAACGCAGCCCATCAATATAATCCTTAATAAGTGCAAACTTCTCCGATATAGTGTAGTTGGGAGAATTCAAAAGGATAATAGGACTATCATGTGTGGGTGCAATAGCAACAATTTCATGTTTAACATAAGGAACTATAGCAAGTTCATCTCCATAAGCATCATTCATATTGGCATCATGGCCACAAACATAGCAAGCATCAAGTTCATCAAAAAGGGATATTTCAAATGAATCCAAGGGATCATAGCAATCAATATAGCATTCATCCTTCAGTAAGCACGAAGGGAAATTAAACAATGTATGAGTTGAAGAGTTACTCTCATTAGAAGGTGGGCACGGGTAGCTAATCCGCTCTTCCTCCTTTTGTTCTTCGCTCTCCTGCTCATCTTTTTCATCTAATGAGCTCACAGTTTCAGCAATTTCTTCTTCCATAGATTCCTGCAAATTATTAGTCTCTTCCAAGGCAGCAGACATTCTCTCAATAAATTCAATAATATTAACATTGCAATCATAATTCTCATAGAAATATTTAAGTATGGAAAAAATTTCAGATTCGTAAGGAACATCATCATCATACTTTTCAAGCAAAGAAGCAATTTCATAAGCACCTTTAAAAACAACAAATTCTTCTATTCGTTCCACATCATAGTAATCATAAATACCTTTAGCATAAGAAGCTAAGGTTTCATTATCATTGAATTTGCATTGAAAGGGAAGGTGTCGAGCTTCTATATTAGAGCAACAAGTAAAGTCACATCTCGAGCATGCATCCCAAGCAAACCATCCCAGTATTCTAATTTGATCCCATAAATGTTTCCCTTTTTGAGATAAGCTATAATCCCTAAAGTATTCACGTTGATCCAACATGTATCCCATTATCAAGTTGAATGGGGTTTTCTCAGTATTATTAAAGTAGTGCATAATATTTTCCACATAACGAGCATCGAGGGTTTTAGGAGGTTCCCCATCTCCATGAGTAGCAAGTACACCTAATGTTTTTGGTATTTCGTGTTCCATATCTATAACTAAAGATAGATAACAACTTAGAACAGCAAATAAAATCTACTTAGTAATAAAGCAAACAAGCACACACGAGAATATTCACCCCACGCTATTGCTCCCCGGCAACGGCGCCAGAAAAAGGTCTTGATAACCCACAAGTATAGGGGATCAATTGTAGCCTTTCTCGATAAGTAAGAGTGTCGAACCCAACGAGGAGCTAAAGGTAGAACAAATATTCCCTCAAGTTCTATCGACCACCGATACAACTCTACGCACGCTTAACGTTCGCTTTACCTAGAACAAGTATGAAACTAGAAGTACTTTGTAGGTGTGATAGGATAGGTTTGCAAGATAATAAAGAGCGCGTAAATAAAAACTAGGGGCTGCTTAGATAAAGTAACAACTAAGTTAGTTTAACGAGTGTGGAAAAGTGGTGGTAGGAGTTGCGGAATTGTCCCTAGGCAATCGATAACTAGACCGTTAATCATTATTGCAATTTTATATGAGGGAGAGGCATAAGCTAACATACTTTCTCTACTTGGATCATATGCACTTATGATTGGAACTCTAGCAAGCATCCGCAACTACTAAAGATCATTAAGGTAAAACCCAACCATAGCATTATAAGGTATCAAGTCCTCTTTACTCCAATATGCAACAATCCACCTACTCGGGTTTATGCTTCTGTCACTCAAGCAACCCACCATAGGCAAATCATGAACACATTGCAACACCCTACAGCGAGGATCCCTCACGCTTGCGCGACACGGAGAGCACCATAGGACAGAACCAATAATAAAACATGCAACTCAAACCAATCATGATCATCAATCAACCCATAGGACAACAAAAATCTACTCAGACAACATAGGATGGCAACACATCATTGGATAATAATATGAAGCATAAAGCACCATGTTCAAGTAGAGGGTACAGCGGGTTGCGGGAGAGTGGACCACTGTAGATAGATGGGGGAAGGTGATGGAGGTGTTGGTGAAGATGACGGAGTTGTTGGAGTAGATCGCTGTCACGATGATGGCCCCGGCGGTGTTCCGGTGCCACCAGGAGAGAGGGGGAGAGAGCCCCCCTCCTTCTTCTTCTTCCTTGACCTCCTCCCTAGATGGGAGGAGGGTTTCCCCTCTGGTCCTTGGCCTCCATGGCGGCGGAGGGACGAGAGCCCCTCCGAGATTGGATCTCTCTCTCTGTTTCCTTCTGTTTCTGCGTTCCTAGATTCTGGCCTTTCACCGTTTCTTATATTCCCGAAGATCCGTAACTGCGATTGGGCTGAAATTTTAACACGATTTTTATCCGGATATTAGATTTCTTGCGGCGAAAGAAGGGCACCAACCGCCTTACGGGGTGGCCACAAGCCAGCCTGGCGCGCCCAGGGGGGTAGGGCGCGCCCCCTGTCTTGTGGTCACCTCGTGCATCGTCTCGCGTTGATTCCACTTCACAAAATTCACATATATTCCAAAAAAATCTCCGTAAGTTTTTATCCCGTTTGGACTTCGTTTGATATGGATTTTCTGCGAAACAAAAAACATGCAACAAACAGGAACTGGCACTGGGCACTGGATCAATATGTTAGTCCCAAAAATAGTATAAAAAGTTGCCAAAAGTATATGAAAGTTGTACAATATTGGCATGAAACAATCAAAAATTATAGATACGACGGAGACGTATCATCTGTGCATTTGATTGACTCTTGATCTTGATTTCATGCTCAGATAGAGGTCTAACCTCTGCCAAAGCTTCTAGTTCATCAATGATAGACGAAAGACGAAGCTTCTCCTTTTTGAGGATACCCACGGTATGTCTAGCCCAACCCCTAAGGAATTTACGTAATGCACGCATTTTGTTATTCCATTTGTGTATTGGTGTATGCCCGGCCACCGGTTTCTCCCATACCTCCTTGACCATGTCATGGAAGCCATCCCGATGCAACCAACCAAGTTCAAACTGGAACTTGCGTCTATGTTGTGATCGTGGCAAACCAGTACTTAGGAGAATTGGTGCATGGTCTGATATGGCCTCGATACGAGGTAGAGCACGAACAGACACCATAAGAAATTTAGATTCCCAGTCGGTATCCATTAAAACGCGATCTAGTTTCTCATATGTCGGTTCCGGAAGACTGTTTGCCCAAGTAAATTGTCTTCCAATCATAGAAACCTCTCGCAGATCTAGACTGTCGATGACAGCGTTGAAAAGTAAAGGCCAATGATTATCATACCTACCGCGGCTTTTCTCATTTGGAAATCGAAGCAAATTGAAATCCCCTCCTATAAGAATGGGGTAGGGATTATCTTTCGCCATATTAACCAACTCACGGAGAAAATCCGCCTTGAACTCATCCTGGGCTACCCCAAGATGGCGACTAGGGTCCATGTGAAGTTGTCGGCCTTGTTGCGAATATGGATTTTAACATGAAACTCATCATCCGAACTCGTCAAAACATCCATAGTCCCTGTGTTTACGCCAACTAAGATGCCCCCAGAACGACCTCTAGGCGGTCGTGAAACCCAAGTGAAGTCTATCCCGCCAGAAAGACGGTTAAGCAGACTTAGAAGTCACGTCTCCCTGTTTCAGAGATAGCTAGAAAATCTAAAATGTATTCCCTATTATACTCCGCAATGAATAAATGTTTTGCCAAATCACCAAGACCTCTGCTATTAAAAAACATTCCATTCATGGGGAAACAATAGGTGATTTAGAAAAATTTGCCCTCTTATGGGACTTACTAGCTTTTTTCGAACGTGCGGCCTTTGATTTACGTCCGGAGGCTGTAAGCTCAATCAAAGAGCTAAGCTCGGGTTCATCTACACCCACGTCCGAAACTGCTCCTACCAAGTGAGAGAGTAGCTGACCATCTGATGTGGCATGCAGCTCCTCCTCCTCCTCCTCGGTATGGGCGTCAAAAGACTTGCTAGAAGCATGTGGAACAACTTTTAATCGATCATATTCCAAATGTTTCAAAGCGTTTGCCGAAATAGAAATATCCTTCTCATTCTTTCCCAGACTGGCACCCAAATTATTCAACTTAGAAACCATGGTAGTAATGGAGAAAGCTAAAAAGGAATTGGGTGGCGACGTAATACCTTCGTTGTCGAGGTTCTGCGCAGCTCTTTGCCGCATAGCCTTGGTCAAGGAGTCCTCATCTGTATCCATAGTACCGTCGTCGGCAACTGTATGCCGACTACTCATGCGTGTAGGTGTCAGCTCCATCGATGATGGTTCCGCCAACTTTACTGTCGATGGAGGGGACGATGGTGGAGTAGCAACCCCCTCTTCGACAGTCTCAACCGCAGTTTGGATCACCCGAGCCGTCATCACAGGTGTGTCAGGAAGCGGACAATTTATGCCAGTGAACACGGGAGTGGTGGCCAGCTCCACATGCGGCTGATAGGCGTCCAACATCGCTCACGAAATAGGCTTTCGCCCCGCTTTATAGATAAAGCATAAGTCCATACAACCACATCTCAGGAACATTCAGAAAGAAAGGAGAAAACGCTGGGGCCACAGCACAAAGAAGCCCAAAAAGAAAGGAAAAACAAAACATAAGGCCTCCAGGGGCAAGCTAAGTAGCAGACGAGCGGTCGGAGAGCCGGCGCGCAGTAGACACCAGGGCGTCCAAGTAAAGCTGAAGACGATCACGATCCCTCGGCCTAGCGAGCGGATGCCAGTGCTGCAGGAAGGCAAGAAATTTGAAGAACGAGTCAGAAGCACGTCGCAGGAACACCCGCTCAATCACCATCTTATTGCGGGTAGTCCAGAGAGTCCACATCATAGCCACGAATATAAGCCAGAACAGTCGGCGCTTACGGCTAACCTGGGTGGCCCTAACCTGCAGAAACCCTGCGAGGTCAGTGGCCTCCCACTCCGGCCCAAGAGCCTCACGAACAAAGCACCAAAGTGCCTGCGCTGCTATGCACGAGAAAAGAATGTGTGTTCCCGTTTCCGGGACATGGCACAAAGGGCACAGTCCATTGCCCGGACCATGGCGCTTCAACACCTCGGTCCCTGAAGGGAGACGGTCTCGAAGAAGCTGCCAGACAAAAATCTTGATCTTCAGAGGTAGCGGTGCCTTCCATAGTGGGGATAGCCACGGTAGAACCGGCACCCTACATAAGGCCTGATAAGCCGAACTAACGGAGAAATCGCCCGAAGGCGAAAGGCTCCAAGATACCGAATCAAGGTCCAGGGACAGAGGAAGAGGGACTACTTCCCTCAGGTCTGCCCATTCCCTGACCTCAGCAGGTCCGAAGGAGCGGCGGAACGCAATGTTCCATCCGTCCTCCAGAGCCGCCTCAGAGACTAGAATGCCTGGGTCCTCACAAATCGCAAAGAGACGCGGGAACCGCAGACGGAGAAGCTCGCCCTCAAGCCAGGGGTCCAACCAAAATTGGGTCCCAGACCCATTGCCAACCGAGAAGCGCACACCCAGCCTAATCTCTTCCTTGATGGCCTGAATAGATTTCCAGAATTGAGATCCAGCCGACTGAGAACAAGCCAAGAGGGGCTGGCCCTGCAGGTATTTGGCCTCAACCAGCTGCAACCACAGCCCCCCATCTCCCCGCAATATCCTCCAAACCCAACGTAGCATGAGCGCCACGTTCATCCGGCGGGATGCGGGGATGCCCAACCCACCTCGGTCCTTAGGCAAACAGATGTCAGCCCACTTGACCATGTGGTACTTGGGCCGACCATCCCCTGCCTGCCAAAAGAACCTAGCCAGGTCCTTGTCGAAGGAGCTATGCACACCTTCAGGTAAGATGTACATCCCCATCATATACATGGGGAGGCTGGCAAGGTTAGAGCAAATGAGGACAGTTTTGCTGCCCTTAGAGGTGAACCTACCGCACCAGGGCTCCGCACGGGACGCTACTCGCCCCACTAGCGGATCGTACCCACTTACTGGAATTCTGGACTCAGCCAGTGGCATCCCCAAGTAAGATATGGGGAATGACGCCAACCTACAGTTGAGGTTATCTGCAATCCGAAGCTGCTCAGCCTCAGAATAGCCAAGGACCACCACCTCGCTCTTATCAAAGTTAATCTTAAGTCCAGACATTTCCTCAAAGCAGAGCAAAAGGAACTTAAGATTAACAATGTCCGAGTCCGAGCCTTCCACCATAATCATGGTGTCGTCCGCATACTGCAGGTGAGTAACCCCCCCATCCGGGATGAGGTGGCTAACAACACCCTTAAGGTGGCCGGCCAACTTGGCCTTATCTAAGATGCCCGCAAGGGCATCAACAGCGAGATTGAAAAGCAAGGGAGAGACAGGGTCCCCTTGCTTTACTCCTCTGGACGCCTGGAAAAAGGGTCCCACCTCACCATTAATGTTGATCGCAGTGTTCCCAGATCTAACCAGTTGCATGATCCAGGAACACCACCTCTCGTCGAAGCCTCGTCGCTCCATCACCATCCTCAAAAAGGACCAATCCAGACGATCATACGCTTTCTGGAAGTCCAATTTGAGGAAAACCCCCTTGAGCCCTTTCGACGCCACCTCGTGGACGATCTCGTGAAGGGCAAGAATTCCGTCATGGATCCGCCGGCCCTTCAAGAAGGCGGACTGAAGGGGGTGAGCGATCCTTTCCGCCACTGGTGATAAACGAGTGGCACAAACCTTTGCAAAGATTCGCTCCAACACGTTGATCACCGTGATCGGACGGAATTGTCGGATATCCGACGCCCCAACTACTTTGGGGATCAGGGATATGACACCGTAGTTAATCCTAGCCATGTCCAAGGTTCCAATATAAAACTCGTGGAACATGGGCATAATGACCGGTCGCAAGATCTCCCAGAATCTCTGAAAGAAGACTACCGGGAGGCCATCCGGCCCCGGGGCCGAGCAGGCTTTCATAGAAGCGATCGCTCGCCCAACCTCCTCCGGGGAGAATGGAAGAGTAAGTTCCGCATTCTCCACATCGGAGACCTGGTCAACAAGCGGCCAGAAACCAGCGCGGAGAGAGACGCCTCCGCGCGGCTCCGCCGAGAACAACTCCTTGTAAAAGGAGTAAATATGGGTGGAGATGTCCTCTGGGCTTTCCAGAAGGACATCCCCAACCCAGAGAAAAGGGATAGCACACTTTCGCCTGCGGCCATTAGCAATCGCCTGAAAATAGGCAGTGTTCGCATCCCCCTTAAGGAGCCAGTTCAGGCCCCCACGACGCTGCCAGAAGAGCTCCTCGCTTTTGTAGATGTCCATGAGCGAGGCCTCGAGGCCGTATCTCCTAAGCCAGTCGTCAGGAGACAGGCCCTGCCCATCAGCAAGGTCATCCAAAACCTTAATCTGATCCAGCAGGGACCCCTTACGGGATCGAAGCTCAGCACCAAGGTTCGCCCCCCAGCCCTTCATGGCCTGACGAGACAATTTAGCACAGTGATGCCACACATCCACAGCACAGAACACACGGGGCGGGGACGCGACCGCCTCTAGCCAGCGGTCGCGCACCATCTCAACGAAGCCCGGCTGCTCCAGCCAAAAAGTCTCAAAGCGGAACGGCGGGTCCTAGGGGGAGCCTCATCGCCCGACGAGAAAAGCAGGGGGGTATGGTCGGAGCCAATCCGAGTGACCGCCTTGAGGGAGCACAATGGGAACATCACTTCCCACTGAGCCGACACAAGGACCCGATCCAAAACACTACGGATGGGATCCGTCTGCTTATTCGTCCACGTGAACCTAGCCCCTACGCGTGCTATCTCACGGAGCGCAAGGTCCGCAATGCAGTCGTTAAATAGACGCATGCGGACCCCATCAACATTAGGCGAGCTTTTATCAGAAGCCCATCTAATGAGGTTGAAGTCCCCGGCCACCACGACCGGGATGGTGCACCTCTCAACCTTATTTTTAAGCTCAGCGAGGAATACGGCAGAGCGAGCATGGTCTGCAGGACCATAAACGAAAATCACCTCCCAACTGAAGTGGACTCGTCGGTCAGTGACAGACATGCTCAGGAAGAACTCCCCTCGGTCCATATCCTCGACCGAGAAAGCATCCTCCCGCACTCCGAGCAGAATGCCCCCAGATTGCCCGGTAGCGGGCAGCCACTGCCAGGCAAACTGGTGGCGAGAGAGCCCCTGGAGCTCCTGAATGCTAAAGTCTTGGCGAATTGTCTCCTGCAGACCTACAATGTCAATCTCTTCCTGACGCAAGTACTCGATGAGCTGCCGCCTCCGGCCAGAGAGGCCGAAGCCCCTAATGTTCCAACATAGGAGCTTCATTTAATAACCTCAGTGGAGTCCCTAGGCCCCGAAAGCGGGGCCGAGCTAGCCCGCCCGTCAATCGCGGGTCGGGGGGAAGCCTTCACCGGACGGCCTCGCCGCCTCCGTGAAGGGGGGGCGGCGGAAGCCTCCGGTCCAGGGGAGGCAGCCCTGGAGGAAGACCCACACACCTCTAGTCGGTGTTCAGTGGGGTTGAGACGAGTGGGGGGCGCCCACGCAGCTCCCTCACCGGGGGAGGAGCTGCCGAGGGAGTCCCCACCAAAGTCTCCAGGTGGGGCACCACACTATCCCTGGTCTCTCTATGACCAGGGTTAATGTGGGCCGGGGAGCCGGGCTCACCACACTCAGCACGAGCACGGGCTTCAGCCAATGCCCCATCAAGCCGCTCCTTGGCGCAGATCGCGGAGATCTGTTCCAAGATGGGACCCTTCTCGCCACGGAAAATGATGTCACAATCGGAAGCCACCTCAGCCAGATGGGACAACGACGCAGATCCAAGCACAGAAAACCGAGAACCAGAACTAGAAGGATCATGAGGGGTGGGGGAAGTACCTGAGGACAAGTCACGGGCAGCCGCCCGCATGGAAGCCTTCTCCTGGATCGACGGAGCCCGGCCATCCAGAAGGACCCAGGACTGGCTCAGCCGCGCACTCTGACGCGCAGCCACCATCGGAGATGCCCCGTCCCGAAGCTTGGAGCCAGCCACGGTAGGAGTCACCACAGCCTGGCCCAAGGGCGGAGGCAGCACCAAGGCCGGGGACCCCAAGGCTGGAGGAGGGGGGCACCCCGGCGACCTCGAGTAGCAGACCACCCCCGGAGAGCGCGGGGACGACGAAGGGCGCACCTCCATCCCCACACTCACCACATCCTCCTCCACGACCTCCAGGTCGGCCACCGGGCTAGCGACAGGGGGATGGGTGGCCATGACCGCCGATCCATCCCCCGACGCCACCTGAGAGGCCGACACAGCAGGGTAGGAGGACCCACCACGAGTAGAGACCGGGCTACGCCGCCCATCAGACGGAGCAGGCGGAGCCATATCATCCTCCTCATCCTCACCGGAAGAGCTCTCCCCAGATGAGGCCCCGTCGCCACCATGCCCCTCGCCCTGGCGAGGCACGTTGGCATCGGAGGCCTGCCCAATCAGATCCTGAGGAAGCGGGGACTCCAGCTCAAAGGTGAGGCGCTTTCCTTTCTTGCCGAAGTAGAAGACCAATGACAAGCCATCAATCTCTGCCGGAGCAGGGCAGAGAATCTCAATGCGGGCGGGGCCATCATCCTCGAAAGAAGCCAGGTCGGCGGTCACCAGCTTGCCCACCGGCTCAGAGATCGCCTTGAGGATGTGGGCAAGCTTGCCACCCCGCGGCGCCGCCCTGCCGCCACGAGGCAGGCCGTAAACAAGGACCCACACCTGCTCCAGAGGCGTCACAGGGTCGGGCTCCGCCTCAGCAGCGCGGACGGAGATCAGGAACCAGTTGATAGGGCAGCGGAAGACGTCGTGGGAACACACACGGAGCAACTCGGCGGAGGGGAAGGGGACCGAGAAGACGAGGGGGGCCGTCTCGGTCACCTCCCAAGCGAAGTCGGAGTCGCGGAAGTCACCGATGTAGGCGGCGAGCTCGGCCTGAATAAGGTCAGCCGAGATCACCACCCCGGACGGCAAGTCCTGCCCAGGAGCAAGAGTGACCGTCGCCAAGTGCGGACGCACCACCTCCTCCTCAATCTCCGCATCCACGTAGTAAAAGCCACCCCCCTCCGTCCCGTACCCAAGGTAGGCAAGGGTCGTGGGGCATCGGGGAGGGGCCTCACACTCCGAGCGAAAGTGTCCCGCGCATCCGCAGTTGATGCACATAGTCTCCTCGCGAGTCCTGGGACGGCCGACACGAGAGGAGGGCACCGGAGCCGCCTGCTCAGGCGCCCCAATCGGCACAGATCCATCAACCATCCCAGGGAGAACAGCAGACACCTTCTTCTTCTTATGCTTCCTCTTCTTCTTGGCCACGGTCGGCGCCCCAGACGCCTCGGCAGAGCGGCGGCCAGGGGAACGCGACACGGAGAGCGGGTCCTCCCGGCGCCAAGCCGGGTCATCCGCCCGAGGCGAGCGACGGTCATCCCGACGACCATCCCCGCGCGCCACCCGCCGGTCCACATCCCGACGGTCATCCCGCCGGACAAACGCCCGAGGCGGCGGCCGGTCCTCAACACGCGAAGGCACCGGGGCGGCCGAGTCATGCCGGCGCCAGTCTCCGTCCGAAGCGCGAGGGGAGGAGGGCCGGGAGCCAGCCGAGCGATGGGGCACACCCTCCCGGCCACGCGCAGCCGGACGAGAGGGCAGCCCCTCACGCGCCCGAGCAGTCGGAGGGGGACGCGAGGAGAGATCAGCCTGAAGTGCATCCTCCCGCGCCACGTCCTCAGCCTGCCGGCGGTTCGCCTCGCGGCGACGGGAGTCCCCCGGCGAGCCAGGGAGAGGCAAGCGCGGGTCTCGGGCCGGATCGCGGGGAGGGGGAGGGCGGCGCAGAGAGGTCCCAGCATACGTCGAGGGGCACGCCGGGCGAGGGGCCTCGGCCAGGTCCGAGCGGGGGAAGACGGGAGCAGCCGCCGCAGCGCGAGAGGAGGACCCGGCGGCCAGAGGGCGCTTCAGCCGCGGCTGGCCGTCGTCAACCACGCGCGTCATGAGGACTTCGAGGAAGGAGCGGGGACGCGTGGGCGCAGGATCGGAGACAGAGACGGCGGGCGGGGGAATCGGGTGAAGGGGGAAAGGAGAAGGCGGCGACTCGGGAGGGAACCGCGGAATAACGCGAGAAACCCTACCCCAGCGGCGCACCTCCTCACGCGTCGCGGGCCAGCCAAGGCGCGAGTCAGTCCCGGCCCGGTACGTCCAGATCCACCGGTCGGGGTCCTCGTGGGCCAAGCCCCAGTCCCGGTTGATCCGGTCCACCACGGCCTGGGCCCGAAGCTCAGCAGCGGCCACAGCATGGGCCGAGAGGTCAGGTGCCCCAGCCCCACGCGGCCCACTAGGGCAAGCGCCGGTCCAGGCACCAGCCAGCCCAGCCGCAGCGCAGGGAGCAGCCCTCCTCCGCGACCACGCCGCCCGCCCCACCCAGGGAACCCGCGCCGCCGGCACAGCAGCCCGCGGCGGAGCAACCACGTCAGAGACGGCGCCACCACTACGCACGCCGGATCCAGCAGCCACGGCACCGGGCGCCACCGCGGGGGATAACCCGGGCAGCGCTGCGGGCCGCGCCGCGGCGGCAGCAGCAGAGGGGACACCGACCCGGCGAGGCGGAGCAGGGGCGCGCCGGAGGGCGCGGTGCGCCGACGACAAGCCGCGCCGACGCGCCGGACGAGCGGCCGACCAGAAATCCCCCAACACCGGCGGAGCCAAAGACACCGGGAGCTCCACCGGGCCCTCCTCCAAATCTACCTCCTCAGCCCAATCCGCCCACGAAAGCGGCGCGCGCGCAGGAGAGGGGGACAACACGGGGTTCCCAGCATCCGCCAGCGCCGGCGAAGCACCGGCGGCCATCCCAACCACTCGCCAGCGGCAGTCGGGGAGGATCAGAAGGCGGGCGCCGGCGGCGCGGTCAGGGCGCCCCAACGTTCGCCCGAGCCGAGCGCGGCAAGATTAAATATGGCGAACCGTGTGTATGTCATCGCCTCCGTCCAGCATCGCTGATTCAACTGATGGTGTAATCGGGACAACAGAAGTTTGCACTGCTGTAGCGGACACGTCTGGCATAACCTGGGGCCCAAGAGCAGCCGTTGGTGCATGCATGCATGCCTGCGCACCCACGGTCGGCCCTTCTGGATCACGTGCATGCATGCATGTGTGAACACCCACGGCTGGCCCTTCTGGACCATGTGCATGAATGCATGGGTGCACACCCAGGGCCGGCCCTTCAGTAGCAAGCCCAGCCGGGGGCAGCATGCCCACCTCATCCCGAGTAAGGTCCTGGGCGGCCACCTCCAATGCAGCTGTTTGCTGGTTACTAGCAGCCCACGCATCTGTCACTGTTGTCGACGATGGCTGCAATGCCACCTGACCTGCTGGCTGCCGGTGCTTCGATGGTGAGTCCGGGAGCCCCGTCGAACCGCCGGTCGCCTTTGCCGAGTTGAGAACCGCGGGATGCGACGCTGCCGTATGAGTTGGTGGCGACGGTTGCGACACAAACGCGACCTGCGGTACGGAACGTGTCGACGACTCCTGTCGGTGCATCCCCGGAGACCATTCAAGACAACCACGCAACCTAGAGTTGGCTCTAAGATTGGCAACGAGTTCCTTGCATCTAGGTGTCTACGGTGCAGAGTTGAACGGAGTGACTGCAATAATCATAGGTCCACCTTCCGGCGCACCACCAAGATCAAGACTTCCGGCTTCTCGTCGTTGCACTTGAGGCACCTGGATTTCTTTCGCTGGGACAGAACTAGAGGACGAATTGATGGATGGGTTTCCGGTGTGTTCCGAGGTGTCCATCTCGTCGTCCTTCTCCTTCGCACCACTATCATCATCAGCATCATCACTCTTGCGTCTCCAAATGAAAGGAACAAAGTCTGGATCCGGAGGGTATCCTGCTGGCTCCCTTCTGAAAATGAATGTGTAGCCCTTGAGCTTGACCACCACATCTATCGTGACAAAAGGCCCAACATCATCCTTGTCCTTTGCCAAAATCTGAGTGTTGGTCATAGCCACAAGAATACGGACCACTCCACGGCGTCGCAGACTAATGAGATCCACATCCAAGGTCTTACCCATAAGAGTACCAACGGCCCATAAGCCCTAAAAATGACGCACCGTATGGGGAACACCCGCGACATGGAGCCAAATCTGCGGAAGTTCGATCTTATGTGGAACCTTCTGTGATCTCCATGTGGTAGCGGTCATCTGGGCATTAATGGACGGCACGTTCATCTGGATTCCATCCACCCTGTCGAAATCCTCGAAAGACGGGAAGCTAACAAGGTACGCATCGGACCCATGCTGAATAGCCTCCCATTTCCACTGATCATGTACCGGACATCTCCTGGCAATCTGGCTCTATATAACGGCAACAGGTACCATGAGGCCACTAACCTGAACACGGGCGATAGGTGTCTGTGTCGGCGCCAAGTGATCTTTCACCACGCAATCTGGCAATTGTGCAAAGTAAGTCTCCTCTGCACCAACTCTCGAAACAAAAGCATTGGGCTTCGGGAGTTTAAGAACCGAGCACCGCAACGTCGGATGACCTAATTTGTCACAAATATAACAGAAATGTTGCACAGTGCAATCTTTCGCTGCATGTGTATCAACCGCGCACTTCCAGCATCGAAACCCCTTCTTGGCCTTGGTCTTGGGCACTGGATCTACCTGCACGTCAGACACTGGAGCCACCAAAGGTGAGGCATCGACAGGCGCTGGCACCTGTGGCTGAGGTTGTCCAAACTGCTGATAATGCCCTTGCTGATAAGTCTGAACGTGTGGCTGCGGTATGGGTTGTTGTGGAAATTGTTGTTGAACCGGCATGTGTTGCGGATGAGGGTGAACAACAGGTTGCAAGGCTCCACCGGCAAACTGCTGTTGTTGCGGCTTCTTTTTCTTTTTGCGTTTTTGACCCGGTTGTGCCACAACCCCACCTAGATGGAACTGCGTAGGGGCGGACATCCCGGTTGGCGGGGCTCCGTACATGGGAGCCGGTCCTCCGGCAACGGCCTGACCATACGGCGATGCATATTGCCCACCCTGGCCATAACCAGGGGGCTGATTCCCAATCCCACCATAGGAGTAGACCGGCGCCGGACCTCGTTGCTGATACGAAGGACCGGAGTAGCCCGGCGCCTGATCCGGAGGATGCGAGGGATTGGTGGCCGTCCCCACGATCGGAGCAGCGTGGGATCTTGGCCCTCCCGTGGCGCCTCCACGCACCTGGGGGGAGACTCCCACCATGGGACGGTGAGGCTCCGCCGCGACCGCCGCGTAGGAGCGGGAGTCCCGGGGCAGCGAATTGGAGCAGGCGATGGCGTCCGTGCGAAGGGCAGGGACTCGGGGGCGGCGGTCGGTTCCTTGGCGGCAGGATGCGTTGACGATGACGAGTTTTCTGCGATCCGTGTAGGGAAGCCAGACCAAAGAGTCCTCATTCGCGTGCGTAGGAAGGCCCACGAGAACAACTCCTGGTCCGTATTCCACTCTGCATGCATGGGCCCGGTACACGATGTCAACGTATTTTGAACCTCCTGGGACGTCACCACTGAAACCGGCGCCCGATCGGCTCCAGATCCAGGCGAGCTAGTTCGTGTTGGTGAACCTCCACGACTTGCCGAGGAAGGACACTGCCAGGCAACATCAATGAACTGTCCAAGGATCGGCGGTGGTGTCACTCTGCGCGGCGGCAGAGGGCCACGCCAAGATCCCATCTTAGGCGGTCGTCCCAGCCGTATCCCAGATGGCGACGACGCAGCCTTGCGGCCGGGGAGCTCGACAGCCATCTCCGATTCATCCGCTTCTGCTAACCTCTCCTGCGCCATGCAATTTACCATGGAAGAACCTTCGAGATCCGGCTGCTCTCCCGCCGGCGATGGAGACCGATGTTCCCAGAAACGAGACGCCGGTGTTGGAAAGCCAGCGTCGTTCCAGAACTCCTGGACGATTTCCGCATCAGTTTTCTTCTTCCGACGGGCCATCGTACTCCACTCCTCACCTCCGTCATCGATTCCTAGCACCTCTAGAGCCATCTGTACGCCTACCGCCGGCGTCTCCTCCTTCTCAGAGTCAGATCCTAGGCAGGAAAATCTCGATCCAGTCAAGCTTCTCGTCAGCGACAAAGGCGCTGGTGCACAAGCGGCTGGCTGGGGCGCCAGAGTCAGCCGTGGCGGTTCAGAGAAGGCTGCATCTTGCCGCCGGCTAGGGTAGAGGCGGTTCAGAGAATGTCATGGAGGCTACCTTGGGAGATACATGGCCGATATTCTTTCATTTACACGTACATACGTACGAGTAGCAGAGTGCCCGGCCGTGGCTTGTGGGAGAAGGGAGGGAGACGATGGAACTCCATCGGCTGCCGTATTCCTAGGGCACGGCGGATCTCATCAGTATCATCTCTTCATCCGTACAATAACCACATGTACGAGAGACTATCGTGTACGATCATATTGAGTAGATCCTGAAAATGAGAAGCAAACCCACTTCATACGAGACCTTGATAGAATTAGCAGTAGCATGTGGAGAAAGTGGCGCCTCGTTCAGGGAAATCACATGTTATCTGGTCGAACTACCTTGCCTGCCATGTGATCACCAAACACAAGCCATCAGACATGGCCACACAAAGAATGCACCGCCGTTGGAGGAAAGGGGGCGCTGCTTCTTGGTGGAGCATGGAGTCACCGCTCGTAAGCAGGCACCATGCTAGAGTAATGGCGGCATGGTCACCTGATGACGGGAGGGGCACCTCGGCGCATGGTGCGTCTCACTGGCACATGGGCGATGGTTCATGGCGGAGAGGTGAGGGCGGCGAGGGGATTGGTGAGGTCGGCGCCTCGGCGGCATGGGAGCAGACGATGGAGACGAGGAGCGAGAGGTGAGTTTGAGGGAAGGTGAGATTAATGCAGGAGGGATTATGGGAGGGACGTGGCGAGAAAAACGGAAGGGACTGTTTTGGAACGCGTCGAGGTGGGAAGCATTCTAGCCGTGAGATTTAAATGGAATCAATGGCACGCGAATGGTCTGACGAATGGCTTTTACCAGACATCTGCTAACAAGTGTTTCCCTTTCACTAATCTATCTATGTATGTATACCTCTACTAATTAGACACTCCCTAGAATTCTCACGTCAGTCAGAAATTATGAGCGATACATTTAAGGTGGGACCGAGTTATTGCTGTGTAGAACTGTAGATTAACCTTGGTAAAAAATCAGCTTATATTCGATCGAAAGCTGATTGATTCGAAAGCCCAACATGTTTGAAACCGAAAGAGATCCCCATAATGCCCTCTGTCGTCTCTTCCTCTCCCAATAAAAAAACGGCAGCATGAAGCAATCGTACTCTCCCTCTCAATCTCTCACGTCTTTCTCTCTCTCTCTCTCAAGATATCATGCCTCTTCCTACCCACATGAAAAATAGATTCGTGTCTCTGTCAAATAGGAGCAAAGAAGTTTGGCCATGGATCTCATGCGTTCACGAGCCTTAACACATCGAAATCGTGTTCCTCGTCTAGATCACGTTTCTTTTCTCACTCGGATTTGTATTGATTTTTTTACTAGTTTATAATTGAAATGGTTGTATATTTATCACTGGATTCAGTCAGTTTCTATCTATTGTGCCCTTTAATAGTGCTATATCTAAGGATTCAATTCCAAATCCTCTAATGTAGACTCTTTGGATAGCTCATGGAGATCAGCTTGGAGCACAACTAAGCCCATGAGGCTAGCTTATAAATTCAAGTTGTAACCTAACACAAAGCATCTCAACATCAAGGATCCCATGTTTTTTTGTCAACATCATAATTGATCAAGCTTCTCCTATTCGGTACGAAGGTTGTGTCTATGCTCAATTGCTTTCTCGCCTAGCTTTTTCAGCAATTATTTGTTTCGTTGGTTCAATCACATTGTTCGGCCATACATCTCCTTTTTCTTACAAACTACGTACATGACGACCATGAGTCGATCTTTATTTCCAATTAATGTCTTTGATTTGGTAGAGACTAATTAAAAAGTAGCAGTCTTGAAAAATGTGTTCGCTTACAAGTCAAATCTTTTTTCCTTCAAAATGATGGCATACAATATGTTTCATGCAATTACCAATGGGAAGTATTCCTGAAAAATGAAGGTAGAGTAATTAGGCTACGAGATGCCATTAACCTCAGTAACAATGAACTTATTAGCCTTAACATGATAGTGCTTGGTGAAGAGGTAAGGTCATTAGTAAAAGAATATTGTTTTCCAACATAAATAGGCTACTATGAGTTATATATTGATGCATCTTCTCACTATATTATTAAGTTTTAGTTCACTATGATACATGACAAGGTAATGAAACATATGGTTAGCAGTTTAGGCCACTGATCCAAGAATGGTGATCAGAGTATGGCTTTTGATGTTAGAATAGAATCATTTGACTGCAGTCTTGGCAAATTGATTTTCGTTCACAGACATGGTCGAACAAGAAAGGCGTTTCTGTGGAAAGCATTTACGACTAAATTAGGATCTAAAGTAAAGACAGTTCTAGCCAGTGGTGGAGCCAGCATTTGGCCAAGCTCCGGCCGCCCCAAGCTGCCTTCGAGAACTGTAGCATTGTAGCTATAGTGCTCTCTATAGCAAACAAAGGGAATTGGTCGCACGTCCCAGGCAGTAGCCCGGGCTGCCCGTGGTCTGTCTCCACCGCACAACAG